>OV277860.1:55423399-57923399 GCA_922989275.2 Gari tellinella
CAGTTGGATATAACCGCTTTTATGCTAAAACCCTTTTTATTTAGAATTATTGCAAACAACTTTGAGTCAGATCACTTCGAGAAACTGGGCGTCTGATCAGGCGCCACACAATGTTCAAGAACCTGTCATTTGCACCATTTTTTATCGTGTTTGGGTGTCGTGAATAACGTCGGCGCCTGGTCAGGCTCTCAACTGTTTGCCACTCAGATTAAAATAAATAGTCTTGCAAGAAATGTCGCTAAATTTTAATTTTCAATGATTTACCATTTTACTCTCAATGACGCCTTAAAGCGCGTTTGCAAACAGTTTGGGTCCTGATCAGACACCGCGTAACGCGGCCTCTGATCAGGATCCAAACAGTTTGACACTCGTATCGATGTTTCGTAAATCATACTTCATTGAATCTTACTTTGAAACGATCTTGCAAACATTAAAATCGAAGCAAACGACAATGAAACGGTGAAAAGGTAAAAACGCACGAACAAGTTGCGTTTGCTTTCCGTTTCCGTTCAAACGGCACTGGCTACCATTCCAAGTCCTATGAAATAAAAACAAAACATAAAACGTTTTATATCGGTTCTGGTACATGTATTAGGGCTGCCATAAGTTGATCACGAAAAATCCTAAGATTTCCCAATTTTCAATTTTTCAAGCGCGTTTACTTTAAGCAGATTGAAAGTAAAGCAGATTGCGCCATAAGGCTTATCACGCTACCTTAAGTCGACAATACCATGATTGGTATGTACTTGTCATATCCAAACAGTGTTAACCCAGATCATAAAGGAGCCCTGTGAGTAGGGTATGCACTGTTTGTCATTTTGAAATACACTGCAGACAACTATGATGGGTAACACTTTATTGTAACTTGAATTGCCCACTAAATGTTTCAGGAGTTATAAAAAGCAGGTGGAAGGCATTAAGGAACGTTCATGCTTTACTTCAATATGCTTTAATCAGTCACCTTTTAGGATGTAGAAAGTCATTTCCATAGTTCTTTATCAAGACAGGGTAGACTCATGAACACTTTCACTGTCAATTTCGCCAAAAGACGCCTTTGCAAAGCTGTATCTGATCAAGATCCAAATTGTTTGCAACGTGTTTTAAAATAACGTCCAGTGCTTTAAATCTGACTTAGAAACTTTATTTCCGACAGCAATATTGAATTAAGCGACAATGTTGCGGTTAAGGGGTAAACACATTACGATAAATTTGGCAATGAAAGGTTTAACCTTTACTACATGCATGCTTCTAGTAACGAAGACCGGTGACAAGCAGATTCTGCTTTACTTACAACCTGCTTTAAGCTACCATCTACTAGAATAGATAGATAAAATATTTCTTATAGTACAGATTCTTGACTGTATAAATTGGAACGATTTTTGTTTCAGGGAATGAATAAATTTCATGCGTAAATATGCGTATCTAGGCAGTAAAGGGTTAAACTAATTGCATACACGTTAACCTATCTAACCGTACTGACCCGTATACTCGCCTTCCTGTATGGAAACAGCGAAGAAAAGACATTTTTTCCCATTTAAACGCAAACGAAACGCAAAACGCAAAGCATGAGAATGGGGAAAAATCACAGTTTTTGTTTGCAATTTACCCGGCATCTGCATTTGATTGCAATGGAAATACATGTATTTGTTTTCTGAGTAAACGCGATTATGGGGAAATAATAGTTCTCCACAATAACACTTGTCCGATGCAAACAGTGAACATTGTATACCCAAATCATCCATTTGATCAGGATGTCAACTCTTTATTCATATTTTGTAATTAACAACTCTAAAAAGTCCAAAAATGGACTATACATAATTGGTAAATAAGAGTTGGCCATTTGAAGTTTTAGGAATGAATATGTGAATCAAAAGACAACACTTGTATAATGTTTGGATTCGCACCCGTGAACTTCCATGCGGAGACAAACATGAAAATAAGGAAACGCCTTTAACCACTCGACTACGAGCGCTCTCTATATATATGGCAGCGAATTAACGTACTTCACTGGTAGTGATTGATAGTACATTATTCGGCTTGGGTTTATGTCTGAGCCCGTGTAGATAAGCAACAACAACAACTATATCGTCTACTAACGCTATAGAAAAACGATGGAAAATATCTAAAAAAAACAACTAAGATTCGGTGACGATTCTTGAGACTTGTTTTGGACTGATCATATTTTTTTAATATCAGAAGCCAAATAGTGCCACACATTTGCTTTTATTTTGAGTATTTTATTTTATTTTGACAATTACACCATCCGGTTGCTAGTCCTTTTAAAGGTTGATTTACTGCGGTCATAGTCTGCATTTCATGAGATTCCTTGGTACACTTTAAAGGTTGGTTTACTGCGACCATAGTCTACATTTCAATAGATTCATTGGTACACTTTAAAGGTTGATTTACTGCGGCCATCGTCTACATTTCAAGAGATTCATTGGTACCATTTAAAGGTTGATTTACTGCGACCATAGTCTACATTTCAATAGATTCATTGGTACACTTTAAAGGTTGATTTACTGCGGCCATAGTCTACATTTCAAGATATTCTTTGGTTAATTTTAAAGGTTAATTTACTGCAGCCATAGTCTACATTTCAAGAGATTCATTGGTACACTTTAAAGGTTGATTTACTGCGACCATAGTCTACATTTCACGAGATTCCTTGGTACACTTTAGAGGTTGATTTACTGCGACCATAGTCTACATTTCAATAGATTCAGTGGTACACGTTAAAGGTTGATTTACTGCGGCCATCGTCTACATTTCAAGAGATTCATTGGTACACTTTAAAGGTTGATTTACTGCGGCAATAGTCTATATTTCAAGATATTCCTTGGAACACTTTAAAGGTCAATTTACTGCGGCCATAGTCTACATTTCAATATATTCAGTGGTACACTTTAAAGGTTGATTTACTGCGGCCATAGTCTACATTTCATGAGATTCCTTGGTACACTTTAAAGGTTGATTTACTGCGGCCATAGTCTACATTTCACGAGATTCCTTGGTACACTTTAAAGGTTGATTTACTGCGACCATAGTCTACATTTCAATAGATTCATTGGTGCACTTTAAAGGTTGATTTACTGCGGCCATCGTCTACATTTCAAGAGATTCATTGGTACACTTTAAAGGTTGATTTACTGCGACCATAGTCTATATTTCAAGATATTCTTTGGTTAATTTTAAAGGTTAATTTACTGCGGCCATAGTCTACATTTCAATAGATTCATTGGTACACTTTATAGGTTGATTTACCTCTGCCATAGTCTACATTTCAATAGATTCATTGGTGCACTTTAAAGGTTGATTTACTGCGGCCATAGTCTACATTTCAAGATATTCTTTGGTTAATTTTAAAGGTTAATTTACTGCAGCCATAGTCTACATTTCAAGAGATTCTTTGGTACGCTTTAAGGTTGATTTACTGCTGACTTAGTCTACATTTCAAGAGATTCCTTGGTACACATTAAAGGTTGATTTACTGCTGCCATAGTCTACATTTCAATAGATTCATTGGTACAATTTTAAGTTCATTTTACTGCGGCCATAATCTACATTTGAACGGATTATGTGATGCAGGTTAAAGGTCGATTTACTGTGGCTCTAGTCTGCGTTTCAACGAAATCTTTGTTGCAGGTTAAAGGTAAATTTATTTCGACCATGCTCTTCAATTCAAAAGAATCTTGGACGCATTTTTAAGGTCGGTTTTCTGTGGCCATAGTCTATTATCAACAGAATATTTGGTTCATAATGGTTGATTTTATGTAGCCAGAGCCTACAATTTAAACTAATCTTAACTGAAAGGAATCTTGAGAGCATTTTAAAGGCCGTTATTAAGTTTTTCGGCGGAGCTGTCTGGTTTCTATTTAGCCACACTTTCTATTTGGCCACAAATTTCAACCAATTATATTTGATCAGAAATTTAGAATTGAGAGCACCTGTTGAAACTGAATAGTCTGATTGGATAGTAGCCAGGGCTCCAGATAAGGGAATTATTTCAAAACTTAAAATCTTTATTTGTGCATTAAACCCTGTGGTGTCACTATACATTTGAATTGTCTCTTCGAGACAATCAAAATGAGTGGTAACACCATAGGGTTTGGTGCTGAAAGGAGTGAATAAATGTGATTTTTTTTTAGTTTACTACCTCTTATCTGGAGCCCTGTAGGCTGGTCTATATCCAATTACAGTTTTCCCAGATATGGACAGTGAGTGTAAAATTTAGAGACACAGACCAGACTGTTTACTACATTGGGCTGATGCAATTGAATGGCCTCAAGTGAGTTAAACACAATCGTGTGGTTTCATCATTATTTACAAGAGGACTGTTGAATCTGTACATTTGTGTATGCTATAGTTTGATATATAGAACAATAGATTAATGTGAGGATCTACTACCAGTAGCTAGGATATGAGTTAAATTATTGTTTTGTTTTGCATTTCTGTACATGATAGTTTTGCATTTTAAATCAAAGTTACTGTTTCAATTGTATACTTTTATTTTTTGCTTTTCAATCCAAGATATTACAATTTGCACACCCATCTATATAGCCTTAGTTCCACCACTCATTCCGCCGAATATCTTTTTTAAAGATATTTCTTGTTATGTAGTAGTTTTGTTGTTATTATTTTCCTTTAATTATAAACCAGTCAGTCAGTTCACTTTTCCCGTAAAATAAAATTTTCAAAAAATTTAGTGGCCCAGGATCTAGAATATGGCCACAGTACAGTTTGTTGACTATGGAAAAGAGTCGCTTCCCCAGATAAGAGGGAGTAAACTGAACAAATCAAACATTTTCTCTCTCATTTAGCACCCAAATGGTGTTACTACTCATTAGAATCGCCTCGAAGATACGGTACTAATGAGTACTGACACCATAGGGTTTCATGCAGAAATAAAGATTTTAGTTTTTGAAATACTCCCCTTATATGGAGCCCTGTTAACATCTGGGCGAATGAAAACATTTGCATAGATATGTCATCGGTAAAGTTCTGATGTGTTTATATCAACAATAATTAATACTCTTGTACTATCTTGACATTTGTTGCCGAATTGACAGGGGAATGGACATGTCACGTGCTTTATTGGGTGGGTGGTGATAAGGTAAACAATGTCCATTTTACCGTCCTTGGTATGTCATCGCGCTCTGATACAACATTAACCTCTTTACTGTCTTTTCCCGAGTACAGTAGTTATTTGCAAACAGTTTGGATCCTGGTCAGACGCCGCGTGACGCGGCGTCTGATCAGGATCCAAACTGTTTGACAATCATGTTTAGATTTCTTAAGTCAAAATACCTAAAACTTAAGTTTGAGAAATTAAAGTAGACGATAATGGTTTTAAAATTGATGACGTCATGGCAGTGAAAGGGTGAACATGAAATTACGGTAAAGAAATTGGTATTCAGCGATCTCAAAATGATATCTTGGTTAATATCGACAATATTTCTTTGCTCAAGGACAAGTAATAAAGCATACAAGGACTCAATTTATTATTCTCGACGCCAGTTTAATCCATGATCAATGCTCCTGTCAGTGTGTCATTGATTTACAAGTTACGCAAGACAGAACGTCCAAATAAACGATTCTAACTGAATCTAGAAATGCCTCGATCATGTCTTGTGTTCGGTGTATACCAGTTAGAACATGAAGGTAGACGATTCTAAATAAACCTCCATTAGATGCCAAGCTACAAATCATATATGGCAGAACTTAGAGATAGACGATTCTAAATAAACCTCCATTAGGTGCCAAGTTACAAATCATATATGGCAGAACTTAGAGATAGACAATTCTAAATAAATAAATGGATGACAAATTACAAATCACATAGGACAAACTTTAATTGACAGGATTCTGAATAAACATATGGATGCCATATTACAAATCACATAGCGCAGAACTTTAATTGACAGGATTCTAAAAAAAACATATGAATGCCATATTACAAATCACATATCCAGAACTTTAATTAGCATCATTCTGAAAAAAACCCACATGGATGCCAAATTACAAATCATCTACATGTAGCGCAGAACTTTAATTAGCATGATTCTGAATAAAAGTATGGATGCCATATTACAAATGTCATAGCGCAGAACTTTAATTAGCATGACTCTAAATAAACATATGAATGTCATATTACAAGTCACATAGCGCAGAAATTTATTTGACAGGATTCTGAAAAAACACATGGATGCCATATTACAAATCATCTAGCGCAGAACTTTAATTAGCATGATTCTGAATAAACATATGGATGCCATATTACAAATCACATAGCGCAGAATTTTAATTAGCATGATTCTAAATAAACATATGAATGTCATATTACAAATCACATAGCGCAGAACTTTAATTGACAGGATTCTGAATAAACATATGGATGCCATATTACAAATCATTAAGGGAAAAAATTATTGGCGGGATTCTAAATAAACATATGGATGCCAAATTACAAATCACACGTACATAATACAGGACAGAAGTTTTGCAGACGGCACTAACATAGCGTGAAGAAGATTCCTCAGCGAAAGAAATACAAAACGTAGTTCCAATTTAAACAGTCATGAACATATACCATAAGTCCCATACCATAGTAGATTGTAGCTTAAAGCAGGCTGAAAGTAAAGCAGAATGCGCCTCCAGGCGCATTCTGCGTTACTTTCAACCTGTTTTAAGTGGTCACCTGTCTTTAAAACTAGAAACAGGATATGGGTTAAAGGGTTAAATGTGCTTGACAGTTATTGATAGTTAGTTACCAAAGACCAGAAATCATCTGAACAGCAAAACACATTTTCGCTCTTATATAATATATAAACCGGGTTCTCTAACATTACGCCTACAGAATCTCCAGAAAATATTCTGATTTAGCGGGTCGTCGGCAAGAATATCAGATATTGGATTTAACATTTGTCCTGCTAAACTATCGCTTGTTTCAGAACAATCGTCCATATCTTTTAACATCTAAAATCGAGTTTTAAACGAATGATCAATCCTAAATACATTAACACGAATCTCAAACAGTTTGGAACCAGATCAGACGCCGAGTTACTCGGCGTCTGATCTGGTTCCAAACTATATGCAAATGTCGATATAATCGGGATTGATAGAATAAGGGTTGACAATTTGATAAACATATAAATCCCATGTACAGACCCAATTTTCCCAGACATGTGAAGACCTCATAAAGCTTGTTTCCATGTGATCTATAGAGCGGTGAAAACTAATGTGGAAACCTTGGCAAACAGTTAACCCTTTCGCTGATGTAACATCGTCTGCTTACAATTATCGTCTGCTTTTATTTCACAAAGTTACATATTAGATATTTTGACAGAAGAAACCTAAAACGACTTTCAAATATTTAGAACCCAGATCAGACGCCGCGTTTACGCGGCGTCTCCAAGTATATGGATTCCAACTGTTTGAAAATTTAAAAAAAAAAGAAAAAAAAGTTATGAACTGCAATATTTGGAAAGATCAGGAAAAACATCAGATCTGACCGGAATCAAAACTGTTAGTAATTTAGATAATATTTATGCGAAAACAAAAAACTATTATTCAACTTCAGAACTTCAGCAGACGACGTATTCGCAGACGATATTTATTCAGCGTTCATTATGTCAAGGCAACGTAATTATAGCGTCTGCGAAATTTACAGACAATTCTCTGTTTAGTGACAATCCAAATGAAGAAAGGTGGGAAAAAACACACGCGACAAGTATTAGACAGAGCCATGCAGAATGAGCGAACTGTACAAGGCTCCGTTAGAAGCGTTGTACATCGCTCCCTCCCTACAACAACCCTCCCAACAACGATTCCCTACGACGCTTGCCGATGTTCCCAAAACTAGAAATAATGTCCAACCTTTTTACGTCTGCAATATCTTCTGCTTAAAAAGTGTCGTCTGCTGTTTTTCTCAAAGTCACATATTGGACATTTTGACAGAAAAAACATAATAAAGAATGACAAACAGCTAAAATCCAGATCAAACGCCGCGTTACGCAACGTCTGATCTGGATTCAAGCTGTTTGCAAAAGTAAGCCAATTTACCTCCCCATAACGACTCCCTCCGAACAACGCACACATTTTTGTCTCCCATCGGATGTCGTTTTAGAGAGGGGCACTGTACAGCAATTATGTTGGCCTACATAAAACAGTCAGATGTCTTTAACGACCATTTAACAAACAAAAAAGTGATGGAAAGTCTTAACGACAAATGACAGCATTGCAGGACTTTGGTGAAGCAGTCTTCATGGATTGACCAATAATAAATACAATTTTCATTGTTTTTATTTAAGGACAAATATACATTTTTAAAAGATCCTTTGATTTCTGTGTATTATTTGTAAATCTATAGCCCAAAAACAAACTTAGATAGTTCTTAATTAAGTTTTCTGTACTGCATTTATGCAATACACGATATGCTGCAATCTGTATTAACCCTTTACCATATACAGTGGAGAATCTGTTATTCTTTCCCGTTTAAACGCAAACGTACGCAAACGCAAAGCACTAAAACGTAGAAAAGAACAACTTTTGGACAATTCTGATAATTTTTGTTTATCTTGGTGGCAAACAGTTTGGAGCCTGATCAGACGCCGGGTTACCCGGCGTCTGATCTGGCTCCAAACTGTTTGCACTGCAAATAATAGTTTTAGCGTAAACGCGTTTATTGGGAAAGAGTAACAGATTCTCCACTGTAGAAGCGCATTTTAACGCATTTAAATGTATTCTTCCACTGAAGAAAATAGTTCCAATTTATACATGAATGAATATGCACCAAAAGATATATTTTCTATATCCTAGTAAATGGTGGCTTAAAGCAGGCTGAAAGTATAGCAGAATGTGCCTCATGGCACATTCTGTTTTACTTTCAACCTGCTTTAAGGGGTCACCTGTCTTTTAAAACTAGAAACCGGCTATGGGGTAATGGGGTAAACACTGATATTTCACCTGCAACCCATTTAAGCCCATTGTATGCTAAATTAGTAATAAGCAAAAAGTGTAGAATCCGATGAGACACCATGTTACGCGCCGTCACATCAGGATCTGCACAGTAAACTTTTGGCTATTTCATATATAGTGAATCTAACACCACCGTGAGTGTCAGATAAGAATATCCCACCCGAGTTTTGAAGATATTTTTGGAACACGAGGCTTTGCCGAGTGTTCCTAAAATATCTTCAAACGAGGGTGGGATATTCATCTGATACTCAACTGTGGTGTTAGACTTATTTTCTCACCTCAACGCGTTTAACTTGCTATACAGTGGCGAGTTGTATTTTAAGGCGCTAATGCATGCATGACGACGTCATGACGACGTAAAAACAACGACAATAACAACCAATCATAAGATAGTTCCATTAGTTCGGCTTAAGTCTGTCCGGACAGATTATAAGAATCCACCATGAGTGTTGATGTTGGATAGAAATTTTCTCCCCCGAGGGGAAGAAAATTTCTTTCCTACATCAACAAAACGAATGGTGGATTTTTTTCTCCCATTTAAATCATTAAAACACAATAGAAATATCGAAATAATTGCAGTTTCTGTGCACTTTTTCCGCCAAACACGACGTTGTTTACAGTGACGTCGTCAGAAATGACGTTATTTAGTTACCTGCGTCATGCAGCGCTTGTGGTAAAGCTGGGCAAACAATAAAAAACGTCACGTGGTATGGAGGATAGAGTGATTCCAGATAGGGAATAGCTCTATCCCACATGGGCGAAAATGGGAGAAAAGGTTATCTCGCACCCCCTATAGATTTCGGGATACCTCTGTCCGAGAGGTGAGAAAAAATGTTCTGTTGTACAGACAAAGACTCCAGTGACATTAGATAACCCTTGTATATCTATAATGGAATCTTCCAACATGCACACTGGGAGAATTCATTGCAATATCTAGGTATAATTGTACTAATTCAAAATGGCTGCATTAACAAGAGTGAAACAGTTTTGCAATTTACCGTTTAATACATGACACCCTTTCAAATATCAAATCACTCATATAGAAATCGATTTTCATTTTTAACGGCTGACGGCTAGAGCCGAAGATGATTGATGCTGAGTGACCTCATTACTGAAGGAAATCCATGCACAGTCAATTCCTGCGATAACGATTAATCAAACAAAATCTAGCTAGTGGTGCTAAAGACAGGTGACTGCTTAAAGCATGATGAAACCAACGCATAAAGGTCCTAACGTAGCTTTCTGCTTTGATATTCCTTGCTCTAAGCAAATGTCTGTTTAAACAGCAGGAAATAAGCTTTCGTTTGCATTATCGTAAGTGTAGGAATTTCCTGTACTTAATCCGTTTACCGGTTTCTGCCAATCAAGCAATGTGAAGGGCGACATAGACACTTCTCCATAAATAGCATTAAGTCTTTCATGATCAAATTTATCGTGAGGTTTTTACCCCATCACCGCCATTTTGTCGTCTGCTTCAATATTGTTGTCTGCAATATCGTTTCAAAGTTATATTTAAGACAGTAAAACTTACGTAATTTAAAAACAAGTGGCAAACAGTTTTGATCCTGATCAGACGCCGCAAATTGTTTGCAAATGCGCTTTATGACGTCATTGAGAGTGAAATGGTTTTAAAGCCTTTTACTGCCATAATCTATGGTCTGTTTTAACCATTTCATGGCCATAATATCGTCTGATATAATGCGCTGGTCTGTAATATCGTTTCAAAGCTAGATCGAAGACAAACTGACAACAGACATATCGAAATGAATGTCCACAAGTTTGGATCCTCATAAGATGCCGCCGTGGTACCGTAGCCGCCCAAGACAATGAAAAGGTTAACACAGGGCTGCCATAAGTTGATCGGGAAAAATACTAAGATTTCCAAATTTTCTGTTTTTCAAGCGTGATTACTTTACCCATTTGTAGCCACGATCCCATATATGGGACATGGCAAACAGTGTAGACTCTGATCAGACGCCGCATTATGCGGCGTCTGATCAGAGTCTACACTGTTCGCTGATAGGAATTTCAATATAAAACAAAATGAAAATGAAAATTTTTGACCAGGCGTCCCTTTGATAAAAAATGGACTAATCCAATATATTAACATGGAAAAATCCAATAGGTATAAATTTGCTAAAGCAGACTGAAAGTGAAGCAGAATGCACCTTAAGGCGCATCCTGCTTTACTTTCAGTCTGCTTTAAGCTTAAATCTGATAGGATTAAAATCCGAAGATTTCAGAAAAATCTGGAGTTCTAGATGGCCGTTAAATACTTTTCACTTTCTGATATTGCTGGAAAATGATTTTTCTTTGTGACAAACAATGAAGACCCAGAGAAGCCAACGTGATAGCGGCTTCTCATCTAGGTCTTTACTGTTTGCTTATATATTTCTTTT
This sequence comes from Gari tellinella, assembly GCA_922989275.2. NCBI lineage: Eukaryota > Metazoa > Mollusca > Bivalvia > Cardiida > Psammobiidae > Gari > Gari tellinella. Next base: position 55,434,775 of record OV277860.1, read on the forward strand.
AGTCAATGTATCCCATCTGATATATATTGTTTGTTTATTCAATCTATTTTAACATGGAGAAATTTCTCCATGATTTTAAGGACTATCGGAATAATGAGTTTTTAGCTGAATTGGTTGATTGTATGGCCGTCTGATGAAGATTAAACAAAAATATGTCGCACGTGTCGTTGTAGAGAGAAGCAATATCAATCACTAACTTTGCCCGAGTGCACTTACATTTTGCAAACAGTTTTGATTCTGACCAGACTATCAACTATCTTAACTGTTGGTCAATAGTTTCGAATTTGTTCTTCATTTTAAAAGGTGCCTAAAAATATAAATTTACAAATTAAAGCAGACGATAAATTTAAGCAGGCGATAACCTGTCAGTGAAGGTTTTAAAATCGATTATTAATCTTCCACCCGCCAGCGACTGCCGCAGAAGATCTACTGACATCATTATTCTTCTAGACGCTGCGCGCGAATTTGTGACAACTATTACAAACAGTTTTGATCCAGATGAGACGCCGAGTAACTCGGCGTCTCATCTGGATTCAAACTGTTTGACACTTTGATGGTATTTTTCTGGAAGAAATTCTAGATAAATCAACTCTTAGAAGTGTCGGAGACAACAATTTTTGCAGACGACAATTTCACAGCGTTCAGAAGGTTATTCAAGAAAATTATTGGCCATTATACACCATGTTATTACCGATTACAGAAAAATATCTGCATGGTCTTAACCCTTTACTCAATCGATACTAATTTTCACGCATTTGATTTATTCCTCCGCAGATGACAATAGTTCCAATTTATACAGTCATAAAAAGGTATCATAACAAATATTTTCTAAACCCTACCAGACATTAGCTTAAAGCAGGCTGAAAGTAAAGCAGAGTGTGCCTGAAGGCACATTCTGCTTTTCTTTCAACCTGCTTTAAATGGTCACATATTTTCAATACTGGAAGCGGGATATGGAGTAAAGAGTTAATATTGATATACGGCTTTACAGTTTTTATCTAAATTATGAGTGAGCTATGAGAATGGTGATGGAATTATTGATCAAATAGTTGCGATAACTCAAATATAACTTGGCTTGAAGCGATGTATGCAGCTGCGAACAGCGTCTGGGAAGTAAATTTCCCATTCTCTTGGAATAAAAGACAAAATGTTGTCATTCATTAGTGCAGGTTTAAAGGGTTAGTTTTAATATTATCTAATTTTGGCGATATTCGACCAGCGTTCTCAGGCGTATGGCAACCAGAAACAAAATTATGCTTTCCCGTTTTCTTTAAATAAAACAGTTCAATCGAGTAACAAAATTTAAACAACTGTTTTCAAAGTAAGGCAAATTGCATCTTTTTGTATTACAATGAAAACTCATAGCATCAATCACATAATCACTGTTTATTTCCTAAACTACGCGCCTCAAACATTATACCAGTTACATAATTTTATATATTAAGGGTTAATGCAAACACTTTATTGCAAAATGACAAGCAATGCAGACCCTGAACAGAGGGCTCCTTAAGAGCCCTCTGACCAGGATCAATACTGTTTTCATCAGACAAGTGTACGCGTTTTAACTATAAACTGCTTGTGTATGAATAGTATACTCGTAGCTAAGGTTGAATATGTTAATCAAAAGTTATGTCGACCTACATACCATATTTATTTGGCAATGCTAATGAAAACAAACATCCTTTTTACTTATGCCTAGGGGTATTATGAAATACACATAATATAGAGAGGTCACGTCGTTTGACCTGTCATTTAGGTCATGATAAATGGAGTTTTATATCATAATAAATTGAGATCAAAGGTCAACGCTAAAGAGTATTTTATTAAAAAAACATGCAACAAAGAGACATGATGACAGTACAGTCACGAATCACCAGAGGGCGCCTTATATTCTCTACACTTTCGGGTAGGGTTATATGCCGTTTTTTCACCAGGCAGGGCAGAGCTAACCTTTGGCAAAGATAAAAGAATTTACTTTTGATTTTAGGGGTGATTGGTATAGTTCCGTATATCGTTATTGTCCGATACTTTCAACATGGAGAAACACAATTTATGCGTGCATCCATATCAACGTGAAAATGGTATATACAGTGCTCCCTCTCTACAACAACACCCTATGGGAGACAAAGATTGTATGTGTTTGTGTGTGTGTGTGTGTGTGTGTGTGTGTATTGTTCGGAGGGAGTTGTTATAGGGAGAGAAAATTAAGACTTGGTTCACATTTGCAAACAGCTTGGATCCAGATCAGACGCCGCGTAACACGGCGTCTGATCTGGATTCAAGCTGTTTGCCATTCTTTATTATATTCCTCCTGTCAAAATGTCCAATAACATGTAATGTTGAGAAACAACTGGCAGACGACAATGGTAAATTCCGATAGTAAAAGAGCGTGCTACCGCTCCCAAAGTTGAAATGCAAAGATCCGCATCGAAACTCTGCCCTGCCAGGTCAATAAAATCGGTCTCTACATTGGTTTGATTATCGCTGCTGTTGTTTATACACATCCGTTATTTAACTATATTTAAAGTACAATGGCCTATTTGCAAAGCATGCTTGATTAGCTATCATTTAAAATAGTTAAGAGAAAGCATTTTTATGTCTTATACATTATAGTTATCCTTCTCAGAAAATCGCATATTTCCTACTTTTTACCAAAATATGTACATGCAATACGGAGAAAATGCCATTTTCTTTGATATAATAGAATAAAGAACAACTGCTTTAAAACAATAGTAATTTCGACGCGAGTTGAATTGCTTAAAAACGCTATTGTCAATGTACATGCTTGTGCTCAAGGTGGATTGATGAATAGATGAGTTATATTAGGATTTACAGCACTGTTACACAAAGTAGGTCATATCTAGCTTCGATGAATTATGAGATGATATGAAAATGAGGGGTGATTTCAGCTAGATGATTCGCTTAATTTCATTCGTTGCAAAGCAGTACATGGGACCAAACGCAGCGACATGCCTTCCTTTTAGTTCTTGACAGAGGGGATGATTTCCATCCCCATCCCCCAAGAGCTAACGTCCATTACAAACAAACTGGCTTCAATTCAGATGCTGAGTAAATCGGAATCTAGCAGGCCCTTAAACTGTTTGATACTAATATTGAAAACGATTCGAAATATTTCAAAACACAGAAACTTTGCAATTTCTTTGCAACGGTTGTTTGCATTTCGTTCTGTTTTAACAAAAACGAATAACATCTACAGTGACACAAACGACTGTATCACGTAGACATTCGGACAATCCAAAGTGAAGCACAATACAGTCGAACTTCGATATCTCGAACTCGGTTATGTCGAACATACCCGTAGTTCAAAGTTAAAACGTGGCTTAGCCACGTTTTAACTTTGAAATACGGGTATGTTCTACTGAACCGAACATGAAATAATGTAACTCATATGTCGAAATATCGGTTATTTCGAGTTAAACGAGTTCGAGATATCGAAGTTCGACTGTACTATTCAACCTTCAATCCGTAGATACGCTTCTGAGCACCTATAATTCATTTCTACACTGAAGAAAATACATATGTTTCTACTGAAACAGCAATGGAAATGTACTATAAGAAATATTTTTATATCCTATAGCAGATGGTAGCTAAAAGTAAATAGAATACGCCTTAATTCGCATTCTGAGTTACTTTCAACAGGGACATTTCATAACATGTTATGAAATGTCCCTGCTTTCAACAAGCTTTAAATGGACACCTGTCTTCACACTTAGAAACAAGCTATTGGGTAAAGGGTTAAAAGACGGCAACAAGTTTGGTGTTTGCTTACCCGTAATTAGATAGAAACCATCAAGAACCATATATTTTTTTTACCGTTCGCCCTAGTTTGCCAGCCAATGGAAGGGCTCTATTTCAGCGAGAAATGAAAAAATATATCGCATATTCGTTCAGCTTTGTACCGGGTATGGAAGAAAATAAAGCAGGTTATGAACACGGTTATGGACGCCTCGCGCTAATGCGGGGCTAAGCGCATTATTACGTCATTAGACAGCCATCGCTCAGCTGGGAAATAGATATACTACGTACATGTATGGAAGTTAATGGTAAACTTGTCATGCGTAAACATTTTAGAACAACATCATAGAGCTTCTATTACAAACAAATGGACTCGACTGAATGAGAAATTGGAATTGTCTATTATAAGTGTTGGAGTTGAAAGGGTTAAACAGCCACTGTATCTTCTTTTGTGTAATCGCTATACAAAGGTTTGACTGTATAACGTTTCGAAAGCGGTCATCAGAAAAGGAGTGGGTTTATTCTCAATAATATATGAAACTAAGATGGCTATTCGTCAATGCATTAGAAAAGCAATACAGAAAGCTTCCGTATGCGTTTCTGCTTGCGTTAAAAAGTCACTCGTCTTTAACGCCTTCGGAGCTACAGGACACATGCATTACTTTTATTAACAGCGCAGTCCAGATCGATGTCACCTAACAGGTGATCTTAAACCGGCTAACTTTTCCTAAACAGTTTTCAAGCTACAACCTTATCATGTGGCTGTGTGTTTGCACATATAGATCTACCATAGATGTGCATGTGCACATGCTTTTGATTTGCTTTAATTTTTCACAAAATTACAGCAAGCGGGGAGGGGGGTTATATTTGTCTTAAAGACAAAGCCATTCAAGGCTCTAGTTTAAATTCCATTTGGTAGACTAGTTTTGTTTCTCATTCGCGGGTGTCCAAAAATCCGAAGATCCGCCCACCGAAATAGAGCCCTTTTATTGGCAGACAATCTGGCGCGATATGTAAATTTTGTTGAACGGTATGAAAACTAGGGTGAGCGATAACTGCCATACACCGTCCAACGCGCCATATTCGAGGCAACGGTAAATCAGTTATAGTTCATTTGTTTGAAAATTATGCAACATAACCTGTTCGTTCCCTACGGTCGCTCCAGGTTATATTGCATAATTTTCAAAAAATGAACTATAACTAATACATATTGTTCTTAAAACATTCCTAATTGAATGTAAATAAATTGACATTCGAAATAATTTCTGTACCAATACATGTGTATTTCGACCGACGGCCTATTCCAAGAAAAGAATTTTTTTTTTTTAAAAATAATTGTTTTCTTGTTTTTCTCTCTTGGAAAAAGGTCATAGGTTGAAAAGATTATACACAGTTCTTGTCGAATATTCGTATACGTCTATAGCATGCATAAAATAGAGGATAACTGTTTTTTCAGTGTAAGATCGAAATTTAATCCATTGAGTGAACATCAAACGTTATATTTTCACGAGTGGCGAAGCCACGAGTGAAAATATAACAGTCTCTTGTTCACGAAATGGATTAAATTCAATCTTACACTGAAAAACACAGTTATTCTATTTATTTATGCTTTATTTATTTATACTTTTTAAACGAAATTGTTTGACAATTGAAAGCGAAAGTACATTATTTATCCTGTGTTGAGCCCCAAGTTTTATGTCGAACACATGTGCGTGACAGTTGGCGGTACAATGACGTCACTTATTTATTGATTTGACGTCAACGGAATTACGTCGTTACTTCCGATCTTGGATTCGTGTTCTTCCGTTGAGTGGTTCGCGACAAAACGGACTGCCGGAATTGAACGATAAGACACGATTGATTACGATTCTTGGGGAGCCCTACGGGAAAACTCATAAAAGAAGCACGAGCGACGATAATCCCACTGCTTGAAGCAGTGGATTATCAAGTGATAATCCACTGTTTTTTTCCCGGTAATCCACCGAAAAGCATAAATAAATATATAATACCTAATACGATCAACCCATTTTCAACGACATTTCAAAAGATATGCTTAAAGTCATAAAAAAGACGCCTTGCATACTTATTGCAGAACAAACGTAATTAATAAAGGTCCCAAAGGACATACATGTATTTTAGTATATATTTTGCTCTGTAGTAGACACCCTCTTTTCTTCAATGCAACATTTGTACATCCGTTTGATAGGTTACTGAACCCGTGTGTTGCTGTACTTGCAAAGTAAATGCAATCAATTTTTCGATCGGGTGATTGAATGAACAAAATGGTGATCTTTGTACTTTCTAGTCACCAAAAATCAATCAATTTTCATTAGAGCGCAAGAGGTCGCCTTTGAAACGAAATCCCTGTCCACCAGTGATTTCTTTTCACTTGACGCCATAGGCATTCGCTGAAACGCCTTTCCCGCCAAATTATCATCTGCTGTAAAATTATCGTCTGCAACCAAAAAAATTAAATTAATATTTTTAATAATTATTGATTCACGAAATACCAATAGGAGTGTCAAAGTTTGGATCCTGATCAGACGCCGAGTTACTCGGCGTCTGATCTGGATACAAACAGTTTGCAAACTGATGTAAATTCGCGGTTTCCAGGATAAGAGTTGAATTCCAATTACTCCGTGATGTAATGGAAGGAGGGCGAGAGGCTTTAGCAACGCTGTAGGTCCACTATAATGATTGGTCCATTTAGGCCTGAATATGGTAAAGTACCCGCATATCCCTACTTCAGTGTTAGGCTCTCGTGATTTATTGCGCAACTCTAAACTCGTTGTTTACAAGGTAAATGGTGAAATAACTGACACTTGCAAACAGTTTGATCCTGATTAGGATTTGGATTTCGGATCCAAATTGTTTAACTTTCATGGAAATGTTCTAAAGTCAAAATGCCCCAATTCTAACGTTGACACAAAAAAGAAAAACAAGAGCCGAGGACTAGTGTGTTATATGTTACTCAATGCAAAATGATATTTGTCATTGCATGTATGTGAACAGTTGCATGAAGAAGTAATTCGGAATCTGTTTGTCATTATTACTATTTTTTCTATCTTGTCTGTCAAAGAGGTTATTGAGAGTGACAGGGTTAAAGGCCAATATAACGTTTTCGTAATTTGTTTATTATTTTTAGAAGACCCTGTGGACAGTTTGAACTTTTACTGCAGAAATGGGTCATATATTTTGTTTTCACAACAGCCATTTCTAACGTGGTGTTTGTCAATGTTTTGTTTTCTGTTATATCGAAAGAACAGTCAACAATTGTTCTCAAAAAACGACATTCTTTATTACTACTATATTAAAAGAAGGAAAATGCCAGGTCCTTCCTGTTCACTACTCGACTATAGCCACTAAAACGAAGGAATTTGTTTAACTCAAAGAGGACAAATGAAAGATGCTCATATATTTGCTTTCACTTAATTAGTTCAGATGGAAGCTATTCAAGCCAGTTTGGTCAAACAGGTCATATGGAACTTTTATAGGCGTTGTGATTTTCAACCCAACCGTTTATACAGCCAATCCTGTTTCATAGCGACGATATTTGTTCCCTGCTTTTCGTGACATTAAACTAGTAAACCTGGCCCTAAGATTATAACGATTTGTGTTGAGTCTGGGATCGTTCTCAAGCATTTGCTCAAATCTGACCAATCGAATGCTTGAAAACCAGCGCATACTCAACTCAAATTCTTTATAACATTGGACCCTGGTATAGAGGCGAATTTGTCAGACTATATATTTCAAGTTCAGTACTAACCATATATACAAAGGACAAGACGTTAAAACGAGTTTGAGCTCAAACAATAAGCTCCGTTGCAAAACTGTGGTACAAGATCAAATTGAAATAACTTGGCAACAGTTTGAAGAATCTATAAATTTCTATATTTTATTTCATTGCGTTGTGTTTTAAGTATCGTTTGAACGGGATAATAAAGTATTTTCTACTTTATCAGTGTCCTGACGGTATACATATATACAGTGTTCCCTCCCTACAACGGCCCTCCCAACAACGACTCCCTACTTACAACGACCATTGCCGCAGTTCCCTAAACACGACAATACTTTCAATGCTGCAATATCGTCTGCTTAAAATTGTCGTCTGTTGTTTTTCTCAAAGTTACATATAAGTGGACATTTTGATATAATAAATATAATGACGAATGACAAACAGCTTGAATCCAGATCAGACGCCGCGTTACGCGGCGTCTGATCTGGATTCAAGCTGTTTGCAAATGTAAGCCAAGTCTTAATGTTCCCTCCCTATAACGATTCCCTCCGAACAACACACACAAAGTGTGTCTCCCATTGGGTGCCATTGTAGAGAGGGAGAATTGTATATATAGTATTTACAAGGACGAAACTAGTCAATGATATGTGACACCAAAGTAACATTCCAGCCGGGTTTTCTCTTGTCAGTCTTCTATATTTTTGTATAGTATTTACCCCCAATGGACCCTTACGCACTGAGACAGCGCACTGACCCCTTATATTTTGAACCTGATGACATTTTTAGTTGGTGCAATGAAGTGAAATACAGCAAATATCGCAAAAATCGTGGAAATTAATGTTGTTTTTTGTAGAAGACATTAAAATGACATTAATTATAGAGCTGGTAAAGCGTGTGAACTCTAATTACGGTCATTAACATTTAACATGCTGAGTGCGGCTTGAGTGCAACTCGATCCGTATTTGCAAACAGTTTGGATACTGATCAGACGCCGAGTAACTCGGCGTCTGATCAGTATCCAAACTGTTTGCCAATTGGGTCGATGTTTATATTAGCTTCAAAAGGCATATGGCCAAGATATAAACTTGAAAACGAGAAGCTTGAAGCAGGTGAAAATGTAGTATGATAACGGTAAATTGGTTAATATAGACCGGGTTTGTTTTGTCTAGATAGATTTTATTTTTTGTCCCTGTAGATATTTGTTTTTTCGTCCAGCATTTAACCTCTAAAAACGACTTCTCTCTTTTTTGCGTACACAACTCAACCCATATATCAAACTATCGCCTGCTTTAAACGTGTCTTTATCATTTATTCACTTTTAAGAACTTTGAGAAATGTTAAGAACGAATGACACGCTTGCCATTTGATGGATAAACTTTAAAGTGAGAGACTATTATTATTACTTATTATATACTATACTTAAACGGCTTTTGAACTTTGAATTTTCTTTTTATTCAACTCCTTAAGTTCCGCAAGTTGGCCGATCTGAAAGGACACAGTTTTGATCCATAGGATAAATAAATGATTAAGATATATTTAACCCATTACCCCATAGAATGTTTCTAGTTTTTGAAAACAGATGACCACTTATAGCAGATTAAAAAATAAAGCAGAGTGTGCCTTGAGGCGCATTCTGCTTTGCTTTCAACCTGTTTTAAGCTACCGTCTGCTAGGATATAGAAAATATTTCTTACAAAGTTACAATACATAGTCATGACTGTATAAACTATTTTCCTCGGTGGAGGAATAAATTAGAGGCGTAAAAAGGCGTATTTATGGGGTAATGGGTTAAAACAAACTATATTACGCCATGGTCATACATGCACTTTATTTGGTAACTTATTCACATTGTATCAGTTAATAAATCAGCATAATTATGTAAATCAAACTAAATGAAACATTGATACTAGATCTAGTACGTGTATAAAAAAAGAGTTAATTTTAGCGGTTAAATGCTGAAATCCAAAATCTGAATCCAAACTGTTCGCAAATATCAATCAAGTCTAGATTTAACAAGAAGGCTAAAACTTATAAAACACTTCCCTATGTTACCATACGTGGAAATACAACCAGGTCCTCTGAAGAAACCGGGGATCACGACTATTGGGTTGTTTTTGCAAACAGTTTGGATCCTGATCAGACGTAACGCGTCTGATCAGGATCCAGACTAGTTGACACGTCTTTAGGAATCTTTAATTTAAATAAGTACAAATTTTGAATTAATAAATTGTGGAGGTGACAATTTTAATGCAGACGATATAACTGCAGGATAAGAGTTAATAAATGACATTTCGCCGAAAACATAGCCAAAATATAAATAAAACATTAACGTGGCATTTTAAATGTTAATGAAAATGGCACAGTCTTTGCAGGCTACTGTAACAACTGTCATGACCCAGACATTTACAGCTTTACAGTGCTCCCTCTCTATAACGTCCCTCCGAACAACGATTCCCCCCTTACAACATCGCTTGCCGATGTCCCCCAAACAAGACATTTATGTCTAACGCTTTCACTGTTACAAATGTCGTCTGTTTTAAATTGTCGTCTGATGTTTTTTCCTCAAAATTACATATAAGTGGACATTTTGACAGAAGAAATATAATGTCGACGGACAAACAGCTTGAATCCAGATAAGACGCCGCGTAACGCGGCGTCTGATCTGGATTCAAGCTGTTTGCAAATATAAGACACCTCTTAATACCCCCATACAACAACTTCCTCCGAACAACTCACGTAACCCTGGTCTCCCGTTGAGTGTTGTTGTAGAGAGGGAGCACTGTATCGCTTCACTGCAAGGTTGGAGTATACTTAACAAATTACCCCATAGCTTGTTTCTCGTTTGGTATATTTCTTTTCAGCAGATGAATAAACTAAATGCATAAAAAAGTATCTATGGAGTAATTGGTCAAAGAGGCTGACAACCAGATTTTAAAGTCAATTCAATGAAACATTTTAATGGCATGGACTCATGGTTGGGACTCAACCCCGTGCAACTAATGCAGCACCTAGATTTTACGAAAATTGAGCGGCTGTGTCTCCCTACAGCGACGCATGCCGCAGTTCCCAAGACAACTATGTCTAACGCTTTCACTGCTGCAAAATCGTTATAAATGACAATGTTGGTGGTGTTTTCAGTATCCGTATACATACACGCCCATGCATAATTGCGATAGTCTCTTATAGTTCATATTATGAACGGCATGATATACTTTGAAAATTGTTAAATCTGTGATAAAGATATGTTGTAAATCATGATGAGACTGAAATAAAGAATTAAACCCATGCGTAGCATAATGGGGTGGACATAAGGGGATAATGATGATGATGATAATAATAATAATAATAATAATAATAATAATAACCCCCCCCCCCCCCCCACCCAAAAGAAAACCCAACTAAAACCAAAACAAAGACAAAAAAAAAAAAAAACACAACAAAAACACACACCAAAAAAACCAACAACGACAAAAAAGCAACAAAAACAAAATCCTAAACCCCAAACGAACAAACATTATTAATGCAATAAAGAGATGTTACTTAGGCTATTGTCAATTTTCTTTGCGCATTAATACCCTACTTTTCTTATATTCTGGATTTTGCTTAGAAAAAGTGCCAGTATCGACTACACTGACTTGCAAACTTTTCTTAACCCATGCATGCTAGACGTCGGATCTTATTAATGGTGTTGGATACAGTAAGGATCCAGATCATTTTCAAAATAACAGTTACACGGACCCAGATTGTCTAATACTCGTATCAATGCTGATCCGGCCAATTTGTCTAAAATTAAAATTTGAAAAAGATAATCCCTGCAGACGATAATTTTAAGCAGACGGTTAAACAGACGGTAAAACAGCAATAATGGATTTACCCCTTCACTGCCTTACCCCGAGCACAACAGTTTTTTGAAAACAGTTTGGATCCTGATCATACGCCGCTTTACGCGGCGTCTAATCAGGATCCAAACTGTTTGACACTCATTTCAATATTTCTTCACTCAAAATAGCAAAAATTAAAATTTAAGAAAAAAAGTAGACGACAATTGTTAAAAATTGATGACGTCACGGCAGTGAAGGGGTTAACTGCGGTAAGTTAGCCGTGCTGCTATGTGAATCAATGCACTAATTGTGGATGCAAGCTGTAAGCAGTTCAGGTTGCCATGGCAATCAATGGGTTAACCGTAAAGGCATGCTGTAAGCTATTCAAACTAATCTGACAATCGATTGGCTTATCTTAATGCATATTCTTTACAGGTCCCATAACCATGATAACTGAGCCATTAGAAAAGGATATCCTAACCTGATTTCATTCAAAGTTATTTAACTCAGTGGATCATATTGGAAATTGGTTTTGATACCAAATATGTAATCCACAAAGTAAGAAATAAAGTCGTTATTATTATTATTATAATTCTTTATACGCTATTATTCATCTTGTCACTTTTAATTGGCAATTCAAGTTTCCGATTAAGTCTATTCCATGTATACCTATTTATTGTTGTTTTCTGCACAATATTGCAAAATGACAAAAAATTGCAGACCCTGGTCAGACGGTTCCTTTTACAGGTACCACAAAAACGACGAATAAACAGGTCGAGACAATATCTGGGATTTCGAGAAAATAAAGTGCCGTCACAGACATAATACCGATGCACGTGTAGTCTAACCCGTTTGTGCCCACGTATCCATTATATGGGACATAGGCAAACAGTGTAGACTCTGATCAGTCGCCGCATTATGCGGCGTCTGATCAGAGTACACTATTTGCTGATAGGAATTTCAATATAAAACAAAATGAAAATGAAAATTTTGACCAGGCATCCCTTTAATAAACAATGGACTAGTCCAATATTTCATGGAAGAATCCACTGAGCACAAATGGGTTAAATTAATTAAACACAGGTGGTAGCTGAATGCAGATTATGCATGACAAAAAATACAGAAGGTTGAAGATGGGGCTATCTGTATTACATTTGCCCTGTAGTGAAAAGTCACTTGTATTTCTAGATAATAATACTTCTTCATCAATTAGTCTTCATCCGTTGATCGCTTCTTTGCCAATGGCGCCAAAAGGCGACCGTTTGCAAACAGTTTGGATCCTAATCAGACACCGCATAACACGGGGTCTGATAAGGATCCAAACTGTTTGACACTCGTTTCGACATTTATTCAGTTAATACAGCCCTAAAACTGACTTTAAAAATATTGCAGACGGTACTACCAATGCAGACGATATCTGCGCGGTAAGGAGGTTAAAGCAGACGAAAGAGTTAACACGTCTGCCTGTTATTCAATGGCTCAACAGACAATAATAATCATCTATACTATACATTACCAGGTTATTCACATAGGAAACAAATAATACATTAACATCAGTCCAATGATACCATAGAGAAGACCCTATCCTTTCCCTATAAACTCGTTATATACGATAGAGATGACGTTATTCTTTCCCGTTTAACCGCAAACGTACGCAAACGCATTTAGCACTAAAACGTAGAAAAGAACAACTGTTGGACAATTCTGATATTTCATGTTTATCTTGGTGGCAAACAGTTTGGAGCCTGATCAGACGCCGGGTTACCCGGCGTCTGATCTGGCTCCAAACTGTTTGCACTGCAAATAATATTTTAGCGTAAACGCGTTTATTGGGAAAGAATAACACATTCTCCACTGTATACGATAGAGATGACGTTATTCGTTTCCTTATATATAAACCTCTCTATCACGACCAGTAAAACAAGGCTAATTGATTGTATAAAGGAAATGAGGCAGCTTAAAAGCAAGGAGCTTTATGAGCTTTCTGTTTTACTGCCATCTTGCTTTAAGAATTCACTTGTCACTTTAAAGCGTCATTGAGAGTGAAAGAGTAAACAGAGGACACTTTTATTTTCGCCAGCTTAACATGCCCCCCCCCCCCCCCCCCCCCCCCCGCCAATCCATTGCATTATATCAAATATTGTGGTTCAATGATTTGCAAACAGTTTGGGATCCTGCTTCGACGCCGAGCAACGCTGTGTCTGACCAATATCTAAATTGTCTGACACTAATAAAGATATTCCTTTAGCTTTCTAGTTAATTTACATAAACCTTAGAGATGAGAAATAAAAGCAGGGAAATTGTTTAGAGCAGATGACGTCATGACAATGAAGGGGCTTAGATATAGCTACGACACTGTCGGTAACCCGGCATTATCCTGCTGAAAAGTCGTCTGCTTTGAAAGTGTCGTCTGCAAAATTTGTAAAAGTGATATTTATACATTTGTTTAATTAAAGAAACCTAAATAAGAGTCTGGATCCAAACTGTTTGCAATAAATAACCAGTGAAGTCGCGATCAGCAGGATAAGGGTTTAGAGACAAGTGACAATGATATCAATCGCATACAGTTAAGGGTCAGATAAGACGCCGAATAAAAGTTAAAACAAACTGTCAACATATTTTTGAAAGGTTTCACTTTCATTATTTTATTAAATTGTGTTTCGTATGAACGGAGAATAAGAACGTCAATACAACTAAATATGTCATGGAAAGAAATTATTTCTTGACACTGACTCCTCCCCTTTTCGTCTGTTAACATAGTAATCAATTTTCCAAGTGCAATATAAGACTTCGCTTGCAATAAATATCGTCTGCTTATAATTTGTCGTCTTCATCAATTCCCAAATTAATAGGTCTGCAGTTTTGATTGAAGAAACAGCTATATCAGTCTGAAACAGTTTGGATCCAGACCAGACGCCGAGTTACTCGGCGTCTCATCTGGATCCAAACTGCTTGCAAATGACAGTGCAGTAAGTTCATGCTAAATAAACCATACATATAGCTAAAGATTCCTAGCATCCTTACAAGTAATAGCCAAGCTAAGCTATATATACATTTCTTAACAAGCACAGCATGCCCCAATTACTGAATCAGTCAATATTTCCCCAATACATTAACAGCAATAAAATGAACCGTAAAAAATACCTTACCGTGTCCATAGCTGTCCGCCCAGTCGAAACACGTCATCCCACGAAAACAGTCACAGTTAATATTTTGCTGCCTGGACAGCAGACGTAAAAACAAACGCGCGCGAAATATCGGCGACTTTGGGCCTGTTAATGTCGATCACTGGGAAACTATCGAACGTATCACAGCAGCGAGTTGGCAATAAAAAAGAAATGTTACGGTCACCATATATTCTGACAAATACATAGGAAAGAGCAAGGCTTGGCGCCACGTTCTGTTTTATTGCTGTAGATCTATACTCAAAGATTTTTACGACAATTCTATTACATGTATGATCATATACAGTGAAGCTAACATATAACGAATTCTTCGGACAGTCTGACTTATTTCGTTACATTCACATTTCATTATATCAGGTCCATCTTCTATACGTTAATCAGAGAGACGGAGAATATATTTTTTGTTATATCCAATAGTTCGTATATATAAAAATTCGTTATACATGTATCAGATCAATTTTAGATCTACTATATACATTAACTACAGAGACAGAGAATATGTTTTCTGTTACAGCGCTCCCTCTCCACAAAGGCCCTCTGAACGATTCCCTCCTTACAACTTTGGACATTAATGAGAACTGATAAATGTTCTACAGCAATGTCGAGGGACAACAACCGAGCGCTAAGACATGGAAGTTTATTTTACAGTAAAACTTGTACAACTCCACCATTCATTGACTATGGTCTATAGACGTAGTTGGTTGCTTCATGAGACAAGGGTAATGCAAATCATTCATTAAGTAGATTTCTGTATAATTGATTAGTCCATCATGCAAAGCAGTGTCCCGTCATTTGCCTGCTTTTTAATGATTGTTGAACAAGTGTGCATACTGTATACTGTATATGATGGGGAAAAAGTAGGCTTCTGTTTGATGCAAACCAGTTACATTGCAATGAATATTGACACACTATAACTGACCTGCATAGTTCTGTTTTATGCCCTTTACTACAGGAGAGAAGGCATTATTCTTCCCCATTTGAACAGATTTAAAGCACACGCAATGCAATAAAATGGAGAAAATGACAACCTTTTGAAAATATTGATCTTTGTTTTGATTAGTGACAGATAGTTTTGAGTCAGGTCTGGCGTCGGGTTACCTGGTTCAAAACTGTTTGCAATGAAAATAATTGTTTTAGCGTAAACGCGTTCATTGGGAAAGAATACCGTCATCTCCACTGTGGTATATACAATGCAAGTCCCGAAAACTGGAATTCTCTGAAAAGCCGGGTAGATTTCTCGGTCTAATCACAATTACAAATTCCTTTATTACTCTCAGTTACGGAAGCCCGTTGAAGCAGTTTTGAGATAGAAGTTAGAAGGCATTAATTCCAACTTAAGTTTTAACTCTTAAGTTCGGGTTGTTGCCTACTCAGTTCATGATTTTAGCATTTTCGAAACTTAAAATAGCTGTGCTACAATGTACTAAATATTAACCTATAATCTTTGGAAGCCGGTAATGCTGTAGATGGGTGTGAAAAAATGTATAAAATTGAGGATTTCAATGAATTGTAATACCTTGGATTGAAAAGCAAAACCATTCAATTACAGTAACTTTTTGTAAGATATAGCTACTAAAAGTCTTATCCTCTACAGAATTACCAAACAATAATTTAAACCGTATCCTGCTGCACATAAGATTCCTGCTTAAATCTACTGTTCTGTTACTCTTCACTCATGAATGGAGTTTCTTAGAACAAAGATGTCATATCTAAAAATAGAAACATGCTGTCAGCAATTGTAGACTGTGTCTATCATTTTGCACTAACAATTCACATTCAATTACAGTAACTTTAATGTAATATACAGCTACTAAAAATCTATCATCTACAGAATTACCAAACAATAATTTAAACCGTATCCTGCTACTCACAGACTCTTGCATAAATCTACTGTTCTATCACTCTTTATTCATGAATGGAGTTTCTTAGAACAAAGATGTCATATCTAAAAATAGAAACATGCTGCCGTAGCACTTGCAGACTGTGTCTATAATTTTGCACTTACAAAATTTTAATTCATCTCCCGTAAAGCTTGTAAATGGGTACAATAGATCAGTCTGTCCCCATATCCAATCAGCCAATTCAGTTTTAAGCATGTAACTTTCAACCTAGATTTCTGACCAGTTATCATTCGTTGAGAATTTGCAAATGATAGGTCTAAATAGAAACCATTCAGCTCTGCTGAAAAAGTTGTATTTTTTCTACATTCTAGTGCAATGCGTTTGCGTTATATAACGGGAACTAATAACGTCTTTTACACTGCTTCACACTGAGCACGTTGAAGCTCCAGTGAACAAACAGATGTGCCTGAAAACATTCCATCCCTCTACCCCTTATGTGGCGTCAATACAGTGGAGAAAACGTTATCCTTTCCCAATGAACGCGTTTATGCTAAAACTATTATTTCAATTGCAAACAATTTGGAGCCAGATCAGACGTACCCGGCGTCTGATCAGACTCAAAACTGTTTGCCACTCACTTTATGTAAAAAACAAAGTGTCATTTTACCCATTTCAATGCACTGCGTTTGCGTTTTATAAATAAACGGGAAAGAATAACGTTTTCTCCACCGTAAGACCTCGCCGTTAGTTTTTAAATAATGGCTAACACAAAAATGCAAACGGGCAAAAGCAATTAATTGCTGATCTAGCATCTTCATATGTCAAACTCAGGAGAAACTCATTTGATTTCAGATATATAAACCTACATCAACTAAAATGACTACCACATTCCATAATCTGATCTTGTTTACTTCCTTTAGCCCCGGGGTTTGTAGTTATTTCGTAAATAAACCTATAGGTGCAATTTTACAATTTGGTCATCGCCACAGCACTGCGCCAAGGACAAATATTTACACCCCTTCTGTTTACATATCTTGTGACATTGATGTATCACTATCATGACCTTTCTGTCAAACGTGTTTAACCCATTCCTCCATAAATACGCTTTTATTTTATTCTTAAATAGCCCAAATTTATACAGAAATGAATATCCACAATAAACATTTTCTGTATCCCATGGCCCAACAGATGGTAGCATAAAGTAGGCTGAATTCTGCTTTTCTTCCACCTGTTTGGGAAGGACTAAGTAGTTATTCGATGCAAAGGAGGGCGACCGCAACAGACAAATAAATGATTGATACCGAACAGAAATGTAATGCAGAAAGCTTGAAAGGGGCATTATAATTAAGCGGCAATTTAGTAAGTACATGTACATCTTATTTCGAAAGATGACGGAACACAACACTTACTGTTCATTCAGGTTTCGATAGAACAGCGGTATGTGGCATCGCGATTCCATGATAATCTGACATAACTTCATTAACATATTTTGCCAAGTGTATTCCATATTTATATATTGGACGAGACCATTTTTAAAATGTCTGTTGTTGTTGTTGTTTTCATTTGATAGAAATTGTTGCTAGCAAACAGTAGAGACAGTGATATTGTATATGTCTCGGTTTAATCCTTTTGTGTCCACGATCCCATATATGGGGCATAGGCAAACAGTGTAGCCTCTGATCAGAGTCTGTGTACTGTTTGCTGATAGGAATTTCAATATAAAACAAAATGAAAATGAAAGTTTTGATCAGGCTTTGATATAAAATGGACTAATCAAATATAAAAAATGGAATAATCAACTAAGGGCGCTTGGCACAAATGGGACAACCGTTTGTGGACAATTTTATGATAACCGTTGCAAACACTTTGGGTCCATGTGATGAGGAATGTGACAGGTCCAGCGAACGGTTATGTCGGTCATGGGTTATTGTGACCAGGTATTGCTTAGTAAAATTGCGACGCAATTACGCGATCTTGAGAAAATATACAACCGTATATCAGTTAAGTCTTAGACTATCTTTACTATAATCAGGGAAGACGCGTAAAGTGGCGGTGATTCGCCAAAATGGATTTTATGTTGTAGTAACGTAGACTGACGTCAATATTTCTTCACACGGATTAAATATTAAACAAGAAAGTCGCTATTGCAGCCTTTGTCTGCATCTTTCTTTTCAGAAATTCGGCGCCTGGTCCAAAACTTTTTTGCCAACTTTTCGCGGCTGCAATATCGTCTGCTTAAATTGTCGTCTGCTGTTTTGAAACTATCACTTTCTCACCGCATAGCCTCCAACATTTTTTGTTCGATTTCTGCCAAATTTGGAGAAATTATTGCTAAGGGTTCACTTTATGGATTCTGATAAGTTTAACACTTGTCTTCGTCCTGTAGGCGAAACACGAGGAAATTACCAGAGGTTAATGCCCACTGTCTTGATCCAAACTGTTTATTCATAGCAGTTATTGCACTGTCTGGATCCAAACTGTTCATTTATACCTGTTATTTCCCCCCTGTCTGAATTCTGGATCCAAACTCTTCAGTTATACCTGTTATTACTCCGTCTGAATCTAAACTGTTCATTCACAGCAGTTATTTCCATCTGTCTGGATCCAAACTGTTCATTTATACCTGTTATTGCCCCATCTGAATCCAAACTGTTCATTCACAGCAGTTATTCCCCCAACTGTTCATTCAGAGGTTATTGCCCGGTCTGGGTCCAAACTGTTCATTCATAGCGGTTTTTGCCCACTATCTGGATTCAAATTGTTAATTCATAGTGGGTATTATTATTATACCCGATTTATATAGCGCTTTTCACACAGGAGTTGAACGTTCAAAAGCAGTGTCTGGATTTAAACAGTTTGAAACTAAGTCTGCCTTACACCAAGTACAATGGTTGTTTGCAAACAGTTCAGATCTTCTAAAAGTATTTTCTAGTCGCATATCTAAATAAGTTTAAACTTGGATATGCGACTAGAAAATAATTTTAGAATTTAATTAGTGCTATCCTGATGAATTTCTTTCGTGAGTTCAGATCTTGGTCAGATGTCGCGTCTTATCAGGGGCCAAACTGTTTGAAACTCATTTCAATATTTCTTGAGATAAAATAACTAAGCTTTATACTTGAGGAATAAAAGCAGAAGACAACTGTTTTAAGTAGATGATGTCATGTAAGTGAAGGGGTTAACCCATTACCCAAGATATGCAACTCTTTTTTAGCCTTTTATTTATTCCTCCGCTGAAGACAATCATTTCTTTTTATACAGTTATGAATATATAACAAAATACTACTATAGTTTCTATATCCTAGTAGATAGTAACTTAAAGCAGGCTGAGAGTAAAGCTTTACTTCCACCCTGCTTTAGAAGGTTGCCTGTCTCCAAAATTAGAAACAATCTATCAGACTATGGGGAAATGGGTTAAAGGTGAGTGTGCTGAATACAGTGAATAGGTTTACCAAAACAAAAACACCACTAGCTCATATCAATCAATATTTTATTGAACATAAAAATACAAGAAAATTATGTAAAATTGATGCGTTTCTTATATGCAAGACATTTTCCCATCCGACTGCGAGCCAAGTTTGCACATGGACAGCAGAACAAGTCAATCCCACACAGAAACTTTCAAACAACAAACGTTTAGGCAAAATCCAAATAAATGTGAACAAGTTGTACATACTTATGGTAAACACGCCATAAACATGTATAAAACCATGGCCCCAGATAAGAGGAAGCATCAAATAAAATGTTTGTCAGTATGTTTGCTTCTATGCACCTACTAAACGCTATGCTATCAATACCGTAAAACCTCTCTATTACGAGTTTACGACCAGTATACATAAAGGAAATGTGACAGTAAAACAGAAAGCTCCTGAAGGAGCTTTCTGTTTTACTGTCACCTTGCTTTAAGAAGTCACCTGTTGTTAAATACTGGTTATTAACACAATTTAGTGGTTGTTACAGAGAGGTTTTACTGTGTTCTTTAGAAACGTCTCAAAGAGTCCCTACACAGGGTTAGGTGTATATGGAAGGATACGAGAATTTGTAGCATTCCTCTTATCTGGAACTGTAAAACACCCTCGTATATCTAAACATGAGCTAAATTGACACAAGAGGCCTTTCAACATATATTTCCAAACAGGTAGTTCTATTCCGTTTTAAAATCACTGAAAAAAAAACATTTAAATTTTAAAGCAATTAATTACCAATTTATTTTAACAATCAACAGCTGATCAAAAGCTACGATTTCTGCCCACGTTCAAAGAGCTCTTTTGCCTTTTCTAGCCAAGTAAAGTCACACTATTACAACCCTACAAATGACGGGTGACAACTTTTAACCAATCATCCCATTAAATGATTTGTTACACTTCCATAGTTCTACTTTATGTGTAAGTACTATAAGAAATATTTTCTATATCCTAGCAGATGGTATCTAAAAGCATGCTGAAAATCAAGCACAATGCGCCTAAAGTCACATTCTGCTTTGATTTCAACCTGCTTTAAGTGGTCATGTCTTCAAAACTAGAAACAGATTATGAGACAATGGGTAAAACTTTTCCGCTTTACTCTAATCCCTTTTTCAGCTTTATCTTGCCATGAGCATCAGAAACAGTATGCTTTCAAGTGGTTGAATAGTGAACAATTATCCGTTCTAAAACCTGGATTCACAGCAAATCATTTACACATAGTAAAGCAATTAAGGAACTTTTTAAAGTTTCGTGTATTTTACATCAGACCGCAAGGTTCTAAAGCGTATGTGTTAAGTCAAAGGTTGATCTCAAGCATTTATTTGGTCAGATTTGAGCTTTTGTTCAAATCTAACCAATCAAATGCTAAAGAACAATCTCAGATTCCTCTCAAAACACTTTATAACCTTGAACCTAGCTTTTTACTGCGGCCATGCAATCTGAACATCTTTAAGGATCAGAGTCCATGCAAATAAAGCATTTGAGTCGAGTCTGAGATCGTTCAAGCTTTTGATTGGTCTGATTTAAGCATTCTGCTCAAATCAGACTATCAAAAGCCTGAAAACGATATCAGATTCAGGCTTTATAAGCATAGTGACAGTAGTTGCTCCATGAACTGATGTTCAGACTTCAAAACTTTGAACTGCAAGATAAAAGTAAAACTGTTTTAAAACTGGTCATAGGATTTAAGCACATTGATGATTGATTTCTTCTGCACTTTAATCCTTTGTTATTCACAGATAAATAATTAATACTATGTTTCTAATAAATAGTGGGGTTATAAATAGATATAGACAAACTAACGTTTTAACATTTGTCTTCTATATGCAATTTAACTCTTTCAACACTATGGACCTGTTTAATATATACTTGTAACAATTGCAAACAATGCAGACCCAGATCAGAGGGCTCCTATAGGAGCGGATCTATGTCAACAGCCTTTGCTAATTTAGACTTGCATTTATTAAGCTACCCAGAATTCCAAGTAGACTGGCCCATGTTTTGGAAACTAAAATAATCCACCAGGGAACCTAATAACCCACTTGTCTTGAAAGAGTTAATGTTGCAGAAGAAACACACATTGCAGTACAGTGTGTCTACTAGTGAAATAACACACACACTTGATACCCATACAAGGCTCCAGGTAATAGGGAGTAAACTGAACAAAATCACTCATTTCAGCATCAAATCCTATGGTGTAACTACTCAATAGAATCGTCTCTTCGAGACGATTCTAACGAGTAGGGACGCTATAGGGTTTCATGCAGAAATAAAGATTTTAGTTTTTGAAATGTTCCCCTTATCTGGAGCCCTGTCCATAACTATACCAGCCTGCTCTAAAATGTCCACAACTGTGATTATCAGATTATATATCTAAACGGAAGTATATTCTATATTTTTGTGCAAAGTTATCTTTTGCCATTTTATATTGTACTTTGTGGAGACCAGTTACAATTTAAAACCACTCTTCACCCTTTCTAACATAAATTCAGCATTTATTTGAATTGAGTTGACCTCGATCTTTAAACTATATTCAAGTGTATTGTTACTATCATTAACAAACTGATACATTCTATTTTTCATAGCACCGAAATACTTTTACAAAGATAGAAAATAATGAGGTTGCAGAAAACAAGTTATGTATAATGTCATATGAATGAAAAAGTACTAAACCTACTGAAATGAATATTCCACCATATGGTGCACCAGTGTTATCAAGCTTACAGCCAAACCTATGTTCAGTGATCAATCAATCAAAGCTGACAAGTCAGTCTGCACCCTTTACTCCATAAATACGTTTGTAATTTATTCCCAAACTGAAGAAATGGTTCCAATTTATACAATTTTGAATATGTATCATAAGAAATATTTTCTATATTCTAGTAGATGGTAGCTTAAAGCAGCCTGAAGGTAAAGCAGAATGCGCCTTAAGGCGCATTCTGCTTGACTTTCAACCTGCTTTTAGTGGTCACCTAATTTCAAAACTAGAAACAGGCTATGGGGTAATGGGTAAAACCTCTACTCCATAGATACATAAACACATTTTTAAGCATTTTAATTCCTCAACTGAAGAAAATAGCTCATATCTATACCATCTTGAATATGTATCATAAGAAATATATTCTATTTTCTAGCAGATAGTAGTTGAACTTTAAAGGCTTTCAATCTGCTTTAAGTGTTCCCCTGTCCTCAAAACAAAGAAACAAGCTAGGGAGTAAAAGGATTCGATAAGACAAGTTGTAATAGAAGGGAGACAACTCTCAATTCAATTCAGAATTGACTTGCAATGATGCATCTAGGCAATTTTGTAATAAACTTCAGATAATGTGAGTATTTCTTATACTAAATCCACAATACCATATTATTTACCTACACATCAGGGACATGTTTCATAAAACTTGTTACGACAAATGTTGTCATAAGTCGAATCTTTAAAATACATTTAATTTCTCATTTGACTCATTTCTCTATCTAATCCTGTCTTGAAAAGAGGATTCCAAAAAGATGTCACAAGACACGATTAGATGGAGAAATAAATAATAAATAAGACTTTATAATCTGACTTACGACAACATTTGTTGTTTGTGTTGCGTTTCCTGCTTGAGTCTTTCGTATTTATTTTATGAAACGGGCCCAAGAATCAAAGCCTTGAGATCAGAATTCACTCTTATTTTTAGACAGAACATATTTGCAAAGTTTGGTCTCTGAATACAAGTTTGGCATTACAACATCACAAATACTCTCAACCATACAACATCTGTTACACCTGGCGGAAAACCTCAAAATACTTCTATCGAGTATGAATTGAAAGACAATCAGTATTCCCCTATTCAGTTACAATGAGCAGAAACATTTGAGCCATGCCATGAGAAAAAAGACTTCAGACATTGGAAACAATGCACAACCTGATCAGCATTGAAAGATGGCATCTATAACCAGGGTATGCTATCACCCTTCAAGACTAAGGATCAAATTGTCACTCATTGCATATTAGTCTTGTAACCCATTACCCGATAGACCGTTTCTAGTTTTGAAGACAAATAACTGCTTAAAGCAAAGCAGAATGCGCATTAAGGTGCATTCTACTTTACTTTCAGCCTGCTTTAAGCTGCCATTTGCTACAATAAATAAAATATTGCTTATAATACACATTCATGACTATATAAATTGGATTTGATTTGTTTTGATTTTACGTCGCTTTCAACAGTATTTCAGTCATATCGCGACGTCCAGCTATTTACAGGTGGAGGAAGACCCCAGAAGTCTTTTATGCACTGTTTCAGGCATAAATCGGCAACTGGGTAGAACCACCGACCTTCCGCAAGCCAGCTGGAAGGCTTCCCCACATGAAAAATCCGAACTCACAGCGGTGAGGAGCTTAGTGATGTAAGTCACAGTGACTATACCACTAGGCCCCCTATATAAATTGGAACTATTTTGTTCAGTGGAGGAATAAATTAGAGGTGTATTTATGGGGTGATGGGTTAAAGAGCTAGCGACACAGTGTCTACCAATGCTGCAAGCAGAATAGATCAACAAACAGAATCACCACAGGATGTAAAGTGGCTGACTTGGTTCTATGGGTAACAATGTCTATTAAAGTCATACTTTCTTTTAACAAGGCTCATTTCAAATTTTAACCTTACTGGGATGGTTATTTACAATGAATTATTATCCTTGTCTTGCTGACCTAATTCAAAATGTTCTAATTGACCTAAAATCTACTGTAGAAAGGATAAACTCATACTCCCCTACTTATTAGCCCTTTACTCCATTTATTCCTCCATTGAAGAATAGGTCCAATTTATACAGTCATGAATATGTATCAGGAGAAATATTTTCTATATTCCAGTATAAGGTATTTTAATGCAGGCTGTAGGTAAAGCAGAATGCGCCTTACAGTACATTCTGCTTTACTTTCAACCTACTTTTAGCAATCATCTCGTTTAAATACTAGAAATAGGCTATGGAGTAAAGGTAGTCTTCACAAATCAGAATCAGACAATGGCTTACAAGATCGGCAAAGGGAAGAAACCATCATGAGCAACAAGACAAGGACCTGAAGATGAACGTTTCACATATACATTCAATCACAAGTCTTTAAACAGTAAAACCCCTCTATTACGACCACTTAATTGTGTAAATTATTTGGGTTAAGAACAGTCGGCTTAAAGCAAGGTGATACTGATAGTAAAACAGAAGGCTCCTGTAGGAGCTTTCTGTTTTACTGTCACCTTGCTTTAAGCAGTCGTCTGTCTTTTATACATGTACAACCAATAAGCCTTATTTTTAGTGGTCATACAGTGGAGAATCTGTTATTCTTTCCCGTTTAAACGCAAACGTATGCAAAGCACTAAAACGTAGAAAAGTTCAACTTTTGGACAATTCTCGTTTATCTTGGTGGCAAACAGTTTGGAGCCTGATCAGACGCCCGGTTACCCGGCGTCTGATCTGGCTCCAAACTGTTTGTATTGGAAATAATAGTTTTAGCGTAAACGCGTTTATTGGGAAAGAATAACACATTCTCCACTGTAATAGAGAGGTTTTACTGTGTATTTAAATCTGTGTAAAGCTACAAATCAATCTAGAAATCATTAGTTCTCTTAAGATAAGTTTTAACGGTTTCACGATGCATTAACCCATAAATGCCCCTTTTTATGCCTTTAATTTATTCCTCCCTTTTCCCCATGGAAGCGCCTTTCATCACATTTTATTTAGTACTCTACTGGTGAAAATAGATCCAATTTATACAGCTATGTGAATATGTATCATTATAAATGTTTTAATTTTCTAGCAGATGATAACTTAAATCCAATTGAAAGTAAAGCAGAATGCGCCTTTAAGGCGCATTCTGTTTTCCTTTTAACCTGCTTTAAGTGGACACCTATTTTCAATACTAGAAACGGCCTATTGGGGAAAGGGTTAAGGTTGCAGATCTTCCTGCAAACTTCAGACAAAGATTCTTATTTTATCTTTTATAGTTTTAGAAAGCCAATATCTTACAGGTACACTCAGGAGAAGTTAAATATGTTTTCCCAAATCAAAACAACAACAAATTGTCCAAAAGTTGAAACAGAAAACAATACTGGCAAATCATGTTGTGTAAACAAGTGAACTTCAAACATCCATGAAATCACAGAAAATGTACAGTACAACTTACAAAGCATTCACACTCACATACACCAGGGCTCCAGAGTACAGATAAATTCTTATGTCTCCAACAGAACCTGACGTCTTGTTAGAATCATCATATTGATACCATTCTAGTACAACAGTTTGGCATTGGCATATTGGTGAAAACATTGAGAAATAATTGGCAGGGCTCCAGATAAAAGGAGCATTTCAAAAACAGAAATCTTGATTTCTGCATTAAACCCTATGGTGACACTTCTCATTAATAACACCACAGGATTTTGTGCTGAAATAAAATGTTGGGACTTGTTCAGTTTACTCACTCTTATCTGGAGCCCTGGCCCAGTGCTTATAAATGTTTGAATTGAGTTAGTTCTCAAGCATTTGATTGGCCAGATTTGAGCCTAGGCTCAAATCTGACCAATCAAATGCTTGAGAACTATTTCATACTCAACTTAAACGCCCTATAAGCATGGACCCTGATTGGATTTACTCATTCTTCTCTGGAGTCCTGCACGCACACACACACATCAAAAAGCTATGTACAGCTCTCATTCACTAAATACTTATACTTATATATTACAGAGCATTCTTATCTTTTTACTCAAATCTTGATGGGGTTGTTTGTAAAATATTACAAACATTGTAGACCCTGATAAACAGTTTGATATGATCCGAGTCTACACTATTTGCAACGTATATAATAAGTCCTCCTTACTTAAAAGATTAAAAACACCTTTCACTAGTTGTTGAACCTTGTTTCACAGATACTATTTTAAGTTGTTTTATAATATCCCTATGGAATGATTTATTCCTTTCAACTAACATAAATAACGTTCAAATATTATTTTTTTTTACACTCATTATCAAACTGCTTCAAAACACCTACACTAAACCACCACACACCAGATCTCATACACACAGTTTTATGTATCAAGGTCTTTTAAAACAAAGACCAGGGCTCCAGATAAGTGGGAGTGAACTGTACAAATACAACATTTTCACATATTTTAGCACCAAATCCTATGGTGTCACTACTCATTAGAATCGTCTTGAAGAGACAATTCTAATGAGTAGTGACACCATAGGGTTTAAAGCAGAAATAAAGATTTTAGTTTTTGAAATACTCCCCTTATCTGGAGCCCTGAAATACCTCTTGGAAACTATCAACGTCTTTTTAAAACCAAGCCTTTGTGAAAACTAAAGGAGGACCAGTCGAATGAACACATGAACACTACAAATCTACAGCTCTATGCAGTAACAGGATAAATTCAAAATAAAATGCACAAACGGTAAAGTATACAAAATAAAATGATTATCTTATCATTTAGGTCAGTACAATATGAAATTAACAAGATAAGGTGCTTCTTTGCACTGTAATACAAAAATTATCTGATGCTGTTTTGCATTTTCTACAGAATACCCAGATGCAACATTCACACCAAACAACACAAAAGACAACTGCAGACAGTTTGTCTCCATTGACTTGCAGAGCTCCAGATAAGGAGAGTATTTCAAAAATTAAAATCCCTATGTGTACACCAAACCCTATGATGTGGAAACTCATTAGAAAGCGACGGTTCTAGTGAGTAGTCACATCATAGTGATGGAGGAAACTTAATGGAGAAAACTTTTGAAATCTTTAATGTACACTCTAATCTGGAGTCCCGATCAACCTGCAATGCTATTCATCACTGAACTTGTCAAAAATTAAAAACAAAGTGACATGCATAAATTCAAACAGATGCATGTATACACAAATATTTTGTAACCAACATGAACTCACACCACCAATTAAATTAATTAAGGATGGTACTGTTTTCGGTAAACTTCTTCACCTTGACCACCCACTATGCCATGGCCCAATACCACAATATCTGTCCTAACACTGTCAATGTGTGATACCAATCCACTAGGCAATGTGAATGTAATACAGTAGAGATCACTCTACTCTGGTCGGAACTTGTCCACAAGTACACCTCTAATACCCAATAATGCTAGAACACCTCACGATACATCTGAAATAGAAGATAAGTGTGTATGCTTTAGACACTGGCAAAGTACATTTATTATTATACAGACAAATCTGTAGAAGGCACTAAAATTTGGGGTGTGTCTATAGCTTATGCAAGGTGGTAGCATAATGCAAGACTAAAGTACATGTATTCTAGGAAGCTCTTTTCCGCAATAATTTTGTCCTGCATTAAGTGGTCATGTCTTTAACCTATTACCCCATAAATACACATTTTTTCGCCTATGATTTTTCTCCACTGAAGAAAATAGTTCCCTTATATAGTATTAATACAGTCATGAATATGTATCTCAAAAGAAATATTTTCTATATCCAAGCAGATATTCCCAGATAATAGCTAAAGGTGCATTCTGCTTTACTTTCAACCTGTTTTAAGTGATCATATTTTTTAAAACTAGAAACCTTATTCAGCGGTGGTTCAACACAAATTTGACAGTATTAATTGACCTTTTATCGAGGATGCATTGAGGTAGTCGAAGCCAGGTGACTTCTAAGTGCAGGATAAAAACCATGCAGAATGCAGGAAGTTTTTCTGCATTATTATTCTGCAACTAACTGTATGTTAGTGCTTTATATGGGCATTGAATTAAATTGTGACTAAATGCAGGTTAGACTACATAATTATATATTTATAGTTTATTACACCGCCCTCCCCCCAAACTTTATTAAATTAATTTTAACTCTACACCAAAAGGGCCATGTTGCAACTCCTTTTTAATACTACTGGAAGAGAAACTCTATTATAGAACTATCATCCTCATTCCAATAAATATTTATTATATTACATGAACAGTCGAACTTCCGATATCCGGAACTCGCTTAACTCGAACTATCCGATACTTCGACACATGAATTCATGTTCGGTTTAATCGTACATACCCGTAGTTCAAAGTTAAAACATGGCTAAGCCACGTTTTAACTTTGAACTACAGGTATGTTTGACTTAAGGTACTTCGCAGGTGCGCTTAGTTTCCATACAAGGTGTTATGAAACTTTTCTTGAAGAATGATAATAGCCTAAGAAACAATGTGTGAAAATATAGGCTAAATTTATCGTGTGGTTCGTCTGTAAGGTCTCTTTTTCTGACAAAAACCTGGAATTTTGATGATTTTATTTTTCTCAAAAATTAATAAAGCGAATGACTTTAAGTCTCGCCCAATAAGTAGCTCACAACATTCATTACAAGAAAAGCTAAAAACATTTTGAATAAAGGTGTTCAGAAAGATGTTATCGGCTATTTAATTTTGCAAAATGCTAAAAAATTTGAATTACGAAAAAACTGACTCATTTAATGTGTTTTTTTTCATTTTATTCAAATGTATGGTTGATGAAGTAGTTGGACAGAAAAAATTAGAAAATATTACAGTCAGGATTTGTTGTAATATCAGTTTTTCTTATTAAAATATGGGAAAGAAGTTGAAATACAGTTACCTGCCTTAAAATTGAAATTATGTCATTAAATGCATTATTATTTATTCATGGACTTGCATACAAGGTTAATTATATTGTTTAAACATAATAATGCGCAATATGGATCTTGAAAAGCTTCAATGTGTGGCTTTATAGTTCGATCAAATCGTATACATGTATACCGATTTTATTGACTTGTAAGTCATTAACTAAAACGTAC
Organism: Gari tellinella; assembly: GCA_922989275.2. Classification (NCBI taxonomy): domain Eukaryota; kingdom Metazoa; phylum Mollusca; class Bivalvia; order Cardiida; family Psammobiidae; genus Gari; species Gari tellinella. The sequence continues at coordinate 55,464,372 of OV277860.1, forward strand.
ATGTAAGTGGACATATAATTTGACCATATATAATATCACTAATTCTAATCAACGAAGACTAAACATAACATGTCCCTTGACCACTGCGTTATGGATGGAAAAGTCAACAAATAAATCGGAAGCTTCATTAAAAAAAAAATTTGGATTGAATGGGAATCGAACCTATGACCTTTCAATTGCTAGTCAATCACTCAACCGACTGAGCTATTAAAACTACACTAATCGTTTCAACATTTCCTTTATATAAACTTTCTGGTATAAGCATGACGATGATGTGCGGAAAAAATCTTTTGTCGTCAAGACGCATTTCCGCTCGCCCGGAAGAGTGACTTCCTTGTGCGAAGTACTTTAACCGAGTTTGAGATATCAAAGTTCGACTGTAGTTTTATTATGTTACATGTAGTTTGTTTAAAGGTCATCTTGTCAGAAACAATCACACTTGATACAAAACATATACAATATTCAGCATATATATAGATATTAGGAGACAATGTACAAAACTGTTTACCGACTTTCATCGCCAAAGACAAGAGACAAATGCAAACCTTAAGCTATTAGCATTACACCATTCCTTTACTGTAGCAAGTAGTTCCACTTAATTAGTACATTCATGAATATGCATCAGTGGAAATATCATCTCTATTCTAGTAGATGGAAGCTTAAACAGAGCACCAGATAAGGGTAGTTTTTCAAAAACTAAAATCTTTATTTCAGAATTAATCCCTATGGTGTCACTACTCATTAGAATTGTCTCAAAGAGACAATTCTAATGAATAGTAACACCATAGGATTTGGAGCTGAATAAGTAAGAAAATGTTTGATTTGTTGAAATAACTACCTCTTATTTGGAGCCCTGCTTAAAGCCGGCTGAAAGTCAAGCAGAATGCGCCTGTTTTACTTTCAACCTGCTTTAAGTGGTCACCTGTCTTCAAAACTAGAAACAGGCTATGGGGTAATGGGTTTATTACTTTTTGAAGACTGTTGATTACCTAATGCAGGTCTGCTGAGTGTGGGACAAAGTAATGTTATTCTGTATTTTGCTGCTACCTGATTTAATGATTTCTCAATGATTTTAACAGGTTTTTTTTAGTTTTGACCAAAAAAACTATTTAACCTATTTATACTCCATAAATACACCATTGTACACCTTAACTTATTCCTTCACTGAAGAAAAAAGTTCCAAAGTTATTCAGTCATGATTGTGCACCACAATGTATGTTCTATATTCTAACAGATTGTAGTTTAAAGCAGGCTGAAAGGTGCATTCTGCTTTACTTTCAACCTGCTTTAAGAGCTCAACTGTCTTCAAAACTAGAAACAGGCAATGGAGTAAAGGGTTAATTTAGTTAAATATAGTTCAACTAGATACAACCAATACTTACAACTTGCTACAGTGTCTCCAGAAAACCTCCTCTGGATTTGATCATGATTAAACTTCAGAAATGCCTCATATTGCTCTGAAACATAAAACAAAATACAATACAGAATAAATCAAGAAACAATAATTCCATTGACTGAGATGGCTCGAAGGACTCTAGATAAGGGGAGTATTTTCAAAAACTAAAATCTTTATTTCTGTATTAAACCATATGGTGTCACTACTCATTAGTCGTCTCGAAGAGACGATTCTAATGAGTAGTAACACCAATGATTTGGTGCTAAAATAAGTGAGAAAATGTTGGATTTGTTCAGTTTACTCCCCCTTTATCTGGAGCCCTGAAGAGTGAAAGAGAAATTATAATTAAGAATAAGAAATAAGAAAAGATTAATAAAGTTCTGACGGATATATATATATAGGATCTGTCATGAGTCGATCTTTGAGAGTATCTTATCTCAACGGTCAACCGAGTCTAGAATTGAAATGTTATTAACGTAATTAAGCGAGCCATGGCGAGCTCAATAACTTTTCTATTTAGATGAGGCTGAGATCAGCTTGTCTCAAAGTCAAAGATTGACAAGTGACATTCTGTTCTCACATAACCAAGGAGTAGGAGTTTAAGGTATTTTAAGCAATAGGCCTTAGAATGATGTCATCAAAGAGATCTCCAACATGTTGGAGACAAGGATATTCTCGCTATTGTACAAAATTCCTAAATTTGTCTTTCCCTACATGTTCTTATTTATATAACTCACCTGCCATTTTACAAGTCAGAACACTGTTGTACTCTTCCCGGATATGTGTCTCCCGTTCTCTCAGCATTCGCTCACATATCAGACTCACTTGCTTAAAGGTAAATAGAGGAATGTCACGTTTGGTGGGTGATAGTGCATTGAAGAATGAGTTAGAACTAGCCTGGGAGGAATTAAGAACACTTTCCATTACTGATGCCTGTGATGGTGAACCCAAACTTTCATTAGAACAAGACTGTGATGGAGGAGGGCTGGAACATGATGGGAACTGTAGCTGTTTCCTTTTCTGTAGGCGGCGAAGCTCCAAGGTGAGGTTTGCAGCAATTTGTTCTGTAAAATATAAGATTCGAGAACTTGCAGACATTGATCCAAAGTTTTCAATACAGAATTATACGCATCAGAATCACATGTAAAGTTTCTATTTTTGCTGAGTATAGTAGAGCAAATGCGGGTATTATCGGCATGCGGGTATTATCGGCACTCCCAGACAGCATCTAGTATTTCGCTCACATACAAATACATGGCTACGTCATCCGAGCTTTTAGATGTGGTTATGACGTCACTTTTATGTTGTAGAAGATTTACAGGACACTGCGGCCTTGTTTAATCTTTAATGTGTTCTTTTTTTTTATATGACCTCATATTTCAGATTGTAAAATAATGTATCTTATCAACTGTGTTAAGCTTGGTCCGATGAAAACACGTGCATATGTTTGCTTCAAAAGTTACTTGCAGAGTCACTACAGTTTCACACCTACTTAAGTCTGTGCTCTTTACATGAGAAATGATCAGAAATAATGAAAAACAAAGGGAATGGAGGGAATGTAAAGGTGCCGACAATTACAGTCAATATTTGTAACAGTAGTCTATTATCGGCACCCTCTGCTGGTGATCGGACACCATACAACATTATTCCGGTAAGGGGTAACCAGCACCTTTTCAGGACCCAACTGTCTCTTACCTCGGTTAATTCTTGTAAAAACAGTGTGCTTGGCCATGCGTGTAATTAGCAATGTTGTCAATTTACCAGTGCTGGGAGATAAACAATTATACTTTATAAACATTTTCCATACCCAACCCTATTTACCTACTGTATTAAACAGTTAGGGAACTGCCAGATTAAGAGTAATCCCTGAATACACGTGTCATGATTTATGTCGAACATGTAATAATAAACGCAGAATCAAACTGTTGAACAAGTGTCTGGCTAGTGTGTTCTGATCATTTCCCTGGTTATATACCACAAGGGCATTGGGCAATAAAAGGAATTCAGCACCGTAATATATAGCCTATAGCATAATACATGTATTGTATTTTTTGTTTGTTTCATGTCCTTGTGGGATTTAGTTATGAACAGATGGTCTAATTTCGTTTACACAAAAGGATGTCGGTCAGATCAAAGGAGTTAGGAATGGTGAGACCGTCTTCAAGCCTAGTGACGAGTTCCCATGGCAGTGAAGCTGCAATTTTTGTGTAAGATATATATATGGATATATATCTATAGCCAGAGCTATACTATTGAATACTAAGTAAATTATGAAATGGGCGGGGCTCCTCAATTCTGCTGCGATGTTTTTGTCACCTCGGGTGTAAACAGTGTCTGTGACAATGTGCGTTTGTTAAGTATTTATATATGAGAGGATAATAATGCTATTAGAGGCGAAAATTCAAGGTGATTATCTGATATATTTTATTTGCAACTTCTTTTTACTGCCAGCTTTATAATCAAACTTTCAGCAGCATTTGAAAGCATCAGTAGTTAAAAGATGCCGCAGATTCGTTTTGATGTTAGGCCATATTGGCATGAGGGGAAACAATACTTCATTAAGGATAATTTTTTTACTATTTCTATGAGTATGGACACCTACTAAAATAATTTGAAATAATTTATTATGTAGTCTGACAGAAATAAATAAAATTATAGTAAATAGAGTAAATACGGTATATAGTGCGTCATTCACCGATACAGGTATTGGAAATTTCACTGGTATTCCGGTATTTTGAAGGGTCGTGTGAGCACAGATGTTAAGTAAAGTAAATTTTTGAAGTGCCGATAATAGCCTCAAGGTGCCGAAAATACCCTCCAAAGGGTACAAAGTCCATCCTTTCATAATAGTAGTTATTTAAGTAGTTGCAAAGTTTCTATTATAAAAGAATTAACCAATGAAAATATTTGTTACATATGACACTGACGAATTTAGCGTTAAATAAAGTGAAAGGGGGGATTTCATTGGTTGGCTTTTAAGTAGTCCTATAAATAAGACCTGACGTAGCTATTTCACATTTTTACATTTTCTGGTACGTCAGGTCTTATCGGCTTCCCCTTAGTTGTCTTTAGCAAATCACGACAAGGATCTTTGTCGTGCGTTTGACGAGGTCCTGTAAATACAAACCACGTGCTATGGCGAAAAGAGAACACTTCTTCGATTAACTAAATATTTTTCTACCGATACATATGTGTAAAACGGAAAACAATTACCTCTTTCCACAAGAAATCCAAACTTAATTCCTTGCAGGTCGAACTTTTTCAAAGTTACTCCATTATGGCTTCTGATAGAGCCGAAGTTTGCCGAATGAATTTATGCAAATTCATACCCGTTGCCGGTAACACCGGCACGCGCGGCTGCTATGATTTTACGGATCGAAAATGTAGACGAGATATTTGCATTCTATATAGCCGCGTATATTATAGCGTAATTACGCAATTCTCATCAACGTAATTTGTTTCCCAAATATGTCGTGGACTCGTGGCGCGTATGAATGTAAGCCACTTATAACATTTATGTCCACATTGAAAGTAAATCTTCTAGAAAAGGTTATTGAAATCAAAAAATGTAGAAACTGACGGGTAGCAGCAGAATTTCAGAGTTTTCTTAGTTTCTCCGGACCTACGGACTTATTTTTTTTCGGATTTCTGGTGTTAAAAATCTTAAAATTTGGAATTGTATGCGTTTTTTTTTTTACTTACGAATCATTGATATGGGTGACAAACAGTTTAGATCCTGATCAGACGCGCGTTACGAGACCCGGATCCAAACCAGGGGCGTGTCTGGGCTTACGCACTCACGCACGTGCGTAAAGTTAATTGATAAAGTCGAAAAATTAAAAACGCTAAAAATGCAATAAAAAATACCACCTTACCCGGGTGAGGCATAAATATTTATTTTAAAAAAGTGTCTTTAGTCTACTTCAAATTATACACAACGCACATAATTCACCCTCTGATAAGGTTTCAGGTTGTTCACTACTCAGTTTACGAGAATGTAAATTTTACCTGGTAAAATTGCCCATAACAATTTATGGTGTTTCTTACAATTTTAACTATTAGTGGCAGAGTTTTGACATAGATTTATGTAAGTATTGTACCTGTTTTGAATGTGCGAAACGCCCCCAGAACGCACCAGAGACCAACTAGAAATCAATTTTCCCAAGGGGAGCATTCCCCCTGGTAAGAGTGTGTGCACTTATTGGTCAGGGTAGGGGTTGGAGACAAATGGCCAGAAGATAATCTATCAAAAATATAAAAGATTATGCAGTTCATGTTATTTAGGAGTCGAATTCTTACATAAATTTATGGTAGTAATTTACCTGGTTTGGATGTGAAAAACGCACCAGAGACCATTTAGGAGTAAAAAAATTCCCAGGGAGCTTCCCCTGGAACCCCCTAGTAAAGTTGCATACACAAAGTTTGTTTAGCTACGCCCCTGACGTGTGCCCCAATCGTATTTTCCTTCATACAAAGGGGGAGGTCAGGAGAGCAAATATCTTTCTCTGTATTTTGATATGCATTTCAAGCACTCATTCAAAAGTGTAAATAAGTTGTGTGCATGTATGTAAAACAAGTACAATAGAAGGTAAAGTCAAGGGAAAGTAAACAGACAAAAGTGAAACATGAATAGAGGATAATGCAATTGCAGTTGGTAATATAAAAGTTGGAGGCAGGAACATATATATACGTTCCTTGTCAGTGGAGGGGAGGAAAAGGCTAACACATGTCGGAACCGTACGGGCATAGTTGGTTAGTCAGGGAAATTTGATTTTAGTCAGGGAAAAGTCAGGGCAATGTCAGTGAATTTTGCTTCACTAAAATTGTGGACACCCTTTTAATTAAATAGTTTAACAGTTTAATTCAAGTAAAGACTTTTCTTATAGCTCTAATAGTTTGTGTTTTGATATGTATCTAAAAATGATTTATGTATTTTATTACATCAAACAGCCGTAAATGCAGTGCGAGTGGTATCTAGAATATAAAAAAAACACCTTCCAAAACGATAGTTTAACTATCATTTTAGAAAGGTCCTCTACATTCAAAATACCCCTCAAAATGCACGTACGGCTTTCCAACGGAAATTTTTTTTCCCGGGGGAGCATGCCCCCGGACCCCCCTAGCCATGGTGCGTATATTCAAAATTGGTCCAGACACGCCCCTGCAAACATATTGATAGTATTCTATATGGCCTGGCAGCGAAGAGTTAAAGGTAAGATCCCTGAAATCTTTTAGGCTCGACAGACAATTTAAGCACTAGCCTCTCCCAGACTCTTTAGAGGTTCCCATCGCCACTGTGCCAGGTGGCGAGTCTCTACCCACCCCCCTTTCAGACAACCCCCCCTTTGGGTCTCCTGTTGAACTCTGCTTCCTCGGATTCGAGCTTGTTGTTGTCTGATTTCAGACGTGCCGTCTCGTGGTAGACAACGAGCTCGTCGTTCTCACTATGCTTTTCCTCTCGGCATCGCCGAGTTTCGCCGGGGAGTGAGCCTCGCTCATAGAGGAGTTTACTTCTCCTGGAGACGTAGCACAGCCTAGCAATTGTCTGGACCGTTCTGGACCCAACTTGCCTTTCATGTTGCAAGTGTACACGCGACAGTCCCTGTGAAGTTTCACGTGACTGGAGTGCGGATACTTGGGTGTCAGCAGAGAACCGAAGTTCTTACGCTGACTGTGGGAAAAGGTGATTCGAAAAAAAGGCAATGCTAGTTTCACCTTATTAAGCTGAAATGCTACTGCAGGAGGACTGAAATGCTTTCTGCTTGTGCCGGTGTAACGCAGTAGAATGATCCATCCCTACTAAAATGACCCATGGGTCATGTCACTACGTAGAACCAGGAACGTAGATTAGAACAGTGACCCGAGTCATTTTACTACGTACAGAAATGACCCCAGGCCGTAGAAAAAGGACCCATAGACTCGTAGTATAATTACCCCCTCACGGTTTGGAGTCATTTCTCTACGTAGTATAAAGACCCGGGTCCTTTTGCAGGGGTGGTCATTCTATACTGCGTTACACCGGCAAAGAACCGTCTATTGACGGCTCCTTTAAATAGCGACTACCACGCTCTTTGGTAGTCGAGTGTCAGATGTTTTTTTTCTCTGACAAGTACGACCAACTATAAGATCTCTGATGATTGCCAGGAATTCAGGTGGCAAGGATCCTGCTTTTAGCGTCCTTCTGCCCCTGCTTTTCAAGTGCCGCTTTCGAACAGCGACAATGTATACCGTGATAATTAATATGAATCATTTCGTTTTCTAAGAATAAGTGAAATCCTTCTAAGTAGTCGAAGCCAGAGTTTTCTGTCAAATCCAACGGGAATTGGAACAGAAAACGAGGCGGTATATAGACAGTTTTCAGAGTCTACTCGCCCCAAGGACGCACCCCTAAGACTCAGCCCTAGGGACGCGTCCTTTCTTCCGTCTCTTGCACCTCGAACAGGAACTCCAGAAGGAGTAAGGCTTCTGCTCGTCAGGTTTTTCAATTCAGAGCCATGCCCTTCGGAATTTCGATAACGCCAAAAGTTTTCACAAAATCCATGGCGACTGTTGTATGGGGCTCTTTTTAGACGAAATAATGCTGAACATGCAAAGTAAAAAAAAAACCATATAAAGAGAACGGTTACTGGACGTTTCGCTACCCATAAATTGTCGCTACCCTCATTTTTGTCATTATCCTTCGTACTTTAAATTTAGTGTAATATACGAGCATTTAAAATGATTAAATTAAAAAGTTAAAAGTTGCAGTGGAAAATGAAATTTTTAAAGGCGCTTCTTTAATTTCAATTTCATGCCATTACGTTTCTTTGTGTTATACAGGTCAGCTTCCGCAAAAATCCAATCAGTAAATCATGTTCCGCATTGTAAAAATAGTAAAAAAATAATATTCTCTTTTATGGAGATTCCATGGGTTTGGAACCAAATTAATAAATATATAAATCTCTCATGTTGACGCGTGGCGTCTGACAAATATTTCGTTAAATTCATGTTGGATCCAGATTATTAACTTAAATCACTTATGTGGTGATTCCAGATACAGATGTATCTATCTGTATCTATATGGTGATTCCATTGGTATGGATCAAGATTAAGGAATAAAAATATCTAATGTGAACGAGTGGAGACTGTGCAAATATTTCGTCAATCTGTCCGTTAGTTTTGATCCAGATTAATAAAACAAAATCACTTTTAAATATGATGATTCGATTGGTTTGGTTCCAGATTAATAGCATCTTAAAATGTAGGTGGACGTGTGGCGAATATTGCAAATACTTTGTCAAAATTTGTTTTTATATCTATCCGTTAGTATTTATTCAGATAAGTCAATAAAAACTCTTCCATTTCTTTACGTTATTTCGGATCCAGATCACGGTAAATAAAAATCCATTACGTGGGAGCTTGGTGCCTACATATTTAAGAGTTGTGAAAAATAAAACTTGGTAGCGAAAAAACCAGCCGCGAAAGCCACAAGGTTGCAATAGGTGGAGGCCGGGGACAATTTTTTTTATGTCATGTCAGATTTTCAAAAAGAGTGTTCTTGAGCGGGTTACATTATCAAAAATGTTCTTTTTAGAAATTTAAAGAATAATGGGCTTATTAGATCCCAGCTCATTGTTTGGAAGAAGAAGAATCTTAATCAAGGTACATTTATATAAAAGAAAAAAAACCGTAAAAATTTCGTCTAAATTTATATCTGTTTTTCCTCTTAATCCGTATTATGGATATAACCATGTACATGTATATAAACAACAACAACAATCAACAACAATGATGGCCGAAAGTTCAAACGATAGGCATGCGTATGCATATTGTTGGATACAGAGTTGAAATGAACAAAATTAAGAAAGGTAACGGAAGAATATTGTATATAATTGTATTATTTAGTGTTACAGCATGGTTACATAGCGCAAAACAAATATTGGTGTGAACAAATATTTGCTACATACAACTGATGGGACCCCGTTTAGACGTTACATGCATGCTAAATGTAAAATGAAAATATCAGATTAATGAAAGTTGACTGTTAAATAGGGGCATGTAGATACGTCTAAATGTTTGGACTAGCTTTTAAGGTGCCGATAATACCCGCATTTGCTCTATATAGAGACTCGTGATGTCGAAAATATAGCCACTGCAACTTTAGTGTATAGTCCAAAAGTCTGCGCATCCGGTTAATCTGCACACTATTGTATAGAAGGTGGCTGATCTGTCAAAGATTTTCAGTTGTCAGATCGACATCTATACGTTGATTCAGTCACTCTTGACTATTACTCAACGGGTGGTGCTGGTCAAGAAAAAATCTGTTTTCACAATTGATGGAAATGTACTGAGGGTAGATCGAACAATGCCACAGGTGTATGTGAACAAAATTCTTAGGACCAGAAATTAACTTCTCTTCTTCCTTTTACTGGTCACAATCAACAGACTGATTATTTTGCCAGGGGGTTGCGCAGACTTACAGAATGCAGCCACTTACCGGACTTGGCTCTACCAGTAAGCCAACTCCTTTAGCAAGAAAATTAAATAAAACATGTTAAAGATATAGCTGCATGCATCACCGATTTATGCCAATTACAGATTTTGAATGGAAAGCGACTGAACGGGTGACAAGCCTGTCGAATGTGAGACTTGAACCTACAAAACAAACAGCTGCAACTGTAACACCTTTGCAAGCAGCATATTTAAATCAATATTTGAAGGTAAAATGCACATTTTTGAAAATATTATCAAAGACGTTTTTAGGCGTCGCAAGAAATCGATTCTTGTTCTGACGGGTTCGACTCACCAGACGTCAATTTTGGCGTTACTTCTGCAAATGGGCAGGGTGTCTGCGACGTTCGTGTTGGAGGGGTAGAAGGAGAAAGAGTCATGGGCGTACATCTTCTTCGTTTCGTTGGTGTCTGACTTGGACTGTGCAAAGGATCAAATTCAAGGCTTCTTTTCAAAGTAGCTCCACAAGCCATCTCCTATTTCGCTGGGTATGCCGATTTAATTGTAAAAATAAAACAGTCTGGTACTTGTTTTGTAAAAATAAACCCCTCAGTGTATTAAAAGCTGTTTCAACCTCAGTTAAGGTCTACAAACTTTGATAGTTACAACAGTTAACACCCTAGATGCTCGACGATTCTATTGCCTATATTTCTGCTGATCCCTGCTGAAATTCAAAATGGCTGGAATAAAAACAAAACAAATCCGCCTCGTTTTGAAATCGTATTTAGACTGGTTTTGATTCGGCTGCTCATCTGCTGACTTCAAACACGGTGAATTTCAGGATACAGTCTACTCAATAAAAAATTTCACAACAAAGTTGACAGAAAGGTAAATAGAATGGCTTTGCACTGTCCTTTCAAGTTAAGATGACATACATTTACAAGCAAAAGTGTTCATTACTAGTAAATGGTTGTAATGGAAACGATAATGGTACCCCGTGCTCTTGACATTTATGGAATTTTGAGTTGTCATGACTTTTCGCGGACTGCAAATATCATTGCAATGCCAAGGCAATGTGACCGGTGTGATCATATATTGTACATGGAGTGGGATGGACCATTACTTCATTGGTTACCTGTTTTTATCTTCCCTAGTATACCTTTAAATAAGTATATACATTTACCCATTACCCCATAGCCTGTTTCTAGTTTTGAAGACATGACCACTTAAAGAAGTTCTAAGGTCTAAGCACAGAATTATACACTGACGGAATTGAAACCTCGCGCTATATCGCAAATCTCGTGCGGCCCATACGTGACTCGCGAGACTTGATAAGAGAATTTTATCGGTAGTTAATTTGATAAATGTCCGTTTCGAAGCATTGTTCACGGGTTTATATTCCCGTGAATTGATAGGAATGTCCACCAAGTCATTTAAATCCTATAAAATGTCAATAAAAACACTCGAGTCGGTAAATTTTCACCCCAGAAATGACGGACAGCGAGGCAAAAAGTGAAGATGTTGTCACGTGACATATAATCTCGCAAATTTAACCGCTGCGAGAGCTCAGATGCTCGCCTATTCAACTTCACTGACTGAGTTGCTTTTCCGTTTTGTATAATTCCGTGGTCTAAGTTAAAGCTGATTGAAAGTTAAATAAAGTACTTTCAGCAAATAACTGCTTAAGATGTCACTTGTTGACAGTAGTCCTTCTAGAAAGACCCTGTGTTTCAAAATTTCACATTCATTATAGTGATTTTTAACATGTTCTATTTTCAGCGAAACCTCATGCTGCTTATTCATGCATGCTAATTTTTTGGACTACTGTCAATCACAGAGGTGGTCACTAAATGTCTGTTTTTCCCAGAGATACACGAGACCGTTGAGCGAGATTTCGGGAGAACAGGTCCTCGAGATTTATATAAGCGTTAGTGTTAGGAAAAAAAACGATATTTGGAATTAATTACCACTTGCTTCTTTAATACTTTCTACAGTTATTTATCAATACAAACGTTCTTTAAAGAAGCGTCTTTATCAAGTTTTGACACAAAAGAATAATTAGAATAAATTCCGAGCAACAATTAACCCCTACGCTCATCGCATACAGCCATATACGTTAATTAGTGTTTGGAAAATGCTGGTTGAATAAAAGAAAAGTGAAGGCAGTTTTCACGAAGGTTTTAATTAGTAGCAAAATGCGTGGACAGATTGACATGAAAACTATGTCACTACTTAATCTCAATCTGAGCTACATGAATAACCCATTCTTTTAATTTTTAAATGTTCAAACTGAAGTTTTAAGCGTTTACGGCAAGACGATATTGCATCGACCTTCAATCGAAGCACCAGTGGGTGGCCTCATTAAAGTTTTATTTATAGCAAAATGCGTGGACAGATTGACATGAAAATTACGCCCACTAAATCTAAGCCTAAGCTGCACGGATAACTCATTCTTATTAATGTTTGAATGTTCAAACAGACGTTTCAGCTTTTACGACAAGACAATATTGAATTGATCCTCCATCGAAGCACCAGTGGGTGTTCTCATTAAAATTGAATTTATAGCAAAATGCATGGACAGATTGACATGAAAATTATGCGCTACATAGAAAACCCATTCTTATTCATGTTTGAATGTTCAAAATGAAGTTTTAACTTAAGCGTGTACGGCATGACGGTATTGAATCGGTCTTTTTTACAATCTAAGCACAAGTGGATGGTCTCATTAAAATTCAATTTGTAGCAAAATGCATAGACATCTTGACATGAAACTTATGCAACAACTTAACATAAGTCTGACATACATGGTAAACACATTCTTATTTGAAAGTTCAAACTGAAGTTTTAGGTGTTTACGGCATGACATGCTCTGTTGGCCCATGGTCAAAACCACGGGAATGCTTCGAAATTACCAGCAAAGTATCTTCCGTTTAATCAGGAATACACGTTCCTGGTTTAATCCACAACTCATATATTTTGGGGTGTATTTGATTAAAATCACAAAATATCGTATAAAAACGCCATTAAGTCAATATTTAAAAGTCAACTGGTCGATAGGATTTTTTTTCTCCAATATGGCGACAATGCCAAACAATGCGCTGAGGTCACGTGACCGCATCGACATACGTCACTGCTTTCAATGGAACCTGTTATACAGTCGAACTTCTTTATCTCGAACTCGCTTATTTCGAAATCTCGGATATCTCGATATAAATTTCTGTATAAGGAAATTATCAGAGTCGGGAATCTCTGGTATACACTGTCTCTGGTTTTTCCCCATCGTCTGTCTACCTTTCAAGCTTTTTACCTGTCTGTCACAAGAAGCAAAAATAGTTTCTATTTGCATATCCTTTAAGAAAGTTAGAAACAGGCTATGGGGTAAAGGATTAACCCCAAACAAAATATCTGATCATGATTGGGGTATGTCAGTGAAGGGCAGCTTCAAACAGGGATTTTCCAATAAATTATTTAGATTTATTGTCATATAATCTTGGTATGTTAACTAGCTTACATTGAAGACCTACCGATAGCTTTGGATAGTATTTGGCGGTTATCGGGTCAAGGTTGTCAAAATAGAGAAACAGTTTCTGGTTAAATTAATAAATTATAACTTCAGATTTATGAGATACATATAATGCTAATTTTGAAGAAACTTTGTAAGATTTGGATTGTATTGGGGGGGGGGGGGGGGGGGGGGGGGGGGCATTAGGTCAAGGTCACTGTTACTGAAAATAGAAAAATAACTTCAGATTAGATCTATAGGTTAATTCTAGCAGATGATAACTTTTAAGTTTAGGCAGTCTGAAAGTTACAAGCAGAATAAGAAAACTTCTAAATCCTAGCAGATGATAGTTAAAAGCAAGTTGAAAGCAAAGCAAAATGTGCCTTAACTTTATAAGGGGCTCGCAACCGGATTTAGCATTAAAAATAGTAATTTGTAAATATATGTCAAATGCTTATATAAATGGGTAAGATTTAGTTTAGGATAATAAATTCTGTTAAAAAATGCATTTCAAAAAAAAAAAGAAAAAAGAAGAAGCTCTGGTGGGATTCGAACCCGTGACCCTCCATGCGGAGACAAACATGATAAATGAGGAAGCACCTTTACCACCTCGGCTACCAGCGCTCTCTATATTATATATGGTAGCGAATTAATGTACTTCACTGGTAGCGATCGATGATACTTTATTCGGCTCGGGTTTATGTCTGAGCCCGTGTAGAGAAGCAACAACAACAACTATACTGTCAGCTGACGCTATAGGAAAACGATGTAAAATATCTAAAAAAAACTAAGATTCGGTGACGATTCTTGAGACTTTTTTGGACTGATCATATTTTTTTAATGTCAGAAGCCAAATAATGCCACAAATTTGCTTTTATTTGAGTATTTTATTTTATTTTGACAAGTTCACCATCCGGTTGCGAGTCCCTTTAAGACACCTTCTGCTTTACCATCAATCTGCTTTAACCCATTACCCCATAGACTGTTTCTAGTTTTGAAATTATGTGACCATTTAAAGCAGATTGAAAGTAAAGCAGAATGCGCCTTAAGGCACATTCTGCTTTACTTTCAGCCTGCTTTAAGCTTTTATCTGCTAGAGTATAGAAAATATTTCAAATGATTTTTTATTTGTGACAGTATAAATTGGAACTATTTTCTTCAGTAGAGGACTTAATTAAAGGCATAAAAAGGCATATTTATGGAGTAATGGGTTAAGTGGTCATCTATCTTCAAAACAATTAACAGGCTTATGATGGAGTAAGGGTTAACCAATTAGTATACATTGTACATGTGCATTGTGTATGGATATAAACAGTGTTTGTACAAGACCCATCAAACCAAATTAGACTTGTTTCAACAAGAAGCATGGTCTTGTTTACTTAACCTGTTACTCCATAAAGCCTCGTGTTCCAAAAATATCTTCAAAACTCGGGTGGGATATTCTTATCTGACACTCACGGTGGTGTTAGATTCACTATTTCTATGACAGGAAGGGTTAAATAAGAGGTTCAACTGTTGATATACCGAAAAGATCTGGTTTGAACTGGATCTTTCCGCTTTTAACTTTATTTTGCTGATTCTGCTATAAATGGCTGGCACCTTTTTTTTTAGATCACCCAAAATGATGTTTTGATCTAGAATGTTAGGATTTTATGTATTTTTTAACATAATTAAGAAAGTGAGTAAAATTAATTGTAGCTTTGGCTAAGATATGTTGGATAATTTTACCCGTGTATTTTAGATTTTATTTCAACAGATAAATGTAACAATACATCATTTCTAAATTTAGATTTTAATAATAAATTCTCTATGGTTTTGTTATATATATCTCCAATTTTCATTGGTTAGTTTTTGGAAGTGTTTAATCAGTTAAAACATGACTACCAAAAATATAGTTCATTTCAAACAATGTAGACCCATGCGGGGCATGCAACACAGAGGGCTCCTGAAGCGAGAGCCCTGTAACAAGACCATATAGAGTTTATTATCAAAATCTAAATTTAGAAATGCATAAGTCACTGTAAACTGTTTGATTATCGAAAAATAGAAGAGCCAGTCCAATTTGAAATCTATGGCATTTTAAGGGTAAAACCAAATATCATTGGTTGACCAGTAGAAGAGATTAAAGTAGAGGCAGTGCACGGTCTAGTTCTTACCATTTTAGTGGATTAGCAACCAGCGTAATTCTCTTTTAGGAAATAAGGAGATCGCATTAAAAGATTTGTTCGCTTTGAAAGGTAAGGATTTGAGTATTGATCAAGACACTTAAGGTGAATCGATAAATACTTTCGAGCTAGCTGTGCCATGATAGAATTAAGAAATAATCTATGTTCTACCGTTGTAAAATACCGTTTCACAACGTTAGAACTTAGATTATTTCGATTCTAACATGACCAGATTTAAAGAAATTCATTAGAAAGGAAATCAAATGGTCCATACTTATTTCCTCAGCGGATGCAGTTTTTCGACCGAATAGCCTTTTCCGCGCCATTACAAGAATCTAACACCCAACAGCAACCGATTCACAATCTGGCATAGAACAAACATCACATGATACAAGACAGAAGAATGGAAAAATTACATGACCGGTTAAAAGTATATGGTCTTTACGAGCTATATGAATAACGTAAGAAATTAAAAAAACATAACGTATGAACGCACAAGGTCACGTCATGTCATATAACCGCGGGAGGAGTGGGGTAGAGAAGAGCGTTGTAAAACGTCTCAGGTATACCACGATAGACCTGTTCTTTGTTTATAGAGACGAATTCACATGTCATGTTAGAATCAGACTTGTTGTATTGCAAACAGTGTAGTACAAGATCAGCCACTGCATACAGTCGAACTTCGATATCTCGAACTCAGTTAAATCGAACATACCCGTATTTCAAAGTTAAAACCACGTTTTAACTTTGAAATATGGGTATGTTCGACCTAACCGAGCATGAAATAATGCAGTTCATGTGTCGAACTATCGGATAGTTTGAGTTAAGTGAGTTCGAGATATCGAAGTTCGACTGTATTTTTTTAACCCTTTACCCAATAATGTTAGATTTTAAATTGCATATAATTTATTCCTACACTGAAGGAAATATTTCCAATTTATACAGGCATGAATATATAGCACAAGAAATATTTTCTAATTTCTAGCAGATGGTAGCTTTAAGCAGGATGAAAATAAAGCAGAATTGACATTAAGATGAATTCTGCTTTACTTTCAACCTGCTTTAAGTGGCCACCTGTCTTCAAAACTGGAAACAGGCTTTGGGGTAAAGTGTTAAATAGTATCACAATAAAACATCTATATTACGGTCACTAAAAATAATGCTAATTGAATGTAGCCTGTTTACCTGTGTTTTCGCCACCCTTAGCTATATTTTTCACGCATGCCCTTTCTGATGTAACATTTCTCACTTGTTCACGGATCTAATTCTGAACTGAACCTTCAATAACACGAATATATACAAATAAAACTTGTGAAATAAATACAAATGTAAATAACTGTACCGTTTGTGAACGAGGTCATTGCTCTGGATCACCTGGTTGCTTTCTTGTCAATTCGCCACCTCTGATTGGTCGTTCGATAATTAGGTCAATGTAGGCTCTGTCAGTATTTTATAGTTTGTTTCATGAAATGTGAACATTGTATAATGATTTTGAAATATTTATTTTTTTAAAAGTAAATAATAACTTTTACAACTTTACAATAAAAAAGTAACAACGGGCATATAGAGTTAAAATTACCAACATGTCCTTTGATTTGAAACTTTTTGTGAATAATTGTTATTTTACCTGTTTCTTTCGCATTTTCGGCGCTTGAAATCTTCGTTAGTGGAACTGTCCTAGTATTCGGATATCCTCTGTAGTTTTCGGACATCCTCGGTAGCCTGCTCGTGACGGAATTCTAAGTTTTGCTTTAAGGTGGCGAATTGACAAGAAAGTGGCGAAATGACAAGAAGCAAGGATATAACAGACAGTTGACAGCTTCAAGCAAGGTAAGAGTAAAACAGGAAACTCCTACAGAGCTCTCTGTTTTACTTTCACCTTGCTTTAAGCAGTGATTTGCCTTAAAAACACCTGATATTTAAGACAATTTGATGGTCTTAATAGAGAAGTTTTACTTTACTTCATATTCTGTAAAGTTTGACGGTTGTGCTTGTAAGGAATGTTTTCTTAAATTCTTTTCAGGATAAGCATTTTGAGAATTCATACAGATGACGACGAAGGCGGCTCAAGTAACTGACTGGAAATGTGCTTTCTGTTCACAGCTTGTTTAGGCTAGAGCAAATGTACAAATAGCAGGGCTCCAGATAAGAGTGGGTAAACTGAACAAATCCAACATTTTCTTGCTCATTTTAGTACCAAATCTATGGTGATACTACTCATTAGAATCGTCTCTTCGAGACGATTCTAATGAGTAGTGACACCATAGGGTTTTAATGCAGAAATAAAGTTTTGAGTTTTTTTTTTAATACTCCCCTTATCTGGAGCTCTGAAACAGTTTATTCATACATACATAAGATCATTCAACATGGGGAAAAGAAAACAGTCAGTTCCTCAGAGGGCAACAGAAGACAAAAGGAAATGTCTGACATGGAATATGCTTGATGGTGCTGAGGGATCAGTCAGTGTTGTAGCAGATAATGACCCCTCCCTTCAACAAGAGACACAGAACACTAGAACACAGCTCAGGTCAAATGAATCTATAGAGGAGTTGTCTCAAACTGTAGTGTCATTCAAAGAAGATGATTTGACAGAAATATTTGATTTACATGTTGAAAACTGCTTGTTTAGTATCAGTATTCAGAAAGAGCCTAGTTTGAAGAATGATAGCTGGATGTGTGTGTTGGCTGAGTTTAAAGTGCAGTTTTCCCCTGGACCGCTATTTCTACCATTGCCAGCAGAGTTACCAGATAAGACCCCATTTTCCCTGTTCGTAGGAAATGAGGGAGAGAAAAGCATTTTCTGTTACACTTGTGAACATTTACATGAAAATACAAATACACATAAAGGGAAAAATAAACAAGACAATGAGGAGATAAAGTTTTGGTTGGTCGATGTGGATCTGCCCCTGCAGTATCTGCGGGCTCTTAGGTGTAGAAGCTTTCAGGTTGTACTGGAGAAATTCTGTACAGATAACATGACCATGCGGATGAAGGTACTTGGTACAGAGGCTGTCATTACAAAACTGGGGTGTCCCAGTGAGCCAATTAGACCAAAGGGAGTTAACCAGTCATTGTTTATACTTATGGAGTACTTCTACAGAATTGTCCCCCCTGGTGAGTAGTTGTTCCACATACAGTCGAATTTCGATATCTCAAACTCGCTTAACTCAAACTATCAGATATATGTCGACACATGAACTGCATTATTTCATACTCGGTTAAATCAAACACACCCATATTTCAAAGTTAAAACGTGGCTTAGCTTTGAAATACGGGTATGTTTGACTTAACCAAGTTCGAGATATCGAAGTTGGACTGTATTGCCAGATATTGTGAAATTTGTATACAATTATGTATGCAAACACTATTAGGTCTAAATTTGATTTTTTAATCAACTCTGAGGGGTGTTTCGTGACAATATTTTAAAGTATGAAATATATCTGATCCAACCCCTTAACCCTTTCCCCCATAGAAGCGACTTTTAGCGAATATGATTTTTTCCTCCGCTGAAGAAAATAGTTCCAATTCAATCAATCAGTCATGAATATATAGTATATGGAATATTTTCTATATTCTAGCACATTGGAGCTTAAAGCAGACTCAAAGTAAAGCAAAGTGCACCATAAGGCGCATTCTGCTTTACTTTCAACCTGCTTTGAGAAGGCACCTTTCTTCTATACTAAAACAGGCTATCAGGTAATGGGCTAAGCTAATTTTGCATTCTTGCTTATTTAACTCTTTACCCCATGGTTTGGTCTTAGTTTGAAGTCAGATAGACTTACTTTAAGCTATTATCTGTCTATTATACATCCAATTAGCATTCTTTTTAGTGGCCATACTTGAGAGGTTTTTCTTTAGGTTTTTTATACTGAAATATTTTACCATTTTCTTCCTCCAGATTATACAGGGTTGTCATTCTCTCGGAAACATGACATAGATGATTTGTATTGTGTCATCAAGCAGCGTCATGCCCTGGACCATCGACCCATCCTACCAGACGTACAGCATAACGACCTACTGCCTGAGTTACGACTTTACCAGCAGGCTGGTATCAGCTGGATGGTACACAAGGAAAGACAGGCATATTTACTAAACAGAGGTTAGCAGTTAGCACAGGCCCCAAGGTTATAAGGTTAAAAATCTTTTGAGTTGAGTCTGAAGTAGTTCTCAAGCATTTGAGTTGAGTCTTAAGTAGTTCGCAAGCATTGGAATGGTAAGATTTGAGCCTAGGCTCAAATCTGACCAATCAAATGCTTGAGAACTTTCTTAGACTCAATTAAAAAGCTTTATAACCTAGAACTCTGGGCTCCATATAAAGGGAGTATGGCTTAACCTCTCTATTACGACCGCAAAATAGTATTAGTTATAAGGAGTTTACAATAGGTGACTGCTTAATGCAAGGTGACGTTAAAACAGAAAGCTCCTTTAGAAGCTTTCTGTATTACTGCCACCTTGCTTTAAGCTGGCTACCCTCTTTTATACACCAAATTAGCCTTCTTTTAAGAGGTGGTTGTAGAGAGGTTTTTACTGTATTTCAAAGTTAAAATCATTATTTTTTCATTAAATCTGAAGGTGTCATACTCATTTGAACCGTCTCTTTCAGACGATTCTAATGAGTAGTGACACCATAGTATTTGGTGCTGAAATAAGTGAGAAAATGTTTGATTTGTTCAGTTTAATTCCTCTTATCTGGAGCCATGTTAGCAGTGTCTCAGACCCTCTCCTGTTGAAATATACATTTGTATTATTCTATTAAATGTCTTTCCAATGTCTATGGTACTGCTAGTATTTAACCCATTACCCCATAAATACGCCTTTTGACGCCTTTAGTTTATTCCTCCAATTGATACAGTTGTGAATATTTAATATGAGCAATAATTTCTATATTCTAACAGCTGGTAGCTTAAAGCAGGCTGAAAGTAAAGCAGAATGTGCCTTAGGACGCATTCTGCTTTACTTTCAACCTGCTTTAAGTGGTCACCTATTTTCAAAACTAGAAACTTGCTATGGGGTAAGTACAACTATTTTCAGCTATTGTAGACATTAAAATAGGTCTTAACCATAGATACATTTACTTGCATCTGTTTTGAGATCAGGGGCCCATTTCATAAAACTTCTTACGACAAATGTTGTCGTAAGTCAGATTATAAAAGTATCACTTATTATTTATTTCTCCATCTAATCCTGTCTTGTGACATCTTTTTGGAATCGTCTTGAAAAGACGATTCCAAAAAGATGTCACAAGACAGGATTAGATAGAGAAATCACAAATTAAATGTATTTTAAAGTTTTGACTTACGACAACATTTGTCGTAAGAAGTTTTATGAAACGGGCCCCTGGCATTAGGATCACTGTACATTTGTATAACCCTTGCCCCCCATGGAAGTGCCCTTTTAGCACATTTGATTCATTCCTCCACTGAAGAAAATAGTTCACGCTTATACAGTCATGAATATGCATCAAGAGAAATGGTTTCTATCCCATAGCAGATAGAAGCTTAATGCATATTCTGCTGTACTTTCAACCTGCTTTAATTGATAACTTGTCTTCAAAACTAGAAACAAGCTATGGTATAATGGGTTAACCCATTACCCCATAGCCTGTTTCTAGTATTGAAGATAAGTGACCACTTTAAGCAGGTTGAAAGTAAAGCAGAATGCGCCTTAAGCCTGCTTAAAGCTATCATCTGTTAGAAAATAGCAAATATTTCTCATAGTTCATATTCATGACTGTATAAAAAGGACTGTATTTCTTAAGTGGAGGAATAAATTTAAGGCCTAAAAAGGTGTATTTATGGGGTAATGGGTTAAACACATTCAACAAAAGTACTCGTCATTAACCCTTAGCCTGCCACTCACGACGATAGCTCCATATGCAAACAGCTTGGATCCGGATGAGACGCCGAGTAACTCGGCGTCTCATCCGGATCCAAGCTGTTTGACACTCGTACAACATTTTCAGCAATTTTGAGCAACTTTGAAGCACTTTGAAACTTGAAGCAGACGAGAAATATAGCAGACGACAATTTATTTGGCGGGCTAAGGGTTAATAAAGTGTACCCGTGAATAGTACACTACTTGTCCTATGCAAATAATTGTGTAGACCCATATCAGGGTCTGCACTGTTTCTTGTTTTGCAATAAATCAATTCAAAATAATCAAAAATGGACTAGACTTAATTGGGATTTGGGATTGACCATTATGGGAAAACGGTATTGGTGGAAATATAAAGAAGAAACTGAAAGTGTTTGAAATTTGTGCTGATGTTTTATTTTTCCAGGTGACCTTCACATGCTGTACACAGAGGTGATCACAAAGGATGGCCAGACACTGTACTACAACAGGCATGCTGGAGTGTATGTACATGTAGCTTTAACCCATTTATACCCAGTGGATTCTTCCATGTTTATATATCGGATTAATCCATTTTTAGCTCACCTGAGAGCTTTTGCAATCCTTGAATGTACGTCGTGCGTCGTCAACAATTTTAGTGTTTACACTCAAGAGGCCACAATCTTTCTCAAACTTCCTCAGATTGTATATTAAAGGGAAATGGACAGCTCCGGTAAAGTTGGTCTTAAAATGGTAGATTTTGTCTTAAAAACAACTTATGTCCAAATCCCGTTGTTGTTTGGATGCATATAAGAGTAAAAAATAGATTTTACGCTATCCAGGTGAGCCTTCCCTAATTAGATAGGAGGCCGCCATCTTTGCATATTCGCAAGCGGAACCCCTCGGTCTTAATGCTATTTGTGACGTCATAAATCCCATGGCATGATGTCGGATACTTTGGTTGTACAGGGTACATACAGCTTAAGTAATTATTTCTCTGATAAAAAAGCATTGAAACTCTAACTTATTTTCGAAAAATTACTAGTTAAACTGTTGATAAAATTACAATTAGACTAAATGATAGACGGGAAACTTAGCAAACCCCTTTTTCCACGTTTTGTTTTAACACGAAAAGACTATTACAAATAAACACACACTCACACAATTCAGGCATTTATGTGCATTAACAGAAGCATGGTGCATCGTGATTGCAATTAGTCATTCCCTCGTGATAATTGCTGTCCTTACCATCGGGAAAAACCACTAATCCGATGAGTGACACTAGAGTTATCAACCAGACCCTTAAAGCCATAACCACCCGTTGCGGCACACTTGCCATTTCGCCGACACAGATGCTTGCGGCTACCGGAAATATGTGATAACAACTGCTTTATTAACTTGCCGCGTGAAAGATTGGAACGTTTGATGTTTTGCTCACTTTGTAAATGACTTGTGTCAATATTTCAAGAGTATTCCTTAGAAAGCCGCGAAACATAATGTAAAAATATGGTTGGTTTCGGACATTTCAAAGTCATTTTGTGAATTTAAATGTTATGTTATAAATAAAAAAATTGAAAAATCGAAATACCAGGAGCTTTCAAAGACCATGGGTATTTACATTGACACCAACCGTACATAAAAATGAATGTTTGACAAGTTAACACGTTAATTTTATTTTCACAAACAGTCTTCTTTGTTGTAAACAATACTGATAAGGGATAAATGATGTCACACAGGTAATCAAAAAGGCGACCTCCATGAAAGATCGTTATCCAAACTAGAAAATGTTATAAGAGTTCGGATGAGTTTGATTATGGTTGAAATCAGACTAATAGGTCAAGAGTTATCTACATTTGAATTGCTGAAAATGCCATATTTTACAGTGTTTACACTCTAGAGTCCACAATATTTATCCAATCTTTCTCAAACTTGCTCAGATTGTATATTACCATAAGATTTCAGATGAGTTTAATTATGGTTGAAATCTGACCAATAGATCAAGAGTTATATACCTTGAATTGCTGAAAA
This sequence comes from Gari tellinella, assembly GCA_922989275.2. Classification (NCBI taxonomy): domain Eukaryota; kingdom Metazoa; phylum Mollusca; class Bivalvia; order Cardiida; family Psammobiidae; genus Gari; species Gari tellinella. The sequence continues at coordinate 55,487,725 of OV277860.1, forward strand.
TTCCATATTTAAGGGTGTTTACAATGCCATATTTTACAGTGTTTACACTCTAGAGTCCACAATATTTATCCAATCTTTCTCAAACTTGCTCAGATTGTATATTACCATAAGATTTCAGATGAGTTTAATTATGGTTGAAATCTGACCAATAGATCAAGAGTTATATACCTTGAATTGCTGAAAATTCCATATTTAAGGGTGTTTACACGCTAGAGGCCACACTTTTTATCTAATCTGTCTCAAACTTGCTCAGATTGTATATGACTGTAAGGGTTTGGATGAGATCAATTATGGTTGAAATCAGACTAATAGGTCAAGAGTTATCTACCTTTGAATTGCTGAAAATGCCATATTTAACAGTGTTTGCACACTAGAGGCCACAATTTGTATCCAATCTTTCTCAAACTTGCTCAGATTTTAAACGGCCATAAGAGTACATATGAGATCGGTTATGGTTGAAATCAGACTTATAGGCTAAGAGTTATCTACTTTTAAATGGCTGAAAATGCCATTTTTAACGGTGTTTACACTCTAGAGGCCACAATTTTTATCCAATCTTTCCGTAACTTGCTCAGATTGTATATGACCATAAGAGTTCGAATAAGTGCCATTATGATCGAAATCGGACAAATATGTCAAGAGTTATCTGCCCTTGAACTGCTGAAAATGCCATATCTAACAGTGTTTACACTCTTGCAAATACAGTTTTCAATGGATTTTGATTATACGTGCACAAATTTAGCTGAAATTACTTAGTGAGAAAATATTGTATTTGTACTGTTTATTTCCAATTTATACAGTTATGAACATGTATTGTAAAAAAAAAATTCTATATCCTAGCACATGGTAGCTTAAAGCATGTTGAAAGTAAAGCAAATTCGCCTTACTTTTACCCTGCTTTAAATGGTCATCTGTCTTCAAGATTAGAAATAGGCTATGGGGTAATGGGTTAAACTTCTTCAACTGAATTTTTTAAGATCACAGAGAATATTTTAAGATTACATAGTAACACTACAGGAACAAATGATATCATATCACTGTTTAAATTGAAAATATTTTCTTTAGTGGAAGCCCTTTTCACTTTGTTCTGTTCTAGTTTGGTGCGTGATCGGCCATTGTTATCAGCTCCAGCCCCAGGTGGAATTCTTGGTGATGAGATGGGACTGGGGAAGACTGTTGAGGTACTTGCCTGTATACTGCACCACCCCCGGGACGGTGTGACCTTGCCACACCCACTGCCTGTAGTCGAAGGTAGATATCATACTGTCATTCTTAAAATTAATATGACAAAAAAGCTTGCTTTTTTCCATTCTTAAGTAATGCATGGTAAAATCAAATGTATTCCGATCAATTCAACCCCTGACAGACTTAGAAAAGTGTTTGATTTGCTTGTGAATAACTTCCTCAAAACTAGGCAACCAAAAACATGGGGACTGACATCTTGGAATCAGATGATGACGTCACGGCTTTTACAATCTATTTATATAAAGGGGCGTTGTGCGTGACGTTTCGGAATTCCAGGTTTCGGTGCTATTTTTAAAAACATTGAAACCAATGGTTGAAAAACTTTGAAAAAACATTTCCATTTTTAAGCATGAATAACCCACAACACTCACTTGTAATGATTTCCTCCAAAGGATAAAGCTTGAATCAGTTTAAATGCTTAAATGAAAGTTATTTGCAAAAAGCTACTTCTCAATAAAACCGATAAAAATAACGGATTATAACAAAAAAAACAACAATACGTCATCAATATAAATAATGACTGAATTATTGGTTGTCATATGACTTCCAAAAATAGTTTCAGATTGCATTATAGGTGTATGCCGTACGGAGGAGTTTTAACATGTATACACGGGTGCTTATAGATCTATTTGATTATTTGGTTTAACAACATATAATTCTTGTCCCAATAATTTAAGTATATAATAAAAGTTCGAGTTGGTTGTGTAATCTAGATCTCTTGAGAAGCGTAGCCTCGAGTGTGATCTGGATTACACAACCAACTGATAGCGCTGATCACACACTGGTGATAGATCTATTTAATTTTCATTAGTACAATTTTGCTTTTTTTTTCGTCCAGAAGCAAAGCCCAAGTACATATTACCGTCATTATAATAATTATGTCTAGTGAACAATCATTGAAAAAAATATGGATACCTCTAAAAGATAGACGAATGCTGAACGCATGATAGAAAAATATGCAGAAAGATGCAGAGTGAAAATCACATCAACACATTGTCCCTTTACCTACTAACCAACACATTGTAAGTGCAGGGCTGCCATAAGTTGATTTTGAAAAATCCTAAGATTTTCAATTTTTCTTTTTTTCCAGTGCAATTACTTAAAGCAGGTTGACAGTAAAGCAGAATGTGCCTTTAGGCGCATTTTGCTTTACTTTCAATCTGCTTTAAGCTACAATCTGCTAGGATAAAAATCCAAAGATTTTGGAAAAATCCGGAGAAATGGCAGTCCTGTAAGTGACTGTGTGAAATACTTTATTCTTATACTCATACCTTGTTTTCAGCGTTTAAGACATGTGGTTGTTTAAAGCAGACTGAAAGTAAAACTGTAAGCTTTCTGCTTTACTTTCAACCTGCTTTAAGCACCCCCTGTGTATATATGTGCATAACATTTCTTTTATCTCTTATCTATGCAAGTTCAAAATAGGAGAAACCATTTTAATGAGGAATACATTAATGAAAAAGTGTTTTCATGGCAGCAAGGATTACCAATTAAGCAGAAATCTCCATATAGAGGGTTCTGTTGGGCAAAGGAAAATGTCTAAATGTTTTTTTCCCGGAAAGTCTAGATACTTGAAAGGCATTTTTATGAATATCTGATTAACCCATTTGTGCCCACGATCCCATGTATGGGACATAGGCAAACAGTGTAGACTCTGATCAGACGCTGCATTATGCAGCGTCTGCTCAGAGTCTACACTGTTTGCTGATAGGAATTTCAATATAAAACAAAATGAAAATTTAGACCAGGCACCCCTTAGATAATAAATGGACTAATCCAATATATAAGCATGAAAGAATCCACTGGGCACAAATGGGTTAAATTGGTTTGTTATATTTCTTATTGATACTTTACAGATGAGGAGATTATTCCACCAAAAAAGAAAGTGAAAGAAAAAAAAGTGAAAGAAAGAAAGGGGAAGGAAAGAAAAGTAAAAGAAAAAAAAGTTAGAGTAAGAAAGAAGAAGGTGAAGAAGCCCAAAATCAGTGATGATTCAGATTCTGAGACCATCATCTATTCAGACATTAACCTATCAGATTTTCAGAATCTGTCACATGATGATGATGACCAATCACAAAACACGGCTATGTCATGTGATAAAATGGACCAATCAAGTGAAAAGAAAATGACATTGATTGGTAAAGAATCTGACAGTTATAAGTTGGATGGAAGGGAAGATAGAGTTGTTAATGAAGTTGTGTCAAAAGACAATGATGTGATAGAAGGAACAAGTATTAAGATTGAGGATGAGCTTGTGAATGGACAGAAAGGAGAGAACAAGATCTGTGATACCGTAAAGGACAAAGATACACTGCAGGACAGTGATCTAGATAAACATGAAAAGTACAATGATCAGGTTGATGAAGGTAGTGGCTTTGCAGGTTACAGGAACATATTTACTGAGATGCCAGCCAGTCAGCGTGAGGAGTTTGAGTGTATTTGTGGGTCTGAGAAGGGGACAACTAGCGGGCGTAGGAAGAAGAGGCTCCACCCAGTACAGTGTGTGTCATGTGGACTGTGGCAGCATGCAGAGTGTGTGCACTACGACCTGAAAGACCCGTACAGAGGAGAGTTCAAATGTCCTCACTGCCATGTCGCCTCGGTAAGAATTGTATTACTACAGGTTCTTGCGCTTTTGAAAAGAGCGCTATATAAATCTGGTATAATAGATAATAATAAAACACCTGATGCTCCTTAAACCTTTTGAACCCTAATCCCGCATATAGGCGTCCTTTTCAAACAGTGTACATGTGAATAGTACACTTGTCCTATGCAAACAGTGAAGACCCAGATCAGAGGGCTCCGAAAGGAGCCCTCTTATCAGGGTCTTCACTGTTTGTCATAATGCCAAACATTGACAAAAACAACCCTTAAAAGTCATAAATTGTCTAGGCTTAGATGGAAACTGGAATTATTCATTGAAAGTTTTAGGGAGGAAAGAGTTAAACCTGTCCTCCCTGAAACCTAAAATAGACAAATCTAATTTTCAATTTAGTCTTGTCCATTTTTAGCTCGACTTTTTCGAAAAGTCGAGCTATTGTCGTCACCCTGTCGTCTGCGTCTGCGTCAGCGTCTGCGTCAGCGTCTGCGTCGGTTAAGTTTTTTGCTTAAGGTTTTTGTAAGAGTTAATTTCTCAATAACTATCAAAGGTATCCATTTGAAACTTGGAATAGTTGTTCAGTATCAAAAGGGCAACTCATTACAACAAGGCAGGTAACCCTTGGATTTGTCATTTCAGAGTTATTGCCCTTGTTTTATTTACTTAAAAATTATAAATTAACATATCTCAATAACTATCATAGGTATCCATTTGAAACTTTGAATACTTGTTCAGTATCAAAAGGACAACTCATTACAACAAGGCATGTAAACCTGGGATTTGTCATTTCAGAGTTATTGTCCTTGTTTTATTTACTTCAAAATTGTAAATTAACATATCTAAATAACTATGAAAGATATTAACTTGAAACTTGGAATAGTTATTCAATATCAAAAGGGCAACTAATTACAACAAGGTAGGTAACTCTTTGATTTGTCATTTCAGAGTAATTGCCCTTGTTTTATTTACCTCAAAATTGTAAATTAACATATCTAAATAACTATGAAAGATATTAACTTGAAACTTTGAATAGTTATTCAGTATCAAAAGGACAACTCATTACAACAAGACAGGTAACCCTGAGGTTTGTGGATCCAGAGTTATTACCCTTGTTTTATTTACTTAAAAGTTATAAATTAACATATCTAAAATACTATGAAAGATATTAACTTGAAACTTTGAATACTTGTTAAGTATCAAAAGGACAACTCATTACAACAAGGTAGGTTACTCTGTGATTTCTAATTCCAGAGTAATTGCCCTTGATTTATTTACTTAAAACTTGTAAATTGAAATATCTTAATAACTGTCAAAGGTATTAACTTGAAACTTTAAATACTTGTGTTATATCAAAAGGGCAACTCATTCAAACAAGAAAGGTGACCGGGGATGTGCCATTCCAGAGTTATTCTCCTTGTTTTGACTTATAGTTTACTTTAAATGGAATGAAGACTGTCCAAGTATGTTTGAGTTGTTGTTGCTTACAAATTTCTATGATCAATAAGGCATTAAACACCCATACACATTCTTTAAGTTTGAAAAATGTAGCCGTCTCAAGTATATGAAAGTCGAGCGTCCAGCACCCGTTTGCGGTGCTCTCGTTTACTTTTTAGGGTTTATTTTTACAATATATGTCAAAATGATAAACAGTGTTGACCCTGATCAGGGTCTACACTGTTTGCATAGGACAAGTGTACTCCTCACGGGTACTCTGTTTTGCAAATGACACATATATGCGTGACTAGGGTTCAAAGAGTTTACCTGTGTCTAGTTTTGCAGACAGGTAACCATTAACCCATTAACAAGTACTAAGTAAAGCAGAATGTGCCTTCACTTTCAGCCTGCTTTAAGCTAACATCTGCTAGGATATAGAAACTTTTTCTTCTGATAACTATTCATGACTGTATGAAATGGGACTTTCCCCTTTAGTGGAGGAATAAATTAAAGATATAAAAAAAGGTTTTTATGGGATAATGGGTTAAAGAAGGTTGAAAGTAAAAAAAATGTGCCTTAAATTCTGCGTTACTTTCAGCCTTCTTTTGCTAATTTAACGACAGGAGCTATCATAACCTGAGTCCAAGATTATAAAGCTTTTGAGTTGAGACTGAGATCGTTCTTAAGCATTTGATTGGTCAGATTTGACCTGTTGCTCAAAGGTTATCAAATGATCATCTCATCTTATTATTCATTAGCCTATTCAGTGTCACAGTGCTGTAAAATGCAACTCACTCATTAACACATTACCCCATAGCCTCTTTCTAGTTTTGAAAATAGATGACCACTTAAAGCAGGTTGAAAGTAAAGCAGAATGTGCCTTGAGGCACATTCTGCTTTACTTACAGCCTGCTTTAAGTTAACATCTTCTAAAATATAACTATATTTTTATTGTAAATATTTATGACTTAATTAATTGGAACTATTTTCTTTAGTGGAGGAATAAATTAAAGGCGTCAAAAGGCGTATTCTATATGGGATAATGGGTTAAGAAGCAACCTGTCGTTTCAGAGCTGTACTTCCTTGTAAAATAGTTGCTGTATACAGATATGACTTTATTTAACTTAAGGTTTCATAACTCTTGTTTGTCTTTCAGAGTCCTGTTGTGTCTGGAGCCACCTTGATTATCTCCCCTTTTGCCATAGCTCATCAGTGGGTGGATGAGATACTGAAGCACATTGCCAAGGAATCATTGAATGTCTTTGTATGTACATCATGGTGTTTGCTTATGGTTTATCAATTTTGTACAGTAGAACTACGATATCTCGAACTCGCTTAACTGGAACTATCCAATATGTCGACACATGAACTTCATTATTTCATGCCCGGTTATGTCAAAGATACCCGTATTTCAAATTTAAAACGTGGCTAAGCCACGTTTTAACTTTGAAATACGGGTATCTTCGACTTAACAGAGTTCAAGATATTGTAGTTCGACTGTATAATAGATTGAAAAATATATGTTGCCTTTCAGTCGTAAAGTAATAAAGAATAGTCTATCCTCGGTATCTCAAACTGGGTAACTGGATCTATCCTTTAATTCTACAACTAAATTTCATTATTTCTATCTTGCTAAAATCAAACATACCCATATTTCAAAGTTAAAATGTGACTTTTGAGTATTTTTATGACCTTTCAAAGTTGCCCATTGCCATGTTTTAACTTTGAAATACAGATTTGTTGGACTTAATGAACGTGAGAAATTGAGCTTTGACTGTAAGTATATAAATGTACAGTCCAACTTCGATATCTCGAACTCGCTTAACTCGAACCATCCGATATCTCGAGACATGAATTACATTATTTTATGCTCGGTTAAGCCGAACATCCTCTTATTTCAAAGTTAAAACGTGGCTTAGCCACGTTTTAACTTTTGAAATATGGTTATGTTCGACTTAACTGAGTTTGAGATATCGAAGTTCAACTGTATAGGTATCTTAATAATCATATGTTTGGGGAGTTGCCATCTAAAGCAAAGGGAGTAGACCCTGATCAGACTGCTTCTTTACTGTTTGCCATTTAGTTTGTACCTATAAGACAAATTACTGTGAGTTTAAAAACAATTCGTTTAATTTTCAGGATAATTACAACAGTTATTCAGGGTGGCCCAATTTTTAGGATTTTTAAGGTATAGGAATAAAGAAGCCATGGCAAAAGATGTGTTATGTATTTGGAAACACAGTTTTTGTTGAACTTATTATAAAATTGTTTATTAACATTTGCAAGGATTATTTTTAAGATGAAATGATCCACAAAAAATCAAAACAATGATTTTATTTCTGTTGCAATAATGTTAATCTGACCATTTCCTGTGTTAAACCAGCATTAGGGATTATCACTTTGGATAATTACTAGTGTTCAGGGCTTCAGATAAGAGGGAGTAAACTGCAAAAATCCAACATTTTCTCACTTAAATTTTAACTCAAATCCTTTGGTGTTACTGCGGTGACACCATAGGGTTTAAAGCAGTATTAAAGATTTTAGTTTCTGAAATACTCCCCTTATCTGTAGCCCTGAGTGTTGTTTTCATTTCAGATGTACACGGGGGTGAACAAACAAGGTTTCATCCAGCCTCAGACCCTGGCCAGACAGGACATAGTCATCACGACATATGAGACATTGAGGAAGGAGATAGACTATGTAGATCTGCCACATAACAACAGTAAGAATTCTATGTAACACATTGAACCCTAGTGACGAGAATACACATCCTTTATAAACATGCTTATATGTCTCAATGAGTACATGATAACCCATCATAGTTAGGTGACCTAAATCTTTGTTATTTGGTTAAGTTTATCTAAATGCGTTTATGAGATAATAGGAGTTTGCAATGTCAAACATTTTTATGCCCCCGGCATAGACAGATGTGGGAGCATATAGTAATCATCCTGTCCGTCCGTAACCAGGTTAAGTAGATTTTACCGTTTCGTCTAGCATCAACACTGCTTATTCAAATGCTTGGATACTTATACAGTTGTTGCCTTGGACCATTCCCTAGCCACCAATAATACACAGCCTTGATCTTGACCTTGACCTTGACCTAATTTGGACTTGGAATATTTTGAATAGGCTATTTCTTGGTTAACTAGATTTTACAGTTCCGTCTAGCATCAACAACGCTTACTTCAATGCTTGAATACTTATACAGTTGTTGCCTTGGACCATTCCCTATCCACCAATATCACCCAACCTTGATTTTTACCTTGACCTTGACCTAATTTGGACTTAGAATATTTTGAATAGGTTATTTCTTGGTTAACTAGATTTTACAGTTCAGTCTAGCATCAACACTACTTACTACAATGCTTCAATACTTATACAGTTATTGCCTTTGACCATTACCAACTGACCCATTTTACCCAAGCTCAGATTGACTAAATTGACCTAATTTGGTCTTAGAAAAAATTCAAAATAATCTGCCACTTAATTTCAGCACTGTTATTGAATTGTTAATTTTGCTTTTATGCGCAGGAGAAGGTAGGGAGGAGTTAACTCTTTGCATGCTGGGTAAATTGTTTCCACTGCGACAATTGTCGTCTGCTACTGTTCTGAAAAAAGAATATTCAAAATTTCTTTTCAAAACAGGGTCAGAGTGTCAAACAGTTTTGATCCTAATGAGATGCAGTGTCTCATCAGGATCCAAACTGTTTGCAAAGGTAACCACTGTGGCACATGTATCCATCACTAGCATGCAAAGAGTTCAGCTGAATGATGAACTGATTTGAGATGTAGTATCATTGAAAAGGTTTTGTATAAAATCCAATTTTGGTATATAATCTATCCACTCTTTTTTGTAGGTGATAAAGGGAGAAAACTCCGTCATCCTAAGAGATTCATGGCATTACCAAGCCCTATTGTAGCTGTGAACTGGTGGCGGGTAGGTCTTGGTATAATGACAAACTTGTATTTATTTATCACTGAAAAGTAAATGTGTTGTATTAACTTCAAGATATATGAATTGTCTCCTTTAATATTATCACACATTAAATTATTCCATATATTAACCCATTACCCCATAGCCTGTTTTAAGTTTTGAAGACTGGTGACCACTAAGAGTAGGCTAATAGTAAAGCACCTCAGGCTCATTCTTCTTTTTAGCTTACCTGAGCTAGCTTAGGGTGAGCTTTTGCAATCCTTGAATGTCCGTCGTTCGTCGTCCGTCATCAACAATTTTAGTGTTTACACTCTAGAGGCCACAATTTTAATCCAATCTTTCTGTAACTTGCTCAGATTGTATATTACCATAAGAGTTCGGATGAGATAGATTATGGTTGAAATCAGACCAATAGGTCAAGAGTTATCTACCTTTGAATTGCTGAAAATGCCATATTTTACTGTTAACAATGTAGAGGCCACAATTTTAATATAATCTTTGTCAAACTTGCTAAGATTGTATATGACCATAAGAATGTCGAATGAGTTTGATTATGGTTGAAATCAGACCAATAGGTCAAGAGTTATCTACCTTTGAATTGCTGAAAATGCAATATTTAACGGTGTTTACACTCTAGAGGCCACCATTTTAATCCAATCTTTCTCAAACTTGCTCAGATGGTATATGACTATAAGAGTTCAGATGAGTTCGATAATGGTTGAATCGGACAAATAGGTCAAGAGTTATCTGCCCTTGAATTGCTGAAAATGTCATATCTAACAGTGTTTACACTCTTGCAACTACAGTTTCCAATGGATTTTAATTATACTTGCACACAATGTATATAGCTATAACTTCTCCAGGGATTTTAATTATTGTTGAAATCTGACCATTGTGGCAATAGTTATCTGCCCTTGATATACTTTGAAATGCTAGAAAAGGCTTCATTTCAGTATTATTTAGGCTCTAGTTATCTGCCCTTGATGTACTCTACTATACTAGAATTATGAGGTTGTATTCCAAAATTGTTTACATGCTATATAACAAATTTGAATGGATTTAGAATAAAACGGGTGAAATTCAAAGGTAAAGCTATCAGACTCATTATAACCAGTGAGCGATATCAGGGCCTTCAGGCCCTCTTGTCTCTAAGCCTACTTGGTAACCACCTACTTTAAGCAACCATTTGCTAGGATACAGGAAATATTTCTGCAGTTGCACATTCCTTACAGCATAAAATGGAACTGTTTTCCTCAGTGGAGGAAAGAACTAAATGTGTAAAAACTAAAAAGTCTCACCTAACTAGTAATGAGGTATGTAATATCGCAAACATTTAGTCAGGTAGAAATAAATCTGTAAACAGTTTATCCGAGTTTTCATTTGTCCCCATATGATGATACTCAAGTTTCAGTAGTTGTTTAAATGTGATTTCAGATATGTCTTGATGAAGCCCAAATGGTTGAGTGTACCACCACTAAGGTAAGTACAGATTGAACTTGGAACCTCTCTGCATATACATGTACTTTGGTCTGCATGAATTTACCTTTTGTCAAAATGACATGGCATACTAGTATTCAATATAATTTAATTATATCTATTGTTAATAGATATGCAATTAATGAAAACATTTCTGGTTGATCTTATAGAATATAAGATCAATTTTATCCGAGCTAAATGAGTTATTCATAGATTTTTGCTTAAACCACCAGCAACTGTAAATGGCCCATATTTGACTGTTGTCTTGTAATATATGTTAAATTATTAATGAAAAAGTGGATTTTGATTATTTTCTGAAGTACAACTTATTTGCATCAAGTTCTTTAACCCATTAGCCCATAGCCTGTTTCTAGTCTTGAAGAGGACTGACCACTTAAAGCAGGTTGAGGCACATTCTGCTTTACTTTCAGCCTACTTTAAGCTACTATCTGTGAGGATATAGAAACTATTTTGATTATATATATTCATCACTAAATAAATTGGAACTATTTTCTTCAGCGGAGGGATAAATCATAGGCGTAAAAGGCCTATTTATGGGTTAATGGGTTAAAATTTGCTATTTCTGTTTTTCCCTATACAGACAGCGGAGATGGCGCTGAGACTGACAGCAGTTAACAGATGGTGTGTCACTGGTACTCCCATACAGAAAGGCATAGACGGTATGCAAATCTTACCATTACAGTGGTACCCCCCCCCCCCCCCCCCCCCCCCCCCAAACAGGAACCTCTAAATACCTGAATTTTCTCTAAACCGGACCAAACCGTTGGTCCAGTTTACAGCCCTTCTTTATTTTTACCCATTACACCATAAATATGCCTTTTTACACCTTTGATTTATTCCTACACTGAAGAAAATACATCCATGAATATGTATCATCAGAAATATTTTCTATATTCTAACAGATTCATAGCTTTAAGCAGGTTGAAAGTAAAACAGAATGCGTCTTAAGGCCTATTCAGCTTTACTTTTAACCTGCTTTAAGTGATCAGCTATTTTCCATACTAGAACCAAGCTATGGGTTAAAACCTCTCTAAACCGGCTGGACATTAATGTTGTCCCCACACATGTCTGGTTTAGAGGGGTTTCATATATGATGCATATAAATATCCTTAATTATAATCTCAAGACTTGTAGTTCTGTATACTCCAAACACTGCGTCTGTCTGTTCGTCTAGCCATCTATCTGTCTGTCTTCAAAGTTTGTGGAGAGTATTTCTCAGTCTTTTTATGCTCTGCAGAACTTAGTCGGGTACATAAAGTTTTTGCTTTGTCTGTCTGACGGTCTGTGTGTACACAACTTCAACCTATTCTTAAACTTGTTGGTGATAAAAAAAACTACATGTACAGCATTCCCTCTCTACAACGACACCCAAAGCGAGACAAAGATTGTGTGCGTTGTTTGGAGGGAGTCGTTATAGGGAGGGACATCTGCAAACAGCTTGAATCCAGATCAGACGCTGCGTAACATGCTAAGGAGTAAAAGGTTTACGTGATAGAGAACTAGAGTGTTGAATCCTCATTGCCAGGGAGTTTTTTTCTATATCATACAGATACTAAGGGGAGTACATGTATTTCAAAAACTAATATCTTTATAACTACATCTAATCCTATGGTGTCGCTACTCATTAGAATTGTCTCTTTGAGAAGATTCTAAAAAGTAGTAACACCATAGGATTTGGTGCTGAATCAAGCGAGCAAATGTTGGATTTGTTCTGTTTACTCCTCCTATCTGGTGCCCTGCTCTATTTTACAGATCTGTATGGACTGATGCTGTTTCTGGGTATTGACCCCTACTGGGTACAGGCATGGTGGCAGAAACTGGTCTACCAGCCCTTCTGTCACGGGATCAGAGAGCCCATGTATGACCTACTGACCTCGGTACTCTGGAGAACAGTGAAAAATGATGTCCTTGACCAGGTATATCTACGGTTAACTCATTACCCCATAAATACACCTTTTTACGCCTCTAATTTATTCCTCCATGGAAGAAAGTAGTTCCAATTTATTAAGAAATGGTTGTTTACTGTTAGAAAAAATGTCTTTATCCTAGCAGATGATAGCTTAAAGCAGGCTGAAAGTAAAGTAGAATGCGCCCTAAGGTGTATTCTGCTTTTCTTTCAACCTGCTTTAAGTAGTCACCTGTTTTGAAAACTAGAAATAGGCTATCAGGTGATGGGTTAAATCTGTGTTTAACCATCTTGCTTTGATTCATGAGGGGGTTGGTGTATCTTCTGTAAGAGGACCTTGTAGTGGTAAATCAAATCTTAAGACAGTACAGCGTTACCTCTCTACAATGACACCCAATGGGAGACAAAAATTGTGTGCATTGTTCCGAGGAAGTCGTTATAGGGAGGGAAATTGGTTTACATTTGCTAACAGCTTGAATCCAGATCAGACGCCGTGTAACACAGCGTCTGATCTGGATTCAAGCAGTTTGTCACTCGTCATTAACCTTTGTTCGGTCAAAATGTCCAATATGTAACTTTGAGAAAAACAGCAGACAATAATTTTAAGCAGACAAAATTACAGCAGTAAAAGCGTTAGACATAAAAGTTCTGTGAAGGGAACTGCGGCAAGCGTCGTTGTCAGGAGGGAATCGTTGTTCAGAGGGCAGTTGTAAGGAGGGAACACTGTATTTGATAGCATAAATTTGTTTTTACCTTAATAGAAAAGGGTTGAATAAAATCAGTAACACACATTTGACAAATGTAAAATTCTCTACAGAAAGATGACTTCTTTAATGCAGGACAAGGATATTTAAAGCATGAGCTTCCACCTCTGTAAAAGTCAGTTTTAGTGTAGCAGCTTAACACTTTTTACAGTACATGAATTTTGAAAACTGAAGTGTCATTTCTGTTGATTTCTGTTTTGCAGATTGACATTCCGGCACAGACAGAGCATATGCAGCTGCTGACATTTTCTCCTGTGGAGGAACACTTCTATAGACGGCAGTATAGGGACTGTGTCAAACTGTCCATGGAGGTAAGCACTGCTTCACACAAACTCTCTATGAAAGTACAGTTGAACTTCGATATCTCGAACTCAGTTAGGTCGAACATACCCGTATTTCAAAGTTGAAACGTGGCTCAGCCACGTTTTAACTTTGAAATACGGGTATGTTCGACTTAACCGAGCTTGAAATAAGGCATATCCTCTTCTTTCGTATCACCGGACCCCTTAGCGAAAAACGATTATAAAGATAATTTATTTAAATGCAAAGTGGTAGATACATTGAAGAAATATGAAGAAAAATTAGTTTTCTAACTGAAAATAACACAAAGTAATCAAACAACTTTTTTGTTTAAATAAATACCAGTTATTTAAACTAACCTTCGGCTGTCAAATGCAGCGCCGCGAATGCCTTTAACCGGAAGTTTGACTTCATCATCCGGGTAGCAAAGACGATAGTACAGTGGTAAATACGCTTTTCCTACCCATTTACGCGTTAATCTATGCATAAGAAATGCATAGTGAACGGGTAACGCCTAACGATTTTAAACGCGTTAATAAACGATTATACCAATGCAGTCTCGGCTAAGGGATCCATCGGCTATGTGATGACCCTTCCATCCGGGCTCTTTTAAACGCCTAAAGAAACGGCTTGGAAACGCGTTTAACGAAACGGATAATAAACGCGTAAGAAACGCTTAAGAAATGCATTAAGTGGGTAGGAATAGCGTATTTACCACTGTACACAATCGGGTCAAATTTATACTGCATGTGAAAGGTCAATTTCCTGACACTCGCTACAGGTAATAAACATTTAGAGTTTTAATGGAAAATGTGTTATTCGAAATCATTTTACAAAGGGACATTAAAAAAATAAGGTACCCGATAAATTTTGGTATTCGTTTTTGGAAAAGATTTTTTTTTTTGGGCAAAGTTTCACGATAATTCCAAGTTTTATTCCGCATCATTTCGGCTATGTAGCTGTCCACATCTAATACCAAACCGGAACCGGTTTGTGCGATGATGTAAGCACGTCTATATCAAGCGTTTTTGGTGATCCTTCCGGATTCATGGTAGGGGACCCGGTTAATGAGAATAGAGGATATTCATGTTTCCAAATATCGGATATTTCGATTTAAGAGAGTTCGAGATATCGAAGTTCAACTGTAGATACCTCAACTAATGCATTGAGAGTTTTAATTCAGATGGCAGTGTAAGGCAGGGCAAGGAAATACAGAATTTTTTGTAGGATGTAGCAGCCTCCTGTCTTTAGAGAAACTTATGTTGCTTAAAATAAAAACCATTTACCATGTTTCTGTTATATGCAGGGAGAAATGGCTCGTTATATATTTCTTAAATATTATAATAACTAAAACATGTCATAGCTACCATAGAATATTAAAGCAACTCGTGTAAATGTCATAACAGTCATCATCAAATGTCACAACAACTGCTTCAGACACATATGCTCCTTTGAACACCGCATGTTAACTAAATTTATTGATTTTCTAGAGACTGAGTAAATGGACAGACAGCAGCATGCGACTGAGCAGTCTTGACAGACACACTGTCAACCAGGTAAGACCAGCCATGGAAAAAGTATAATTATTGAAATAATTACAGTAAAAACTCTCTATTGTGACACCTACATTGTGTTAATTACTAGGTGTTAAAGACAGGTGACTGCTTAATGCAAGGTTAAAGATAGGTGACTGCTTAAAGCAAGGTAAAAGTTACTTTCACCTTGCTATAAGCTGTCACATGTAATTTATACAATCAACTAGCCTAATTTTTAGCGGTCATAATAGAGAGGTTTTACTGTATATTGAAATAACTAGTTGAAACAAATACTTGTAGTTTTTAATAAAAAAGTAATATAGAAACCTTTCTTAGAAACTATCGACATTTCTTATGCCCAGCGTTTAACAACGCTTGCATTTAAAGTTCCAAATTATTAATTATTGGATGAGTGATCAAATATTGATAAAACACTACTTGAAAGCTTTCCATTGGAAATTGTATTGAAAAAGCCTAGGTGATAGGCCTTCATTGAAGGCTTTGCAAAGTTTCGACTCAGATCATGCTCCACTTAATCTGATCAGTTTGTCTTTCTGGTCCGTTTCTGTAAATCTAAAGAAGACCAATATAATTTCTGAATTTAAACAGATAACATTTTCAGGAGACAACATAAAACTCAGTATTGAAAGATTTAACCCATTACCCCATAAATACGCCGTTTGATGCCTTTGATTTATTACCTCACTGTAGAAAATAGTTCCATTTTATACAGTCATGAATTTGTAACATAAGAAATATTTGCTATATCCTAGCAGATGATAGCTTAAAACAGGCTGAAAGTAAAGCTGAATGTGCTTTAAGTGGTCACTTGTATTCAAAACTAGAAACTTGCTATGGGGTAATCTGCCTGTTATTTCAGCTGTTGTATCCTCTGGTCAGACTGAGACAGGCCTGTTGCCATCCCCAGGCTGTAAGAGGAGAGTTCATACCTATACAGAAAAGGTGAATATATATGTACATGTATAATAATAATAAGTAGCGTAACAGTTGAAAATATTTACATTGCCCCATTCAATTGCATTGAAAAAAAACAGATGTTTAATTTGTAAAGACGCAATTTCTCGAGAGGGTGAGACTTGCGGATATATTTTTGTCGATATATAGGGGTCACTCAGTCAACTATTTACAATCAACCTCGAGTGGACGGGGAAGCCGACCTGTATGTTCACATACTAGCAGGTTATGATTGCTAGTTAGATTTAGCCACCATATTCTCATTATCTTGGGCTGGCACTTGTTGTTTACGGATTGGATTTGTCTGTTAACCTCTTGACTTTAAATGTAAATTTGCCATTTGTCAGAAAACAGAAGAGTTGAATTTGAAGAATCAGCACTGTAAGGATTAAAGCTGGTACCCTGAAATGTTTAATGGACAATTCCAATTTCAAAATAAGTCCATTTTTGACTATTTAGGGTTGATTTTAACAATATATTTCAAAATGACAAACAGTGTAGACCCTGATCAGAGGGCTCCTTAAGGAGCCCTCTGATCAGGGTCTACACTGTTTGCATGGGACTATTGTAATCTTTACAGGTACACTGTTTGTAAATGACCAGCATACTCGTCGCTAGGGTTGAATGTGTTAACAAAAGTTAATTGTTATTTTATAATTGATCTCCCACAGCACTATGACTATGGAGGAACTTCTAGAGTCTCTCACCAAGAAGGCCAGACTGGAGACAGAAGAGTCTCACAGGGCACTAGTGGCAGCCATTAATGGACAGGCAGGGCTGCACATCATTAAAAAGGAGGTGAGTAGGGGACACAGACCTGTAGAGTTTTTCTATACCATCCACAAAGTTTTGAAGGAAAATACTGGACCCTTTCAATCCAGAACATTAATCAATTTACATTGTCACTCTTTATAATTAATATAATTTTATTGTCTTGCCAAGATGAATGAGCAAAATCTGGACGTAAGAATGTTCAAACTTGGATATCTCGACATGCTTAAGTCAAAGACTGTCAAACATATCAGTATTTCAAGGTTAAAACTTGGCTAGGCCACATTTTAAATTTTAAATAAGGATAATTTATGTTCCACTTAAGTGAAGTTGAAATAATGCAAATCAAGTGAGGAAATATGGAAAAATTTGAGTACAGCTTGTTCCAGATGTCAATTTGTCAAAGTTTGTATTACTTTTCTGTCGGCCATGATAGAAACAGTAGACATGTGAAATCTTAACCCTTTTCCCCATAGAAGTGCCTTTTAGTGCATTTGATTTATTCCTCAACTGAAGACAATAGTTCCAATATTTACTGTCTAGCAGGTGGTAGCTTAAAGCAGGCTGAAAATAAAACAGAATGTACCTTAATCCATTACCCCTTAAAAAGCCTTTTTATGCCTCTAATTCATTCCTCCACTGAAGAAAAAAGTTCCAATTTATACAGCCAAGAATATGTACCAGAAGAAATATATTTTTATATTCTAGCAGATTGAAGCTTAAAGCAGGCTAAAAGTAAAGCAGAATGTGCCTTAAGGCACATTCTGCTTTACTTTCAACCTGCTTTAAGTTTAGTTTAAACATATTTTATTTCGAATTTTTACAGAAATCGGGTTGGACTACAAGTGCTCATCACTTAGTTACAGCCCTCCACCTGCTTTAAGTGGTCACCTATCTTCAATACTAGAATCAGGCTATGGGGTAATGGGTTAAGGCGCATTCTGCTTTATTTTCAACCTGCCTTAAGTGGTCATCTGTCTTCAAAACTTGAAACAGACTATAGGGTTAAGGGTTAAGTAGTCACCTGTCTTCAAAACTAGAAACAGACTATGCAGTTATGGGTTAAGACTTGGCTCCAATATCAAGTTTTCACTTTTACACTATTTCTCATTACCATACAAATGTCTCACCTTTTCTTTTTTGTCATGGTGAGTCACCTTTACAGGGCTCCAGATAAGGGGAGCATTCTAAAACCCTAAAATCTCTATTTTTGCATGAAACCCTATGGTGTCACTACTCACTAGTATAGTATCTACAAGACAATTCTAATGAGAAGTAACACCTTAGGGTTTGGTGCTGATATAAGTGAGAATGTGTTGGGATTTGTTCTGTTCAATCCATCCTATCTGGAGCCCTGCATCTAGTTCCACTGTATTTGTTGTAGTTTGTTGAGGCTGTCGAGAAGTATTGTGAAGTACTGATGTCTGTTGTCATGGTGATAGATCTCAAACTGATGAATTCTTGTTGTAGTTTGTTGAGGCTGTTGAGAAGTATCGTGAAGTACTGATGTCTGTTGTCATGTTGATATATCTCATACTGATGAATTCTTGTTGTAGTTTGTTGAGGCTGTCGAGAAGTATCGTGAAGTACTGATGTCTGTTGTCATGTTGATATATCTCATACTGATGAATTCTTGTTGTAGTTTGTTGAGGCTGTAGAGAAGTTTCGTGAAGTACTGATGTCTGTTGTCATGGTGATATATCTCATACTGATGAATTCTTGTTTTAGTTTGTTGAGGCTGTCGAGAAGTATCGTGAAGTACTGATGTCTGTAGAGGAACACAAGGACAGACTTCACACTGACTCCCTACAGCAGCTCCATGCCATGTACAACCTGCAGGAAATCCTGGCCTCAAAGCCTAAAGGTGTGGCCCCCACTCTCAGGGATGAACAACTTGGCACACAGGTAGGAGGACCAGTTCTTACCTAGCGTTTGAGTATATACAGTAAAACCTATCTATAATGAAGGCCAATTGATTGTATAAAAGACAGGTGACAGCTTAAAGCAGTGTGACAGAAAACAGAAAGCTCCTTAACCCTTTCCCCTATGGAAGCGCCATTTAGCGCATTTAATTTATTTCTCTGCTGGTGAAAATAGTTCCAATTGATACAGTCATAGATATGTATCATCAGAAATGTTTTCTCTATTCTAGAAGATGATAGCTTAAAGCAGGCTGAAGTAAAGCAGAATGCACCTTAAGGTGCATTCTGCTTTACTTTCAACCTGCTTTTAGTGGATTCCTATATTCAATACTAGAAACAGGCTATTGGGGAAAGAGTTAAGGAGCTTCCTGTTTAACTGTCACCTTGCTTTAAGCAGTCACCTGTTGTAAACACCTAATAATTAATACAATTTAGTGGTCGTAATAGAGAGATGTTACTGTATTTTATGTTCCAGATAAGCAAGAGTTAAGTAAAACATGTCGTACCTTGATAACTCAAACTAGCATAAGTTTTAAGTACTCATATTTCTACTGTAAGATTTTCAGAAACTGGAGCTCACTTAAGTGGAAATTACCTGTATTTCAAAGTTAAGCCTTTGTTAATTAAGACTTTAGGCTCTCGTCATATTATTTTTGTTCAAACTATTGAGTTTCAACTGTTTTAAAAAAAAAATCCTTAAAATCTCAGGAATGGGCAACAGCTTTAAGGACCAACACTTCTGCCTCGTGTTTGTAAAGGAGGATTTACTGAAGGTCCCCCAAAACGAGTGTCAAACAGTGCAGATCCTGATCAAATGCTGTATTACATATTATCAGATCTTGATCAAAACTTTGCAAATTCCAGTCAAGTAACAAATGGCAGGAAACCTCAGGTATGAGCAGCTTGAAACACAGGTATAAGGACCTTGTGTTGTTTTGGTTTTTTCAATGACTTTGGCTCCAGATGATGTATACTAAGAATGTTAAATTGTTTCTCTTTTGAGTCTGCATCAATCCCAATGTTGTGACTTAAGAAATTATAAATTCATACCAGTGAATTTATTACAATGTATTTCAATTCTAACTCTTCAATTTAACTACAATTTGCCCTGACGCAACGGCTCTCCATTTCGTGGTGCACAAATTATAGAAGCCATATTACTACAAGTTAAGCTGTTACAGCGTGTGCATGTTTTTATAGAGAATTTAAACATAGCTACGGTCTTTCTTTGTCTATATAAGAGTGTGTGCAAGGTGTGTTAGAACCTTCATTAGAATCTTTTCACTCAGTAAAATAAGTTCATTGTGGTACAGGCTTTTGTCTTGGATATGCTATTTGTAAACCTGTCAGTTGACTTACTACAGATTACAGAGCTAAAGGACAAGTACATGGCTAAGGCTATAGCCTATGTTAAAGGCACAGAGGAGTCACTAGCACCTGTCCAGATAGACGTCAAACAGCTGCAGCTTGAGGTCAGTACCTTAGTGTTAGTGTATGTACATTGTATTAGAGAGAGATAGAGAGACAGAGATGAGGGTCTGGGGTAGAGAGACAAATCCTGTAATCCAGGGCTCCAGATAAGAACTGAACAATATCAACATTTCCTCACTCATTTCAGCACCAAATCCTATGGTGTTACTACTCATTAGATTCGTCTCGAAGAGACGATTCTAATGAGTAGTGACACCATAGGGTTCAATGCAGAAATAAAGATTTTAATTTTTGAAATACTCTCCTTATCTGGAGCCCTATAATCCCTTGCGTATATATATCTTCTATATCAGAACCAGACTGACATAAGACAATCTTAGAGAGAGGCATGAAGGAAATATAAATATATATGCAAATGGAGAGATGTGAAAAGGCGCTAGAGAGAGAGAGAGAGAGAGAGAGAGAGATAGAAAGTGAGAGAGACTCTTAAGAGGAGCAGAGAAATATATGCTGTTTTCTTTGAGATTCGTGGGTCTAATCATATTTAGCTATGAAATATAAATTATGCATGGACAAACAAAAATTTAAGTAATAAATGGAGCAGCACTTCAATCAGTGTTTGCTTTTTACCATTGCATAACCACAGTTTGCTTACTAGAAGTAATTATCGGTAAAATACAACAATATTTACATCACTATAAGTGATCCGTGTCAGTCAGAAGTTTCCCATTGATTCGTGGAATCTGATTGGTCGAAGTGTTACGTCATTAGCGGTGGCAAGTGTGCACGTTTTTGTACAGTATTGTCCAAAGATATGCTTTAGAAAAATGCCGACTTTGCTGCAGTTTCATTTTAATAAAATAAAAGGTGTGACTTTTTATAAATTGGTCAACCAGATATGAAACCAGATATGAAAATCATCAACAAATTTAAGTTTTAAAAACGAGTACTGTAACAGAAATAACTGAATGAAGTGCCAATTAACAATTTGTTTACACAGGAATGAAGAGTGTCGTCTGACAACTCTGATTTCCGTACAAAAGGCTAAATGCACCCTGTGACTAAATTTATCACACTGACCTCAATTAACGATTTTAAAACTTGTACATGGGGCGTTAATTGGATCATCTTTCCATTAATTGGATCCAGAATCTTTTTGTAGATCGAACACGTTTTGACATACTTTTGTACTAGCCTGTAGCCCTCCATTTTTATGACGTCAGTGACAAACGTCTACTTGACAAAGGTTAAAACAAAAATGGAAGGCATGGTGTCTGCTTGATATTAAAACATGGAAAAAGTCCAAAAAACTATGTGCAAGTAATATATTTTCATGTAAAATATTGTAGTTTATATAACAATTAGGAAAATGATTATATTATGACTGCCTTACATGTTTCTTGTGCATTTTTTCTGGCTAAATACCGAATCGATGGGAAACCACGAATCGATGGGGAAAAGGCATATAGAGAAAAAGGGAGAGAAAGCAAGCAGTCATCAATTTTCTTGAATCAAGCAGTCATCAATTCAAGCAGGTACCTATTTTAAGAGATCATCATGTTTCTTCATTCAATGTTTAATTTCATGGTACAGTAGAACCCCTCTATTACGACCACTAAATAGAAGGCTTATTGTCCGTATAAAGGACAGGTGACAGCTGAAAGCAATCTGAAAGTGAAACAGAAAGCTCCTGTAGGAGCTTTCTGTTTCACTTTCACATTGCTTTAACTCTTTGAACCCTAGTCACGCATATATGCGTCATTAGCAAACAGCGTACCTGTGAGAAGTACACTTGTCCTGTGCAAACAGTGTAGACCCTGATCAGAGGGCTCCTTAAGGAGCCCTCTGATCAGGGTCTACACTGTTTGTCATTTTGACATATAGTGTAAAAATCAACCCTAAAAAGTCAAAAATGGACTATTTTAAATTGATAACTAGAGGGAGGAAAGAGTTAAGCAGTCACCTGTCTTAAAGGATTAATATTTGACACAACTTAGTGGTCGTAATAGAGAGGTTCTACTGTACTGTCAAGTAAGATTTCTGTTCATTATTTTAATGTCAATGTTTTACATCTCAGTTTAGAGACGGTCCAGAGTGGTGGCTGGAGGTTATCCAGTGGTCAGTGGCACGTGATCAGGATGACCTGCTGGTGATGAAGGTCAGAGATGACCTACTGGACAATAGAAATCCAGCTATAAACAATCTAGTCAGAAGGTACAACTAGAAACCTAGCAATGATGACACATCTTAGAACTCATTTTAATTAACCCTTTCCTCCCTGAAACCTCAAATGGATAATTCTAGTTTTCAATGAAGTCAAGTCCATTTTTAACGTTTTAGGGTTGATTTTTACAATATATGTCAAAATGACAAACAGTGTAGACCCTGATCAGAGGGCTCCTGAAGGAGCCCTCTGAACAGGGTCTACACTGTTTGCATAGGACAAATGTACTCCACAGGTACGCTGTTTGCAAATGACGCATATATCTGTGACTAGGGTTCAAAGAGTTAACTTAAATATTCACCTTCTTCCTTACAGTTCTTAGTGGGATTTAGGACAGGTAGCTGCTAAAAGTACGCTTAAAGTAAAGAAAACACTTAATACTTCTGTAAGCTTAACACATTGAACCCTAGCGACCAGTATACTTGTCATTAACAAATCATATACCTGTCGAGAGTATACTTGTCCTATGCCAACAGTATAGACCTTTATTAACCCATTAACCCATAAATATGCCTTTTTACGCCTCTAATTTATCCATCAAATGTAGAAAAAAGTTCCAATTTATACAGATTTAAAGTTAGAAATAATTTCTACATTCTATCAGCTGGTAGCTTAAAGCAGGCTGAAAGTAAAGCAGAATGCGCCTTAAGGCGCATTCTGCTTTACTTTCAACCTGCTTTAAGTGATCAACTGGTCTTCAAAACTAGAAACAGGCTATGGGGTAATGGCTTCAGTAAAACACCTATTACAATCACTTTAACAAAGGCTTATTGATTGTATGAAAGACAGGTGACAGCTTAAAGCCAGGAGTATGTAAAACAAAGCTTTCTGTTTTACTTTAACCTTGCTAAAATCACCTACCTTTAACACCTAATATTCTATGCCTATCAATAATTTATAGAGATTTCTCAGTTAGATAAATTTCATGTTGTCACAATTTATATCATCACTAGTGATGTTATCACTTTTTTGTGACTTCATGTCACAATATCTTTAGTGACGTCGCGCATAAACAATTTTGTGTGTTTTTCTGTAAAAACATCATTAAAATGTATATAATAAATAGAATAATCTATTCCTTTGAATAGATATGAAAAATATATCACTCCAAAGGGTTGTTATTTGGTTCAAAATCTCGTCCTATGGACACTATCACGACCACTTAATTGTATTAAATATATAGAGGATAATCAATTCCTTCAGATTGATATGAAAAATATAACACGAGAATGGGTTGTTATCTGGTTCAAAAAGGAGTCCATAGGACGAGATTTTGAACCAGATAACAACCCATTCTCGTGTTATATTTTTCATATCAATCTGAAGGAATTGATTATCCTCTATATATTTAATACAATTAAGTGGTCGTGATAGTGTGTTTTTACTGGATTTCTATATCTCACTACTTCTCATGTTCGATTGGCTGTAAAACACCATTCTACTATCTCTAGCTGTAGAAACTCCACAGGGCTGCAGTATGCTATAGAGACCCAGCTGTCAGGCCTACACAAGGCCTACCAGGCAGTGCTAAAGGCTATGAAGGGTTTGAAAGGTCCACCATCTACACATCTCATTAACCAGACCGTGGAGTGTTGTCTCAGACCTGTAGCAGAGGTACTGAAAACGTAAGTATACACGTGTCCAATTTAACATTTAACCCATTACCCCATAAATACGCCTTTTAACGCTGTTTATTTATTCCTCCACTGAAGAAAATAATTCCAATTTAATCAGTCATGAATATATATTATAGGGAATATTTCTGTATTCAAGCCTTACTTTCAACCTGCTTTAAGTAGTCAACTATCTTCAATACTAGAAACAGGCTACAGTGGTAAATACGCTATTCCTACCCATTTACGAGTTAATCTATGCGTAAGAAACGCATAGTGAAGGTTAACGCCTAACAATTTTAACGCATTTAAACGCGCTAATAAACGATTACACCAATGCAGTCTCGGCTAAGGGGTCCGTCGGCTAAGTGATGACCCTTTCATCTGGGCTCTTTTAAACGCGTAAAGAAACGCGTAAGAAACGGCTTGGAAACGCGTTTAACGAAATGGATAATAAATGCGTAAGAAACACTTAAAGTGGGTAGGAATAGCATATTTACCACTGTATCAGGTAAAGAGTTAAAACATTTTGTCTACTACATTTAAGTTTTTCAAAATTGAGTAACTTTCATCAACTGAAAATGTCTATTGCTTAAATTCTAAAATTAAGTTGTGTTGTAAAGGTTACATTGTTTAAGTTGTGTCATGCATGTTTCATTTACATTGTTTAAAGTTTTGTTGTATAAAAATGTTGTATGTGTTTTACAGGTGCCCATTCTGTAAGTCAGAGGAGATGTTTGAAGTCTATGAAGCCAAGCTGTTCTCCTTTGTTGAAAAGTAAGTACTAGTAACCCATGAGAAAACCATTGAAAAACCTTTTAACCTTTTCTCTCATAGAAGCACCATTTAGCACATTTGATTTATTCCTCCACTGAAGATAATTGTTCCAATTTATACAGTCTTGAAAATGAACCATAAGAAAACTTTTCTAAATCCTAGTAGATGATAGCTTAAAGCAGGCTGAAAGTAAAGCAGAATGTGCCTTCAGGCACATTCTGCTTTACTTTCAACCTGCTTTAAGTGGTAACATGTCTTCAAAACAAGAAACAGGCTATGGGGTAAAGGTTTAACACGGTTACATATCCGTCTTAAAATTTCTTATCATGTCCTTACACATTACTCATAGAAATAACTATCCATGCTTTCACCCTATCCTCATAAAGTGGCATATAATGTTTCCTACCTGTTCATTCTGATAGGTAGCTGCTTAAAGCAGGCTGAAAGTAAAGCAGAAACTTCTGTCTCTTAAATACTTTGACATGTCTTATAAACCAGTTATTCAATAAATGTGTCTCTGACCCACTAAAGGAAAATACCGGTAGTTTCACTTTATAAAGTCATACATATGAACCGTAAAAAAATATTTTCTATATCCTAGCAGATTGTAGCCATACATGTGATATCTCCTGATATGGTCGGGAGCTCCCGAAATTAGACCTCTACTCATGATCTCCCGGTCGGGAGACGAAATCTCCCGATATTTCATTTTACCATATTCATTTTTTTCAATATGAACTTTTATATCATTTACATCGGTTGCCGACTCTAAAAATCTTAAAATTGGCTTCAGAGTTCTCTGGCTAATCCCTACACACGCTTATCACCATAGACTAAGTGATGTGTGTAAACACGTTACGCAATCGTCGATAACTTTGATTGTGTAGCACTATTATTATGGCAGGCTGCATGATAACAATGCTGGGTAACAGTTTGACCACACACACCGAGTAGATCAACATTTGTAATTGGTTATCAAAAAAGTGATTGACAGGTTCGCCCCGAATCGGAGACCTCAACAACACCTTTTAGTAGCAGTGATGCAAAGAATAAATATCTATGTCCCCGATACGGATCGGATTAAATTCAGATAATTCTCCGTAAGTTCCTCACAAAAACATTTTAGATGAAAGCTAATCAGAATTTAACATTTATGAATTGATATCCACTAAAAAATACTTAAACTTTGAATATTCAAGTAACAGTAAAATACTTCGAAAATTACCGTTACAAAATGACGGGGCGCCTTAATATTTGCTACAAGAACTGCGTATATTTTGTTAGTCTAAAAAAGTATTCCCAAGCGTCGTTTCTAACAATCAATTAAAATTAAACGTTGGACCTAAATTCTTCTGTTTGTTAAATACGATTTGTGCAAATGTTTAATTATTTAGTTAGATTTTAAAACGAATTGCAATCAGTTTTCGCGGTAGAAAATTTAGACGCGTTATTTCGTTGTTAAAACCACGCCCACTTTATAGCGCTAGTAAGTGTCGTCTGCAGAATTTGTCGTCTGCAACAATTCTCTGAGTTAATTTGTGTGCATTTTCTTTCAGAAAATATCAGTGTCAAACAGTTTGTATCTAGATGAGATGATGCGGCGTCTCATCTGGATTCAAACTGTTTGCAAAATTAATAACAGATTGTTAAGTTGCTAACTCTTTCTATATCTACTCCATAGATTGAAATCTAGACCACTTGAATTAATTAATTCTCTCAAGAAAATAGATATGGTTCCACTTTATCTTTACTAGTCATGAATAATATAAGAACCATAAGAAATAGTTCTTATATCCTAGCAGTTGGTAAATTTAGCTTAAAGCAGGCTTAAACTTTTACTGAAGCAGAATGCTCCTGAAGAGTATTCTGCTTTACTTTCAGCTTGCTTTACACAACCATCCCTCTGCAGTACTAATAATACTAGAATAATTATAAATAGGTCCATTTCAGTATTATAAGAATTATATCTCTGGGTGAAAATTGTCTCTGTCTTAGTGGTATACAGACTTATCTATTCACTTATTTAAAAACAATAAGCAATTAGTGATTAACTTATGAAAATATGTAAATGTATTGGATTTTCATCGCCTGTGCCTAGTTTTGTTGCGAAAAAAGTGTCAAGAAAAAAGCTCCCTTTTTGACACCCCAATCTCCCAATTAAAATTTCCAAATCTCCCTATTTGGGTCCAAGAAAATATCACATGTATGATTGTAGCTCCTAGCTGACTAAAAGTAAAGCAAAAATGGCTGTCGCTTAAACACTTTGAACAAGTCTTTTTAACCCATTACTTCATAAAAGTGTCTTTTATGCCTTTGATTTTAATCATGTCTAATTAACCCATTACTCAATACTTTATCTTTTTACGCCTTTAATTTATTTCCCCAAAAATAGTTTCACTTTAATTATAAAGTCATGTATATGAACTGTAAAAAAGTATTTTTTAATCTCCTAGCAGATGATAGCTTAAAGCAGGCTGAAAGTAAAGCAGAATGCACCCTCAGGTGCATTCTGCTTTACTTTCAACCTGCTTTAAGTGGTTATCTGTCTACAAAACTTGAAACTACTGCAGGTGCATTCGCCGCATTCGACTTTTCTTTAAACCTGCTTTAAGTGGTCACCGGTCTTCAAAACTAGACACAGGCTAGGGGTAATGGGTTAAAAGTCTATAATTTTGTCCTGTGTTTGTAGGGGTATAGAACCTACTGTGGACCACACTGGGATCCAGGTGAACACACGCAGACAGGGAACCTGGGCTGACAGTGAAACAGAGAAGGCCCTTAAAAGTATTTTGAGCTTCGCCAAATCTTTCAGAGGTAAGATCATAGCTTGGTTAGAAATACAGTCGAACTTCGATATCTCAAACTCATAAATCGAACATACCCATATTTCAAAGTTAAAACGTGGCTTAGCCACGTTTTAACTTTGAAATATGGGTATGTTCTACTTGACCGAGCATGAAATAATGTAGTTAATATTTCGAGCTATCGGATAGTTCGAGTTAAGCGAGTTCGAGATATCAAGGTTTTACTGTATTAAGAATGATTTTATATAGTCTACACCTTTGATTGACTAAATAAATGTTTTGTCATTGAAAGCTCGACAAGTTTTAAAGACATAATGAGTAGATCAATCTCGTTTTGCTCTTTAGATTTTCACCAGTACTGTAAAACATCTCTATATTGACCAGTGAAAGAACATTGATGATTTTACAGACAGGTGACAGCTTAAAGCGAGATGAAAGTAAAACTTTACTTTCATCTTGCTTAAAGTAGCCACCTGCCTTAAACAGTTTAATCTAGGTCTTTATAGAGAAATTTTACTGTATTAAGGTTTCTGTGATTCTAATTCTTTGTCAGTATGTGTCTTTTCCTAAAGTTTCATATCATTGAGTGAATAAGTTCTTTCAAACACCTTGTTAATAGTAACTATTTGTATTTCTGCAGTGCCTGAAGATTTTATTGAGTATGGCACAGTACATATCAAGTTGTTTGATGCTTGGAAAAAAGAATACAGGGTAAGATGAATTACAAATACTTTGCTTTTCTCCAATAGATTGTTATCAGTGTTTAACCCATTACCCTATAAATACACCTTTTTACGCCTTTAATTTATTCCCAAACTGAAGAAAATAGTTCCAATCTGTACAATTTTGAATATGTATAATAAGAAATATTTACTATATTCTAGCAGATAGTAGCTTACTGCTTTAAGCTAACATCTACTAAAACATAGAAAATATTTTTTATCATACATATTCATCTCTGTATAAATTGGAATAATTTTCTTCAGTGGATGAATAAAATAAAGACATAAAAAGGCATATTTATGGGGTAATGGGTTAAAACAGAACAAAAGTATAGACCCAAGAAGCTCCCTGCATTACAGTCATTCTGAAATAAGTTGCTACTTGTGTTAAAGACTTGGTGATTTGAGAAAGTTATTGTATTTGCAGAGTAGTTTGATCAGGTTTGTTTGTTTACGGAATTTTAACTTTTAACCCTTTACCTTATAGAAGCACCTTTTAGCGCATTCAGTTTCATCCTGCGCGGAAGAAAATAATTTCAATCTATACAGTCATGAATATGTATCAGAAGGTATATTTTCTTTAATCAAGCAGGTAGTACCTTAAACAGGCTGAAGGTAAAGAAGAATGCGCCTTAGGGCGCATTCTGCTTTACGTTCAACCTGCTTTAAGTAGTCACCTATTTTTAATACGACAAACAGGCTATAGGGTAAAGGGTTAAGCATGGAAAAACAATAGTAAGTGGAAATAATGCATTGATATCACATAGAAAGATCTATGGAAATTGTAATGAAACAGTTTAATCACACATACAGGGGATGCTTTACATTTCAAGGTTTAACCCTTTACCCCATACCCTGTTTTTAGTTTTGATGACAGATGACCCTTTCAAGCAAGTTGAAAGTAAAGCAGAATCTTAAAAGTTGCATTCTGCTTTATATTCAGCCTGCTTGAAGCTGCAATCTGAAAGGATGTAGAAAACATTTCTTGTGCTGCATATTTGACTGTTTAAAGTGGAACTATTTTCTGCAGTAAAGGAATATATTAACGCTTTCCCCCATAGAAGTGCCTTTTAGCGAATATGATTTACTTCTCCGCTGAAGAAAATAGTTCCAATTCAATTAGTCATGAATATATATTATAGGGTATAGTTTCTATATTTTAGCACATGATAGCTTAAAGCAGGCTGAAAGTAAAGCAGAATGCGCCTTAAGGCGCATTCTCTGCTTTACTTTCAACCTGCGTTAAGTAGTCACCTATCTTCAATTCTAGAAATTGACTATCAGGTAAAGGGTTAAAGGCATAAAAAATGTGTATCTATGGAGTAATGGGTCAACTTGAAGTCTATCTTGATTCACAGAAAATGCGAACCCACTGGGCTGGTATCAAGGAACATGTGGGATCATTTGATGAGTTAGACATGTCGACCACACGTCTGAGGCTTAGATTACCCCACGAGCCAGTGCCAGAGGTACCACAGCTAAATATACTGGAGAAATCGGAGGTAAAAAGTTCCTAATAAATATTGCTCTGTTTTTGTCTGCTTTAACCAATTTCAGCCCTGTGTCTACTAAAGTGGAACACTTTTCCTACAACCATAAACAGACGGCATCTTAAAGAAAGCTGAAAATATACAGAAAATACAAAAAGTAGGCATATTGCTTTGCATAACTGTTTTCAACAGTAATAATAATGTTTGATGTCATTGTTTAATGAATGTGAGTGGGAGTGAATAGCATTACATCAGGGGCCCGTTTCATAAAACTTTGTACTACAGTGGAGAATCTGTTATTCTTTCCCGTTTAAACGCAAACGTACGCAAACGCAAAGCACTAAAACGTAGAAAAGAACAACTTTTGGACAATAGTGATAATTCTTGTTTATCATGGTGGCAAACAGTTTGGAGCCTGATCAGACGCCGGGTTACCCGGCGTCTGATCTGGCTCCAAACTGTTTGCACTGCAAATAATAGTTTTAGCGTAAACACGTTTATTGGGAAAGAATAACAGATTCTCCACTGTACCAAAACTGTCTTAAGTCAAAGTTTAAAATACATTTAATTTCTGATTTCTCTATCTAATCCTGTCTTGTGACATCTTTTTGGAATCGTCTTTTCAAGACGATTCCAAAGAGATGTCACAAGACAGGATTAGATGGAGAAATAAATAATAATTGAGACTTTTATAATCTGACTTACAACAATATTTGTGGTACGAAGTTTTATGAAACGGGCCCCTAATCATTATTTACCGTATATAATATTGCATTGCATCATTGCAATATTGAACCATAGTGAAAAGTAAACTCATTATTTACAAACGCTGTACATGTGCAATGATAACTTGTTCAAATGCAATCAGTGTAGACCCGGATCAGGGCCTACACTTGTCATTTTGTAATTTATTGTAAAAAAATACCATTATTTGTCAAAAAATTGACTAGATTTATTTGAAAACTGTCCATTTAACTCTTTCCTCCCTAAAACTTTAAATGGACAATTCCAGTTTTCATTTTAGTCTAGTCCATTTCTGACCTTTAAGGGTTGTTTTTGTCAATGTTTGGCCTTATGACAAACAGTGAAGACCCTGATCAGAGGGCTCCTTTTGGAGCCCTCTGATCTGGGTATTCACTGTTTGTTCTGGACAAGTGTACTATATACATGTACACTGTTTGAAAAGGACGCCTATATGCGGAACTAGGGTTCAAAGGGTTAAAGTTTCATGGGGGAATGAGTTAATGCAATAATATTGTGTTGCATCATTGTTTTATAAGTATTAAGTACATTGTATTTCAGAATTGTTTTAATAGTTGAACTACAGTCGAACTTCGATATCTCGAACTCCGTTATGTTGAACTTAACCGTTTTTCAAAGTTAAAACGTGCCTAAGCCACGTTTTAACTTTGAAACACGGGTATGTTCGACTTTACCGAGCATGAAATAACGTAATTCATGTATCGAAATATCGGATAGTTCGAGGTAAGCGAGTTTGAGATATCGTAGTTTGACTGTATATTTGATTTATTGGTTTTGATTATCAGTTGAACCAACACAAGCTGAAGTTGTCCACAGACAGAATTGTGGCTCAGGGTGAACTGAGGAAAAAACTTGGCCAGCTTTTATACCTGACCAACTTGGCCAAGGTAAGCAATAGCTAGATTCTTTACAATTCTGAAATATAAGGCTACATGTATCTAAAAGTGTAGTCAATCTTGTACTAAGTGACGTCTAAGTGAAGTAACATTTAAATCTCTAATCTAAAAGACAGATGATACAGGATAAAATAATGAAGAAAGCTGCTTATCTTGCATTTCTCAACCTTTTCTCCCATAGCCCTTTAACCAATAGCCTGTTTCTAGTATTTAACATATGTGACCTATTAAAGTAAGCTGAAAGTAAAGCAGAATGTGCCCTAGGGCACATTCTGCTTTACTTTCAGCTTACTTTAAGTTACTATCTGCTAGTATATAGAAAATATTTCTTATAGTTCATATTCATGGCAGTATAAAATTGAACTATTTTCTTTGGCGGATGAATAAAATGAATGCGCTAAAAGTCGCTTCTATAAGCAGGGCTCGAACTTCGTTCTTGCGAACTCGCAAAATGCGAGTGGAATTTTGAAAATGCGAGCTGAAAAATTCAGCACTTGAAAAAAATTGCGAGTGTATATTTTGATGTTCAGACATTCCAAAATGTAAGGTTAAATTGGTAAAGACGAAGACAGTGTCTAACCCTTCTTTTAAATATAATTATCGCCTTTCGCCCATTCTGTTCTTTTCGTATCTCGACTATTTATAACTTCGGGAAACCCAGCACTTAACGCATGCGCATGA
Source organism: Gari tellinella (assembly GCA_922989275.2). Classification (NCBI taxonomy): domain Eukaryota; kingdom Metazoa; phylum Mollusca; class Bivalvia; order Cardiida; family Psammobiidae; genus Gari; species Gari tellinella. Next base: position 55,520,010 of record OV277860.1, read on the forward strand.
TTGATAGCCCGGCTTCATACAAACCAACGCTAAATCAGCATCAGAAAAAGGGGAACCAGTCTATTAGCTAGTGACCACAAACTGCGAATGGTGAACTCAAATATCAACGTTTTCCAGTCGACTCGTCCTTCTAGCGTTTATAAACGGAAGGCTGACGAGACATTTAAGGAAGACCAGCCGACCACAGGCTGAAAGCTTTCCCAAACCAAGTTACGAAACTCACGAAGTAAATTGTGTTTTATTGCTTTGTGCGAAAATGGGTCGAACCACGGCATCGCTAAAATCTGTCCTAAAAATGATAGAAAGAAATGAACATCTTTCTTGAACATAATATTATGGACGATAGTGAAAGCGTTTTCGAAATATAGTGTACTGTCTGCCGACTGTCTTCACCGAAGATAAAAAAAATCATCCATAAACATCGAACTCTGAAAATATAACACGGTCCTTTCGCCCCCTTGACAAAACGACCCAGCTACAAAGTTCAGCTATAGTCCGTATTTAATTAATCTGCAAACCTTGCTGTTTGAATGAAAATTGACTATATGGGATGGACTGCAAATAAAGACTTATTTAAAGTTAAGAATAGTAACTGTACAGTACTGTAAATACACAAAAAGACACACACTCTAGTTATTATTTTTTAAACTTTATTTACATGAGTAATCTAGCACAGAATGAGATACAGAATGAAAGTTCAACAAAGTAATGTTTATCTTATAATTTTGATCAAAATGATGTGAACCATCAATTTGTAGATAATCTTATTGAAAAAGCAAGTTGGAACCTGGTTTTGCAAGTAGAAAATATGGGCACTTGCAAAAAAATGCAAGTGGAAAAAAATCTAAAGTTCATGCCCTGATAAGGGAAAGGGTTAAAAGCGTCTTTTAGCGCATTCAATTCATTCCTGCACTGAAGGAAATACATGTAATCCAATTTTATACAGTAAGGAACTTGTTTCATTAGACATATGTTCTATATTCAAGCAGATGGTAGCTTAAAGCAGGCTGGAAGTAAAGCAAAAATGTGCCTTTAGGCACATTCTGCTTTACTTTCAACCTGCTTTAAGTGGTAACCAGTCTTTAAAATTAGACACAAGCTATGGGATACATTGAGCAGATTACTGTAGTTCATTTTGAAATAAAGTTTGTTGGTGAATTTCTATATTTGTCTCTATATCCGTGAATACTTCTGTTATTTAGCACTTGTATATTCAAGCAGATGGTAGCTTAAAGCAGGCTGGAAGTAAAGCATAATGTGCCTTTAGGCACATCTTTACTTTCAACCTGCAATAAGTGGTCACCAGTCTTTAGAATTAGACACAAGCTATGGGTACATTGAGCAGATTACTGTAGTTCATTTTGAAATAAAGTTTGTTGGTGAATTTCTATATTTGTCTCAATATCCATGAATATTTCTGTTATTTAGCACTTGTATTGCCAAATAAAGCAAATATTTCTGTGAATGGGAAAAGGACAATTCTAATTGCAGAATCGTGAAGACAACAAAGATGGGGATAATCCGGAGCCGTGTCCCATTTGTCAGACAGAGTTAGGAAAGGAGGTAAGTCATTCACAAGGCTCCAGATAAGTGGAGTATTTCAAAAACTAAAACCTTTAAATTCTGCTTTAAACCTTATGGTGTCACTACTCATTAATGAGTAGTAACACCATAGGATTTGATGCTAAAATAAGTGAGAAAACGTTGGATTTGTGCAGTTTACTCCTTCTGGGGCCTTAATTCATGATGAGTCTTGTTTAATCTTAGGCAAAAAAGTAGTTAATGTGAATCCTAGTTTGATCCCCAGATATTCTTGTCTTGCTGCCTACAAATGTGTGCCTACTTTGTTTTATTACCAGGGCTCCAGAAAAGAGGGAGTGAAATTACGTTTTTGAACATTTTCTCCCTTATTTCTTATCAAATAATATGGTGTGACAACTCATTAGAATCGTCTCTTTGAGATGATTCCAATGTATAGTGACATCATAGGGTTTGGAGCAGAAATATAGATTTTAATTTTTGAAATACTCCCTTTTATATCTGGAGCCATGCAAATTACATCTTAATTTATGCCCCAAGATAAAATTTTGGGAAGCATATTGATTTGAGCTTTCTGTGTGTACTCCACTCATTGAGCCCAGTACAACTTTGGTCATGTCAGCCACAAAGGTCCATTACATGAGGTTAAGTTTCCAGCATTTAGACATATTTTTGCTTAACCCATTACCCCATAAATACGCATTTTTACACCTCTAATTTATTCATCCACTGAAGAAAATAGTTCCAATTTATACTGCAACAAATAAAATCATAAGAATTTGTTTCTATATTCAAGCAGATAATAGCTTAAAGCAGGCTGAAAGTAAAGCAGAATGTGCCATAAGGCGCATTCTGCTTTACTTTCAGCCTGCTTTAACTTAAATTAAGTGATCATCTTTCTTTAAATCTACAAACAGACTATGGGGTAATGGGTTAAGGCAAGAAGAAAGTAAAGCAGAAAGCTCCTTTAGGAGCTTTCTGCTTTACTTTCATCTTGCTTTAAGCTGTCAGTTTCTTAACCACCAAATAGGTCTTTTTAGTGACCCTAATATGTTATTTATTATCTCCCCCACTCAGTGGAGTGTGATGCAGTGTGGTCATTGCTACTGCCTGGAGTGTATCAGGATACTGGTGGAGAGAGCCAACTTTGGGCGACGTAATTTCTCCGTCAAGTGTGCAGTGTGTCGACAGAGTACCCACCATAGTGAAATATCATATGTCACAACCAAGACAGAGCTGGAGAATGAAGACAGGGACATCAGGGTGCTGGTGAGAACATGTTTATGTTTTATTGGTTGACCACAATCTTGACTAAAATAGTATCACCTGCAATTTACACCACTCAACAAACAGTTTATTTTAGTTGGTAAGAAATGTTATTGCTTCAAGCAGAATGAAAATAAAGCAGAAAGCTCCCTTAGGAGCTTTCTGCTTTACTTTCATCCTGTTTAAAGCTGCTACCTGTGTTAAACACAATTATTATTTTGTAAGAAAAGCAGGGTTCTGTACTATATTTTAACCCATTACCCTATAAATACGCCTTTTTACACCTTTATTTTATTCCTCCACTCAAGGAAATAGTTCCACTTTATGCAGTCATGAATGTGTATCATATGAAAACATTTCTGCAATTTAGCATTTTATAGCTTAAAGCAGGCTGAAAGTAAAGTAGCATGTGCCTTAAGGCACATTCTGCTTTACATTAAACCTGCTTTAAGTAGTCATATGTTTTCAAAACTGGAAACGTGCTATGGGGTAATGGGTAAAGGCATCAATTGTAATAAAATGGCTTATGAAACTGGAACTGGGACAGTAGTACAAACTCACTTCAATAATTTCAGTTGGCCATTTTCACAAGACATGAAAGACAACTCCTATTTATCTGTTATAAATTGGACCAAATTACTCCCCTTTGATATAAGAACAAAGACGGGGATATGTTTTGGCTTTTCGTAAATATGAAAACGAATGTTTACCAAGAAACTAATAATTTTCTTATAAAGTTTATGTAATATCCTTGCTTTTCATATACAGTTTCTATGGTAAACATAGGAGTTTTCATGGTAAACAAGTAAATTTTTGAAACCGAAAGTAAATGATATACATTGCTTTGGTCTAACAAAGTGAGTGCATCTGTTTGCCAACACTAAACCATACACATCTATCACCATATATGATTTGTTATCAGTTAAAACGATTTGAACTGTAAAGAAACAAGATATATGCAGTCTAGTATAAGAAAGTTTTTAATTGATTTGAGCGGCTACACATTCAAATGTATGATAGTGTGGCAAAGCGCATGCGCTCACACTGACTACCGCTGTGTTGAAATATCCCATACACGTTTAGCAAAAGTCTGTAAGTGCACAGGTACATACAGGTTCGGGTGGAATTTGTTGGGGATGATAAATATTTCAAAACCAGGAGTTTGTGCCACAGACACCCAATAACTCAAGGGCTCCAAGTGGTTAAACATACAGTATACATACTTGCTTTGTTCAGGTCTGCCATTTCTCCGAATTTTTCAGAAATCTTCGGATTTTTATCCTAGCAGATTGTAGCTTAAAGCAGATTGAAAGTAAAGCAGAATGCACCATAAGGTGCATTCTGCTTTACTTTCAACCTGCTTTAAGTAATCAGGCTTAAAAAATAGAAAATTGAAAATCTTAGGATTTTTCAAAATCCATTTAAGGCAACCCTGTTTATTTGGAAAAAAGAGTAAAATTTTCAGCAGTGTCAGGGTTAAAATTGTGTTCTTTTGAGTGACTGCCAAGCACATCTGGATAACCATATGTTTTGTGCTTTAACAGGGGAGCCATTCTACCAAGGTAGAAGCGATTGTTAGATGTCTGCTGAAGATTCAGAGCAATGATCCCCAGGCAAAGTCACTGGTGTTTTCAACTGTAAGTAGAGGATATATAGGATCTGTCATGAGACGATGTTTAAGACAAGCTGATCTCAAACGAGTCTAGAATTGAAATGTTATTGAGCAAGCCTTGGCGAGCTTAATAACTTTTCTATTCTAGATGAGTTTGAGATCAACTTGTCTTAAAATCGACAAGTGACAGATTACCAACAATTTAAGCTATTTTTAAAGCAATATGCATTTTTTGGAACCCCGGCAACGTCAAAAAGCCGTTATAAATGGTGACGTTATAGTGACGTCATCTAAGTGATCTTACACATGTTGGAGATAAGGATATTCGTCATCGTTTTTCGCTATAGAATACAGGGGTAGTTATGTGAGAATTATAGCTCTGTCCATTATTGGAGGCTGCCGTATTTTAGCAAAGAGAATGCAGTTAAAACCTGCTTCTTTGGTCAAGCTTTGAAAAACTCTTGTAAACAGAGGCTAATTTTACTTGTTAGGACTAATAGCAAATTATTGCCTAGAAAAAGTTATGCCCTAACTCATTGACCGCTGAAACTTCTAATGGACAACATCAGTTGGGAATTCAGGCTAGTTCATTGTTTTGACTATTTACCCATAACCCAAAAATACGCCTTTTTACGCCTTTAGTTTATTCATCCACTGAGGAAAATAGTTCCAGTTTACACAATTATGAATATGTACCATAAGAAATATTTTCTACATTCTAACATATTGTAGCTTATAGCAGGTTGAAAGTAAAGCAGAATGCGCCCTAAGGCCCATTCTGCTTTACTTTCAACCTGCTTTAAGTGGTCAACTATTTTCAAAACTTTTCAGGCTTTGGGGCAAGGGGTTAAGGGTTGTTCTTACAGTATATTGTAATATGGTTAACAGTGCAGATACTGATTCAGAAGGCTGTTATATGCTGTTTTTAAATGATGAGTATATTCCTCACTAGAGGCCATTGAGTTCAGAAGTAACCTGTTTATGTGATGACCACCATGCTTGTTTATTCACGTCACTTATATAGTGGAATGTCACAAGGATTATTATGCTACAGTCATGCTTGTAATAACTCTTTCCTCCCTGAAACTTTAAATGGACAATTCCAGTTTCCATTTAAGTCTAGTCCATTTCTGACTTTTAAGGGTTGTTTTTGTCAATGTTTGGCATTATGACAAACAGTAAAGACCCTGATCAGAGGGCTCCTTTAGGAGCCCTCTGATCTGGGTCTTCACTGTTTGCATAGGACAAGTGTACTGTTCACATGTTTCTTGTTTGCAAATGACGCTTATATGCGGGACTAGGGTTCAAAGGGTTAACTCATTACACCATAGCCTGTTTCTAGTTTTGAAGATAGGTGATCACTTAAAGCATGGTGAAGGAGCCTTCTTCTTTACTTTTAGCCTACTGGGTTAACCCATTACCACATAAATACACGTTTTTAAGCCTTTAAACACATTTAAATTATTCCTTCACTGAAGAAAATACTTCCAATTTATACCGTCATGAATATGTATTCTAGCTGATGAAAGCTTAACTCTTTACCCCAGAGCATCTTTCTAGTTTTGAAGACACATAAGCTCTTAAAGCAGGTTAAAAGTAAAGCAGAATGCGCCTTAGGCGCATTCTGCTTTATTTTTAACCTGCTTTTATCTGTTATCTGCTAGGAATTTATACAATATTTCTTATAGTACATGCTCCTGACTGTACAAATTGGAACTATTTTCTCCAGCATAGTTTTACATTAAATGCGCTAAAAGTCGCTTCTATTTTGGAAAGGGTTAAAGCAGGTTGAAAATAATTTAAATATAAAGCAGAATGCGACTTAAGGCACATTCTACTTTTCTTTCAACCTGCTATAAGTGGTCACCTGTCTTCAAAACTAGAAACAGGCTATGGGGTAATGGGTTAGTTGATCAATTGAAAGAGAATAAATTAGTGGTACAATAGGAAAGACGTTTAAGCTTCTTAATTTGGTGGTCGCTAAACACACATGTTTGACTATAAGCCTTTAGGTTCATGCATTGGTTGACTGTTGTCTTTATGTTAACTCTAGTCACGCATATTTGCCTCATTTGCAAATAGCGTACATGTGAGGAGTTCACCTGTCCTATGCAAACAGTGTAGACCCTGACCAGAGGGCTCCTTAAGGATCCCTCTGATCACGGTCTACACTGTTTGTCTTTTTGACATATATTGTAAAAATCAACCATAAATAGTCAAAATAAACTAGACTTATTTTGAAATTAGAACTGTCCTTTAAAACTTTCATCGGTGAATGAGTTAACACATTGTTAATCTGTTTTTAGTGGACAGATGTGTTAAGTGTGATTGCCAAGGCCCTGGATGAGAACCACATTCAGTACAAGGCCCTGTATGCAGCAGGGAAGTTCCAGGTAAATATTCTTCTCCTGCTAGTAGTGTATATTGAAACCTTTTGAAAACAGTATAGACCCTGATCACACTGCTCCGGAAGGAGCTGTCTGATCAGGGTCTATACTGCTTTCTTATCGGACCTTTAATATGAGTGTGCACTCTATCCGGGGATTTTTCTTATTTTTTCAGCCAAGGTAATAATTAATATGGATATTCAAAGTATGGATAGCAGTTGAATATTTAGAAGCAAAAGGATTAATTCTTTTAACACTAGGTAACCCTTGTAGGTTATAAAGGTTCCCTTGTGGGTCTTTTTAATTACCAAAACATGAACCAGTCTACTTGGAATTTTGGGTAGTTAAATGAAATACTGGTCTAGATTAGAAAACAATGCAGACCCTGATCAGAAGGCCTCAATCTGGGTTTACACTGTTTTCAAATGGAGTGAGTATACTTTAAACAGGTCCATGGTGTTGAAAGAGTTAACCCTTAGCCTGCCACTCACGACTATAGCTCCATATGCAAACAGCTTGGATCTGGATGAGACGCCGAGTAACTCGGCGTCTCATCCCGATCCAAGCTGTTTGACACTCGGACAACATTTTCAGCAATTTTGAGCAACTTTGAAGCACTTTGAAACTTGAAGCAGACGAGAAATATAGCAGACTACAATTTATTTGGCGGGCTAAGGGTTAATTTGTATATTTGCTGAATTGTGTTAACTGTTGTTTGCTGTAAGTTTGTCATCTGCAACAGTGAACAGTTTGGCCCCTGTGTACAATGTAGACTATCAAATCAACACATTAAATCCGCAGCTTGTTTTCAATGTTTGAATTAAGACAATTTGGGGCTTAAATCAGACAGAAACTAATGTAAAAATCTCTCCTAAGAAAATTTCTGCTTCACTTTTGCCCAGCTCAAAGCAGCACGCTATAATATCTAATTTTTATCAAGACAAGGTAGAAACTTCAAAAGGCAGTTATATGTATGAGGAGTATGTAAGGATGTGGAAGGGTTTAGACATTTCTCTCATCCCTGGTTTTCAGTATTGAAGACATATGTTATAGATGGAATAGAAATTGTGTAGACCCCATTCGGTCCATTCTTTGGGAATGGCCTGCACAGGATTTACATAGTTTATATATCATGGGTCATAACACAAGAATATAATAAAGATTAACATAATAATCATCTAAACGCCTACCTGATAAAATCAGACGTTATTCCAATATCGAGTCAACTATCCAAAAGAATTACAAAATCACAAATATAACTATGATCAAACAGCAATATCATAATTGCTCCTCATGTAACTAACTGACATGGTTGGCCGGGAGATGTGGGTCAGTCGCGTGTGTGCCTGGGCTGCCCGAGATCTCTCCGGGCAAAGCTGACAGGGTAGTTGAGAGAATATGTACAAACAAAAACGAAATACATACGATTGATTTTTATCACATTGACGATTTGAAACGAAAAAAAAAGAGTAATTATTTGACTATATATTTCTGTATCTCATGTGTTTATGTTCTTCTCATTAACATAACCGCCCAGTTTAGGGCTATGATCTGTAAAGATTAGCCGAAATAAAGATTTTGAGTTGAGTTGAGTTAGTAGCTTGAAACAGGTTCAAAGTAAAGCTTACATTTGCAAGGATATATGAAATATTTCTGTGATGCATAATCGTGACTGTTTAAAGTGGAACTATTTTCTTTAGTGGAGGAATTAATTAAAAGGCAAAAAAGGCATATTTATGGAGGAAAGTGTTAAATCCATATAGTAATACTGTTTAGATAGAATTGTTTTCTTTTATTACAGCAAAACCTGTCAGCTTTCAAGCAGAGTGATGATGTCACAACATTGCTGTTACCTGTACACTCTGGGGCTAATGGGTTGAACCTGATAGAGGCTACCAACGTCCTATTGGTGGAGCCAATCCTTAACTCCGCCCAGGAGCTACAGGCTATAGGCAGGGTGCACAGGATTGGCCAGAACAAGTGAGTTGGTGGAGCAAAAAAATTGACATGTTTTCTTTCATTGCCCAAGTTAAACCATTTACACCATAGTCTGTTTCTAGTTTTGAAAACAGGTGACCACTTAAAATAGACTGAAAATAAAGCAGAACGTGCCTGTTTGCACATTCTGTTTTACTTTCAATCTGCTTTAAGCTACTAGGCTAGGGTATGGAGAATGTTTTTGATGCTGAATATCCATGACCGTATAAATTCGAACTATTTTCTTCAGTCGAGGAAAAATAAAAAGCATATTAAATAGGTGAACTCATGGAATAATGGGTTACACGAGAATGCTTAGATAAAATCAATGAATGCTTCATTTTATCTTTAATAACCTGTCAGGTAGCAGTGAGAGCATAATCTTTTCTCACATAACTACCTACCCCTGTTTTCTATAGCGAACAACGATTATGAATATCCTTGTCTCGATCATGTGTGAGATCTTTTTGATGACGTCACTCTAACGTCACTATTTATAAAGGCGTTAATATTACGTCATTGGGATTCTAAAAAACGCCTATTGTTTTATAAAATAACTTAAAATCGTTGGTTATGTGAGAAAAAGAATCTGTCACTCGTCAATGTATAAGACAAGTTTATCTCAAACTCGTCTAGAATAGAAAAGTTATTATAAAGCTCGCCAAGGCTCGATTAATAACATTTCAATTCTAGACTCGTTTGAGATCAGCTTGTTTTTAACATCGACTCGATCCTATATATCCTTGTCCATACATCTTATACGTCCAAGTTTCAAGAAGGTGTTTACAAGAGGTGAATAGCAAGGTAACAGTAACACAGAATACATGTACTCCTTTAGGAGTTTTCTGTTTTACTGTCGCCTTGCTTTAAACTATCACCTGCCTCTTTTACTATCAACTAGCCTTCATTTTAGTTGCCGTAATAGAGAGGTCTACTGTATTTAGGGTTGTTTGTTTTTATTTTACAGTACATAGAGGATATTAAATGAGTGTGTTTTCAGTAGTGAATTTATTGAACGAGTTGGATAAAATATGTTGCGAGCCTTGGCGAGCAACATATCATTTTATCTAACGAGTTCAATAAATTCATCACTGAAAACACATGAATTTATTGTTCTATTTATCACATGAACACCAAATAACATGAAAATCTCGACGGTCTTACTTTCATTTTTAGCTCGCCTGTTCGTAGAACAGCAGAGCTAATGTCATACCCCCGGCGTGAGTGAGCGTGAGCGTGAGCGTGGTCAGGTTAAAGTTTTTTGGACGGGTTGTTTTAAAGCTTAATATTTGTGCTAGGGTTATAAAATTTTGTATGGAGGTTCATTTGGGGTTAAACATTGATGTTATGATGTTGGAATTTAAAAATAATTTTAATTTATGTCAAATTTCAACATGTTTTGGACTTAAGTTTTTCGACTACAAATTACCAGGTTAAAGTTTTTTGGACAGGTTGTTTTAAAGTTTAATACTTGTGCTAGGGTTATGAAATTTTGTATGGAGGTTCATTTGGGGTTAAACATTGATGTTATGATGTTGGAATTTAAAAATAATTTTAAAATATGTCAATTTTCAACATGTTTTTGACATAGGTTTTTAGACTACAAATCACCAGGTTAAAGTTTTTTGGACGGGTTGTTTTAAAGTTTAATACTTGTGCAAGGGTGCTGAAATTTTGTATGGAGGTTCATTAGGGGTCAAATATTGATGTTATGAAGTTGGAATTTAACAATGATTTTAATTTATGTCAATATTTGACATGTTTTGGACTTAGGTTTTTCGACTACAAATCACAAGGTTAAATGTTACACAAGTTGTTTTAAAGTTTAATATAACTAGATTTAGACTCAACATTAATTTAATAATCTTTCTAAACTGAAAATTGATTTGCTTTCGATACAAGATGTTTTTTTAGACTTAAACTTTAAACATGCGAGCATCAGGTGGCTTTGACACCCATTTCTGGTTGCCCTTTTCTCTTAGGTAAACGATTCGTCATAGGTGTTCTTCGGTTATTCATCCGTAGATAAAAACACCTATTAAACTAAAATAAAGAAAAACAACATCAATGTGCTGTGAAAAGACTTCTCTGGTACCATATTCAAATTTTAAATTCATATTTAATTTAAAATTGTTCTAATTGGCTAAAAATGATCGTTTGATATTTAGAATCTAGTTTCATTTCCAAACTTATGTCATTATTGGAACATGACGTCATTATTATTGTAACGTCTAAATTAGAAAAACTGTCTGAGTCACTGTTAAAACTAGAGCTCTAAGTAGCCTGATTTGCAGCCTAAATTTGCGGGATTGATCGGGATAATGTTTTTATGACACTTGGAATTTTTTTAAATCCCTAGAGGTGATCTTAGTTTGTCTAGATTCTCTTAAGTTAAATAACTGATTTGAAGTCGGTGTAGTAGTACAGTATTTTGGTGATTCAAAAATGTGTATAAAATATATGCCCAGTGGGCCGTACGATTTTTACGGACCTCTATATTTTGCACTTTTATGTGATAAATTTGTATATTGAAAAATGACAAACAGTGCAGCAGGTGTTTGCAGATGACAAATTTACTCCTTTCAGTTTGATAATGATGTGTAACTGTGTCACTATGTTACTATTTCAGGCCTACCTGTGTGTACAGGTTTCTAGTGAGAGGTACCATTGAACAGAAGATGCAGGTGCTACTAAAATCCATTGACTCTAAATCTACCCCTAGTAACTCTGAGGAGAGTGGTCTAACTATCGGAGACCTCTCGTCCCTCTTTGCCCAACAGCTAGAGGATGATAATAGAGAGGGCGTTCAGAGCATGGATGAATCTGAGACCCCTAGCCCCACAACTGACCCTGGGGCCCCTAATTTTGGAGCAGGGCTAGGGCCATCAACTGTAGAAAGTAATGAAGACTGTTGTGCTAATGAAAACAGTGAATTGTGCCAGGCAGAGAGTGGTTGTGAGAATGGCAACAGCACCAGATATACACCAGATGGAGAAATTCCATCAACCAGTGATGGTCCAACAAATGATGATAGAAGTTCTGTTGGTCGGTCAACTTGTTCTATAGAATCAGATAATGCAGTACCATCAACAAGCAGAGATGACCAGTTTGACACTACACATGAGCAGCTTACACATAGTAATGAAGATGTTGAAGTCTTATCATGTCAAACAGATTCTCCCAATGATTCACAACAGCAAGCCCCAGATTATGCTGTTCCATCTACAAGTAGTGAATGGCTGACAGATGATTCTCTAAATCTGGGGCCTGTTTTATAAAACTTCGTTTGACAAAAACTGTAGTAAGTCAAAACTTTAAAATACATTTAATTTCTGATTTCTCCATCTAATCCTGTCTTGTGACATCTCTTTGGAATCGTCTTTTTAAGACGACTCCAAAGAGATATCACAAGACTGGATTAGATGGAGAAATAAATATTAATTGATACTTTTATAATCTGACTTACGACAACATTTGTGGTACAAAGTTTTATGAAACAGGCACCAGACTACTGACAGACCTATAAGCAGTGCTGGTTTGTCAGATGCTTCATCAAATGGTGATGAACAGAAATCTGAATCTATGGATTCTTGATCTTTAAACAGCGTTGCTTCTCTGGTTTATCAGTGATTTTCCGTGTACACATGAAGCTTATTTAAGGAACCAGATTTGTTAGCCCTTTTGATCATAGCTTGATTTTAAGGAAGAAGACTGCAGGGGTATATACTTTTCCAGCCAAATGCCTGAGAAAATCCTTAGAAACGAATTGAACTTTTATGTAGTATATATGGGGAGAAAAATGGGAAAAATGGCTGAGATTTTATTTTTTATAAAAATTTATAGGTAAAAAACTTGGGGAAAATGCCTGAGATTACCGACACAATGCCTTAGGATTTGACAGCCCTGAGACTGCCGAAAGCAAAATGAAAGTATAGCAGAAATGTCCTTATCAGAGATTTCTGCTATACTTTCAGCCTGCTATAAGCAGCCAGCTGTTAGCATGTAAGAAATATTCCTTGTGGCAAAGCATAAAAATAGGGTAACGTTCATTTTGACATCACACACATTGTGTAAAATCACCTTCAAGTATTAACCCATTACCCCATAGTCTGTTTCTATTTTGCAGACAGGTGACTACTTAAAGTAGGTTGAAAGTAATGCAGAATGTTTGTTGAGTTGCATTCTGCTTTACTTTTAGCCTGCTTTAAGCTACCATCTGCTAGGATATAGAAAATATGTTGATGGTACATATCTATGACCGTTCAAAAAAATAATTGTTCAATGATCGAATAAATTAAATGTATATTTATAGAGTAATTGGCAAAATCACAAAATAGTGATGTAGAGCGTTATACAGTAAACACTTGATTCTACGAAATCGTGTTGCTTCAAACATACCCATATTTCAAAGTTAAAATGTGACTTAACCACGTTTTAACTTTGAAATAAGGGTATGTTCGACTTAAGCGAGATCGACTTATCAAAATTCAACTTACGAAATACTGGTAAGATTGATTTAAGCCAGTTCGAAGTATCGAGTTTCGACTGTAATTCATTTACAAGCAGTGCAGGACTGAGGATGCTTAACTAAATCTTGACTGTAGACTGTGATTCAAAGAAGTGTGAATCTTGTGGTAGCTTGAAGCAAGCTGAAAGTAAGATTTCTGCTGTACTTTCAGCATGCTTTAACTCTTTGAACCCTAGTCCCGCATATAGGCGTCCTTTTCAAACAGTGTACATGTGAAAAGTAAATGTGTCCTATGCAAACAGTGAAGACCCAGATCAGAGGGCTCCTTTCGGAGCCCTCTGATCTGGGTCTTCACTGTTTGTTACAATGCCAAACATTGACAAAAAACAACCCTTAAAAGTCAGAAATGGACTAGACTAAAATCAAAACTGGAATGGTTCATTTAAAGTTTTAGGGAGGAAAGAGTTAAGCAGCTTCCTGTCTGAAAATAATGTAAAAACTCCCCAATATATCACACTTTCAGGCAGCTGAATATGTTCTCAAGGACCTGTTATACAAAATGATCTAAGGCAGTTTCATATTAACCCATTACCTCATAGCCTGTGTCTAGTTTTTAACCCTTTCCCCAATAGAAGCGCCTTTTAGCGGATATGATTTATTCATCCGCTGAAGAAAATAGTTCCAATTTAATCAGTAATTGATATGTATTATAGGGAATATTTTCTATATTATAGCACATGATAACCTGAAGCAGGCTGAAAGTAAAGCAGAATGCGCCCTAAGGCACATTCTGCTTTACTTTCAACCTGCTTTAAGTAGTCACCTATCTTAAGTACTAGAAATAGGCTATCAGGTAAAGGGTTAAGACAGGTGACCATGTAAAGCAGGCTGTGTTAAACTACAATCTGCTAGAATATAGAAACTATTTCGTATGGTGTGTACATATTCATGATTGTATAAGGTGGAACTATTTTCTTCAGTGGAGGAATAATTTAAAAGTATAAAAAGGCATATTTGTGGAATAATGGTTAAATCTGAAAGAACTTCCTGGTAATTTTACAGGTAAAGTTTTGCATTCATATGATTGCCTATTTTACGTCATAAGCTACCCTGTTTTATAAAAATAAATTTAAAAAAAAAAAATCTAATGTTACATGGCTAGTATTTTAGTGAGAGTATAAATGGCATGGTTTGTATATGTATTTTCATGTTTGTTATTGTATGAGAGGTTTTGTTTTGTTTTGTTTGTTTTTAAATGAATGTGCAATACTTTCAGGGTGAGCAGAGATATATAAACTGTTTTTATACTGATTTTTTAATGGACTATTCCACTTTTAAAAAATCACCAGTTGATGTTGGTTTTTTTAGACTGTTTTTTATAAAGTTATTCAGAAAAAAATCCCTGTTCAGGTGTTGGCCTGGTCAAATTTCGCCCTGTATAATCTATTGTAAAATGCCCAACTTTCAGAGCCCAAAGCTCACTTCAAAACACTATCCATGCTATAAAGGACATACCCTTCAATTCTTTGGACATTTCCCTGTTGATTGAGGCTTATCACAGGTTATATTTTTTGTTATCACTGATTTAACTGTCACTGCCAAAATAAAATTAAACAATTAACGATCTGCATCCGCCTGGAGAAAAAGTACTGAAATGAAAATCTTAAAACAAGGCGATTTGATGAAAATGACCACAAATAATAATTTTCCATCAAGAAAACTATTCAAACTGACACACACACAACACCAAACATTGCAACTCTTAAAAATTGTATTTTTCATAGGACTTCATCAGTAAGCTCAATGACTCAGAAGTGGTTCAAGACCAGGCTGATACCAGCAGCGGGCTTCTGAGGAGTCACCTGATCAGAGTCTACATTGTTTGCAAAAGAAACATGAACTGGTTTCTAGCATAGAACGTCTTAACTTTATATACGACCACCTCTAAAGGTGGTCGTATATTGGCAGGGCCCTGTCCGTCCGTTCGTTCGTCCGTCTGTTCATCTGTCAACATTTGACTTGTCCGGAGTTTTCCCTGAAAACTGTTGGATATTAATGAAACTTCACACAATGTTATATACACCAAGATCTGAAGCTGAGGCAATTTTAAGGTTCATTCGATTTGTCGTTACAGAGTTACCTGCCCTTGATGTACTCAGATATGCTATAAAAAGCTGCCAGTGGGCGTATTATAAATTGTTTGCGGAGCTCTCGTTCAACACTAAGTAACTTTTATGGGTTCTCTTGTGCATCTTTTAAATTACCAAAACATGAATTAATTAGAAAACAGTACAAAACCCTGACCGGAGCCCTCTGATCTAGGTCTACAAATGTAATGACTATATTTGAAATAGATCCATGGTATTGAAAAAGTTAATAACAAAATAAAACCTATTGGAATAAATTTGAATCAAATAAAATGGTCTCCACTGCAGCCGTTGATCGTTCAATTGACTGGACTTACTGTTTAAACACTGAATAATTTGTTTAATCAAACCTTCATTATGTGCTTAACCCATTACCCCATAAAAACACCTTTTACACCTTTAATTTATTCCTACAGTGAAGGAAAAAGTTGTAATTTATAAAGACATGAATATGTTTCTTAAGAAATATTTTCTATATCTTAACAGCTGATAAAGCAGGCTGAAAGTAAAGGAGAATGCGCCTTAAGGCGCATTCTGCTTTATTTTCAACCTGTTTAAAGCGGTCACATATCTTTAAAGCTAGAAACAGGCTATAGGGTAAAGGGTTAAAGGAAAAGGTAGACACGGTCAATATGGCAGTAAGAACCTTAATGTAGAACTAAAGTAATGCAGAAAGCTCCTATGGGAGATTTATGCACAACCTTTGTTATGCATTATGTTGTCTGCTGTTGTAAATATTGTTGGTGGAACTTTTTGTGTTACAGTAACATTAGTCATTACACAGTCACTGGTTTTTATAGATGTTACATTTTGTTGTTGTTTGTTTTGTTGTTTACTGTATTCTTGAAGCATAGCTTAACCCATTACCCCATAGCATATTTCTAGCTTTGGAGACAGGTGACCACTTAAAGCAGGTTGAAAGTAAAGCAGAATGCACCTTTAGGTGCATTCTGCTTTACTTTCAGCCTGCTTTACGCTACCATCTGCTAGAATATTAAAATATTTCTTATGATACATATTCATGATTATAAATTAGAACTATTTTTTCAGTTAAGGAATATAATCAAAGATGTAAAAAGGCGTTTTTATGGGGTAATGGGTTATTTATACACTACAGGTAATCCTCAGTATTTCAGCTACTAAATAAAGTTGTTTAAGGCAAGTAAAATGAAAGCTCCTTCAGTTTGATTTACTTTAAGCTGTCACCTGTTACATCTATGAGTTGGTCCACATTTTAGCAATCGTAATAGAGGATATCTGTACTTTTCATGAGAGAATTTGTATCATGCTAAATATAGCTAACTTGAACAAGATAAACATAAAATAGAAGAGTTTCTGCTAAAAAGTGAAACCTCTCTATTACTACCACTAAATGTGCCATTTATCAGGTGTTTAACCCTTTCACTGCCAACATTTTCGTATGATTTTTACCCCTTCACCATTTCAAAGTCGTCTGCTTCTATTTTGTTGTCTGCAATGTCACTTCAAAGTTAAAAAATAAGGCAGAATGACTAAAGAAATTTCAAAATGAGTGTCAAACAGTTTAGATCCTGATCAGACGTCGCGTTACGCGACGTCTGATCAGGATCCAAACTGTGTGCAAACATGCTTTGAAGCGTCATTGAGAGTGAAAGGGTTAAGGCACATGACTACTTAAAGCAAGGGGAATGTAATCAGAAAGTATTGATAGCTAAGGTGGATAGAGGTTGTTCATGAAACTTTCACCACATTTTTGTCACCAATTAAAAGGTTCATGTTATCATGTACAGTGCTTCCTCACTGCAACGACACCCAATAGGAGACAAAAAACGTGTGCGTTGTCCAGAGGGAGTCATTGTAGGGAGGGAAATTAGCTTACATTTGCAAATACATGTAGCTTGAATCCAGATCAGGAGCCACGTAACGCAGCATCTGATATTGATTTAAGTTGTTTGTCACTCATCATTAAGCTTTTTTTTGGTCAAATTGTCCATAATGTACTTTTGAGAAAAACAGCAGATGATAATTTTAAGCAGAGGACATTGCAGCCGTGAAAAGGTTGAACATAATTGTCCTGTTTAGTGAGATGCCTCAAGGGTCCTTATAAGGAGGGAGTCATTGTTTTGAGAGCTGTTGTAGGGAGGGGGCACTGTAGTTTGTGTTACCAAATCATGGTGCATATTAAATGTCATTGTAGTTACCACATAGCTAGTTGTTATAGACTTATGTTAAATTGAAATATAAAGATGAAACTGTTTAGGTTGCTACTACTTTGTTCTTACAACCCTTAACCTGTTACTCAATAACCTGTTTCATGTTTCTACACTGTTTGTCACTCCTAAATAGTCATACATGGACTAGACTTAATTGGAAACTGGAATTGCCCATTCAAAATTTCAGGGGTCACTCAGTTAATGTAATCAAGCAGTTTGTTATTATGCATGACTTGTGCTATATGCTGATCTAATTGTTGTAATGAACATATTTTAGATTGAAAGATGAAAGATAATAAAAGATAAAAACTTTCATGTCATTTAGTTCTTGCAACTGGTATCATTTTTCGTTTTGAGAGGTTGTTATGCATATTTATCTCACCTGAGTATAACTCAGGGTGTCAGTCTTCATCCAAAGTGTTTCAAATGTAGTTCTTTACTAGGTCAAGTATGAACTTGGGTCATGTGCAATCATTTAAATGTCACTAGGTGAAATCATAGAAAAGCTTTGCAAACATACTAGAGACCACAAGATTTAGATCAAGCTGCAATATAGATCACTTGGGTTAACTCTTGCCAATGAAAACATTGCATATGTAAAAAAAATATGTGTACACTGCAAATAGTGTATGTATGCCAAATTGGCTCTAGTCAATGAAAACATTGCATATGCACATTGTGACTTAGGTCATTGCAAACAGGATATGCAAAGAGGAACATTTTACAATGAAAACATTGCATAAAATATGCAAAGAGTGATTTCAGTACATGTAATTGCAAACAATAAGTGCACAGAGGGACTTTAAACAGTTGAAACATTGCATATGAAAAGAGTGATTTCAGTAATTGCAAACAATAAGTGCACAGAGGGACTTTAAACAGTTAAAACATTGCATATGAAAAGAGTGATTTCAGTAATTGCAAACAATTGGTGCAAAGAGGGACTTTATACAGTGAAAACATTACATATGCAAATAGTGATATCAGTTATTGCAAACAATAAGTGCACAGAGGGACTTTATACAGTGAAAACATTACATATGCAAATAGTGATTTAAGTTATTGCAAACAATAAGTGCACAGAGGGACTTTAAACAGTTAAAACATTGCATATGCAAATAGTAATTTCAGCTATTGCAAACAATTGGTGCAAAGAGGGACTTTAAACAGTGGAGACATTGCATATGCAAATAGTGATTTCAGTTATTGCAAACAATTGGTGCAAAGAGGGACTTTATACAGTGAAAACATTACATATGCAAAGAGTATTTACAGTCATTGCAAACAATAAATGCAAAGAGGGACTTTATACAGTGAAAACATTACATATGCAAAGAGTATTTACAGTCATTGCAAACAATAAATGCAAAGAGGGACTTTATACAGTGAAAACATTACATATGCAAAGAGTATTTACAGTCATTGCAAACAATAAATGCAAAGAGGGACTTTATACAGTTAAAACATTACATATGCAAAGCGTGATTACAGTAATTGCAAACAATTAGTGCAAAAGAGGGACTTTAAACAGTTAAAACATTGCATATTAAAAGAGTGATTTCCGTCATTGCAAACAATAAATGCAAAGAGGGATTTGAAACAGTTAAAACATTGCATATCCAAAGAATGACTTTGACTATTGCAATCAGAATATTTGCAAGGAGGGACTGTAGAAACTGTTTCTAGCATAGAACGTCTTAACTTTATATACGACCACCTCTAAAGGTGGTCGTATATTGGCAGGGCCCTGTCCGTCCGTTCGTTTGTCCGTCTGTTCATCTGTCAACATTTGACTTGTCCGGAGTTTTCCCTGAAAACTGTTGGATATTAATGAAACTTCACACAATGTTATATACACCAAGATCTGAAGCTGAGGCAATTTTAAGGTTCATTCGATTTGTCGTTACAGAGTTACCTGCCCTTGATGTACTCAGATATGCTATAAAAAGCTGCCAGTGGGCGTATTATAAATTGTTTGCGGAGCTCTCGTTCAACACTAAGTAACTTTTATGGGTTCTCTTGTGCATCTTTTAAATTACCAAAACATGAATTAATTAGAAAACAGTACAAAACCCTGACCGGAGCCCTCTGATCTAGGTCTACAAATGTAATGACTATATTTGAAATAGATCCATGGTATTGAAAAAGTTAATAACAAAATAAAACCTAATGGAATAAATTTGAATCAAATAAAATGGTCTCCACTGCAGCCGTTGATCGTTCAATTGACTGGACTTACTGTTTAAACACTGAATAATTTGTTTAATCAAACCTTCATTATGTGCTTAACCCATTACCCCATAAAAACACCTTTTACACCTTTAATTTATTCCTACAGTGAAGGAAAAAGTTGTAATTTATAAAGACATGAATATGTTTCTTAAGAAATATTTTCTATATCTTAACAGCTGATAAAGCAGGCTGAAAGTAAAGGAGAATGCGCCTTAAGGCGCATTCTGCTTTATTTTCAACCTGTTTAAAGCGGTCACATATCTTTAAAGCTAGAAACAGGCTATAGGGTAAAGGGTTAAAGGAAAAGGTAGACACGGTCAATATGGCAGTAAGAACCTTAATGTAGAACTAAAGTAATGCAGAAAGCTCCTATGGGAGATTTATGCACAACCTTTGTTATGCATTATGTTGTCTGCTGTTGTAAATATTGTTGGTGGAACTTTTTGTGTTACAGTAACATTAGTCATTACACAGTCACTGGTTTTTATAGATGTTACATTTTGTTGTTGTTTGTTTTGTTGTTTACTGTATTCTTGAAGCATAGCTTAACCCATTACCCCATAGCATATTTCTAGCTTTGGAGACAGGTGACCACTTAAAGCAGGTTGAAAGTAAAGCAGAATGCACCTTTAGGTGCATTCTGCTTTACTTTCAGCCTGCTTTACGCTACCATCTGCTAGAATATTAAAATATTTCTTATGATACATATTCATGATTATAAATTAGAACTATTTTTTCAGTTAAGGAATATAATCAAAGATGTAAAAAGGCGTTTTTATGGGGTAATGGGTTATTTATACACTACAGGTAATCCTCAGTATTTCAGCTACTAAATAAAGTTGTTTAAGGCAAGTAAAATGAAAGCTCCTTCAGTTTGATTTACTTTAAGCTGTCACCTGTTACATCTATGAGTTGGTCCACATTTTAGCAATCGTAATAGAGGATATCTGTACTTTTCATGAGAGAATTTGTATCATGCTAAATATAGCTAACTTGAACAAGATAAACATAAAATAGAAGAGTTTCTGCTAAAAAGTGAAACCTCTCTATTACTACCACTAAATGTGCCATTTATCAGGTGTTTAACCCTTTCACTGCCAACATTTTCGTATGATTTTTACCCCTTCACCATTTCAAAGTCGTCTGCTTCTATTTTGTTGTCTGCAATGTCACTTCAAAGTTAAAAAATAAGGCAGAATGACTAAAGAAATTTCAAAATGAGTGTCAAACAGTTTAGATCCTGATCAGACGTCGCGTTACGCGACGTCTGATCAGGATCCAAACTGTGTGCAAACATGCTTTGAAGCGTCATTGAGAGTGAAAGGGTTAAGGCACATGACTACTTAAAGCAAGGGGAATGTAATCAGAAAGTATTGATAGCTAAGGTGGATAGAGGTTGTTCATGAAACTTTCACCACATTTTTGTCACCAATTAAAAGGTTCATGTTATCATGTACAGTGCTTCCTCACTGCAACGACACCCAATAGGAGACAAAAAACGTGTGCGTTGTCCAGAGGGAGTCATTGTAGGGAGGGAAATTAGCTTACATTTGCAAATACATGTAGCTTGAATCCAGATCAGGAGCCACGTAACGCAGCATCTGATATTGATTTAAGTTGTTTGTCACTCATCATTAAGCTTTTTTTTGGTCAAATTGTCCATAATGTACTTTTGAGAAAAACAGCAGATGATAATTTTAAGCAGAGGACATTGCAGCCGTGAAAAGGTTGAACATAATTGTCCTGTTTAGTGAGATGCCTCAAGGGTCCTTATAAGGAGGGAGTCATTGTTTTGAGAGCTGTTGTAGGGAGGGGGCACTGTAGTTTGTGTTACCAAATCATGGTGCATATTAAATGTCATTGTAGTTACCACATAGCTAGTTGTTATAGACTTATGTTAAATTGAAATATAAAGATGAAACTGTTTAGGTTGCTACTACTTTGTTCTTACAACCCTTAACCTGTTACTCAATAACCTGTTTCATGTTTCTACACTGTTTGTCACTCCTAAATAGTCATACATGGACTAGACTTAATTGGAAACTGGAATTGCCCATTCAAAATTTCAGGGGTCACTCAGTTAATGTAATCAAGCAGTTTGTTATTATGCATGACTTGTGCTATATGCTGATCTAATTGTTGTAATGAACATATTTTAGATTGAAAGATGAAAGATAATAAAAGATAAAAACTTTCATGTCATTTAGTTCTTGCAACTGGTATCATTTTTCGTTTTGAGAGGTTGTTATGCATATTTATCTCACCTGAGTATAACTCAGGGTGTCAGTCTTCATCCAAAGTGTTTCAAATGTAGTTCTTTACTAGGTCAAGTATGAACTTGGGTCATGTGCAATCATTTAAATGTCACTAGGTGAAATCATAGAAAAGCTTTGCAAACATACTAGAGACCACAAGATTTAGATCAAGCTGCAATATAGATCACTTGGGTTAACTCTTGCCAATGAAAACATTGCATATGTAAAAAAAATATGTGTACACTGCAAATAGTGTATGTATGCCAAATTGGCTCTAGTCAATGAAAACATTGCATATGCACATTGTGACTTAGGTCATTGCAAACAGGATATGCAAAGAGGAACATTTTACAATGAAAACATTGCATAAAATATGCAAAGAGTGATTTCAGTACATGTAATTGCAAACAATAAGTGCACAGAGGGACTTTAAACAGTTGAAACATTGCATATGAAAAGAGTGATTTCAGTAATTGCAAACAATAAGTGCACAGAGGGACTTTAAACAGTTAAAACATTGCATATGAAAAGAGTGATTTCAGTAATTGCAAACAATTGGTGCAAAGAGGGACTTTATACAGTGAAAACATTACATATGCAAATAGTGATATCAGTTATTGCAAACAATAAGTGCACAGAGGGACTTTATACAGTGAAAACATTACATATGCAAATAGTAATTTCAGCTATTGCAAACAATTGGTGCAAAGAGGGACTTTAAACAGTGGAGACATTGCATATGCAAATAGTGATTTCAGTTATTGCAAACAATTGGTGCAAAGAGGGACTTTATACAGTGAAAACATTACATATGCAAAGAGTATTTACAGTCATTGCAAACAATAAATGCAAAGAGGGACTTTATACAGTGAAAACATTACATATGCAAAGAGTATTTACAGTCATTGCAAACAATAAATGCAAAGAGGGACTTTATACAGTGAAAACATTACATATGCAAAGAGTATTTACAGTCATTGCAAACAATAAATGCAAAGAGGGACTTTATACAGTTAAAACATTACATATGCAAAGCGTGATTACAGTAATTGCAAACAATTAGTGCAAAAGAGGGACTTTAAACAGTTAAAACATTGCATATTAAAAGAGTGATTTCCGTCATTGCAAACAATAAATGCAAAGAGGGATTTGAAACAGTTAAAACATTGCATATCCAAAGAATGACTTTGACTATTGCAATCAGAATATTTGCAAGGAGGGACTGTAGAAACTGTTATTATTGCATATGTAAATAGTGATTTCCGTCATAGCTAAGGATATTTGCCAGTAGGGACTTTAAACAGTTAAAACATTGCATATGCAAAGAATGACTTTGACCAATGCAAACAGAATATACGCACGGAGGGACTGTAGAAATTGTAATTATTGCATATGTAAATAGTGATTTCAGTCATTGCAAACAATATATGCCAAGAGGGACTTCAGACATTGAAAAAACATTGCATATGCAAGAGTGAGTTTGGTCTTTGCAAACAGTATATATGCAAAGAGGGAAGTTAGAAATGAACAAAATTAAATTGCATATGCAAAGAATGACTTTGAACATTGCAATCAATATATTCAAAGAGGGACTTTAGACATTGAATATCAATATAAAATACCCAATATAATTCTTCGTTGTTTATAAAAATATTTCATTCAATATATGTTTTCATTCGATGTTACAAGCAATATTTCATTTTATGTTGTGTTATCCAAATAGTTTTCCCAATAAATTATATTTCATTCGATGTTGCAAAAAAATCCATTCAATATTTGCATCATGGGATTCTAGATGGAATTGTAAGTGTGGATTTTAGAAAACGAGCAAACCACTCTAAAACACGAGATGAGTGAATTTCTCTCCCAATAAAATCCTCGCTGACAACCCCATCTAGTCTCCCATATTGCAATTATTGTACGAAACTTTTTCCGCAGCAGCAAATGAAAAAGAAACGATTATTTGGTGTAGCATAAAATGAATTTGTTTATAACATCCAATAAAAACATTTAGCCATAATGACTGATTTTGATATGATTTGTTATTATTTTACGTCGCTTTTAACAGTATTTCAGTCATATCGCGATGTCCAGCTAATTACAGTGGAGGAAGACCACAGGAAGCCATTTATGCACTGTTTTAGTCACAAATCGGCAGCTGGGTAGAACCACCAATCTTCTGCCTTAGCTATAATGAACCAATTATATTTTTGCGTCTGAACTGAATTTTCCCCGTTTCCCACTTCCCTTTTATGGGTTAAGCATTATTACAAACAGTGGATGCCCAAAATCAGAGGGGTTCTTGTAAGGTTCTTCTAAGGTTCTACACTGTCTGCAAAATGTGTTCATATCAGAAACGGTTCAAACCTGATGAACAGCATTTATGTTTTTTGTAGCCTGCTTGAATTTTTTAAATTTATCATCTCGATCTAATTTACAGTTGAACTTCGATATCTCGAACTCGGTTAGGTCGAATATACCCATTCAAAGTTAAAACGTGGCTTAGCCACGTTTTAACTTTGAAATACGGATATGTTTGACTTAACCGAGCAATACCCATATTTCAAAGTTAAAACGTGGCTTAGCCACGTTTTAACTTTGAAATATGGGTATGTTTGACTTAATCGAACATGAAATAATGCAATTCACGTGTCGACAAATTGGATAGTTCGAATTAAGGGAGTTCGAGATATCAAAGTTCGACTGTATTAACTCTGAATGATGGGTATATTTTCGTCAGCAAAAATTGTCGTCTGCTACTGTTCTAAATAAAAAAACAATGAACTATTTTCAAAATGGGATCAAAATGTCAAACAGTTTGGATACTGCGCGTCTCATCATGATCCTAATCGGTTGCAAAGGTTATCATGGGTGTGTCGCTAGCAGGCTAAGAGTTACATAACAAAATGTACCAAGGTATCTTAAACTAAATAGATATCACCCCAAGTTGAAATGCTGGCGTATTGATATTCAGCAATACAATTAGCTATACATTTGCAGTAAGCAAGAGTGTATTACGAAAGCCTCGTGGTGACATTCTAATTTACTACTTCATAGTTCCGAGTTACGACTTTCAGCTTCCAAGTTCCATGTTCCGACTTGTCTTGCAAGTTTCATTTCGTTCCGTTTCTACTTCCTACTTCCCAAATACTAGTTAACCCATTAGCCCATAAATACGCATTTAATTTATTCCTCCACTGAAGGAAATAGTTTCAATTCAAAAAGTGAAGAATAGATCTATGTACCATAAGAAATATTTTGTAATATGCTAGCAGATGGTAGCTTAAAGCAGACTGAAAGTAAACAGAATGCGCCTTAAGGCGCATTCTGTTTTACTTTCAACCTGCTTTAAGTGGTAATCTATCTGTAATACTAGAAACAGGCTATGGGGTAATAGGTTAATATGTGGTAGGTACATCCGTTCTCGTGACGACATATCCATGCCTTCACACGTGTGTATGTACATTTAGCTTTGGACAGGAGTCATATTAGCAAGCCAAGCGTGTTTATTGTCTGGTTCAAATAAGGCATCTGCAGGGCTGCCATTTCTCCGGATTTTTCCTAAATCTTCGGTTTTTTCTTCTAGAAAACTGTAGCTTAAAGCAGGCTGAAAGTAAAGCAGAATGCGGCATAAGGCGCATTCTGCTTAATTTACTTCTTGTCTGCTTTAAGTAGTCACGTGTCAACAAAACTAGAAACAGGCTATGCGGTAAAGGTACGATTCGTAAATTCGCACTTGAAAATTGCAAATTTGGAAATCTTAGGATTTTTCATGTCAACTTATGGCAGCCCTGCATCTGGGTCCACCCTGTTTGAAATGTCTGCCAATTCATTTTTGTAATGATGACTATAAAGAAATATGTTTATATTACTGGCTTCCCTTTCCCTTCGTTTTCCAATTCTGTAGGCCCATGTATTGATATTTTGATTTGTGTACATGTAAATCATTTTGTTCAAAGTTTGAGTTGTGTTAAGCAGCCATTCTGTGAAAATGCATATCTATATTAAGATATGACTCCTCTTGCAAACCAAGGTAAAGTGGAACGCCCATTTAGACTTAATAGGGTTCGTGTTAAACTTTGTTCTGCATTAAGCTTTCTTCAGTATGTGTATACCACTAAAAAGTAGACTATCTATTACGTCATAGTGTATACATTAGCTGAAAATGAAAGTTGGAACTTGAAAGTAGGAAGTTGGAAATTGAAAGTCGGAAGTTGGAACTAGGTAGCCGGTGTAACGAAGTATTTTGACCCCATCGAAAAGTGACCCCGCGGTCAAAATTCGACGTCGTAGAATGACCTCCCATCGTCGAATTATGACCCCCATCGTCGAATTATGACCCCTCTGTTGAAATATGACCCCCTTTAAAAATCCTTGATATTTTGTTTAAAGTCAGTTTTGCATATGCTAAAGTTGTTTTAAACCTAACTAAGTTTTGAGTGAATAAATTATATTGATTGAATTGTAAGTGTGTCCGCCTATCAATGGACAACCTTATGGGTATCGAACCCAGAACCGTTTACCCTTTTACAAGTACTGTATACCTTTACGATCTACCAATTACTCTTGTTCGATTATTGATTTAATTTCGACGTAGCAGGCTGAGTAAACAGCGTATGATCAAAATGTACAATACGCTCGTATTGACATTCATTCCAAGAAATCTTCCTATCTTGCCGCGGTTTCTTTGGTTTAATCAACTACCCCACATCCTTTTTCTAGCTTTAAAGACAGATGACCACTTAGAGCAGGTTAAAAGTAAAGCAGATTGCGCATTCTGCTTTACTTCAGCCTGCTTTAAGGTACACTTTGCTAGGATATAGAAATATTTTCTTATGGTATATATTCATGACTGTATAAATTTGATCTATTATCTCCAGTAGAGGAATAAAAAGATCAAAGGCGTAAAATTCGTATTTATTAGGTAATGTCTTAACATATTTTCATAGAGGATGTTTTGATTTGTCGGAACTTATCCTTTTTGTCAAGAAATAAGAAGAATGCAGGTCGGTTGTTTTGAGTGGGTTTTGTTGTGTTTTGTCAACACTTGCTATGTTGTGCGTTTATAGTTTAACATGTTAAGTGTAAAGTTGATTGCATTTACTAAACAAACAAGGAAACAAGCAAACAAAAAGCGATCACAATCGGAAGCTGTGTTATGTTGCCTCATTGCACATCACACTATTCAGTGTCGTAGAAAGACTCCGGTCATTATTCTAGGTCGTATTTTGACACCCAGGCCATTATTCGATATCATAGTTTGACTCGCCGGTCATTATTCGATGTCGTACAATGACCTCCGGTCATTATTCGATATCGTAGAATGACCCCCGGTCATTATTCGGTGTCGTAGAATGACTCCCCGGTCATTATTCGATGTCGTAGAATGACTCCCCGGTCATTATTCGAAGTCGTAGAATGACCCCTGGTCATTATTCGATGCCGTACAATGACTCCCCCGTTCGTTTTTCAATGTCATAGAATGAAGCCATCGGTCATTATTCTATGTCGTAGAATTACTCCCCCGTAAATTATTCGATGCAGTAGAATGAAGCCATCAGTCATTATTCGATGTCGTAATATAACCCAAGGGTCATATTATGATGTCGTTTAATAATCTAATCCCGACAGGGTTTATTCCATGTGTTAGAAGTACATGTACTCTTCTAGTACTTCTACCATTCTCCGATTTCGTAGAATGATGCTCGGAAATAATTCGATGTCAAATGTATTAAACAAGTCATGATCTGTTCGACAAACGCGAGTTTGCATTGCAAATGCTACTTCAGGTTACAGTGAAAATATTTATGCAATACTAGACCTTTCATTGCCAAATTAATAGTTGGCGTTGATAAAACAAAACAGTTTGAGTGTTATGCTAAAACGAAAGTGTGGATTAAGTGTTTAAATGCAGTAAGCATGTGTCACTCTCATTTGCTTATATTCTGTTTAGGTTCAAAATTGAGCCATGACGCTCGTTTTTCACATGTCGAACGCTTTTTGCTCGTAAGCTACGTCGGGTCAGAAATTTTAGGTTAAGCGACAGATAACGTCATTGAAATGGTTGCTAGAAAACCAGTCATATATTTACGATGAACTTTTGATAATTCAATATATTTTATAGACCTTTATGAGTTCGAGATATCAGTATTTGATGACTAGAAGGACCCCGGTTATATCACAGAATGCCACTTCATGTCACGGTCAATGTTCGATGTCAATATTTGATGCCTCCTTGTCATTATTAACGTCGTAGAATAAACCCGCTGTAGTCGGTGTCAGCTCCTTGAGGGTTAATTTAGCTCACATTGTCGAAAATATGTGTTATCTGAATAAAAAATCATTAGCTACTCGTATTATCATTATTAGGTTATTTTGTTTTAAACAACCTAATAAATTTCCATAAAGGCAAATGTCACTATGTTTCTCCTGCGACACAATATAAGAGAACTAATGTCATTAAAATGGATGTAAGTATTACATACCTTCTAAATCGGGGTATTGTTTCATTCGTTCAGCTCTATTCGTATCGAATTACCCTGATAGGCTGTAAACTACGTTACTACAAAAAAATCATAATCTATAACGAAGAGATGCAATTTATATAAACTGCATTTTCACATGGCGCGCTTAATGTAAATTTGAATTTTGACATGTTTATCATTTAAATTTTAGGTATCTTTCAAGTCATTTGCCCATGGACTAGTTTCGATTATGCATCAAGTTAATTTTCTACTAGTAGGGGTTATTTTATACGATATATTACAAAACTGACATATACTGTAAACCCATATAAAAGGGTTCTTTTAGGAACAGTCTGATCTGGGTCTACATTGTTTGCGAAGGACAAGTGTACTCTTCTCATGTACACGGTTTGTGAATGACTAGTATACTCGTTGTTAGGGTCCAATGGGTTAAACTGCGCCGCTTAATTGGTAGGGAAGGGGGGAGTCATTTTTCGATGGGGGTCAAAGTTTTTCAGGGGGGTCAAAATACTTCATGTGGGGGGGGGGGGGGGTGTCATAGTACTATGACCGGGGGGTCAAATTTCGATGTCGTATTCTGACCGGGGGGTCTTTGTACGACATCGAAAAATGACCAGGGGTCATTCTACGTCGTCGAATTTTGACCGGGTGTCATTTTTCGATGGGGTCAAAATACTTCGTTACACCGGCAGTTGGAAGTTGGAGCCTGGAAGTCAGAACTTGATACTCGGAACTCGGAACTTGGAACCTGGAAGTCGGAACTTGGAAGTCGTAATTTATATGTTGGAACTAGGATCTTGAAACTCAGGTGTAAGCAACAAACATGTACAATGACCAAATATCAAATTATCTTGGAAGAAATAGATTCCAGGCCCGTAGCCACGTTGAGGCACACCGAGGCACTTGCCTCGGTGAAATTTTGAAAAGTGACCAAAAATAAAATGAAGCGATTTTCGAAAATTAGATTAGAAATCTATTAAAAATGTATTAAAATCACTCAGAGTGAATTATGATACATGTTATTTGGTAAAAAGTATCTTCTCAAGTTACATTCAATCACGTATGACTAGATCAACAAGCCTTTGCTCAGGAGATCGGCGGTATCCACAGGTACTTGACACATACTTTATTATCTATTAACCCCCCCCCCTTTTTAAAAAAATAAATAAAATAATATATATATTTTTTTTTACTATACTTCTATTATAGATACA
Source organism: Gari tellinella (assembly GCA_922989275.2). NCBI lineage: Eukaryota > Metazoa > Mollusca > Bivalvia > Cardiida > Psammobiidae > Gari > Gari tellinella. Next base: position 55,549,784 of record OV277860.1, read on the forward strand.
AGGTAAACTGCGCAATTCAACACCTAGTCTTTACTATCGACTTAAGCTGATGCTAAAATAGACTCGATCGCCGATATTCTCTTGTGGTACCCTCGGGAAATGATTAATTTATCAATATCTACTTTTTATTTCATCAAATTCCGTCAAATAACGCCACAGTATGTGAATTATAACGAAAATAAGCATCAAAAAGTTTTATGTCGTTTTCATGGTACATAGCAACGAATGTACATGTAGGGTGATCTGTTATTTGTCCACAATAAACGGCCTATGCCACTGGAACTTTCACCAAATATTATAAATCATCTTTAAATGAAATATTATCAGTTTTATATAATTTACATAGAATGCAAAATTAAAAGAAACTTTACCTGTTTAATTTTGACCAATGAGATCGCTCCGTTCATTCAATTCATTCCGGTATTCAAAATGGCATTCACAATGAAATGAGTCTTTCACTTGTCAATTTCATGCCAAATTACATGTATATTTCATATAGCTGATAGTGAAGAGGGTCATGTTCCGACACAAACGCGTTTGCTCTAATGAAATTAGGTGGAAGTTCCAGCCGTAAAGGCCGTTAAATGTGCAAACCGACTAGATTACCCCTTATTTTGGGCAATAAATTCTGTACCAAGAGAACGACATAAAACTTTTTGATGCAAATTTTCGTTATAATTCACGTACTGTGGCGTTATTTGACGGAATTTGATGCAATAAAAAGTAGATATTGATAAATTAATCATTTCCCGAGGATACCACAAGAGAATATCGGCGATCGAGTCTATTTTAGCATCAGTTTAAGTGGATAGTAAAGACTAGGTGTCGAATTGCGCTGTTTACCTTGTATCTATAATAGAAGTATAGTAAAACAAAATAAAAAATTTAAGGGGGGGGGGGGTGGTGTTAATAGATAATAAAGTATGTGTCAAGTACCTGTGGCGGTATCCTATGCATGGTCATAGAATATGCAACCGTGACGTCATATATTTTTACGCCCACACCGGTTTCAGCTCTGCAACATAACATGGTGGATCTGGAAACTTATCGATGCCGAATCCGGCCTTTTCGAAGGTCACTCGACTACGTTCTATCTGGTAATGCTGCATGTGATTGGGGTTGTAGGTTTTGTAGGGCTGCTATTGTTCATGGCGGGCATAGAGCTCAACCCAGGACATTTCCCCATTGATCAAGTAACAGGGGCGTAGCCAGCGATACTGACTCACTTACGCACGTGCGTAACATGAATTTGAAACATGAAAACTTAAACATGGCCAAAAATGACATAAAAATCGAAAGCTAAGGGGGGTTAGACCATAATGTCTAAAAGAAAATTTCAAACACACTTCAGAGCTCTCCATTTCAGTTCTAATTTCCGTTTTTCTCCCGGGGGACAACCCCCGGACCCCTACCAGCATTAATTTGATCAATATCCAGTTTCTAATGCTCAATACCTTGATAACTACAAAGACGACGGCTGCAAATCTACAGTGCTACATCACGTAACATGTACTCTCTCGTGTGTCTAAAGGTCAAATAGCTCTAGCAGAAGTGGACGTAAGTGACAAAATAATGTTATGTCTATATTACGCAGCTTTGATATCAATTCTATGGATTACATAAATCGTATTCAGTGTCGCAAACACATTTCAGAGCTCACCAGTTCAGTTCTTATTTCCAATTTTTCTCCCGGGGGAGGACCCCCGGACCCCCTCTAGCATTACACGTGCCTCTCGTAGGTATAAACGTTGAATATTTATAGCAGAAAACAATTTTAGTCATAATTTCTACAGTGCTACATCACGCCCCCCCGGACCCCCCTCTAGCATGATTTGTCAATTTCAAACTTGAGAAACTCAAGAACTTAGTACCTACATGAACCATATCGTAGTCTGAAAAATACGGTGCTTCATGTACCTCTCGTACGTCTAAAAGTTGAATATTTCTATCAGAAAACACTGGGGGAGGACGGGAACTGGTCATTTCGTACCCAAGTCATTTCGTACCCAAGACATTTCGTACCCACATCTTGGTCACTTCGTACCCAAACTGAACTCATGGTCATTTCGTACCCAAGACATTTCGTACCCATTACCTTGGTCATTTCGTACCCATATAATTAATCTACCTCACACTAACATTTACCTGTTTTTTATAGACTGTCTTGTAAACAAATATTTAAGTGGTGAAAATAGGCAGTAGGAGTCCCGTTTCAAACCAAAAAAAAAATTTAAAAAGGAAAAAACAAACATATTTTTTGGCCTTTTTAACGTGGTCATTTCGTACCCACGAATTAAAATGCAACTATGAAGTACAAGCTCAGATATTGTATAAAACAGTTTTATGTGAACTATAGCGCAGTTGTCTTCAAATCATGTTCTTTACAAAAGCTGTCTGACAAAGAATGTAGAATATTGTATGCCTAAATGTACACTGGAGAAAACGTTATTCTCTCCCGTTTAAAAGCAAACGAAACGCAAACGCAAAACACTAAAATGTAGAAAATAACATCTTTTCGACAGTTCTAACAATTGATATTAAGCTGAGTTGCAAACAGTTTGGAGCCTGATCAGACGCCGGGTAACCCGGCGTCTGATCTGGCTTCAAACTGTTTGCATTGGAAATAATAGTTTTAGCGTAAACGCGTTTATTGGGAAAGAATAACGTTTTCTCCACTGTAATACAATTGCTTTTTTGAAACACGATTTTTATCTCTTTTTTTCTAATCTACATAAAACTTGTATTTCTAATTCACAAATCTCACTCTAATATTTTTTTTCTTTCTTTTGAACAACCGAAACGTTATTTTATATATCTTTAAGGGTGCCGCGAGTTGTTAAGAACCGTGTCAAAATCCTTTAATCGACAGCATTGTCGCACGTCGACCCGTGCCTTATGATTAAGATTGTGTTTTGATAACAGTTAAGCATATCTTATTCGGCATGGGCCAATTTCACGCCTGATTTGGCAAGGTTATCGGCGGGGGACAACAACAAATCGTACTTGAATTAGTCAACACTATTTTAATATGTGACTAAGATTATGTACTTTGTACAAATCTGAATAAAATTATGTTCTGTTCTGTTCTATTTAATAAGTTTCAGAGAGTTTCAACATTTCTTTTCCAAAGCAGAAAGCTGTCACCTGTTTAAAACAGCCACAAACATGTTAAAATTGGATGTCGTTCAAGAGAGGTTTTAATGTTTAACCTTTCACCCAATATCCAGTTTTTAGTTTTGAAGACACGTAACAACTTAAAGCAGATTGAAAGTAAAGCAGAATGCGGCTTAAGGTGCATTTTGCTTTACTTTCAACCTGCTTTAAGCTAAAACTTGCTAAAATAAAGCAATGGAAAATAGTTACAGTGAAGCTCACTTAAACCGATTTGTTTTGCTTTTTCTAATTTTTCGTTATATCCAATTTTGTAATAAGCGAGCTTCACTATATCTGTAGAGCCTGTCTCGCACTGAGCTGACATTACAACTTTTTAAAAATCAAATACTTAACATTGTACAAAAATTAAAGCTCACTTATAACATTTTGTTTTGCAATATCAAATATTTCGTTATATCTAATTTTGTAATAAGCGAGCTTCACCATATCTGTAGAACCGTCTCGCATTGAGCTGACATTACAGCTTTTTAAAATTCAAATACTTAACATTGTTCAAATACAATGCAGAAAACTCCTGCATTTAGCAGATACTTTTATGTAGAAACTATAACTTACATAATTAAAATCTAAATAAAAGACTCAAATATTCAATGAAACATAGTTATCTGTATAGATCGCGCAATACATTTTTCACATACATAATTATGTTAATATTATTATCTGAAATTATTGACTCTCATTTCAATTTTTCTGTTTTACTGCCACCTTGGTTGAAGCTGTCACCTTTCCTTAATTATCACTGATTCCCAATAAGTAAGAACACTGCATGTTCCTGCACATGTAAGAATTGTTTTACCTTTCAGATTTCAATTTTAAGTATTTTATGGTAGCTTCGCATTACTTAAGATACTTGAATAGAGTTTTGTCAATTTATAGCACAATGTAAGAACGTTTTACCATGTTTTACTATCAGCTTCATTTAAGCTACAATCTGCTACCATACACAATCTATTTCGTATGGGACTTATTCAGAGTTGCAGGGGATTAATCATTTCTTTGCATACAGGTGACAACTTAACCCATTACACAATAAATACGCCTTTTAAGTTCAAATTCATACAGTCATGAATATATATCAAAAGAAATATTTTATATATTCTAGAAGTTGAAAGCAATAAGTAGGCTAAAAGTAGAGCACAATGCGCCTTAACATGCATTTTACTTTTACTTTTATCCTGCTTTAAGTAGTCACCTGTCTTAGAAATAAGAAAAAGTTTATGGAGTAATGGGTTAAAGAAGGTTGAAAGTTTAGCAGAATGTGAATTACTTTCTGCATGCATTAAGTTGCCATCTGCTAAGGTAAAGAGTATTCTATTTTGTATGGTTCTTATCCAGAGTTTAATATATGTCACCCCATATATGTTAACCCTTTTTCAAGCAAGGTGACCACTTAAAGCAAGTTGATAGTAGTAGAATGTTATGTATCGTAAAACTTCAAATCACAAAATAGTAACATAAAACTAATTTCATCAATGTTTAATCTACATATAAAATCACTGTGTGCTTCACCTTTATCCTGCAGTAATATCGTCTGCTTTTAAATTGTACTGTAGTCTGTAAACAATGTTTAAAAAATACTTATAAATTAATTCCTTATAAATATGTTATGATAACTATAAACTTTATATTAAATATTTAGGGTAGGGTAAAGACAGGCACAAATTATCTCGTGTCAATGCCGGACACGTGATTAAATGGGCCGTGACAAATTCAATAGCTGCGCACGCCAGACCATTAAGTTGTAAAGGTAAAGGGTGTGGCTTATGAAGTGGGTTGTTTTGATTGGTTGAGATGGGTAATCTGATTAGCTATAGAGTGTATCGTTGTATTGACGAATTATTACGAGTCTTGTTGTTTTTTTATTTATTTATGGGATTTTGACACGGGAATATCACACTTAGTCGCGTGCTTAATCACCTCGTGATGTGACGGGATTAGCGGCACACTTCTAAAGTACACATGGTACGGATCTTTCAAGTTTGTAAAACAAAACAAACGATGTATAGTTGCAATTATGACATCCTTTTTTGCAATTAATTGACTATTAATTGGTACATTATCCGATAATTAACATGCATACTTATCCACTGATTTGACGAGATTAAAGGCGCTTCTTTTAACACATACAGTGATAGGAATGTTTAGTTTGTAACATAATGTTATCATAACAAACCATGTAATTATTTTCTAAATTCTTATTCAATTTAAGACGGTTAATTGAGGCAAATATCGATAAGATGGCCTTTCAAAGCAACAAAATTCAAATTCAAAAATGCAATTATCAATCCTTATACACATAAATGCTACCAGAAATAATAATTAAGAACTTTGATAGTGTTTATTCGTTGAAAATGGTCACCAAAATTATTGAATTATGGAATTGATGGGGTTTTATATATGGGTACGAATTGACCACGTACGTGGGTACGAAATAACCATGATAGAGGGAATTTTATGGGGGTGTTTATATATGTTCACCAAAATTATTGAACTATGGAAGTTGATGGGTTTTTATATATGGGTACGAATTGACCACGTACGTGGGTACGAAAATGACCATGATAGAGGGAATTTGATGGGGTGTTTATATATGGGTACGAAGTAACCACGTACGTGGGTACGAAATGACCATGATAGTGGGTACGAAATGGTTTGGGTACGAAATGACCAAGATGTGGGTACGAAATGTCTTGGGTACGAAATGACTTGGGTACGAAATGACTTGTATCCGGGAGGACCCCCCCCCCCCCCTCTAGCATTTGTCAAATTCAATTTTGAGAAACTCAAGAACTTAGTACCTACATGTACCGTATCGTAGTCTGAAGGATATGGTGCTTTATGTACCTCTCGTACGTCTAAAAGTTGAATATTTTTTATCAGAAAACACTGTAAGTCACACACAAATATACTGAGATTCCACACATAGATCGTATTCAGTGTCCCAAATATCTCCAACTACACTTCAGAGCTCACCATTTCAGTTCTAATTTCCAATTTTCTCCCATGGGAAGACCCCGGATTCCCATCAGCATTTATCAACTTCAGGTTTCAGAAAAAACTACTAAGTCGGCAGCCTAAACACTACAATGTTACATGTGCCTCTCGTACGTCTAAAAGTTGAATATTTCTAGCAGAAAACAATTTTAGTCATAAAACAATGGTAAGTATAACAAATATTTCAATAAAATTGTATGGTTCACATAAGTCCTTTTCAGTGTCCCAAATATCTTCAACTACACTTCAGAGCTCACTATTTTACTTCTAATTTCCATTTCTCTCCCGGGGGAGGACCCCCGGACCCCCACTAGCAAATTTCAGAAATTCAAGAACTAAGTAACTACCAAGTCGGCAGCCCGAAAACTACAGTGTTTCATGTACCTTTCATATATACGCCTATGCGTCAGTGTTACATGTGCCTCTCGTACGTCTAAAAGATGAACATTTCTAGCAGAAAACAATTTTAGTCATAAAACAATGTTAAGTATAACGGAGATTTTAATAACATTGTATGGTTCACATAAGTCCTTTTCAGTGTCCCAAATATCTCCAACTACACTTCAGAACTCACTATTTTAGTTCTAATTTCCATTTTTCTCCCGGGGGAGGACCCCCGGACCCCCACTAGCAAATTTCACAATTTCAAGAACTAAGTAACTACCAAGTCGGTAGCCCGAAAACTACAGTGTTTCATGTACCTTTCATAGATACGTCTGAAAAATTAATATTTATACATGTAGCAGGAAAAAAATTGTCTTAAAATATGCCCATCACTAACAAATTTTGATAATTTCAAGTTTCAGCAGACTCAAACACCTTTCAGAACTAAAGTAGATTCTAACTACAGAGTTGGCAGCCTAAAATGCACGGTGCTTACGGTACCTCTCGTGCGTCTAAAAGTTGAATAATTCTAGCAGAAAACAATTTTCGTCATAAAATTATGTTACCTCTAATACGAGGGGTGTTTCATAATTAATGCAACTCCATTAAAAACTTCGATATAATAATTGTAATATGCATGTGTGATATATCGTTGGAAAGGGCAATTTCTCACCTTCACGACGGTATAATGCACGATAAGATCGCATGACGGGATAACTCACAATACTTATCTAAATGACCCCTTCTCAAGGGCACTAGAACATAGCACTTTTCAGAAATTACTTATTGACCTAATAACTTTTTTCAAAGTAAAATGTCCATACTTTGTTATTGAAATATATCAGTTTATGTCTGAATTGTAATATAAACAAGATTTCATTAAAATTAAAAAGCTCAGCTCTTTTTAATCTCAATTTCAAAAAAATAGAATTTCTCATTTTGCTTATGAAAAAAGTTGACATGAATTTTCGAACGCTATGAATTTTTTCTAGATTCGTATATCTATAATTTGATTTTAAAACATGAACATCTACTTCAATTGCTTCAATTATAGCCTGGTTTGATGTAAAACAGATGTGTTCTAGGTTTCAACAAAACCCCTTGAACATAACGGTAGTGTCATTTTTTATGATATTTTCAGTAAGAGTTAAATATTACCTATATTTTTGTCATTTTGTATAATAATGTAATTTTAAATTGCTAAATGTGTGTGTAATTGTCTGATTAAATTTGACCTAAAGTTTCATAAAATTATTTTAAATAATAAAACAGTTATGGTAATTATAGTATCAAAATTTGTTCGAAACATTACCTCAAAAATACACAAAAACAGTCCAGTGCCCTAGACTTGGGGTCATTTAGGCTCGTGGTGTGACTTATCTAGTCATGTGATCTTATTGTGCATTATACCATTGTGTAGGTGAAGAATGTCTCTTTCGAATGATATATCACACATGCATTTTGCACTTATATCAATAAAGTTATTGATCTAGTTGCATTAATTATGAAACACCCCTCGTATAAAGGAACAACATTGTATGGTTCAGTGACATAGATAGATCGTATTCAGTGCCCCAAATACACTTCACAGCTCACCATTTCAGTTCAGATTTGCATTTTTCTCCCGGGGGACGCCCGGACCCCCGCCTTAAAGCGCATTCTGCTTCAATTTAACCTGCTTTAAGTGTTCAACTAGAAACAGGTCAGGAAGTAAAGGGTTAATAGCGATATTTTTGTTTGTAGCGAAAAAGGACTTCGGGGATCACACGCATTTATCGCTGTTATTTTTCCGTATGAAAATGTATTAAATTAGTGATACAATATCTTGTTTACACAAAATACATGTAGATCATACAGCGCCGATGAATAATGATGATTACAAGAAAATTTTAGAATTTAAAGTATGCAATTTTAAGAAAAAACACCCCAAATATACGCCAAATCGCACCCTCGAAACAAAATTCAGGGGGAGCATGCCCCCGGACCCCCCTAGAAAAGATGTGCCTCGGTGCTTTTTAGTCTCTGGATACGGCCCTGGATTCTATGTAAGAAATTGGAAGTCGGAATTATGAATCGGGAGTACAGAATGTCACCACCGTGCTTTCGTAATATATAACACCTAAGTTGAAATGCTGGCGTATTTATTTATATTCAGCAATACAATAAGCTAAACATTTGAAGTAGACAAGATTAGAATGTCACCACGAGGCTTTCGTAATACACTCTTGTAGGTCAGTGGCGAAGTATTCCGCAGAAAACGGCGTCAACAGAAATGTGTCTATTTCCTGTATGGTGTCACGACCATGACGTCATCTAGGTTAATATTCCACGAAGTACGTCTCTGACATGCACCTGGGTTTGCTGCAACGAGGGTTCATTCTGAAACAGATCAAACCTGACTATTGACATTTCCAACCTGGCTGACAAGTTAAACAACATGATTGATGATATACCCAATTTGGCCATTGAAGTAACCAATTTGGCAATTGGCGTAACAAATTTGACTGATGACGTTATCAACTTGACTATTACCGTAATCGACTTAGCTGCTGAAGTGACCAACTTGTTGATGACATAACTTACTTGGCGAATGACGTAACCAACATGGCTGATGACGAATCAAACATGGCTATTTGCATAACTTGTCTGATTACGTAACCATCTTAGCTGATGACGTAACCAACATGGCTATTGAAATAACCCAACTTTGCTGATACTATTATTAACCTGGCTGTTGAAGCAATCATCATGACTACTAGCGTAAACAACCTGGTTATTGACATAACAAACATAACCAACATGGATGTTACGTAACCAAAATGGTAATTTGTGTTACTTAATTGGCCAATGACGTTACCAACTTGGCTGATGACGTAACCAACATGGCTATTGAAATAACCAATACGGCTATTGCCGTTACTAACATGGCTGATGATATAACCAACTTTTTATTAGCGCAACCAACATATTTATTGAACCAGACTATTGGCGTGGCAAACATGGCAAATAACGTAAACAACATGGCTATTGGAGTAACAAACGTGACTTTTGCCGTAACCAACATGACTATTGACGTAACCAACATGACAATTAGCGTAACCAACATGACAATTCGCGTAACCAACATGGCTTATGGCGTTAAACAAACTTGGTTGACGACGTAACTAACATTGTTATCGACCTACGAGTAACTACCATGGCTATTTGCGTAACCAACTTGCTTATTACTTAAATAACTTGACTGATGAAAAAACCAACATGAATTGGCGTAACCAACATGTCTATTGACGTAACCAACATGTCTATTGACGTACCAACACGACAATTGGCATAATCAACCTGGATGATGATAAACAAACTTGGCTGACGATATAACTAACTTGGCTATTTGCGTAGCCAGCTTGGGTATTGGTCGAACAAACTTGCTTGAAGACATAATGAGCTTACTGGCGTAACTAATTTCACTGATGCCGTAATTTTAACCAACATGGTCACCATCGTTACCAATTTTGCTATTGGCGTAATCAATTTGGCTAATGATGTAGCCAATCTGACCAATGACATAACTTGAATGGTTTTTTTGTTACCACCCTTTCGACCATTTGTGGGCTTATTGGACGCCCAAGAGAAAGGGGATCGGATACTGAAAACCCGAGAGCGAAGCCCTAATCTTATTTTCGATAGAATTCTTAAGACGTAACCAATTGAATTATTGACGTAACAACTTGGCTGACGAACAATTAATTTGGCTCTTGGCATAACAAACTATTATTGACACAAGCAGCGTAACTATTTGTGAAATCAACTTGGCTATTGACGTAGCCAACGTGGCAATTGACGTAACAAATTCGGCCATTCGCGTACTGGCGCAATCAACTTGGCTATTGATGAAACAACCTTAGCTATTAGCGTAGTCATCTATGCCGATGACGTAACCAACTTGACTGATGACACAACAAACTTGGCTATTGGCGCAACCAACTTTGCTAATGAAATAACCAACATGCTTATTGACGTATCAAACTTCGCAATTGACGCGACCAAGTTGGCTTATGAAGTTGACGTAATTAAATTGACCATTTGTGTAACCAATCTGGATATTGATGTAACTTGGATTATGACGTTACAAACTTGGCTAATGACACAAATAACTTGGCTTTCGGCGTAGCCAATTTCGCAACTGACGTAACCAAAATGGCTATTGACAATCCGAATTCGGCTGATGACATACCCAACATGGTCATTAAGTCATTTACTTGACCAACTTGGTCACTCACAGACCTTTTGGCTGATTACGTAACCAACTTACCTGCACGGTGCCTACTTCATCTGTCTCATCTAAGTGCATTCCAAAGAACTTTGTGAGACGCTCTATGAATTGAAGGACAGAATACTTATAAGTTCTTTCCCGGGTAGACTTTGTACAACTTCCATTTGCTTCAAACGCTTGTTTGAAACAGGCAAAGTATGCTCGTTTGATTCTGAAAACAACGGATGATTATTAGTCAGGGATTCGCCGTACGAAACTTCGGACGACAACCATTATAGTAAGTCAGATTCTAAAATTCTCAGTTATTATTCATTTCTCCCTCTAATTCTGTCTTGTGACATCTCTTTGGAATCTACTTGGAAAGACCATTCCAACGAGATATCACAAGACAGAATCGGATGGAGAAATAAAAAAATATATGTATACCTTCGCACGTTTTGTCGTAAGACGTTTCATAAGACGGGCCCTTGTAGTCTAAATAGAGTAGGTTTTTCATAAAAAGAGTATCTTAAAGTCAGAATACCGCCCAAATGGATGTTTAAAACGCGCAATTTCTTATATATGTACATTTTCTATGTACATGTATTAAAACTAAGCGAAAACGGTTGTCAGATGCCTGACATATGCCCCCCTTTCTTTAAGAATCATACATAAGTGTGCCGATTTCTTCTCGAGATGGTTGGAAAAATAAGCTCTTTGTTTACATAACAAATCTTCGTGTCGGCTTCCGAGAATTTCCGCATGGTCGAATAAGAGTCACGTGATCGATCCGATTTTTCTGACTTTTCTGTGTTACTTTAGAACAGAATAGTTTATAATGGTAAATAGGTACAGTGGAGAAAACGTTATTCTTTCCCGTTTAAACGCAAACGAAACGCAAACGCATCACAATAAAACGCATAAAAGGACAACCTTTAGACAATTCTGACCATTCATGTTAGTCGGAGTGGCAAACAGTTTGGTGCCTGATCAGACGCCGGGTTACCCGGCGTCTGATCTGCTCCAAACTGTTTGCAATTGAAATCATGGTTTTAGCATACGCGCGTTTATTGGGAAATAATAACATTTTCTCCACTGTAAGGAAGGTAACATCGAATACATAGTCGTACACATTCCTACTTGAGATAAGTATGATCATCGTGCAGCACGAGAACGCTGCGCTAACTTTACTGATATTTTATTCTTTCAAATTAAACGCATTTATATACAAAACTATGATTACCATTGCAGACAGGTTGGAGCCAGATCGGACAGCGGGTAACCCGGCGTCTGATCATGCTTCAACCTGTTGGCTACTCAGATTAAAAAAATAGTTAAAATTTCTAAAAGTAAATTTCCACAGTTTGCGTTTAAACCGGAAAGAAAAATGTATTCTCTACTGTATATTGCGCACAAAAAATACAGCTATCAATGTCTCTTGCTGGATGTAGGGAATACTCATCCCTTTTAAAGTTTTAGAATGTACCAATCTAAAAATATCTCTGCCAAGTCAGAAGAAAACACTATGAAAACATCTTTACCGGGCGCAAGCCGAACGAACTCGGACAATCTCCGTCGTTGATCGGATGTTAACAAAGTCGGCAATCATTAGCCGGTCGGTTCATTGCTGATTGATGGGGGTAATGTGATCGTCTCTTGGGGCTGTCGTTTGTATGTTTATTCATTTTTATCTTAGATAATTGTAGTTATTGTCTTTTCTCGACGGCCTGCATTGGGCGCTCATCTATTGTTTCTATCAGTCGGCAATCATTAGCCGGTCGGTTCATTGCTGATTGATGGGGGTAATGTGATCGCCGTTTGTGGGGCTGTCTTTTGTATGTTTATTCATGTTTATCTAAGATCTAATTGTAGTTATAGTCATTTCTCGGCGGCATGCTTTGGGCGCTCTACTATTATTTCTATCAGTCGGCAATCATTAGCCGGTCGGTTCATTGCTGATTGATGGGAGTAATGGGATCGTCGTTTTGTGGGGCTGTCTTTTGTATGTTTATTCATGTTTATTTTAGATCTAATTGTAGTTAATTTGTCCTTTCTCGCTTTGTAGGTACTTTTGTGTAATCTTATGTGAAGCGCTTTTGAACGCACTACCCCTGTGTGAAAAGAGCGCTATATAAATCTGGTATAATAAAAGAATAATGATAATAATAATTTAAAAATCGACTTCTTTCCACCAAATTCATGGGTTTGTAAGCAATGCGGCCTCCATATACATAGCGGATTACTTCTTTTTATATGTTTAGATTACGTATGTGCCTGAATTTTCAGGTTTAAGAAATGCGCGATTTTGGCTACTTGACAGCTACATACTGCCTTTAACTCACTTCAAATGGACAAATCAGTTTACAATTAAGGCTGGTCTATTTTAGACTATTTAGGGTTTTTTCTTATAATAAAGTGCAATATGACAAACAGTGAATTCCCTGATTAGAGGGCCCCTGCAGGAGCCCTCTAATCAGGGACTTCACTGTTTGCATTAGACAAGTATACTCTTCACATGTACACTTTTGGTCGAAGACGCATATATGCATCACTAGGGTTCAATGAGTAAACTCAATTAGTCCTTGTCCAGCATACACTACAAGTCCATTGCGAACGTTATATCTGTGTAGAGAACACTTATACAGTGGAGAATCTGTTATTCTTTCCCAATAAACGCGTTTACGCTAAAACTATTATTTGCAGTGCAAACAGTTTGGAGCCAGATCAGACGCCGGGTAACCCGGCGTCTGATCAGGCTCCAAACTGTTTGCCACCAAGATAAACATGAAATATCAGAATTGTCCAAAAGTTGTTCTTTTCTACGTATTAGTGTTTTGCGTTTGCGTACGTTTGCGTTTAAACGGGAAAGAATAACAGATTATCCACTGTACTATACAAACAGTGTAAACCAAGATCAGAGGGCTCTTAAAGGATCTCTTTGACTAAGGTTTGTGCTGTATGTCATGTTGTAATGCCGTTACAAAGACAAACTTAAAAAGTTAACAAGAGGCCCATACGGGCCTAAATATCGCTCACCTAGATAGTCCACAAGAAGATTCTTGAAGTTTCTACTTTTAGCTCCTGTGACCTAGATATGCAACGGACCGGAACCATTTGTACAATGTTAGTAAAGGGCCTCTAGAAAAGTCACCATACCAAATATAAAAGCTATAGCCAAATGAGTTTCAGAGAAGAAGATGTTTGAATATTTCACTATATAACTTTATGGAAAAAAATTGCGACTCCTGGGGAGGGGTCATTTTTGACTCCAAGGACAGAATTTGAACAATATTGACAGATGTTCTGTAGATAATGCTTTGTGTCAAATATATAAGCTCAGGATACTGTGGTTTCAGACAAGAAGATTTTTAAAGATTTCATTGAAAAACATCTATTTTTAGCTCATGTGACATAGATATGCAACCGATCGGAACCGTTTCAACAATACTGATAAAGGACATCTAGAAGTGTTACCATGCCAAACATCAAAGCTCTGGTCATATTAGTTACAGAGTAGAAGATGTTTGAAGATATCACTATATAACTCTTTGTAAAACGATGGCGCCCGGGGCGGGGTCAATTTTGACCACAGGGGCAAAATTTGAACAATCTTGATAGAGGACCTATAGATGATGCCACACCCCTCTGGCCCTTGTGGTTGTGGAGAAGAAGAATTTTTAAGTTTTCATTGAAACGATCTGTTTTTAGCTCCTGTGACTTAGATATGCAACGGACCGGAAAGGTTTGAACAACTTTGAAAGAGGACCATACAAGGACCATTCCTGCCAAGTTTGATAAAATCCATCCAGTAGTTTAGGCGGAGAAGTCATTTGAAGAAATTGTTGACGACGACGGACACAGGACACATGGCGATCTAAATAGCTCACATTGGTACTACGTGACAGGTGTGCTAAAACAGATGGACTCATTAAGACACTGAAATTAGCCATATAAAATTTAGGGCAATAAAAGGTGAAATCTCACATATCGTGTGCGCTGTGTCAGATCCTGAGCCAAGCTATAAACCCATCTGAATAATGCCGTGCCCAGCAAATGAAGGTCCAAAAGATTACATGTTGAAAATATATTGTCTGTTTTTATTGCAAGGATTTCTGAATACCGATTGTAATTTAAAAAATTACAAATAAATCAATAACTATAAAAGTAATCATATGTAAACTGTACAAGTATTTTACCCAAGAGGCTGATGTAAGAATTGTTTAAACCTTTAATGCATAGTATGGTTTCGGTACTAACGATGGGTGGCCACGTAACGCAAGTTGGAAGTAAAGCAAACTGTGCCTGAAGGCGCATTCTGTTTTAATTTCGATCCGGAGGACTGTCTTAATCCTGACAACCCTACAGTCTTCTGAAGAGATTACTGATTACATATGCAAACATTGTAGACCCTGATCAGAGGGCTCCTATAGGAGCCCTCTGATCAGAGTCTGCACTGTTTGATATTTACATTGGTGTTTGTTGTCATACCAAAATAGAAAAAGTAGACTGGTTCAAATACCTGTACTAGAAAAGCCCAAATGACTATAAATACTGTACCCAAAAGATAAATTTATTGTTGAAAATGTTAAAGGGACTCGCAACCGGATGGTGTACTTGTCAAAATAAAATAAAATACTCAAATAAAAGCAAATTTGTGGCATTATTTGGCTTCTGGCATTAAAAAAATATGATCAGTCCAAAAAAAGTCTCAAGAATCGTCACCGAATCTTAGATTTTTAGATATTTTCCATCGTTTTTCTATACCGACTAGTAGACGGTATAGTTGTTGTTGTTGCTTCTCTACACGGGCTCAGACATAAACACGAGCCGAATTACGAAGTTGTATGCACTTTCGATCGCTACACATTGAAATACGTTAAATCGATCCGAGATAAATGGATAGTTCCGTGGTCCATTGGTCTAAGCGGTTTCCCCTATTTTGCCTTCTGTCCGCCAATGCCGGGCCCCGGGTTCGAATCCCACCAGAGACCAATATTTTTTATTATTAAAATACATTTTTTTAAACAGAATTTCTTATCCTAAACTAATTCTTTACCATTTATATAAGCGTGTGACACATATTTACAAATTACTATTTTTAATGCACCATCTGGTTGCGAGTCGCTTTAAAGCCGTAAAAAGGGTATTCATGAGGTAATGGGTTAACTTGACTAAGACAAAATGGATACTTTGATATTTTCCTGAAATTAAAACAAGACAGTCGGCGTGTGTGTAAATGAGCCAAAGAACAATTACATTAATTTTATGTGGAATGACATTTTAAAACGAAACAGAAATGGTGCTTACGTATTTTCTATAAGTAAAAATATCGAATGAAACTCGATATCTATGTCGAATTAGTCGATATTGCGACCATTAAACTTGTTATTTCGAGTTCAAATCGTAAATGTCAATGACGCAAAAAGACGCCATTGCAAACAGTTTTGATGCTGATGAGAAGTCAAGTACGGATCTAAATCTGTTTGACACTCGTTTAGAGATTTCGTCAGTCATACTGTCTTAACTTAAACCTGTATTTTAAACTCATTACATGGTATTGTTGCGTCGTAGTTTTTAAATACGGGTATGTTCCACATACGCAAGTAAGTGATATCAGATTATCGGGAATGGGACTGACCTAGGCTTATAGTAGTGATATAACGTTGTATTTAAATCACTCGCTCCTTAAACTTTAAATTGATTGACAACTCCAGTCTCCAATAAAGGCTGGTTATGTTTTAGCATTAAAGGTTATTTGTTACAAAACGATACCAAAATGGCCAACAATGGAGCCCTGATCATAGGACTATTGAATGATCCCTCTGACCAGGGTCTTCACTGTTTGCACAGGGTGCAATTACCCGTCTAACACATTATTTTCCACAATGTCGCTCCACCAGGGACCCGTATTATGAAACGTCATACGACAAAGATAGTCGTATGTCAGATTCTACAATTATCAATTATTATTTAATTAATCCTGTTCTGTGACATCTCTTTGGAATCGTCTTTTTTAAGACGATTCAAAAGAGATGTCACATGACAGGATTAGATAGAGAAATAAAAAATAAGATGTATTTTAAGGTATGACTTTACGAAGTTTCATAAAACGGGCCACATGTTTCTTGCAAAAATAACGTTTGTTTTTATTTTGTATTTTGTATTTTTAAGGTTTTATACAGTTTGACTTAACCCATTCACTGCCGTGACGTCATTATCTTTCAACAAATGTCGTCTGCTTCTATTTCTAAAAAACACGATTCTTCGGTATTTTGACTTAAGAAATATTGAAATGAGTGTAAAACAGTTTCGATTCTGATCAGACGCCGCGTCACGCGGCGTCTGATCAGAATCAAAACTGTCTGTTTGCAAATAACTAAGGCAGTGAAGGGGTAAAGGGTATTAATATTGATATGAAGAGGTGAGGAGGCGTAGGAATACAAACTGTGTATATATGTAAGTATTGTTTAGCTTAGCGGAGCTGATGTTTATAAAAACGGGCATATTTCTTACATCTTCATGACCTCCAAACCATCACTGAACGTTTCCTTGGTGAACGGAAACCCTTTGCCTGCCTTCTCCACATTATCTATGCAGGTCTCCATTGCTGTCATATTCCGTAGACATAGTTCTTCCACTTCCGGTAGAATCATGTCTTAATACATTAATAAATAGTTCATTATAAACATGTATATGTAAGCGATCAGACCAAACTCAACTAAACCGTTTGTTTTATATTGAAATTCCTATCAGCAAACAGTGTAGACTCTGATCAGACGCCGCATAATGCGGCGTCTGATCAGAGTCTACACTGTTTGCCGATGTCCCATAAATGGGACCGTAAGCACAAATGTGTTAAAACTGTTGTCTGCTAAAGGATATTCCAGTAAGATCTATACAGCGGTCCCTCTCTACAACAACACCCAATGAGAGACAAAGATTGTTGTTCGGAGGGTGTTGTTTTAGGGAATGAAGATTAAGACGGCTTACATTTGCAAACAGCTTGAATCCAGATCAAACGCCGCGAAACACAGCGGCTGATCTGGATTCAAGCTGTGTGTCCATCGTCATTATATTTATGTCAACATGTCCACTAATATGTAACTTTGAGAGAAAACAACAGACGACAATTTTAACCAGACGTTATTGCCACAGTTAAAGTGTTACACATAAATGTCTTGTTTGGGGAACAGCAGCAAACATCGTTGTAAGGAGGGAATCGTTGTTGGGAGGACCGTTGATGGGTGGGAGCACTGTAAATGTTAATTTAAAAATCTCTTAGAGACGAGTAGTAACACAGTTTTAATTCAGATCAGACGGCCTTGGTGCGAGAAAGATAGATAGTACTATATGGGAGAGATATATAATATTTTATAATTATATGTCAAGCAGGCACACAACGTTGATTCAACGTTGAAACTACCTTGCACCATTTGAATCAACGTTCAAACAACGGTGCAAATTTTGAATCAACCTTGTTTGAACGTTGAAACGTTCTGTGTATACTTAATTCGGTCTTGATATTTAATTATGTATACTCGATGCATCGAACTAGTTTAAATCAAAATTACCAGTATTTCACTACTAGTTTAATTTCGATAACACGATCTCAATAAGTCGAACATATCCTTATTTCAAAGCTAAAACGTGGCTAAGCCACGTTTTAACTTTTAAATATGGGTATGTTCGAACTAACGAGAGTTCGGATTATCGAATATCGAATGTATATTGTAAATAACTTGTTCATAATTTGGAGCCATATCAAACTACGAATAATTCGGCATAACGGGAACAGTAACGTTATTTCCCAATGTTCGTAAGAAAACTTACCCTGTTGCACCCAGGATAAAACTTCAGTACCGTCACATACGTAGAAAGAGTTATCAACTTCCGCCATGATTGACACGTGCGCCGCACAATTCTCTGTCTTGTCTACCATACATTTACGGATGGCCGCTTTTGCACTGTAAGTAATAGTTAGAGGTTATTTCATAGCTTCTTAATAATTAAGAAGCCAATTAATGAGGGAACCTTGCGACCGAATGTGGCTTCTTAATTATTAAGTGCTATGAACTAAACTCTTACCATTTTAGTGTTTGACCCGCCCACATATGACGTCACTGGCACGTCATTACCATATTTTTCTCCAAGCAAGGCTCCCTCATTTTTTGGCTTCTTAATTTTTAAGAAGCTATGAAATAACCTCTAATCATTTTAGTGTTTGACCCGCCCACATATGACGTCACTGGCATGGCATTACCATATTTTTCTCCGCCGACAGATGTTTACACAGTCTGTTACATATATGTGTGTTTTATTACGTGTCGAAGCAACATGGCGCATGCCAATTCATGTACAAAGTTGCGTCAAGGAAATGGTTATCTTCAAAACCGACGGGAAAAGGATAGTAATTGACGTCTAAAGTGTAATAGAACACATATTTGAAATATCTCATACAGGTTGTGCTTAATACAGCATACTTTAATGTAGAAAGCTTCTATAGGAAATTTCTGCATTATTAAGCAATCCTCTGAAAGAGATCTCAATGATATCCATATGTAATATTAATTACAGGCGGTTTGCTTAATGTGGCATAAATAATGCAGTTGAGTAATCTCTAATAGGAACTTTCTGCATTAGTTTTGTCCAGCAATAAGCATTAACAGGCAAACTAAAATTCACACTTGAACCTTGAATACAGGTGGTTGCTTAATGCAGCATGAAATAATGCAGAAAATTCATAAATGAGCTTTCTGCATTATTTTGATCTTGCATTAAGCAGTCGCCTCTCTTTAGCGTTCTCGCCTCGACTGCATTTTCAAGATTGACAATGGTTTGTAGATGTTGGTGTTTTTATAACGGTAAGAATTATGTTTTAATTATATTGTGTGTTTTCTTTTTCTTATTCCCCACTCCTAAAGATTGAATAAAACTTGAATAATTTTCACAATTTTCTTCCGACCAGCGAGCTATAAAATGTCTATTTTCCTCGAAATTGAATTGTACATCATACATGTATATATGCACTTAGCTGTGTAATGGATTTCTCATGAAGCCTAAAAGTCACGCCATGGGCGGAGTTGACCGAAATATTAACACATGCGCAGTGCTTCCTGACATCTAAATTGAAATCTCGCATTCATAATTGAATTGCCAAATCTCGTTAAATCCCGAAGACTTAATAATTAAATCGAGCGAAATTTTGAATTATGCGGCTTGCTGATTGGCTGAAAGAGTAGGTCAAACACTAAGTATTTATAGGTGGTCATATATCATATGTACAGATACATGTACAACTTCTAAAACCAAAACATTTCCGACCGAGTAAACTGTTAGAAATAGTTTATACATTTATATCCCAGTAACATGAGTGTACATAGCTTAATACAGACTGAAAATAAAGCAAAATACGAGGGTAGTTCAAAAATGTTGATACTGGATCAATAACTTCATTATTATAAGTGCAAAATGCATGTGTGATATATCATTTCAAAGAACAGTTCTTTGCCAACACATTGGTATAATGCACGATGAGATCGCATTATTCGATCATCCCCAACATGAGCCTAAAGGACCCTCCTCGAAGACACTGGACCTTTTTGTGTATTGTTGAGTTAATTTTCTGAACACAGTTTGATACTATAATTATTATTACGGCTTTATTATTTTGAATACGTTTATGACATTTTCTGTCAACTAAATTCAGACAATTATGCAAACACTACACAGTTTTAAATGTTATTTTTATATAAGATATCAAAAATAGAGATTAAACACGTACTGAAAATATAACAAAAACGTTAAACTACCGTTATGTATAAACATAGTTAGTGAAATTCCAAACTCATTTGTATATTAAACCTGGATATAATTGAATCCATTGAAGTAGATTTTCGTGTTTTAAAATCAAAATGTAGATATACTGATCTAGAACATTTTTATAGCGTTCGAAAAAACATGTCCACTTTCGTCATTAGCAAATTAAGAAAAAATGAGATTTAAGACAGTTAACCGTTTAAATAGAAATAGCATTGTATTTACATTAAATTTAGACAGAAACTGATATATTTCAAAAGAAAATCGGGAAATTGTACTCTTTAAGAAGTTATCACGTCAAAAAATAATGTCTGAAAAGTGCTATGTTCCAGTGTCATCGAGTAGGGGTCAATTCATGAAATAGATTTATGTTGTGACTCATCAAGTTATGTAATCTTATCGTGCATTATACAATCGTGTAGTGCTTTTTAAAGTGATATATCACACATGCGTTTTGCACTTATCATATTGAAGTTATTGATCCAGTATCAAAGCTATTTGAACTACCCTCGTACACCTTAACTCATTCTCTCTGAGACTTTTAATAGACAATTTCAACATAAATGTACTGGAATGTTTGTGTTTGTATGTGTGTCAAATAGATCGGCGAAAACTGAATACAGTGCCCCCTCTCTACAACAACACCGGATGAGAGACAAAGAGTGTGTCTGTTGTTCGGATGGAGTTGTTACAGGAAGGGAAATGAATACCATTGAATGCTGAATACGACTGGGGTTACATTTGCAATCAGTTTGAATCTAGATCAGACGCCGCTGAACGCGGCGTTTTTATCTAGATTCAAGCTGTTTGCCATTCGTCATTGTATTATTTTCTGTCAAACTCTTCCATATACATGTATAACTTTTAGAAAAACATTAAACGACAGTTTTAAGTAGAAATAATTGTTTTGTGTTGGAAACAGCTGCAAACATTGTCGTAGGGAGTGTATTGTTGTTCGGATGGCTGTTGTAGGGATGACGCATTGTATTGGGAAGGAATAACGCCACCGTAATATTTACTCAATCAAGACATCTACTACTCCAGACTTACCCACACATCTTGCCAAAATTTGAGTCGTCCTTAATTAATCGGTTTCCATCAATACTGTCGGAGACACACTTCTCATAAAAGACAAATACTTTGCCAAAAGTAGCGCATTCGTCCTCGGCGACCACGACCCCAACAGCACAGAGTAGCACACACACAACTGAATAGAGAAAAGCAAACATAGAGTACAGCATACACAACATCGTTTTTGTGTTTTCTTCTGACTTGGCAGAGTTATTTTTAGATTGGAACTTTCTAAAACTTTAAAAGGAATGAGTATCACACTGGGTAGGCAAACGCTCGGGTGACGTCAAATCCAACGAATTGGTTCCGGGGAAAATGGCGGCCTGATGTAAGAACGTTCGGAGTGTTGTCCCATTTGTTGTATATGTGATAGGTAGAAAATTAAATGCTACTCGCCAAATCTGAATCCAATACTGAAAACACACTCCTTCAATATCTTTAAAGTATATTTTGTGTTTGTAAAATGCTCTCCTTAACCATTCACCACATAACCTGTGTCTAGTTTTGAATATATGTGATCACTTAAAGCAGGTTGTAAGTAAAGCAGAATGTGGCTTAAGGCACATTCTACTTTACCATCAGCCTGCTTTAAGCTATCATCTGCTAGGATTTAGAATTTTTTCTTGTGGTTCATTTTCAAGACTGTATAAATTGTAACTATTTTCTTTCAAATGTGCTAAAAGGCGCTTCTATGAGGGAAATGGTTAATGAAGGGAAATAAAAGATACTACTGTCCTTTATTTATTACATAAATGATTTAATATGGAGTGCAACATAAATCGTATTACACTTTGCATATACGATTTACGAATTACTGAAATTACTGATATTTTTTCTCTCTAAAAAATCAATCGTGTCGGGTCCCTGTGCCCTCACCCACGATCATTTCCACAGAATAGCTTACGCAGTGTAATCAATGATCCAGAATAAGAACAATTTTCTTTTAATTTCTAACGGTAAACCATAACGACAATATGTTAATAAATGACGTAATTCCAAAAACTAAGTGTCCAAAATCATTTTAAGTCAATAAGAACAATTTAAGATTAAATATTAACGCAGTGACGGTGTTTATCTCTAATTTAACTTGACACTGTGTTTATCAATGATGAATAAACACTATTCTAACACACCTCGCCCACACCCCTATATAAGCGAAGAAGGACCGTCTTGGTGTTCGAATTTTCAGTAGAACACTCACGCGCTAAACGTTCTAACGTGACGTCATATGGCTTCGAAAATGCGTACGCCAAGAAATGTAGCGCCGTTACTTCGGTGCAAATTAAGGTTAAATAATGTGTCAGAATCGAAATAATAAATTAATACCAATGTTCTATCTAACATTCGAACACGGATAGTCGTTGAGATGCTTGTTATTAAATCACTCGGCCTAAAGGCCTCGTGATTAAATTACTACGCATCTCAACTCCTACCAGTGTTCGATTGCACGATAGAACACTGGTATGAATTTATTATTTCTTAAATAACAATTATGACGAATCGATTTCCTAAACACTTAGGAAAAAGAAAAAGTGAGAACGTTCGGATATTTGCTGACCATGTGATAAATAGAATACTAAATCCATGTGCTTTTAGAAATAAATTTATTAAACTCGCTGGATAAAATTACATAATTTTATCAAACTCGTTCAATAAATTCAATATTAAAACACACTCATTCAATTTTCTCTATACAAGTGCAACAGTTATATCTATCGTTTCAGATCGATTACTTTAACAATTTATCCCATTAACCGCTTCACTGCCATGACGTCATCAAATTTAAACAATTGTCGTCTGCTTCTATTTCTAAAAACAATATTTAGGTATTTGGCTTGAAATATATTGAAACGAGTGTCAAACAGTTTGGATCCTGATCAGACGCCGCGTTACGCGGCGTCTGATCAGGATCCAAACTGTTTGCAAATAACTACTGTACTCGGGGTATGGCAGTGAAGGGGTTAACCAATAATCTGTTTCTAGTTTTGAAGACAGTTGACCACCCTCAAGCGATTAAAAGTTCAGGCGCATTTTGTTTTACTATTCAGCCTGCTTCAGGCTACGGAGAAGAAAACGTTATTCTTTCCCGTTTAAACGCAACGAAACGCAAACGCAAAACGTATAAATTGACATTTAATTTAATAAATCTGAGTATTCGTTTTACTCTGAGTGGCAAACAGTTTGGAGCCTGACCAGACGCCGGGTTATCCGGCGTCTGATCTGGCTCCAAACTGTTTGCATTGGAAATAACAGTTTTAGCGTAAACGCGTTTATTGGGAAAGAATAACGTTTTCTCCACTGTACCATATGCTAGGGTATAGCACATATTTCTCACGGTACACATTTCATATTCATGACTGTATAAGTTTGAACATTTTTCTTCTATGGAGGAATACATTGAAGGCGTAAAAAGGGTATTTATGGAGTAATTGGTTAATAAGATATAATAAAAAGGATTACTGTTAAATACGGAATTCAGATAAAAAAGGGTTGTACATGTATAACAATCTTAAATCTCCATGAAATAAACTATTTTTACTGCTAACAATAGCTGGCTTTATAAAGCGGTTCTAAAAAGGAAAGTTAAAACAAAAGACATAATAGTGAACAAATGTTTAGGTATTTTAAATGCCCCCATCACTGAGGCTAAAAATTAAAGTCTACATTTATACTTACATTTCCCAAGCACGTGCATGTCCATCGTGAAGCTTACAATGTACAGACACAAAATAGAAATAACTTTCATCCAGAGATGTCGACTGCCTATATAGTACCACGCAGTGTATGCTGGGCAATTTACATAATAACACCCCAGCTAACATGTTTGATATTTTCATGGTCTGCTAATTCATATTGCATAGAACTTTCTATAAAATTACAAATAACGTTTTACGCTCGGTAATCTTAGACCATTATAACTATTTGCAACGATTGTAGTATTATCCTTTATATATTCATATAATAACAAGGCTCCAGATAAGGGGAGTATTTCAAAAACTAAAATCTTTATTTCTGAATTAAACCCTATGGTGTCACTACTCATTATAATCGTCTCTTCGAGACGATTCTAATGAGAAGTAACAACATAGGATTTGGTGCTGAAATGACTGAGAAAATGTTGATATTGTTCAGTCCACTCCCTCTTATCTGGTGCCATGAATAAGTAGGTATATATAACTCCGCTTTCCATATGTCATATGATCTACCGGTATGATATTGGATAATAAAACAGAGAAAATGTCCACCTGGAAAATAGTACAACCCTATGTCAGACAAATTATGTAAGAAAACTATACAACCCCTGATCGGACATCTCTATCAAAAGGTCTCTGGTCTGAGTCTATGCTACGTGTGCAGTCGAAACTCGATACTTCGAAGTCACTTTAATCGATCGTACCAGTATCTCATAATTTTGAATTTCAATATTTTGTTCTAACTGAAGTCGAACATACCCGTATTTCAAAGTTAAAACGTGGCTAAGCCACGTTTTAACTATGTAATATGGTTATGTTCGAACGAACGCGAGTTCGAAGTATCGCGTTTCGAATGTACTTTCAAAAATGTCAATGTCCCCTTTATAGTAAAAGAAGGGTTCAATGATGTTAGTCTGTTGCGATTGTAATAAGCTTTAAGGTTGACGGTTGTTACATGCATCTTTTGAAGTATTCAACGATTGCTGTCTGATGTGTTTGAAGGCTGCATCATGTGTAAATTGCAGTTATTATGTAATCTGGAAAGAGTGCAGTCTAAGGCGATTATAGCATAGCCTAGTCCTAATTGGTCTGCATAGATGTACTTGTACAGTGGAGAATCTGTTATTCTGTCCCGTTTAAACGCAAACGTACGCAAACGCAAAACACTAAAGCGTAGAAAAGTACAACTTTTTGACAATTCTGATAATTCATGTTTATCTTGGTGGCAAACAGTTTGGAGCCTGATCAGACGCCGGGTTACCCGGCGTCTGATCTGGCTCCAAACAGTTTGCAATGGAAATAAAAGTTTAAGCGTAAACGCGTTTATTGGGAAAGAATAACGTTTTCTCCACTGTACTTGTATGTAGTCGGCAACGATTGCATTCTGCAATTATATTTGGGTGTTGTAGTTTGCAACTACCGTAGAGAGTAATCACTATTCAGGCACCAAAATGTTTGATGTCGTTTTGTTCGTAACAGCAAACAAAAAATTGATATACAGTAAAACATCACTATTACGACCACTAAATTATGTTAATTATTAGGGTGTTTACGATAGATGACCGCTTAAAGCAAGGTGACAGTGAAACAGAAAGCTCCTATAGGAGCTTTCTGTTTCAATGTCACCTTGCTTTAAGCTTTCACCTGTCTATTATACACTCAATTAGCCTTCGTTTTAGTGGTCGTAATAGCGAGGTTTTACTGTATTTTTGTTGACACCCTTACATACAGCAGACTTTGGTTTAAACATTTTTTATTCATATACATGCAATGAAATGGATTGGACGACAGACATTGCCTATGTAATTCCCCAGTTATTACATAATTATGTAAGTGGTATAGGGTAATTACATGGGGCCAGTCTATCTTGCGGAGTCTCTTTGGAATCGTCTTGAAAAGGAGTCATCTGATCTGGGTCTTCATCGTTTTCATGGGACACAATCATGTACTTCTTACTATTGCAATTTTAGTTAATGACGTAGTTTTACATACGTCGAAAGCCACTAATGGGTAAACTCATAAAGGCCAATATTATTGTACAATCATTTGCTAATCAGCCACTCAAAAACATTATATTAGCACATGTATTTGAAACAGATGACAGCTTGATGCAAGATAAAAGTATATCAGAAAACCACATAGGAACTCTTAGATTTACTTTTGTACTACAGTAATCAATAATGTTAATTATTTGTTTTGTATGAAATGTCTTTTGTTTTATGTACATGTACTTGTATATATGTTGAGGGCCTCGTGGAGGATTGGAGTTCTCTCGTTAATTAAGTCTTTAATATTATAATTTTCATCATAATTATTTTTATTATTATTATCATTATTATTATTATTATCATTAAACTCTCCTAGGGGGTACTCGAAAAGTGAACGCTCAACACAACCATGACTGTGTATTTGAATAACATTTTACAATGGAAAGACGTTATTCTTTCCCAACAGACGCGTTTACGCTAAAGCTATTATCCGTTGCAAACAGTTCGGAGCCTGATCAGACGCCGTCTGCCCGGGCTCTAAACTGTTTGTCACTCATATTGAAAGGTTGTCAAAAAGGTTTCCTTTTTGCCATTTTTTTGATGTATTCCTTTGGGGGCTTTCTGCTTTGCGTTTTATTACAGTAAGCGGTCACCTTTTCAAGTCCATGTTTCAGCAAAGAGAGATTCTAACCCTTTCACTCTCAATGACGCTTAAAGCGCGTTTGCAAACATTTTGATCCATTTTGAATCAAAACTGTTTTACACTCGTTTTGAACTTTCTTCAGGCATACTGCCTTATTTTGTAATTTTGAAAAGACATTGCAGACAAGAAAATTGAAGCAGACGACAATGAAACGGTGAACTTAGAAGGGGTAAAAATCCCCCGAACAATTTGGCAGTGAAAGGGTTAAACAAAGAAATCACTGTATATTTATCTTGAAAAGTGTAAATTGTCACAATATGTTGACATTTCCGTCAGATAACCCTCAATCTTGATACGCCCGAAAAATTCTCCAATTAAGCGACATTCAAAAGTTGCCAAAAGGGCAGCTTACTTTGTATTATTGTAATTTGCTGCTTTCGAAAAGTGAACATTAACATAGCCAGGCAATTGACATAACATGGTAACCCGATATGATCAAGACGACGCCTGGGTGAACGACACTTAAGTACTGCAGGCTCGGACTTTCAGTTTAATGTAGAACAAAGTAATGCAGAAAGCTAATTATGAAGTTTCTGCATTACCATTGCCATGTATTAAGCAGTAACCTGCAGCGCTTAAAGACCCTAAAGCATTTTGTAATGTGCATGTCTTATAATGCATCGTCTGCTATGACTACTAGGTAAATGTTTATTACAAGGGAGTAAATACGGTGTTTAAATCACCACAGGTACAGACTAAAGGATCCTGAGTTTAACTCAGTGCTGCTACACGGTTTATCTAATAGTGACGTACCCAGCAACTGAAGCTCCGTTAGATAGCATATATGTAAACCCCGTATTACAGGATTTGTTTGTAGGGGGAGCTAGACTCGCACACGTTTTAAACTTTAGCATTCGATATAGGCTCGTCCGAGCCAAAAGTGGCAGTATAGATCGGTTCAGGACACACTTTAGAAACACTGAATCTTATTAGCATTTTCCCATATTATTTTTTCAAGTGAATACTGTCTTCAAACCCAAGAAGCAAAGCTCAAAGTCGAAGATAAACCGGCGCGTAAGAAACTTTTTAAGGTCTACACTGTTTACAATATTTAGAAAGTCTTGACTGCCAAATTTATCGTGAGGTTTTTACCCCCCCCCCCCCCTTCACTACAGTGTCGTCTGCTTTAATATCGTTGTCTGCAATATCGTTTCAAAGTTAACCCTTTCGCTCTCAATGACGTTTAAAAGCGCGTTTTCAAACAGTTTGGATTCTGATCAGACGCCGCGTAACGCGGCGTCTGATCAGGATCAAAACTGTTTGACACTCGTTTTAAAATTTCTTCAGTCATACTGATTTTTTGATGTAGACAAGATTTGATCATGAAAGGGTTAAGGCAGTATAACAACTCTTATTTCAAGCAGGCAAAGTGTTAAACATTCTTGCAAACAACAATAAACAACAAAACTTCTTGTAGCATTTGTTTTGTTTGTTAACGTCCGTTTCTGCCATCTATGGGCTAATTGGACGCCCAAGAGAGAGGGCAGCAGATACAGAGAACCCGGGTGCGATGCCCTACTCTTATTATCGAAAGAGTTCTCTGGTTCTTTTAGATGCCCAGTGTAAAGCATTGATACACCGGACCTCGGTTTATAAAGTCTCATCCGAAGGACTTGGTCCGGCGGGGGATCGAACTCACGACCCCTGACGTCGTAAGCGGTTGCTATACCCCTCGACTACGTAGCAGACGACAATAAAGCGATGAATGGGTAAAACCTCACGATTTATTTGGCACCAAAGATGTAGTGTTGTTACCATGTAACTGTCTATCAAATATGTAGCCCCGCCTACTAGCAGACTGATGCCTCTCTAATAGCATATAATTAATAGCCTTTAGGGGTCAGTTCCCATTAGAGTTCCGGTACACAGAGCTTGATGTTAATATGTATAGAAATGTATTTAGCTTTAGACATTAAATAGTTAGTACTGTAAAGAGTCTTTCTTATGCATCAACCCACTGACGCACAGATCTTACAATGGCGACGAGGATGGGATAATTCCCTTTACCACCATAGGCGATTAAGGTCGATTTCCCCAACATTTTGGATTCAAATCTCGTATTTTTATCATAGCAGATGGTATCTTAGAACAGGTTGGAAGTAAAGCAGAAACATGTTGGATTCAAATCTGGGATTGTAATCCTAGCAGATGGTAGTTTAAAAGTAGGCTGAAATTAAAGAAGCATGCGCCTTAAGGCGCATTCTGCTTTATTAGTAATCGCACTTGAAAAATAGAAAATTTTGAAAATTTTCAAGATCAACTTATGGCAGTCCTGGAATAAACATAATCATCACTTAAATCTTCAGTCATACATCCTGAAATCTGACTTTGTCAGTCGACAATATTATCGCAGACGATGATATGGCTGTAACTGATAAACAGTTACATACTACCAGACTACACTTGACGATGAATGGGTTAACCCCTTCACTGCCTTGACGTCATTAATTTTAAAGAATTGTCGTCTGCTTTTATTTCTTAAAGATTAATTTTTTATATATTGACTGAAGAAATATTAAAATGAGTGTCAACCAGTTTGGATCCTGATCGTAACGCGGCGTCTGATCAGGATCAAAGCTTTAATCGGGACGCAAGTTAATCAGAAAATAAATGTTTGACATTTATGCACACTCTGTTTTATGAAGCCTCCTTTATCGCCGCAAACATATTGCATCAATCGGAAAAACGATTTATTTATGAGTAGTAATAGCGGGTGTTTCCTAACATAGTTTCTTGTTTGTGTTTATTTTATTTTATCAAATAATAGATTGTACCTAGGAATACAACAACACTCCAAATTGAAATTCTGGCGAATTTATTTATATTTAGCAATACAATAAGCTATACATTTGAAGTAGGCAGTGGTAAAAGCAGGTCAGTAGCACAGTTTTCTACAGGAACGGGTGTCAACAGAAATCTATGATGTCACGACCATGACATCATCTAGGAGAATACTCCAGGAAATAGGTCTCTGACATTCAACGAGGTTTGCTGCAACGAGGACTCATCCTGAAACAGACAAAGAATTTCTCACTAACAATAAGAAACTGTTTAACCCATTACTATATAGCCTGTTTCTAGTGTTGAAGACAGGTGATCACTTAAATCAGTATAAAAGCAAAACAATCATAATGCGTCTTAAAGCACATTCTGCGTTACTGTCAGCCTGCTTTAAGCTACCATTTACTAGGATATAGAAACTATTTTTATGGTGCATATTCAAAGTGTATAAAGTACAGTAGAACCTCTCTATTACGACCACTAAAAAGAAGGATACTTGTCTGTATAAAAGACAGGTGATAGCTTAAAGCAATGTGAAATGAAACAGAAAGCTCCTGTAGGAGCTTTCTGTTTCACTTTCACATTGCTTTAAGCAGTCACCTGTCTTAAACGACTTATATTTGACACACTTTAGTGGTCGTAATAAAAAAAGTTTTACTGTATTATAAAGTGGAACTATTTTCCATGATTGAGGAATAAAGTAAGTTGTGTAAAAGTACGTATAGGGTTGAAACTATACAGTGGAGAAAACGTTATTCTTTCCCGTTTAAACGAAACGAAACGCAAACGCAAAACACCAAAACGTAGAAAAGTAAAACTTTTGGACAATTCTGATAATTCATGATTTTCTTGGTGGCAAATAGTTTGGAGCCTGATAAGACGCCGGGTTACCCGGCGTCTGATCTGGCTCCAAACTGTTTGCAATAGAAATAATAGTTTAGCGTAAACGCGTTTATTGGGAAAGAATAACGTTTTCTCCACTGTAGCTGTATTTTCCCTGCAGAACCATCTCTATGAGGCGAATCGCGAGAAAGCAGACTATTCAAATGTTCCACGTAGTTTAGACCAGAATCACATGGCCATTGACGTAACCAACTTGGCTTTTGACGTAACTAACTCGTGGGATTACGGGACCAACTTGATTGATGGCGTAATCAACTTGGCTATTGGTGTAACTAACTTGGATGATTAGGTTAGTTTAAACATATTTTATTTCATAATATATACAACTTTTATGAACAAAACATGGATATACATTATGATGAGAACGAAAGCAAAAGCTTGTTTGGTTCTTCTCCTATTTATTTAGTTTAAACATATTTTATTTCAGCTGATTAGGCTGATAAGATTAACAACCTGACTGGTGAAATAACGAAATTGGCCAATGACGTAACTAACTTTGCTGATGACGTAACAAACTTGGCCATTGACGTAACCAATGTTGCTTATGACGTAACCAACCTGGCCATTGACGTAACCAACTTGACTGATAAGTTGACCAACTTGATTGATGAGGTAATCAACTTGCCTATTTCGGTAACTAACTTGGCTGATGAGGTGCACAACTTGACTAATAATAAAACGAAATTGGTTATTGATGTAACAAATATGGCTGATGACATAACCAACTTGGTCATTGACGTAACCAACGTGACTGATGACGTAACCAACTTACCTGCACGAATTCCTTTTATATCTGCCTCCTCTATGTAAATTCCAAACGCATAAAAATTCTCCACCCAGCTAACGATGACATACATATAATGTTGCTTCCAGCCTGATTCTGTTCAGTAAGGATTTGCTTTAAACGCCCTTTTGATACAAGTAAAGGTGACTCGTTTCATTCTGCAAACAACGAATTATTATTAGTCTGTAGTCTAAATGGAGTAGTTTTTTGTTTAACAGCTACGCCTGATCTGGATTCAAAGTGTTTCTCACTCGTCATTAAGTGTTTTTTTCTGTCAAAATGTCCATTATGTAACTTTAGAAAAAACAGCATAGGACAATTCTAAGGAGACGATATTGCAGCAGTAAAAGCGTTAGACATAATTGTCTTGTTTAGGGAATTGCGACAAACGTCGTTGTAAAGAGGGAATCGTTGTTCGGGCCGTTGTAGGGAGAGAGCACTGTACGTGACATTTGCAAACATTGCACATTTGCTAAGATATGGAAACTGTTTTCTTATGGTATAATTATATTCATGACTGAACGAAGTGGACGAATTATCTGCGGCGGAGGCGTAAAAAGGCGCTTTCATTGAGGGAATGGCTTTACTAGACAAAGACAAAATGGACATTTGAAATTGAACTTGATACGTTGATCTTTTCCTGAAATTAAACAAGACGGTTGGTGTTAGTGTGAGCGAGTCCAAGAACATTGGCATTAATTTACTCGAAACTCTTGCACTGCTTATTACACATTCCCTTCCAAAAGCAGGTCTGCCATTTCTCCGGATTTTTCCTAAGTATTCGGAGTGTTATCCTAGCAGATCGTAGCTTAAAACAGGCTGAAAGTAAAGCAGAATGCGCCTTAAGGCGCATTATGCTTTATTTTCAACCTGTTTTAAGCAGGCATGTGTCTTCAAAACAAGAAACAAGACTACGGGGTAAAGGTACCATTAGTAAAATTGCGTCTGAAAATTGAAAAATTGAAATCTTAGGATTTTTATGATCAACTTATGGCAGCCCTGCAAAAT
This sequence comes from Gari tellinella, assembly GCA_922989275.2. Taxonomy (NCBI): domain Eukaryota; kingdom Metazoa; phylum Mollusca; class Bivalvia; order Cardiida; family Psammobiidae; genus Gari; species Gari tellinella. The sequence goes on from OV277860.1 coordinate 55,582,332, forward strand.
GTCTCTTAAATGTATGTCAAACGGTTAGGAGACGTCTGGTCTTAATTCAAACTGTTTGCATAAGTTAGTGTTGTTGAGCTTAGCATTGAAGAAGTTTATCAAACATACATATTTCTTACCCCTTCACGGCCGCTAAGCCTTCGCTTAACGTTTTATTGTTGAACGGAAACCCTTCACGTGCTTGGGTCACATTATCTGAGCAGGTCATAAAAGCTGTCATATTCGCACGACAGAATTCTTCCCATTCGTGTAGCATAAGATCTAAAATAAAAGAAGTAATTATAAAAAACATGTACAGTACTCCCTCTCTACAACGGCCCTCCCAATAACGACTCCCTCCGTACAACGACCCTTGCCACTGTTCCCCAAACAAGACATTTATGACCAACCTTTTCATGGCTGCAATACCAGCTGCTTAAAATGGTAGTCTGTTGTTTATCTCAAAGTTACATTTTGACATAAACACCTTAATGACGAGTGACAAACAGCTTGAATCTAGATCAGACGCCGCGTTACGCGGCGTCTGATCTGGATTCAAGCTGTTTGCAAATGTAAGTCAAGTTCCCTCCCTATAACGACTCCCTCCGAACAACGCAATTAGTTCTGTCTCCCAATGAGTGTCGTTGTAGAGAGGGAGCGCTGAACAAGCAGTCGGACTAAACGATTTACTCTTATCCTGTCGTAATATCGTATGCAAGCTGTCAGACCAAACTATTAACCCTTATCCAGCCGTTTGTTTTCTTTTATTTAAACACCACTTTCCGTGGATGTGGCGAAAACATAGTCGTAGACCCTCGAGAACTGGTGGCCCCTCGTCTCGATTTCGCCACATCCACGGAACGTTGCGAAAATCGTCGATTATGACAAAACGTGCAGTTAGTCACTTCTGATGATGTCTCCAGTGAGAGACGAAACCGTAAACAATGTGAGATAATTTTTCGTGCTACGACTAGAAGAAAATGATATTCAAAATATGGATTTACCAGCATAATAACTCTTTCAAAGACATACATTTAATTCAAGATTACCCATTATTTTTATAATCATATGATTTTGTTCGGACAAAACAAGTGTATTTTTAAAGTCATGGTTTAAAACAGGTTTACATTCCATTGGAGATTTGATATACGACAATGGTGCAATCATGACTTCTAATGAATTTATAAATAAATATAATATATCAACTAATCATTTAATATACAATGGAATTAAACTTGCTATTGAAAAGGGACTTGAGGGTATCAAAATAAAAAGGGAGGATTAAACCCAATTCAAAAACCAAAGGAACACTTTATTTCAAACATATTTTGAATGGCTCTAAAGGTTCAAAAGCAATATATAAAAGCTTAAATAGAAATTCTGACACACCGACATCTCAAGAAAAATGGGATAAAGCATTAGGGATAACAATCAGTAAAACGACTGGAAAGACATCTATCAAATACCCTTTATTATATCAAACGATACAGAAACACAGTGGTTTCAGTTTTGTATCTACACATAGACTAATAGACTACTTGTCAAAAACTACTATCTGTTCAAAATGTTTATAGATAGCCCATTATCTTCTTTCTGTAAAAAACATTTAGAAACTATTGATCATTTGTTTTGGACGTGCCCTACCAGCCAACAATTAACCAAAAACTTCTTCCCCCCCCACCCCCCCCCCCCCCCCACCAAAGAGAGATTTTCACAATCGTATTATTGAAAGAATGAATTTTGGTTTTAGAAATACATCAGATACTGTAAAACAAATCTTATTCTAATTCTTATTAAAATGTATATTTTCCAATGCAAATACAAGATATATCTACCTACAGTACCAGGTATAAAACAATAATTATCCTTCAAATACACTTTATTTAAGACGATAGCTAATGAAAATGATTTTACATATTGTTTTAATAACCAATGGGATCGCTTTAAAACGCTTTTTGTAACTTAATACCCAAATAATACTAAAAATATATGAATGAATATTGATGTCTTTTTCAAAATATGTATGCCTAATAAGTACAAGAAGATGTGATTTTGAAAGACGATATACAATGTAATATACATGTAAACATGCCTGGTAACAAATTATTTTTGTTCGATGATATATTTTTGTGTGTGTAAATGTTTAAAAATTTAGTGCCTTTGTCATTGCAAACCTAATGTTATATTTATATGATATATAAATAGTTTTGTAAGGTGTGCTTGAGGATGGCTCCCCGACCCCAACACACCTACGAAGGGGGAAATAAATGAGGTCCTGCATTTGACAAGGCCTGGAAAAAATGAGGTCTTTTCTCAACACATTGATGTTTTTTGTCATTGATTTCATTTTAATAGGTGTGGTTTTTATCTATGGATGGAAAACACCTAACAACACTTATGACGAATCGTTTTCCTAATAGTGGAGGAGGTAAAAGTAAAAACGTTCGGATTTTTGTGTCAGTTGTTGATTATGTGATAAAAAGAATATAAAATTCGTGTGTTTTCAGCAGTGAATTTAATGAACTCTTTGGAAACATTGATATATTGCTCGCCTATGCTCGTAACATAATTTTTATCCAACTCGTTCAATAAATTCACCACTAAAAACACACTCATTCAATATGCTTCATGTATCCACGATTATATAAATTTGTTAATACTTTGGAGCCAGCTCAGACTAAGAATAAGTCCTCATAATGGGAGTCCCCTTAATGCGCATTCTGCTTTACTTTCAACTGTTTTAAGTGGATATCTGTCTTCAAAACCAGGAACAGGCTATTTGATAATGGGTTAATATCTAGAAGTAACGGTGTATAGCTATCTTAAGTTTTGTATGAGTTGCTCCCCATGAAATGAAAGATTTCGTATACTTAATTTTGATTTAACTTTTTTATTATTATTATTTTAGCTTTAATTCGCCATTTACAAGCTTTATTTGATTAGATATTAAGAAATTAAAGTAGTTTTGGTTGTTTTTTATGTGGTTTAGGCAGGTTAGGAGAGGTTTGGAGTGATTTTGGTAGGTTTGGAGTCTTAAGGCGGATTCTAATAAAACTTACACGGTTGCAACCATGATGAAACACTTGTACCGTCACACAAGTTGAACGTGTTTTCAACTTCCGCCATGACTAACGCATGCTCCGCACAAGTCGCTGTCTTGTTCACCATGCAATCACGGAAGGCTGCTCTTCGACTGTAAATATATATACGTATATGGTCAGGAACCTGCCAGTTTAACACTCGTATAAATATTTCATAAGTCATACTACCTTAAATTTAACATTGAAACGATCTTGCAGACAACAATAATGAAGTGGAATACAATATACCGGTGAAGGGGTAACATTATCACGAGTTAAGGCGTTGAAAGGGTTCAACTGTTTGCATGTTTATAAATATTCTCCAACTGGAAAATGAAGATTAAATGGTGAACAAGGTCATCCATGGATGGTAAACTTTACACATGCACTGTGTGGAAGATGGCAATACCTTTCCATTTAGCCCATTACCATATGGCCAATTTCCAGTTGTGCAGACAGGTATCTACTTAACCCTTTCCCTTATAGAAGCGATTTTTAGCACACTCATTTTATTCATCCGCTGAAGAAAATAGTTCCAAATTATACCGTAATGAATATGTGTCATATTAAATACTTTCCTTATTCTAGCAGTTAATAGCTTAAAGCAGGCTGAAAGTAAAGCAGAATGCGCCTTAGGGAGCATTCTGCTTTACTTTCAACCTGCTTTAAGTAGTCACATATCTTCAATTCTAGAAACAATGCTATCAGGTAAAGGGTTAAAACAGGTTGAAAGTAAAGCAGAATGCGCCTTATACAACAACAACAATTGTTCTGATTGCTTGTTTTATAAACTGTTGACAACAACAACAATTATTCTGGTCGTTGGTTCTATAAACTGTTAACAACAACAACAACAATTGTTCTGGTTGCTGGTTCTATGAACTGTTGACAACAACAACAACAATTATTCTGGTAGTTGGTTCTATAAACTGTTGACAACAACAAAACAAGAACAACAACAACAATTGTTCTGGTCGCTGGTTCTATAAACTGTTGACAACAACTACAACAATTGCTCTGGTCGTTGGTTCTATAAACTGTTGACAACAACAACAACAGCAATTGTTCTGGTTGCTGGTTCTATAAACTGTTGACAACTAAAATTGTTCTGGTCGCTGGTTCTATAAACTGTTGACAACAACAACAACATTTTTTCTGGTTGTTGATTCTATAAACTGTTGACAACAACAACAACAACAACAACAATTGTTCTGGTTGCTGGTTCTATAAACTGTTGACAACAACTAAAATTGTTCTGGTCGCTGGTACAAACTGTTGACAACAACAACAACAATTTTTCTGGTCGTTGATTCTATAAACTGTTGATAACAACAACAACAAATGTTCTTGATGTTGATTCTATAAACTGTTGGCAGCACCACCAAAAAAAGAATTGTTCTGGTTGCTGGTTCTATAAACTGTTGAAAACAACAACAGCAATTATTCTGGTAGTTGGTTCTATAAACTGTTTACAACAACAACAACAACAATTGTTCTGGTCGCTGGTTCTATAAACTGTTGACAACAACTACAACAATTGCTCTGGTCGTTGGTTCTATAAAATGTTGACAACAAAGACAACAACAACAACACTTGTTCTGGTTGCTGGTTCTATAAACTGTTGACAACAACTAAAATTGCTCTGGTTGTTGGTTCTATAAACTGTTGACAACAACAACAACAATTGATCTGGTCGCTGGTTCTATAAACTGTTGACAACAACAACAACAATTGTTCTGGTTTTGATTCTATAGACTGTTGACAACAACAACAACAATTGTTCTGGATGTTGGTTCTATAAACTGTTGACAACAACAACAACAACAACAAACACAATTGTTCTGATTGCTGGTATATAAACTGTTTACAACAACTACAACAATTGCTCTGGTCGTTGGTTCTTTAAACTGTTGGCAACAAATACAACAGCAACAACAATTTTTCTGGTTGCTGGTTCTATAAACTGTTGACAACAACAACAACAATTGCTCTGGTCGTTGGTTCTATAAACTGTTGGCAGCAGCAACAACAACAACAACAACAATTGTTCTGGTTGCTGGTTCTATAAACTGTTGACAACAACTTCAACAATTGTTCTGGTTGTTGGTTCTATAAACTGTTGGCAGCAACAACAACAACAACAACAACAATTGTTCTGGATGTTGGTTCTATAAACTGTTGACAACAACTGCAACAATTGCTCTGGTCGTTGGTTCTATAAACTGTTGACAACAAGGCAAAAGCTACAACAATTGTTCTGGTTGCTGGTTCTATAAACTGTTGACAACAACTACAACAATTGCTCTGGTCGTTGGTTCTAAATAATTTGACAACAACTACAACAATTGCTCTGGTCGTTGGTTCTAAAAATGTTGACAACAACTACAACAATTGCTCTGGTCGCTTGTTCTATAAATTGTGGACAACAACTACAACAATTGTTCTGGTCGTTGGTTCTATAAACTGTTGGCAGCAACAACAACAAAAACAATTGTTCTGGTTGCTGATTCTATAAACTGTTGACAACAACTACAACAATTGCTCTGGTCGTTGGTTCCTTAAACTGTTGACAACAACTACAACAATTGCTCTGGTCGTTGGTTCAAAAAATGTTGACAACAACTACAAGAGTTGCTCTGGTCGCTGGTTCTATAAACTGTGGACAACAACTACAACAATTGTTCTGGTTGCTGGTTCTATAAACTGTTGACAACAACTACAACAATTGTTATGGTCGTTGGTTCTATAAACTGTTGACAACAACAACAAAAACAACAACAATTGTTCTGGTTGCTGGTTCTATAAACTGTTGAAAACAACTACAACAATTGCTCTGGTCGTTGGTTCTAAAAAATGTTGACAACAACTACAACAATTGCTCTGGTCGCTGGTTCTATAAATTGTGGACAACAACTACAACAATTGTTATGGTCGTTGGTTCTATAAACTGTTGACAACAACAACAACAACAACAACAATTGTTCTGGTTGCTGGTTCTATAAACTGTTGACAACAACTACAACAATTGCTCTGGTCGCTGGTTCTATAAACTGTTGGCAGCAACAACAACAAAAACAGTTGCTCTGGTTGTTGGTTCTTTAAACTGTTGACTACAACAACAACAACAACAATTGTTCTGGTCGTTGATTCTATAAACTGTTGACAACAACAACAACAATTGTTCTGGATGTTGGTTCTTTAACCCTTTCCCTTATAGAAGCGACTTTTAGCACATTCATTTTATTCATCCGCTGAAGAAAATAGTTCCAGATTATACCGTAGTGAATATGTGTCACATTTAATACTTTCCTTATTATAGCAGTTAATAGCTTAAAGCAGGCTGAAAGTAAAGCAGAATGCGCCTTAGGGCGCATTCTGCTTTACTTTCAACCTGCTTTAAGTAGTCACATATCTTCAATACTTGAAACAACGCTATCAGGTAAAGGGTTAAACTATTGACAACAACTACAACAATTGTTCTGGTCGTTGGTTCTAAAAATTGTTGACAACAACAACAACAATTTTTTTTCACAGAGAGTACTCATACAACTCCAAATGCAAAGATTCTTGGCAAAACATTTTCACGTACCCTTATTCAAAACAAAAGTAATGTAGTGTGTTAAAAGTAATTGTGCGTGTAAAAGTAATTGTGTGTGTGTAAAAGATGTCAAATACAATAGGTTTCAGTCGAACAGAAATAAAATATAAGAGAAAAATCTTAACACTATTTTGTATATTTTGAAAGTAAAACCGTTTAACCGTTGATCAGTTTCCGGGGCTGCCATAAGTTGATAATGGAAAAATTCTAAGATTTCCAAATTTCTTATTTTTCAAGCGCGATTACTTAAAGCAGGTTGAAAGTAAAGCAGAATGCACCCTAACGCGCATTTGGTTTACTTTCGGCCTGCTTTAAGCTACCATCTGATAGGATAAAAATCTGAAGATTTCGGTACGATCTGGGAAAATGGCAGCCCTGAGTTTCACTATATGTATCGTAAGTAAACACGAAACACCATCATTCACCCAACGACTGTCAGCTACTTCATTTTTCTTTTTTAATCTTTGAAGATCAAATCTATCGTGCAGTTTTCAACCCTTCGCCGCCATATTGTCATCTGCTTTGATATTGTTGTCTGCAAAATCGTTTCAAAGTAAGAGTTAAGTCAGTATGACTGACGATATTTCAAAACAAGTGGCAATCAGTTTTGATCCTGGTCAGGATCAAAACTTTTTGCAAATGCGCTTTATGACGTCATTGAGAGTGAAAAGGTTAAATGTGTTTTCGGAACATTTTCTTGTAAAAAAGACGCTTACAGAGTGGCTACGTAATGCTTTTTAAAGAATACTACACCACAACTATTACCTAGCCTACGATAGGGGTGGAAGTATGAGAAAGAAGTGACAGATGGGTCCTGACTCCTTTTATCGCATAACTTGCAGTCTTGGAGTGGCATAAAACATTTTATAAATATCGTATTACACAAGTGAAACGTTGTGTTTGGGCTCCGGCCTAATCTGCTCGTCCACAAGCGCTGCATGTGTTTGAAATTGTTATGTGATGAATAGAATCTCACATTCGTGCTCATTACTTATCATTTTTACTAAACTCGTTGACTAGAATTAATATTATTTTAGTCAACTTGTTTATTAAAAAATGATAAATAATTAGCGCTCGTGTCAGATCCCCTATTTAATCGACATCGTTGTATGGTGAAAACGCCTTTATTTGGAAAGAAGAACGCCACCATACTATTAATTGGGTCCGTCTAAAGACCCCAAACCTCCCCATACTCCAAACCTGCTCAAAGCACTTGAAAACAATCCAAACCACTTAAATTCCTTAATATCTAATCAAAAAGAGCTTATAAATGGCAAATTTAAGCTAAAACAATGAAAAAATGTTAATTTAGAATTAAATATTCGATGTTTTTCTTTACGAGGAGAACAACTCGAACAAAACTTAAGATCACTTATCACAGTTACCTCTAAATATTAACTCACTATCCTAAACGCCTGTTCCTGGTTTTGAAAACAAGTATTCTCTTCAAGCAGGTTGAAAGTAAAGCAGATTGCGCCTTAATGTGCTTTAAGCTAAAATCTGCTAGAATTATAATAACTTGCTTTTAAAAGTGGTTTTGGGAGGTTTGGATAAGTTTGGGGAGGTATGGGATCTTTAGACGGACCACCCCAAATTCAATCAACCCATCTACCAGTCCAGACCTACCTGCACACTCTGCGTCGATACCTTCGAATGTCACTGACAGTATTGGTTGCACTCGCACTCATGGAAATGATTTCGGTGAAACACTCCTCGTGATAGTTATAGACTTTGCCGAAAGTAGCGCATGCATCCTCGGCGATGACGACCCCAACAGCACAGAGTAGAACACACGCCACTGCGGAAAGAAATACAGTAGAACCCTCTATTACATCACTAAATTGTGTTAATTATTAGGTGGTTACGACAGGTGACTGCTTAAAGCAAGGTGACAGTAAAACAGGAGCTTTCTGTTTTACTGTCATCTTGCTTTAAGCTGTCACCTGTCTTTTATACAAATAATTAGCCTTCGACTTAGTGGTCGTAATAGAGAGGTTTAACTGTAATACACAATCATAGAGTACAATGTACACAACACAGTAAAACTAATCAGAATCACAAACTAAAACGGGTTGAGAAAAATTAACTGTAAGATGTAAAATAAATACGCTTCTAAAATAGGCAACTAAGATCGTCCATGTTAAACAGTTTGTATCAAGCTCGGTTGCTGTTTAAAGATACCTCGTGACGCGGCCTCAGCAAGAATTCAAACTACAGCGTTCCCTCCCTACAACGGCCCTCACAACAACGACACCCTCCTTACAACGACACTCGCCGTAATTCCCTAAACGGGATAATTAAGTCTAACTCTTTTACTGCTGCAATATCGTCTGCTTAAGATTTTCGTCTGCTGTTTTCTCTCGCAGTTACATATAAGTGGAGATTTTGATAGAATACATATATTGACCAGTGACAAACAGCTTGAATCCTGATCAGACGCCGCATTACGCGGCGTCTGATCTGGATTCAAGCTGTTTGCAAATGTAAGACAATTCTTAATTTCCCCTCCCTATAACGACTCCATCCGAACAACACACACAATATGTGTCTCCCATTGGATGTCGTTGTAGAGAGGGAGCGCTGTATATGACAATCATTTCGATAAGTCAGCAGGTCGTAGAGGCATCTTTGCAAGACTTATCTAATTGAAGGTAAAGCTTAGCGGAGCTTTACACTCTCAAAGCTTGTTAACTACACTGAGCAAAACCAAACAACCGCATTTTATAGACTAAACGCTCCAATCCATAGTGATCAAATAGTTGCATTGAGTAAAACATAGGACACTAAATAGAGCAAACAAACAAACAAGTGCAGTGAGTAACACGCCATACTACGTTGAGCACAACAAAAACTGCGTTTAGTAATCACTTCAAACTTCATTGAGCAAAACAAACAACCCAGCAGAACTGGAGTTATTTTGCGTACAAGAACATTAGAAAAAGGGCAACAACTCCAAAATTAACGATGCTATAATAATGGTATTTGTGCATTATACTTTCCCTCAACAGTTCCTTCATTATATGAAATTTTATCGCAATAGCATCAGCAGAACTGGAGTTATTTTGCGTACAAGAAAATATGACAAAGGGGACCATCTCCAAAATAATTAATGCAGAGTTATGACTCTTGTAAATTGCACTTCCCCTAATCCAGCTATATCCATATATGAAAGTTCAGTTTACTTGTTTCAGTAGAACTGGAGTTATCTTCCGGACAAACAAATATGACAAAGGGAAATAACTTCAAAACGTTTAATGTCAGAGTCATGGCTCTTGCAAATTGCTCTACCAATATAAGGCAAAGGAGGATAACTCTACACAATTGATATTATGGCCCTTGTAAATAACACTTTCTTTTTTCGAGCTCCTTTCATATATGAAAGTTCAAACAGACAACACTGGCAACACAATATGTCTTCTCCATGTAAATAGGGTCTGTGGAGAAATAATAATAATATAGTAATGACAAGAAGAAGAATAAGAAGAAAACGAATAATGCTACAGTGGAGAATCTGTTATTCTTTCCCGTTTAAACGCAAACGTACGCTAACGCAAAACACTAAAACGTAAAAAAGAACAACTTATGGCCAATTCTGATAATTCTTGTTTATCTTGGTGGCAAAAAGTTTGGAGCCTGATCAGAAGCCGGGTTACCCGGCGTCTGATCTGGCTCCAAACTGTTTGCACTGCAAATAATAGTTTTAGCGTAAACGCGTTTATTGGGAAAGAATAACAGATTCTCCACTGTAATTATAATAACAATTCTGTTAGTAATTATAACCATAATTATAATGATGAAAAATACTTAGTTCAAGATGGAACACATTTGACAAAAGTTAATTTTCAAGGCGGCCATAAAACATTCCCCTATACTAGTGTAACAGTTATCGTTTTAGATCGAATTTCTTACAATTCAATAGGATACAATAAAAGGGTTTCTGTTAAATGCCGGATCTAGGTCGGAAAGGTTTAAAACATTACCCAATAGCCTTTTTCTAGTATTGAAGATAGGTGAGCACTTAAAGCAGGTTGAAAGTAAAGCAGAATGCGCTTTAATGCGCATTCTGCTTTACTTTCAGTCAGCTTTAAACTACGATTTGCTAGGATGTAGAAACTATTTATTATGGTAAATATTCATGACTGTATAAATTGGAACGATTTTCGTCAGTGTATGAATAAAGTAAAGGCGTGAAAAGGCGTATATATGGGGTAATGGGTTAAACTGTATATTATTTATAAGAATTCTATATCTTTAAGAAACGAATCATTGTCACTACTAACAATGATCGGCTTTATAAAGCGGCTCTAATAAGCAAAGTTAAAACAATGGGCATGGTGAAGGCAAAAAGGTGTAAGTACAGTTAAACCTCTCTATTACGACCACTAAATTATGTGAATTATTAGGGTGTTTACAGTAGGTGACCACTTAAAGCAAGATGACAGTGAAACAGAAAGCTCCTATAGGAGCTTTCTGTTTCACTGTCACCTTGCTTTAAACTGTCACCTCTCTATTATACAATCACTTAGCATTCGATTTTAAAAGTGATCGTAATAGCGAGGTTTTACTGTAAGTCAAATGCCTCCCGCTTATATGGGTCTATAAATGAAAGTCTACTTACATTTTCCATGCACGTGAAAGTCCATCGTGAAGCTTACAGACAGTCATAGAAACAGTTATAATCCACATATGTTGACTGTCCCACAGGGACCTGACACGATTGCTCTTTGAGAGAATCTTTTTTTCAAAAGGTATATATATATACCTTTTGTCATTTTTTTCTCTCAAACATCAATCGTGTCGGGTCCCTGTGCCATACAACGGACTCGCCGCAACTTACATAAATAACACCATAGTTTTTAACACAGGAAACAACAGTTTGACATTGTATGGTATGATAATTTACATTTAAACACTTTTGATTGCACAACTCCTGTGTGAAAAGAGAGCTATATAAAGCTTATATATAATAATTCCATGTACACTTAGAAAAAAACATAATTATCCCGTATTGCCAACTATAATCTGCAATGATAATGGTCTGCAACAGTCATGAGTTCAGCAAAGACATCGATGGCCGTCATTGGCCATCGATTGCGAGTTTGACTACCGATCTGAAATACAGTGGCGAAAACGATATTTTTTGGTTTAAACGCAACCGCATTGCAATGAAATGTAGAAAATGGCAACTTTTTGACAAATCTGACTAATAGTTTTATTCTTAGTGCAACATGTTTGGAGCCTGATCAGACGCCGGGTTACCCGGAGTCTAATCTAGCTCAAACTGTGTCCAATGGAAAATAATATTTTTAACGTAAACGTGTTTATTGGGAAAGAATACGTTTTCCCTACTGTTCTCTGCTAACATTTGTCGTACGAAGTTTTATGAAACGGGCCCAGTGTTCGGCCCCAGTGTTTGCTCGGCGTTGGTTTAGGTTGATGTTGAGACGTATGATATGGGGTCCGTTTTACTAAACAACTTACGCAAATTATTTGCGTAAGTCAAAATTTTAAATTTTAATTCATATTTTTTATTATCACTTGCTACAAACAGCAAATAGCCAGATCAGAGACGCGCTTTTAGCGCGTCCTCTGATCTGGCTATTTGCAAACGTTTATGATCGAAAAATAAGAGTTAAACGATTTTGACTTAGGTAAATATTTTGCGTAAGTAATTTAGTAAAACGGGCCCATGGTGTACCAAAGGGGTCGAAAGTATAGATGCTGCTCAGTTAATTAATTAAATATTATTATCATTGTACCAGATTAATATTATTGTAATACTATTATTGTATTAAGCGTTCTAGAGGGATTTGATGATTATTCGTTGCCAGGAAATGACAAATATACGTGCTAACCCCAAACTATTTGTAGCGATCGCCCCTAATATTACCTGATATAGCTATACCATATAAGAAACGTATTACTTTTTTTGCACAATACTAACATATTTCAGTCTGAAAAAACATACTTAATCGTTATAAAGGGGCTTGTGTCATTACTAAATAAAAATGATTAGAAGTCTGTGGTTTTGGGTAATTCGTGCCACCTGATATTTTACTGCCATATACCCGACTTAGAACGATTAATTATGTAATATTATTAAAAAACATAAAACTATATTAGAAAGAATTATGTTGAGTCTTTATTACATAAAACTGCTCCTGAAAAGGAAGGATCCCGTTGCAAGCGACATATAGATAGAAGTAATACGATTCAGACTGATTCAGATTGACTACCATGATGAAGCAAACACACCTGTCTTTGCAAGACCAAATTTGATTGGCTCATTGTAAAATTGGCAAAATCTATAAATAAATGCTGCTTGATCTAGATGCTGCCCAGGCAGAATATTTGCTGCCTGAGTAGTAACTAACTGGTGTGTCTCGTAGTATCACAGTCCGTCCCATTTTTGTCCGTACACGCCCTGGACTGTCATCCGTGAATATGTGAGCCAGACATAATATCCACATTGCTTTAAAGCGACTCGCAACCAGATGGTGCAATAAAAATAGTAAATTGTAAATATGTGTCAAACGCTTATATAAATGGTAAAGAATTAGTTTAGGATAAGAAATTCTGTTTAAAAAAAATGTATTTCAATAAAAAAAAATATTAGTCTCTGGTGGGATTCGAACCCGGGGCCCGGCATTGGCGGACAGAAGGCAAAATAGGGGAAACCGCTTAGACCAATGGACCACGGAACTATCTGTTTATCTCGGATCGATTTATCGTATTTCAATGTGTAGCAATCGAAAGTGCATACAACTTCGTAATTCGGCTCGTGTTTATGTCTGAGCCCGTGTAGAGAAGCAACAACAACAACTATACCGTCTACTAGTCGGTATAGAAAAACGATGGAAAATATCTAAAAATCTAAGATTCGGTGACGATTCTTGAGACTTTTTTTGGACTGATCATATTTTTTTAATGTCAGAAGCCAAATAATGCCACAAATTTGCTTTTATTTGAGTATTTTATTTTATTTTGACAAGTACACCATCCGGTTGCGAGTCCCTTTAAGCTGTCACCTGTCTTTAATGCAATCAATTAGTCGTCGTTTTAGTGGTCGTAATAGAGATGTTTTACTGTATTGGTTTTTATGTTTACCTGTTTGTATATAGGTAGCATGAAATGCGATCAAATATCAAAGGTTCACCATTCTCGCTGCTGGTAAGAAGTGCCTCGTTCAATGACTGTAAGTTCGTTTTTTTCTTTTAATCTGATAAACAATATTGTGTATACCGGTATGTCACATGGCATTCGATTTTTCAAATGAAAATACTGTTACTTAACCCTCTCACTCTCAATGACGCTTAAAAGCGCGTTTGCAAACAGTTTGGATCCTGATCAGGATTCAAACTGTTTGACACTCGTATCGATATGTTTTGAGTCATACTACATTGAATCTTACTTTGAAACGTTCTTGCAAACAACAAAATTGAAGCAGACGATAATGGAACGGTGAAGGGGTAAAAATCTATCGAACATTTTTGGTAGTGAAAGGGTTTATTTCGAAAGCATGTCAAACAGTAATAGAGATCATTCAACGATATTTATTTCAGGTAGGTAATTTAATTAGATTATTCAAATATTTCCGATAGTTGGAATAAGATGGATACATGTAGACAATGTACAGTGGAGAATCTGTTATTCTTTCCCGTTTAAACGCAAACGTACGCAAACGCAAAGCACTAAAACGTAGAAAAGTACAACTTTTGGACAATTCTGATAATTCATGTTTATCTTGGTGGCAAACAGTTTGGAGCCTGATCAGACGCCGGGTTACCCGGCGTCTGATCTGGCTCCAAACTATTTGCACTGCAAATAAAAGATTTAGCGTAAACGCGTTTATTGGGAAAGAATAACAGATTCTCCACTGTATATAACATGTATTTACTGGGCTAAACAAGCAGTTTGGATGCAGGTCGGCCATGAAGTGAACTGACACACAGCCAATAATGACTGTTAATTACTCAGATCTCGTTTTTTAAGTTCTCATTAAACCAATCTGTAATCGAGAGCCAATTGAGTTCTTGAATACTTTATGTAATTGTTGCACATAAGTATTGTTATCAATTGTACATGTACTAGTACTGTAAAACAGGTATTTTTTGCGTCATGAATATTTCGTGTAATGCGATTTTGTATAAATTCGCGACATCATGCGATATTTCAAGCAGGTGGTAGATTAAAGCAGGCTGAAAGTAAAGCAAAATGTGCCTTAATGCACATTCTGCTTTACTTTCAATCTGCTTTAAGAAGTCACCCATTTTCAAAACTAGAGACGCGAGGCAACACATTCGCGAATTAACGCGTAAATTATATTCTCGCGAATAAAACCGGTTTTACGGTATATAAATCATCTTTGGTCGTGACGGTACAGTACGTAAGGGAACATATTTACTACAGTACGGTATTGCAAACTTCACTTGACTTTGACTTTAAAAAGACCTTTGACTCGCTATCATTCGGTTTGATCGTTCTTCAACTTTGGAGATATGTTTCAACAAGAAGCCCATGGGCCATATTTTGCTCACCTGAGAATAGCTGACAAAATTGAGATAGTGAATTTGGTCCCGGGCACGGTCAATTTTGACCACAGGGGCATACTTTGAAAATCTTGATAGAGGATCTGTTAATGATGATATGTGCCAAAATATCTAAGCTCTATGAACTAGAGGGTCAGACAAGAAGATTATGTAAGTTTTCATTGAAAAAAAACCCCTACTATATTTAGCTAATGTGACCTAGATTTGCAACAGACCGAACCCTATTTAACACTATTGGTAATGGCCCTCTAGAAGTGTCACCGTGCAAAATATCAAAGCTCTGACCATATTAGTTCCAGAGAAGAAGTCGTTTAAAACTTTTGCTATATAACTCTACGTAAAACTGTGACCCCCCCCCCCGTGCAGGGCCAATTTTGAATGGCTAAGAAATTTTATAAATAATATACAATAAAGGTAATTGCTATAAACTAGTAAATTGTTGGAGTGACAAAAAAATCATCAATTTTTTTTCTCAATTATTTTGGTTTAAAAAATGCATTTAAGTCTTTTTTAAGTAAACTAAACGTTACATTGGTAAATGATTCTATATCTGACTATCCCTTAAATTATAATATGGACCCCATTGTAACAAAATTTATAAATAATATTCTTAGTAAAAACGAAGATGTGCTTACAAGTAAAACAAAATGGATAACTATATATGAGAATGATAACATTGACTAGACAAAAAAATATAGCCATGTTTTCAAATGTACCAGAGATACATATATACAATGGTTACAAACAAGAATTATACACAGGATTTTACCAACACACTCGTTACTGTTTAAAATGAATTTTAAAGATTCCAATATACATGTATGTCGTTTTTGTCAGAGTTATGACGAACGTATTAACCATATTATTTGGGACTGTTGTAAAATAAAACCATTGATAAACCATATAACAGAAAAACTTTTGAATTTGACCACACACTCAAATAGATACTTTGACTGTAATCCTAGGTTCAGGCAGAAATGACTACAGACTTGTTATTTTATTCCTAGAATATGAGTGCTCATTATTTATCATTTTTAATAAACGAGATGACAATAAAAAAATAAAATAACGAGTTTATTAAAAATGATAAGTAATGAGCACGAATGTGAGACTCTATTTACCAAATAACAATTTTAAACACCTATTAAATCAATCGAAGCTATATATATATATATAGCTACTATACTACTATAGTTTGTAAATATTTGTGCTATAGAGATTTACCGCCAAAACCTGACGTTGTTATGTGATAAATAGTCATATAGGATATCCCTACAAGAATAAAAAAAATCTATATACAATGTACTGTTATTCTTTCTTTTTTCTTATTTCTCTTTAAAAAAGTACTTAACAACTCTTGAATATTGCAATACTAAAAAGTTTGCACTCTTTCATGGGTGACCTTCTGTTACATGAAATATTGTGTCGTTGATTTCTTGCACGCTGAAGAAAACGTGTATGAAAGTTCCGAGTATATCCATGAACGTTTTAGATATGGATCAGACCTCTTGCTCGAATATATCTAACACAAACACAAACATTAATCAGCGTTCAAACATCAAACGAAAAATTATTGTGTTATATACATGTAATTGATATGAATATGAATGTATATACATATGTGATTGTAACATTCTTGAATTATATTATATATATAATTATGTAATTGATTTGAAAATGAATGTATATACATTTGAGATTGTAATATTCTTGAATAAAAAACAAAAAACAAAACACAAGAAAAAAAACAAAAAAACCCAACCTTCACCTGTTCTTTTGTTGTTGTTATGTTTTGCGTTTACGTTGTCAAAGACATGGTTTTAAGTGGAATGTTTAAATATCTTCAGATCTGCATGTATGTGAATATAATACTACAGCGCTCCCTCTCTACAACGGCCCTACCAACAACGACTCCCTCCTTACAACGACCCTTGTCGCTGTTCCCCAAACAAGAACATTATATGCCTAACACTTTCACTTTTGCAATATCGTCTGCTTAAAACTGTCGTCTGCTGTTTTTCTCAAAGTTACATAATATACATTTTGACAGAAAAAACTTAATGACGAGTGACAAACAGCTTGAATCAAGATCAGACGCCGCGTCACGCGGCGTCTGATGTGAATTCAAGCTGTTTGCAAATGTAATCCAATGTCCCTCCCTGTAACGACTCCCTCCGAACAACGCACATATTTTTTGTCTCCCGTTGGGTGTCGTTGAAGAGAGGGAGCGCTGTACTAGCCAACGCTCCCAACTCACCACTTTACATAAAGTTAATGTATCGTATTAAGGTGGTTCGCAGGTCTGCTTTCGTGTCAAACTTCATTCAAACATTGATTAAATTAAAATATACCATATGGAGAGTGAAAATTGTTAAAATAAAAAATACAGCACCGGGTTTTTACAGGATATTTTATTTAGAAAAATTCCATTTTTAATACACAGGAATATCTTTTTTACGAAATAATATAACTCAATAATTTCTATATATTCAAGTCAAATGTACAGACAATATAAGATACTGTTCAAATAAATTTAGTTCATGAAATATTTACTGGAAATATCAATGTTAAAAAAGGTCAAACTCTGAAAAAGTCACTAAATTGCAAATTACAAAACATTAGCTAATTTAAGACTTATTAGATAGATATTACTTAAAAATCTACTAGTGACAAAAGCTTAGTAAAATTCTACAGTAGACTTTACTTTTTATACATGATTCCCAGAAATTCAGACAATAATTTAACACAAAAAGTGTTACCTCCCTTGAGTACAACTTTAAAAGTAGCTTCTGCGTTTGTTCCACTTTCACCTTTATCATACTCTTAAACGCAATGTTAAGGTGATTAAGGCACAACTTGAACTTAGTTAACTGGGCTTAAGAACTACATGCGTTCTTAAATACAATCCGGATTGAAATTGAATGCGGCTTTTAAATAGAATCAATTCAGATAAAAGTAACCTTTATGTTGCTGGTAGTAATATGAAGTTTTACTACGTTTAAACTCGTAAATATAATACATCTAAGACAATCTGAAAAAAGACTCACCAAAAGCACAAAGACAAGCTGCCCGTTTTATGAAGAGGAATTTCAAATCGAAATCGCTAAACAAAATCGCCATTTGCTCATCAAAGCCCTGTTATTACTCCAACAAGGAAGTAGGAACGTGAGACTAATTTTTCTTTTAATACAATGTGGTTGACGGGTTGGGGTAGATCATACCTCCTGATCTGTACCTTACACAAGAATTAACGAATTAATTCAAGCCGTGTTGTGTTTTTGGGAAACCTGTATAAAACGGTTGTTTGGGATCCCATTTGAACTACATGCCATGGGACGTGATTCTTTCACAAAAAGCGGCTTTATCTAGGAAATTCGCTTTTTTAATATTTTTTAATAAACCTAGATTGTATATCAACAAACATTTTCAGCAAGTTTGGTGAAGATCCAATCAAAAGTGTTTGTGTTAGAGAAAGTTAAGAGCAAAAAAGTCTAGGACATAATTCCGACATGCCTTATGCGACTATAGAAGTAATCAAACTGGACCTAGATGTTATATTAATAAACATTTTCAGCAAGTTTGGTGAAGATCCGATAAAAACTGTTTGTGTTAGAAAGCGGACAAGGCTGTAACAGCCATTTTTTAATATTTCAAGGGCAATGACCCCGACATGCCTTATGCAATTTGAGTAGTTATCGGACTTGGCCTAGTTTTTATTCCAAAAACACTTTCAGCAAGTTTGTCGAAGATCGCATAAAAAGTATTCGAGTTAGAGAGCGGACAAAAAAAATGTGACAGTCTGACTAACTGACGGAGGGACGGACAGAGGAATGGACAGGGCGTTTACTATATGGCCTCACGGTGGGGCCTTAAAATGCGCAAAAATTCTTATCCTCGTTGTGTCGAAATGTGGCTTATTTATAGCAATATCCTGGATACGTTCGCACACAGTGAAGTTGATCCCGGCCGTATCACGTGACACTAAGCCGTGTGGTATTGTTTATATCAGAAGTTCTATTTTCGGTTTATTATGGTTTTAAATCGCCTATTTAGGTGATATAGGTCTATCTTCAACTTTCCAAAGACCGGGTTGGCCCATAAGAATGTTCAAACATTATTATTAAGCACGTGTGTGTTTTTACACCGAGGAGAAGCCTTTGTGCGCTTATAGACTGTGTCTATTTCATATTATGGAATACGCACTGCCAAGTTATCCATATTGGACTCGGACTCCGATAATGGATGAACAATTGTAAATCTATATAAATTAAAATGCTCGATTTATTTTAAATGACAAAGTAATTTCAGACATAAAAGGATTACCTTATGTAAGCATACCGTCCGATACATCTATCACGTTGCAGGTGACATTACCACTGGTGGGTACTCTGTCTTTGTAAGATCGAGTTTGATTGGTTCATTGTAAAACTGGCGAAATCTATAAATAAATGCTGCCTGTGCTCAGGCAGCAAATATGCTGCTCAGGCAACATCTAGATGCTGCCCGGGCAACATCTAGATGCTGCCTGAGCAGCAACTATACTATCGACCCCTTTGGTACACCATACTCCTCGGCGATATGGTATCCTTTATATACCGGGTTCTAGATAGGAGAGGGTAAACCGAACAAATCCAACATTGTCTCTCTCGCTCACTTCAGCACCAAATCTTATAATGTCACTTTTCATTAGAATCGTCTCGAATATGTTGAATATATTGTATATTTCAATGTTTACTGTATATTGCAAAGTGTACAGTGGGATGGGTCTCCGACCCACATATACCTATTCATGGACATAATAAAACATTGAACTGATTTTTTAATACTCTCCTTATGTCTAGAGCCTTGATATACATGTAAATAATAAAATATGACCGCCAGGCCGCAAGTTCTTTCAATATTAGAATTGACCATTTGCTTTATCGTTTAACTGCAAAGAGGTATAAAAAATTAAATAATATCCCGGTACCATGAGAATACGTATTTATGTCAACAAATATCTTTTTTATAAATCACATAATGTTTCGTATATTTCAGATAGGGTCCAATAGAAAGCTGGTTTGGTTTGCGACACAATGAATTCAGAACTGTTACATAATTCTAGTAGATCTAATCATAGTTATGTCAACGAAACAAGGACCCCAGATGAGCTAACAACACAACCAAAGAGTATTCGATATTTCTACATTATTACATCATTAGTGTGTTCTGTTTTACTCGTCGCATCAGTCGTAATTCTTCAGGACTGTAAGAGGATACAATTTCAGATAAAACAGCTATCCTACAATTGTTTACTAAGCGATGCGTTATTCCACATCGTAATTGTCGTGCTGTCTGTGGCTATCCTCTTTCTTGGGCAAGAATATGCTCACGTTGTTGGTTCAATCCGTATCCTTGCTGTTATATGTCAAGTAATAACGCTATCGTCTATTGCCTCGTTAACCCTTGAGAGACTAATGGCCTTGTGTGACACCATGAGATACACGTCTGTTGTCAACAAAAGAAACGTCATCATACTGTCGCTACATATCTGGATCACCCATCCCGTGTTAATAATCTCAGCGATCCTGTCACGATGCACCATTGAAAATGGAAAGGAAATATGCAGCACTGTAGATGAACAAACCATTTTAAGACTCACTCTTGCAAGTTTATTTATCATCTATCACAGTTTCATTATAGTGGCCTATATAAAGATTCGAGTTGTGTTGAAGCGTCACCAGAAGGTGATTACTGAAACGTTGAAAGTGTTGACCACCTCAGAAAGAACAAATTCACCAAGGAAGAGGAAAATTGCTACAGGAGCCATCATACAAGTTATACTTATCTTTGAAACTTTAGTTCTACCAGCGATGATTCTTAACGCTCTTGCTTTCGTAATTGACAAATCCCTTTATGTTGAGGAGAACATTTCAATTGCATATTTAGGAGGCCATGTAATTAATGTAATAAATACAGCACTGCGTCTCAAAGTTTATCTATTGAATATCAAAGAATGTAGATACATACTGTTCAAGAAATTTCTAACATGGAACGAGAATAGTGAGACCCGATTGGAGATGATGAGGAGATCGGTCTATAGTATTGTGCTCAACGAATAAACCCACACATTTAGAACTCGGTTAACCCATTCACAAATAAATACGCCTTTTAACGCCTACAACTTCTTCCTTAACTGAAAAAATAGTTCCAATTGATACAGTTATGAATATGTGTGATAAGAAACATTTTCTATATTCTAACAGATGATAGCTTAATGCAGGCTGAAAGTAAAGCAGAATTCGACTTAAGGCGCATTCTGTTTTACTTTGAACCTGCTTTAAGTGGTCATCTGTCTTCAAAACTAGAAACAAGCTATGGGGTAATGTTGTCAACAAAAGAAACGTCATTATAATATAATGTCGCTACATATCTGGATTACCCATCCCGTGGTAATAATCTCAGCGATCCTGTCACGATGCACCATTGAAAATGGAAAGGAAATATGCAGCACTGTAGATGAACAAACCATTTTAAGACTCACTCTTGCAAGTTGTTTTATCATCTATCACAGTTTCATTATAGTGGCCTATATAAAGATTCGAGTTGTGTTGAAGCGTCACCAGAAGGTGATTACTGAAACGTTGAAAGTGTTGACCACCTCAGAAAGAACAAAGCCACCAAGGAAGAGGAAAATTGCTACAGGAGCCATCATACAAGTTTTACTTATCTTTGAAACTTTAGTTCTACCAGCGATGATTCTTAACGCTCTTGCTTTCGTAATTGACAAATCCCTTTATGTTGAGGAGAACATTTCAATTGCATATTTAGGAGGCCATGTAATTAATGTAATAAATACAGCACTGCGTCTCAAAGTTTATTTATTGAATATCAAAGAATGTAGATACATACTGTACAAGAAATTTCTTACATGGAACGAGAATAGTGAGACCCGATTGGAGATGATGAGGAGATCGGTCTACAGTATTGTTTTCTAAACGAATAAACCCACACATTTAGCACTCGGTTAAACCCATTAACTCATTTGTGTCCACGATCCCGTATATGTGACATAGGCAAACAGTGTAGACTCTGATCAGACGCTAAATTATGCGGCGTCTGATCAGAGTATGCACTGTTTGCTGATAGGAATTTCAATATAAAACAAACTGAAAATGAAAATTTTGATCAGGCACCCCTTAGATATCCAATGTATAAGCATGGAATACTCCACTTGGCGCAAATGGGTTAAAAACTCTCATAACTATTTATAATACCTCAACAGTACCGTCTGCTTAACATTGATGTTTTTGTTAAAGTTTGAATGTTACTTATAAGGCAGTGGGCCTAAAGAATTTGCTCGTAATCGGAGAAAGAGAAACCAGACATCGGCTTTAACCCCCAGTGGTAGTTAATGATTGCTGCTGACCGTGCCAAGGCGGGCTCCTATATTCACTTTGCTTTATGTTTGTCTTGCGTGTTGTTTTCTATTTAGTGTGTAGATGAAGGAATGGGAGTGTGCGTGTATGTGTGTGTGTGTGTGTGTGTATGTGTGTGTTTGTTATGGTATGGCTGTGTGTGTGTTCTGCTTGAGAGGTGGGTGTATTGTTTGTGTTGCGTTTCCTGCTTGAGTTTTTCGTATTTATTTGAATCACAACAGTTACAGTGTGTTATTGCGACTGGAATAATTAACCCCTTCACTGCGATACCGTTATCAGATTTAACCAATTTCCTTTTTTTCTCCTCAAAATAAGGCAAATAGACTCAAGTTAAATCGAGGTGTCAAATTGTTTAAATCCTGATCAGACTCTGCTTCATCTGATGAGGATCTAAACCTTATGAAAATAACCTTTGTATTCGGTATATGGCAGTGAAGACGGAGGGTAAACATTTGATACTGTAAAACAGGTATTTTTCGCGTCATGAATAAAATTGCGTAATGCGATTTTGTATTAATTCGCGACATCATGCAATATTGCTTAAAGCAGGCTGAATGTAAAGCAGAGTGTGCCGTAAGGCACATTCTGCTTTACGTTCAACCTGCTTTAAGAAGTCACCTATTTCCAAAACTAGAGACCCGAGGCAACACATTCGCGAATTAACGCGTAAATTATATTCTCGCGAATAAAACCGGTTTTACAGTAATGACATACAGTGGGGTTAAGATTACAATGTAACAATGTAACTCAAATAACCCGTTTGCCCTGAAACAACAATTTCCTTTATCTGGCATCTTATCAGGTTTCACTTTGACTGAAACACGGAAAATTTTAAAATGAAATTGGTTTATTTGATTAAACGCCGGTTTTCACACATTTATATGTATTCAGTGGCATTTTACAATACATGAAATACATTTATCATGAGTAGATTGAGTGCATACAGTAGTGATAATATAATACAGCATCGTGCCATTAGTAATCGTCAAAACGTCATTTAAAAATTGCGTTGGATGAAAAGGGGGAGAATTAAAAGACGTTTTTTTTTTTACCTCAACTATTACTTTTTAAGCTATCATGACGTCATATGACGTAATAAATATCAAATAGTACTTTAGATATAGGCATACATTGATTTCGATATAATTTAATATTGTTTGTTTTTATTACTTTAGGTTAGTTTTGATTGGCTATATATTTTTCATAACCCCATGAAAAAAGCATAAGGCCACGCCTTGTCGTACAACTTTCTCTTACTCCAAGTTATCCCCACAAACGCTGCACGAAACGGGAGGCCAATGACGTTACTACAAAACAGCGCCACGTTTCGTCGGTAATTGTATATGGCGGAGGGCCTACAACCCATCCCAGTATGATAGGTATATGTGCAAAAACTGTTTTAATATTTTGAAAAGAAGAACTCAACTTGTATGTAAGTAATGCATATTTTTCTTATTCCTTATAGATTAAAGTCTTACCTATCACAGGTGTTTGTTGCTAATCAATTCAGTTTTGATCTGATCAAAGATGATAACGGCTTCTTTAATTCATTTCTTAGTAAAACGCATTGGTGTACTTTTTGAATCTCAGATGTTTCAGCTTTCTTCGTATTGCATTTCTTAATATAACGATTAGCAACATCCACATGGTACTACCTTTGTATATATTTATATAATAATTACTAATGAATCGAATAATGTCTTTGATTCTTGAACTGTGATAGTCTCTTATAATTCTTAGCAAGAATGGCTGTGTACGCCATATTGGTTGTATATGTGATATTTGTTATTATATATTATGTACACAGATGATACTTGAATAAAAATCTATATATACAGTGGAGAATCTGTTATTCTTTCCCGTTTAAACGCAAACGTACGCAAACGCAAAGCACTAAAACGTAGAAAAGAACAACATTTTGACAATTATGATATTTCATGTTTATCTTGGTGGCAAACAGTTCGGAGCCTGATCAGACGCCGGGTTACCCGGCGTCTGGTCTGGCTCCAAACTGTTTGCACTGCAAATAATAGTTTTAGCGTAAACGCGTTTATTGGGAAAGAATAACAGATTCTCCACTGTATTCCTTAAGTTAAGTAACATTGTAGGAAGAGGGTAAGAGCTAAGCACTGATACAGTGAAAGTCATTGTTTCGTTGTAGCACTTGGGAATTCGACAAACAGAAATTTCACAAAGATTATGCATTCATAGGCCTACAATAACATGTATAATTAACAGATTTCAGTAACTTAGTAATATTGAGAATCTTTCAAGAGGTACTTCGACAAAAACCAGTAGAAACGTTAAGTGTTATGTTACGAAGCTGTGTTTATCGTATGAAGGCATCGGAACTCCTCTGCCTTTGGTAGGTGGAAACTTAAGAAAATGCCTTAGGCTTCATAAACATACTTGAAGATAACCTGTGGCCTCTTGTGTTTCGTCATTTTCAAACTAAAAACTACGACACCAGTCATTTTGTTTTTCGACGTTCACCCATGGCACGACGCTGTATATGGGTTAGTTTAAAATCTCGTTAATCATATAATTAAAACGTAATTAAAATCAATTAACATATAAGACCAGGAATAAATGAGTTACAGTTTTACGACACTGCAACCCAGAATAGGTCATATAACGCCGATACAGAGCAGAAAACGTTATTGTTTCCCAACAAACGCGTTAACGCTGAAACTACTATTTGCAGTGCAAACAGTTTGGAGCAACCCGGCGTCTGATCAGGCTCCAAACCGTTTTCCACTCAGCTTAATATCAATAGTCAGAATTATCAAAAAGTTGTTCTTTTCTACATTTTAGGGTTTTGTGTTTGCGTTTCGTTGCGTTTAAACGGGAAAGCATAACGTTTTCCCATATATGTTTAGGAATGATGCTATGAGATGATGATTTTAAAATGATGATTTCGGGAAAATGATCTTAGGAATATAATTTCGGATAGATGGATGAGTTGGGTTTTACGGCACTGCAACACGAAACAGGTCATATATAGAGCCGATGAATGATGAGGGAAGAGGATATGAGTTGGTGATGATTTTTAGACGATGATTTTATGAAGATGATGAATTTAGGAAGATGATTTTGGGGAAATGATATCGGTTGGATGGGTGGATGAGTTGGGTTGTACGGCACTGCGACACAAAAAGGGACCTATGGAACCGATGAATGATGAGGGATGATGATATGAAATGATGATGATGATTTAAAAAAATGATTTCGGGAAGATAATTTCAGGAAGATGATTTCGGATTGATGGATAAATGAGTTTGATTGTACTACACTGCGACACTAAATAGACACAGGTACCAGGTGGCCGTTTAATAAATAGTTACCTTTGGTTAAAGTAGTTAATCTTACCTCGTTGAGTTCATTAAGTTCAAAGGCAAGAACCACGCTATAAAATATGTTGTTAACCTTATGAACAAGACAGATATCTTGGTTTTTAATTGTCCTGACTGAAAGGCACTCTGTTCCCTTATTTTAATTCACTTGTGCGAAAAACTTGGTATGAACGTTCGTAAGACCATGATGTTTCAAGAAAGCATGATGTTTAAGACCAATAGAAATGTCAAAATAGTAAAAAGCTATTTATTTGATGAAAAAAAGGACATTTCATCAATTCCCTAAAACTACCAGTGATTACGCGTAATCCCTAAAACATTCAGAGAGTACTCGTAATCCCTGATTACATTTAACCCCTGTAACATATACAACATTTACCACGACTCATCCGCAATGAACTGGAATTACATGTAATCGTATTATTACGGTAATGACTATAACTATTATTAATTAGTACTAGCAGTATTAGTATGTTTGATATAATTAATACATTATTCATTAATTAATGATATATCTATATTCATAACTGTTTCATAATATATTTATATTCGTGTTTCCTTGACAACTTGTGAACTGTATGTATGGGACTGTTCTCATGTTTTTGTATGTAAATGCAAACTGAGAGAGAAATAAACTGAAACTGAAACTGAAACTAAATTCGACCTTCTCCACTACAGTGTACATGAACAATGGCAAACAAAATATGAAACATATTTGTATAGACAAAACAAGAACTATTAACCCATGATATTAACACACTGATCCCTAGTATTAATATCTTAGTCTTTTAAAACCAGTGTACTTATAAAGAGTGCATATATCTGATGCAAGCAATGAATATCGAGATCACCGAGACTTTGTTCTCGGTATTCACTTCTAGTCCATCGGATAGATGAAAAATCGTGCACTTTGTCGTAAAAGCATGATATTTGGCACACATGTATGTCATGGCATAAGAAAGACAAATAGCTATAGTGCCAAGCTCGATTTGACATCTGACCTCCCTGGCGGCCATTTTCAAAAATTGCCGCTACGGTTGTAATACTGGATGGCTTTAAAAATACTTCAGGGTCTAAATCAGTTGGATTGTGCTTTTAAATTTTATACCAGGGTCTTTTGCCAATTTTTGGCATGAGGCCGCCGGGCTATTTTAGATCTACTGGACCAAGTGTTTGACTGGGGCTGATCATGTTTGAATTGTGCTAAATTCTTTCATTTTGTGTGAAATATTTGCAATCTAATCTACTAAAACTTTACTACTGACTGCAGACAAGATTAAAACTTAGAGACGTGCAGCGCTTATGTTATGTTGATTCTCTTGCTTACACCCAGGGCATATAAAATAGTTATTCGTTAAAAAGAAAGTAACAATGTATTTTATTGCCATTACTTTACACAACAATATATCCGTAGCTACTGTTCCACCCACTTCCGCAGCATGTTACTTTTAGAGCGTGTAGGTTTAATGTGACTGTCGCTTTCTTATTAACTTCCTAAGTTTTTTTCTTGATTGATATTGATAGTTCGAATCATGGTCGTTCAGAATGGGCCGGGTGCTATCAGGTCACCCTTGAGCGTTTTGATCCATTTCCGGTTTACCCCACCCACCATTTTTGATCATTTCCACGAAAAGATGTTTTATGATATACCCCGGCATCGAAATCCGGGTAGCTTCTTTGAAAATTTAAGTATTATATCAACGAAAATTAAACCAAAGATGTACCTTAATGATTGTAGCATGCTAGTAATGTATTGCAGTTTGGTAACCTTGACCTTGTACCTTGACCTCTGTGACATTTGTTATTTATTTTGCATTCAATAGGTCAATGTTGGATTGAGTACTTCAAATACGGTCACATAACTTCACATGTATGTGTACCTCAAAAAAGTAAAACCAGTTACAATATTAATTAGTGACCTTGACCTTTAACATTGACCTCTGTGACCTAGATTATTTTTTCTGTTTAGGTCAGTGTTGGACCCGCAGCTAAAGTCACGTTAACTTAATATGCTTTTGCGCGTCAATATATTTCATTCTTAGCATATAGGTTTTGTGACATACACTTACTAGAAACTTTGAAGGTTGTCTTCATTTCAACAACTACCACCAGGATTATCAATAAGAGACATTAAACCCTTAATTACAATAAGCATGATGATGACCATTGTTAACGGCGGGATGGTGCATCTGAACACGTTTGTCGGGACGCTAAACCATATCATGAACAACAGCAATCTTACATAGTGTTTGATAATTGTTTTGATGTCTACAGTCATTGAAGCTTGTATGACATTGAGCTTTAACCCTTAGCCTGCCACTCACGACTATAGCTCCATATGCAAACAGCTTGGATCCGAATGAGACGTCGAGTAACTCGGCGTCTCATCCGGATCAAAGCTGTTTGACACTCGGACAACATTTTCAGCAATTTTGAGCAACTTTGAAACTTGAAGCAGACGAGAAATATAGCAGACGACAATTTATTTGGCGGGCTAAGGGTTAATACAATAGTACATACCACAGCAGTATGCCAGTAGTAATGCGGTGTAAGCGTTAACTCTTTCCTCCCTAAAACTTCACATAGACAATCCCAGTTTCCATTTTTGTCTAGTCCATTTCTGGCTTTAAAGGGTTGTTTTTGTCAATGTTTGGCATTATGACAAACTGTGAAGACCCAGATCAGAGGGCTCCGAAAGGAGCCCTCTGATCTGGGTATTCACTGTTTGCATAGGACAAGTGCACTTCTCACATGTGTACTGTTTGAAAAGGACGCCTATATGCGGGACTAGGGCTCAAAGGGTTAAGGCAGACAATAACATTCGATTGAGAAAAAGCTAAATTTGCTATTATAGTAAGGTCTACAGTAGAATTGTGATATTACAGCGATGTAAGGGTTAAAGCAGACACTAACATTTGGTTGTGAAAGGTTAACTTTGTAATTATAGTATAGACTACAGTATTATGATGACAGTATTGCGTTGTATGGGTTAACGCAGACAAAAACATTCGGTGTGAAAGGGTTAACTTTGTAATTATAGTATAGACTACAGTATTATGATGACAGTATTGCGTTGTAAGGGTTAAAGCAGACACTAACATTTGGTTGTGAAAGGGTTAACTTTGTTATTATAGTATAGACTACAGTATTATGATGACAGTATTGCGTTGTAAGGGTTAAAGCAGACACTAACATTTGGTTGTGAAAGGTTAACTTTGTAATTATAGTATAGACTACAGTATTATGATGACAGTATTGCGTTGTATGGGTTAAAGCAGACACTAACATTTGGTTGTGAAAGGTTAACTTTGTAATTATAGTATAGACTACAGTATTATGATGACAGTATTGCGTTGTATGGGTTAAAGCAGACACTAACATTTGGTTGTGAAAGTTTAACTTTGTAATTATAGTATAGACTACAGTATTATGATGACAGTATTGCGTTGTATGGGTTAACGCAGACAATAACATTTGGTTGGGAAAGTTTAACTTTGTAATTATAGTATAGACTACAGTATTATGATGACAGTATTGCGTTGTAAGGGTTAACGCAGACAATAACATTTGGTTGGGAAAGTTTAACTTTGTAATTATAGTTTAGACTACAGTATTATGATGACAGTATTGCGTTGTAAGGGTTACAGCAGACAATAACATTTGGTTGTGAAAGGTTAACTTTGTAATTATAGTATAGACTACAGTATTATGATGACAGTATTGCGTTGTATGGGTTAAAGCAGACACTAACAGTTGGTTGTGAAAGGGTTAACTTTGTAATTATAGTATAGACTACAGTATTATGATGACAGTATTGCGTTGTATGGGTTAACGCAGACAATAACATTTGGTTGGGAAAGTTTAACTTTGTAATTATAGTATAGACTACAGTATTATGATGACAGTATTGCGTTGTAAGGGTTACAGCAGACACTAACATTTGGTTGTGAAAGGTTAACTTTGTAATTATAGTATAGACTACAGTATTATGATGACAGTATTGCGTTGTATGGGTTAAAGCAGACACTAACAGTTGGTTGTGAAAGGGTTAACTTTGTAATTATAGTATAGACTACAGTATTATGATGACAGTATTGCGTTGTATGGGTTAACGCAGACAATAACATTTGGTTGGGAAAGTTTAACTTTGTAATTATAGTATAGACTACAGTATTATGATGACAGTATTGCGTTGTAAGGGTTACAGCAGACACTAACATTTGGTTGTGAAAGGTTAACTTTGTAATTATAGTATAGACTACAGTATTATGATGACAGTATTGCGTTGTAAGGGTTACAGCAGACACTAACATTTGGTTGTGAAAGGGTTAACTTTGTAATTATAGTATAGACTACAGTATTATGATGACAGTATTGCGTTGTAAGGGTTACAGCAGACACTAACATTTGGTTGTGAAAGGGTTAACTTTGTAATTATAGTATAGACTACAGTATTATGATGACAGTATTGCGTTGTAAGGGTTACAGCAGACAATAACATTTGGTTGGGAAAGTTTAACTTTGTAATTATAGTATAGACTACAGTATTATGATGACAGTATTGCGTTGTAAGGGTTAAAGCAGACACTAACATTTGGTTGTGAAAGGTTAACTTTGTAATTATAGTATAGACTACAGTATTATGATGACAGTATTGCGTTGTAAGGGTTAAAGCAGACACTAACATTTGGTTGTGAAAGGGTTAACTTTGTAATTATAGTATAGACTACAGTATTATGATGACAGTATTGCGTTGTAAGGGTTAAAGCAGACACTAACATTTGGTTGTGAAAGGGTTAACTTTGTAATTATAGTATAGACTACAGTATTATGATGACAGCATTGCGTTGTAAGGGTTACAGCAGACACTAACATTTGGTTGTGAAAGGTTAACTTTGTAATTATAGTATAGACTACAGTATTATGATGACAGTATTGCGTTGTAAGGGTTAACGCAGACAATAACATTTGGTTGTGAAAGTTTAACTTTGTAATTATAGTATAGACTACAGTATTATGATGACAGTATTGCGTTGTAAGGGTTACAGCAGACACTAACATTTGGTTGTGAAAGGGTTAACTTTGTAATTATAGTATAGACTACAGTATTATGATGACAGTATTGCGTTGTAAGGGTTACAGCAGACAATAACATTTGGTTGTGAAAGGGTTAACTTTGTAATTATAGTATAGACTACAGTATTATGATGACAGTATTGCGTTGTAAGGGTTAAAGCAGACACTAACATTTGGTTGTGAAAGGGTTAACTTTGTAATTATAGTATAGACTACAGTATTATGATGACAGTATTGCGTTGTAAGGGTTACAGCAGACACTAACATTTGGTTGTGAAAGGGTTAACTTTGTAATTATAGTATAGACTACAGTATTATGATGACAGTATTGCGTTGTAAGGGTTAAAGCAGACACTAACATTTGGTTGTGAAAGTTTAACTTTGTAATTATAGTATAGACTACAGTATTATGATGACAGTATTGCGTTGTAAGGGTTAAAGCAGACACTAACATTTGGTTGTGAAAGGGTTAACTTTGTAATTATAGTATAGACTACAGTATTATGATGACAGTATTGCGTTGTAAGGGTTAACGCAGACAATAACATTTGGTTGTGAAAGGGTTAACTTTGTACTTATACTATAGACTACAGTATTATGATGACAGTATTGCGTTGTAAGGGTTAAAGCAGACACTAACATTTGGTTGTGAAAGTTTAACTTTGTAATTATAGTATAGACTACAGTATTATGATGACAGTATTGCGTTGTAAGGGTTAAAGCAGACACTAACATTTGGTTGTGAAAGGGTTAACTTTGTAATTATAGTAAAGACTACAGTATTATGATGACAGTATTGCGTTGTATGGGTTAACGCAGACAATAACATTTGGTTGTGAAAGTTTAACTTTGTAATTATAGTATAGACTACAGTATTATGATGACAGTATTGCGTTGTAAGGGTTAAAGCAGACACTAACATTTGGTTGTGAAAGGGTTAACTTTGTAATTATAGTATAGACTACAGTATTATGATGACAGTATTGCGTTGTAAGGGTTAAAGCAGACACTAACATTTGGTTGTGAAAGTTTAACTTTGTAATTATAGTATAGACTACAGTATTATGATGACAGTATTGCGTTGTAAGGGTTAAAGCAGACACTAACATTTGGTTGTGAAAGGGTTAACTTTGTAATTATAGTATAGACTACAGTATTATGATGACAGTATGGTGTTGTAAGGGTTACAGCAGACACTAACATTTGGTTGTGAAAGTTTAACTTTGTAATTATAGTATAGACTACAGTATTATGATGACAGTATTGCGTTGTAAGGGTTAAAGCAGACACTAACATTTGGTTGTGAAAGGGTTAACTTTGTAATTATAGTATAGACTACAGTATTATGATGACAGTATTGCGTTGTATGGGTTAAAGCAGACACTAACAGTTGGTTGTGAAAGGGTTAACTTTGTAATTATAGTATAGACTACAGTATTATGATGACAGTATTGCGTTGTAAGGGTTAAAGCAGACACTAACATTTGGTTGTGAAAGGGTTAACTTTGTAATTATAGTATAGACTACAGTATTATGATGACAGTATTGCGATGTAAGGGTTACAGCAGACAATAACATTTGGTTGTGAAAGTTTAACTTTGTAATTATAGTATAGACTACAGTATTATGATGACAGTATTGCGTTGTAAGGGTTACAGCAGACAATAACATTTGGTTGTGAAAGTTTAACTTTGTAATTATAGTATAGACTACAGTATTATGATGACAGTATTGCGTTGTAAGGGTTACAGCAGACAATAACATTTGGTTGTGAAAGGTTAACTTTGTAATTATAGTATAGACTACAGTATTATGATGACAGTATTGCGTTGTAAGGGTTAAAGCAGACACTAACATTTGGTTGTGAAAGGGTTAACTTTGTAATTATAGTATAGACTACAGTATTATGATGACAGTATTGCGTTGTAAGGGTTACAGCAGACACTAACATTTGGTTGTGAAAGGTTAACTTTGTAATTATAGTATAGACTACAGTATTATGATGACAGTATTGCGTTGTAAGGGTTAAAGCAGACACTAACAGTTGGTTGTGAAAGGGTTAACTTTGTAATTATAGTATAGACTACAGTATTATGATGACAGTATTGCGTTGTATGGGTTAAAGCAGACACTAACAGTTGGTTGTGAAAGGGTTAACTTTGTAATTATAGTATAGACTACAGTATTATGATGACAGTATTGCGTTGTAAGGGTTAAAGCAGACACTAACATTTGGTTGTGAAAGGGTTAACTTTGTAATTATAGTATAGACTACAGTATTATGATGACAGTATTGCGTTGTAAGGGTTACAGCAGACAATAACATTTGGTTGTGAAAGGGTTAACTTTGTAATTATAGTATAGACTACAGTATTATGATGACAGTATTGCGTTGTAAGGGTTACAGCAGACACTAACATTTGGTTGTGAAAGGTTAACTTTGTAATTATAGTATAGACTACAGTATTATGATGACAGTATAGCGTTGTAAGGGTTACAGCAGACAATAACATTTGGTTGTGAAAGGGTGAGCTTTGTTACTTTAGTAAAGACGACATTATTATGACGATGGTTTTGGATGTAAAGGTTAAAGCAGACAATACCATTTGGTTGCGAAAGGGCTAATATGAAATGGACCAACCAAATAATTTTGGTCAGGCAACTAGTATTTAGTTCACAGTAGTTATATTACTCAAAAAGTCAATGTTACCCTTTCATTGCCAAAGTTATAGTGACGTTTACCTATTCGCTGTCATTTTGTCGTGAGCTTCGATATTGTTGTCAGCAATACCGTTATATAGTGAGATTGAAGGCATTTTCAGTTGTGTAGTTTCAAAATGAGTGTCATACAGTTTTGATCCGATCAGACGCCACGAAACGCGGCCTCTGGTCAGGATAAAAAATGTTTACAAATGCGCATTTTTGCGTCATTGAAAGTTAAAGTGTTTATACAGTGCTCCCTCTCTACAACGACACATTTTGGGAGACACAGATTGTGTGTGTTGTTCGGAGGGAGTTGTTATAGAGAGAGATAATTCAGACTTGGCTCACCTTTGCAAACAGCTTGAATCAAGATCATACACCGCGTAACGCGGCGTCTGATCTGGATTCAAGCTGTTTGTCACTCGTCATTATGTTTATTCTATCAAATTGTCAACTTATATGTAACTTTGAGAAAAAGCAGCAGGCGACAATTTAAATAGACGATATTGCAACAGTATAAAAACGTTAGACATAATTTTCCTGTTTAGGGAACTTGGGCAAGGGTCGTTATAAGGAGGGGGTTGTTGTTGGGATGGCCGTTGAAGAGAGGGAACACTGTATTAACCCATAGCCCGCCAAATAAATTGTCGTCTGCTATATTTCTCGTCTGCTTCAAGTTTCAAAGTGCTTCAAAGTTGCTGAAAATTGCTGAAAATGTTGTCCGAGTGTCAAACAGCTTGGGTCCGGATGAGACGCCGAGTTACTCGGCGTCTCATCCGGATCCAAGCTGTTTGCATATGGAGCTAGTCGTGAGTGGCAGGCTAAGGGTTAACCATTTTACCACCATAGACGACTAAAGACAACAATATAGCGGTGAAGGGGTAAACAATTACATGACTGAATTTGACTGAGAACGGGCTACACCAGAAGGTAGCTGCGATCAGGACAAATGAATGACCTTTATGCTTGACTGACATCCTGTTTTATGCAGACCACTATCTTTAACCCATTACCCCATAAATACGCCTTTTTACGCCTTAAATTTATTCCTCCACTGTAGAAAAAAGTTCTAATTGTTCTAAGTTCTAATTTGCGCTCCCTGTGTGAAAAGAGCGCTATATAAATCTGGTATAATAATAATAATTGATACAGTTATGAAATTATATTCAAAGAATTATTTTCTATATTCTAGCAGATGGTAGCTTAAAGTAGGCTGAAAGTAAAGCAGAATGCGCCTTAATGCGCATTTTGCTTTACTTTCAACCTGCTTTAAGTGGTTACCTAGCTTCCACACTAGAAACATATTATGGGGTAATGGGTTTACGCAGTACATATATCGCATCAACCGGAAAAAAGTATTATTATGAGTAATAACGGGTGTTTCCTACCATAGTTCCCTGTTTGTGTGTGTGTGTGTTTTTTTTTTATCAAATAACAAATTGTCCGTACATACATGTATAGGAAGAAAACTAAAACGATAACACCAAAAATTGAAATGCAGGCATATTTATTTATATAAAGCAATACAATAAGCTATACATTTGGAATATACTTTAGTATAAGCAGGTCAGCGGCGAAATATTCTACAGGAAACAGTGTCAATAGAAATATGTATATTTCCTGTATGGCTTTCACGACTATGACGTCATCTAGGAGAATACTCCTGAAAATAGGTCTCTGGCATTCAATGACATTTGCTGTAACGGTGGTTCGTCCTGAAACAGACAACGAGCTTTTCAGAAATTATAAATGCTGGTAAACCCATAACTTCATAGCCTGTTTCTAGTTTTGACAGGTGAAGACAGGTGACCACTTAAACCATTTGATAGTAAAGCTTTACTTTCAGCCTGCTTTAAATTACCATCTGCTAGGCAACAGACTATTCAACTACTATAAACAGTGAAGACCAATAGCTCATTACCGATGATATAAACAACCTAGGTATTTGTGTAACCGACTTGGTTGATGACGTGAACAACTTGCACGATGACATAATCAACTTTGCTGTTGGCGTGACAAACTCGGC
The DNA here is from genome assembly GCA_922989275.2 of Gari tellinella. Taxonomy (NCBI): domain Eukaryota; kingdom Metazoa; phylum Mollusca; class Bivalvia; order Cardiida; family Psammobiidae; genus Gari; species Gari tellinella. Next base: position 55,618,114 of record OV277860.1, read on the forward strand.
TGATGATGTAATCAACTTCACTTTTGACGTAAGCAACTGAGCTGACGAGGGGAGCGACTGATAACAAAACTAACTTGACTTAAAAAAACGTCGATGATGACGTATCTAACATGGTCAATATTGTAATGACGCAACCAACATGGCCATTTACGTAACCAGCTTGACTGATGACGTACATGTAGTTAACTTGGCGTTTGACGTAATAAATTTGGTTGATGAGATGTACTTGACTGATGACATGCCTAACTTGGCTATTTACGTAACCAACTTGGCTGATGACGTAACCAACGTACCTGTACGATGTCCACTTTATCTGTCTCTTCTATGTAAATTCCAAACACGTACATATTCTCCATCAATGTAACGATGCTATACATATACGTTTTTCTCCAGGCAGATTCAGAACATTCTTCGTTTGCTTTCAACATTGTTTTCATACAAGTGAAATAGACTCGTTTCATGCTGCAAAGCCAAACAACGGATTATTATTAGTCTGGAGTATAACAAGAGTAGTGTTTATTCAAACTTAGATTTCATCACACAGCAGCCTCTAAACTGTTTTAATCCGTTGAGCCCTAGTCCCGCATATACGTGTCGTTTGAGAACATTGTACACTTTTCCTGTACAAATAGTGAACACAATGATCAGAAGGTTCTTAAAAGAGACCTCTGATCAGGATATTCACTGTTTGTCATATTGTTATGCATCGACAAAACAACCCAACATAATCCAAAATTTATTAGATTAAATAAGTAACTGGATCTGTCCATTTGAAGATTAAGGGGGGGGGGGGGGTGTTAATGGTCACGCGTATGCAAGGGTGTCAAATTATCGATTGGAACTTCAAAGAGTACAAATAATATCAACAACTTTGAAAGTAATAAAATGTTGCTGGATTAGTGTTCTACTCTAGAGGCTGGTGTAACAATTGTTTAAAATTTTACCCCGTAGACTGTTTCTGGTATAGGTGATCACTGAAAGCAGGTTGAAAGAAAGGCTGCTTTACTTTCAGTCTGCCTTCTGCCAAAAGCTTTAAAAGAGATTATTTATTACAGTACATATTCACGACTATATTAAGTGGAAAGATATTTTGCGGCGGAGGAGTAATCTAAAAGTAAAAAAGCGTATTCATAAGGTTATGGGTTAACTAGAAAAAAACGTAAATTTTGAGATTGAACTTGATTCGCTTAAGCTCTCCTGAAATTAAAACAAAAGAGACGGAATGTTTGTGTGAGAGTCCAAGAACACTTGCATTAAATCTATGTACAGTGACACTTAAAACGAAATAGAACTGTTGCTGCTTACATTTTTTTCTATATGTATAGATTGCAAATCAGATAAAAAAATGTTATATAGCAATGCCACTTTAAACATAGAAAATATTCAGAGCTAGGAAAATGCAGCCAGTCACTCCCAGCGCACATACCAGTACATTTCATTGATATAAGAGAAATCAAAATGCCTGAGGTTTGTGCTCGCTGGATACAAAACAATCTAAAATTTGAACAGAAAAAGCTGAGAGTAGAAACTAAAGTCTTTATTAAACAATATGGTTACCATGGCCTTCGTTTCATGAATTGATAATCAAAGCTGATTAAACCTGGACAAGTGTACATGACCCAGAAAATAAACAAGATTAATGCATGTGGAAACATCCAGGCTCACAGTCATCAGTAAAGGCCTAAGGAAACGCTCAGAAAAAAACCCAAATCCACATTACTGATGTTCATTATCTTTTTTTTTATTTGAAAGGCTGCTGACACAAAACATGATTATCTTTTAAATATATTCTATTGTTGTAGTAAAAATTTGATATTGTGATAACGTATTTGGTTCGATCACATTTTCACGTAATCAAACGTGATCTGGTATGCGCAGTGAAGCAATACAGAATAATGGCTTCCTTTTACACAAAATCAACACTCAGAGTGTTATGCATTTAGACCGTGAAGCATCCTGCTCGATGTGATTTTTGGTTTCTCCCGACTTTAAAACCAGAGCTGCTCGGCAGAAGGTTTGATGATGTTCATGTACTACCCACGGTAGTCAGGGAAACCATCCGTTAAATTGCACTGAGACATTTCAGGTCATGTTTTAACCTTTTCACTCTCAATGGGCAAACAGTTTGGATCCTGACGCGGCATCTGATCAGGATCCAAACTGTTTCACACTCGTTTTGAAATGTCTTCCGTCATACTGCCTCATTTTTAAACTTTGAAACGACATTGCAGATAACAAAATTGAAGCAGACGACAATGAAATGGTGAAGGGGTAAAATCTGACAAAAATGTGGCAGTGAAAGGTTAACTCTTTCCTCCCTGAAACTTTAAATGGACAATTCCAGTTTCCATCTAAGTCTAGTCCATTTCTGACTTTAAAGGGTTGTTTTTGTCAATGTTTGGCATTGTGACAAACAGTGAAGACCCTGATCAGAGGGCTCCTTTCGGAGCCCTCTGATCTGGGTCTTCACTGTTTGTATAGGACATGTGTACTATTCACATGTACACTGTTTGAAAAGCACGCCTATATGCGGGACTAGGGTTCAAAGGGTTAAACAAGTGGATACGTAGGGGGAAGAAGTGTGTCTCAAGTAAAAGAGAATAGTTTTAAAATATATAATATTTAACTAAATTTCACATTCATTTTACAGATGCTGTTTTTCCTTCATGAAGACAATTGTTTGAAATTGCTGACGTCATGACAGTAAAGGGGCCGAAGTACTTACGATTAACCCCTTTACACCCCGGCCACAGTGTTAACGTCTATTTTATTTAAAAAGGTTTAGAAATGTGCACAGTTTGACGTAAAGGGCATTTATATGAATGCCAAACGGTTAGGAGGTGTCTGGGGCTCGTTTCATAAAACTTCGTACGACAAAATCGGTCGTAAGTCAAAACTTTAATAAACATTTAATTTCTGAATTCCTCAATCTGATCCTGCCTTGTGACATCTCTTTTGAATTGTCTTTTCAAGACAGTTTCAAAGAGATTTTACAAGACAGAATTAGATGGAGAAATAAATAATAATTGAGATTTTTATAAACTTACTTACGACAACATTTATAGTTGGAAGATTTATGAAACGGGCCCCATGACTTTTTGCACAATATTGTAGTAGTATAATCTTATTTTGACTCTCTTCATGGTCACACAGTTTAAAACATCATCATATACATATATATACATGAACCATGCCATTCATTACTTAATTATATGAGACTATGGGACTTTTATGAAGACAATAAAACATACAAATCACAGATAAGTTCATATGTGATCATTTTATGCCATTTATCTTTACATATATAAGTGTAGTAGAGCTTTGCACTGGTGATGTTTATCAAACAGGCAGATTTCTTACCCTTTCACGGCCTCCAAACCATCACTCAATGTTTTATTGGTGAACGGAAATCCTTGGCTTGCTTGGTTTGCATTACGTGAGCAGGTCCTTTGCGCTGTCCTATTCACCTTACAGATTTCGTCCGGTCCACGTGGAACAAGGTCTTAAACACAATCAATATACTGTAAAAACCTCTCTATTACGACCACTAAACTGTGTTAATTGTCAAGGAGTTAAGGCAGTTGACTGCTAAAAGCAAAACAGAAAGCTCCTTCAGGAGCTTTCTGTTTTACGATCACCTTGCTTTAAGCAGTCACATGTCTTTTACGCAGTCAATTAGCCTTCCTTTTAGTGGTCGTCATAGAGAGGTTTTACTGTACAACAATACATTTAATTTCAGTATCAAACATTACACAAATGCTCTTTAGCCTACAATACATACACAATAATGCTAAAGAAATATTGTAACGAGAAATATACACGTCATTTACAGAAAGCATATTTAACATTAATGATACAAACAAAAGAGGTAATTATAAAACGGTCAGACAAAAATGTTAACCCTTACACCTTCGTAATATCGTCTGTTTTAAAACTGTAATCTGCAAAAAAAATTCAAATAATAGAATCTACATGTACAATTTTTAATTAAATAAACTTACTCACGAGTGAAACACAGTCTGGATCAATATACGACCGCATCATGCGGCCTATGATCTGGATCCAAACTGTGCACATACAGCACTCCCTCCCTACAACGGCCCTCCCAACAACGATTCCCACCTTAAAACTACTCTTGTCGCAGTTCCCTAACAAGACAATTATGTCTAACGCTTTTACTGCTTTAATATCGTCTGCTTAAAGTTGTCGTCTGCTGTTTTTCTCAAAGTAACATATTGGACATTTTGACAGAAAATAACTTAATGACGAGTGACAAACAGCTTGAATATAGATCAGACGCCGTGTTACGCGGCGTCTGATCTGGATTCAAGCTGTTTGCAAATGTAAGCCGATTTCCCTCCCTCTAACGACTCCCTCCGAACAACGCACACAATTTTTGTCTCCCATTGAGTGTCGTTGTTCAGAGGGAGCGCTGTACTAGTCAAGTTGCAATCGGCAGGATAAAGGTTAAACCTTTTTGCTAAAAAACCCATTCACAAAAACAAATTTCAAGATAGGGTTAAAGCATGAAGCTGCTTTATGAATTAGCATCCCGCAAAGTTGAATGGCATTAGTCTTTGATATTGCCAATGAAATCTATTTTGCGTGTCGCTCAAGACAAATAGTGCAGCAGGGTAGAATATGATCGCCGTTTTCCATTTCGGCACCGAAGTCGCATAACAGCGACTTTGCTAACAGTTTGAATCCTTACCAGACGCTGCGTAAACTGTTTGACACTCGTATAGATATTTCTAAAGTCAATCTACCTTAAGTCTTACTTTGAAACGAGAAAGAAATGGCAAAGAGGTAAAATTCACCCGTTTAGTGTTAATAGATACATTTTGTATTTAGACGATTGTGTATATTGTAAATAATTAGTTAATAGTTTGCAGCCAGATCAGAGTTTGAATAACACGGCACAATTGGCAAATAACGTCTCTCCCCAATGTTTATAAGAAGACTTACACTGTTGCACCCAGGATGAAACATTTGTACCGTCACACACGTTGAAAGAGTTGTCAACTTCCGTCATGACTAACGCATGCGCCGGGCAGTTCGATGTCTTGTTTACCATGCATTGACGGATGGCTGCTCTTACACTGTAATTATAAACTGTTGACATTAATTTCAATATATTTAAGTCAAACTTAAAGTTACATAATGGACATTGTGACAGAAAAAACTTAATGACGAGTGACAAACAGCTTGGATCCAGATCAGACGCCGCGTTACGCGGCGTCTGATCTGGATTCAAGCTGTTTGCAACTGTAAGCCGATGTCCCTCCTTATAACGACTCCCTTCGAACAACGCACACATTTTTTTCTTCCATTGAGTGTCGTTGTAGGGAGTGATCACTGTACACCAAAAGTAGTACCTAGCCTACGACAGAGGTGGATGTATATAAGCCGGAAGTAATAGAGAGTGCTCTAGCCCCTCTTAATCATCATCGTTGAGCTGGCGAAGCGCGTTTATTGGGAAAGTATAATACCACCGTATTATTGCCTCAACTACCACTCCTTGCCTAGCGCTTATGAAACGTTTGAGCAGAGTCTGAGTTCGATCTCAATCATATGATTGGTCAGATTTGAGCCTATGCTCAAATCTGACCAATCAGATGCTTGAGAACGATGTTAGACTCAACTCAAACGCTTTATAGGCATGAAACCAAACCTACCTGCACATCCTGGCCCGATTTGCATTGGCCTTACTGGTTGCATTTGCGCGGATGATGCTGTAAAAACACTCCGCATTGTAGTCTAAGACTTGTCCGTAGGTAGCGCATTCGTCGTCGGAGACTACGACCCCAACAGCACAGAGTAAAGCACACACCACTGGGTAAAGAAATGGATATAAATAACAATCATAGAATACGTACACATGATTATCGTAAAACTGATCATAATCACAACTATAATGGGTAAAGAGAACACAAACAAACATGTTTTTGAACCGGTCGTAAGGGCTGTTTAAGATAAAGAATGACAATTTCACTTACTCACTATATAAAAGCAAGAAGTGTTAAAGTGAACACTTAGCATGGAGTTTATTTTATGGGCTCATTTATTTATCTTTATGGTGATATTTTTCATATGTTTAAGTTGCGCTTTTTTAGTGTTTCAAAACCACTGTTTTACCATGTATTTTACATAAGATATAATTTTACAGTGTAACACCTTGGGCCCGTTTCATAAAACTTCGTACGACAAAAACGGTCGTAAGTCAAATCTTTAAAATACATTTAATTGTTGTCGTAAGTCAGATTACAGAAGTCTCAATTTTGATTTATTTCTCTATCTTATCATGTCTTGTGACATCTCTTTGGAATGGTCTTGAAAAGACGATTCCAAAGAGATATCACGATACATGATTAGATAGAGAAATAAATAAAAATTGAACCTTTTATAATCTGACTAACGACAACATTGGTCGTACACAGTTTTATGAAACGGGCGTTGTGTGTGTGGTGTGCCAGACACGGCAACAGTTTGGCCATAGCCTGTGTACATTTTTTTGGACCCTGATCAGATGCCGGGTTACGATGTTTTCAAAGTCAGCTTCAGTTGCCTACAAGCGAGGCTTTGGCAAGCGCAAAAAGGCTGCCGAAACAAGATGAACACTAGTTACAAGTTTGATAAAGTTCTCATTTCCTACATGTTGTTTTTCAATGGTTTGTCATTACCATATGCTTTTATGATTCTTACAATAGAATCTATCGCTGATTTATCAATCAAACAACAAAATCTGTGCAAATAAAAGTAAAATAGCCTCTAAAGATTACAGAGTATTGCGCCAGTCTACGTAACACAACATACAGTGGAGACAACGTTATTCTTTCCCGTTTAAACGCAAACGTACGCAAACGCAAAGCACTAAAACGTAGATAAGTGCAACTTTTGGACGATTCTGATAATTCATGTTTATCTTGGTGGCAAACAGTTTGGAGCCTGATCAGACGCCGGGTTACCCGGCGTCTGATCTGGCTCCAAAGTGTTTGCACTGCAAATAACAGTTTTAGCGTAAACGCGTTTATTGGGAAAGAATAACATTTTCTCCACTGTAACATGCGATTACTGTTATAAGTTCTCCGGCCCAAAATATAAATGACATTGTATGCAAACAATATGATTCCAGATTCAGGTGAATCCTATAGGAGCCCCGATCAGGATATGCAGTTTCCGGCATTTTGAAATGTATTGTTTTATAGTCTGGTTTCCCTTATCGATGTAACTATTGATTTTTAAGCAAGTACATTGGGACATAAATTTCTGATCATAGCTCAACTAACAAAAAAGTATTTCTTTCGCGCTTGTTAACACATGTTCTCAATGAAGCGCCTTTCAAACTTCATTTCATCTTTAATTGCAGTATATTACGCTTGTTTTAAAGTATGTTTAATACTCAGGGTAAAAACCAACGATTATTAAATAAAAAATAATTTCATTTTTAATTGAGTTCAGTAAAAATGTATGTGTGTGTGTGTGTGTGTGTGTGTGTGTTTGGGGGAGGGGGCGGCGAAAATGTACGGATGGCGAAACGTCGAGGGTAAAGACACCCTGTTTAGCAAACTGAAAGTCTTGAAGTCTGCAAACCTAACGTGGACCCAGTTCAGATGGCTTCCACAATTAAGAGACCTTTAGTCAGCGTATGCATTGTTTGTATAGTTTTTATTTCATCACAAGATAACAATCGTCCCGTGCAAACAATGTAGATGTAGACCTCGACTAGAGGCTTCCACAATAACCATATGATGGGGGATATACGGTGTTTGTCATTTTGCATTAGCAGACCACATAAAATGTTAAAAAAATTGACAACTGCATACTTCAGACTATAAACATTCTTTATTTTAACCCATTTGTGCCCACGATCCCATATATTGGACATAGGCAAACAGTGTAGACTCTGATCAGACGCCGCATAATGCGGCGTCTGATCAGATTCTATACTGTTTGCTGATAGGAATGCTGATCAGAGTCTTCACTGTTTGCTGATAGGAATGTCAATATAAAACAAAATGGAAATGAAAACTTTTACCAGGCATCCCTTTGATAAAAAATGGACTAATCCAATATATAAACATGGAAGAATCCACTGGGTATAAATGGGTTAATCCTGTTAAATATTTTACGACATGTTTGACATGTATCTTGCGATTCGGGTAAACAAATAGCAGCAAAAAATTAATGTAATCAGTGACCAAAATATATTTTTTATTTTACAGATAAAACTAGCAGATAGCGAAATGTAAATATTCTATCAGGTAACAGGCATTTCTGTCAGTTCTAAACCTTTTCCATTCTACATATACTCCTATATGTAATCTTTTCATAATAGATACGAATGGTCTATTAATAGGACACGTGCGGTGTTAGGGCAACAGTATACAATTATTTCATGTGTGTTTGGGGGAACAGTCAAAACTATTTTCCCGAGGTATCAGGGAAGACTTTCGAACTGTTGCCCGAGGCCCCGAGCCCGATAGTGTGAGTTTTAGTCTCTTAAGTATTTGTAAAGAAGCCACCTAACGCGGTGTCAGCCAGTAATCGAACTATTTGACACTCATTTCGATATGTCGCACTCATTTTACCTACGTCTCGATTCAAAACAATAGTTCATATCACAGTATTCCACATTCAAGAGGGTACACATTTGGCAGAAACGAATCTTCCATGCGGCCATGAAATGTTCCATTCTAAAAGTGCAACACTTATTATATCGCTTTAGATCGAATAAGATAGAATAAAAAGGGTTTCTGTTAAATGAGGAATCCATATGGAAAAGAGTTATATATATATAATCAAGTATATCTCAACGAAACCAACTAGTGTTACCATTAACCCTTTCAATCTCAATGACACCTTAAAGCGCGTTTGCAAACAGATTGGGTCCTGATCAGACGCCGCGTTACGCGGCGTCTGATTAAGATCCAAACTGTTTGTCACTCGTTTTGAAATTTCTACAGTCATACTGTCTTATTTTTTAACTTTAAAACGACGTTGCAGACAACAGAATTGAAGCAGACGACAATGAAACGGTGAAGGGGTAAAAATCTCACGAAAGAATTCAGAGTGAAAGGGTTAACAATGACCGGCTTTATAAAGCAATTCTTAGAAGGAAAGTGATACATGTACAGAGCTCCAGATAAGAGGGAGTAAACTGCACAAATTCAACATTTTCCCAATTATTTCAGCACCAATCCTATGGTGTTACTACTCATTAGTTCGAGACGATTCTAATGAGTAGTGGCATCATAGGGTTTCATGCAGAAATAAAGATTTTAAATTTTGAAATACTCCCATTATCTGGAGCCCGTTTTACTAAACTACTTACGCAAATTTTTTGCGTAAGTCAAAATTTTAAATTTTAATTTATATGTTTTATTATCACTTGCTACAAACAGTAAATAGCCAGATCAGTGGACGCGCTTTAAGCGCGTCCTCTGATCTGGCTTTTTGCTGTTTGCAGACGTTTATGATCGAAAAATAAGAGTAAAACGGTTTTGACTTACGCAAAAATTGTGCGTAAGTTGTTTAGTAAAACGGGCCCCTGGTGTACATTAAGCATGGTGAAGTAAAAAATGTTTAAGTTTAAAAAATGCCACACTCTTTATCTTGACCTACGAATGAAAGTCTACTTACGTTTTCCAAGCAAATGCAAGTCCATCGTGAAGTGTACATGCACATATAGAAATGACTAACACCCAGAGATATCAAATGCTTTATTCAGTATGATGTGCAAATTACATAAATACCATCCGAGCTTTTGAAGTAGACGACAACAGTTTGACATTTCATGGTATGTTAATTCACGGACATTTCAGAAAATTGAATATTCAGCATTTTCGATCGTAATCTGCAAGGATTATTATCTGAAACTGTTGTAGTGTGCGATTTGCTAGGATACTTCATTGCTGCCATCCTCCGGATACAATAGTCATTTGCAAACAGTTTTGATCCTGATCAGACGACGCTTTACGCTGTGGCATCTGATCGGTATCCACACTATTTGACATATAAATTAATATTTCTTCAGTAAGCATTAAGTCGAGTCCATGTAGAAGCCTTCTGCTTTGCTTTTGTCTTCATCAAACAGCTGCATTAGAAATTTACATGACTTCTTGGACCCGTTTCATAAAACTTTTTACGACAAAACAGGTCGTACATGTTAGTCAAAACTTTAAAATACATTTAATTTCTGATTTCTCTATCTAATCCTGTCTTGTGACATCGTTTTGGAACCGTCTTTTCAAGACGATTCCAAAGAGATGTCACAAGACAGGATTAGATGGAGAAATAAATATTAATTGAGACTTTTATAATTTGACTTACGACAAGATTTGTCGTACGAAGTTTTATGAAACGGGCCCCTGAAAACGAGACCGTTTAACGCAAGTTTGACCTATACATCCTGCCAAAATAATGCGGTCTATCTAAAGACCCCAAACCTCTCCAAACGTCCCAAAACCACTTTTAAAAACAAGTTTCCTATATTCTAGCAGATTGTAGCTTAAAACAGACTGGAAGTAAAGCAAAATGCTCCTTAAGGCGCATTCTGCTTTACTTTCAACCTACTGAAAATGGATACCTGTCTTCATAACCCGAAACAGGCTATAGGGTAATGGGTTAATATTTAGTAGTAACTATATATAGTTATCTTAAGTTTTGTACGAGTAGCTCCCTTAAAATGAAAAAAAACATCGTATATGTAATTGTAATTTAACTCTTTTTTCATTATTTTAGCCTTAATTCGCCATTTATTAGCTCTGTGTGATTAAATATTACGGTATTTAAGTAGAGTGTGTTGTTTTAAGTGATTTGGAGAGGTTGTTTGGAGTGGTATTTGGGAGGCTAGAGTCTTTAAACGAACCCACACTATTCAGCAAACCGAGTCGATAATCTGTTACCAACCTTTTATCAATTTACTAAAATATTGTTTGTTCAGATACGAGAAAAAAGAAATCAGCGGATTTGAGTTTCATAAAAGCGATTTACATGTTTAGCTTCATTACACTGAAACGGCTAATGGACTATTTCCGTTTTCAATTAGCTTCCGTCCATTTTGAACTATTCGGTGTTGTTTTTACAGATACATTCCAATATGGTAACAGTGTAGGCCCAGATAAGATGGCTTTTTTTTTAAAAAACAAAAAAACTTGCGATCTGGGTCTACATTGTTTCAATATACAAGTGTACTCTCCATAGGTACACTGTTTTAGAATACTCGTCGCTAGGGTACATTACGCGAATGCAACATACATAATGCAGACGTCACAGCTTGTCAATTTTCGTACGTAGGCGACTATAAGTGACTTTACAAACTGTAAGGTACAGGGGGTCCGTTTCATAAAATTAAATACGACAAATGTTGTCGTAAGTCAGATTATAAAAGTCTTAACTATGATTTATTTCTCCATCTAATCCTGCTTTGTGACATCTCTTTGGAATTGTCTTGGAAAGACAATTCCAGAGAGATGTCACAAAACAGGATTAGATAGAGAAATCAGAAATGAAATGTACTTTAAAGTTTTGACTTAAACATGCTGATGACCATCGTCAAACTCTAATGACGACAATATGACGCACATGAAAAGATTTGATGGGACGCTTCTTACCAGGAGCACAAACATATATACAAAGGAACCAGGTGAAAAACTGAGCCAACAAATGGATCAAGCAAATAATATCTATGTGTAGTCAGTTGAAAGTAGTACTACAGTGCTCCCTCTCTACATCGGTCCTCCCAACAACGACTCTCTCCTTACAACGACCCATGTCGTAGTTCCCTAAACAAGACATTCATGTCTAACATTTTCATGACTGCAATACCGTCTACTTAGATTTGTCGTCTCCTCGTTTTCTTAAAGTTACATATACTCGTAAGCTGAGGTTTGGATGAAATAGAAATAATGACGAGTGACAAACAGCTTGAATCTAGATCAGACGCCGCGTAACGCGGCGTCTGATCTTTATTCAAGCTGTTTGCAAATGTAAGCTGTCTTAATTTTCACTCCCTTTAACGACTCTCTCCGAACAACGCACACAATCTGTGTATCCCATTGGGTGACGTTGTAGAGGGGGAGCACTGTATTATTATAAATAAGTCAATTTTAACAACTCTTCCATTGCCAACATTATTGTTACAGTGGAGAATCTGTTATTCTTTCCCAATAAACGCGTTTACGCTAAAACTATTATTTGCAGTGCAAACAGTTCGCAGCCAGATCAGACGCCGGGTAACCCGGCGTCTGATCAGGCTCCAAACCGTTTGCCACCAAGATAAACAAGAATTATCAGAATTGTCAAAAAAATTTTCTTTTCTACGTTTTAGTGCTTTGCGTTTGCGTACGTTTGCGTACGTTTGCGTACGTTTGCGTTTAAACGGGAAAGAATAACAGATTCTCCACTGTACTCTTTTAAGCCCTTCACAACCACATTATGATCTGCTCAATAATATTGTCCACAGTATCGTTTCAAACCTAGATTTAAAAGCAGTATAACTATTGTAATTTCAAAATGAGTGTCAAACATTTTATCCTGATCAGGCGTTGCGATACGTGAAATCTGACCAGGATCCAAACTGTTTGCACGATCGTCTTTTGGCGTCATTAACAACCTGTTTACCATGATAGGCGAATAATTTGATTTTTAAGCAGTTTGGATTCAGATCAGACGCATCGTAACGTTTGATCAGCAACCAAACTGTTTGACAATCATCATACTTCCTGAAAATTGATTTTGAAACAGTAACGCAGTACCCATTTGTGCCCACGATGCCATATATGGGACATAGGCAAACAGTGTAGACCCTGATCAGACGCCGCATTATGCGGCGTCTGATCAGAGTCTACACTGTTTTCTGATAGGAATTTCAATATAAAACAAAATGAAATGAAAATTTTGACCAGGCATCCCTTTGATAAAATATGGACTAATCCAATATAAAACATGGAAGAATCCTCTTGGCGCAAAGTGGGCAATATTAACACATTGAACCCAAACGACGAGTTAAACTCGTCATTTACATTCAGTATACCTGTGAAGAGTATACTTGTTTTATGCAAACAAAGTAGACCAAAATTAGAGGGCTCCTTAGGAGCCCTCTGATCAGGGTCTATACTGTTTGTCCTTTTGCAATTTGTTGTCATAAACACCCCTAACTAGTACAAAATGAACATGTCTAGAGTGCAAATTGAATTTTTCCGTTTAACCGTTTCAACTGTGAATTGGTTATTGCAGAGGATGATATGGCAGTGATGGGTTAAACACTAGAATTGGCGGAGCGCGGGCTTAAATAGAGGATAGCTGTAATCGGAATGGAAGTTAAACAGAAAACGAATGCCTTTATGCTAGACTGACACCCTATTTTATGCAACATCTGTCTTTAACACGTTCAACCCTAGCGATGAGTTTACTCGTCATTTACAAACAGTGTACCTGTGAGGATTACACTTGTCGTATGCAAACAGTGTATACCCTGATCAGATGGCTCCTTAAGGCTCCTTAAGGAGCCATCTGATCAGGGTCTACACTGTTTGTCATTTTGAAATATATTGTTAAAATCAACCATAAATAGTTAAAACCAGACTAGACTTATTTTGAAGTTGGAATTGTTGATTAAAAGTTTCAGGGGGTGAAAGAGTTAACGCAGCAAACATATTGCATCAGTCAGAATCACGTACAGCGTTCCCTCTCTACAACGACACCCATTGGGAGACATAACTTGTGTGCGTTGCTCGGAGGGAGTCGTTATAGAGAGGGAAATTGACTTACATTTACAAACAGCTTGAATCCAGATCAGACGCCGCGTAACGCGGCGTCTGATCTGGATTCAAGCTGTTTGTCACTCGTTATTCAGTTTTTTCTGTCAAAATGTCCGTTATGTAACTTTGAGAAAAACAGCAGATTACAATTTTAAGCAGACGATATTGCAGTCGTGAATAGGTTGGACATCATTTTCTTGTTTAGGGAACAGCGGCAAGTGTCGTTGTAAGGAGGGAGTCGTTGTTGGGAGTGCCGTTGTAGAGAGGGAACGCTGTATATTGTAATGAACAGCAATAACGGGTGTCTTCTACCATAGCTTCTTGCTTGTATTCTTATTTAAATGTATTGTTAATGAATGGTACAAAGGAATACATTAAAAGATAACACTTTGAATTGAGAAGCTATCGCATTTATTTATGTTCAGCAATACAAATAAATGAAGCTTTTCATTTGAAGTCGGCTGTAGTAAAAGCAGGTCAGTAGCGAAGTTTTCTACAGGAAACGGTGTCAACAGAAATATGTCTATCCCTGTGTGATGTCACGACGATGACGTCATCTAGGAGAATACTCCAGGAAATAGGTCTCTGATATTCAACGAGGTTTGTTGCAACGAGGGCTCATCCTGAAACAGACAAATAATTTCTCACAAACAATAAGATACTGTTTAACCCATAACAACATATATACTTTTAAAAGTGTCGAAGACAGAAACAGCAGCTTGAAAGTAAAGCATTTATTAAGGCGTGGTAGGTTCTATCTTTAGCCTCTTTTATTATTTTTAAAAACATTTTTGACATTAGTTAACTTTTGTTTTCAATTATTTTCCCTTTGAATCATTCTAGTAATCAAAATATGAATCAGTCTACTTTGAATTCTAGTTTGATACATACTAGTCTAAATTTACAAATAGTGTAGATCTAGATCAGAGGGCTACTATAGGAACCATCTGATCTGGGTATACACTGTTTGAAAATGTAATGATTATATTTTGAATAAGTCCATGGTGTTGCAAGAGTTAAGCTACCATCTACTAGATTTTAGTCAATATTTCTAATGATGCACATTCATGACTACATAAAGTGGAATTATTTTCTATGATTGAAGAATGAATTAGATGCGTAGAAGGCATATTTACGAAATAAATGGTTACAACCATAGCTATAAAAACGTTTTCTGCTTAACAATAATTATTAAGCGAATCCTGAGAAAACAATTCAACTATTGTTAAGGTAAAGACCAAGATTGATTCGTATAACCAACGTGACCGATGACGTAACCAACTTGACTGATGACGTTATCAACTAAATTATGTACGTTACCAACCTGGCTGGTGAGGTGAACAACATGCCTGATTATATAACACATTCGACTATTGACAAATTGCAAATTACTTTCAACCTGCTTTTAGTGATCCCCTATCTTCAATACTAGAAACAGGCTAAGGGGTAATGGGTTGAAGAAACCACTTTGAAAGACGACGTAAACAACTTGACCATTGCCGTACCCACCTTGGTGATCGGCGTAACCAACTTGGCTGATGATGCAACCTACTTACCTGCACGAGTTCCACTGTATCTGTCTCCTCTATATACTCTCCAAACAGATACACATCCGCCATGAATCTAACGATGCTGTGCATGTAATTCCTTTTCTGGGCAGATTTTGTACAGTCTGCATTTGCTTCATACGCTATTTTGAAATAAGAGAAGAAGGCTCGTTTCATTCTGCAAACAAAAGATGATCATAAATATATAGTCTAACAACAGTAGGTTGTCGTACTTACAAATCAGACTTCATTATACGGGAGCCTCCAAACTCTTTGAACCATAGTCCGGAATATATATGTCCTTTGCACATATTGTACATGCGGAAAGTGATTGATTGAGTTACATAAGGGCTACCATTCTCCGGAATTTTCCAAAATCTTCATATCTTTATCCTAGCAGATGATGGCTAAAACAGACTGAAAGTAAGACAACATACACCTACGGGTGCAGTCTGCTTTCCTTTCAATATGCTTTAAGTAATCGTGCTTGAAAAATAGAAAATTTGGAAATCTCAGGATTTTTCATGATTAACTTATGACAGTCCTGTTAAGGCAAGCTTTGTACTGTTTCTAATATTGTAATGCGTTGACAGAAACAACCCTAAATGCATCGCTCCCTCTCCACAACGACATCCAATGGGAGACAACACTTATGTGCGTTGTTCGGAGGGAGTCGTTATAGGGAGGGAAATTTGCGTACATTAGCAAACAGCCTGAATCCAGATCAGACGCCGCGTAACGCGGCGTCTGATCTGGATTCAAGCTGTTTGTCACTCCTCATTCAGTTTTTCCCATCTAAATGTCCATTATGTAAGTCAGCAGACGACAACTTTTCGCAGATGACATTGCAACAGTAAAATCGTTAGACATAAATGTCATATTTAGGGAACTGCAAGTGTCATTGTAGGAAGGGAGTCGCTGTTTGGAGGGCTGGTGTAGGGAGGGACCAATGTAGTAAAAACAGATCAGACTCAATTAGAAACTGGAGTTGTCCTATTGAAGTTTATGGGAGGAAAGGGTGATGTGCGGCGTTTGATCTGAAGTCAAACTGTTAACATACATATATTAGCAAGGGCGTGCCCAGCAAAATGAAGGTAACCGATCTTGCGTGAAATTGCTTCTATTAATTTTCATAACAAATTTGAATCATTGAATAGTGTATTAAAGTGTTCGTAACCCCTACCGCCTTAGTCCATATACGCCCTTATATCTGTCAACGTTACTAAGTGAGTTTACGTCCTTTGTTTACGATGCTTTGCCCTTAATGTTTGTCCATGACTTTGCGTCCATATGCTTATTTTTGATGACATGCACATCGTCGTCATATACATATCTAAATACGCACCAGTAAAGTGTGTGGTTAAGTTAGTTTGCTATCAGAATATACTTTAATATGCAAACATGATTGTAAATGCAGACATACTGAAATAGCTGTTTGTAATGTTTGTCTATACAAATAAAGCTTTTTTGTTTTCCGTGTAGGTTCATTTATTTCTTGCTTTGATGTATGACAATATTGTATACATTGCGTTGCACATGCCTTATTGTGACATTTCTGTGTGGAAAAACTAGACATAACCTGTGTGTATGATGTTTTCCTGTGTGAAATTAAAAGGGCACTTGCCTGTGCTGCATGTTATTTTGCTGTGCGGAAATATAAAAGACACAACGTGCCTGTTATGTATATCATATTCCTGTGTGGAGTTCTTAAAACATATTCGCCTTGTCTATGTGGCTTACTCTATTCCTGTGTGGAATATTGGTTATTTGCGTATTAACAAACGTTATGCCTTTGACCTGAATAACTGTGGTTTACTGGACGGTGATGAAATATTGGTGTCCTAATAACCTTAGATACTCAAATTTCATAACGAAAAACAATTAGCGCGTCATTATCTTAATATTATTCTGTCAGTATCACATCTCTAATAACAATAGTATCACACCCTTGGGATAGAACTCACTTAGGCTTTGCATGTTGTCCGACCATTTTATCTGAATAAAATATTGTTTAAACTACATCCTTAACTAAAACTGGCATTTCCAGACATAAAACGGGCATTATGTACATGTACTGTGATTCACGTGGATTAATGTTTCTATCACGTGTTGTGTCGGTGGCATTGGATGCAAATAAATAGCAGAAATTATGCACATATGGTGAGAATAAAGCTGAAACAGATTTCTTACCCCTTCATTGCCTCCACTCCATCGCGGAGCGTTTGATTTGTGAACGGAAAACCCTTGGCTGCTTGGGCCACATTATCTGAGCAGGTCTTTCTCGCTGTTTGATTCATTGGACACATTTCTTCAGGTTCCAGTGGAACCAGGTCTTAAAACAAAATAGGTAATAATAAAACATGTACAAGAAGTCGGACAAAAATATTAACCCTTATTCAGTTTTAATATCGTCTGCAAATAAGACGTATACATTAACTATTAAAATCGCGTTATTAAAGTTAGACACAAACTGATGAAAATTTACTTTTGACCTTTAACATCACAAAAGAAACATATTACATGTATTTAGTTAGTATAAAAAGACCGTGTAGTTCTTCTGCTGCGATAATTACAAGCTAACTTTCGTCTTTGGTTCAATTTTAAAAGTACTTTACATTATTTTATTCAAATTAATTGTAATGCTGCCTGTGACAAACAAGGTTGAGATCCTCATGACATACTGAGTCTCCGAGTTGTTTCATATAAACTCAACAAAAACAGTTAAGGAATTTTCAGAAAGCCATAGAACAAAGGAATACCAAAAGAAGCCATTATCCATTTTTCATGTGTTTGATTAGATACAGTTCACGGCTTAAATTTATCTTAATTGTGCACATACAGTGGATAATCTGTTATTCTTTCCCAATAAACGCGTTTACGCTAAAACTGTTATTTGCAGTGCAAACAGTTTGGAGCAAGACCAGACGCCGGGTAACCCGGCGTCTGATCAGGCTCCAAACTGTTTACCACCAAGATAAACAAGAATTATCAGAATTGTCCAAAAGTTGTTCTTTTCTACGTTTTAGTGCTTTGCGTTTGCGTACGTTTGCGTTTAAACGGGAAAGAATAACAGATTCTCCATTGTACTAGTCAATCTGCAATCGACAGGATACGGGTTAAACGTTTTCTCTCAAACGCGCATTAAGATATCAACACATTTATTTATGTTGGTCAAAACAAATGGCAGCCTCAAACAGGCTGGGATTAAATCACAAAGTTGCTGTATGAATTAGCTTTCCACAGAATCGAATGACCTTAGTCTACATAGCCATGTCCAGCATTATCCTGTAACCTGTCTTTGATATTGTCATTGAAACATATTTTGAGTGTCGTTCACGATAGATGGTGCTATAACTAGGCGGAAGAATATTCGCCATAAATACGAATTTTTACGCCTTTCATTTATTCTTCCTCTGAAGAAAAGAGATCATATTTGTACAGCTATGACTATGTATTATAAGAAATATGTTTTATATCCTAACAGATGGTAGCTTAAAGCAGGCTTAAGTAAAGCAGAATGCGCCTTAAGGCGTAATCTGCTTTACTTTCAACCTTCTTTAAGTGGATACCTGTCTTCAAAACTAGAAATAAGCTACGGGGTAATGGTTTAAACAATCATGTTTATTGTTCATAATTTTTTAATAGTGTGGAGTTAGACAACTTGGCATAGTGGGACATACCATCGTCTATTCCAAATGTCATTACGAAAACTTACGCTGTTGTACCCAGGAGGAAACATTGTTACCGTCACACACGTAGAAGGCATTATCAACTTCCGCCATGACTGACGCATACTCCGCACACTTCACTGTCTTGTTTGCCATGCATTCACGGATGGATGCACTAAAACTGTAAGTAAACTTACCATATAAAAGTTGTACAGGTAAAACTTCGAAAACAAAACCCTTGCAATCTGAGTATTCCGTAAGAAATAGCATCTATATCCTAGCAGATGGTAGCCAAATGCGGGCTAAACCCATTCACTTCTCAAGCTTTAAATAGACAATTCCAGCACCAAGTTGTGGTTTATAATATACTGGAATTATGTATTTTTTGTTGCCTTATCAGAACAGAACAGTTATCTACAACTTAATCTATGTTTATGGTACTTAATGCTCCGTTGATGAGTATTATTATCCATCTTGAGCCACTGAAAACATGTGTTTTAATTGCTGTAGCAATCAGTGAACATACTGAATCTACCTTCATCGAGTTACAAAATGTCTTCTATTTTATAATACCGTCCGCTTAATCGACTGCTTTTATTGATAGAAATTGGAATTTACGTGTGTTAATTTACGTGTGTAAAACAGGTTGGGTCCAGATCAGACGCCGCTTGTTGTCTAGATCGGCAGCAAAGTGTTTACTTGTATTACGTGCTGAAATGATGAGTTGATTATTTATTATTAAAAAGTAAACACATGTATATCAATGCATATTTCCGACACAGTTTAACTACTTAGCTTTTTTAAAAAACAAAATCAGTTGAAATCTCACATAATTGAGAGAGGACTCATTTCATAGAAACCTGATATGTGTCGTATCGCGTCACAATAACCTGCTAGTGACATACATGTATACTCCCTGTACATAATATAGTTTGACTTAGATTTTTCTTGAAAACTATCTTGTTAACCCAATACCATATAGCCTGTTTCTAGTTTTGAAATAAGTGACCGCTTAAAGCAGGTTGAAAGTAAAGCAGAATCCACCTTAAGGCGCATTCTGCTTTACTTTCAGCCTGCTTTAAGCTAATGTCTGCTTAAATATATAAAAATAAATTATGATACATATTTATGACTGTATCAATTTCAACCTTTTTCTTCAGCGGAGGAATACATTACGTTTTATGGGGTGATTGGTTAACTCATCTAAAAGTAGATATCTTGTTACATCCACAGTCATCCAAATACAATATTCTAATTTTTAGAAAACATTGATTTTTGTTTGTTTATTACCTGTTTTCGTGATAAATAAATAGTAAAATACAATGCTACTAGATAAATTCGTTAAGTGGTGTCAATCTAAAGCAACATCATGACAAATATTTCCACTTTCCACTTTTTAAATAAATATCTGAAAAACTAATGCGAAATATTGGAGAAAAATTCTTGTAACCAGTTAAGTATTTATGTGAAAATTAACAAGGAAATCATCATGATAATTAAGTTGTAAACTGGTTTCTACCGAATAATCCGGAGAGTTCTTGCAAATGACAAAGTTGGCAGGTAGCAATTACACCGACGATGTCGAGATTAGAATATCAGTCAGCAAATGTGTCGTCTGCATTTATTTTTTAACGTATATCTACACATTCACCACAGAGCATGTTTCTATTTTAAAAGACAGTTTACCGCTTAAATCAGATTAAAAGTAAGCGGATTGTGTCTCAATGCGCGTTTAGTTGTACTTTAGACCTGTTTAATCTACAATCTGCTAAGATATGGAAGAAAACTTATATTCTTTAAGGAGCAACATCATGACCGTATTACATGTAATTAGGAACAAATTTGTTCAGTGGAGAAATACATTAGACGCGTATAATGGCGTCTTTAATGAGTTGTGAGTTAATTCTTCATTGAAGATGTTACAGAGGAGAAAGCGTTATTCTTTCCCAATAAACGCGTTTACGCCAAAACTATTATTTTCACTGCAAACAGTTTGGAGCCAGATCAGACGCCGGGTAACCCGGCGTCTGATCAGGCTCCAAACTGTTTGTCACCAAGATGAACAAGAATTATCAGAATTGTCAAAAAGTTGTACTTTTTTACGTTTTAGTGTTTTGCGTTTGCGTACGTTTGCGTTTAAACGGGAAAGAATAACAGATTCTTCACTGTACTAGAGTGAGTCAGAAAGAAGGGGTCGGAAGTGAGTTGGAAAGTTACGCTACGTCTCAGAATATACAGTGGAGAATCTGTTATTCTTTCCCAATAAACGCGTTTACGCTAAATCTATTATTTTTATTTTTTATATACATGTATAAGGTATATACTATAAAAAAAAATAAAATAAAAAAAAGAGATTTAGGTCAGAATATGGTGTTTGGTCATAGAAAAGGGTGTTTTTATGGTTTTATTCTCTTTACTTGAGTTTGGAGGTGTTATATTGGGGCAAAGCATGCGTCTGGCACCTGTGGACTCAATCACGTCATTTATTATCATTCCAGACCTACCTGCACTTGTTAAATGGTTTCCCGTACACACGGCCGATGAAACAGTCCCTGTAAAAGTTACTGACTTTGCCGAAAGTAGCACATCCGTCCTGGTTGCCTACGCACCCAAGCGCACAGAGTAGTACACACATAACTGCAGCGTATAGAAATGCAGTTGAACTTTGATATCTCGAACTCGGTTAGGTCGAACATAACCGCATTTCAAAGTTAAAACGTGAAATACGGGTATGTTTGACTTAACCGAGCATGAAATAATGCAATTCATGTGACGAAAAATCGGATAGATAGAATTAAGCGAGTTCGAGATATCGACTGTAAATCAATCAAAGTATTTGTGAGAACTGATGAAGGTTTCAAAGTGAAAAACATAGATATAGAGTGAAAGAAATCATGGAGTTTGCTAATGGTGAACATAATTTGAACAAAATTTGTTTTTAAATGTATTTGATGGATTTAGTAGATTTGAAACTGTTTTAAAAAAAGTTTTCATACTACTGTATGTATTATATAAACAACTTTGTAACTTTGACTAATACCGGAAATAGTCTGAAACCCGGAATTGACCTAAACACGATTGTAAATGATTTCATTTAACAGATGATTATGGTTTCTAGTAAATTTGGATATTATATTTACATAATAGCCTTAAGTGTCATTAAAAAATCTCATCGAAGCCTTTTTATACCGTCGCGTAAACCGATGCATTTCAAAGCAGTATGCCATTTTCCTGGTCCCAAATTATTCATACACAAAAGAAAGTGAAAATAGATTCTACTAATTTTAAAATCATCTTATTTACCTCAGAGTGTAATGTTTATTTACTAGAAGTTTATTCTTTTATTACTGATCAGGATTTAATTTGTTTGCAAACGCGCTTTTAAACGTAATTGAGAGCGAAAGGGTTAATTATTTAAAATTCCCCAAACTCCTTATCTAGGGCTATGAATGAAAGTCTACTTACGTTTTCCAAGCACATGCATGTCCATTGTGTAGCTTATAGACTATCGTAGAAATAAATTTATCCAGAGCTATCCTATCGATGTTTATAATGTACCGTATAATGTATGTCGTGCAATTTACATAAATAACACCCGAGCTTTTAAATGTGACATTTTCATGGTATGTTAATTCATTTTGATGATAGAAAAAAGTACATAAAACGTTTTACGCTCTATACTCTTTGACTATTATAATATTAACCTTTCCCTGCTGAATATTCATATTAAAAAACTCAACCCACCATCATTCATATGAATTATCATATTGCATTACAAAATAAGGAAAATGTCTGCCATGAAAATAGTACAAATCTATTTCAGAAAAATTATGTAATAAACAAAACTGACCATGAGCAGACAGCTCTGTCAGACGCTGTCTGTTGTTATAGGTCTACGTGACTTTTAAAAAACGCTTATATCCGCTAAAAGCAAAATAAGTGTTATGTGTGTTAGTAACAAGTATAATCGGAAACGGTTACTTTCTGCAACCTTTGAAGTATGCAACGATTGTGGTCTACTGTTGTTGTGATAGGTAGTTTGCACCTTTTGTAGTTTCACCCTTTCATGATAAAATTAGTGGGGACATTTTTACCCCCTCATCGCTTTATTGTCGTCTACTTCAATTTTATTGTCTGCAATGTCGTTTCAAAGTTAGAAAATAAGGCAGTATGCCTGAAACAAACATTCAAAACGAGTGTCAAACAGATAGGATCCTGATCAGACGTCGCGTCACGCGGCATCTGATCAGGATCCAAACTGTTTTCAAACGCGCTTTTAAGTGTTATTGAGAGTGTAGGGGTTAAGGCTTTTGTATTCCGCAAAGACTGCAGTCTAAGGCGATTAAGCTATGTTCCACGTTTTGGTCAGCAAAGAATGTACAGTGAACCCCTCTAAACAGGAACCTCGAGATACAGGAATTTTCTCTTAACCGGACAAAAGCTTTGGTCCCGTTTCTAACTCTATTTTTTAAACCATTTTCACGTCTTTGTTTTATTCCTACACTGAAGAAAATAGTTCCACTTTATACATTCTGGCAGATGATAGCTTAAAGCAGGTTAAAAGTAAATCAGAATGCGCTTTCAGGCGCATTCAGCTTTACTTTTAACCTTCTTAAGGTGGTCAGATATCTTCCATACTAAAAATATACTATGGACTAATAGGTAAAAAACCCTACATACCGGAACCCCCTCTGAGCCGGACATTTATGTTGTCCCCAAACATGTCCTGTTTGGAAAGGGTTCACTGTAGTTGGTAAAGACTGTTGTCTGCAATTATGTTTGGCTGTTACGATTGTAGTTTGAAACTACCGTAGATTGTAATCAGGCTCGAAAATGTTTGAAAAATAAGGTCTAGATAGATCACCAACATTTTGGAGAGCCTATAAATTCAACATTTTTGATAGTGCATTTGTGTTTATAATAGAATTTAAATCAGAAATAAAATCGTCTTTTCCACTGTACCACAAATATGAGTTATGTGAGAAATTTGAAATGGTTTTATAGATTTTATTTTTCCATTGCAACATATGTTTCTGTTTAAGGTACTTTGCATATGCGCGTAGTTTCCATACGATTGTTATGAAACTTTTCATGAAGAATGATAATAGCCTAAGAAACAATGTGTGTAAATATAGGCACTATTTATCGTGTGGTTTGTCTTTAAGGTCTTTTTTCTGACAAAAACCTAGAATTTTGATGATTTTATTTTTCTTAAAAAATGAATAAAGCTAATGACTATAATTCTCACCCAATAAGTAGTCCACAACATTCATTACAAGAAAAGCTAAAAACATTTTGAATAAAGGTGTTCAGAAAGATGTTATCAGCTATTTAAATTTTGCAAAATGCTAAAAAATTGAATTACAAAAAACTGACTCATTCAATGTATATTTGTTTTCATTTTATTCAAATTTATGGTTGATGAACTAGTCAGTCTGAAAAAATTAGAAAATATTACAGTCAGGATTTGTTGTAATAACATCTTTTCTTATTAAAATGTGGGATATTTGTTGTTTAGATACAGTTACCTACCTTACAATTAAAACTTTGTCATTAAAATGCATTATTATTTATTCATGGACTTGCATACAAGGTTTATTATATTGTTTTAACATAATTATAATGGGCAATATCGATCTTGAAAAGGTTAGCGTATTGATAAGCTTCAATGTGTGGCTTTATACTTCGATCAAATCGTTTACATGTATACCGATTTAATTGACTTGTAAGTCATTAAACTAAAACGTACAGGTAAGTTGACATATACTTGGACCGTAAACATCACTAGTTCTAATCAACGAAGACTAAACATAACATGTCTCTTGATTACTGCGTTATGGATTGACAAGTCAATAAATCGGACACTAAAAAAAATGTTTGGATCGGATGGGTCTCGAACCTATGACCTTTTGATTGCTAGTCAACCACTATACTAACTGCGCTATGAAGGATTATACTAATTCGTATCAACATTTCCTTTATATAAATTTTCTAGTATAAACACGTACGAAAACAGTCTGTGTCGTCAAGACGCATATCCGCTCGCCCGCAAGACCGACTTCCGGTAGCCAAAGGCCTTAAGAACGAAATAGACTAGCGGCAATTTAGTTGACTGTCAGATACTTATTTGATTGGAGATTTTCATTAAAGACGTCACGCTTTGTAGGAGCACATTTGTCTCGGAACACATTTGTCTCAAGAGGTGAGACCGATGTGCTTGTAAACATTCATATATGCGACAAATTGGAAATGAGACAAATGTGTTCGACACACAAAGGAAAGGACACTCGAAACACATTTGTCTCACATTCTATCATAAATTCTTACCGAACATTTAGCAGACCTTAAACAACCAGACAGCACTGGTGATGCAGAAACAGACAATGATCTGAGAGAAAAGCATCGGCTCAAGTCAGTTCCAACATATACACGGTGTATAAACCTGTACGTGTTGTTTGAGCTCCGTACTGGTAGCTGCTGAGCACTGAATCGAGAAATGTCACAATGGCGGACTTGCGAGACCGCTAAGGGGTGAGTAAATCCCATTCTGCAGACATTCAAACATTGATTTCAATGCTGAACCTATGACATACCTGTTTAGATATGTTGCAGGTGTGAAAGTTTCAACGTATTGAGTTGGTGTCTTGAATTTATCTTGTTGAATTGTCTCGGATACTGGCGAAGGCTCACCGTGTTTTCGATAGCGTTGTCATAAAGACACAGTAGTTTTTGCCATTTAAACGACAGTTTCTACATCTTAAACAACACATTTTATTATCAAAATATAATTTATATCTACTGATACGATTTTATGGAAATGATATATTTGAATGTGCAGTTTAAACGCCAGAAATCATGTCAACAATGCGAAGCAAATTGTACGGTCAGCTCTAGAGGAAATGTATCATCAGCTGTGAAAATGAATGAAAACGTTTGTACGGTCAGCTCAAGAGCGTTTTCTTTCTTTTATGCGAAGCTAGATTTAGCTGTTATTACTACGACCGAGTTTTCGACGTTTTCTCTGCAGCCGTCAGTCACCGTGCCAAGAACCATAAAGCAAAACTCTTTAGGTAAAAATACTTAATTTGGAACATTACCAGGACAAACAATACACAAAAAAACTGCTAAATTAATCCATCTGAGTTCGAAAAAGAAAACCAAAAGTGATTCCAAACAACCAAACAGTAACAGTAAAAGTTTCAAGAAAACCATAAATAACACCAAGTCCAGTAAAATACAAAAAAGAATAAAGCTCCACGTCACCCAAATAGCACTTGATTTCTTGGCTGCAGACAATTACGGAGATGGTGATAAAGAAGAAGAACTTTCGAAACTTAGTTTGCAAACACCCACAGGCAAATTACTCGGAAGAGGAGAGTCATGGCGAAGTAAGAAAGGATAGTAGTACGACTAAAACATTACTTGACTTGTTGCCAATGGTTGTAGAGAACATTTACGAGTGCAG
Source organism: Gari tellinella (assembly GCA_922989275.2). Taxonomy (NCBI): domain Eukaryota; kingdom Metazoa; phylum Mollusca; class Bivalvia; order Cardiida; family Psammobiidae; genus Gari; species Gari tellinella. Next base: position 55,644,554 of record OV277860.1, read on the forward strand.
GCATCTAGAAAATAGTCATCCGTCTTTTTTTGAAAACTAAAAACTAAAACAAAATTTAAGAATAATGATAATACTAACAAACGCCTAACTGCGCTTTTTAGTACAGAAGTCCAATAAAGGACAATAACTTTGTACTTTTTGGAACCACTTGTATGAAAAATATGACACCCACATATCTATTTAATAATTAACCACCTTCACCTATCCCGTAGTCATGTCGGACCGTTGGGGCACCATATATTTCTTGACAACCAGCTTTCTCCATTCCCCTCTGTTTTCTGCCATCCGCACCCTTTCCTTTAGACTTAAATATGTCCACTCTGTTATGTTATCTTTCCATCGCTTGCTCTGTCTGCCTCTTCTTCTTCCTCCCTGAATTGTGCCTGGTAATATTGTCTTTGAAAGCTCTGTTGATCTCGTCATATGCCCGTACCATCTCATTTTACGTTGCTTGACATTTTTTAATAAATCTTCGAGAGGTCCAATGGCTTCTTTGATCCTATTTCGAAATACTTCATTTGAGATGTGTTCTTTGTATGATATACAAAGTGTTTTTCTGAAACACCTCCCTAACGAACTAATTATTCGCTCCAAGTCTGCATTCAAGGTGCAAGTCTCGCTGGCATATAGGAATATGGACATGACAAGTGAACGCATCAACCTTATTTTCGAGCTGAGGCTTATATTTCGATCATTCCATATTAATATTACTTTGCGAGTGCTGCTGTGGTCTGAGCGGCTCTTGCAAGTATCTCGGATTTTGACCCCTTGTCAGAAACTGTCGCACCCATGCAGGTACTTAAAACTATCTACGCAATCAAGCTTCTCCCCCGTTGACCATGATTTCAGTGCTGATACCAATGATGTTGTTGGTCAGCAGTTTTGTCTTTTTTGCGCTGATTTGTTGCCAAATTCGGTAGATGTCTTGTAAAGGCTTTCAACTAGATTGGATAGCTCCTCTTCCTTACCTGCTATACCATCTATGTCATCTGCAAAGCGCAAGTTCGTGATTGTCCTCCCACCGATGCTAACCGTTCCGTCGTGGTATGCCAAAGCATCCGACATAATACTCTCTAGGAATATGCTGAAGAGTGTTGGGGAGAGTAATAAACCCTGTCTCATCCCCACTATTATGTAAAGTTTGACGTCAATCGGTAAAGAAATGTAAAAGAAGTTGCATCAAAAATATGTGTCAAGGGCAGACCGATGAACGAATTAACCAACAAACTGGCTCCTCTACCCTTCTAGAAGTTCGTTTATTGGGCAGTAAACCGAGATAATTACAGTATACATAACATATCTCAATTTCAAAATTGAGAGCTTCTGTATAGCAGAAGTAATCCACCGGAAAAGAAAGTGATGCACTGGGGAATGACTGAATGTTATTGATGCATTTCAGTAAATTATGTGCAAGACACTTTTAATGATAAAACTTTTCATAAATGAAAATTAATCCTGAACAATGTCAGTCAAACATGGGTTTTTATGCAGAACAATAGAAAATGTTTTAAAGGGGGATAACTCTCAAAATATTAACTCAAAGTTATGAACATTGTGCAAGGCACTTTCATTCACCAGTCGCTTTTCCATTAATATAGGTATATTTCATATATGGCTATTCAAACTCTGACAAGAATGGATGGGTCCAAGGATTTTTAAATTATCTTAGATTTACAGTGATTAATTCAGCTGCGAGTTCCGAGACCTATACTCATTAAAATTGCCAAAGACTCACTTGTCAAGACTCATATTATTTTGGCCATTATATAATATTTAAAAACTAAATGTTTTGCCCAAGTGACTCATAGTTTACAAATTGTGCACCCCAGGAGGTATTTTTAATATTTTTAATTGCAAACGACTTAAATTACCACAGAATTAGAAATATTCTTGAAAAACACTTTAATGTCGTCTACGGAATAATGGATGGTTTTTGACAGTAGATCAATTTATATCTGTTCGAAATAGAATGAAGTGGGAAAAGATTATTTATACGCAATATCTGTGAAGAAATGTATATAATAGTTTGATACATTTTCTTTATAATGACTTCATGATTTGAAATTTAAGGCACTTTTTAACAGAAGAACACATAAACAGACAATTCTGATTTTGAGCTGACGGTACACATATGCTCGCAGCTGATGATACAGTGTCAGCCGTGTTTGAAATAGCTGACCGTACAAAACACCATCAATTCTTCTGATCAAAAATGCAAATTGCGATCATACTTTCCAAAAACGAATAAAGCTATCACATCGCATCAATTGGATTTACTCTGGAAAGCATATTTGTTTTGATAAAACAGTATAAACAAGGATAGATGCTGTATAAAATGCAATGTTTTGACGACATCCAAAAGAATTCCGAGTGAGCCACCAGTTTATTTATGCCTCGAAATAGATATGTAGATGTATAGATTGTACCAAAGACGGTCGCGATTGGTTTATCATTCTCTCCGGTATTGGAAAATCATGCTTACCGACAAGACTTTTCATTTAAAGAGAGGAAAATAAATAGGAACTCATGTCACATACCTGTTGTTTTCCGCCGTTGCGTCGCTTCGAGGCTCAAAAACAACCAGTACAGAGCTCAAAGTATCCGTACAAAGCTCAAAGTACGCATACAGGTTTATACACCGTGATATAGGCCAATGAGACTGAAACGGATGATATGCAAAAAGAAATAAAAAGTAGATTACATAAAACTGTCTTTGAAAAACGAACTGTGAGCATACAAAGCACTATGATTTACTTACAGGGTTCATTAAAATAAAGGTTATAATTATGCCTGTCCGTATACCACACGGCTACCAGTTATAATTGTTCTGTGTTTTCTGTATTTATAAATAGCGTTTTACGTCAATTCCGGTCAATCAGAAACGTCAGAATCTCCCTGCCTCGGCATAACAATTACATGTATATATTAACTGAAGGAACATTCCTGTTCTGCATATAACAGCTTTTCATAAAAGCATTTATAAACTCATCTATTAAACTTGACATGAGGCAAAACAGCGGATCTCGATTCTAATATATTGGAAAAATATGTGACAAATGTGCTTGTATATCATAAAAAAAGACGTGAGACAAATGTGCTTTGTTGTCCCTTAGAAATTTTGATTGGAGCACACTTGTCACACAAATGCTTTTTTTCGGTAAGACATTTGCGGTCTCATTTGTCTCACGTGAGACAAATGGGACCGCATCGGTCTTACGTAAGAAAAATGTGTTCCGAGACAAATGTGCTCCTATAACGCTTCGTGACAGCATACAGGAAATGAACATATTTCTGTTGACATATTTCCATGTAAAAGACTTGCTACTGACCTGTTTATACAGTGGGACAATGTTATCATTTCACAAAAATGTGTTAATGCTTAAACAATAAGTTCCAAATACTGTGTGCCTCTCAGATTCAAATGAATCGGAAAACATTTAAACCATATATTTTTCCACATTTTATTGAATTGCGTTTACTCCTACACCGAAGAAAAAACATTCATGAATATGTATCGATAGCTTAAAGAAGGTTGAAGGTAAAGCAGAATAAGCCTTAAGGTGTATTCTGCTTTACTTTCAACTTACTTTAAGTGTTCAGCTATCCTCCATTCTACACTCATTCAAAAAAGATCTTTTACACCGCTTTAAGCATTTATAGTTCCTCCCAATCAATCGATAATGAAAATGTTTTTAGAAAAATCAAAAGCTAAAGTACTTTGTAGGAAAGTGTGTGATTTTGGTGTCAATGTCGTCATCCTTTCATTACTTTTTGACTTTAAGTGTAAAGGGGTGAAAAACAAAATTAAGGTGGTTCGCGGGTCAGCTTATTCTGTGTCAGAATTCTTTGAAACATTGATTAAATTGAAATATACCATATGGAGAGTGAAAAATCGTTAAAATAAAAAAAAGTTACAGTGCCGTTTTTTTCTGACAGGACCTTTTGTCGAGAAAAGCTCCTTTTTTAATAAACAGGAATATTTTCTTTATAGAATGATATAACTCAATAATTTCAGTACATTCAAGTAAACTATTCATAGACTATAAGATATTGGGCAAACAAAAGTATTTCATGACATATTTTCCGGAAATATCAATATTTTAAAAAAGTCAAATTCTGAAAATCTCAAATTACAACAAATCTAGCTGTTTAACATACATTAATTTTACTCTTATTAGATAGATATAACTTAATTCTACTAGTCACAAAAAATTAATGAAAATCTACAGTAGAATTTACATTTTATACATGATTTCCTGAAATTCTGACAAAATGTTAACACAAAACGAGTAACCTCCCTTGAGTTCAACTTTAAAATGCCGTCAGCTCTAAATAATACCATAAGTCAAACCTGTAATAAGGGACCATTGAATACGGTAGCCTGTAGATCTTTAAAGGCAAGTGACTGCTTAATACATAACAAAAGTAATGCATAAAAGCTCCTTTAGGATCTATCTTTTAGCATTACTTTTGTCCTGTGTTAAGCTGCCATCTGTTATATAGGCTATAAATCCTCACAAATGTAGCTGTCACTTGACTTTACTTGCATCTGATATTATTCATTATTACTAGACTAAACATAGCCTGTCCTTTGATCACTGCGTTATGAATTGACTAGTCACTAAAATCGGACAATTTGTTAAAAAAAAAGTTTTGAAGCGAGTGGGAATCGAACCTAGAACCTTTGGATTGCAAGTCAATCACCTGACCAATTGCGCTAACAGAGAAGACACTGAAGCAGATCAAACTTTTCTTTATCTAAATTTTCCACTATAATCACGTGCCGAAAAGATCAGGTGAAAGTCATCAGCATTTCCGGAACTCGAGATGCGGGCCGCCCGCTGTCGAACCACCTTAAGAGAAAACACAGTTTTTTCAGAATTTAACCGGAAAAGTTGGAAACACCGAATAGTTTTAATGAAACGTGTTCATTTGACAGTCAATAACCGCCGTAGTCTCCATGTACCTGAATACATCTCAGAAGACGTCGCCTCATAGAGAGCACGTAATGTTGCATTACGTTTTAGATATGTGCTGCTATTCCAGCTTGAATGCGTTTTCCATGTCACAAATGGTGTTAATGTCATGTTTGACCTGCATTGTCGAACCAGCTTATCCCAAATCAATGTGCTCAATCGGTTTTAAATCGGCTGACAAACTGGGCCGAGGCAAGACGTTAACGTCAGTCTGTTGTAACGTCTGCCCAGTACAGCGCTCCCTCTCTACAACGACACCCAATGGGAGACAACAAATATGTGCGTTGTTCGGAGGGAGTCGTTATAGGGAGGGAACTTGATCAACATTTGCAAACAGCTCGAATCCAGATCAGACGCCGCGTTACGCGGCGTCTGATCTGGATTCAAGCTTTTTGTCATTTGTCATTATGTTTTTTCCTGTCAAAATGACAGTTATGTAAGAAAAACAGCAGAAAACAATTTTAGGTAGATGAAAATGCATCAGTGCAAGCATAAAACATAATTTTAGTGGGAACAGCGATGAATGTCGTTGTAAGGAGGGAGTCGTTGTAAGGAGGGCCGTTGTAGAGAGGGAACGCTGTATATGGACGACGGACTCGTATTGGGCGAGGATTCTGTCTAAGACGACTTATGATCGTGTATTACATGAACCCCGTATCGCCAAGTAGTGACGAATGCTGTCAAGAATCGGTTACGTAGGCGCGTTAACGTAATCATGCGGTCCTCACGTAACGTTGTTACACGGAGATGACTGGATCTTTGAATATCTCTGACAGACCTAGAACAGGTTAAACCTATTCCTGATGTTACAGTGGTAAATACGCTATTCCTACCCACTTTACGCGTTTCTTATGCGTTCGTTAAGCGTTCGTTGAGCGTTCGTTAACCGTTCACTATCCGTTCCGTTTAACGCGTTTACTATCCGTTTCTTTACGCGTTTCTTAACGCGTTTAGAAGAGCCCGGATGAAAGGGGAGTAATCATGGAGAAAGGGAGGTAATCCATGTATGACTTGCGGGCCGGTCTTATCCTACTTAAGAATTTAGCAAATATCGTTACAGTTGAGTAAATATAATCTAACACAATTTCATTGAATCATTTTCTTTTAAGAAGAAAGGTTATCCTGTGAGAGTTTTATGAATATACATTTATTTTCCCATATAAAGGATACGGTTTAAAAAGGATTCTGTAAATTGTGTTTATTATTATTACTATGAACATGCGGAATTCCAAATAGCACATGTGGCATGCATGTTACATCACAGGACACGCCGCTAACAGTGTTGCGTCACAAGCCGGATAGGGGGGTAATAAAACTGCGGCTTATCAAAGTAAGTATCCTAATTGGGGTTGAATGGAATATCAACCAAATAAACCAAATCTTATATGCGAGTATGTGTCAGTTAATATACTGTCTCATCAAAGTAAATAAATATCTTTATAGCTCGAAAATGGATGAGACTCAACTCGGCATCTCATCTAGATCCAAACTGTAAAAATGAATTTAAAAACGTATGATCCATTCTTAGCTGTAAAACATAAGAACCGAACTACTCGGCGTCCCATCTACATCTAAATCGATAGTGTTAACTATTATGAAAAGTAATTGGGTTTATTCAAAGCTGTCAGTTTGGATCCTGATGCTATGCCGATCTATACAGCCAGGCGTTTGATCTGGATTCAAACCGTTTGAATAGAAATCAACATGGAAGGAATTATTCTAATACATATCAAACAGAAATAATCTCGATGAAACGCCGAGTCACTCAGGATTATGATCGAGATCCAAACTGTCTATATTTATATAAATTCTATAAGCGAAACCTGTTAAGATCCTTATAAGAGGCGTTTCATTTACAGAAAATGTTTTAAAAAATCGCATTACAAGATGAGTTTTATCGCGAAAATGCTCCAGTGACAAATCGATTCTTGTTATTGATAAACCCGTTTCATTCGAATTTTTCGAAAACGGCAATCATCGATAAGATCCGAAATCTCCGCGTGAAACGGAAAACGGACGCCACAATCGCAACATCTCGGGTATAATCGTTTATTAGCGCGTTTAAACGCGTTCAAATCGTTAGGCCTTAACCGTTCGTTAAGCGTTCATTAAGCGTTCGTTAACCGTTCACTATGCGTTTCTTACGCATAGATAAACGCGTAAATGGGTAGGAATAGCGTATTTACCACTGTATAAATGGTCTGTTTGGTGCAACCAACGTCCCGGGCGACATTAGTTACACTTAACCCCGCCCGTAGCATGCACAGGTACTTGACACATACTTTATTATCTATTAACCCGCCCCCCCCCCCCCTTTAAAAAAATAAAAATAATTCACGTACTGTGGCGTTATTTGACGGAATTTGATGAAATAAAAAGTAGATATTGATAAATTAATCATTTCCCGAGGGTACCACAAGAGAATATCGGCGATCTAGTATATTTTAGCATCAGTTTAAGTCGATAGTAAAGACTAGGTGTCGAATTGCGCTGTTTACCTTATATCTATAATAGAAGTATAGTAAAAAAAAAAAAAAAATTTTTTTTTTTAAAGGGGGGGGGGGGGGGGGGTTGTTAATAGATAATAAAGTATGTGTCAAGTACCTGTGGTAGCATGTCAGCAGCTAAGTTACGCTCTGCGGCACTTTGACGTGGCATATCTTGAACTTGTCAAAGTTTTAATTTTTCTTTCCTGTACTTTTCGCTTGTAAAGTGTTTTCGGGTGTAGAGACTACCTGAAGCATGCACGCCTGTGCACGTGCAACGCTATGAATACGTTTTATCCATTTAGAGGCTAAGGTGAACAGGTATGATTATGTTTGATTACACAATAACAAACCTCGACAATAATCCAACAATATAATGTAACCAATTGAACATTACACCTACGAGCTACTGATATATTCTCTAAATAAAAGGGTAAAGGAACTTTTTTTTGGGTGATTGTAGAAACAATCCACAGAGTAATGGGTTATAACCCCTCTGAACTGGACACCCTTCTAAACCGGTAATATTTGTTGTCCCCACACATGTCCGGTTTAGAGGGGGTTCACTGTATGCGGTATACAGTGTTCCCTCTCTACAATGACTCCAAATGGGAGATTCAGTCGGTGTGAGTTGTTCGGAGGGAGTCGTTATAAGGAGGGAAAAGTAAAGCCGTGGCTTGTATTTGCAAACAGCTTGACTCCAGATCATCTGGATTGAAGCTGTTTTCCACTCCTCATTATGTTTATTCTATCAAAATGTCCACTTATATGTAAATTTGAGACAAAAGCAGACGACAAATTCAAGCAGACGCTATTGCAGCAATAAAATCTTAAAGCATAATTCCTGTTTAGGGAACTGCGGCAAGGGTCGTTGTAAGGAGGACGTCGTTTTTGGGACGGCCGTTGTAGGGAGGGAACACTGTATTTTCATACGATGTCATTTGATGCAGTGACTAAATGAACAGTTTAGTCCATGGATCTTTTGAACGCGGTGACTAAACTGTAGTCGACAGTTTTGAGGCAACTGATTTTCCGAGAGCTTCAAGCCATGTCCCATGCATGAATAAACATTCCAAACTTTCAAATGGTGATGGAATTGGCGTATCTGAATCTGTCACCAAACTTATATCAATTTTCTGAACTCCTTCCCCCTAAAACATTGAACAGACAATTTCAGTTTCCAATGACGTTTAGCCAATTTTTAGCTATTCCGGGTTGGTTTTTTACAATTACAATGTACATGTATATTGCAAAATGGAAAACAGTTTATACCCAGATTAATTCTTATTGTTCGACAATATTGACCTGACGTTGAACTTTATGCATGAATAAATTACAGCGAGATGACGCAGTATAAATCAATAATCGATAGCGAATCGTAAAGTGTCGGGTTGATTCGGCTGATTACGTGAATCTTGTTACAGTTGTGATCCTCAGTGGATTAACTCTCCACATTGAGCTAGTTCAAAAAGTTGTTGTTGATAAACTATTATTCCCGAGTCTCCTAGTATAATCGTATTCACTAAACGCACCATGTTGCGCTTTCGAGTGGGGTTTAATTCAAGTAAGATCATCGATGTCCTCACCTGCGACTCTTGCCAAAATATACCTAATTGACAACCCTCTGATGTAACTTATCTACAACAGTGTGTCGTTAGAGCAAGGGATTTGTAACATCGAGGTTCCGGGTTCGAACCCGATAGAGGGGAAACTATTTTTATTTCATAAAATGTTATTTTATAGACCAAACAGACGCTATGATATAAATTTTCTAAAAATAAAAAAGAATCGTGTCCCAAACGAAATAGACGTTGTATGAATACATGTACTTAAAAGAAACAGTATAAATTGTAAAAAAAAAAGTAACAAAATGTATGAGTATTGCATGGGATTCGAACCACTTACTGTAGGAAAAATAATGGATAGTCGTCTTCCTTACCACTTGCGCTAAATACCTATCGATGTTTGTGGAACCAAGCAATGCTATATTTTCGCGGTAACGATGTGGTAACAATGTGCGTTCTCGTACAAATGATAATGAAGTGTTCCGAAGCTATATTTAGAAATGCAACAAAGTGTGAAATTATGCTCATAGAGGTCACCAACGTTAGGTCAATATTGTCGAACAATAAATTGGTCTACCCTGTTTGCATAGGGCAAGTGTGCTATTTATAGGTGTACTCTTTGTAAAGAACGAGCTGACTCGTTGCTAGGGATCAGTGACTTAGTACAAAATGTTGTCATTCAAGTCACATAATGCCGATATAGGCGACAACAGTGATGAGTTCAGTAAAGAAATCGATGGCCGTCGATAGCCATCGATTTAGAGTTGGCTACCGGTCTGGAATACAGTGGAGAAAACGTAATTCTTTCGTTCAAACGCAAACGCATCGCAATGAAATATACAAAATGACAACATTTTGACAATTCAGACGACCAGTTTTATTCTGAGGGGCAAACAGTTTGGAGCCTGATCAGACGCCGGGTTACCCGGCGTCTGATCTGGCTCCAGACTGTTTGCAATGAAAATACAGCGCTCCCTCCCTTCAACGGCCCTCTATACAACGACTCCCTCCTCACAACGACCCTCGCCTCAGATCCCTAAACATAACCATTATGTCCAACGCTTTTACTGCTGTAATATCGTCTGCTTTAATTTGTCGTCTTCTGTTTTTCTCAAAGTTACATATTGAATAATTTGACCGCTAAAAACTTAATGACGAGTGACAAACAGCTTGAATCCAGATCAGACGCCGCGTTACGCGGTGTCTGATCTGAACTCAAGCTGTTTGCAAATGTAAAGCAAGTTCCCTCCCTATAACGACTCCCTCTGAACAACGCACACATTTTTTGTCTCCCATTGGATGTCGTTGTAGAGAGGGAGCACTGTAAAAGTTTAAGCGTAATCGGGGTTATTTGGAAGGAAAACATTATCTCTACTGTACTCTGTACGCTGCACACGGGGCACAAACTGCAAACCTAAACAGCAAACAGTGGTAATTGAACACGCTATAGGTGACTTTGCAAACTGTTTTTGTCCATCTAAAAATAATCATGCTGACCATTGTCAACTTCGGATGTCGGTTGGATGACGCTAAAAACCTCGAGTTGAATTGCCAATTTTATCGTGAAGGTTTTACCCCTTGACCACCATATTGTCGTCTGCTTCAATATTATTGTCTGCAATATCGTTTCAAAGTAAGATTTTAAAGACATTTCCTCGGTCCTTTGAAGGACACACCCTCATTGTCTCCAATAGGCGTGAAAGTAACTGTGAAAGCAATCGACTTTTGCGTAAAATATGTATTTGCTCCATTTATGAGCTCGTGCAGTACAATATTTTACCTGGCTTCGTGTAATCGCCGAAACTAAATCAGGAAATGTCTTTAAGGTAGTATGACTGATGGCATTTCAAAATGAATGTCAAATTGTTTGCCAAGGCGCATTGTGACGTCATTGACAGTGAAAGGGTTAACATCATTTAGAAGTCTAACTGCTTGACAATCGTATCGATACAGTGGAGAAAACGTTATTCTTCCCAATAAACGCTTTTACGCTAAAACTGTAATTTCCAATGCAAACAGTTCGGAGCCAGATCAGACGCCGGGTAACCCGGCGTCTGATCAGGCTCCAAACTGTTTGCCACTCAGAATAAAACAAATACTCAGAATTATTTAAAAGTTGTTATTTTATACGTTTTAGTGCTTTGCGTTTGCGTTTCGTTTGTATTTAAACGGGAAAGAATAACGTTTTCTCCACTGTATTTCTTCAGTTATTCTTCTTGGAATCTGACTTTGTTAGTTGATATTATTAATGCAGATGATAATATGATGGTGAATGGATAAACAATAACACACTAAAGTTGACGGAGAACGGGTTAAAACAGAAGGTAGCTGTAATCGGGACAGTAACAAACAAGAGGCCCATGCGGGCCTAAATATCGCTCACCTTGAAAAACCAACACAAGGGTCACACGACCCCTTGGATGGGATCCCTTTTTACCCCAGAGACATAATTTCAAAAATCTTGCTCATGAACTTGAAAATTAAGTGTGCTGTCAAATATTTTGTACATAGATGGTTTCAGACAGGAAGACTTTTCATTGAAAAAAAATCTATTTTTAGCTAATATGACCCAGATATGCAACAGACCCGAAAAATTTCAGCAATATTGGTAAAGAACATCTAAAAGTGTCACTATGCTAAATATCAAAGCTCTTGCCATAGTAGTTTCAGAGAAGAATATTTCACTACGTAACTCTATGTAAAACTGTGACCCCTAGGGGCCTTGGCAGTTTTAACCAAAGGGGCATAACTTAAACAATCTTGATAGAGGACCTAAAGATGATGCTTTGTGCAAAATATCTAAGCTCAGGGTACTGTGGAATCAGACAAGAAGATTTTTTTGAGTTTTCATTGAAAAAATCTATTTTAGCTCCTGTGACCTAGATATGCAATGGACCGGAACCATATAATTTATATTATTCAAGGGCTTCAAGAAATGTCACCATGCCAAATATCAAAGCTCTGGCCATATTAGTTTCAGAGAAATACATGTTTGAAGATTTCACTATATAACTCTTTGTAAAATTATGACCCCGGGACGGGGTCATTTTTGACCCCAGGGACATAATTTGAACAATCTTGATAGAGGACCTGAAGATGATGCTTTATGCCAAATATCTAAGCTCAGGGTACTGTGGTTTCAGACAAGAAGTTTTTTTAAGTTTTCATTGAAAAAAATTATTTTTAGCTCCTGTGACCTAGATATGCAATGGACCGGAAATGTTTGAACAACTTTGAAAGAGGACCATACAAGGATCATTCCTGCCAAGTTTGGTGAAAATCCATCCAGTAGTCTAGGAGGAGAAGTCGTTTGAAGAAATTGTTGACGACGAACGACGGACGACGAACGACGACGGGCGAAGGACACAGCACAATCAAAATAGCTCACCTTGGCACGTAGTGCCAAGGTGAGCTAAAAACGTATGAATGACATTTATGCTTTACTGACACTCTGTTTTATGAAACCTCCTTTATCGCCGCAAACATATTGCATCAATTGGAAAAACGATTTATTTATGAGAAGTAATAGCGGGTGTTTCCTAACATAGTTTCCTGCATGTGTTTACTTTATTTTATCAAATAATAAATTGTACCTAGGAATACAACTAAAACGGTGACACTCCTAATTGAAATGCTGAGTCAGTCGAATTTATTTATATTCGGCAATACAATTTGCTATGCTTTTGAAGTCAGAAATAGTATAAGCAGCGGCGAAGTATCCTACAGAAAACGGTGTCACAGGAAAAGGTGCCAACAGAAATATGTCTGTTTCCTGTATGGTGTCACGACCATGGCGTCATCTAGGAGAATACTCCAGGAAATAGGTCTCTGACATTCAACGGGGTTTGCTGCAACGAGGGCTCATCCTGAAACAGACAAAGAATTTCTCCCAAAAAATAAGATACTGTTTAACCCATGACTATAAAGCCCATTTCTATTTTTGAAGACAAGTGACCACTTAAAACAGATTGAAAGTAAAGCAAGCATAATGCGTCTTAATGCGTCTAGTCATAATCAACTTGGCTATTGGCGTAACTAACTTGACCGATTATGCTGACAAGTAAACAACTTGACTAATGATATAACGCCAATGACGTAACTAATTTGGCTGATGACATAACCAACTTGGCCATTGACGTATTCAATTTTGCTGATGACGTAACCAACTTGGTCTTTGACATAACCAACTTTGCTGATGACGTGATCAAGTTTATTGATGACGTAATCAACTTGCCGATTTGCGTAACTAATTTGGCTGATAAGGTGCACAACTTTACTGTTCATAAAACGAACTTGGCTATTGATGTTACAAATATGGTTGCCGACGTAACCAAGTTGGTTATTGACGCAACCAACTTGACTGATGAGCTAATCAACTTACCAGCACGAAGTCCACTCCATCTGACTACTCTATGTAAACTCCAAACGCGTTCACATTCTGCACCCAGTTAACAATGGCATACATATACACTCAGTACAAAAAGAAACGCACATCGTGCTCAGGCGCAGATAAGGATACATTTGTTTTAGGAAAATTAGAAAAGAAAGACCATATCTCAAGATTTATTTAATTCTGCAACAAGTTCAGAAAAAAATACTCAAAAAACATTGTGCCCCCTTTTAACCATTTTCCTCCTAATGACGCCAAAAGCGTTTGCAAACAGTTTGGATCCTGATCAGACGCCGCGTAACGCGGCGTCTGATCAGGATCCAAACTGTTTGACACTCTTATCGATTTCATTTAAGTCATTCTACATTGAATTTTAATTTGAAACGATCTTGCAAACAACAAAATTGAAGCAGACGACAATAAGACGGCGAAGAGGTAAAAACCTCTCGATTAATTAGGCAGCAAAAGAATTAACTACAGCTTGTTTAAAATACCGCACCGATTAGTGCAGAATGTGATGCTACCAATTCAATAATGATTTAATAATAATTCACAAATACGTTCCTTCTACATAAAAATAAGATTGTGATACAAAATGTGCGTTTCTTTTTGTACTGAGTGTACATGTTTTTCCTGCCAGATTCTGTACAGTCTCCATTTGCTTCAAAAGCCCTTTTGAAACAAGTAAATGCGACTCTTTTCATTCTGCAAGCAACGAATTATTATTACAAATAAAATCAAACAACTTTGAAAGTAATCAAATGTAACTTGAAAGGTATTTTACCCAAAAAACTGATGTAAAAATAGTTTAAACCTTTAACATTATGCCTGATTCTGGAATTGACGATATGTGACCCATAAAGCATGGTTGAAGTAAAGCACACTGTGCCAGAAGAGGCATTCTGTTTTATTTTCAGCCCGATTCATACTACTGTTTGCTATTACTAGGAGCTATTTCTTATAGTACATATTCATGACTGTACATGTATAAAGTAGAACGATTATCGGCGGAGGCGTAACTTAAATGCGCAAAAAAGACAAATTGTTTTGGGTAATGGCGTTACTAGACAAAGACAAACATTGTCATTTGAGATAATTTGATATTTTCCTGAAATTTTAACAAGATTGTGCGAATCCAAAAATATTGCATTAATTTCCTGTGCAATGACATTTCAAAACGTAACAGAAATGGTGCTGTTTACGTATTTTCTATATGTAAACTGGATAAGTATTTTACTCAAGCGGCTTATGTAATAATTGTTTAAACCTTTATAGCCAGGTTCTGGTATTGAAGATAGGTTAGCACTTAAAGCAGGTTGAAAGAAAAATACATTTACTTTCAGGCTGCTTTATAATATAATTTGCTAGAATATGGGGACTATTTCTTATAGTACATATTCATGACTGAATAAAGTGGAACGATTTTCTGCCGCGAAGGAGCGCCTTAAATGCGTTAAACGGGGGTATTCATAAGGTATTGGGTTACTAGACAAAGACAAAATTGATGTTTTGAGATTGAACTTGATATTATCTTTTCCTGAAATTTAAACAATACAATCGGTGTTTGTGAGTGAGTCCAACAACATTTGCTTTAATTCCACTGGTTAATATTTTAACATTTATGGTTGATCTTTACAAAATATTCCCAAATGATTAACAGTGCAGACTCTGATCAGAGGACTCCCAAAGCATTACTCTGACCAGGATTTGATCACTTTGCACATGACAAGTGTACTCTTAACTCTTTCAATGCTTATTATGACGGCATAACCCGTCGAACACATCCCCTTCCAGAATGTCGCTTATATACATGTAAGAGTCAAACGGTTACAAGACGTCTGGTCTGGATTCAAACTGTTTGCATAAGTAAGTGTTGTTGAGATTGGCATTGAAGATGTTTAACCCTTTCGCTCTCAAAATCGCGTTTGCAAACAGTTTGGATGCTGATCAGACGTCGGGTAACTGTTTGACATTCGTTTTGAAACTTTCTTCAGTCATACTGTCTTTTTTTAAACTTTGAAACGACATTGCAGACAACACTATTGAAGCAGACGGCAATAAAGCGTCGAGGGGGTAAGAATCTCCCGAATAATTTGATCACGAAAGGGTTATCCAACAGACATATTAAATTCAATAGCTTGATGTCTTGTAACGATAAGTTAACACTTCAAAAGTTGGCCATGTTCATATATCATGCAATGAAGTACCGCGATGAATTTCTAATAAGAAGACTGAATATTTGATCTAAAAAAATGACTAATACTCGAATGATGTGGAATATTTATGTATTATAGTTTGTATTAATCTGATCAACAGACTGTTATAAAATTGTAAAATTGTGTTCTTTACTACACCTGATACATAAGTTTTTCTGTTTGTATGCACTTATATGTGTATGGGCCGGAGGCCTATGATGCGAACTGAACTGAACATATTTCTTACCCCTTCACGGCCGCCAGGCCTTCGCTGAACGTTTTACTTCTGAACGGAAAGCCTTCGTTTGCTTGGGTCACATTATCTGAGCAGGTCTTAAACGCTGTTATATTCGGCAGACATACATGTAATTCCTCCAATTCTTGTGGATTAAAATCTGAAGTACAGTAAAACCTCCCTATTACGACCACTACATTTTGTTAATTATTTGGATGTTTACGATAGGTGACCGCTTAAAGCAAGGTGACAGTGAAACAGAAAGCTCCTGTAGGAGCTTTCTGTTTCACTGTCATCTTGCTTTAAGCTGCCACCTCTCTATTATACAATTAATTAGCCTTCGTTTAAGTGGTCGTAATAGCGAGGTTTTACTGTAAAAAGGGTAATTATAAAACAATTACAAACGGTCAGACCAAACTATATACCCTGATCTAGCTGTAATGTCGTCTGCAAGGGATCAGACCAAACTATTAACCCTTATTCAACTGTAATATCGCTGGCTTTAGAACTGTCGTCTGCCAACAAAACAAATAAAATAAAATGTATACATTCTAATTAAAAAAAACTTAAAGACGAGTGTAAAACAGTCTGGATCCAGATAAGACCACATTGTACCGTGTCTGATCTAGATACAAACTATGCAAGTACTAGAAAAGTCGCGATTGGTACAGTGGAGAAAACGTTATTCTTTCCCAATAAACGCGTTTACAATATAACTGTAATTTGCAATGCAAATAGTTTGGAGCAAGATCAGACGCCGGGTAACCCGGCGTCTGATCAGGCTCCAAACTGTTTGCCACTCAGAGTAAAACGAATACTCAGAATTATTAAAAAGTAGTCATTTTATACGTTTTAGTGCTTTGCGTTTGCGTTTCGTTTGCGTTTAAACTGTTTCCACTAAACAGCGCATTCAGATATTTCAACATACTTTTTGACATGTGGAGCCTTAAACAAGATGGAATTAAAGCATAAAAGTGATATATGAAATATCATTCCAAAACACTAGTTACCTTCCTACATGTACCTTGCCGCGGTTCGGGGGCTTATTTGCCATGGGGATATTTCTGTTTATTTGACAGAGATTATTCCTCCGCCAAGATCTAAAAGGAAGGCAGGCAGTTTTTTCCATGCGCTGCTTTTCAAATAAAGAGTTAAGCCGAATTTATCTTCCCGAAATCATTATCTCATTTCATCATTCCTCATCGTTCATCGGCGCTAAATGACCTATTCTGCGTCGCAGTGCGTCGCATCCCTTCATCACTTCAAAGAACCAGTCTTTGTCGTTTTGTCCTGCATTATTCTGTCACCTGATATTGCCAGGGCTGCCATTTCTCCGGATTGTTCCTAAATCTTCGGATTATTTTCTAGTACATGGTAGATTAAAGCAGGCTGAAAGTAAAGCAGAATGCGCCTGAAGGCGCATTCTGCTTTACTTCCATTCTGCTTTAGGTAGTCACGTGTCAACAAAACTAACAGGCGATGGGGTAAAGGTACGGTTCCTAAAATCGCACATGAAAAATGCAAATTTGGATATCTTAGGATTTTTCATGTCAACTTATGGCAGCCCTGTATTGCAAATGAAACATATTTAAGTGTCGGTCTTGTTCGTTCGTAATATATTATGCGTTTGTGCTTAAACAGGTATGCATATTGTAAATAATGTGAGCCAGACCAGACAACGAATAAGTCCTCATTTTGAACAATGTTAACATTTTCCCCAATGTTTATAAGAAAACTTACACTGTTGCACCCAGGATGAAACGTTAGTACCGTCACACACGTTGAAGGAATGATCAACTTCCGTCATGACTAACGCATGCTCCGCACAACTCGCTGTCTTGTTTACCATGCATTCACGGAAGGCTGCTCTTCGACTGTAAATGATCAGGAACCCGCCAGTTTAACACTCGTGTCCATATTTCATAAGTCAAACTACTTTATATTTGATTTTGAAGCGATATTGCAGACGACAATGTTGAAGTAGATGACAATATAGCGGTCAAGGGGTAAACATCTCACGAGTTATATATCGTTGAAAGGTTTGACCCATTACCCCATTTCTCATTTTGAAGATGGGTGTCCACTTAAAGCTGGTTGAAAGTAAAGCAGAATGCGCATTAATGCGCATTCTGCTTTACTTTCAGCCTGCTTAAAGCTACTATTTGGTATACTAGAGAACATATTTCTTATAGTAAATATTGTTGACTGTTTAAATCGGAACTTTTGGATTGAGTGGAAGAATAAATTCAAGGCGTTAAAAGGCGAATTTATGGGATAAGGGGTTAAACTGTTTGCATGTTTAAACGAGTCTCCCAAAGTGAACTGAAGATTAATTGGTGGACAAAATAATCAATCGGTTGTAGAAATGTACATGTACTGTGTGGAAAATAGCAAAACATTCTTGATCAGACGAATGAAGGTGTAAAGAAGTGAAAACGATCTGGGGCCCGTTTCATAAAACTTCTTACGACAAATGTTGTCGTAAGTCAGATTATAAAAGTATCAATTATTATTTATTTCTCCAACTTATCCTGTCTTGTGACATCTTTTTGGAATCGTCTTGAAAAGACGATTCCAAAAAGATGTCACAAGACAGGATTAGATAGAGAAATCACAAATTAAATGTATTTTAAAGTTTTGACTTACGACAACATTTGTCGTAAGAAGTTTTATGAAACAGGCCCCAGGTTCTTGACACTTCTTGTTTTGGTACATTTTCTCGTAAAAGACACTTATTAAGACTGAAACCTCATAATTCTTTAGAATACTACGGCAAAATTAGTAATAAGCCTATAAGTACTAATGTTCTATAAGATTGTTCACCAACTTGTCGCCTTCCATCCAGAAACAAATTTCTTTACACCAACTGTCCTCAGAACAAGATTTTACACACCGTACAACTTTCGACCAATCAGGTCATCTAAAAATGCTATGCTTATAATTTTTCTTTTTATCCTAGAAGTATCCAACAATGGAACTTACTACCAGTCACAGCCAAAACGGCACCAACAGTTATTGACTTCAAGACAATTGTCACCATACCCGTAAAAGTAGATATTATCTAATCTACTACACTCAACACAATTTCTAATTGGTCACTTTACGTTTTCTAATAATTCTCGAAATTCAACACGTATCACGTTGAGGTTTCACACATGAATCACTGACCATATATAAATTGTTAAAATCGATGTTCTGATGCCCGAGACTCCCAACCTCCCCAGATGTTGCATGCATGCTTGTCATGTATGATTTGCACGTTCATAAAAGGTGCGTTGTCAAATATGTGTTTTTTCATACGACTGGAGTCTGTAGATATATGCTGGACACAAACACACATAATATGGCCAGGATGACATAACAAGATCGTGCTGTTGCCGTCGGAATGTTGGAAGCTTGGACGCATTGAGAGAAGTAAACATTTCATTACAATAGTTTATAAAATACACCGATTATTCATTAACTAGAGAGTGCAGGACAACGCTCCATGCAAATGTTGTAAGGGTAACATTGGAATTATTCAAAGCAAATAACATTCGCCTGATTACAATTCCGTCGAAGAGCCCAGGGGCCCGTTTTATAAAACTTCTTACGACAAATGTTGTCGTAAGTCAAAACTTAAAAATACTTTTAATTTGTGATTTCCCTATCTAATCCTGTCTTGTGACATTTTTTTGGAATCGTCTTTTCAAGACGATTCCAAAAAAATGTCACAAGACAGGATTAGATTGAGAAATAAATAATAATTGATACTTTTATAATCTGACTTACGACACCATTTTTCATGCGAAGTTTTATGAAACGGGCTCCAGATGTAAACACGATAGAACATGTGTAGAACTTACTGAATCGCAGCGTATGTGTACTACCACAACAACAGACTTTACGAGAATAAGAGCATGACGTCATTCAGGAGTGGAACAACATACTTTGCACAGCGTTACCTGCAGAGATATGTTGCTTATTCAATGAGACAACATTGTCGTGGCATAATTGATGTTATTAGGGGACATATACGCTACTACTAGCATATCATGGATTGCAGAAAATGTTTGTGTGGGTTTTTTAATTTTCGGAAATTGTCAAAGGTTTCATAATAAAATGATAATTACTTCTCGTTTTATCATGAAATCACGTACTGCATTTATTAGACTTGTAGCAATCAAATACAATTAAAACCAGGAACGAGTTTTTACTTGTTGCTGAAAATTCCCGACTAACGTGGGTGACCATTTAAAAAAAATTGTTGAGTATATACTGCTTTTATTTGTTATCAATTCAATGTATATTTATCACTTTCACATTTGTAAATGGTAATATATGATACAACGCCTTCTCATAATCACCATTCTTGATGGAGAGAAGTATCAAGAAGAAGAAGGAGCCTACGACATGTGTTAATATATAAGCCTAGCCAGCAGTGAGAGAGGGTATCCCATCTCCTTTTAACCAACATTGTTGTTATGGCGTAAACGCATTTATTGGGAAAGAATTACGCTACCATACTATTGACTCAATCAACCCATCTACCACTCAATACCTACCTACATATCCTGTTTTGAATGTTATTTACATTATAGGAAGCACTCGCTAGTAGGATGTCGTCGAAACAACCCTCGTTATAGTTAAAGACTTTGTCAAAAGTAGCGCATCCATCCTCGGCGACGGCGGCCCCAACGGCACAGAGCAGCACACACACAACTGCGTAAAGAAATAAAACACAATCAAATAGTACACGTACACAACACCGTAACACGAATCATAATCACAACTACAGTGGAGAATCTGTTATTCTTTCCCCATAAACGCGTTTACGCTAAATCTATTATTTCCATTGCAAACAGTTTGGAGCCAGATCAGACGCCGGGAAACCCGGCGTCTGATCAGGCTCCAAACTGTTTGCCACCAAGATAAACATGAATTATCAGAATTGTCAAAAAGTTGTACTTTTCTACTTTTTAGTGCTTTGCGTTTGCGTACGTTTGCGTTTAAACGGGAAAGAATAACAGATTATCCACTGTACAAAGAGTTAAAAAGAACAACTGTAAGGTGTAAAATAAACGCGCTGCTAAAAAGGCAATTAAAACAGTTTGGATCAAGAGCAGATGCCATGAAAAGACGCCGCGTGACGCGGCATCCGTCGTGATTGAAATAACAATCTCGTCGATATGTCGGCTGTCATTTGCCTGACATCTAGCTTCAAAACAAAAGTACGTATCACAGTGATAAGCAGTATTATGCCAATGGAAGGGTTAAGCAAACCCCTCAAATATTATTAGTAAGATAAAACACATGCAATGGCATAGAGCAAAATTGTATATTGTTGAATACATAAAATTGCATACAGCAAAAACAAAATACACATATTAAATTTAATATAACAGAAAGCAAACAACTTCTGAATAAAAAATATTAAACTATATAGAACAAAATTAGGCAACTCCACTGAGTAGAATACACGAGCTTTAATAGAACAAAAACAATCAAAGATCTTGAGAGCACTGATGATGGTTGCAAACTGAATTAGAAAGGTATTGGTTGTGGAGATAAAACCAGTAGTTGGCTAAAATTAAAAAATCGGAAAAGAACAATATTTCTTGAAACATTGAACAATACTGTAAAGAAACGGAAAACCGGATTTGGTCTAAACCTTATATTGTAAAAGATGTCATGGAACAAGAGAAATTTGAACATAATTAAACATTCATCAGTAAGATCTCTTTGACCCAAGCGTCACTCAGTTTCCGAGTTCAGATCCGAAGTAGACCTGATGCCGAATTACTCTGGCAGTGTTATTCATCATCTTGTCTGGATGCAACTACTTGTTAACGTCGTATTTCTGCAGTTTTGATCTTGATTTAAACTCGAGACTTTTATTGTTTGAATGAATACCTATTACGTTAATAATGTCATTAATTGATATATTTTATTTTTTAAATATAAGATCAGGGTTTACACGGTTTGTACAGCATGTGAACGCAGAACCGAGTTTATACGTTAGGTATTAATATAAGTTATGGAAATGTTGAACCAAAAACGACCCACCAAATGGACCGAAACTATCTACCTCTAACAATAGGCAGAAACGACCTATGTCGAAGCAACCTAGGTCGAAAAGAACGAGGACCGAAACGACCCGCTTCCTTATCCCCTTCACAGAGAGTGCCTGTTACCATCCGTAAACAACGAAAGTGAAAGTTGGCTTGTGATCATCCTATTTACTTTAGAGTGTTATGTTTATTCACCTGGGGCCCGTTTTACTAAACAACTTACGCAAAATTTTTGCGTAAGTCAAAATCGTTTAATTCTTATTTTTCGATCATAAACGTTTGTAAACAGCAAATAGCCAGATCAGAGGACGCGCTAAAAGCGCGTCCTCTGATCTAGCTATTTGCTGTTTGTAGCAACTGATAATAAAAAATATAAACTAAAAATTAAAATTTTGACTTAAGTTGTTTAGTAAAACGGGCCCCTGCAGTTTATTATTTAAAATCTTTTTACTGTTTATTGTAATACAGTTTTCAAAACTAATCGATTTTACGTTTTTAAGTGATATTACTGAGTGTTGCTTTCTTGAGCGGATGAGTAACTGAGTCATAGTGTTGGGAACGTTGGCGACTATGAAAGATTAAATCCAAGATTTGAAACCATAAAAAACTGCATTGTGCATACCCGTCAAATTACATTGAGCAACAGCGAACAACTGCATTGACTTCTTTTGAACACTACACTGAGTAAACACGTCAAACTTCAATTCCTTTCCCTTATCTCGTAACTTTGTCAGTCGTAGGGGCATCTTTGCAAGAATTATTTAGTGCAAAGTAAAGCACGTCCCTCCCAAACCTGTTAACAAAACCAAACTACTGCATTGTATTGAGTAAACGCGACAAGCTATAGCGACTAAATATTTGCACTGAGTAAAAAGACATGAAACGAAATAGAGCCAAAAACAAAACAATACATTGCGTAACACGCCATACCACATTGAGCAAACCCAAAAAAACAAACAACAATATCGAATAAAACACATGATACTAAATAGAGTATAAACAAACCGTGACAATTGCATTGGGTAAAAGGTCAATCTACATTCAGTAAACACAAACACCTGCATTGAGTAAAACACATGAAACTTACTAGAACAACAATCAGACAGTTGCATTGAGTAAGCATGTCGCATTACAATCAGAAATTGCCTCAAATGCAATTACAGTAGGAAATACCGTAATGTTCTATTTTGTTCTAATCCTAAGTATCGGAGCTCACAGGTCTGAGAAAACATTCAGATTACAGCTTTTTCACAAATCAAGTACTGTTTGCGATTAAGTCGTTTAAACTTTATGATAACTGGAGCACTAAAACAGAGTCTTCCAAATAGTTATATTTTTATGCTATGTTATTAGTTCGCAGTGAAATGAAACTAAATTAGAGTTCAATGCACTGCCAATTGATCCAGGAAAAATAGTTTCTCTTCCTCGGAAATTTGAGGATTTATTGCAATCAAATATTTAAGCAGTTTGAAACCAGTCCAGACATAATGGGTTCTCGTTCTCAATCCTGCACATTCATGTGGACAAATCAAACAATTCCATCTCACTTGAGTCGGTGACAATCCTTGACCGAGAACCGGACTGGTTCAAGGACGGGGGCAGGTACAACCTTTCGCACGTCTGAGACACACCGTTTACATCGCTCACGAAGAAAAGCTCGTGCGATGTTGACCAGGAACAGATCAGTCTGCTGACGAAGTCCACAGTATGTGGACGAAAGCTCCAGGTACTCTTTCAATAGTTTGTGTTTAAAAAGTTTAAATAATTTGGATATAAAGTTTGATGAAAATTTTTACATGTAATATTATTTGATTACAAAATAACATACAATAATATTAAAATACTGTTTACCAGTTGTTATAAATGATAATAATAATGATAATTATAAAAAGGATAATAATAATAAAAGGTATAATGAAATAATTTTGTTTTTCAAGAGGGAACATATTTTGCATAAACCATCATTCCTGGCGGCCCTGAAATATTCCACTCGTTAGGTGCAACAGTTATCGTTTTAGATCCAGTAAGATAGAATACAAAAGGTTATTGTTATATGCGGAATCCAGATGGAGAGTTGTTATATAAAACATTTCGTAAATATATAAAATGTTTTATTTCTAGGAAACCAGCTATAATCGTAATTACTAAAAGAAACCTGATACTACATAGTTGGTCTAGGTTCTTACAGTAGATGAGCATGGTATATTGTTTGAAGCTGTAAGCTTATATTAGAGGTCTTTTAAACATGTTTGTGAATCTTTAGTTTTCTTGCATACGTCACGAGTAATTAGACGTCAGTTTATATGAAAGGGGTGAAAAACGAAAATTTCAAAATGTGTATGTGAGGGAGAGCTTGTCATTTAATGTACCACAAGTCAAATATCTGTGCATATAGTTATTTCCCCGCGGGCCTATATAGCGCTGACGGTCATCTCTAGACCGTATGAGTGCAGGTTTACGCTTTCTCATCGAGTTAATGTAGCGCTTGATTAGTTGTTGTTGTTGGCGTAACTGTGCTCAACACTCACAGGACAGCTTGGTACAGACATTATTGTCTGTCAAGCTGGAGGATTACGTGCATAGCTGTTTTCAATAACCTCGCTTTATATGCAGCCATGCTCCATCTTCAGAGGAGCTTGATTAGTTGATTAGGCATGTTGTTCCGTTCCGGCGTGAGGGCATTCGCTGATTAGCCGTCATTGTTAAGATTGTAATTACATTGAACACGTTGTCGCCAAAACTGAGTACCCCAGAGACCTTCCTACTTTGCCGTAGTTCTGGGGCTTAATTGTCATAGGGAATGTTTTCTGTTTATTACCCCGATATCATCCCCTCTGCCAAGAACTAAAAGGAAGGCAGGTTGGTGGTTTTGATCCCATGCGCTGCTCAGCAACGAATGAGATTAGCCGAAATCATCTTCCTGAAATCATTATCATTTCATCTTATCATCCCTCATTATTCATCGGCGCCATATGACCTATTTTGTGTCCGCCGTAAAACCCAACTCATCATCACCAAACTGATTAAGAATTGAGTTTAAGTTTAAACTATAAGTTTCACTATGTTTCGGTGCCGGAAACACTCATAGAAATGGCTAGCGCTAAATGTCTGTATTCTCATGTCTGACGTCACAATTTTTGAGGTAACGTGACGTCAGAGATTTTGTGGTAACATGAAACTCCTGTAATTGTGCAAGTATTTCCATGTCATCGTAGTACTTAAGGCAAATATTTCCTAGGGAGAAGGCATCCGTGGGTATGCTCGCTCGGGAATTGTTTGATTCGAGGGTACAATTAGGCGTATGTTTGGGGTGAATTGTCTTAACAGAAATTGCATAGATGTCTACTTTAAATTTTCCGAATTTCTTGTAGTATCTAACTGACTAGTCCACTATGTGAACAGTAAGAGACGGCGAGCTTATTTTAGACTTCAGGCTGTCCTCGGACGGCACCCGTCAACAATTATCTTGTCGTCACAGGGGTTCATTGATGAGACTACTAGTTAACTGACGAAATCTAATGCATCTATGGACACTGGTTAAAATAAAAAAAGTCGTAACTAGACATTTCATTCATCTGAAATTATACGACATTAAGGCTAAAACCATTCTTAACTTGTAATAAAGTCTTTTCGAGGGTTCCGGAACACGTGACAGGGATCTCATGTCACCTCGGGGCTGCACTAAGTTGACATAAAAGATCCTAAGATTTCCAAATTTGCATTTTTCAAGTGCGATTTTACGAATCATACCTTTTCCCAATCGCCTGTTTCTAGTTCTGTTGACACGTGACTGTTTAAAGCAGGTTGTAAGTAAAGCAGAATGTGCCATAGGGCGCATTCTGCTTTACTTTCAGCCTGCTTTCAGCTACAATATACTAGAAAAAATCCGCAGATTTCGGAAAAATCCGGAGAAAAGGCAGCCCTGTCACCTCAATGACCTCATGGTATAGAATACTATATAGTGACATGGAAATCCATGCGTTATGCCAGGAATCTCATGTCACCTCAATGTACGTGGTAAAGAATACTATAATGACATGGACATACAGGCATTACGACAGAAATCTCATGTCATCTCATTGTACTTACTATATAAAATACTATAGTAACATGGATATACATGCATTATGACAGGATCACGTCACGTCACCTCAGTGTACATAATATAGAATACTATAGTGACATGGAAATACAGGCATTATGACGGTAATCTCATTTCACTTCAGTGTACATCGTATAAACTACTATAGTGACATGGAAGTGCTTGTATTATGACAGTAATCTCATGTCATCTTAGTGTACACGGGACCGAATACAATAGTGGCATCAATTGCATTCAGGCCCGTAGGAGTAGGACGCACCCCCCAAAAAAAATTTTTTTTGCCAATATTAGTTGCAGATCTTTTACATAGATTTATGTTAGTATTTTACCTCTTTTGAAGGAGCAAAACACCCACAGAACGCACAAAAGACCATCTAGAAGTAAACAATTCCCCGGGGAGCATGCCTCGAACCCTCTAGTAACAGCGTCTACACAAATCGGAGGGGTAGGGGTAGGATTTTAGGCTAATAGCCGGAAGACAACGTCAAAACTATCCTATATTATTTATAATTTGTTATTTAAAGTTGAAAATTTACATGGATTTTATTAGTATTTTACCTGTTTTATAGGAGTGGGTAGGATAGGAGTTAGAGTTTAATAGCTGGAAGACAACCTGCCTAAAAAAGAGTTTAATAGCTGGAAGGCGACCGGCCTAAAATGTTATCTTAGAAGTTAGATTAATAATTTGTGGTCATTTGCAGTCATTTTTTTTACATAGATTTATGTTCGCCTTATACCTGTTTGGAATGCTGGAAGCACACTCAGAATGCAGCAGAGACCATCTAGAAATAGACCCCCCTAGAAAGGGTGCGTACACAAATTTCCTTACAGTACCCCCCCCCCCCCATTTCAATTTGATTCCTACGGGCCTGTCATTATACAATGCAATATTACAGGAATCTCAGTATACTTACTATAGATTACTATAGTGATATGGAAATACTTGCATTATAACAGACATTTGGTGTCAACTCAGTGTACATGGTATAGAATACAACAGTGACATAAAAATCCTTACAATATGACAGGAATCTCACGTATAGAATACTATAGTGACATGGAAATACAGGCATTATGACAGGAATCTCATGTAATCTCAGTGTTCATAGTATAGAATACTATAGTGACATGGAAATACCTGCATTATTACGGGAATCTCATATCACTTTATTGTTCATAGTATAGAATACTATAGTGACATGGGAATACATGCATTATGACACAAATCTCATGTCACCTCAGTGCACATAATATGGACTACTATAATGACAAGGAAATACTTGCATAACGACAGTAATCTCATGACACCTCAGTAGCCATAGTAAAGAATACTTTAGTGACATGGAAATACAGGCATTTTGAAAGGATTTTGATGTCACCTCGGTGTTCTTACTATTGAATAATATAGTGACATGGAAATACAGGTATTACAACAGGCATTTGATGTCAACTCAGTGTACATTGTATAGAATAAAACAGTGATATACAAATCCTTTCATTATGACAGGTATCTCAAGTCACCACAGTGTACATAGTAAAAAAGACTACAGTGACATGGAAATACGTGTATAATGACAGTAATACCATGTCACCTCAGTGTACTCAATATAGAATACTATAGTGACATGAAAATAATTGCATTATAACAGGAATTGGATGTCAACTCAGTGTACATAGTACAGAAAACTATAGTGAAATGCGACTACTTACACTATTACTGGAATATCATGTCACCTCAGTGTACATAACATAGAACACAATAGTGACATGGAAATACAGGCATTATGACAGGAATCTCATGTCACTTCAGTGTCCATAGTATAGAACACTACAGTAACATTGAAATACAGCCAATATGACAGGAATCTCATGCCACCTCAGTGTACATAATACAGACTTCTATAGTGACATGAAAATACAGGTTTTATGACGGTTATCTCATGTCACTTCAGTGTACAAAGTAAAGACAACTTTGATGACATGGAAAAACAGGCGTTATGACAGGAATCTCATGTTTCCTCAGGTTACATAATATAAAACACTATAGTGACAGGAATATACTAGCATTATAAAAGGAATGTGATGTCACCTCAATGTACATAGTATATAATACTATCGTGACATGGAAATACAGACATTATGACAGGAATTTCATGTCATTTTAGTATACATATAGAATACTACAGTGACATGGAAATACTTGCATTATTACAGGAATCCCATGTCACTTAAATGTACATAGTATAGAAAACTATAGTGACACGGAAATACAGGCATTATTACAGGAACTTCATATCACTTTATTGTTCATAGTATAGAATACTATAGTGACATGGGAATACATGCACTATGACAGGACTCGCATGTCACCTCATTCTTGAACACTATAGAGTCATGGAAATACAGGTATTATGACAGCAAGTTCATGTCACATCAGTGTACATAGTATAGAATACTATAGTGACATAGAAAAACTTGCATTATTACAGGAATTTCATGTCACTTCAATGTACATGGTAACATTGGAATAAATGCATTATGACAGGAATCTCATGTCACCTCAGTCAATCAGTGTACATAGTAAAACATTACAGTGACATGGAAATACTTGTTTCATGTCACCTCAATGTGCATAGTACAGAATACTATAGTGAAATGGACAAACTTGCATTATAACAAGCATTTGATGTCAACTCAGTGTACATAGTATAGAATACAAAAGTGACATAAAATATTTACATAACGACAGAAATTTCATGTCACCTCTGTGTACATACTTATAGAACACTATAAAGACATGGGAATACAGGCATTATGACTGAAATCTCATGTCAACTCAGTGTTCATAGTATAGAATACTATAGTGACATGGAAATACAGGCATTATGAAAGGAATCTCATGTAACCTCAGTGTACATAATGTAGAATACTATAGTGACATGAAAACACTTGCATTATACCAGTAAGAAATACAGAATTTTGACAGGAATTTCATGTCACCTCAGTGAACATAGTATAGAATACTATAGTGTCATAGAAATACAGGAATTATGACAGGGATCTCATGTCACCTCAGTTTACATAGTATAGAATACTATGGTGACATGGAAATACAGGCATTATGGCAGAAATCTCATGTCAACCCGATGTACGTTGTATAGACTACTACAGTCACGTGGAAATACAGGCATAATGACGGAAATCTCATATCAACTCAGTGTACAAAGTAAAGAATACTTTAGTGACATTGAAGTACAGGCAGTATGATGACTATCTCATGCGCATTCAGTGTACATAGTGTAGAATACTATAGTGACATGAAAATACTTGTTTTATAACAGGTAGTCGATGTCACCTCAGTGTACATAGTATATAATACTAAAGTGGCATAGAAAAACTTGCATTATGCTCATATAGTACCGTATCATTTAAACAATTACGTGCTTTCCGTGGCATTGCGTAGTATTCTTTATTTCATTAAAGACATAATTATTACAGGAATCTCATGTCACTTCAATGTACATGATATAAAATACTATAATAGCATTGGAATACATGCATTATGACAGGAATCTCATGTCACTCAGTGTTCATAAAATAGAATACTATAGTGACATGAAAATACTTGTTTTATGACAGAACTCTCATGTCACCTCTGTATACACGGAACAGAATACAATAGTTACATCCAAATCAATACTATATTAAAGGAATCTCATGTCACTTCAATGTACATGGTATAGAATACTATAGTGACACCGAAAGACAGGCATTATGACAGAAATCTCATGTAACCTCAGTGTAAATGATATAAAACACTATAGTTACATAAAAAAAACTTGCATTATAATACATGTAGGAATTTGATGTCACCTCAGTGAAAATAATATATAATTGCATTATGATAGGAATTTTATGTCATCTCAGTGTACATATATATTACTACAGTGACATGGAAATACAGGAATAATGACAGGAATATCATGTCACCTCAGTGTACATAGTATATAATACTACAATGATATGGAAATACAGGCATTGTGACTTGGATCTCATTTCACCTCTGTGTAAATAGTAAAGAATACTACAGTGACATGGAAATACAGGCATTACGACAGGAATCTCATGTCACCTCAGTGAACAAAATGTAGAATACTATAGTGACATGGATGTACATGCATTATGAGAGAAGTCTCATGTCAACTCAGTGTACATAGTATTGAACTCCATTGTGACAAAGAAACTACAGGTATCATGACAAGAACTTCATGTCACCTCAGTGTGCAAAGTATAGAATATTACAGTGGCATGGGCATAGTTTCATTATGACAGGACTCTCATGTTACCTCAGTGTACATAATATTGAACACTATAATGACATGGAAATACAGGCATTATGACAGGAATCTTATGTTACCTCAGTGTACATAGTATAGAACACTATAGTGACATGGAAATACAGGCATTATGACAGGAATCTCATGTCACCTCAGTGTATCTAGTATTGAACACTATTGCGGCATGGAAATACAGGTATTATGACGGTTATCGCATGTCACTTCAGTGTACATAGTATAGAATACTTTAGTGACATGGAAAAACAGGCATTATGACAGGAATGTCATGTCACCTCAGTGAACATAATATAGAACACTATCATGAGATGCATACACTTGCATTATAATAGGAATTTAATGTCACCTCAGTGTATATACCGGTAGTATATACTACTATAGTGACATGGAATTACAGACATTTTGACAAGAATTTAATGTCAACTTAGTGTACATGGTATAGAATTCTATAGTGACATGGAAATACTTGCATTATTACAGTAATCTTATGTCACTTTAAAGTACATAGTATAGAATACTATAGTGACATGGGAATACATGCATTATGATAGGAATATCATGTCACCTTAGTGAACATAGTATAGAATACTATAAAATCATGGAATACTTGCATTATGACAGGAATGTCATGTTACTCAAAGGTACATGGTATAGTATATTATAGTGACATGGAAATACTTGCATTATGACAGGAATATCATGTCATATCAGTGTATATAGTATATAATTCTATATTGTCATGAAAATACTTGTACTATGACAGGAATCTCATGATACCAATGTAAAAATAGAATACTATAGAGACATGGGAATACATGCATTGTGACAGAAATCTCATGTCACCTCGGTGAACATAGTATTGAATACTACAGTTACATAAGAATCCTTACAATATGACAGAATATCATGTCACGTTAATAAACATGATATTGAAAAATATAGTGACATTTAAATACATACATTATAACAGGAATCTCATGTCACCTCTCTGTACATAATACAGAATACTATAGTGACATTGTATGATGATAATTATCTTATGTAACATCAGTTTACATAGTATATAATACTATAATGCCATGGAATTACATGCATTATGACACGAATCTCATATCACCTCAGTGAACTTAGTATAGAATATTAAAGTGACATGGAAATACTTGCAATACGGTAGAAATCTCATGTCACTTCAGTGTACGTGGTATAGAATAATATAGTGACATTGAAATACTTGCATTATTACAGGAATCTCATGTCACTTCAGTCTACATGGTTTTGAATACTATAGTGACATAGGTGACATTAAAATAACTTGCAATATGACAGAAATCTCATGTCACTTCAGTTTAGGTGGTATTAACTACTATAGTGACATGGAAACTACTAACTTACTTACTCGTCCCTTGACCGGTAGTATATAATACTATAGTGACATGGAAATACAGACATTTTGACAAGAATTTAATGTCAACTTAGTGTACATGGTATAGAATTCTATAGTGACATGGAAATACTTGCATTATTACAGTAATCTTATGTCACTTTAAAGTACATAGTATAGAATACTATAGTGACATGGGAATACATGCATTATGATAGGAATCTCATGTCACCTTCAGTCTACATGGTTTTGAATACTATAGTGACATAGGTGGCATTAAAATAACTTGCAATATGACAGAAAGCTCATGTCACTTCAGTGTACGTGGTATTAACTACTATAGTGACATCAATCTGTGAATTCTAGTTAAAATCAAATGGAATGTGTAAGAGGAGTTGAGCTAATACGAGTGATTTGACCTAGGCTACATGATACATTACAGTTCAATTATCTCCCCTTTGAAATAATGGAATGGAGGAAGAAAATTTCTTCATGCATATTTGTAGATGGTAATCTATAAACCTGTGAAGGCTTAGTGAAATCCAATGAACGATGGAGTAGGAATTGCGCTTAAGAGTGCTTATTACATATTTTGCCTGAAACATTAAGTTAAATTATCTGCCCTTTTAATACTCTAACTTAGGCAATGGGGGATTTAAAAATATTTCTTCATGCATATCTGTAGATAGTATTCTATAAACTTGTGAAGTTTTGTTAAAATCAAATGAACAGTGTAGCAGAGATATCGCTCAAGAGTGCTTATAACCTATAATGCATGAAAGATTAGGTTAAATTATCTCCCCTTTTCATCATCTCCAGCTTGGAAATAGTGGAATGGAAAGATATGTATTCATGTGAATTTTTCCATAGTGCTCTATCAGCCTGTGACGTATTTTTCCAAATCCAATTAGTGGTGTAAGAGGCGTTGCGCTTAGTAGGATGGATGGACAGACAGACGGACAGACAGACAGACAGACGGACTGATTTTTATATACTCCCCCAAACTCATGTGCCTGGGGTTTACTTATCCCTGTCATAACGCAAGGATCATAATGTCACCTAGTATTCCACGCCATACTTAATGACGTCACATAGAATTCATGCCACAACGCAAGAATTATCATGCCATTATATTTTCTATGCTATGTTTGCACAATTGACATGAAGTTCATGTATTAGCGTAACGACTTTCATGCAGCTATAATATTTAATACCATGTTCAGTGAAGTGACATTGAATTATTTTCATATTTGCTGAATTTCCATGTCATCGTAGTATTCTGTACGATGTAAATTTAGGTTATATGACATACCTTTCATGATGCAAGGTGTCACTAAAGTAAGTTGTGCCACATACATGTATATAGTAAAGTGTCATATCTATAGTAAAGTGACTTCCTGTTATAATGATTGGATTCACATGTCACCGTAGTGTTCTATAATATGTATACTGAGGTGCAATGAAATGTCCGTCCTAATGAGTGCTTCACCCATATACAGATATTGAGCAGAAATTCATATTATAGCGCACTATAGTAGTTTTTGCCGAAAATCCTGTCATAATACAAAGATTACCATGTCCTCATGGTATTTCATACATGAAATGCCTGTTATAACGCAAATATGTTCAAGTCGCCATACAATTAATTGTTTTGTAAATAGTTAATTGAAGTGTTTAACAAGAGGACCATTGGTCCTATATCGCTCACCTGAGTAAAAGTAATTTATAGCCATATAGGTATATTAAGTGTCACAGGTGGAGAAAAAGATGTAGCCTGACCGGGGCCCGAACTCGTGACCTTCGGGCTACCGTTCCGACGCTCTACCGACTGAGCTAATCGGCCGACTTCAACTAAATCTGCCATCTGTGTTAGGTTCGGTACCGTGACACAAGGCAGATATATTTTGGACTGACAGGCTTTTATAACTCTGCTCCTTGTCGTTTACGACTAGACCATTTTTTTTAAAAAAATCTTATTTTGTTACTTCTGTTACCAGAATTCACATTGTACTGATTTCTTTGAACAACTTTGATAAATCTGGTCCAATGAACATTCCTGTAACTTGGTTAAAATATGTCAAGCGGTCAGTTGAAGCAAACGGCGGCGGACAACGCACGACGACGGACGGCGGACACATGTCGATCACAACAGCTCACCTTGAGCCTTTGGCTCAGGTGCGCTTAAAGACATCTTCTGACGACCTTTTGGTCATAACGCCATGCCAGAAAATTTCCTTGCAACAAACATGGGTCTTGTGGACATGTTGGTAGCAAAGAAGCATTGAAGCCTCTCATGTGAGACCCGATCTTTATATTTGATAGTTTGGTTAGAAATAACCATTGAAAAGCACTAGAGCATGAGTGTAATCTGGGCCTCATCAGGTAAACTGAGATCGGTATACCCACTTGCAGCATTAGCTGCATGCTTTTTATCGCCTATCGAGAACAATTGGGGGTAGTCCATTAATGGACTGAGTAAAAGTCTTTAATTGTTTTATACATTCCATCACCAAAATAAGCCGATATGAAAGTGAAAGAATAACAAGTGCAGTATATTTTTGAAATTACTTCTATTTTGGCATACTAAACAAATAAATCATTATCAGTCATCATAAACATCTTATATGGATTGCATTGAATAAAGCCTTTTTTTATGGAATACTCATTTTTAACCTACGTTTTAACTTTAAAGAGGTTATGTTTAAATCTAGCGAGTTCCAGATATTGAAGTCTGACAGTACTTACAATAACATCCTCCTATTTTAACCACCAGATGTTGCTAAATTGTGGTTACTTTAGGCAGGTGGTTGCTTAAAGCAAGATAAAAGTAAATCAGAAAGCACCAAAATGTGGTCGTATTAAAAGAAAGGGTTATACTGTAATAAGGTGACTGTTTAATCATGGTTCCTTTAATTTCAGCTTTTTTAAAACAGTATTAAACTGATACTATTCCCCATTTGTCTTGCATTATGCTTTCACTGACTGAACCTTTATCATAATTAAATGTGTCTGCTTCAAATATACCGTCTGCGATAATAATCAACATACAGTTTGAAGATTGTTAACTGAGGAAATTCTGAACAAGTATGACAAACAGTTTGGTCTGGATCAGACTTTGCTGTATGCAGCGTCTGATCTTAATCTAAACTGTTAACCATGTCGCGCTTACCATGGGTTAAATGTCACTCACGATTCATAAAGAATAACGGTAGACATATGCCATACAGTGGTAAATACGCTATTCCTACCCATTTACGCGTTAATCTATGCGTAAGAAACGCATAGTGAACGGTTAACGAACGCTTAACGAATTGTTAACGCCTAACGATCTTAACCCGTTTAAACGCGTTAATAAACGATTATACCAGAGATGCTGCGATTGGTGCTTCAGGTATCCGTTTCACGCGGAGATTTCAGATCTTATCGACAGGCACTGACCACCGCCTGTAACCAATCTATTTATGTAACCCACCTATACATATGCCACTCAGATATCGGGGGATTAACAGTGTATTGCCAATTAAAGATAGCAATGTTATCGGCGATACGACCTAGTGTTCTGTAATGGGCCCGTCACACCATAACGTTCTGGCCAGCGTTCTCTGACGATTGAGCAAACGTTGGTAGTCGCCCAAGGTCGCTGGGATAGCGCCAGAAGAGCGTTGTGTGAACGCTAGTAAACGCTGGTAAACGTTGGTGATCGTCGGTAATCGTCGGAGAACGCTGGTCCGAAAAAAAGTTTTGAACATGCACAAAAGTTTTCTCTGAGACCAGCGTTCTTCTAACGTTTAGTGTTAAACGCTGGAGATCGTTAAAGAACGTTCGTTGAACGTTTCACTAACGTTCATCGAGCGTTGCACGCGTTCGGCTATCGTTTGTCAGTCGTTTCTCTATCGTTACTTGGTTGTTACTAATCGTTTGCTTTGCCGTGAACGACTTACAGGCGACCTGTCAACGACCGCTGAACGGTCCCCTAGCGTTCACAGCGTGTGACTAAAGTCAAACAAACGTCCTTTGGCTTCCGTTGAGCGTTATTCGAACGCTTTACGAACGTCCATGTGTATGGGTATATAAACTATAGCGCTCCCTCTCTACAGCGACACCCAATGGGAGACACAGATTGTGTGCGTTGTTCAGGGGGAGTCGTTACATGGAGGTAACTTGACTTACATTTGCAAACAGCTTGAATCCAGATCTGGATTCAAGCTGTTTGTCATTTGTCATTATGTTTATTTCTGTCAAAATGTCATTTATGTAAGAAAAACAGCAGATAGCAATTTTAAGTAGACGATAATGCATCAGTGCAAGCATAAAACATAATTTTCTTGGGAACAGCGACAAATGTCTTTGTAAGGAGGGAGTCGTTGTCGGGAGGGCCGTTGTAGAGAGGGAGTGCTGTAATATTTTGTAAGCAAGGTTCATTTGATTTTGACTACCGTAGAGAACACCTACTATGGGGCATCCAGAAAGACCAAGGAGACTATGTGTGTTTGCTATATAGCCCAGCATGAAGTAGATGTACTGGAATTGAACATAGCGTCAAGATTTTGGTCTGTACGACCAACTCATGATTGAAGTTCGCTAGGAAGATCTCAGTACCTTCACCAACTGCATGCGCATGCCACCGGAAATGTTTGATGAAATCCTTGGACGTGTCATAGGGGGGGGGGGGGGCAGATTGACAAAAAGCACACCGTCTCCGTCATTGTCCGTGAAATGTGCCGGGCTATCATTGACGAGTATCTGCCTGAGGTAATGACTCCTCCAAACACTCCTGGGGCCCGTTTCATAAAACTTCGTACGACAAATGTTGTATTATGCAGATTATAAAAGTCTCATTTTTTCATTTATTAATCTATCTAATCCTGTCTTGTGACATCATTTTGGAATATTGTCTTGAAAAGACAATTTCAAAGAGATGTCACAAGACAGGATTAGATAGAGAAAACAGAATGTAAGTGTATTTAAGTATTTTGTATGTAAGTGTTCCACAGCAGTTCGTTTTCGCGGGAAAACTCGACCAGACTATCGGGTGCCACATTGTCCATAACTTCTCGGAAGTGCTCTTCCTCGTGGTGTTCTTCTTCGTCAGAAGACATTGCTAGTGGAAGAGGACTCTTCTTATCTGTAGCGCTAGAAGCAGAAGTCACCTTCCCACATTGTTTGCGTCTTGGCGGCATGCTGACTGTTCAAACTCACAAGAACAACTGCATTCACGATGAAATTCCCAGCGTTTTGTTTCCGTTCGCCCGTAAAAATCACACGCCAGCAAGACGTTATTCTGTCGTTAGTCACACGTTAGTCGAACGCTCAACACGCTCGTCTAACGTTTTCAAATCGTTCGTCGCGCGCCAGTGGCACGTTAGCACACGCTAATGGTTTTCGGGGATTTCTTATTGGTCGCTGTTACACGCTTCTCATGCGTTAGAGACACGCTAGTCATGCGTTAGGCACACGTTAATCAAACGCTAGAAGTGTCATCTTTATTCTAGAACGCTCGAAAATTGAACGATTGAAACGCTCAGAGAACGTTAGCCAGAACGTTATGGTGTGACGGGCCCATAATACACATGTCATAAAGTGGGTGTGTAAACCGCTGAAGCTAGGGGGTCCGTCGGCTAAGTGATGACCCTTTCATCCGGACACTTTTTAACGCGTAAATAAACGCGTAAAGAAACGGCTAGGAAAGCCGTTTAACGAAACGGATAATAAATGCATAGTGAACGGTTAACGAACGCGTAAGAAACGCGTAGAGTGGGTAGGAATAGCGAATTTACCACTGTACATGATACTGTATATGTCTGTCGATTGGCTATGGAAAAGGCTTTATCCAAATACCGATGCACGTATACAGCAATTACATCTGTTTCAATACTGTTCTCTGCCAAGCCAGTTTACGCCAATATTTAAAAGGCCTGTAAAATTTAAAGCATACAATGCAGACCCTTGTCTGAGGACTACTCTATGACCTTCATATCTATGTCTACACTGTTGGCAAATTATCTACACAAATAGTTTTGAATAGCAAAAGTATTGGCAAAAGTTTAATACTTTACGCGTATTAACTTAACCTTTTGCCTTGTCAATTTATTAATTTATAATTAACGGTTATTGATGTTACTAACAATAAAATACAAATCAAGAAAGGAAAACAATTTTTTTATATAAAAAGGGTTCAAGCATTAGTCGTTACAGCAAGGATTAAGAGAACGCACTCAAAATCATAGTAGCGTATGCTGCAGTGGAGAAGACGTTTGTCTTGTTTGCTAAAATAGTTATTTCCTTTTCAAACAGTTTGGAATAAGATAAGATGATGGGTAAGCCTGTCTTTGATCTGGCTCCCACCGTTTTGACACTCGGATACAATTTTAATAGTAAATTAGTTATAATGTAGAGACTGGAAAAGACGTTATTCGTTACCGCTAAAATCAATTTAAATGAAGAAAATTATGGTTTCCTGATGATTTTGCGATTTCTTTTGTTTTAGTGGCAAACAGTTTCGATCATGATCAGATGCCAGGTTCGCCGGGCGTCTGATCAACTTCCAAATAGTTTGCAATGGACAAAACGTATTTAACATAAATGAGAAAGAACAGTATCTTCCCTATTGTACGTATGTGAATTTTTGAAGGCGAAATCAGTCAGTTAATTCAGGGGATGTTACATTTTCCTCTGATAAAACAGTAGCTGTGATATGTTTAATATTTAAGTGGTCTCCGTCTACGGCGTCTAGTATTGGTATATTGGTTTTATCCGTATTACTGGTAACTACCAACAGGGCATATATAACCTGCAACTTTTATCCTGTATTGAACAGTTATCTAGACACACCATGCAGATAACTTTTATCCTGGATTTAGCAGTCATCTAGACAGATCATGAAGATCAAAAGCAACACAGAAAGCTGATGAAAAAGCATTCTGCACAACTTTTATCCTGGTAGTCTGCCTTAAGATCTATTAAAGCCAAACTTGAAATTTGGAAAATATATCTAACCACTATACATGTACATGAGTTAACATGCAGAACATAATTATTCAGATGAATTTTGTTCATGCAGGTCAAAAGCAACACAGAAAGCTCATGGAAAAGCCTTCTGCATAACTTTCATCCTGGATTGATTATCTAGGCAGATCATGCAGGTAAAAAGCAACACAAAAGCTGATGAAAAGTCTTCTGCATAACTTTATCCTGGTAATCTGCATATGGGTCTATTAAAGCCATAATTAAAATTTGGAAAATATATTATACCACTTTACATAGATTAATATGCAGAGCGCGTCAAAAGCAACACAGAAAGTTCCTGAAAAAAAACCTTCTGCATAACTTTTATCATGGAATGGGCAGTCATATATGCATACCATGCAGGTCAGAAGCAACACAGAAAGCTGAAGAAAAAAAGCTTTCTGCATAACTTTTATCCTGGTAATCTGCCTAAAGATCTATGAAAGCCATACTTGAATTTTGGGGAATAGATCATACCATTATGGCATCAAAAGAAATAAGTCCTCTACATGTCATGGCATGTCTTCCATACAAATATGATAACAAACTCTAGGTTGAAAGAAGGGTAAGTTATTAATCTGAAACGATCGGGTTTAAAACAGTCATGTTTCATTACTGGTTGACCATGACCTTTGGCATCCAAATAAATATGGAACATTTAATAATCATGACTAACCTCAGTACCAAATATAAGATTTGTAGGTTGAAATAAGAGTGATTTATTGGTCGGAAACTTTTGGTTGCGACAGACCGACATACATGAGCAAAGCAATATACCCCTTCTTTTTTAGAAGGAGTCATAATCACAACATAAACTAATAGAACTTTATTTTCTTATTCCCAGAATCAAAATTAGAAAATAAAAGACTTCGTCTATGGTGGCATATTTTGACACCAGTTACTACTTAACTCTATTGAAGAAATCCAAGTAATAATGACTGTTCTTCAGTTTGATGCACCCACAAAAAACTTGTTTTATCATTCATTTTCATCGCCTTCGTCATCGTCTTCTTCTGATATAAAAACCCTTTTCTGCTTTCTTTAAGTTGTGCGCTCCCCTTATCGTATCACCGGTACATTGATTATAAAGAAATGGTTATACGGATGAGCCTTCTTCCACTCATTTGTTTTGAACTCAAGATTTTCTTGATCGAACCCTGAGTGTTGGCCTGCTACAAGAGCTTTGTGGACAGCATTTCGTATGTCGCGGTTGGTTGGGTGATATGCCCTATCATACGTTGATGGCTTGATATTAAATTCTGTGGTCAAGTTGTTTTTCTACAAAGCTATCTAATACCTTCTTAATGTACGGGACAGATGTTATTCCCATTCTTACATGAGAGAAAACCTTCCCCCTGCATTTTTCATACATTCTTTTGGAAAAGGCACTTTTATCAGTTATGGCATTCTTTCATCGGCAGTCGGACAAAAATGATATCCTTTGCTTTCACATTCCCTGTCTTTAATTCCTGACACAGTGTATCTAGTTTATACTGTCTTTTCTTTCTTCAAGTATCTTCAAGTATTGTCCGGAACATAGTATTTCTCGTACCTGAAAAACCCCACAAAAACCAGATAGTATACATTTTGTAAAAGAAAAGGGCCCTATAACGAACATTTGAATGAACCTCAAACTGGACTCAGCTTAAGATCTCCATGCATTTAACATTTGTGTGAAGTTTCATTAATATCCTTTGTATAGTTTTCCCGAAAAAAACCGGACAATCTTTTTAAAGCATACTTTAGTACATCAAGGGCACATAACTCTGTAAAGAAAATTCTAATGAACATCAAACTAGACTCAGCTTCAGATCTTGATGCATATAACATTCGTGTGAAGTTTCATTAATATCCTTGTGATGGTTTTTCGGAAAAACTCCGGACAAGCGTTTTATAGCATATTTGAGTACACCAATGACAGATTACTAAGTAACGAAAATTTAAATGAACCTCAAACTCAACTCAGCTTAAGATCTTTTGATGCATGTAAGATTTGTGTGAAGTTTCATTAATAACCCCTGGATAGTTTTCTGGAAAAACTCCGGACAAACGAACGGATGGACGAACGAACGAATGGACGATCGTATTCACGGACGGACGGACATGCAACGCCAATATACTTGTACGACCACCTTTAGAGGTGGGTATATAAAAAAGTAAAGTCCGCCACAACGATTGAAATGACATTAAAACCCTGTGAAACTTTGAAGAATCAACTCCTGACGTTGAAAATATAGAAAATAATCTGAACTTCTTTTGAAAGAATGTTCAATCATATCAGTAATTCCTGAAGATATGTACCTTGTTATGTAACGGATATGTAGTCTTGCCATGCACCCGACTTTCCGTGTGTCCTGTACATGCAACCGTTCCCTTTTGATGTTGTGCTGGTCCCCATTTCGTAAAATTATTACATTACAATTAAGATAGGAAAACCTTTGACAATACATAACTATTTCCTAAACATGTTAATGGCACATAAGTGTACATGCTATGGATAGCAGTTTAAAGTCTCTTCAATGAACATGTTAAGTACTACGATAACTTAAAATCCTTGCATAATGACTGGGCATTCATGGCATCTAGTTAACATAATATGGACATGAAATAAGTGTCAAAACGCATGGATTTCCATGTCATTATAGTATTCACTACCACGTACACTGAGGTGACATGATATTTCTGTTAAAATGTTTGTATTTCCATGTCATTGTAGTATTCTATACTATATACACTGAGGTGATATGAGATTCCTGTCATAATGACTGTATTTCCATGTCACCATAGTATTCTATACCACGTACATTGAGGTGACATGAGATTCTTGTCATAATGCCTGTATTTCCATGTCACTGTAGTATTCTATACTATTTATACTAAGATGACATGAGATTGCTGTCTCAATTGCACTATAGTATTCTATACTATATATACGGAGATGGCATGACATAACTGTCATAATGCCTGTATTTCCATGCCACTTTAGTATTCTATATTATGTACACTGAGGTAACATGAGATTCCTGTCATAATGCCAGTATTTTCATGTCACTAGAGTGTCTATATTAGATACACTGAGGTGACATGAGATTGCTGAAATAATGTCTGTTTTTCCATGTCACTATAGTATTCTATATTATGCACACTGAGGTGACATGAGATTTCTGCCATAATACAAGCACTTTTTATGTCACTATAGCATTCTATTCCACGTACACTGAGGTGACAAGAGATTCTTTTCAAAAACCAGTATTCCTATGTGCACTTTAGTATCTATTTTACATGTATGTACACTGAGGTGACATGATATAACTGTCATAATGCCTATCTTTCCATGTGACTATAGTATTATGTACTATGTACAGTGAGGTGACATTAGATTACTGTCGTAATACAAGTATTGCCAATTTACTATAGTATTCTATACCACGTACACTGATGTGACATGGTATTCCTGTCATAATGTCTGTATGTCCATGTCACTGTAATATTATAAACTTAATACAGATTTAAATGATGATGTAAAAGATACTGTTCTGTGTTTCACATATTTACCACCGGAAAACTCTCCGGCATATAATAATGACCAGTTGAAAGGGATTGATCTTCTAGAACACGAATTAAGTATGTTAGATCTTAACCTGTCTAACACACACCTAATAGTAATTGGTGATCTAAATGCCAGAACTGGAACTGAGTCAGACTGTATTGAGGTAGGCCATAATATTCCAGAATTTATTGAATATGAAGACTTATGGTTGTCAAACTTTTCAGCTAGATCATCCTGTGACACTAATATAAACAGTGCAGGTAGAAAACTTCTAGACTTTTGTAAAGTGTATGGAACGTTTATTGTTAATGGAAGATGCGGGAACGATAAAGGTGTTGGTAATTTTACATTTGCAAATGCAAATGGTAGCAGTGTGATAGACTATATACTTGCGACTGGGGGTGTTATGGATAGCCTAAGCAAATTTAGTGTTGGTGAAAGGACAGAATCGTGCCACATGTTCAACACAAACGATCAAAGGCATGGGACCAACCAAAGAACATACGCACAAGCTGTGAATAATTCTAAACCAAGACCTCCCACGACATTCGTCCGAGAAGTACCGACAGTAAGAAACAACCAATTGCCAAGTGGACATGAAAGAAGGAACCAGCAAACTTATACCCAGAATGGACACATAAGAAGACAACCCCAAAGAAACAATACAAATAAAAGACAAGAAAGAACACAGACTATTAGACAAACAATGGAACCAACAATAAACAGGTACGTCATTGAAGACTCAGATGATGATTTTTTAGAGGAGAGCGCGAGCACGGAAACGCTAACCTGACCAAAATAAAATCTAACCAAATAAAAATATTCAACCTTTCTGATAAAAAACTAACAAAATACGAAATTCAACTACTTTCTAAAGGCCTAAAATTTGCACCTACTCCGGAAAAACAAAACCAGCAAGAACTAGAATCTGATATTTCGAACTTCCATAGGAGACTTAAATTAAAAGAATTTTTCTCTAACAAACAGTGTGTACATGACGACTCTCTAGTACGCAATAAAAGTGATTTTCAACCTCCTAGAGGCATAAATAAAGTTTTAGATGAATACATAGATATTACTAAAAAGATACCAGTTAACCCATCAGTAAAGATTAAACATAACATTTCACTCAGAGAAAGGGAAGCTACAAAATCGTTGACACAGGATAACAATATAATCATCAAAGAAGCGGACAAAGGGGGTGGTATTGTAATTATGAATAAAACTTATTATAAACGAAAAATATCGGAAATGCTTAATGATAAAAACTTTTACTGCACTACAGAAGCAACTTGTTCAAAACAAACATTTAAAAAGCTTCATAAACTCCTAGATCTGGCACCAAATATGACAAAACATGAGGTGGACTATATAACAAATTTTGAATGTAAATCAAGTTCCTTTTACGGCTTACCAAAAATTCATAAAAGCTCTTTAATAAAGGAAAAATGCAAAGAAACCCAAAACAATTATTTGGAACTTAAAGATCCCGAAGATCTAAAATTCCGGCCAATAGTGGCAGGACCAGTTTGCGAAACTAGCCGCTTAAGTAACCTCATAGACATCCTGCTAAAACCTCTTGTAAAACATGTCGACAGTTATGTCCGAGATGATATAGACTTCTTGAATTATATTCCAAAATCAGTTCCTGCAAATACTTTAATGGTTTCCTTCGATGTCACAAGTTTATATACTAACATTTCACATAAATTAGGTTTAGAAGCTATAAATTACTGGTTGAATAAATATCCAGACCTCATTCATAGGAGATTTAATAAGGCTTTCATCATGGAAGGAATCAAAATAATACTTGAAAATAACAACTTTATATTTAATGAAACTTTTTATAACCAGGTCAAAGGTACAGCAATGGGAACAAAATTTGCACCGACATATGCAACGCTGGTACTAGGATATCTAGAGCAAAAATTGTATTCACAAGTTGAAAATATATTCAACGAAGACTTTGCAACATACATAAAAAACGCATGGAAAAGATTTTTAGATGACTGCTTTGTGTTTTGGACAAAATCTAAAGAAGAACT
Organism: Gari tellinella; assembly: GCA_922989275.2. NCBI lineage: Eukaryota > Metazoa > Mollusca > Bivalvia > Cardiida > Psammobiidae > Gari > Gari tellinella. The sequence goes on from OV277860.1 coordinate 55,688,889, forward strand.
TAAAACATTCCACAATCTGATAAATAACCTTCATCCAGATATTCAATTTACAATTGAAGTAAATAACCAAGAGCTTCACTTCCTGGATATACTCATATTAAAAAATGAAACACAAATAACCACTGACATTTACTTCAAAGAGACAGACTCTAAACAGTACCTTAACTTTCACTCCTGTCATCCTAAACATACTAAAGTAAGCATTCCGTATAACCTTGCCCGTAGAATTTCGACAATTGTATCTAATGAAGGTATGAAATATACAAGATTGCAGGAATTAGAAGAATCTCTTTTGTCACGAAATTACCCCAAACAATTAATTAAAGATGGAATAAAAAAAGCTACAAGACTTTCAAGAGATACACTTTTAAAGGTAAATAACAAAACTGAGAAAGAAAGCATTCCTTTCGTCTCGACACACAATCCAACTAATACTGAAATGTTCCCGATTTTGAAAAATAATTTCCATATACTACAATCAGACGAAACCATGAATAATATAATTTCCAAAACAAACATTATTAAAAGCAAAAGACAACTTCCAAATTTAAAAAGAATTCTAACAAGGGCAAAATTCACAGACACAAAACAATTTTCATACAAAGTAACACGATGTGGTAGGCCAAACTGCAGCTTGTGCCAACACATCATCGAAAATAATTCATACAATTTTAATGGTAAGATATTTAAAGTAAATGCCAATATGTCCTGTGATGTAAGAAACGTTTTATATGTCATAACATGCAATGGATGTAACGAATATTATATAGGCCAGACAGGCGACACATTAAGAACAAGAAGAACAATACATGCCCAGCAAATAAGGGACCCATCCACCCGGCAGATACCTTTAAGTGCACATTTAGACATATGTTGTAAAGAAATTCCCAAGTTTCAAATGTTCCCGTTCTTTAAAATGAATTCAGAAAATATTTCGGTCAGGTTAGCAAAAGAAAAATATTTTATAAACTGTTTCCAACCTAAATTAAATGCATAGAATTGATCAAAAGAACTTCAATGACGTTCCACTAAAATGACGTTATGACGTCACGTTTATGACGTCACATTTATGACGTAGCGTTACCATTGACGCCACGTCATAGCAACAAATATATTACAATCACTGATGAGCCGAGAGGCGAAACGCATATGGTAATAAAAAAGAAAAAATAGAAGGTGTGTTTAGTCATTTTTACCTTTACAATTATATATACTTTTGCCGGTCCGGCATTTGCCGGGATATTTTACATTTTCCGTCTATATATATATATATATATATATATATATATATATATATATATATAGGCGCGCTGCCGTATCTGACCGAGTATGTGTATGTCTGACTGTGTAGTCTGTTCACTTTATCTGTCTCTCTCTATATAATTTGTACAGTGAACTTGTATCTGCAAAGATCCTACAGAATGGAAAGCATGCTGTTTGAGTTAGTTAATTATCTCCCTTTATCACATACTATATCGTCTAACTCTGTATCCTATGGATCCAGCGGCTTTCATCCAAATGAATGTTCGTAGCATGTGCTATGGTTGAAACCCTAAAAGGGCACCATGCATATAAGCTATAATTGTATGTATGCTAATATACTGTACCGGTTCGGAGTGTTGTGATGAATGGTGTACTTTATAAGATGAACTTGAAGCATCCTTTTTTGGGGATGTGGATGGTTCATTCTTGTTGGTACATTTCATTGTTACAGCTAGGCGCGCTGCCGTATCTGACCGAGTATGTGTATGTCTGACTGTGTAGTCTGTTCACTTTATCTGTCTCTCTCTATATAATTTGTACAGTGAACTTGTATCTGCAAAGATCCTACAGAATGGAAAGCATGCTGTTTGAGTTAGTTAATTATCTCCCTTTATCACATACTATATCGTCTAACTCTGTATCCTATGGATCCAGCGGCTTTCATCCAAATGAATGTTCGTAGCATGTGCTATGGTTGAAACCCTAAAAGGGCACCATGCATATAAGCTATAATTGTATGTATGCTAATATACTGTACCGGTTCGGAGTGTTGTGATGAATGGTGTACTTTATAAGATGAACTTGAAGCATCCTTTTTTGGGGATGTGGATGGTTCATTCTTGTTGGTACATTTCATTGTTACAGCTAGGCGCGCTGCCGTATCTGACCGAGTATGTGTATGTCTGACTGTGTAGTCTGTTCACTTTATCTGTCTCTCTCTCTCTCTCTATATATATATATATATATATATATATATATATATATATATATACGTATCTATATATAAAACATCGAATACTACTCTACTACATTGATTGTATATTATGCTTTGTCTGTATATCTTGTACTATGGGCTGGAGGCCTGATTGTATAAATAAACAATTTGATTTGATGTATACTGAGGTGAATTTTCATGTCACTTTAGTATTCTATATTAAATACACTGAGGTAACATGAGATTACTGTCATAATGCAAGTATTTTCCTGTCACTATAGTGTTCTATATTATGATACTGATGTGACATGAGATTAAAGTCATTAAACAAGTTGTTCCGTGTCACTATAGTATTCTATAATATGTACACGGATGTAACACGAGATTCCTGTAATAATGCCTACATTTCCATGTCACTATAGTATTATATACTATGTACACTGAGGTGACATGCGAATAATGTCATAATGCATGTATTTCCATGTCATTATAGTATTTGATATTAAGTACAATCAGGTGACATGAGATTCCTGTCATAATTCATGTATGTCCGTGTCACTGTAGTATTCTATATTATGTACACTGAGGTGACATGAAATTCCTGTCATAATACAAGTAATACCATTCACTATAGTATTCTATATTTTGTACACTGTAGTGATCTGATATTACTGTTACAATGCCTGTATTTCTATGTCACTATAGTATGCTATACTATTTATACTGAGGTGACATGAGATTCCTGTCATAATGCCTGTATTCCATGTCACTATAGTTTTCTATACTACGTACATTGAGGTGACATGAGATTCTTGTCATAATATCTGAATTTCCATGTCACTTTAGTATGCTATACCATGTACCCTGATGTGACATGATATTCCTGTTAAAATGTCTGTATTTCCATGTCACTAAAGTATGCTATACCAAGTACCCTGAGGTGATATGAGATTTCTGTCACAATGCCTGTATTTCCATGTCACCGTAGTGTTCAATACTAGGTACACTGAGGTGACATGAGATTCTTGTCATAATGCCTGTATTTCCATGTCACTATAGCATTCTATATTTATTACACCTCGCTTTGAGTTACAATGTTAATTTCCCATAGACCTACAGTTAACATTTTGCATGTCTTTTACATCTATCCAAAATATACTGTCACTCTTTATGATATTCTTTTTGTGACGTCACTCTAAAGGACATTACTTTTTTCTCCGTTGGGCGATAATAGAACGATTTAAAAAGTGGTAAATTCTAATCAACTTTTGGCATTTTCTGTACAAGTTGCTTCCTTTTGTCCATTCCTTAACGATTTGCCACAATTTCGGAAGAGGATAGTTGCCACCTAGACAATGTAAAGACGATTTTTCTTCAATTTACTAATCATAACGTTCTTCTTTCTTTCTTGTAATATAATTATAAACAATGTGACGTCGTAAGACGGCGACGTCATTTCCCAAGTTACGTACATGTCCACGATAAATTGGTGTTCACAACTCATTATATAAAATACGAATAAAACGATTCCTAAGCCAGGGTTGATAAGATCGGTGTAATAAAATAAATATAAGATGTCAGTTGGCGTGACATTCAAATTATCAACCCTCGAAAACAACAATGTCATCCTCGGCTACGCCTCGGGTGACATTCTGTTTCTCGGGTTGACAATTTGAATGTCACGCACACTGCCATCTAACATTTATATAATATACACTAAGGTGGCATGAGATTCCTGTCATTATACAAGTATTTCCATGTCACTATAGTATTCTATACTATGTACACGGAGGTGACATGAGGATTCTGTAATAATGCTTGTACATGTATGTCCATGTCACTATAACATTTAATACTATGTACACGGAGATGCTATGAGATTCCTGTCATCATACTCGTATATCCATGTCACTTTAGTATTCTATACTATGTTCACTGGTGTGACATGCGATTCCTGTTATTATACAAGTATTTTCAAGTCACTACAGTATTCTATACTATGTAAACGGAGGCGACATGAGATTCCTGTCATAAAACAAGTATTTTCATGTCACTATAGTATTCTATACTATGTACACTAATGTATCATAAGATTCCTGTCATAATGCCTGTATGTACATGTCACTATAGTACCCTAAACTATGTAAACAGAGATGACATGAGATTCCTGTCATTATACCTGTATGTCTATGTCACTATAGCATTCTATACTATGTACACGGAGGTGACATGAGACTCCTGTCATTATACAAGTATTTCCATTTCACTATAGTATAATTTACTATGTACACTGAGATGACATGAGATTCCTGTCATAATGCCTGTATTTCCATATCACTCTAGTATTCAATACTATGTTCACTGAGGTGACATGAAATTCCTGTCATTATACAAGTTTTTCCATGTCACTATAGTATTCTATACAGTGGTAAATACGCTATTCCTACCCATTTACGCGTTAATCTATGCGTAAGAAACGCATAGTGAACGGTTAACGAACGCTTAACAAACTGTTAACGCCTAACGATCTTAACCCGTTTAAACGCGTTAACCCTTTCCCCAATAGAAGCGCCTTTTAGTGGATATGATTTATTCCTCCGCTGAAGAAAATAGTTCCAATTCAATTAGTAATGAATATGTATTATAGGGAATATTTTCTATATTATAGCACATGATAGCTTAAAGCAGGCTGCAAGTAAAGCAGAATGCGCCCTCAGGCGCATTCTGCTATACTTTCAACCTGCTTTTAGTAGACACCTATCTTAAGTACTAGAAATAGGCTATCATGTAAAGGGTTAATAAACGATTATACCAGAAATGCTGCGATTGGTGCTTCAGGTATCCGTTTCACGCGGTGATTTCGGATCTTATCGACAGGCACTGACCTCCCGCCTGTAACCAATCTATTTAGGTAACCCGCCTATATATGCCACTCAGATATCGGGGGATTAACAGTGTACATGTATTTCCAATTAAAGATAGCAATGTTATCGGCGATACCACCTAATGTTCTGTAATAAACATGTCATAAAGTGGATGTGTAAACCGCTGAAGCTAGGGGGTCCGTCGGCTAAGTGATGACCCTTTCATCCGGGCTCTTTTAAACGCGTAAATAAACGCGTAACGAAACGGCTAGGAAAGGCGTTTAACGAAACGGATATTAAACGCATAGTGAACGGTTAACGAACGCGTAAGAAAAGCGTAGAGTTGATAGGAATAGCGTATTTTCCACTGTACTATGTACGCGGAGGTGACATGAAACTCCTGTCATTATACAAGTATTTCCATTTCACTATAGTATTCTTCACTATGTACAATGAGGTGACATGAGATTCCTGTCATAATGCCTTTATTTCCATTTCACTATAGTATGCTATGCTATGTACACTTAGGTGACATGAGATTCCTGTCATAATGCCTGTATTTTTCCATGCTTCTATAGCATTATATACTTTGTACACTGGGGTAGCATAAGATTTCTGTCATAATGTCTGTATTTACATGTCACTATAGCATTCTATATTACGTACACTGAGGTAACATGATATTCCTGTCATTATACAAGTATTTCCATATAACTATAGTATTCGTTATAATGTACACGGAGGTGACATGGGATTCCTGTCACAATGCCTGTATTTCCATATCACTCTAGTATTCAATACTATGTTCACTGAGGTGACATGAAATTCCTGTCATTATACAAGTTTTTCCATGTCACTATAGTATTCTATACAGTGGAAAATACGCTATTCCTACCCATTTACGCGTTAATCTATGCGTAAGAAACGCATAGTGAACGATTAACGAACTAAACGAACTGTTAACGCCTAACGATCTTAATCCATTTAAACGCGTTAATAAACGATTATACCAGAGATGCTGCGATTGGTGCTTCAGGTATCCATTTCACGCGGTGATTTCGGATCTTGTCAACAGGCACTGACCTCCCGCCTGTAACCAATCTATTTAGGTAACCCGCCTATATATGCCACTCAGATATCGGGGGATTAACAGTGTACATGTATTTCCAATTAAAGATAGCAATGTTATCGGCGATACCACCTAATGTTCTGTAATAAACATGTCATAAAGTGGATGTGTAAACCGCTGAAGCTAAGGGGTCCGTCGGCTAAGTGATGACCCTTTCATCCGGGCTCTTTTAAACGCGTAAATAAACGCGTAAAGAAACGGCTAGGAAAGGCGTTTAACGAAACGGATATTAAACGCATAGTGAACGGTTAACGAACGCGTAAGAAAAGTGTAGAGTGGGTAGGAATAGCGTATTTTCCACTGTACTATGTACGCGGAGGTGACATGAGACTCCTGTCATTATACAAGTATTTCCATTTCACTATAGTATTCTTCACTATGTACAATGAGGTGACATGAGATTCCTGTCATAATGCCTTTATTTCCATTTCACTATAGTATGCTATGCTATGTACACTTAGGTGACATGAGATTCCTGTCATAATGCCTGTATTTCCATGCTTCTATAGCATTATATACTTTGTACACTGGGGTAGCATAAGAGTTCTGTCATAATGTCTGTATTTACATGTCACTATAGCATTCTATACTATGTACACTGAGGTAACATGATATTCCTGTCATTATACAAGTATTTCCATATAACTATAGTATTCTATATAATGTACACGGAGGTGACATGGGATTCCTGTCACAATGCCTGTATTTCCATATCACTCTAGTATTCAATACTATGTTCACTGAGGTGACATGAAATTCCTGTCATTATACAAGTTTTTCCATGTCACTATAGTATTCTATACAGTGGTAAAAACGCTATTCCTACCCATTTACGCGTTAATCTATGCGTAAGAAACGCATAGTGAACGATTAACGAACTAAACGAACTGTTAACGCCTAACGATTATAATCCATTTAAACGCGTTAATAAACGATTATACCAGAGATGCTGCGATTGGTGCTTCAGGTATCCGTTTCACGCGGTGATTTCGGATCTTATCGACAGGCACTGACCTCCCGCCTGTAACCAATCTATTTAGGTAACCCGCCTATATATGCCACTCAGATATCGGGGGATTAACAGTGTACATGTATTTCCAATTAAAGATAGCAATGTTATCGGCGATACCACCTAATGTTCTGTAATAAACATGTCATAAAGTGGATGTGTAAACCGCTGAAGCTAAGGGGTCCGTCGGCTAAGTGATGACCCTTTCATCCGGGCTCTTTTAAACGCGTAAATAAACGCGTAACGAAACGGCTAGGAAAGGCGTTTAACGAAACGGATATTAAACGCATAGTGAACGGTTAACGAACGCGTAAGAAAAGCGTAGAGTGGGTAGGAATAACGTATTTTCCACTGTACTATGTACGCGGAGGTGACATGAGACTCCTGTCATAATACAAGTATTTCCATTTCACTATAGTATTCTTCACTATGTACAATGAGGTGACATGAGATTCCTGTCATAATGCCTTTATTTCCATTTCACTATAGTATGCTATGCTATGTACACTTAGGTGACATGAGATTCCTGTCATAATGCCTGTATTTCCATGCTTCTATAGCATTATATACTTTGTACACTGGGGTAGCATAAGATTCCTGTCATAATGTCTGTATTTACATGTCACTATAGCATTCTATACTATGTACACTGAGGTAACATGATATTCCTGTCATTATACAAGTATTTCCATATAACTATAGTATTCTATATAATATACACGGAGGTGACATGGGATGCCTGTCACAATGCCTGTATTTCAATGCCACTCTAGTATTCAATACTGTGCACACTGAGGTGACATGAGATTACTGTCATAATGTCTGTTTTTCCATTTCACTATAGTGTTCCATACTATCTCGTACACTGAGGTGACATGAGATTCCTGTCATTATACAAGTATTTCCATTTCACTATAGTATTCTATACTATGTACACTGAGGTGACATGAGATTCCTGTCATAATGCCTGTATTTCCATGTCACTATAGTTTGCTATACTCTGTACACTAAGTTGACATGATATTCCTGTCATAATGCCCGTATGTCCATGTGCCTATAATATTCTATACTATGTACACCGAGGTGACATGAGATTCCTGTCATATTGCCTGTATTTCCATGCCACTATAGTATTCTAAACTAAGTACACTGAGGTGACATGAGATTCCTGTTATAATGCATGGCTGTCCATGTCCTTATAGTATTCTATAACATGTTCATTAATGTTACATGAGAGTCCTGTCAAATTGTAAAGATTTTAATATCACTGTTGAATTCTATATACCATGTACACTGAGTTGACATCAAAGTCCTGTTACAATGCAAGTATTTCCATATCACTATAGTTTTCTATAGTAAAGTCACTGAAGTGACATCAAATTCCTGTTTTAATGCATGAATTTACATGTCACTATAGTATTCTATACTATGTACACTGTGGTGACATGAAAGTCATGTCATAATGCGTTGATTTCCATGTTACTATAGGATTCTATACCATGTTCATTTCGGTGACATGAGATTCCTGTCATAATGTAAGGATTTCTATGTCACTGTTGTTTCCTATACCATGTTGACTGAGGTGACATCAAACGCCTGTTATAATGCAAGTATACCTAAGCCATTATAGTATTCTATACTATGTAGACTGAGTTGACATTAGATTACTGTAAAAATGCAAGGATGTCCATGCCATTAAAGAATTATTTGCAATATACACTGCTGAAGGTCATAATGCAAGGATTCCGATGTCCCTAAAGTATGCTCGACTATGTTCATTTAACTGACATAAGATTCCTGTCATATTGCAAGAATTTCTATGTTACTATAGTATTCTATACCATGTTCCCGTTGATGCTATGAGTTTACTGTCATTATATATGGATTTCTTTGTTCCGAAAGTATTTTATACTATGTTCCCTTAAATTGACGTTAGATTCCATTTATTTTGCATGGAGTATATGTCACCATAGTAGTCTATACTATGAAAACTGAGTTGACATTAAGTTCCTGTAATATTGCAAATATTTCCATGTTACTATAGTATTCTACATCATTTACTTTGAAGTGACATGAGATTCCTGTCATGTTGCCAGAATGTTCGTGACACTATAGTGTTTTATAGTATGTTCCTTTATGTTACATATTATTCCTGTCATTATGTAAATATTTCCAAGTCCCTATAGTATGCTGTACTACTTACATTGAGGTGAAATGAGAATTCTTTCATATTGCAAGGCTTTCCATGTAAGTATATATGACAATGACAATGATTTTAAATGCATCAAGGTCTAAGCCCCGTGCCATAAATTAAATTTATGTTATAATATTAGGATATTTATTTCTCCGTAGTATTCTATACTATGTACACTGAAGTGACATGAGATTTTGTCAACATGCAAGGATTTCCATACTTTTGGTATTGACAAATACATGGCCCACACCAACTATTAAAGCCACGAGCTCAGCAGTGCAAAAGTTATAAGCACTGCTAAGGTTTTTGGACAAAGGCAGGCAGGTTGACGTTTGTTAAGATCAGTTTCTGCCATCTATGGGCTAATTGGACCCCAAAGAGAGAGGGGTGGATACAGAAAACCCGGGCGTGATGCCATACGCTTATTATCAGGGTTCTCTTGTTAATTTTAGATGACCAGTGCAAAGCACAGATACATTGAACATAGGCTTAGAAAGTATCATCCGAAAGACTTGGTCAGTCAGCGGGGTATCGAACTCACGACTTCAGGTATCGTTGTCGATCGGGTTACAACTGTACCACGCCAGACAGACAGATAAACATACATGCATATAGGGAACAATTGCATGTCCCCAATTCACATATTTTGTGGGCATAAAAGATAATTATTACATGATTAGATCATCTTTGAAAACTAAGGTAAGTGTAGCCGGGTTGTGTTTATAGTTAAATTGTAAGAGAATTTTGTAATGCGCGGATATTTCAGATGGGAGAGTACTCCCCTGTAATTTAGGGGTCCCGGGTTAGAGTCCAGGGCCCGGGTGCATGACACATAGTTAGAGCTTACCTGTATACTAAATCCCTCGCTGAGCGATAAATATCGATTTTTAACTACAAGATAAACTAACTGTGTTGCATGACACACCGCTAAATTCTAGTAACATACTAAAGTTTTAGTTGATAGTTAAAAATCGATTTTAGTAGACAGGTAAGATAACTAGTGTTGCACGAGCGCAAAATTGACTAACTACAAGTTAAGTTTTACCGCTAAATTTAGAGGTACTCAGTGCAGCGATAAATCCGCTAGTAGCCAGCTAAGTCAGCTTGCATAGCCGCGTTAAAGAAACATTTGGGATCCAGATCAGAAACATAGCACCTCGGTGTCTTTTCAAGGTCAAAATTGTTTGATTATTTTTGTTATTTTATTTCATTTTTCATTTTCTCTGTTTGATATTTACATTTTACTAAGCGCAAACACAATACAATAACATGTTTTAATTGACAACGGAATATGTTGATGATAATGATTCATATTTATCTGAGAGGCAAACAGTTCGGAGTTTGATCAGACGCCGGGTTACCCGTTATCTGATATGGCTCCAACACTGTAAGCAAAGAACATAAAACAATTTAGCTTAAGCGGAATGGAAAGACAAACGTATTATCCACTGTATGGATGTAATACGCCATAGGATGTTGGTTGCATTGAAATAGTTCAACCAATTCCACGCTTGAAACCTGTATTTTGGAAAAAGCGGGTCCTGATCAGGGTCCAAACTGTTTTTACTGAGACCCTGTTTTCTGTAACATAAAGAAGTACGAACCGATTTCAGAATACAAAGATGAATTTACAATACATAATAATAATTAGTACATTATCGCAGAGAGCTCTGTTAGTAACAACGAAACAATTTATTGTGTGTTCTGCTGCCATAATGTTTTCTTTTAACCCTTTCGGCGCCAATCAATCGTGAGTTTTTACCCCTACACCGTTTTATTGTCGTCTGCTTTAATGTTCTTATTTGTAATATCGCTTAAAAGAAAGATCCTATGTAGTATGACTTAAGAAATGTTGATACGAGTGTCTAACAGTTTGGATCCTGATCAGACGTCGCGTGACGCGGCGTCTGATCTGGATCCAAACTGTTTGCAAAGACGACTTTATGTGACTCCGGTGGTGAAAGAGTTGTTAAATCATGTCTATCAAACACGATTTTCCCATAAAGCACATCTTTAAAGAATAATGCAATAATAATAACACACTAATAACTCTATAATGAAATAACCTTCAAAATTGAATATCGGTACGAGGTTCAATCATTTAGGATCTTGATCAACTACGGGTCAGAACAAGAATACTAAAAATGTACCAAATTTTCGCGTTATGTGTAATGCGTAGTAACTTAACAGTTTAGAAACCGTCTGTCCGCATATCTGTCTGTCTGTCACTGTCTATCCTCTCCCCCTCTCTCTCTCTCTCTTTTTTTCTCTCTCTCTCTCTCTTTTGTCTGCGCCACTTCTGTATGTGTATATGTATACATGCCTTTTAAAACTCTCTCTCTCTCTCTCTCTCTCTCTCCTAACCTCTCTTGCTTCCTCTCTCTTTCCTTTCACTTTATGTCTTTGTTCCCCTGCCTGTCGTCTTTCTGTCCCTGTATGTCTGTCCTTCCTCTTTTTCTCTTATTGTAGCTTTTTAATCTGAATAAAATATACTTAGTTTCTAACTAACCTTTTCAACCCATAATGTCGTCTGCTTTTTTACTGCATTGTTTTGATCTAACGCAACATGAGTGCTAAATAGTTGGATCCTGATCAGCTGCCAAGTCTATCTGTCATATCATGATCCAAACTGATTACATTGTAAAAACTAAACTCAGCAATTAAAGTTTATGATTTGCTTGATGCATTGTTGGCATAATTATGTTGAACTATAGAGAACAAGAAAACGGGTTCGGATCATAAGTTCTTACAACATAAGGACCCCCCCCCCCCCATCCACTTTCAGTATACAAATGTATATACACAATGGAAAACAAAGTATGAAGTGGTTTTTTAGCCAAAACGCTTATGTTCACTCGTGTTCAATGCATTCACCAAATTTAACCCGACTTTAGCTGGCTACTAAGTGTACTAGCTCCAAGGTAACTACCTACAAGGTAAATTCGACATGTGCACGCCAGTTAGTGGCTCGCTCTAGTTGACAGGTAACTAACGGACAGGGCCCGGGTGCATGACACATAGTTAGAGCTTACCTGTATACTAAATCCCTCGCTGAGAGATAAATATCGATTTTTAACTACAAGATAAACTAACTGTGTTGCATGACACACCGCTAAATTCTAGTAACATACTAAAGTTTTAGTTGATAGTTAAAAATCGATTTTAGTAGACAGGGCCCGGGTGCATGACACATAGTTAGAGCTTACCTGTATACTAAATCCCTCGCTGAGAGATAAATATCGATTTTTAACTACAAGATAAACTAACTGTGTTGCATGACACACCGCTAAATTCTAGTGTCATACTAAAGTTTTAGTTGATAGTTAAATATTGATTTTAGTAGGCAGGTAAGATAACTAGTGTTGCACGAGCGCAAAATTGACTAACTACAAGTTAAGTTTTACCGCTAAATTTAGAGGTACTCAGTGCAGCGATAAATCCTCTAGTAGCCAGTTAAGTCAGCTTACATAGCCGCGTTAAAGAAACATTTGGGATCCAGATCAGAAACATAGCACCTCGGTGTCTTATCAAGGTCAAAATTGTTTGATTATTTTTGTTATTTTATTTCATTTTTCATTTTCTCTGTTTGAGATTTACATATTACTAAACGCCGACACAATACAATAAAATATTTTAATTGACAACGGAATCTGATTTATATAAATCTGAGAGGCAAACAGTTTGGAGTTTGATCAGACGCCGGGTCACCCGTTATCTGATATGGCTCAAACATTGTAAGCAAAGAAGATAAAACAATTTAGCTTAAGCGGAATGGAAAGACACACGTATTATCCACTGTATGGATATTATACGCCATAAATATGTCAACCAATTCCACCCTTGAAACCTGTATTTTGGAAAAGCGGGTCCTGATCAGGGTCCAAACTGTTTTTACCGAGATCCTGTTTTCTGTAACATAAAGAAGTACGAACCAATTTCAGAATACAAATATGAATCTACAATACATAATAATAATTGGTACATTATCACAGAAAGTTCTGTTACATGTAGTAACAACGAAACACTTTAGTGTGTGTTGCCATAATGTTTTCTGTTGGCCCTTTCGGCGCCATTTAATCGTGAGTGTTTATCCTTACACCGTTTTATTGTCGTTTGCTTTAATATTCTTATTTGTAATATCGTTTCAAAGAAAGATCCAATGTAGAATGACTTAGGAAATGTCGATACGAGTGTAAAACAGTTTGGACCCTAATCAGACGTCGCGTGACGCGGCGTCTGATCTGGATCCAAACTGTTTGCAAAGCCGACTTTATGCGACTCCGGCGGTGAAAGAGTTGCTAAAGCATGTCTAGGAAACAAGAGATTCCCATAAAGCACATATTTAAAGAAGAATGCAATAAATCAATAATAATAACTCACTAACTCTATAATGAAGTAACCTTCAGAATTGAATATCGGTACATGTACGAGGTTCAATCATTTATGATCTTGATCAACTACGGGTCAGAACAAGAATATTTAAAATGTATCAACTTTTCGTGTTAGGTGTAATGCGTAGTAACTTAACAGCTAAGGAACCTTCTGTCCACACGTCTGTCTGTCACTGTCTACCCTCTCTTTCAAAGTTCTCTCTTTCCCTCTCTCTCTCTCTCTCTCCCGCTATCTCTCTATTGTCTGCGCTACTTCTGTGTGTGTGTATGTATACCTGCCTTTTAAGCCTCCCTCTCTCTCTTTCTTTTTCTCTCTCTCTCTCTCTTTATCTCTCTCTGTCTCTCGCTCGTATATCTATCCCTGTATCTCAGTATATGCATGTCCGTCTGTACATGTATATTTACCTGTCTCTCTCTATATATCTCTATATCTCATTCTCCCAACCTCTCTTGCTTCCTCTCTCTTTCCGTTCTATTTGTGCCTTTGTTTCCCTGTATGTCCTTCTTCTTTTTCTCTTGTTGTAATTTAAAGTCTTTCATAATATAGTTTTGTTTCTTCTAACCCTTTCAACCCAAAATGCCGTCTACCTTATAAATGAATTGTTTAGATCTAACGCAACATGAGTGCTAAATAGTTTTGATCCTGATCAGCTGCCAAGTCTATCTGTCATAGCATGGTCCAAAATGATTACATTGTGAAAACTAAACTCAGCAATTAAAGAAGATTATGATTTGCTTGATGCATCACAGATCCTATTAGAATCGATCCCCTCCTCGAATACCCCCCCCCCCCCATTTTAGTATAAAAATTTATATACACAATGGAAAACAAAGTATGAAGTGTAGTTTTAGCCACAACGCTTATGTTCACTCATGTTCAATGCATTCACCAAATTTAACCCGACTTTAGCTGGCTACTAAGTGTACTAGCTCCAAGGTAACTACCTACAAGGTAAATTCGACATGTGCACGCCAGTTAGTGGGTCTCTCTAGCTGACAGGTAACTAACGGACAGGTAGAATGTATCGGATAGTTTAGCGAGGAGATTTAGCGGTGTGTCATGCACCCGGGCCCTGGTAAGATAACTAGTGTTGCACGAGCGCAAAATTGACTAACTACAAGTTAAGTTTTACCGCTAAATTTAGAGGTACTCAGTGCAGCGATAAATCCGCTAGTAGCCAGCTAAGTCAGCTTGCATAGCCGCGTTAAAGAAACATTTGGGATCCAGATCAGAAACATAGCACCTCGGTGTCTATATCAAGGTCAAAATTGTTTGATTATTTTTGTTATTTTATTTCATTTTTCATTTTCTCTGTTTGATATTTACATTTTACTAAGCGCAAACACAATACAATAACATGTTTTAATTGACAACGGAATATGTCGATGATAATGATTCATATTTATCTGAGAGGCAAACAGTTTGGAGTTTGATCAGACGCCGGGTTACCCGTTATCTGATATGGCTCCAACACTGTAAGCAAAGAACATAAAACAATTTAGCTTAAGCGGAATGGAAAGACAAACGTATTATCCACTGTATGGATGTAATGTTGGTTGCATTGAAATAGTTCAACCAATTCCACGCTTGAAACCTGTATTTTGGAAAAAGCGGGTCCTGATCAGGGTCCAAACTGTTTTTACTGAGACCCTGTTTTCTGTAACATAAAGAAGTACGAACCGATTTCAGAATACAAAGATGAATTTACAATACATAATAATAATTAGTACATTATCGCAGAGAGCTCTGTTAGTAACAACGAAACAATTTATTGTGTGTTCTGCTGCCATAATGTTTTCTTTTAACCCTTTCGGCGCCAATCAATCGTGAGTTTTTACCCCTAAACCGTTTTATTGTCGTCTGCTTTAATGTTCTTATTTGTAATATCGCTTAAAAGAAAGATCCTATGTAGTATGACTTAAGAAATGTTGATACGAGTGTCTAACAGTTTGGATCCTGATCAGACGTCGCGTGACGCGGCGTCTGATCTGGACCCAAACTGTTTGCAAAGACGACTTTATGTGACTCCGGTCGTGAAAGAGTTGTTAAATCATGTCTATCAAACACGATTTTCCCATAAAGCACATCTTTAAAGAATAATGCAATAATAATAACACACTAATAACTCTATAATGAAATAACCTTCAAAATTGATTATCGGTACGAGGTTCAATCATTTAGGATCTTGATCAACTACGGGTCAGAACAAGAATACTTAAAATGTACCAAATTTTCGCGTTATGTGTAATGCGTAGTAACTTAACAGCTTAGCAACCGTCTGTCCGCACATCTGTCTGTCTGTCACTGTCTATCCTCTCCCTCTCTCTCTCTCTTTTTCTCTCTCTCTCTCTCTCTATTGTCTGCGCCACTTCTGTATGTGTATATGTATACATGCCTTTTAAAACTCTCTCTCTCTCTCTCTCTCTCTCTCTCTCTCTCTCTCCTAACCTCTCTTGCTTCCTCTCTCTTTCCTTTCACTTTATGTCTTTGTTCCCCTGCCTGTCGTCTTTCTGTCCCTGTATGTCTGTCCTTCCTCTTTTTCTCTTATTGTAGCTTTTTAATCTGAATAAAATATACTTAGTTTCTAACTAACCTTTTCAACCCATAATGTCGTCTGCTTTTTTACTGCATTGTTTTGATCTAACGCAACATGAGTGCTAAATAGTTGGATCCTGATCAGCTGCCAAGTCTATCTGTCATATCATGATCCAAACTGATTACATTGTAAAAACTAAACTCAGCAATTAAAGTTTATGATTTGCTTGATGCATTGTTGGCATAATTATGTTGAACTATAGAGAACAAGAAAACGGGTTCGGATCATAAGTTCTTACAACATAAGGACCCCCCCCCCCATCCAATTTCAGTATACAAATGTATATACACAATGGAAAACAAAGTATGAAGTGTTTTTTAGCCAAAACGCTTATGTTCACTCGTGTTCAATGCATTCACCAAATTTAACCCGACTTTAGCTGGCTACTAAGTGTACTAGCTCCAAGGTAACTACCTACAAGGTAAATTCGACATGTGCACGCCAGTTAGTGGCTCGCTCTAGTTGACAGGTAACTAACGGACAGGTAGAATTTATCGGATAGTTTAGCGAGGAGATTTAGCGGTGTGTCATGCACCCGGGCCCTGGTAGAATTTATCGGATAGTTTAGCGAGGAGATTTAGCGGTGTGTCATGCACCCGGGCCCAGGGCCCGGGTGCATGACACATAGTTAGTGGCTACCTGTATGCTTAGTCCATCGCTGAGAGTTAAATATTGATTTTTTACAACTATATTCAGTAAAGAAAAACTAACTGGGAAGGACTTAGCATACAGGGCCCGGGTGCATGACACACCGCTAAATCTCCACGCTAAACTATCCGATAAATTCTACCTGTCCGTTAGTTACCTGTCAGCTACAGCGACCCACTAACTGGCGTGCACATGTCGAATTTACCTTGTAGGTAGTTACCTTGGAGCTAGTACACTTAGTAGCCAGCTAAAGTCGGGTTAAATATGGTAAATGCATTGAACATGAGTGAACATAAGCGTTTTTGGCTAAAAATGCACTTCATACTTTGTTTTCCATTCTGTTTATACATGTGTACACTGAAATGGGGGGGTTCGTTCACCAAAAATGGGGGGGGGGGGGGTCTAATGATGTAAGAACTTGTTATCCGAACCCGTTTTCTTAATGCCAACATACAGTATAGGGTCTGTGACGCATCAAGCAAATCATAAACTTTAATTGCTGACTTTAGTTAAGTTTGGATCATGATATGACAGCTAGACTTTGCAGCTGATCAGGATCAAAACTATTTGGCACTCATGTTGGGTTAAATCTAAACAATGCAGTAAAATTCAGACGACATTATGGGTTGAAAATGTTAGTAGAAACAATACTATCATATGAAAGTAGATTCTATTCAGATTTAAAAAACAACAAAACCAGAAAAAAGGAAGGACAGACATACAGGGACAGAAAGACGACAGGAAGGGTAACAATGACATAAAGAGAAAGGGAAGAGAGAGGAAACAAGAGTAGTTAGGAGAGCACGTAATACTCATTTGAGGGTGTATGCCGTATGAAGAGATAGAGATAGATAGATAGAGAGAGAGTGAGAGAGAGAGAAAGAGAGAGAGAGAGAGAGGTGTACAGACGGACAGGAGAGATAGAGGAAGAGAGAGGGAGATATAGTTTTAAAAGGCAGGCATACAGATACACGTACAGAAATGGCGCAGACAATAGAGAGATAGCGAGATAGCGCGCGAGAGAGAGAGAGAGATATAGGGGAGAAAAAGATAGGGTAGACAGTGACATACATACAGATGTGCGAACAGACAGTTGCTAAGCTGTTAAGTTACTACGCATTACACCTAACGCGAAAATGTGGTACATTTTAAGTATTCTTGTTCTGACCCGTAGTTGATCAAGATCCTAAATGATTGACCCTCGTACCGATATTCAATTCTGAAGATTATTCCATTGTAGAGTTATTTGTGTGTTATCATTATTGATTTATTGCATTCTTCTTTAAAGATGTGCTTTATGGGAATCTCTTGTTTCATAGACATGCTTTAGCAACTCTTTCACCGCCGGAGTCGCATAAAGTCGGCTTCGCAAACAATTTGGATCCAGACCAGACGCCGAGTAACGCGACGTCTGATTAGGGTCCAAACTGTTTTACACTCGTATCGACATTTTCTAAGTCATTCTACATTGGATCTTTCTTTGAAACGATATTACAAATAAGAATATTAAAGCAGACGACAATAAAACGGTGTAGGGGTAAACACTCACGATTAATTGGCGCCGAAAGGACTAAAAGAAAACATTATGGCAACACATACTAAAGTGTTTCGTTGTTACTACATGTAACAGAGCTTTCTGCGATAATGTACCAATTATTATTATGTATTGTAGATTCATATGTGTATTCTGAAATTGGTTCGTACTTCTTTATGTTACAGAAAACAGGATCTCAGAAAAAAGAGTTTGGACCCTGATCAGGACCCGCTTTTCCAAAATACAGGGTTCAAGCGTGGAATTGGTTGACACATTTCAATGCAACCAACATCCTATGGCGTACATTTGTATCACATCCATACAAATTGTTTTACATGTATCTTCTTTGCTTACAGTACAATGTTGGAGCCATATCAGATAACGGGTAACCCGGCGTCTGATCAAACTCCAAACTGTTTGCCTCTCAGATAAATATCAATCATTATCATCGACATATTCCGTTGTCAATTAAAATATTTTATTGTATTGCGTTTAGTAAAATGTAAATCTCAAACATAGAAAATGAAAAATGAAATAAAATAACAAAAATAATCAAACAATATTGACCTTGATAAAACACCGATGTGTTATTTTCTGATCTGGATCCCAAATGCTTCTTTAACGCGGCTATGTAAGCTGATTTAACTGGCTACTAGAGGATTTATCGTTGCACTGAGTACCTCTAAATTTAGCGGTAAAACTTAACTTGTAGTTAGTCAATTTGGCGCTCGTGCAACACTAGTTATCTTACCTGTCTACTAAAACCAATATTTAACTATCAACTAAAACTTTAGTATGTTACTAGAATTTAGCGGTGTGTCATGCAACACAGTTAGTTTATCTTGTAGTTAAAAATCGATATTTATCTCTCGGTGAGGGATTTAGTATACAGGTAAGCTCTAACTATGTGTCATGCACCCGGGCCCAGGGCCCGGGTGCATGACACACCGCTAAATCTCCACGCTAAACTATCCGATAAATTCTACCTGTCCGTTAGTTACCTGTCAGCTACAGCGACCCACTAACTGGCGTGCACATGTCGAATTTACCTTGTAGGTAGTTACCTTGGAGCTAGCGCACTTAGTAGCAAGCTAAAGTCGGGTTAAATTTGGTGCATGCATTGAACATGAATGAACATCAGCTTTTTCGGCTAAAATGCACTTCATACTTTGTTCTCCATTGTGTTTATACATTTGTATATTGAAAATGGGGTGGGGGGGGGGGGTAACCAAAAGGGGGGGGGGGATCTAATGTTGAAAGTACTTGTGATCCGAACCCGTTTTCTTGTTCACTTTAATTCCAACATTTAGGATATGTGACGCATCAAGCAAATCATAAACCTTAATTGCTGAGTTTAGTTTTAACAATTTAATCATTTTGGATCATGATATGACAGCTAGACATGGCAGCGGGTCATGATCAAAACTATTTGGCACTCATGTTTCATTAGATCTAAACCATGCAGTAAAAATCAGACGAAATTATGGGTTGAAAAGGTGAGTAGAAACAAAACTATCATATGAAAGTAGATTCTATTCAGATTTTTAAAAAAAAACAGTAAAAAAGAGGGACAGAAAGACGACAGGCAGGGAATTTTGACATAAAGAGAAAGGAATGAGAGAGGAATCAAATTTGAGAGGTTGGGAGAATGAGAGAACGAGAGAGATAGAGAGAGAGAACGAGATAGAGAGGTAGATATACATGTACATACGGACAGGCAGAGACTGAGATACAGTGAGAGGTAAACGGGCGAGAGAGAGAGAGAGTGTGTGTGAAAGAGAGGTATTTAAACATGTATACATACACACATACAGACGTATCACAGACAAGAGAGAGAGAGAGAGAAAGAGAGAGAGAGGAAGGAGAGAAAATTGGATGGTAGACAGTGACAAACAGAAAGACCCTAAGCTGTTACTACGCATTACACCTAACGCTAAAAGGTTGGTACATTTTAAATATTCTTGTTCTGACCCGTAGTTGATCAAGATCCTAAATGATCGTATCGATATTCAGTTCTGAAGATTAATCCGTTATAGAGTTATTAGTGTATTCTTCTTTAAAGATGAGCTTTATGGGAAAATCTTGTTTGATAGACATGTTTTAAAAACTCTTTCACCACCGGAGTCGCATAAAGTCGGCTTCGCAAACAGTTTGGATCCAGATCAGACGCCGAGTAACGTGATGCCTGATTAGGGTCCAAACTGTTTTACAGTCGTATCGACATTTCCTAAGTCATTCTACATTGGATCTTTCTTTAAAACGATATTACAAATAAGAATATTAAAGCAGACGACAATAAAACGGTGTAGGGATAAACACTCACGATTAATTGGCGCCGAAAGGGCTAAAAGAAAACATTATGGCAACACACACTAAACTGTTTCGTTGTTACTACATGTAACAGATCTTTCTGCGATAATGTACCAATTATTATTATGTATTGTAGATTCATATTTGTATTCTGAAATTGGTTCGTACTTCTTTATGTTACAGAAAACAGGATCTCGGTAAAAACAGTTTGGACCCTAATCAGGACCCGCTTTTCCAAAATACAGGTTTCAAGCGTGGAATTGGTTGACATATTTATGGCGTATTACATCCATGCAGTGGACAATACGTGTGTCTTTCCATTCCGCTTAAGCTAAATTGTTTTATTTTCTTTGCTTACAATGTTTGAGCCATATCAGATAACGGGTGACCCGGCGTCTGATCAAACTCCAAACTGTTTGCCTCTCAGATTAATATAAATCATATTCCGTTGTCAATTAAAATATTTTACTGCATTGTGTTGGCGTTTAGTAATATGTAAATTTCAAACAGAGAAAATGAAAAATGAAATAAAATAAAAAAAATAATAAAACAATTTTGACCTTGATAAGACACAGAGGTGCTAAGTTTCTGATCTGGATCTCAAATGTTTCTTTAACGCGGCTATGTAAGCTGACTTAACTGGCTACTAGAGGATTTATCGCTGCACTGAGTACCTCTAAATTTAGCGGTGAAACTTAACTTGTAGTTAGTCAATTTTGCGCTCGTGCAACACTAGTTATCTTACCTGTCTACTAAAATCAATATTTAACTATCAACTAAAACTTTAGTATGTTACTAGAATTTAGCGGTGTGTCATGCAACACAGTTAGTTTATCTTGTAGTTAAAAATCGATATTTATCTCTCAGCGAGGGATTTAGTATACAGGTAAGCTCTAACTATGTGTCATGCACCCGGGCCCAGGTAGCCACTAACTATGTGTCATGCACCCGGGCCCAGGTCTGGCTGCATATTTGTCTCACCATGTTTGTTTGTCTTTTGATACTGCTTTACACCTCTTTCGAGTATTACTAGCAGAGGCACTTATGGGGTACATTAGAGACTGGACCTGGACGGTGACTTTATCCCGACACCGACGAACCAGTCATAATGCTAACCCGAAATCCTGAGCGCCTAGGAGGGAAGCCATTACTACCAATTTATAAGTACAGCGCTCCCTCCCTACAATGGCCCTCCTAACAACGACTCCCTCCTTTCAACAACACTTGCTGCTGTTCCCTAAACAAGACAATTATGTCCAACCTATTAACGGCTGACATGTCGTCTGCTTTAAATTGTCGTCTGTTGTTTTTCTCAAATTTACATAAAAGGACAATTCGACAGATAAAAACTTCATGAATAACGAGTGGCAAACGCGGCGTCTGATCTGGATTCAAGCTATTTTCAAATGAAATCAATGTTCCTCCCTATAACGACTCCCTCCGAACAACGGACACATTCTGTGCCTCCCACTGGATGTCATTGTAGAGAGGGAGCGCTGTTTTTTTGTTTGAACACGCAACCTCCCGCACTGTGCAAATGTAACATAGATCTGGTGAGAAACAATGTGCATCAAGACCTTGGCTCAAACATTACGGATCGAGGGCTCTCCGTTCTGAGCTATTCAGGCCGCTGACATAAATCTCTCACTGTTCAACTATAAACTCAACCCGGCTACACACCCTTCTCTACACAGAATTGGTCCCGAATTCTTAATTAATGAACACTCCAAGAGTTTATCTTTATTAATATATATATATATTTGTACTCTCTGTGAGTTTCATATTACCCTACTTTTAGTCGTCAATGTAACTAGGTGTTCATAGAAAGAAACATATCCACTCAGACCTGGGATCGAACCCGAGTCGCCATGTTCGCAGTCATACTCTCTACCACGTCGCCATAAAACACTATTGTACAGCAAGGGCTGAAGGCCGTACTTGTAAGTGATAATAACCTATACATACTGTGATATAAAGGGTTTCTGTCAACTTAAAATCCAAAACTTTATATCACAAGTCTCGTCCTCGTCTCTACTTTCAATTTCATTTTCATTAATCTAAGCCCTTAATTAATGGATTAGCCCAATTCGTCAACAAGAGAATACATAAGCAAACAGGGAATATTCTGATCAGACACCGTAGTTGCAGCGTCTCATAAGGGTACTGTTTGAAAGTTCATATGAAACATTCTGATTTATGGGCAATCACTGAGAACAGTATAGAACAACCTCATACGAGCGTAGTTCATCCTACATCTGTTGTTAGAGTCGCTTATTAAACTAATAAGACTTCCTCGTGGGTCATGGCATGATACCCAGGAATTTATTATACATCTATAAGGACATATATTACAGCAAGTTTCATTGTAATATTAAGACAACCGATAACTTACCTATGATTCTACATTCCTCTCAGTGGCTAAAAAGGTGTAGACGACGAGTTCAGTGTTTACACACGAAAGCGTTACGTCAGCAGAAGCGCAAAAATTGTGACGTCAGACATGAGAATACTGACATTTTATGATTTAGCGCTAGCCCTAAATAATATCATAAGTAAAACCTGTAATAATGGACCACTGAATACGGTAGCCTGTAGATCTTTAAAGACAGGTTAAATCACTGCTTAATGCATGACAAAAGTAATGCATAAAATATCCTTTAATTTTTATCATTTAGCATTACTTATGTCATGTGTTAAGCTGCCATCTGTCATATAGGCTATAAATCCTTACAAAGTTTAGTTGTCACTTGACTATACTTGCATCTGATATTGTTCATCATTACATTAGAGACAAAACAATTTATTGTAAAAAAAATTTTGTAGCGAATGGAACTCGATCCTAGAATATTTCGATTGCTAGTCAATCACTCTACCAACTGCGCTAGCAAAGAAGACACTGAAGTTTATCAAACTTTTCTTTATGTAAATGTTCACTATAAACACATGCCGAAAAAGATCATGTGAAAGTCATCAGCATTTCCGGAACTCGAGATGCGGGCCGCCCGCTGTCAAACCACCTTAAAACAATCTGAGTGGCTGTAAACTAACAATTGTTGTGTTTATATTTAAAAGTTGTTTTTTTTATCATGATAGGTATTGTATCACGACTTAAGTATTGCAATACACATTTTATTCTCACAGGCAATACGTATCATGATATGTATCGTCGTTAAAATGAAATATCAGGATAGGAATCGTGAAGGAAATAACTGCCGATGCACAGCTCTAGCAGAAAGTAAAGCAGAATGCGCCTTACTCATTACCCCATAAATACGCCTTTTTATGACTTTAATTTATTCCTCCACTAAAGAAAATAGTTTCAATTTATTCAGTCAGGAATATATGCAGCATAAGAAATATTTTCTATATTCAAACAGATGATAATTTAAAGCAGGCTGAAAGTAAAGCAGAATGTGCTCTATTTGGTGCATTCTGCTATACTTTTCGTTAAATAAGTCTTTATTATTATTATTATTATACTTATACTTTCAACCTGCTTTAAGTAAGTCACTTTATTTCAAAATTAGAAAATGCTTTTGGGATAATTGGTTAAGGAACTTTTCTGTAGTGGAGGAATAACTTCAAGGCATAAAAGGCATATACATTGGGGAATTAAGTGACCACTCAACGGAAGGTCCCTGTGTTGAATCCAGGGCTGCCATTTCTCCGGATTTTTCCTAAATCTTTGGATTTTTTTCTAGTACATGGTAGCTTAAAGCAGGCTGAAAATAAAGCAGAGTGCGCCTTAAGGCGCATTCTGCTTTACTTCCAGTCTGCTTTAAGCAGCCACATGTCAACAAAACTACATGTAGAAACAGGCGATGGGGTAAAGGTACGATTCGTAAAATCGCACTTGAAAACTGCAAATTTGGTAATCTTAGGATTTTTTCATGTCAACTTATGGCAGTCCTGTGAATTTGATACATGTAGTTGCTGAATACAGGATGAACATAATGCAGAAAGCTCCCACAGGAGCTATCATTTCTATTATTTAAAGCTAATGGTATTATATCTATCAAATGGATTTAAAGTTGACATTTGCTAGACGACATATCCTCGCTTCACTGGGTGGTTAAATTGCTAATAGTACAATATTTATATTGACTGTATAATTATTAAAACCCAGAATATTCCATTCTTTACAACCCATTAACCCCTTGAATAGAGTGAATGGATTTGCCCAAGATTTTCTTGACAAGTGCTCATGATGCCCTAAATAAGCAGCCCTCTAGCTAACTTGATAATGCCATCTCTAGGTTCTAAGGTGTGAAAAAGCATTGAAACGCAATGTGATTGTTATAGTATACAGTTACGCATGTATTAAGTTGCTGTTTTGAAAAGTTGGTGCCCTAGACAAGTGGCTTCTTTCTGCAAGACAACTGTAAATTACATAATGCATCTTTTGAGATTCTTTTCACCTAAATTTGAAACACTTCTCTCTATAGAAAGTTGCATCCTTCTGCATTGACTGGCAGCTCAATAGGTTTGACTGTACAATTATTTATGAGAGGCATTGCTCAAAGATTAATCCTTTGCCAGCTGGTCACGACTTTATTGATGTTTGCAAACAGTTTAGATCCAGATCAGACACCGCGAAACGCGGTGTTTGATCTGGATCCAAACTGTTTGACACTCTTCTTTAGGTTTCTTTACTTAAAAAATGTATAAATCCAACTTTAACAAACTTTGCAGACGATAATTTCGAAGCAGACGAGATCTTGCAGGATAAGGGTTAAGTACCGGTGGTCTGTACCTGTTTTCAGTCCAGTTGACTGAAGAGTACTGCTTGAGATGGCATTCATTAATATGACTCCAGATAATGGAATATCTTGAAAACTAAAATCTTTATACCTGCTCAAAACGCTATGGTGTGGCTACTTCTTTGAAACATCTTTCAAAGATTCCATTGGATTTAGTCTAAACATGAATGAGAAAAAGTGAGAAATAGTTTGGTTACTCCCTCTTATCTTTCTTTCTTTCTTTAATGCCGACCACTCATGAATGAGGATTTTGACATATGTTGGTCTATTCATTTCTAACTCTTGCTATTTCTATGATAATGTTATATCATGTTTTAACCCTTACTGAGCTCGGACCAAGCACAAACTGCATGTACTTGTGAATAGTACACTTGTCTTGTGCAAACAGTGTAGACCCTTATCAGAGGGCTCCTTTAGGAGCTCTCTGATCAGGGTCTGCACTGTTTGCCATACTTTTATAATATTTTTACGATATTTTTCTTTGAAGGCACATTAGTAGTTATGGTAATTTATACAATGTATAAGATAACTCAATGAGTTTGATCAATTCTGGAGTTTTGTAAGGATTAAACTGACACTTGGTTTACAAAGATTTACTTGACCGTGAAGTCAAATTTTACTTTCATCATATTTTAGCAATTTATGAGTTTATTTAATCATTCAGGAAGTACTGACGATGCCAGATAAATGAGATACTACGGCTCATTATAAATGATAAAAAAAGAAAGTCAACCAATTTGATATACATGTACAGTCATGAACATGCACCATGAGAAATATGCTAGCAGATAGTTGCTTAAAGCAAGCTGAAACTAAAGCAGACTTTGCCTTAAGTAAATATTTCACTTTTGTCTGGTCATGAATATGTTCTTTATCCTTGCAGATGGTAGCTTAAAGCTTATTTTCTGTATTCTAGCAGATTGTAGCTGAAAGCGTGTTGAAAGTAAAGCAGAATGCGCTTTAGGGCACATTCTGCTTTACTTTCAAGCTGCTTAAAGTGATCATATACAGTAGTATCACCATAGGATTTGGTGCTGAAATGAGTGAGAAAATGTTGGATTTGTTCCGTTTACTCCACCTTATCTAGAACCCTGGTACAGTGGAGAATCTGTTATTTCTATTTCTATTTATTACTTCTACGCCATCAATACTGATGATTATGAGAAGGGGCACTTTTTAGGTGCACCATTGGGACTGTACCCGGCCGGTCACTTTATCCTGACACCGACGAACCAGTCATAACGCTAACCCGAAATCCTGAGCACCAAGGAGGGAAGCCATTACTACCAATTTTCAAGTCTTTGGTTTGACCCGGCCGGGGATTGAACCCGCAACCTCCCGCACTGCAAGCGGACGTTCTACCACTGAGCTATACATGCGGTTAAATCTATCATTTATTCTTTCCCAATAAACGCGTTTACGCTAAAACTATTATTTGCAGTGCAAACAGTTTGGAGCCAGATCAGACGCCGGGTAACCCGGCGTGTGATCAGGCTCCAAACTGTTTGCTACCAAGATAAATATGAATTATCAGAATTGTCAAAAAGTTGTACTTTTCTACGTTTTTAGTGCTTTGCGTTTGCGTACGTTTGCCGTTTAAACGGGACAGAATAACAGATTCTCCACTGTACTGGTGTTACAGTTCTGTATTGTTTGTTACAGAATGAGGCTCCCAAGAAGAAGATTTCAGACAAGGATGAGCAGACGAAGGACATGAAAGGCTGTAAGTAATGGTGTTTAAGTTCCAGAGCTCCAGATAAGGAGGATATTTCAAAAACTAAATTTTTTTTTCTGCTTTAAACCCTATGGTGTCACTAGAGTAGAAACATCATAGGATTAGATTTAGAAAATGGATTTGTGCAGTTTACTCCTTCTTATCTGGAGCCCTGGTGTTAACCTTTCCAATACTGGGACCCTGTATTGAAGACCTTGCAAACAGTTTGGATCTAAAATAAATTCCTGGGTTAGTCGGTAAGCTTTGTAATACACTTCTTATCTTGGGCCCTTTTGATTTATACTCGATGTCATTTTCCTTATAGGCTGGAAAGAATGTTGAATAAATCTGTATTCTTATATGAGGCATAGTATTCTAATACAGACTGGTGGTAACTGAAGATAGGAGAAAAGTAATAAAGAAAGCCTTCTATTGGAGCTTTCTGAATTACTTTTGTCCTTGATTAGACAATCACCTGTCTACATGCTGCTTCATTTAGTGATTGCTTAGCCAATGGTCTGTTTTAAAACTAAAGACAGGTGACTACTTAACCCATTACTCCATAGCGTATTTCTTGTTTTGAATATAGATGATTGCTTAAAGCAGGTTGAAAGTAAAGCAGAGAACACCTTAAGGCACAGTCTGTTTTACTTTCAACATGCTTTAAGCTACCATCTGATATTAAATATAAAACATGTATAAGGATTTAAATTCATGAGTGTATCAGATGGATAAATTTATTAAGTAAACTTGTTCTTAGTCAAGATGAAATAAATAATATGTCTTAAATTGTCTATACCCCATAGCCTGTTTCTAGTTTTGAAGACAAGTGGC
Source organism: Gari tellinella (assembly GCA_922989275.2). Classification (NCBI taxonomy): domain Eukaryota; kingdom Metazoa; phylum Mollusca; class Bivalvia; order Cardiida; family Psammobiidae; genus Gari; species Gari tellinella. The sequence goes on from OV277860.1 coordinate 55,717,070, forward strand.
CACTTATAACAGGCTGAAAGTAACGCTGAATGCACATTAAGTCAAATTCTGCTTTACTTGCAGCCTGTTATAAGTTCACACCTGTTAGGATACAGAAAACATTTCTTATATTGTACATGTTCATGACTGTATAAAGTGGAGCCATTTTCTTTAGGGGAGGAATAAATTTAATATGCTTAACCCATTACCCCATAGTCTTTTCTTATATTGAAGATATGTGACCCCTAAAGGCAGGTTGAAAGTGAAGCAGAATGCACCTAAAGGCGCATTCTGCTTTACTTCAACCTACTTTAAGCTACCATCTGCTAGAACAAAGAAAAAACAAGAGCCTCATGGGACATATTTCGCTCACCTGAGAATAGCTGAATGATTTATGTCCAGGACGTTGTCATTTTTTACCCGAGGGCATAATTTGAACAATCTTAATAGAGGACTTGTAGATGATGCTATATGCCAAATATCTAAGATCAGGGTACTAGGGTTTTAGACAAGAAGATTCTTTTAAGTTTCCATTGAAAAAATCTATTTTTAGCTCCTGTGACCTACATATGCAGAAGGTTTGGCTACTCAGAGTGTTTTTGATTTTATTCTTGATGATTTGATTTTGTTTGAAAATACGTACAGTAGCTCATGTCAATTTCTGATTACTGGTGATTTTAATGGCAGGGTGGGGGAAAGACCAGATTATGCTGAAAATGAAGATTTGGTAAACTTAAACCTTTTACCTGATGATTACATACAGGAAACATTACTTAGTCGGTGTTCGGAAAATAAAACAGTAAATGAAATTGGCATTGAGCTACTGGATTTCTGTAAACAAACAGGTTTGAGAATTGTGAATGGTAGAATGTTTGAAGATGAAAATGTTGGAAAGTTTACATGTGTTAAACACGCAGGCAGTAGTGTAGCAGATCTTGTAATGTGTCGCACATCTCTCTTTGATAATTTTAAAAGTTTTTCTATTGAGGATCCAAATTTGCTATCTGATCATTGCGTGGTAGAGTTTTCACTTAGCAAACTTCCCACACAAAGTGGTAATGACGATCAAAGGGAGACAATCTTTACACAAACAGCAAATTACAAATACAAGTGGGATAATTCTAAGCTTAATTCTTATAAAGAAAAAATAGAAAATCAAGACCTTCGAGATATGCTTAATACATTATCGAATACACTAGATACGATTGACAATAATGACGACCTAAATAGGAATCTAAAGGAATTTTACGATTTACTAGGCGATGTTTGTGACCCGTTTTTTAAAAAACACACATGTATAAATACTGATATACACGGGAATAATTCACCGAAAAAGAACGAGCCATGGTTCAACCAATGCTGTAAAGATAAACGTAATGTATTTTATGAAAAATTAAATGATTACAGGTTAAATCAAACGGAAGAGACTCGCACCTTGATGACGTCAGCAAGAGCAGATTATAAAAATATGATACGTAGTAAAAAAGTAGAATATGATAAAAATCAGACGAGAAAATTAGAAGCAATGAGGTTTAAAAACGCAAAAGAATACTGGAAAATGTTGAAAGATAATCGAAACACTTAACCCTTTGCCTCATAGCCTGTTTCTAGTTTTGAAGACAGGTGACCACTTAAAACAGGTTGAAAGTAAAGCAGAATGTGCCCTAAGGCACATTCTGCTTTTCTTTCAGCCTGCTTTAAGATATTATCTGCTAAGCTATATAAAATATTTGTAATGGTTATTGTTCATGAGGGTATAAACTGGAACTGCTTTCATCAGCGTAGGAATAGATTAAATACGCTAAATGTCGCTTCTATGAGGGAAAGGGTTAACAACAAAAGATTTCTCGGAGTATTTTAAAGCAGTTAATGATCCAAATTCTGTATTCTTTCAGCCTGATGAAGATATTTTAGCTTTTAATGAAAAATATTTAAACGGAGAACTCCAAGAAATGTTTTCGGAACTCAACGTTAATATTTAAAGCTTGTAAAGATATGAAATCGGGCAAGTCCGGTTATAAATGAATTTTTTAAACATGGTATACATGCAGTTATCCCTTTTATAGATAAACTATTTAATACTGTTTTAAGCACAGGTTATTTCCCAAATAGCTGGTCAGAAGGACACATTGTACATATCTTTAAAAAGGGCGATATTAACGACGCTGGTAATTATAGGGGGATAACTCTTTTAAGTGCATTAGGCAAACTTTTCACCAGAGTGATTAACACTAGGCTGATCGAATGGGCAGAACAATGTCACGTTTTATGTAGAGGCCCAAGCAGGGTTTAGGAAAAATATTAGTACTATTGATAATGTATTTATTTTACAGGGCTTAATCTCTCATACGTTGAATGATAATAAAAAGTTATTTGTTGCTTTTATAGACTTTAAAAAAGCTTTTGACTATATTGTGCGAGATGTATTGTGGTTTAAACTTATCAAATACGGAGTTAGAGGTAAAATTCTTAATATAATAAAGTCTATGTATAGTAACCTTAGATCTATGGTTAAATATGACAATAATTTAAGTGATGGCTTCTGCTTTACACTGGGGGTAGCTCAGGGTGAGTGTTTATCTCCATTTTTATTTGCCATGTGCTTAAATGATCTGGAAGAGACCTTTATTTTAAAGAGCTATGAAGGAATAGATATAGGTGCAATTAAGCTTTGTTTGCTGCTATATGCAGATGATATAGTTTTATTTTCGAGCACTGAAAGTGGATTGCAAGAAGGTTTAGATATTTTGTATGATTACTGCCAGCGATGGAGGCTTGTAGTAAATGTTGATAAAACAAAAGTAATGATTTTTAAAAAGGGTGGAAGAATACGAAAAGGTACTAGATTTACTTACAATAATCTTGAAATTGAAATTGTGCATAAGTTTACTTATTTAGGTGTAGTATTTACTAGTTGGGGTTCGTTTTCTGAAACACATTCTGCATTAGCTGGCCAGGCATGAAAGGCACTTTTTAAACTAAAGACATACTTGTATAATTTCACAAATATTTCAGTTAAACATAATTTGGAGCTGTTTGATAAACTTATATTGTCAGTACTTAACTATGGAAGTGAGGTGTGTGGTTTTACAAAGGCAGATAAACTAGAGAGAGTCCATCTTAAGTTCTGTAAACAACTACTTGGAGTTAGACCCAAAATAATTTTATATATGGAGAGTTAGGAAGAACATCGCTAAAACAAAATAGATTAGTGTCGGTTATACGATACTGGCTTAAGATTATTCAGTCTTCTGATTTGAAATATATTAAATATGTATATGATATGATGTTAGAAGATATGAAAAAGCACCCCAATAAGGCTTCTTGGCTGTTCAATGTAAAACAATTATTAGAATCACTAGGTTTTAACAATGTTTGGTTACAACAGGGGGTTGGGAACCCCGAACTTTTCCTCGGGATTTTTAAATAAAGAATTAATGATAATTTTATCCAAAACTGGTACCAAGAATTTGAAAATTCACCAAGAGCCGACAGTTATCGTTTGTTTTCAGATTTTGGTTTTAAAGAATATTTAGATGTAGTCAATATCAAAAGATTTAGACAAGAGTTTACTAGATTAAGAGTATCAGCACATTATCTTGAAATAGAAACGGGAAGATGGCATAAACCAAACCCAATACATAGACAAGCTAGAAAATGCCAATATTGTAATACTCTAGAAGATGAGTATCATTTCTTATTAGAATGTCCATTATACCATGAACTGAGATGCGCATATATTAGACCATATTATTGGAGACACCATAATCCTCAGAAGTTTGCTGATCTTTTAAAGTCGAGAAATGTTGAAGAAGTTAGAAATATGTCATTGTTTGTATATAAAAGTTTTCAATTAAGAAGCACTGCACTATACGTGAACCGATAAATGTACATAAATTACCCCCTTCTTTTTCCCCCATTTATCTATAGGAGAAACAACACTCAGCGCTGTCTTGTTTTCGAATTGGTAAGGTGAATCTAAATAAATGTAGATTTACAGTACCAAGTCATTACCAAGACGTAGAAATATAAAATGAATTTATTTATTACTTTAATTTTGTTAATTTGAACTCGAAAACTTTTGTATTTGATATATATTAGTAATACAAAAATTAAGTGTATTTACCTCCCTTTAATGGGCATTGTATCAATTAGTTGTAAAACTCACGCTTAGTGAATATACAGGCATACACATCTGAGGCTTGCGGCCACTTAAATCATGGTTAAAAGCCAGTTCTTGTTGGTGCAGATAGGGATCAATGTGGAAAGTTCATTAAGAGGCTTCCTACTTTGCTCTTTGTCTGCGGTGAGCATCCCCTGTCCCTGTATTATATACATGCCTCTTAAAGAGGGGCAACCTGATAAAGGGTTTGACTACTCTATATGTTAGCTACTTATACTTTGAAAGGTAGTAGCCTAGTCAATATGTATTTCATCATTGTAGATAAAAGTAAAATGTATATTTAACCCTTCCCTCCCTTATACCACAACTGGTAAATTCCAATTCCAATTTTACCCCAGTCCACTTTCCCATTTAGGATAGTTTCTGCCAACATATTGCAATATGTAAGACAGTGCAGACCTTGACCAGAGGGCTCATTTAGAAGACCTCAGACCTAGGTGTCCACTGTATACATAGGACAAATGTACTCCTCATTTATACACTGTCTGTAAATGATGCATTTGTGCGTGACTGCGGTTCAAAGGGTTAACGTTCCGGTGCTTGACCTTACAGATTTCTCAGTAAGACTTCGCACTGGAACATGAACTTTGATTTGATACATGTATTTTATTTTACATGCTAATTTACTTTTGCTTTCTGTCTTTTGTTTCTTATCGGAAAGGCAAAAAGCATTGGTAAATTAGCGAAACAAAGAACGGTATTGCTGTCAGCACATGAAAGTGTATTATAAATATGTGAGGTATCGGACGAGTATTCCATGGAATATTTCAGTGTTATACTGGTATAGGTAGTAAATATTATACACAGACATGTTTTATTGCTTAAATGTATATATTTCTATGTAATTCATAACAGGTAAACGCGCACATGCTTCTACAAGAACTGATGTCTTCGCCTTTTGAGCATTAAATAGATACTTTAACCCATTTGGTGCACAAAAGCCGAACACATCTGTTACACAAAGTAGAAAAATAAAAATATTTGGACAGCGAAAAGAGATTTAGGAAATGGTACGGTCTCTTGTAGAAAAGTTTCACAACACACTTCTTATAAATTTATGTAAAGATAAATCCTTATGTGAATATATCAAAAGCTATGTCTCATTTTCTCCTTGTATACATCGCTAACATACCTTTGTCTTTGACTATGTATTGCATGATTTGTATGCTTGTGTACTGTTGGGCCTCTGGCCTTATGTATGAATAAAATATCTATCTATCTATGCAATAGACTGAAATCATTTGTACAAAATAGGTCAAGGACATCTAGAAGTGTCAACATGCCAAATATAAAAGCTCTGGCCATATTAGTTTCACAGGAGAAGAAATGTGTAAATTTCACAATATAACTATATGTAAATCTGTGACCCCCGGAGCGGGGCCAATTTTGACCCAAGAGATATAATTTGAACAAACTTGATAGAGGACCTGCAGATGATGCCATGTGCCAAATATTTAAGCTCTGGCCCTTGTAGTTTTTTAGAAGAATTTTTTTTAAGTTTTTTATAGAAAAAATCTATTTTTAGCTCCTGTGACCTAGATATGCAACAGACCCAAACCATTTGAATAAAATACATAAAGCATATTTAGAAATGTCACCATACCGAATATCAAAGCTCTGGCCATATTAGTGTCAGAGAAGAAGACGTTTGAAATTTTCATTATATAACTCTATTTAAAATTGTGACCCCCGGGGCGGGACAAATTTGGACCCAGGAACATAATTTGAACAAAACTTGATAGAGGACCTGTAGGCGATGCTATGTGCCAAATATCTAAGCTCAGGTCCTTGTAGTTTCAGACAAGAAGATTGTTTAAGTTTTCATTGAAAAAAATCTATTTTTAGCTCCTGTGACCTAGATATGCAACCGACCAGATTCATTTGAACAATATTGGTATAGGACATCTAGAAATGTCACCATGCTAAACATCAAAGCTTTTGCCATATTAGTTTCAGAGGAGAAGACGTTTGAAATTTTCACTATAGAACTTTATGTAAATCTGTGACCCCCGGGGCGGGGCCAATTTTGACCCAAGAGATATAATTTGAACGAACTTGATAGAGGACCTGTAGATGATGCTATGTGCCACATATCTAAGCTCTGGTCCTTGCAGTTTTTTAACAAGAATATTTTTTAAGATTTCCTAATTTTTTCACTTTGGTTGCAATGGCAACCAGAGTTCTGCATTGTTTTTTAATTCTTTGAACAAATTTGAAAGAGCTTGACCCAAGGAACATTTCTGCAAAGTTTGGTTGAATTCTGTCAAGCGGTATAGGAGGAGATGTCATTTGAAGTAATTGTTAACGACGGACGATAGACGACGCACAGCGCACGACGCCGGACGCCGGACACAGGGCAATCCCAATTGCTCACCTTGAGCCTTTGGCTCAGGTGAGCTAAAAATAATGCATATCCAAGACTGTTGAAAAATGGTGATATTTTCTTCAGTGGAGGAATACATTAGAGGTGTAAAATGCATATCTTATGGGGTAATGGGTTAAAGGCTTTTCTGTGGAGGAAAGAGTGGTTCTGCCCCTCCCTGAGATGTACTGTGTGATAAGAGAATACAGTAAAACCTCTCTATTACGACCACTAAATTATGTTAATTATTAGAGTGTTTACGGTAGGAGACCGCTTAAAGCAAGGTGACAGTGAAACAGAAAGCTCCTCTAGGAGCTTTCTGTTTCACTGCCACCTTGCTTTAAGCTGTCACCTCTCTTTTATACAATCATTTAGTCTTCGTTTTAGTGGTCGTAATAGCGAGGGTTTACTGTACTTGTTTATTCCAGTGATTCATCCTGCTCTGGTGGAGTATGACACTCTCAGAAACAAGTATGAGATTTAGAAAGGCTGTCGGTATGAGGCCCAGAACTACGCCACACAGGTAAATATAAAAGACATATGACACTCTCAGAAACAAGTATGAGATTTAGAAAGGCTGTCGGTATGAGGCCCAGAACTACACCACACAGGTAAATATAAAAGACATATGACACTCTCAGAAACAAGTATGAGATTGAGAAAGGCTGTTGGTATGAGGCCTAAAACTATGACACACAGGTAAATATACTACTGCCAAATGACACTCTCAGAAACAAGTATGAGATTGAGAAAGGCTGTCGGTATGAGGCCCAGAACTACGCAACATAGGTAAATATAAAATACATTTGATACACTCAGAAACAAGTATGAGATTGAGAAAGGTTGTTGGTATGAGGCCCAAAACTATGCCACACAGGTAAATATACTAGACATATGACACTCTCAGAAACAGGTATGAGATTGAGAAAGGCTGTCGGTATGAGGCCCAGAACTAACAAATATGTTACATGTAAAAGTAGCTTGATTTGGTTGTAATGGGTTTTAAATTAAACAGAATTAAAGATTGAGAAAAGCTGCCGGTATTTAACAACCACATAGGATTGGGTTACAGGCAAAAGTAGCTTGATGTTGTCATAATGTTTCTTGTTAAACCTTTACTTTATAGCCTGTTTCTAGTTTTGAAGACAGGTGACCACTTAAAGCAGGTTGAAAGTAAAGCAGAATGTACCTTAAGGCACATTCTGCTTTACTTTCCGCCTGCTTTAAGTTTCCATCTTCTAGAATATGGAAAACTATTTCTAATTATACATTAGCCTGACTGATTCAATTGGAACTATTTTCTGTAGTGGAGGAATAAGTTAAATGTGCTAAAAGGTGCTTTTATGGGGGATATCACAACCTTGAAGCTAGACCTGGACGAAGATGAACCTGATAGTAATACTCAGGAAAATGGCCTTACAAAGACACTGACTGCTAAACTGAAAGGTAGGGTAAAAACAGCCCTATTATTCATAGCTTGTGTTGTAAGACTGGTAACTGCTTAACCTATTACCCCGTAATCTGTTTCTAGTTTTGAAAATAGGGTACTACTTAAAGCAGGTTGAAAGTAATGCAGAATGCGCATGAATAGTAATACTCAGGAAAATGGCCTTACAAAGACACTGAATGCTAAACTGAAAGGTAGGGTAAAAACAGCCCTATTATTCATAGCTTGTGTTGTAAGACTGGTAACTGCTTAACCTATTACCCCTTAATCTGTTTCTAGTTTTGAAAATAGGGTTCTACTTAAAGCAGGTTGAAAGTAATGCAGAATGCGCATGAATAGTAATACTCAGGAAAATGGCCTTACAAAGACACTAAATGCTAAACTGAAAGGTAGGGTAAAAACAGCCCTATTATTCATAGCTTGTGTTGTAAGACTGGTAACTACTTAACCCATTACCCCATAGCCTGTTTCTTGTTTTTGAAAATAGGTTACCACTTAAAGCAGGCTGAAAGTAAAGCAGAAGGCGCCTGAATGCGCATTCTGCTTTACTTTCAACCTGCATTAAGCTACCACTTGCTAGATTATAAAAATATTTTGTATGGTGCATATTGATTAAATATCATTCTGCTTTACTTTCAGTCTGCTTTATTAGACTACCATCTGCTTGAATATAGAAAAGTATTTCATATGATTCATATTAATTAGTGTATGAGGTGGAAGTTTTTTAACAATGGAGGAATAAATTAAAGGCGTAAAAAGGTGTATTCATGGAGTACTGATGGTTCAGCGACTTTGAGATATTGAAGTTCCACTGTATGTGATCGACTATTGTTAAGTGTTGTCAATTCTGAAATTTTGTATGGTGTTATTGCAGAATTGAGGAATGAAATGGCGATGATGCAGACAGATTTAACCCAGACCCACCAATATCTGCACTTAGAGAAAGAGAATTACAAGTGGGCTCAAGCCAGGGTAGGTTCTCATCACGCCTTCTCCTGCTAATATTGTATGTTGATGTGTTTTGAAAACAGTGAAGACCCAGATCAGACAGCTTTTGAAGGAGCTGTCTGAGCAGGGTCAGCACTGTTTTGGTATATATGCTTGTACACTTTTCTTGGGAAAGGCACACTCTGCTTTACTTTTAGGCTGCTTTAAGATACCATATACATATAATTCTAATGGTACATATTCATGACTATAAAAAAGAGAGCTATTTTCCACAGTGGAGTAATACATTAGTCGTAGAAAGGTGTCTTTATGGGGCAAATTGTTTAAAACTGGGGTATAAAGTATAACCCATTTAAAGATAACACATCCCTGAGGAGATTAAGAGAATCACTATGCATCGTACAGGAGGACATAGTCATGAACAAAGGGGGATATCAAATGAGCCCCACCTACTGGCCTCTATTTACTACGGGAAAAATGCCCAGTAGTAAACAAAGCTTATGACGGAGAGGAGAGGACTTACATAGGCAATGCCTGTTGTCCAATCCATTTCATTATTTGATTAAAATATTGTTTAAACCAAAGCTTATGACGTCTTCCTCCATCGGTCAATTTCACAGTATGAAAAACTGAAAGCCGAAACTGTCATGTAAGTTTAAACTTATTTGGATATGGGATTAGAAAATAATTGTAGAATTACAATAACTGCAAAACAGTATCACCTTTGCAAACAATTTGGATTCAGATGAGATGCTAGGTAACGGGGCATCTCATCAGGATCCAAACTGTTTGACACTCTTACCCTATCTTAAAAGAATTTTTGAAAAAATCTAAATTCAGAAAAAATATTTGGAAGGGGGAGGGAGTGTAAGATGTAGTTGTAATGTAACATTTATTATTGGTTTTGTTACCATGGTTACAGTACCAGTCGGTGAATACCCAGATGTTACAGACAGAACAGTCTCTGAAACAACACAAGGATGTCCTGAAAGAATTGTCTAAAGGTAGGCTTGTTTGTTTAGTAGGGTGTTACAGCGGATAAGACATTATTCTTTCCCAATAAACACTTGTTAACTCATAAGCGATAAACAGTTATCAATGCTTATCTCAATACAAGCTAGTTGATAAAAGTGTGTCAAAATGAGTTAGTATGAGAATATAGCGCAATGCGTCATTATGAGTCAGTATTGCTTAAAAGTAAAAAACTAAAACTATTTATTTCATTGCAAACAGCTTTGAGCCAGATCTGGCGCTCTTATAAAGGACATGTCTGCATTTGGTTTGGTCTGCCTTAAGCTTTTCCTATCTTGAAAGACTGTTCTAATCACATAATTATATCTAGTCATGAGTATTTCAGTGTTATATGATCACTGCTATTTCGGTGTTGTTTGTTCACTGTGTTATATGTTAACTGTTATTTTGGTGTTGTTTGCTCACTGTGTAATATGTTCACTGTTATTTATGTGCTGATTGTGCACTGTGTTATATGTTCACTGTTATTTCGATGTTTGATTGTTCACTGTTATTTTCGTGGTGTTTGTTCACTGTGTTATATGTTCACTGTTACTTCTGTGGTGTTTCTTCACTGTGTTATATGTTCACTGTTAGTTCCGTGTTTGTTCACTGTGTTATATGTTCACTGTTATTTCGATGGTGTTTGTTCATTGTGTAACATGTTCACTGTTATTTCGGTGGTGTTTGTTCACTGTGTTATATGTTCACTGTTATTTTGGTGGTGTTTGTTCACTGTTTTATTTGTTCACTGTTATTTCGGTGGTGTTTGTTCACTGTTATTTTGGTGGTGTTTGTTCACTGTGTTATATGTTCACTATTATTTTGGTGGTGTTTGTTCACTGTGTTATATGTTCACTGTTATTTCGGTGGTGTTTGTTCACTGTGTTATATGTTCACTGTTATATGGTGGTGTTTGTTCACTGTGTTATATGTTCACTGTTATTTTGGTGGTGTTTGTTTACTGTGTTATATGTTCACTGTTTTTTCGGTGGTGTTTATTCATTGTGTTACAAGTTCACTGTTATTTCGGTGGTGTCTGTTCACTGTGTTTTATGTTCACTGTTATTTTGGTGGTGTTTGTTCACTGTGTTATATGTTCACTGTTATTTTGGTGGTGTCTGTTCACTGTGTTATATGTTCACTGTTATTTCGGTGGTGTTTGTTCACTGTGTTATATGTTCACTGTTATTTTGGTGGTGTTTGTTCACTGTGTTATATGTTTACTGTTATATTGGTGGTGTCTGTTCACTGTGTTATATGTTCACTGTTATTTCGGTGGTGTTTGTTCACTGTGTTATATGTTCACTGTTATTTTGGTGGTGTTTGTTCACTGTGTTATATGTTTACTGTTATATTGGTGGTGTTTGTTCACTGTGTTATATGTTCACTGTTATTTCGGTGGTGTCTGTTCACTTTGTTATATGTTCACTGTTATTTCGGTGGTGTTTGTTCATTGTGTTACATGTTCACTGTTATTTCGGTGGTGTCTGTTCACTGTGTTTTATGTTCACTGTTATTTTGGTGGTGGTTGTTCACTGTGTTAGATGTTCACTGTTATTTTGGTGGTGTTTGTTTACTGTGTTATATGTTCACTGTTATTTTGGTGGTGTTTGTTCATTGTGTTATATGTTCACTGTTAGTTTGGTGGTTTTTGTTTACTGTGTTATATGTTTACTGTTATTTCGGTGGTGTTTGTTCATTGTGTTACATGTTGACTGTTATTTTGGTGGTGTTTGTTTACTGTGTTATATGTTCACTGTTATTTTGGTGGTGTTTGTTTACTTTGTTATATGTTCACTGTTATTTCGGTGGTGTTTGTTCATTGTGTTACATGTTCACTGTTATTTCGGTGGTGTCTGTTCACTGTGTTTTATGTTCACTGTTATTTTGGTGGTAGTTGTTCACTGTGTTATATGTTCACTGTTATTTTGGTGGTGTTTGTTCACTGTGTTATATGTTCACTGTTATTTTGGTGGTGTTTGTTCACTGTGTTATATGTTCACTGTTAGTTTGGTGGTTTTTGTTTACTGTGTTATATGTTTAATGTTATTTCGGTGGTGTTTGTTCACTGTTATTTTGGTGGTGTTTGTTCACTGTGTTATATGTTCACTACTATTTTGGTGGTGTTTGTTCACTGTGTTATATGTTTACTGTTATTTCGGTGGTGTTTGTTCATTGTGTTACATGTTCACTGTTATTTCGGTGGTGTTTGTTCACTGTGTTATATGTTCACTGTTATTTTGATGGTGTTTGTTCACTGTGTTATATGTTCACTGTTATATTGGTGGTGTTTGTTCACTGTGTTATATGTTCACTGTTATTTTGGTGGTGTTTGTTCACTGTGTTATATGTTCACTGTTATTTTGGTGGTGTTTGTTTACTGTGTTATATGTTCACTGTTATTTCGGTGGTGTTTGTTCATTGTGTTACATGTTCACTGTTATTTCGGTGGTGTCTGTTCACTTTGTTATATGTTCACTGTTTTTTTGGTGGTGTTTGTTTACTGTGTTATATGTTCCCTGTTAATTTGGTGTTGTTTGTTCATTGTGTTACATGTTCACTGTTATTTTGGTGGTGTCTGTTCACTGTGTTATATGTTCAGTTATATTGATGGTGTTTGTTCACTGTGTTATATGTTAACTGTTATTTTGGTGGTGGTTGTTCACTGTGTTATATGTTCACTGTTATTTCGGTGGTGTTTGTTCATTGTGTTACATGTTCACTGTTATTTCGGTGGTGTCTGTTCACTGTGTTTTATGTTCACTGTTATTTTGGTGGTAGTTGTTCACTGTGTTATATGTTCACTGTTATTTTGGTGGTGTTTGTTTACTGTGTTATATGTTCACTGTTATTTTGGTGGTGTTTGTTTACTGTGTTATATGTTCACTGTTATATAGGTGGTGTTTGTTTACTGTGTTATATGTTTACTGTTATTTCGGTGGTGTTTGTTCATGGTGTTACATGTTCACTGTTATTTCGGTGGTGTTTGTTCACTGTGTTATATGTTCACTGTTATTTTGGTGGTGTTTGTTCACTGTGTTATATGTTGACTGTTATTTTGGTGGTGTTTGTTCACTGTGTTAGATGTTCACTGTTAGTTTGGTGGTTTTTGTTTACTGTGTTATATGTTTACTGTTATTTCGGTGGTGTTTGTTCATTGTGTTACATGTTGACTGTTATTTTGGTGGTGTTTGTTTACTGTGTTATATGTTCACTGTTATTTTGGTGGTGTTTGTTTACTTTGTTATATGTTCACTGTTATTTCGGTGGTGTTTGTTCATTGTGTTACATGTTCACTGTTATTTCGGTGGTGTCTGTTCACTGTGTTTTATGTTCACTGTGTTTTATGTTCACTGTTATTTTGGTGGTAGTTGTTCACTGTGTTATATGTTCACTGTTATTTTGGTGGTGTTTGTTTACCCTGTTATATGTTCACTGTTATTTTGGTGGTGTTTGTTTACTGTGTTATATGTTCACTGTTATATAGGTGGTGTTTGTTTACTGTGTTATATGTTTACTGTTATTTCGGTGGTGTTTGTTCATTGTGTTACATGTTCACTGTTATTTCGGTGGTGTTTGTTCACTGTGTTATATGTTCACTGTTATTTTGGTGGTGTTTGTTCACTGTGTTATATGTTCACTGTTATTTTGGTGGTGTTTGTTCACTGTGTTATATGTTAACTGTTAGTTTGGTGGTTTTTGTTTACTGTGTTATATGTTTACTGTTATTTCGGTAGTGTTTGTTCATTGTGTTACATGTTCACTGTTATTTCGGTGGTGTTTGTTCACTGTGTTATATGTTCACTGTTATTTTGGTGGTGTTTGTTCACTGTGTTATTTGTTCAATGTTATTTCGGTGGTGTTTGTTCACTGTTATTTTGGTGGTGTTTGTTCACTGTGTTATATGTTCACTATTATTTTGGTGGTGTTTGTTCACTGTGTTATATGTTCATTGTTATTTTGGTGGTGTTTGTTTACTGTGTTATATGTTTACTGTTATTTCGGTGGTGCTTGTTCACAGTGTTATATGTTCACTGTTATTTTGGTGGTGTTTGTTTACTGTGTTATATGTTCACTGTTATTTCTGTTGTGTTTGTTCACTGTGTTATATGTTCACTGTTATTTTGGTGGTGTTTGTTTACTGTGTTATATGTTTACTGTTATTTCGGTGGTGCTTGTTCACAGTGTTATATGTTCACTGTTATTTTGGTGGTGTTTGTTTACTGTGTTATATGTTCACTGTTATTTCTGTTGTGTTTGTTCACTGTGTTATATGTTCACTGTTATTTTGGTGGTGTTTGTTTACTGTGTTATATGTTTACTGTTATTTCGGTGGTGTTTGTTCATTGTGTTACATGTTCACTGTTATTTCGGTGGTGTTTGTTCACTGTGTTATATGTTCACTGTTATTTTGGTGGTGTTTGTTCACTGTTATTTTGGTGATGTTTGTTCACTGCGTTTTATGTTCAATGTTATTTTGGTGATGTTTGTTCACTGCGTTATTTGTTCAATGTTATTTCGGTGGTGTTTGTTCACTGTTATTTTGGTGCTGTTTGTTCACTGTGTTATATGTTCAATATTATTTTGGTGGTGTTTGTTCATTGTGTTACATGTTCACTGTTATTTTGGTGGTGTTTGTTTACTGTGTTATATGTTCACTGTTATTTTGGAGGTGTTTGTTTACTGTGTTATATGTTCACTGTTATTTTGGTGGTGTTTGTTTACTGTGTTATATGTTCAATGTTATTTCGGTGGTGTTTGTTCATTGTGTTACATGTTCACTGTTATTTCGGTGGTGTCTGTTCACTGTGTTCTATGTTCACTGTTATTTTGGTGGTGTTTGTTTACTGTGTTATATGTTTACTGTTATTTCGGTGGTGTTTGTTCATTGTGTTACATGTTCACTGTTATTTCAGTGGTGTTTGTTCACTGTGTTATATGTTCAATGTTATTTTGGTGGTGTTTGTTTACTGTGTTATATGTTTACTGTTATTTTGGTGGTGTTTGTTCACTGTGTTATATGTTCACTGTTATTTTGGTGGTGTTTGTTTACTGTGTTATATGTTTACTGTTATTTCGGTGGTGTTTGTTCATTGTGTTACATGTTCACTGTTATTTCGGTGGTGTTTGTTCACTGTGTTATATGTTCACTGTTATTTTGGTGGTGTTTGGTCACTGTGTTATTTGTTCACTGTTATTTCGGTGGTGTTTGTTCACTGTTATATTGGTGGTGTTTGTTCACCCGGGGGTCACAAATTTTCATAGAGTAATAGAGTGAAATCTTCAAACCTCTTCTTCTCTGAAACTAATATAGCTAGAGCTTTGATATTTGACATGGTGTAACTTCTATTATATTGTCATAATTTCTCAGCTTTCCCAGATATGTTACATTTACATCAACGGTCCAAGGTAAGCGATTTAGGGCCGTATACGGCTCTTGTAAACTTTTGAATTTTATGCGTTTGTGGCTTAAGAAACATTGATGTGAGTCTGAAGCGGCGTCTGATCAGGATCTAAACTGTTAGCAAATTTCAGTGCCATTGGCTTTGACAGTGAAAGGGTCAGAGTATGCGAGACGGAGTTATGGATATTTAACTGTAGATTTATGTCAAAATACAAAAAAAACAAATAATATGTACATGTAAATATTCAAGAATTTTATCTAATCTTTTGGCTTTTTTTTTTACAATTTCATTAGTTGTTTATTTATCCATCTGGAGAACTTTGAAACTTTGGTGTAAATTTGGATTCCATTGGCGCATTTCCTGGACGGTCCCTACGATACGACGCCGACCTGACGGAATTGTTTGTTGGCATCAAAGCATCCCATTGGTCCGCCACTGTCACCCTGTAACATACAATATGATATGAAGTCTTCGAGTACTGAGTGCAGTGGAGAAAACGTTATTCTTTCCCGTTTAAACGCAAACGCAAATCGCTAAAATGAAGGAAATAACCTGTTTTTAATCTGAGTGACAAACAGTTTGGAGCCTGATCAGACAACGGTTTACCCGGCATTTGATCTTGCTCCAAACTGTTTGCACTGGAAATAATAGTTTTTAGCGTAAACGCGTTTATTGAGAAAGAATAACGGTTTCTCCACTGTAACTATCTCTGCTGAATATGTTATCTGTTACAGTTTATTTTTACAGAAAATCATCCTAGGGACAAACATTCTGATCTGGGTCCAAAGTTATAAAGCGTCTTTGGTGAGTCTGATATCGTCCTCAAGCATTTGATTGGTCAGATTTGAGCCTATGCTCATATCTGACCAATCAAATGCACGAGAACTACTTCAGACTCAACTCAAAAGCTTTATAACCATGGAGTCTTGACCCTCACTGTTTGCAAAGGTATTTAAATAAATTTATCTTCGTATTGTATGTTTATACGTGGCTTACTGTATCGGACTGAACCATTAATGTTCAGTCAGGCGTTTTAATCCGGGTATTTACTCGTGCCTCTATGTATAGAGGTATAAGCTCATTCGACGGTCCGACAAGGTTACAGATACTTCGTAATTGACATTTTCTCACCCACCCTCCCTCCCTATGTTATTTCTTCTTTGCTGAAAAAGTGTTTTATTTTTCAGACTGGTTTATGTTTGGTTGCCATAGTGAGCGAGTAGTGAGATGGTTGTTTAACTTGATTGCAGTGTGTTTGGAACAGTGGACACAGACTTTTTGTCATGAAAGAGTATCTTTCATGCAGTGATAAATTTTATCATGTTAGTGACATTTATTTAGCCATAAGTACTTATGTGGCTCTATTTTTTTTGTGTGGATCCACTGTTATGTATGTGAGATTATTCGATTAAGTAAAGTGACCTTGATACTTGCCATTTGTTTGGATTCATCTAATTTATAACGATAGTTTTGTATGGCAACTGTGTAGACAACAACCACACATGTTACCTTATTGCAAAAGTATTATAAATATGATTTCTAGAATGTGTTCTTATAGGAGAGAAACGCTTTGTTCGAAATTTGGTCACATTTTTACCTACGATGTTAACCATTGTATGTTAAAATGTGATTATTTCGAACATGATCGACAACAACACATGTACGACATAAGGGGTCAGGTTTGGTCGTTCTGTTACTGCTAGGCTAAGTTTATTAGACGATGATGCTAAAATAGGTGCTTTGCTTGGCTCACCTGGTATTGATTTGTCAGTTGAATTAGGCATCCATACTCATGACTTTGTATAAAAACTAACATTACGTTTATTGGCAATCTTTGATCTAAGTTTATAGATATTTAGTTTTGTGTAAGGCTCTTTGAGAACAGCATCATATAACTGCTCGACGTAGGACGGCGTAAAGCAGAAAGCTCATGCAAGAGCTTGCTGCTTTACTCTTTTCTACGTTGTGCTGGCGCATCTATTGATACAGTGGATAATCTGTTATTCTTTCCCGTTTAAACGCAAACGTACGCAAACGCAAAGCACTAAAACGTAGAAAAGTACAATTTTTGGACATTTCTGATATTTCATGTTTATCTTTGTGGCAAACAGTTTGGATCCTGATCAGACGCACTGCAAATAAGTTTTAGCGTAAACGCGTTTATTGGGAAAGAATAACAGATTCTCCACTGTATGTTAAAGTGACGCTCAGAAGATGGAGTATTTCTTCTTAATTGTATGTAATATCATGTTTTTCTTTGTGTTTGTTTATAATCTGTATATGTTTGTTCATATTTGTATTCACAATCTTCATGTATTGGAGGAAATAAAGATCGTATATATATATGTGTGTACGATAATGATGATTATGACTTACTGTCATCCGACACTCCCCATCCAGACACATAACACAGTCCACTTTTCTTGGATTGTTTATCAATTTCTTTATCTGAAAGAGAAATACAGAAATCAGTTGATTGCCTGTTTTGTATTGTTAATAGAAAACAGATATTTCATAGAGTGATAATTTGTGTAAACTATTTTGATTCTGATGAGACGTATTACTGTAAAACATGTATTTTTCGCGTCATGAATCATTTCGCGTAATGCGATTTTGTATTAATTCGCAACATCATGCAATATTTCTAGCAGGTGGTAGCTTAAAGCAGGTTGAAAGTTTTTAGCAGAATGTGCCTTAAGTGACATTCTGCATTATTTTCAACTTGCTTTAAAATGTCACCTTTTTTCAAAACTAGAGACATTCGCGAATTAACGCGAAAATGATATTCTCGCGAATAAAACCGGTTTTACAGTAGTTTGAAAGCTTAATACAAGTATACCAATATACAAATTCAAGGTTAACACATTTAAACCTAGCGACGAGTATATTCGTCTTTACAAACAGTGTACCTTTAAGGAGTGCACTTGTCGTATGAAAGCAGTGCCAACCCTGATCAGATGACCATCTGATCAGAGAATGAACTGTTTGCCATTTTAAAATGTATTTTAAAAATGAAATTGACTTAATTGGGAAATGGAATTTTACATTAAACGTTTCAGGGTTGAATGAATTAAATCAATTAGTTGTTTTTTCTGTTTTACAGTGGAGAATCTGTTATTCTTTCCCGTTTAAACGCAAACGTACGCAAACGCAAAGCACTAAAACGTAGAAAAGTACAACTTTTGGACAATTCTGATAATTTATGTTTATCTTGGTGACAAACAGTTTGGAGCCTGATCAGACGCCGGGTTACCCGGCGTCTGATCTGGCTCCAAACTGTTTGCACTGCAAATAATAGATTTAGCGTAAACGCGTTTATTGGGAAAGAATAACAGATTCTCCACTGTACTTACCTGGCAATTTGCCTAATTTCACTCTACTACTGAGTGTGGCATTTTTGGTCAGGTACAGCAGAGCTATGTCGTTATCTAATGTGCGAGAGTTGTAGCTTTCGTGCTGAAATGATAAATGTTTAAATACATGTACATGTATAGTCCGTATTTGTTGATATACAAAGCTTATTCTATATAATATAAAAATACGTGTTTATAAATAGTTTCCTCGTTTATCAATCTATATAGTTTCAGTTTATTTCATAAATACAGTGGACTTGAAAGCCCATGAGGACAACATTAAGCGTTACATAGTTATGTTATAAACATACATGTACATACAAGTGTATAAACAAAAAAATATAATATGGCGACTATATAAAGGTGTGTCAAGTAATTACTTGAAGCTTATATAAACCACTCTGATATCACCACAAGTAACGGTAACTTCAAACAGTGCAGCCCAACATCAGACGTCCATTAATAGAGAAGTCCAATCGTGGTCCGCCCTGTTTGCTATTTGAAGTTTTTATTTCACCTTATTACTCTACCTTTTTCCTGAATAATTATGCTTTTATCGTAACAGGGGAACTCCCTAGAAAACTAAATCACTAACCGTTTGTTTTTGTTGGAGAAGGCATTTAAACCGTTTCTTCTAATTAATAAACAAAATTAAACAATTCTATACAATTAATTCTCTATTGCCACGCCCCTCATTTCAAACTTGGGATATACCCTAATTTCTGAAACAAATCAAGATCATCATATTTTGCAAATAAAAGGCTTTCGTTAGTAAATTTATATATACAAGAAATTTCAAGATAAATTGAGGGTTCGTGGCAATAGTATGAAAACTACTAGTTACTACAAGAAACAACTACTTACAGACCGACTGACAACGTGACGACGTAAGTGACTCAAAACATGACAGTCTAAAGCAACTACAGATTTTCTGACTCTAAAAAACATTGACAAAATTATAAGACGTTAATATATTTCTGATTAATTGTTGAAAGCAGGGGACTGTATGATTGGGCCAATTTAGATAAAGAACAATACAAAACTGTAAAGCTATTAATTCAATTCGCCCAATCATAAGATTCAAAATTGTTCATGCTCGTGTATATTTCTCTTATAGCTAGTTAGCCTTAGCCTGCTGATGACGCCTGTACTGCTTATACAACTCTTTAGATCCAGACAAGACTCCGCGTTTCGCGGTTTCTGGTCTACATCAAATTATTTGACTTACTATTTAAATCAAGTAACTGTATGTTTGGGCCAATTTCGATGAATAACAATACAAAACTGTAATGCTATATAATCCAATTCGCCCAAGTATAAGATTCAAGATTGTTCATGCTCGTGTATAGTCTCTTACAGCTAGTTACCCTGCTGATCACGCCTTTACTGTTTATACAACTCTTTCGATCCAGATAAGACGCCGTTTATAATCTACATAAAGACTGTTTGACTAATTATTTAAACAGGTAACTGAATGTTTGGGCCAATTTAGATGAAAATCAATACAAAATTGTAATGCTATTAATCTGATTTGCTCAGACATAAGATTCATGGATTGTTCATGCTCGTGTTGTTACCCTTTGCCCGCTGGTCGTTCCTAATCTGTTTATTCAAACTGTTTAGATCCAGACAAGACGCTGCGTTACGCGGCTTCTGGTCTGCATCAAAACTGTTTGATACCCATCTTTCAGTACCATTTTTTTTAAAGTTAATAAAAATTTTAATTGACAAACTTGACAATCTTTGCTGACGACATTTTGGAAGCTAACTATATTACGGCGAAATAAGTGTCAAAATATATGAATGAAGCTTTACATAGGCATTACTGGACCTTTCCACATTGAAATGTAAATGAAAATGTAAAACGTAATATGTAATAAAATTGGGGGTGCTCTCAAAATATATAAAAAAATATATATATATTGTGAAGCGCTCCTAACTTCATACTAATAAATTTGGCCGTGCCATGACACAACCAGACTCATTGAAATGAAAACAGTGTATGATCTGATCAGCTGCGGCGTATGTGAAGCGGCGTCTGATCAGGGTCTGCCCCGTTTGCCATTGATCAGAACACATCCAAGTTTATTATCAGGGTATAGAAATCGTGGGAATAGTCTTATGTGGCGATGGCGGCTGGTTTTGGTCTACACTCTTTGCATGTCAATAAGTCTAGTTCTGTCACGACCTAAAAATCCATTTTAGTGCACCTTACACGAATTGCCAAGCTCAGCTCCAAAACCCCAATGAACATTTAAAGTTCTGCAAGAGGTTTTCCATTTTCGCATTACTACAGCGACCCCTCTCTACAACAACACCCAATGGGAGACACAAATGGAGTGCGTTGTTCGGAGGGAGTCGTTATAGGGAGGGAAATTGGCTTACATTTGTTAACAGCTTTTTTTAGAGGCCGCGTAAGGCGGCGTCTGATCTGAATGCAAGCTGTGTGTCCCCAGTCATTCGTTTTTTTTTCAGTCAAAATATCCATTATGTAACTTAGAGGAAAAAAGCAGACGACAATTGTAAGCAAACGATATTGCAGCAGTAAAAGCGTTACACATAATTGACCTGTTTGGGGAACTGCGGCAATGGTCGTTGTGAGGAGGGAGTCGTTGTTATTAGGGCCGTTGTAGGGAAGGATCACTGTATTTACATGTATACACGACAATTAAAGTTTACTTGCTGTATGCGATTGGTAAACCATACAGGTATGATAAGCTGGTACGCACGGGATTTTCGTGTCGTTATGTCTACTAAACCCCACAAGGCGTTGCAGCTTGATTTTACCTGCCCCAAACCAAAAATGATCTATGCACACAGAATCTCTCTAGACCAGCCTCAGTGAATCGATAAAACTGGGTCTTCTTCTTTAAGACCTATTTTCGGACAAATTTAAAATAAAAGTGGTTGGTTCGGGCCGACATTGTGTGCATATCGTCTCGTTTCTGCTATCGGGCGTTAAGTACACGTGTAATGCTTGTTACGGTTTGTTTTTTCAGAGGAATAATAATTGACGGCACCTGCTTTTAGCTTCGCTTTCTGCTTTACTTCAATGGACAGAGGACGAAAAAGATAATTTCCAACAGATTAAATCGGCTTTCATTTATTTACAAAACACAGACCCTATCCTAATGTCAGACAGCGCATGTTTTTCGAACATGCCACTGCTTTCGCTAGAAGCACCTATATCCCGGTGTAACATTAAATTTTGACCCCGTTGAAAAATGACCTCCCGGTCTTTTTTTAACGTTGAAAAAAGACCTCCCGGGTCATTTTTCAACGGGAATGGGTTCATTTCTCAACGTTGAAAAAAGACCCTACCCTTGAAATTATGACTGCTGAAACATCTAGTTGTAAAATGGCTGAGGGTTTTTCTCAACGTTGAAAATAGACCAGGGTCAATTCTTAACGTTGAGAATTGACCCTATCCGTGAAATAATGACGACAGTGATAATACGCCATTGAATAACAAACTGAAGAGAGGGGGTAATTTTTTGACATTGTAAAATGACCGAGGGTCAATTCTCAATTTTAAAATATGACCATACCCTTAAACTATAAATGGCTGCTACAAATTATTGGTTATTAACTGTTCCTTGTTAGGGGGGGGGGGGGGTTCAACGTTGGTTATAGACCTGGGGTTATTTTTCAACGTTGAGAAATGACCTCCCGGTCATTTTACAACAGATAATTCAGTCATAATTTCATGGGTAGGGTATTTTTTTCAACGTCATAATTTCATGGGTAGGGTATTTTTTCAACGTTGAGAATTGACCTCCCGGTCATTTTTCAACGTTAAAAAATGACCCGGGAGGTCTTTTTTTAACGTTAAAAAAAGACCGGGAGGTAATTTCTCAACGTGGAAAAATGACCGGGAGGTCATTTTTCAATGGTATCCAAATTTAATGTTACATCGGTAACAACTAATAGACGATGTGAAAGAGAACGAAGGAAAGGGAGAAAACTGAACCGGATTATACATGTTTGCCGGAACAGGGTCTGCGTTGAACAAACTTTTGCGAACGTAAAACAATACAGGGATTTTAGAAGGATGCTGCTTCCAATCAGTGTAAAATTGACCGCATGCTTGACAAAAAGAAGGAAAGCACTAAATGTTATCCATTAAACCAATAAAAAGCACATGCCCTTGCGCGTTATATTACAATTAAAATAATATTGAGAAAGCCCCTCAGAAATGTAGCAAATACATAGTACATTTAAGTTTACAATTACATTTAAGTTTAATGTGGAAAGGTCCACTACGGTAAAAAGAGGAATTTCGATATGCAATCAGTTTAGACTCAGATAAACCACCGCTATGGATACACAATACAGGCAATTAGAATATCAAAATAAGGTAGCATATCAAAACTTCACTTAATTTGAACTGAAAAAACTGTGACGCTTATATAATGTATTAGACATCAAACTTGCAGTTATGCATTTGTATGGTATAACTGATTTTATAGTTGAATTATGTGAACATACCGGTGTTGCAAAGTTAAAACGTGGCTAATAATACGGATATATTCAACTTAAGATATTTGTAAATAATGAAATTAAATCATAAATGGTAGTAGAATCTAGAACGGGTGTATTTGTTTTAAATGAGTTTTAGATATCGAAGCTCGACTGTTGTTTATCTCAAAGCAGTTACGAAATGATATTGCTTCAACAGGGCTGCCATAAGTTGATCATAAAAATCCAAAGATTTCAAATTTTAACGTAAAACCGCTATTTACAGTCGACTGTCACTAGCGAATTTGACGTGAACTCGCTATTGACAGTCGACTGTCAATAGCCATTCCGTTCTTTTTATTTTGGACGATTTTTATTGTTTTGAATATGAACACATTTCTCATGCTGATATACATAAACTGTCGACATACCGGGTATTTGTTTTAAGCGACCACTAAATTATATATCATGTGAGACAAGACAAGTGATTGCTTAATGTAGGACAAAAGTAATATAGATAGCTCCATAAGAAGCATTCTGCAATACTCTTATCCTGCATTAAACCGCTACCTTCAAAAGGCCTGTCAATTCATTATGTTTATTTGACTGCTTCAAAGTAGGTTTTACTGTAATGACAATCATCATATGCATATACAGTAAAACTTCTCTATAACAACCATTAAGTGTGATAGTTGATTAGGTGTTTTCAACTTGTGACTGCTTAAAGCATGGTGACAGTAAAACGGAAAGCTCCTTTCGGAGCTTTCTGTTTTACTGTCACCTTGCTTTAAGCTGTCACCTGTCATTTATACAATCAATTAGACCTTATTTTAGTGGCCGTTATAGAGAGGTTTTACTGTACAGTACAGTAGCGCATCACAAGCGTTTACCGCTATGGAATTGGAAATAACGGTATTTATCCAATTTAGTAAATTCTGTTGAAAGAAAATATGTTTACATCAGTATAGAAAATTAATAATCAGAAAATGTATATCGAAGTGTAGCATCAACTAGTTATAGTATAAAATAATACATCGAAACTCGATATTTCGAACTCGCGTTAGTTTGAACATGCCCATATTTCAAAGTTAAAACGTAGCTTAGCTACCTTTTAGCTTTGAAATACCGGTACGTGTATGTTCGACTTGAGCGAGATCGACTTCTCGAACCCGAAACCTATGTTTCAAACTACTTTGAAACAACTTTGAAACCTTAAGTTTCACACAGTTCCAAACCTGGGGCCCGTTTCATAAAAATTCTTACGACAAATTTTGTCGTAAGTCAGATTATAAAAGTACCAATTATTATTTGTTTCTCCACCTAATCCTGTCTTGTGACATCTTTTTGGAATCGTCTTGAAAAGACGATTCCGAAAAGATGTCACAAGACAGGATTAGATAGAGAAATCACGAATTAAATGTATTTTAAAGTTTTGACTTACGACAACATTTGTCGTAAGAAGTTTTATGAAACGAGCCCCTGGTTTCAAACTACCCTGAAACCATATGTTCAGAAACTACTTTTAAACCACTCTGAAACAGTCTTGGGAACTCAGGATATAGTAACTCATCCGTTAACTTGCAAACTACATATTAACAACATATTTACGCTCATAAACAAATTACCATAATCACCAATCACTGCATGATTTATAGTAAAAAAAAACCCTCCGAAACCGGACACTTGTAGTTGAACAAGACGGCTTTCAATAAAGGCTTATAGATGTCCCCGGTGGCGTCTTTGACTGTATATTCTGATTTTGTTTTCGAAGTCTAATTAGGTGATGGTAAAGGTCAAAATATAGGTCAATTCGTCGTGTTAGTCTTACAACGTTCTATCTCACATGAGGGTTGTTTTGAGAAAATCGACTTTAAAGTTTTGGACCAATTACACAGCATAGTTTTGATGGATTTTGAAAAATTCTGTCGACTTTACCTGATGAATTGTGAATGCAAAGGGTTCCATTTAAAGTTTTATGAGGATTGTAAGCATAGTTTTTGAGATATATCTTACTTTCGGTTTGAGATAGATCATTTCTCAAACTCTACCTTCTATTTCACTCATTAGAAAATATCAGTTTATGTCTGAATTTTAATATAAACAAGCACCTTAGAGCTGATACCCCCTGCCGCAGCGATTGTCCAGAAGAAAGTGGCAAACTTTATTGTGGGAGGAAGGGGCAAATGGTGATCACCTGTCTTTAAAGATCAACATTCAAAAGTTTTTTACAAAGTTTTATAAAATCCATTCAATTTTGTACATTTTAAAGCCTAAACAATACAAAAAATAAAGCCGTTTGTAGCATTATAAATCTAAGTATGACAGGGGCAGGTAACTCTTGATTCAAATTCAACAGTAATTAAACACTTTCAAGAACTTATAATTGTGTGCAAGTATTATTAAAAAAATTTCAGAACTGTAGAATTTACCAGAGTGTAAACACATTTTCAACTCATCAAGGGCAGAGTATTCTTGACTAATTTGCACATTTTCGATAATAATTGAACTCATTCTATAAATAATAGCCATATATGATTTAATTGTTTTTTCAAAATCCATTCACATTCGTACACAATAGCATGTAAACAATATAGCCATGTTGAGCATTACTAAGTACATAAAGGGCAGATAACTCTTGCCACAAAGTATCCTATTTTGACAATAATTGCAACCCTTATATTTATATACATCATGTGTAAGTTAAATCAAAATCCATTAAAGACTGTAGTTTCTAGATGGTAAAAACTGTTAAATATGGTTTTTTGTACTCATCAAGGGCAGATAAATGTTGACTAGTTTCTCCGTTTTCAAAAATGATAACAATTATTTGAAAACTAATAGCCATACATAGTTTAAGAATTTTTTTTTATCAAAATCCATGCATATTTATAGATACTAGGATGTAAACAATATTAAAATAAAGCATTTTCTAGCATTTCAAAGTACATCAAGGGCAGATAACTCTTGCCACAAGTATCCTTTTTTGAAATAATTGCACACCTTCAAGAACTTTTACTTATAGACATCGTGTGCAAGTATCATTTAAATCCATTCATAATTGTAGTTGCCAGAGAGTAAAAACAGTTAAATATGGCTTTTTTTTTACTTATCAAGGGCAGATAACTCATGACTAATTTCTCCGTTTTCAACAATAATCAAATACATTTGAAAACTAATAGCCATACATAATTCAAGAAAGTTTTTTCAATAATCCATTCATATTTATAGGCTCTAGTATGTAAACAATACCAAAATAAAGCATTTTCTAGCATTTCTAAGTACATCAAGGGCAGATAACTTTTGTCACAAGTATCCTTTTTTTTTACAATAATTGCACACCTGCAAGAACTTGTACTTATAGACATTGTGTGCAAGTATAAACAAAATATGTTGAATACTGTAGTTGCTAGAGTGTAAAAACTGTTAAATATGGCATTTTAAAATAAAAAGGGCAGATAACTCATAAATTCCTAAACTTTTCTGAAAAAAATTTGATTTCCCACGGTGCTCCTATGATGACAAATAAGTATACCAAGTTTCATCCAAATCTGTTTATCGATTTTGGAGATACAGTTGCGGACGGAAAACGTGACGGACGCACACACGGACGGCCGGACGGACAGACCTAAAAACGTGACGGACGCACACACGGACGGACAGACCTAAAACAGTATCCCTCCGCCTTTCGGCAGGGGATAATAACATTTCACTCTAATTGAAAGGTTTAACTGTCAAAATTCTGAATTTTTTAAAATTAACAGTTCTTATTTTTGCTAATGACAAAAGTAGACATAAGCTTTCGAACACTATGAAACTTTTCAAGATCAGTATATCTACATTTTGATAAAACATAAAACCCTACTTCAATGGCTTCAATTATAGCCTGGTTTAATATAAACAATGAGTTTGTGCTTTCACCAACTACTTTTTTACATAACAGTAGATTATTTTTTTTATGATATTTTAAGTACGTGTTTAGTGTTAGCTATATTTTGTATATTATATATATATATATATTTTATAGAGTAATAAAATATTAAACTGTGTAGTGTTTGCATAATAGTTTTATATTGTTTGACCAAAAGTTTAATAAACGTATTCAAAATATTTAAGCCGCAATAATTATTAAAGTAAGTATGAATCATTTTTCAGACAATTGCCGCAACAATACACAAAAAGGTCCAGTGTCCTCTATAAGGGGTCATTTAGTTGTTACCTATTTAGCTATGTGATCGTGTCGTGCATTATACCATCATTTATGCAAAGAATTGTTCTTTAAAATGATATATCATACATGCTTTTTGCACTTATGGTTTTGAAGTTATGGATCAAGTAGCATTACTTTTTGAACAACCCTCGTACAAAACCTGAATACAAACACCCGTCACCTTTTTAGTTTTCCTCCAAACATGATTCAATGGCAACCGTCTGTTACTTTTCATATCTACATTAAATGCTCGTAAAATTATTAAAGAAACTTTGAGATGAGAGAGTATCCAATGTCTATAATGTAATTATATAAAATGACTGACCAAACTCATGTTTATGACCTGATTTGTCGCAAAAGTAACATAAAGCGATATTTCCAAGTAAAATTCGGTAAATAAAAAGTGCATAAATTTAAATCTTGTAAAATTCCTTAAGTAAAATGTGTCAGCTTTGCTATGAAAATGTTTAAATTTATCGTAATCCAAAGCCCTGTTCAAGTCACAATGTTAATTTTCCGCATATATGTATCCTGTATATGCTATTCTACTTTTAATTGGTATTTACAATACCATTTGTAGAGAGTCAGTGTTTCAGACGGTCGATAGGCTGAACTAGATACTACTTTGTCAGAATTGTGTCTGGAAGCATTTAGATTAGCTCTAAGCATTCATCAAATGATTACGTAGCGCTAGACAAATTCGTACACTCTGTTTGGAAAGGCACATGCATTACATCCTCTCTCTTTTCTCAATATCGTGTTCATAAGACCCCGAAGATAAACATACCTATGACTATTAACTGGTAATATGACACTCAATTTTATATCTCAATTCAGTTCAGAATTGCTTCTTTCTTTACATATTTAACAGGCATAGGGGCGTGAGCACTGTTGCATATTTCAGAATTGCTCATGAACAGACTCAATTAAACCGAGTTTGCAATTTTCAGTATTTGCTTTGTTTTCTGTGCTTTCAAAGGATCTCCCCTTATTCAGATTTATATAATTCACAACAGCAAATGTTAAGTGCTTGTGTGGCGGCTGTAAAAAGTCGCCCCGTACTTCATTCTCAGCGTTGTTATACTTTCTGGTCCTTTGGAATCATTGATTTCAGCGCATTTACAGTTGAAAGTTGAATTCCGCTTTTGAATTCCGCTTAAGCCGGTGCTAGGGTGCGTGAGCACTGTTGCATATTTCAGTATTGCTCATGAACAGACTCAATTAAACAGAGTTTGCAATTTTCAGTGTTTGCTTTGTTTTCTGTGCTTTCAAAGGATCACCCCTTATTCAGATTTATACAACAAAGTATATCGTGTTCAACGCCAGTTCACATCGACAATATCATACCAGTCGTATTCTTTCGCTCGGAATGAATGAATGAATGGTGTTTTACGGCCCATCGACACAAAAAGGTCATTTAGAGCCGAATAAATAATTACAATATCAAATTTAAAACAATATAAACTAATAGATTACGTCCATGTCAGTCCCGATCAACGGTAAAGTAAACAAAATATGGACAAAACATAATCGACATACAAAAATTTATCTTCAAAAAACTATAATTTATTCAAATTTTATAATATAAATTAATGGCTTTTAAAAATTCAAATATTTTAGATATATCTACAAATTCAAACAGTTCCCGCAGAGAATCTGCCTGAAAAAATCTACTACGAATTAAAGTTAAATCAGCACAATCAATGGTTGAACCTCACGTTTTAAAAGATATGAATGTGTAATATAAGAATGTCCTATTCTCAATCTAGCTAAAACTACCTCATCCCGGCATGAGTTCAAACTTTCACCTAATACAGGTTTAATGGCATGGAGTTTGTTGTGAGTTTCCCCACTCCAAGACTCCTGCCAATTTCTTAAAATAAAT
The DNA here is from genome assembly GCA_922989275.2 of Gari tellinella. Taxonomy (NCBI): domain Eukaryota; kingdom Metazoa; phylum Mollusca; class Bivalvia; order Cardiida; family Psammobiidae; genus Gari; species Gari tellinella. The sequence goes on from OV277860.1 coordinate 55,746,311, forward strand.
TTAGTAATCTGTGGTTTGAAATCCGAATAAGGAAGATCCATATCAGATTCAGGCAACGACAGGGCAGACTTAGCTTCTAAGTCTGCCCTCTCATTGCCCTTAATTTCACAATGACTAGGTACCCAACACAATTTTACATCTTTAGAATTAGACAGTTCATGAAATTTTAAAACAATATTTTTAATAAGTACATTTTTAGTAGAACCTTTACTCAATGATTGTAATACAGAAAGAGAATCCGAAAAAATTATATGTTTACTACATGAATCTTCAGCAATATAATCAAGAGCTAAATCAATAGCTTTGATCTCCGCTGAAAATATAGAAGCATTGTCAGGGAGCCGAAACTTTGTAACCGTATTGTCAGTTACAAAAGCAGCAGCGACCTTCTCATCATCTTTCGAACCATCAGTATAAATTTGTTTAAAATCTTCAAATTTTGAAATGATTTCATTAAAAAAGGACTTGAATTCAAGCGAGTTTGTTTCAGACTTCTTATGCCAAGTTAGATCAAAAATGACATTTGGTCGTTTAATAGTCCAAGGTGGTATAGATTCGACTTTGGTCTCTTCAACCAAAGACAAATCTATACCACTACTTCCGAAAGAGTTTTTCATACGTATTCCAAAAGATGGAATAACCTTTTCTTTAGATTTAAATAAACGTTTATGTTAAGGTTTAAACACATTATTGTATGTTGGATTTGAACGGTTTGAAGCTAACTTTGAAGTATATTGCATGGATAGTTTTTCACGACGAGAGTAAAGAGAAGGCTCATTGGCCTCGACATATAAACTTTTAGCAGGGGATGTCCTAAAGGCACCCACTGCTAAACGTAAACCTTGATGATGTATTGGGTCAAGCATCCGCAAGTATGATTTCCTTGCAGAGCCATAAACACAACAACCATAATCAAGTTTGGATCTTACTAAACTTCTGTATAATCTAAGCATTACAGTACGATCTGCACCCCAGTCGGTATGTGCAAGAACGCGAAGTAATTTTAAAGTTTTCTGGCATTTTGCCTTTAAATATTTAATATGAGGGATAAAAGAAAGTTTCTTGTCAAAAATGACGCCGAGAAATTTCGCCTGATCCACGACGGGAATGGGGCTACCATCAAGGTGCAATTCGGGATCAGGATGAAATTTTCTCAGTTGACAGAAATGTACACAATTTGTTTTTGATCTGGAAAATTTAAAACCATTCTCAGTAGCCCGTTTTTGGATTTTATTAATGGACAGTTGAAGTTGACGTTCAACAGTATTAATGTTTTTGGAACGGTAACAAATTAAAAAGTCATCAACATACAATGAACAATCTGTGTCATTTGTTAAACATTTTACAATATTATTAATTTTAACATTAACAAGAGCGTGTCCCAGTTACACGAATGCCCCCGATGATACAGGGAGGGGAATCCAGACTATCAAACGTAAAAGTTAGAGAGCTGAAACTGTAGTGGAGCGCCATTTTGAGGACTTCAAGGGCCATTACTCCAAAGGGCCTAGCATAAATTGGTGCCGCTGGTTATCCAAATTGGTCTCCATTTTATGTCAACAAACATTTTCAGAAAGTTTGGTGAAGATCAGATGAAAAGCAATGTGTTTGTGAAACACAAATGCCCCCAGCCAGCGTCATGTTCTGTAATGTAATGCTTATTTGCAAAAGTAGGTCAAAAGTCATGGTCGCATGGTAAATGAAACATTGGCATGGTTGAACAAGTCTTAACACAAGAAACATACAATGTACATGTACATACAAAGTATGGAAGCTCTTGGCCTACTGGTTCAAATGTTATAGGCATATAAAGATTTATACAAAAGCCAGTAAAAGGTCAAGGTCACAAAGGCAAAAGCGTAGGTATGGTTGGAAAGGTCTTGACACAAGAAATATATAAACAAAATATGAAAGCCGTAGGCCTACTGGGGCAAATGTTATAGCCATTTAAAGATTTTAACAAAAGTAGGTCAAATGTCAAGGTCACAATGTCAAAAAGTTTTGTATGGTTGGAAAGGTCTCGCCACAGGGAAGACACCTGCCAAGTATAAAAGGCCCAGGTGCAAAAATGCAAAAGTTATAGCTAAGGTTAAGGTTTTTGGTTAAAGTTTGATTAAATAGGTCAAAGGTCGAGGTCAAGGTCACATGGTCATAGACTTTGGTATAGTTGGAAAGGTCTTAACACAAGAAATATGCATACAAAATATGAAAGCCCTGGGCCAACTGGTGCAAATGTTATAGCCATTTAAAGATTTTTACAAAAGAAGGTCAAATGTTAAGGTCAAGGTCACAAGGTCAAAAAGTTTTATATGGTTGGAAAGGTCTTGCCATGAGGAATACACATGCCAAGTATAAAAGGCCCAGGTTTAAAAATGCAAAAGTTATAGCCAAGGTTAAGGTTTTTGGTTAAAGTTTGATTAAATAGGTCAAAGGTCAAGGTCAAGGTCACATGGTCAAAGATGTTGGTATGGTTGGAAAGGTCTTGACAAAAGAAATATGCATACATAATATGAAAGCCCTGGGCCTACTGGTGCAAATGTTATAGCCATTTAAAGATTTTTACAAAAGTAGGTCAAATGTCAAGGTCAAGGTTACAAGGTCAAAAAGTTTTATATGGTTGGAAAGGTCTTGCCATGAGGAATACACATGCCAAGTATAAAAGGCCCAGGTTTAAAAATGCAAAAGTTATAGCCAAGGTTAAGGTTTTTGGTTAAAGTTTGATTAAATAGGTCAAAGGTCAAGGTCAATGTCACATGGTGAAAAATGTTGGTATGGTTGGAAAGGTCTTGACAAAAGAAATATACATACAAAATATGAAAGCCCTGGGCCTACTGGTGCAAATATTATAGCCATTTAAAGATTTTTACAAAAGAAGGTCAAATGTTAAGGTCAAGGTCACAAGGTCAAAATGTTTTATATGGTTGGAAAGGTCTTGCCATGCGGAATACACATGCCAAGTATAAAAGGCCCAGGTTTAAAATTGCAAAAGTTATAGCCAAGGTTAAGGTTTTTGGTTAAAGTTTGATTAAATAGGTCAAAGGTCAAGGTCAAGGTCACACGGTCAAAGATGTTGGTATGGTTGGAAAGGTCTTGACAAAAGAAATATGCATACATAATATGAAAGCCCTGGGCCTACTGGTGCAAATGTTAAAGCCATTTAAAGATTTTTACAAAAGTAGGTCAAATGTCAAGGTCAAGATTACAAGGTCAAAAAGTTTTATATGGTTGGAAAGGTCTTGCCATGAGGAATACACATGCCAAGTATAAAAGGCCCAGGTTTAAAAATGCAAAAGTTATAGCCAAGGTTAAGGTTTTTGGTTAAAGTTTGATTAAATAGGTCAAAGGTCAAGGTCAATGTCACATGGTCAAAGATGTTGGTATGGTTGGAAAGGTCTTGACAAAAGAAATATACGAGACAAGGTCAAAAAGTTTTATATGGTTGGAAAGGTCTTGCCATGAGGAATACACATGCCAAGTATAAAAGGCCCAGGTTTAAAAATGCAAAAGTTATAGCCAAGGTTAAGGTTTTTGGTTAAAGTTTGATTAAATAGGTCAACGGTCAAGGTCAAGGTCACATGGTCAAAGATGTTGGTATGGTTGGAAAGGTCTTGACAAAAGAAATATACATACAAAATATGAAAGCCCTGGGCCTACTGGTGCAAATGTTATAGCCATTTAAAGATTTGTACAAAAGTAGGTCAAATGTCAAGGTCAAGGTCAAAAAGGTTTGTATGAATGGAAAGGTCTTGATACAGGGAAGACACATGCCAAGTATAAAAGGTCCAGGTACAAAAATGCAAGAGTTATAGCCAAGGTTTAGGTTTTTGGCACAGACAGACGGACGGACAGACGAACGTTCTCACAGTTGGACATTTGTTGGGTATTTTTCTTGTTTAAAAATACCCAACAGTACACTAAAATACCCAACAATAACAATAGGGCAATCACGGAATGAATGGAATCTATTGTTCTCCCTACCCAACAAAGGACCTTTCGTGCGCTCGGACGGACGGACAGACGGACGGACAAACCAACAGACATGACAAAAACTATATGCCCCCGAATCGTAGATTCTGGGGGCATAAAAAGAGTTACTGATAAAATACTTCCTTGTGGAACACCCATTTCCTGTTTTTGCATATCAGAAAGGGTAGTTCCAACTCGGACTTGAAATTCCCTATCATTTAAAAAAATTTCATGAAAAATTGGAAGTCGGCCTTTAAGGCCGTTTTCATGTAGGTCTTTCATGATACCATACTTCCATGTTGTGTCATATGCTTTCTCAAGGTCAAAGAAGACAGCAACTAAGTGCTCCTTCTTGACGAAAGCTTCACGAATAAAAAATTCCAATCTAACTAAATGATCATTAGTACTTCTTTGGCTCCTGAATCCACTTTGATACTCCGTAATGAGATTGTTGGATTCAAGATACCAAACAAGTCTTGCATTAATCATGCGCTCTAACGTTTTACATACGCAACTCGTCAAGGCTATAGGACGATAACTATTTGGATCAGTGTTATCCTTCCCAGGTTTTGGAACGGGGACGACTGTCGCCTGTTTCCAAAACCTGGGAAGTTCACCACTTGACCATATATGGTTGAAAATATCTAAAAGAACATTCATACAATTTATAGGCAAGTGCTTTAAAAATTGATAATGAATATCATCAGGTCCAACAGCGGTATCGTGGGATTTATTAAGAGAATCATAGAGTTCTTTTTCAGTAAAAGGTAAATTGTAACTTTCGGTGTTACAAGATTTGAAATTAAGTTTTTCTTTAGACTTTTTGATATTCCTAAATTCAGGTGTAGACTTAGCTGATGAAGAGTTTTTAGCAAAAGCATCAGCTAAGGAATTGGCAATATCTCTAACATCTGTTATTTTTTATCATCAACATTTAAATGTCCAAATGAAGATTTATCTTTACCGCTTATTTTACGTACCATATCCCATACCTTCTTTACTGATGAGCGAGAATTTAATTTAGATACATAGTTCTTCCAAGACTGCGACTTTGCAGTCTTAAAAGTACGACGAGCTTTAGCCCTAAATACTCTAAAATGGTTTAAATTGTCCTCAGTAGGACTAACTCTAAACCTTCTAAGAGCCGACTTACGTTTACGAATAGCCTCCTTACAATCATCATTATACCAAGGTTTTGGAGGTTTCTTAGGGTTTGATGAGGTCTTAGGAATGCATTCTTCTGCTATTGAATATAAAATAGAGGTGAACTTTTCAATGGGGTCATCAATATCTTTAAATAAATCTGAATGTAATTTTTCCTTACACAGAATTTCAAATTTTTCCCAATTTGCCTTCTTGAGTTTCCAGCGAGGAACACATTCCTCGACTGGAGAAGCAATATTATTTAGAAATATTGGAAAGTGGTCACTACCACATTGGTCGTCACCAACTCTCCAATCATAATCCAAATAAACAGTTGGGTAAGAAATAGAAAGATCAATGCAAGTTAAAGATCCTGATGCCGGGTGAAGATAAGTTGGAGACTTATTGTTGAAGATGCACAAATCGTGCTCACCAACAAAATCTTCAACAATCTTACCCATAGCATTAGAATGATCAGAACCCCATAATGGGTTATGGCTATTAAAATCCCCTAACAAAATAAAAGGGGAGGGCAATTGTTCAATCAGATCGTCAAGATCTTTTTTATTAATTGCGGTCCTTGGCGGAATGTAAATTGAACAAAATGTAATAGCTTTGTGAAGGGTTACACTGACAGCAACAACTTGTAAATTAGATTTGATAGATAAATGACTATGAACAACAGAGTTGTTCACAATAATGGAAGAGCCGCCCGCCAGCAGCTCTTTCACCATCATTAAAAATATAATTATAAATAGAATAATTTCTAAAGTTGATTTGATCAGTGTCCTTCAAGAAAGTTTCTTGAAGACACATGATCGCAGGATCATGTTTATTCAATAACAGAAGAATTTCATTGTAATTTGCCTTAAGTCCTCTACAATTCCATTGTATAACGCAATTTTTCATTAGTTAATTAATAAAGTAAAAATGTCTAGTTAGATGGAGGTTGAATAGGAACAATCTTTTTGTTCTTTTGCTTGGCAGGTGATTTAGAAGAGGGAGAGATGGATGCATGGACATCCATCTCCTCCTCCTCCAAATCAACATGCACAGGCGAATTGACCCATTCATCCATATCATCTGACCACGAAGGTGGTCGTTTCCAGCCCAACCCGTCTGCTTCCACCGTGGATAGCGGTGAAAACTTATTCTTAACAGCAATAGAGTTGTCGCTGGTTTTCAACTGCTGCGATTTTGTTCGTTGTTCATCCTTAGACTGGTCAGAGCTACATTTAGATGAACCATTTTTTGATATTTTGGTTGCATCTTTACTGTTACCAGTTTGTGCACTACTTGATTTAGGTTTTTGTGTTTTAGTATTATTGGATTTTCTATTTTTCGTTTGATTTTGAAGAGAAGGTGTTGAAGATAAAGATGTGGAAGGTTTTGGCGGCAGTGAAGGTTTTGGTGATGGGGGGTTTGGAGAATCATCAGATTTATGATTTCCTAAAAGGTCTGTTTGATCAACTGCAGATTTAAGTATTTCTTTAATTTTGTTGGCTTTTTCAGGAAAAATTGAACAAAGTTTCTCTACTAAAATTTTACAAGTAGTGCACGCCTTGGCTGGAGCTGGTCGGGACACAGCAGCAGAGGAGGCTGGTCGAGACACATCAGCGTAAGATCCCAGCAGGCACACAACGTTGTTTCAACGTTGAATCAACGTTGATTTTCCGTCGTAACGTTGATCAACCTGATTTCAACCATGGACGGCCATCCATCGGTAGCCAATTTACTGCCAACGTTGAATCAACGTTGAATCAACGTTTATAATGGTTGTAGATAAAAAATTAAAAAATACTGAAATTGAAATTTCTGATTAATTATATCGCAGTGTTTAATGTCTAACCACGTCGATTATGATTTATCGTTAAAATAAATTCAATTTAGAAAATCTAATGACAACGTTGAATCAACGTTGATAATGGTCGCCCAGCAGTTGATTTTCCGTCGCAACGTTGATCAACCCTTTTTCACCCTTGGACGACCATGGGTCGGTACCGAATTTATTGCCAACGTTGAATCAACGTTGAAAATGGTCGTGGGGAAAAAACAAATCGATGAAAATGAAAATTCTGATAAATTATATTGCAGTGGTTATGTCTCATCACGTAAACTATGATTTATCGTAAAAAAATAAATTCAATTTAAAAATCTACTGCCAAAGTTGAATCAACGTTGAATCAACGTTGAATCAATATTGTCAGATAATGGACGTAGGTAAAAATTATTATTTCTTTTTTTGAATAAATAATCATAACAACTTCAACTTAAATATTAATTTGATACTTCATAGTTTAGATGCAAAAGAAATAAGTTCTAAGTTCTTAATAGTAAGCACTGAACTTTACATTCAAGTTTACAATTAAAATGAATAAAATACAAAAAGCAAGAAAAGCAAACCAATTCAATGTAAAAATGTTTAATTATAGATACTCAGCGTACTAATAAATGAAGCAACCATATTTGATAAGCTGTAATCAAATATCTTCCAACGCCCATGCGTTGTCTACTCTACTATTAGTAGAGTAGAGCTCCTAAAACCTAAGTTGAAGGGAGCATTTGAAAATAAAACAATATCTGGAGAAAACAACGCACACAAAAACGGACAGCCCACTCGAAACAATGTTGTTTTGACGTTGAATCAACGTCATTTCAACGTTTAAACTTCAACCATTATCAACGTTGAATCAACGTTGAGGTTCAACGTCAACACAACTTTCATAATCAAATATAAATCGTACGTTGTTTCAACGTTGAAGTTCAACGTTGATTCAACGTTGGTGTGCCTGCTGGGATGGCGCTGATGGGCCCCCAGGTGTTCTGGACTCAACCCGTGTCCGGGCCTCCAAGAAGGTAATGTTATTCTTAACCTTTACTGCTTGAATTTCTTTCTCCTGTGTCCACTTAGCACACTCCTTAGAGTATGCGAAGTGATCCCCATTACAGTTAGCACACTGTAAAAGGTTTTCGCAGGAGGAAAGATCGTGTCCTTGTTGGCCACATCGACCACAGACCTTTTCCTTGTTACAATTGTCTTGATGATGGCCAAACCTTTGACATTTAAAGCATCGTAGTGGATTGGGCACAAAGGGCTCAACTCGGTAAACCGACAAGGCAGCTTTTACCGATAATGGCACAGTTGGAACATTGAATTTTAAAATGAAGGTATTGGTTTTTATCTTTTTATTATTTCTGGTAATAATAACTCTGTTTACTTCAGTCACATGCTGACTCCCCAAATCTTCGAGCATTTCCTGCTCAGTAGCATTTCGCAGATCAAAGCTACGAATAACTCCCTTGCAGTAATTCAACGAATTATGGGGCGACACATCAACTGGTATATTACCTAGCATTTTACAGTTCAAAAGGTTAAATGACTGTTGTTTCCTTGCGCATTCGACCAAAATCTTGCCAGATGGCAAGATTTTGGCCTCTTTTGCTTGACCTATTAAGCCCTTTAGTGCCTTTGCCACAAAAAAAGGCGACACTTTATCAAAGGTTTTGTCAGGTTTCTTGCTAGAGATAACAAGAAACCTTGACCATATGTCCTGTATTGTTTCAGAATCAGACTCTGAGTCTTCTTCACGAAGTCTTTTACAACTATTGGCTTCCGAGGAAGCTGAGCGAGGAGCGTTAGCTGCATCCATGGCACTACCGCAGAAAATTCATAATCCATGTTCCCCACCCACCACGGAGTCCAACAAGGGGATGCCTTCGGGAAGTCTCCAGCGAAGAACACCAGGGTTACATGGAAAATATACTCAAGTAAATAGGCAAAGTCAAGCCAACGCCGTACCTCCGATGCACTACCGCTATAGGGCATCTTCTGGCCAATAGGCTAATCAATGCGAGAATCGCTGGTCAACCATACACCAATCCGCCTGATTAGCCCTAAACCACCGCCTTCAAGGACACTTGAACAGAATAGATAGAGACTATTAGAATAACTTATGAAAGTACCAATAAAAAGTAAGAACAAATCATTGGAAAGAGAAACGATAGTCTTATTAAAAAAGGAAGTGTCCTTGGGCAAGACATGGAAAGCCGATTGATCAGACCGGGCTATGTCTGACCGCTCTTCTACACACAGAATCAAGGCCAAAGTAGTGTGTTGCATCAGGGATATGCGCTCAGAAATCCCATCTGCTCAACTACCAGGATCCCATCATCCAGGGTGCTTCGAGTCGCAACCCACGGCAAACAGGTTGGTCCTTTTCGGGGGGATCTTACCCCTCTGCAGGAGATTAAGCTGGTGAATTCTATCCCCCACCAGCAGGGGCTTCTTTCGCTCGGAGTGTAAGCCATGCCCTGAACCACTTACCTTGTGCGTCTTTTAGCACTTGTTATAAAGCAGCCATTGCACCACTGTTGCGTCCAATATTTCTACTTAAGGTAATAGTGCAGTGCAAATCAAGATGGCCACCAAAACAAGTAGTGGCGGTGCATTTATGGTGAAAACGGCACAGATATTGCTCAACTCCTAAAAATGTCACTCTACACAACTGATAAATATATCCCTCTTTTCATTTGCATTTATAGATAATAATAAAAACGTTTTTATAGTGAAAAGAAATTACCTCCAAATTTACCAAATTTTGGGCACGTCCACCAACATCTGCGGCTAACTAATTCCAAAACTATCTATGGCATAGTAATTTTCAAACTGTGCCCGAGGTGCAAGGAATCCTTATTTTCTCTTTAGAGTGTCCATTTAAACACTATATAGTCTGACATTATACCCATTATCACCAAGAATTTCAATTCTTCATATTGGCTAGCACATGTAATTGAAATAATCCTTTCAAAAGTATGGTGGTCAAACATTGTCAAAGTTAAAAACATCAAATGAATGCTTCATAGTACCTGTACAAACCATTGTGGATTCCAAATGTAACTAGTACACTGACCAAGTCAGAAAATATCCCACAAAAGGAGGAGTAAACTGCTTAAATTCAACGCATAGTATCAACAAAGCCAAAACTTAGAGTTAAATGAAAATCATTCAAGGGGTAAAGAGGATATGACGTGGTCATTCGTGACCTTCTTACCAGCATTACAAATACTGAACTATTGCAAACACTGTCCGAAAATCTGGCTAAATCCATGAAAATTATTTCAGTAACAGAGAAAACAAGGCTAAAATGGTGTCGTTCTTGTTATAAATGAGTATGCCTTATCCAATTTAGCCGGTTTTCAAAGTTGGCCAAGGTTTTACACATTCATATCAACATGTTCAGAAAGATTTTACAATTCAGCTTGAAACTTCTCGAGTCCCAAATAGGACAAGGCTAAAATTGACAAATTATAGTTTTTCAAGGGTAATGATACTTGGATGAAATGTATAAGAGCTAGAAAGCGGACAAGATTAAATATGGCCAATCATGAAAAATAACTGATCAAGCTACAACATTATGATATAAGAGGACATATCTCTCAGGTCTCTGCCAGTAGCTGCAACTATTTCCATGTCCTTCACCATCCCAGTTCCATCGGGTGTCTCCCAGGGCAATGTTCTTGGCCCATTACTATTCCACACATACATTAATGATCTCCGGGGGAATGTAAATCACATATTTATTCGCTAATGACACAGTTATATACCTGTCCCTTTTCCATGGTCGATACTGATATATATATATGGTGTTCTCTGGGTGACTTTAAAGCACTTTTTCAGTGGTGTTATAAAGATAAAGAGCCTGCTAAAACTTTGTTTTTAAATTTATCAATTTTGCTGTGTGACTAAATTGACTATGATATATAAAGAAATCCTTGCTAGAATCTGTATGTAAAAGGTAGATACAAAAAGGACTAATATCTCAGTCAACCTCTGAAACAAATTCAATGCACGGTTTGATAGAGAAGTAAAGGAAACAGTTTACCTACATTCACTTGCTTTCTGATTATCATGATGATGAATAAGCATTATAATAATTTGAAAAAGAAAATTGCAAACAGTGCAGTACTAGATCATAAGATCTCTCAAATCTGGGTCTGTACTCTGTACTGTTTTCCCATGTTCCTGTATACAGACATGTTTTGTAGATGTAAATCTATCATAATCCTAAATCAGAATGTCATTTGTATTTACTCCATAATATTTTGACTTTTTAACATGGCTTGTTTCAAAGGCATTTCTTTCTGGTAATTCTATCATAATTCCGAGAAAACTTATAAGATGTTTGGTCTAATCAATTCACGGACGTACAAACATGACCAAAATGCTTAAATAAATAGCATTTTGTCATGAAATTGGATTGTCATTCTTATACTGTATGTTTTCTTTCTAAATGATTAGCGATATGTTTCAATTCTGTTGAAATACGCTGAGTGCTATCGTTAATTCGCGAAAACTGATGACAAAATGTTTGTGTACGATTGATAGAAACAATTGATGCACTGTCAACAAAAACATTTACGCTTACATGTATAGATCCGTTCCTTCTTTGTTTAAATTATATCTAATGGGGATATGCGGCAGCGCGACGTCTGTTTGATTTAAACATGGTATTTATTTTTCATTAGGCTTATAGCGATTAGAAACCTTTTGTCTCGTATGTGGGCGTGGCATTTTTCGTCATTCACTCCAAACTGATGTAGATCTAAATGGCATGAAGGGAGCAAAAAATAAATGTCGATTACGGAAATTCACGATTCTCTATAGCGGACGCTTTTTGGTAATTATCATGAGGAACCGGCAAATTCCGACACAATGGGGAATGTTAACCAGAAATTAGCGATACGTTTGGATAGATAGTTATTATTCGTCAGAAGAGTCAATGAAAATTCGTTGCCAATATTAACAACTTTGAGGACAGTACATCAATTTAAAAACACAAATAAAAGTATTAAATAATGTTGTGTCATATTTTCCATCGATTTAAAATAAACGCTCTGATATGAAAATTAAAGGGAACTTGGAGGTCTTGCGTTGGCAGTTTGGCATAGTATATTTAATGTATATAATATCTTTATTTCAGTCTCATCATGGTTCATATACATATATACATTTATCATAAAACAACATTAACCATGCCATTCAAATAAGAATTATAAGAGACTATTAAGTAGTTATCACAGCAAACTACTACCTGAATTTTATCTTTCAATTATCAGCAGTTCAATACAAAAAACATAAAACTAAAACCATGTAAATAGTGCTAATCTCAAAGTTAAGACCTGCAATAAAGTTTTACTTAAAATCTGACATTCAAAAAATGCATTAATATGCCTTATTAAGAAATGTTAGTAAGATATCCATTCTTACCATTGATCAGATCAACGATAACTTGATTAGCACGCTTTACATGGACGAGATAATATTAAGTTATATATTTAAACAACATGTTATAATTATACACATATAAGAGTTTCCTTTTTACACTAGATAAACATGAGCACCTCGTATTGTTATTGCACATATTATGTATTATACAAACGATTTGTGCGTCGTTTTAAAATATTGAAGCAGGATTTGGCAGTAAAACGTACCAGTTGCGCACTAGAAAACAACAATTTAAACTTATCACAGTTAGTTTCTGAATGTAATGTAACAATAAGAGACACATGCATGCACATGCCATAACTGTTCATCGTGTGCTAGATAAGTAGGTGTATGGGTGAAAACGAGCAAGTTATTGTAAAATACACTAATTACGCATTTACAGGTATAAAATGTGCGAAAATCAATTAATTATCACATAATACCGTATTGAACTTCCCCCCTACATATCCTTTATGTGTTACGCTTCAACCAAAAAGGGTACATTTTGACTGGGTATGCTTTGACTATGGTACGCTTTGACCATAACCCCTTTTATTTTCCCCAGGGGAAAATTTCTATTCCCCATTGGAAGGAAGATCGATTATAATTCAAATGAATAATTTTTGTTTGTATAGATGCAAATCAAATGATGGTACATAAACCTTTTGTATACGGTTACTTATCAGATTACGTCTCACACAAGAGTGGCGATATGATTCGTAAAAAAGCATTTCTACTCTCTTGTGTATGGCATAGAACTCGATATGATATCTTCTCATACGGTAAACCCGGTATGTCTGAAATGTAATATTTTATTTCTCTTAACATTCGGTTTAGATCCAGATAAGACTCTAAATAAATCGGCGTTTTCTCTGCATCTAATCAGTTTTCATCAATAATTATATTAACTTAGAGTCCCTATCCGTGCTATAAGCAGTTTGTTTCTCACATGCGCCCAATCTACAATTACATTAGTGCTAATTACATATAGATGTTTAGTATAATACAAAATTTATGTTAATAAAGATATAAGCTGTCTTTTTCGAAAATATAAACAACAGAATGACGGTTTGGATCCAGAACAGTCATTCAGAAACAGGATGACTGGTCAGGATCCAAACGGATGAGTAGAATGCCCTTTAAATACAAATGAAATTATTTAAAGTAGTCGTTTCCTATACTTAAATGATAATTACTTTTGATCCTTATAAGACCTCACTGACACAACCTATTTTGATATTCTTCATTAGATCTATGTATGTACATGTATATTACTTGATGCTTTAGCTGTTCATGTTAATTATGAACCAAAGCCGAAATAAAATTGAGTTGAGTTGAGAGAAATTTGCGATTTTTTTTTAACTCGGACCCAAACACCACACCGTAGATAAGATATTTATACCTGGTGGTTGCACACAATTTGCACGGGATTTTCAAGATTTCCGAAGGCAACCCATTTGTAAGCAACAATGAGAGTTCGCCCTTATCGAACGAAGATCGTTAACTCACGCCAATCTAATTAGATCATACCTGTATTATATTATTAGTTTTGAACCAGATCTTAGTGCGAGTATGCACATGTTAGCATACGTTTCTGATTTTATGCTTGGAATTAGATCTAATTGTTTAATTCGCGTATATGCTATAATCTATAGGGTATGAATGTGTTCTTTTTGCGCAAAGACGGGATCAGTATTGTCGTTTGTACTTTAAATGAGTTATTCGGCTATGAAGAAAAAAATCACAACCAAAATTATCTAAAACGCTATAAATTTCGACTTCGTTTTCAAAACAGTTGAATCTGAATTAGAAAAATGGTATCTAAAACACTCACGTTCACGTTTATGAAAATAAATACGATATTTTTCGCGAAATCAGTTTTGGAGCGCAATAATATTTCTTCCATTACGAGTGATTCGGTGTCATCTTTTAGCCTGTATGTAAACAAAAGCGAACAGATTTTCAGGAGAGAGAATCTAATCAAAAACAATATTGATCTTGGAATCAGAAACGTGCATGTTGTAGTCTCATTTCTCGCCTTGTAGAAAAGCAAGTAAAAGTGTACGATCAACGTAGGAACAGAGTTTTATATCCAAAGTAGTCGTACCACATTTCACTATACATGTCGTGTTTTGGCTTCAAAAAGGGCGATGGATTTGTTTCACGACACGTGGTAAATATATTCAAAACACCTTTTCAGAAAGAAATGCTTGAAAATAACATTCCTGTCATCTCAATGAAGAACCGGGTTGCATTTTGTCATAGTTGTTCTGTTGAATTGTTTGCTATACAGTGCGGTACACTTGCCCAAAAAATCCCTTTGTTTTAATGCTTGTAAATAATTATCAAGGCAGCTTTTGTCGGCATAGTTCGGTCAGTGTTAGAACATATACACATGCTTTGAATTGGACTGTGTGTTTTGATTGAGACTCATCTCTGTAAAGCATGAGTAGCATTTGACCTCAAAGTTGGCTATACTAGCCAGAATTCAATATGGCCGTGCAGTATTACCTTAAGCGTGCGACACTTATTGGATTGCCGGTGAAATTTACCGAAGAAGGGTTCAAATGAATTTCGGGATAACCGACAGACTCCACCACACATTTAAACAATTTATTCACACGCTGATGAGTGTATCTCATTAAAGGGTGCATCTGAATAGACTGCTTTATTATTCTCTCAATAATTTCTTGTTGAAGAAATGGGTGAGTACTTTCTTCTGACTTACATTGAAACCTTTCATGTGATTCATTTGATGCTAAATCACGTATGTCATTGTTAAGAGCCGTCTGAACATCATCAATATCGACAAAAGCCGAGGGTCACAAGTCTTTCCCCAAAACATGGCGCCGATATCGGTACCGCATATGGCCGCGTTAGAAAAACTTTAATAGCGCCGCGATTTAGTTACTAGGAAGATTGAAATTTTAACACAGTGAATTTTATGATTACACCGATATCTTCTTCATTTTTTGTAAACAAATAATATTGATTTGTTTCGATCGTCTGCTTCGCAACATATCAAGTGTGAAACGCAAGGAATTTACACACGAGCAGAACAAACGCTATCCGTCATTTAAATAAGGACTCTCAAGGTGCTCACAAAATTTCACGATCGGATCTACCATTTCAAATTTTAGAAAGAAATTTCGAAAGTGAGGGAACTCCGAAAACAAGATTCGAAGTGATAGGGTATGGGAGACCACGGAAGACCATGCCGACCCCACCCGATATTGTAAAGCATCTGTTGTGTTCACGGGCTGTTTAACATATGATGGAGTTGGAACCCTCACACCAGTTGATGGTAATATCAATTCCGAGAAATATATTGAATATCTAGACACACATTTGTGGCCATTTATTGCTAAAAAGCTCTCAAATAAGCCCTACAGTGTCCATGATGACTATGCTACTCAGCATAAATCTAGACTCGCCATCGAATGGTAAAGAAACGATAATATGCCGACCATGGTTCGACCAGCCTAAAACCCAGACTAAAATATAATAAAAAATGTGTGGAAATATTATACTTTCTGGTCCTTTGGACTCATTGATTTCCGCTTAAGCCGGTGCTAGGGGGCGTGAGCACTGTTGCACATTTCAGTATTGCTCATGAACAGACTCAATTAAACCGAGTCTGCAATTTTCAGTATTTGCTTTGTTTTCTGTGCTTTCAAAGGATCTCCCCTTATTCAGATTTTTATATTTGAAAACTAACTTGTGCAAGCGTGCAGTGAATATCAAAATTAAGGATAAGCTTTTCAGACATGTTCTTGGCATTTGGGATCGTTACAGTCAGGCCTATGAACAATCACTTTATGAAAGTATTTCAAGAAGAATTTGTTATATTCTGAGAGAAAACGGGTCTATTTCAAAATACTGAAAGTTTCAGGTAAGTTGGAGTTGCCGTTTTGAGTTGGTTGATGTTTAAAGTGTGCATGTGCTTAGAGTAGAGAACAAAGCGGCAGCCGTTTTGGGGAAAGACTTATGAGCCTCGGCTGTATATCGGGAAACGGAATAGTTTCCATGAATTCTTCTGGGCTCATACAACAACTCCAAGAAGCGGGTGACCTGCTAGTTACATCAATGATTGGGGCATCACTTACTTTGCTGTCATTGACACGTTCAAAGAAATGGTCTTTGATGTGGTCGTCATTCTCTGAACCAATAGAATCGTCTGACATTTCAATCGAGAAAAGGCCAAAATTGCTAACTGATTCTAGCACTTTCTCAATGTGGTTTTCATTCATTTTGATCGAGACGTAGTGTTCTCCATCATCTTCAGGATAATATCCTAAAGTAAAAAGGGTAGTATCTTTATCGTACGTATTGGTGTTGGAAATGATACAGTGGTACCCTGCGCCTTGGGCATTTATCACCAGAAATTGGCAATTGAATATCCTTGCCAATGCTTGCAGCGTCAGGTTATCTCCATACGTTGTTTTTTTCTTCATAAGTGTAATATATGAATCAAATTTCCCTTGGACAAATTCTTCGTAATGTGCTCTGTTATGCAACAAATGCTCCACTGCTGCTGACCTTAGCTGAGCTGACCCTTGGTGCAACCCTATGCGTTTCAGCTGGTCACCAACCGCTTGGAATTGGCAATCGCCTGCCCCCTTTGGATTTAACTCTATTTCTATTCCTTCGTCCCCACAAAAATAGTCCTTTTTCTTCTTGCCAGACACTGTGTTGGACCTGACAGTGTCAGGGAAAACATTTCGATGGGCATGGTCATCGTCCATTGGTATGTAATATTTGAGCTTGTGTTTTCTTTGCATTTCCTTTTTGTCAAAGAATCTAGCCGCCACAGCTCGTCTTGCCTTTTCCTCTTCTCTCGTTTGGCTGGTTATATGCTCAACATTAACCCATTGGCACAATCTCTCCCCATCGGGATTGTTAAAGGACACATAGAATCTCCCGTACCCTTTACCCTTTTTAAGAACTTCTCCTTGCAATACAAAGTGTTTTGTCGGCACCTTGGTCTTTCGGAAGGGAAATTTTAGTAGTACTTGATCCTCATGTTTGTAAATAGAACACGGATGCTTTTTTAAGTACATGGACGCGGTACGCAGTGCACATCGTTTTGAAGCATGTGCAGCTTTTCTCCTTATTGTGTCCCCCGCGTTCTGTCTGTCCCGAGCGAAATATACTTTGAAGGGACTCTGGTATCCCAGAACTTCTTTGGGTTGTGAATTAACAGACCTTTCCACAGACGTCAGGCTTTCAACCCAATTGAAACCATCTATTTTTTTCCGCAGTATTTCATATCTTATCTTTGTTCTGACTATCCGGTTT
The DNA here is from genome assembly GCA_922989275.2 of Gari tellinella. Lineage (NCBI taxonomy): Eukaryota > Metazoa > Mollusca > Bivalvia > Cardiida > Psammobiidae > Gari > Gari tellinella. Next base: position 55,763,982 of record OV277860.1, read on the forward strand.
TGCCGTTCTACCTTGCCTTGCGACTGTGGGTGGTACGGTCTGCCTTTCACAATTTTGACACCATTTTTTATCATCAATTGTTTCACCTCTCCTTGGAATTCTTTTCCATTGTCACTTTGAACAATATCAAGGTACCCATGCTCATCAAAAATGCCCTTTAATACCATGGCTACGTCTTTCGCAGTTTTACTTGAAATGGGCCTTATGAAAAGGAATCTTGAGAAACTGTCAACAGCGGACAATATATACTTGTATGTTTTGCCATTAACATAGATAGAGTCCATCATCAGCAGATCTATCTGCACACGTTCAAATATGTTTGACGCGGATATACATTTTAGGGGAGGCAAGCAACGTAAAACCTGATGTTCACTAACGGAAGAGTACTTATCTCTCAAAGCATATGTTATAGACCTGGCACCTCCACCTTTGCATTCTTCCATTTTTGATTGCACTTCAGTGGAAACGTCCTCTTAACGTAAGACTGGTTTACCCTTATGCAACAAAAGTTCATGCTCAGATATTGTTGACAAGGAAAGACTAGTCTTATTCCTCCAAAATAAAACTATTGCATTTTTGTCAACAGTGTTCCGTTCCCTGACATGTTTTTTAAAGGTCCCCTTTAAAAGCTGTACAACAACGTTGTACGGTTGATCGTCGAGTGGACGCATACCAATTGGTGTGAAATACCTTGGTGTAATAGAAAACCTATTGACTTTGAATAATATCTGCTGTTAACATGTGTTTCCATAACCGTCCTCGTATTGTAAAATTCAAACACGGTTTACCTTAAACCAAATACAAAATTTAATTCACCTGACATGAACTGTCAAGGTAACCTAGTATTGTACTCTCTCTCTGTCTGACCCTCATCACTCATCACTTATCATTCCTACCTTCTTGTGGTTCTGGAACTCAATTGTCATAGGTAATTTTTCTGTTTATTTGACCGATATTATCCCCTCTGTCAACTTAAATGAAGGCATATCGATGGTCTTGATTACATGCGTTTCTTCGCAACGAATGAGATTAGCTGAAACCATCTTCCCTCATCATCTCATCTGCTCATCCCTCATCATTCATCGGCTCTTTCTGAACTTTTCTGTGTTGCGAGTGCCGTAAAAAACACTTCATCACCTTAGATGTAATAAAAAACAGGAATTGTAATATTTATTACAAAAAGTGTGAGTTGAATCTGCCCAGTAGTTTTACAGCAACCTTAGATGTAATAAAAACAGTAATTGTAATGCTTATTACAAAACCTGTTGATATTACATCTACGGTTGACATAGTCTGGTCGATATATGAATAGTGTAAATCAAACTTTCGATGGTTTGTTAGTGAATTATAAAGTTGTAGGGTATGGCGATAAACATGTGATCTTCATCCAACCGATTTGTCCAAAGTTATAAAGATTTTAATTTTATAACATTTCCTGTTGACCATGTCAACCTTAGATGTAATATCAACAGGTTTTGTAATAAGCATTACAATCATTGTTTTTATTACATCTAAGGTTGCTGTAAAACTACTGGGCAGATTCAACTCACACTTAACAGAAATATTAATCACATGGTTCGGCGAGACTTTGTACTTTTATTAATAAGATGAATCGCCTTTTTACAATTGATATATCAAATGGCGTTGTACAACGGGATTAAATCAAAGCTATAAAAACTAGAAAACAGAATAGGAGGAAAATATGAATAGGGTTTTACGTCACTGGGACAGCGCAGATGAATACTGAGCGGTGATATGAAGTTGCGATGATTTCAGGAATATAATGATTTCAGGAAGATGTTATAGGGTGATTTTACGAAGAATATTTCGGATAGATTGATGAGTTGAGTTATACGGCTCTACCACACAAAACAGGTAATAAAGTGAATATGAATGGTGAGGGGTCATGATATGAAATGATGATGATTTCGGGCAGATGATGAAATCGGGAAAATGATTTCGGATGATTTGTGACTGTACGGCACTGCGGCATTCACCAGATCATATAGCGCCTATTAATGATATGATGACTTAAGGAAGATGATTTGGGGAAGAAAATAATTCAAAGAAGAGGATTCCGGATGGATTGATAAGTTTGAATGTAGGACACTACGACAAACAATAGCTCATATAGCGCCGACGAATAATAAGGGATGATGATATGAAATGATAATTTCAGGATGATTCGAGAATATGACAATTTTAGGAAGATGATTTCGGAATGATGGATGAATTTGACTTTGCCACCTGAAATTTATATTCCAACAAGGTTTGTAATAATTATTTAATGAAATGCCTGTTTGAGGTCAGAACAGGAATTGTAATCGCAACATGTTTTGAAAAACTATTTCCAATTATGGAATAAAGTATATTATATGTCTATTGAACGAACCGTTCCTTTTCCGTTTTATAACTGATATATTTTAGTATACTTTACAAAGTATGATGCCTCACTAATTCAATTAAAATTTGGGCAACCGGTCTTGTACAAAATGGTTTTTTGCCACAAATTGGAATTATAAGTTGTTTCCAAAGATAGACAATGTAATACAACTCCATTTCTCACCCTTTTTAACTGTGCATAAAATGATGTTGGATGGTGATTTTGTCATGACGCGGCCCATATTGTATTTATCAAGATAGTATAATTTTGTTTTGCACTTTTTCTCTCCTCAAATATAAAAAAAAAAAAAAAAAGAGTAATATACCAAGTTAAAGTCTACTTTCAGTCCGAATGACCGCTCAGCCGACTGTACATATACTCAGAAGGATGACCGTTGATTTTTTTTATTCTAGAATTTAAGATTCATTTTGTCTGTTTGAATTCATGATTGCCTTCATTTCTATTTATCAGCTTTGTGATGCATACCCACATGAGGAATTTGATTAGACAATGGTGCCTTAATTCTATGACTTTTCCTTCAAGATGACAATTCCAAACAGCTTCATTGACTAAATTTCGAATGTTTTATATTTATCTAAGCCATACTTGCTATGTTGCAGGTCGAAGGCATCTGCACATCAAGACGGGGAATGGATATTCATGACACCAAGAAAAGATTTGAAGGTAGTTTTAGCTCACCTGGCGATCTTAATCAAACTTGGTCCAAATGTCTGCTTGATTGTATTGATATCTAGGTCAGGTTGCATGTGGGTCATGCTGGCTAAAACTAGGTCACCACATGAAATCATGAAAATTTGATCTTGATGAAACTTGCTCAAAATGTTTACCTCACTTAAATCTAGGCCACGGTTGAATCATAGATTGTGGTCATGCTAGGTCACTACAGGTCAAGTGTTACGTGGTGTACCAGGTGAGCGATATAGGGCCATAGTTGTGGCCCTTGTTATCTATTAGCAAACATTAAAAAAGTGATTTGTTATATAATCATCCCTTAACTGCTTTCTATAAATCTGGAGCAGGGGCACAAGAAGTGATTGACATTAAACTAGTGATTGAATAAGATATCTTAAATGAATATATAACATTAAAATATTTCACCTGAAACATTGTGGAAATATTACTTGTGGAAACCTTTAAATAACTAATACATTATGATAAATACAAAATGATTCAAACAACCTTTTAGTTGTTTTTGATTTGTATTCGAGGCATATAATAAACACATCACCAATTAACAGTGCAATGCAGTGTGTTGCATTCAGCACTCACTCGACGTTTTTGCCGGAAACACCCAATCAGACTCGCGCGAAGGCGCTCGTCAGATCGGCTATTTCTGGCAAATATGTCTCGCCTAATACATCACTCTGTATCGCACTGTCAACTGGTAATGTGTGTATTTATTTGATACAGGAACGTGTCAGTAAGGGAGCAACATTGCTGAACACTGCTGCCCTTAGACGTCTGACACGCTTCACAGATTTACCAGCTAGTGAATGAGCACATCTTGTAGACCTACTATGTAAGTACAATGTATATATGTTCAGAAAATACTGATTCAAAAAAACTACATGTATTTTTATCAATGTTTGAGTAGTCTCAACTGTATAGTTTTTCTTCCTAAAGAAATCTTAGGGAATGTTACCAGACTAGAAACATATTAAAATTAAGAGAGTATGTGACTGAAAGGCCAATCAATAGGAAAACAAGTTCTTATTAATACTCTCCCACATTCTTTGCTTGATGCTTAACAGTACTAAGATTAGTAGGATTTATAAGCACATAGAAACACATAGTTACCATAATACTCCAAAATAAACTCCAAAATAATGTTTGGCTATCAATAGTTTGTTTAGTTTGATAAAGTCTCATGTGCTAGTATGAAACGTATCTATAGTTAAGATATTATCATACATTTAAAAGTATTTGTATTACTTCTTTAGGTACCAACAGCTCCATCAACATAGCGCGGGCCATACTTTCTTCAAGCCTTGGAGAGGAAGTTAAGTGCATGATAGTGAATGACAATGAACTGGAAACACGAGACTGCGTCAAGAAGAAGTGTGCTTCATCAGAAGGGGTACCAGGAGTTGGCAGGCTTTGAATGGGACAGTTTTGTTGCTGAGGTGTCCGACAAACAGCAATTTTTGCTTGACATTATTCTAGCAGTGGTTCTTCCTACAGGGAAAATAGGTATCAACGAGACAACAGAAGCCCTGAAGCCAGTGATTGGTTGCCTGTATGGAATAGCCATGCAGCAGAAATTCCACGAGCTTTCCAGAGCGCAACGCATGATATCCATGACATTAGCTAATGAACAGACCCAGCAAACGGTAATAAGTAACTCTAATTTAGTTGGTATCCAAATTAAACTGTTATTTTTTCCTGTAAGGCACTTTAATTATGCCCGCATTCCACTGTTACATGTTGATCATTGAAACTACCAGAGTAGCGAGCAATCTAAGATAGCAGAATCTCTAAACCATCATATTGTCTTTCAAGAGTTTTGCATAAAGGTTGCTTGAAAAATGTAAAAAGATACTTAATAGGTTGACTCAAGATTCTGTAAATAATCATTAAACTGCTGTTTAGCAGTTTCTGTCAATCATTTGTTGCAGTTTAGTCAGCATTCTTTCACTGATCACTATGTATAACTTCTATTCTACTCATGCTTTCCAGATAAAATTTTAGTGACACACATGTTCTGAGGAGCCCATCTATTTTATTATTTCCTTGTTACTGTTACTATTTCAGTTATTGTTTTATCTTATTGTTTATTTTTCATTCATTTGTTTACTTTCCATATTTAACAGTTGGAGTTTCGGACGTTGTCAAGTGAGGTATCTGTTTTCTTCCAAATTTGAATAATTCTGTTTTGTATACATTTTCAAACATAGCTTAAATTTTCCAAGGCCATTTTTGCATGAAGCCTAAAGTATTTGAAATCCTAAATGAAAATTTTGTGATGTCTGCATTTGGCCTAAAATGTATCAGTGCAACAGTTACAGTGAGACTGAGTTATTAATTTCTCATGCAAACCCTAACAAATTATCACTTAAATCAATTATCTTGACAATATGATTATTTTTAGAAGCCACTTGAAAGTGTTTAGAAGAGAAATAAGAAGGTTTAGATTAAATAAGTTGTTTAACTCAAAGGTATCTATCTGCTACTTTGATTTTTGCTTGCAGAAAAACTGTTTCATGATGTAATTGTTGTACTGTTTATTTTTAAACGAAACAGAGATTTTTTAATATCGGAAGACGTTGATAAAGTTGTAAGCAAGTACAATATCATGTTAAATATTTTATTCCATTTAAGGCCATCTTTAATGACACCTTACCACTCTACTAAACTCACTCACCCCTGCAACTTTTAATGGACATATCCTTTTTCAAAATAAGTCTAGTCCATTTTTGAGTATTTAGGGTTAATTTCAACATTATATTTCAAAATGACAAACATTGTTGACCCAGATCAGAGGGCTCCTTCAGTTCAATGTTTGTAAATGACAAGTATACTCGTGGCTAGGGTTGAATGTGTGTAATGCATTTGTTTAGGTTTCTAAATCCAATATTTCCTTTCTGTTAAATGTTTACTGCTCTATTGACAGTTCTTTTCAAATCATTCAACTAAATTCTTGTGTAATGATGATTTTTTTTCTCAGGTTTATGACCGTCTCCAACCACTAAACATCACACTGAGCCATTCCACCATGCTAGACACACTAACCTGCATGTCGGGAACATTTAATCATGCACTTATTGATTTGGCAAAGAGTGGTAAGCGATTCAGAAAAGTTGGGGACAACAGCAATTTTAAAGTTAGTGTGACTCATGAGAGGCAGAATAGTTCACAAAGCCACATGGAACACTGGTTCGGGTCGGCCGCTATAGTGCAAAACATTATGTTTGAAGATCGTTCAAGTTTAATCCCACAATGTGACTTGAGACACCTACCAGTGGAATATTTTGTGATGACTGGAAATGACCGGAGTGTTGTGAAATACGACATGCTGGTTTTAGTACTTAGTCCGGATCCTTATTGACTTTTCCCATGGCTAAATATTGATTCTTCGGTAACCAAAGACTCGTCAAGGGACATGCCAAATGATATCAAAACCAGGAACAAGGTTATCCCTCTACAGGTAATGAAGAAAAAAGGAACCAAGTATGCTGAAGTGGTAGACATATCAAGACCTGTGTGAGTCAGTTTATGAGTCAAGCAATCTTCAAATTCAAATTGGAGGTGACCAACTAACACAAGAACGATTCTATGGTGCCAAAACGCTTACGCGCAGGTGCTTTAACATCTTCAGAAAGACTTGCAAACCTTTCACCTATAACTTTTGAATTGTTTCATTATAGGAATAAACAACATATTTTTGACGTTCATGACGGTATGACTACATTAGCTTCGCAGGGGCGTTTACGTTAAATTTACCCCCCGAAGCTAATGTAGTCATACCGTCATGAGCGGCAAAAATATGTTGTTTATTCCTTATTTTTATATTTATATTTTCTGTCTTGTCAATTTAATGTGTTTATTGGCCAGATTTGTTTTTCTGTATAAGAATTTATCATATACCGGTCAAAGAGGTTTGATAGATGTAATGTCGATGTAATAGCCATTCCAGTTTCTAAATATGGTGAGAAAGTAGTCCCAACTACATGTACTGTAACTGTATTAAAAATTCAGTTTTTTTCCTGTAAACCTTCTCTCTGTGAATGGAAAAGACTTACAAGGCAAACAAATAACAGTGCAACTTGAATATCTAATGCCAAAGCACATTCTAAAAATACAGATCGCGGTTGTTTTCTTAACCCATTTACACACATAGCAACGCGATGGCAACGACCTATGGGTCTTTATCACTCCGCTAGTGTCATATGACCGTCGACCAATGAGAGCTTAGTGTTAAGTGTCCGATGTAGTATGTTTGAAGAGGTCCACGAATCACGGGGTAAATCCAAATTCAAATTTTTTCAAATTTCCTGTATTACTCTCAGTTCATGATTTACATGAAAACATGAGGTAAACCCGAACTGGCTAAAACCAGTTTTGAATTGTAGGTTCATCGTCAGATGTATTGCATATTTTTAATAGGATTACATAAAGACTTTACAGGGTGAATGTAAATATTTACAAATGAACTTTCTGGCTGCTTTTTACAGAATGTTGTTTAATAAAGTATGTACTGAGCCCTTTAACACTCAATGCTTAGAAAGTAAAACTTATAAGAAAGGATGTCAAAAATGATTACGACAGCTGTAAAGAATTGGCAGAATCTCTTACACGAGCTTATATTGTGGAAGCAGCATGCAACATTCTTGGACTATCCCATCCCAATGAAAAACCTCAAGATTTAGACAACCTCAAGAGTGATGAAGACACCAAACAGTGGGTTTTTAATTTGGCCAATAAAATTGTTTCTACAGCCGTGTCCGACAGCTGCAGCCACCTCAACAATGAAGAGGTCAGGGTCAACAGTGATAAAGTGACTTGCTACGGAAAACTTGTTTTGGAATTGGGATTGATTTTCCTGAACTTAGCTGACATTATAAAGGCTCCAAGTCGTATCAGAATATTGTGCCTCATGAAGTTTATCATATTAGTGTTAAAAGGACACAACACTCAATCTAAATATGCTTTGGAGATCATGAGATTTCTGTTTCAACAGTTTGCTTTGCTAAGTGAGAAAAAGGCGTGTGAATCATTTTATGGACTCTTTGTTAACACTGGTAAAACCATTATACCAGCTGATCTGCAGATGGCGTATCTCGTCAGATTGACAAAAAGCCTTCTAAAATCAATGTGTTCAAATGTCACTGAAGGTTCAATGAAGAAAAGAAGCAGTGCTTTTTTTGGAATGGAAGAAATAGCTTCAAACTTTGACTTGGAGACCCATGTAATGGCAAGTTGTAGCGGCCCCTCTCCCTGTTGAGTGCCAGCTTATGTGCTCTGATGTAGTTTGCCTCTTTCACCCCGGCTTAAACAGCCACACATTTGGGACAATGCATTAACGTCCGCTCACTAAAGCCTCGAGCGATGATAAGTCTCAGTGAAATATCAGTTGGTTGAAAAAGCTTGTAGTACACAGGCGGACGGCACCCAAAGATAAAGCTTTCAATATATATTTGTGTGAAGTTTAAAAGTTTTGAAAAATGATTATAATGAACAATACCACACAGTTGAATTTCCACAAGGATGCTATATATAGCTTCGGTTGATATCGATTGTTTCTGCTACATTTTACGGGTAAAATGAAATACATAATTACATGAAATTCGACCCAGAATGCCCAATATCCTTACACCCCGGTCACACAGACGGTCGGACTTAAATCGGTACCCAATCGGTTCAATTATTTGCTGTTTTGATCGGTTGTCATAAGTGATTTAATTTCAGGCTTTCTGTGTGACCGGGTATCGGTGATGAATATTTGTTCATCGGTCAAACTCCACCCCGCCTCCGATTGGTCACCGATTGGCGACTCATGAAATCCAAATAGCCACCGATTAAAAGCGCTCAACAACCTATCAATAATAGATGAATACCGATAAAACACCGATGAAATGCTGGCGGCAACCGATTGACCACCGATTGATCACCGATTGAACTGCCATTAACAACCGATGAAAAGCGACGAGATCCCGCGTTTTAATTCTCATCTTTTTTCATCGGAGGTAAGTATTAGTTCATCGGTGACTCGTCGGTGATATCGGTAGGAGATAGGTTGTCAATAGGTTATTTGTAAAATATTTTCACCGATCGAGAATTTTAAACACGTTTAAAATTCCCCATCGGTGATTTTTCCCCGACGAAACTCATCTTTACCTAATAGCTATTGATAGGTGGAAAACAGGTGGCCAATAGGTGATGTCGGTTGTAAATAGCTTTTCATCGGTCCCCTCCCTAGTTTGGCGAAAAAACAACCGAGCTATCACCGATGGCTCTGTGTGACCGGGGTGTTAAATGCCTATCGGTAGATCAAAACACAAAGTGTCTACTTTATACCAATTGCGAAGCTAAATATATCATTTCACTGACGAAGGAATATTCAAATTTTGACAGGTGAGTAAAACCAAACAATACTGTCCTAGAATATGTAAAAACAATCACTTTAAACTCAAGTTTGAAAAGTCACAGGAAAGTTCAATCTGGCTATCGCAGTAATTACAACATGTTTGCCGCTTGATTAGTGTCTGAAAAGCAAAGCAGTTGCTGATTATTTATCTTCTGTACTTAACAGTGTCAATACAAAAGTTTTTCACATCTTGATGAATTGCTGACTGTGCAATGTCTGTATTGTTGAAAAATAGTATTGCCTGTGCAGTACTGCCTGCTCTGCCTATTTCCTGCACATATGCTAAAATGAAGAATAGTTACACATTCAGGGCAACAGATTAGCAGTAGCTTTACCACTCATGATGATTATGGAATGCCGGTCGCGACATGCCAATTGCTAAATGCTTATTTGCTAATTGCTAATTTGCATTTTTTAAATGCTTGCCAATATGCCACTTGCCAGTTGCTTAATTGTCATTTGTCATTAATCTAATTTATTTTAACTAAAATGTGCTGTTTATTGGGTCGTACTGTAACACCGTCTAATCGAAAAGATGGGTGTCATGAGTGTAAACGATAAACCCGCAATAATTTGGTTGCTGTTTTGATCACTTATGTTAATTGCTAAACGTTAAATGCTTAATTACCATTTGCTAAATACATGTCACTTGCTAGTTCGAAAATGCTAATTTGCCAAATGTCAACATGCCACTTGCCAGTTGCTAAATAATTTTATACATGTCTGCATCTATTGTAAGGGAAAACATGCTACACTATTTCATCTTACCTCCACGGCAATGTCTAAGGGCATCATCTGTTAAAGCCTGATGCCGTAGTTTGATCTGACAATTTCATCTAAGTAAGGTTCTTTGGATGTATTGGCATTTAGCAACTGGCAAAGCAGTAATTAGCATTTAGCATTTGGCATGTCGTGACCGGCATTCCATATGATGATACATATCTTCTTTCTTTCCCTTAAAAACTCTTGAAGTGACCTCTAAACATATCGTCTTTTCAGGACGGTTATTTTTGGGGATCACTTTGTAGAGTTTCTTCTAGAAAATAAGGAAGTTGAAGTTTGGTCTTGAACTGTCTTGAATAATAGAAAAAGTATACAAAACCCTCTATAGGAGGTATTAAAATAGACAATTAACATTGTACACCCATTTTAAGAATGCATTTAACATTGACAATTATGTAGCTTGTATAAATATTGCTAAGTTCAGATCACTGTTTGCATCTTTCAGAGGTTCATCTCATTCTTTATCAGTTGAAACTGTGCATTATTATTTTGTTGATCATGAATATAGACTATGTCCTTATTGTGATTGCTGTATAGAGGATGAGTATCATTTCGCTATGATATGCCCGCTATACAGTCATCTAAGTATTACTTTACATACATAGTTTCTATACAGTAAATCCTTCTATTGAGAAGTTTTGCTCTCTTATGTCTAGTGATAAGAAAGAGGTACAAACGCTTGCAATGTTTATATATTATGTACTGAAATAACGACAATCATATATGGGCATATTTGATTGAATATCACATGCAATGCGATTTACTGCATCTTAATTTATGCATACTGGTAAGATCTATTTTCCACATTTTAAGTATGATCTTCATAGATCCTAAGGCAAATTACCAGGTCAAAAGTTATGCAGAAAGCTTTTTCATCAGCTTTCTATAATGCTTTTGACCTGCATAGTCTGCTTGAATGACTGCTCAATCCAGGATAAAAGTTTTGCAGAAGAATTTTCCATAAGCATTCTGTCTTGCTTTTGACCTGAATTGACTAAATTCATCTGTATAATTATGTTCTACAAGTAAATTTATAAAAATGTAGAGCGGTAAGAACTAATTTATGAATTTCGAGCATCATTATAATCGATCGTAAGGCATGATAAAAGTTATGCAGAAAGCAGTATCATCAGCTTTCTGTGTTGTTTTTGACATGCATGGTCTGCTTAGATGACTGCTCAATCCAGGATAAAAGTTATTCAGAAGGCTTTTCGAGAAGCTAACTGTACTGCTTTTGACCTGTTGTTTACTTATGTAATTGTTTATACTATCTTGTGTATGGGCCGGTGGCCTTAATAAAATACATGCTGAGCTGAACTGAACAATAAAATATATCAAGTTAAATAATAATAGTCAAGTAAAGTTTAGACATTGTTAAAAGTGAGCTTTGAAAATTATTTGAACATTTTTTAATTTCTAAAAAAGATATTCAAATAGACATTTTCTGTTACTGATATATTTTATGTCAACTTATTGGTTAATGATATGTACATGTACTTTCTAAAGATGTTGGTGGCTGCATGCACAATCCTTTTAACATTCATCAAATAAATACGAAAGAAGACTCAAGCAGGAAACGCAACACAAACAATACACCCATCTCTAAAGCAGAACACACACACAGCCATACCATAACAAACACACACACACACACACACACACAACCACACACACACACGCGCGCAATACCATTCCTTCATCTACACACTAAATAGAAAACAACACACAAGACAAACATAAAGCTAAGTGAACATAGGAGCCCGCCTTGGTACGGTCAGTAGCAATCAATAGTCAATTATAAATTAATTAATTATTAACAACCACTGGGGGGGTTAAATCTGGGTTTAGGGGCGCCCAACCTCACACTTATCTCCTATATTCACCTATAAAGACGAACAGTGTACATAAAATATAAACCCTGTTCCACAACCTTACAATCAAAAAGACCGCCAGCACAGTACGTAAATACATGTAAAACATCTAACAAAATTCTCTGACAGGATTATTAGTAACACGGGAAAGAATTAAACATTCAAGCCCGTGTTAAAAATAACCCACTATGGCAACGGTCAAATTGTACTCAAGCGAATAGTCTGTAGTCACGAGTAACTGTAAGACATGGGAGGGTTTAGGGTACGACAGAGAGGGAGAGAAAAACCAAAGCACGAAAATCCGACATAACTCTCCCGGTTAAGGACGGCTTTAGAGATACATCATCATGTAGTGCTAAGCCCTGTCTGTCGTCGCACAACCAAAGAGGAAAGCATAGTTATCAATTGTAGATTGATCGATAACCAAACGTGAAGTGCGCAGCAATATAGTTGGATCATAATCTTTTTTGAGGAAAAATCTAATACGTTTCACAAATAGGTTTTGAAAATGCATATGTCCAAGAATCTTACGAAGTCTGTAAATCACATCACCATAAAACTCCGGATGTGAAATACCTTGCCGCAGAAAAGACTTTAAGTTACATTTATACTTGTTAATGAGAGGAAGATTTCTATAAAAGAATTTAGAAAATGTTTTACGAAGTTTATGAAATCTGTACCCCTGTTTAAGAAGCTTTTCAGTAATAGTTTTATTACGAATGTGGAAGTCCTCAACAGAGGTACAAGCCCTAGCAAAACGAATAAGTTGTGAAATATAAACCCCGTAAGATGTAGAACGGGGAACATCGCCATCTAGATGAGGATAGTTTACAATACTAAAATCAAAATCATCTCGTATATCGTAAATCTTAGAAGAAACAATACCGTTATAATTTAGTTATTTATTAAAAGATCCAAATCTAAAAATGGTGCCGATAAATTTGACTCGTTTGTTTTATTAAGGCGTAATTCTTTTGGGTAAATAAAAGGAAACAACGTATCAAAAAATGGGTTGTCTATATTAAAAATATCATCTAGATAGCGCGATGTGTTGTTAAAGGCTTCGATCATATCTGCCTGTGTATCAGGTTTTAGACTTAGCATAAAGTCCCTCTCATAACAGTACAAAAATAGGTCTGCGACAAGGGGCGCACAGTTTGTACCCATAGGGATACCAATCACTTGGCGGTATATGGTACTCCCAAAACGTACATAAATAGTATCCAGAAGAAATGATAGTGATTTACAGACATCGGTGCAAGTCCACATAGTGTAATGCTTAACCGTGTCATTTGTAAAAAATGCACGATCAGTATTACACGCCAGAAATAGTTTCCTTTCTCTGGCAAAAGTCTTTACAATAAGTTGTATAAGTTTAGCTTTTATTAAATTATGAGGTAAGGTAGTATCTAGTGTTGAAAAGTCATACGTACTAATATTGCAGGCTTGGTATTTTCTATGTTCAAGCTTCGTCAAAATTTCATTCGAGTTTTTGATAGCCCAAAACAGATTAAGTCCAGAATTTTCGTAAGTCTTGTCACAATACCTTTGGACATGTTCTTTGATTTTAATTAAAGACGATGTCAAAAGGTTTGGAAAGCTTAGTAGTAGTACATGCACTTGAATTAGCAATAAAACGAGACTTATATGGTGTTTTGTGGAGTTTTGGTATCCAGTACATAGTAGGAAGTTTATGACATGTAATGTTGACTTCAGCTTTTAATTGTTTACAAGTATCAAGATGATCAGATACTACATTATGCTCCGTTAAATTAGTCGTTGTATAGGAATTGGTATTCACAAGTTCCTGGTTTAAAGTATCAACATAATGTAATCGTCATACAATTATCACATTATTGGATGCTTTGTCTGCAGGAACGAGTACATATTTGGAATGAAAGTCTTGTATGCCCTTCTTTAAGTGACGAATGTTAAATTTAGGTTTAGGTGGTAAAAGATGGTTATTGGATAAATAGAACGAAATCCGGGTATCGATAATATCAAAAATTAATTCTTTCCATTTTGTAAGAGCGTCATTTTCAGCATGTTCTCTGCGGCACCAGTTGGTACTATACTTATTTAAAGCTTCAGAAATATGATTGCGACAAGTATCGAAATCAATTAAGGCAGGTAATCTAAATTTAGGTCCCTTACTCAAAAGCGCTCTAATGCGTTTATCTTTAATGATATCAAAATTGCCAGTTATTATATGACCCACTGGAGCGTAACAGAATTTAGAAGAGGTACAGTCTCATGTATCTGGTGTGTTTTCGAGAATTTTAAGATCAGAAACAATTTTATTGTAGTTAAAAATTAACCCTCTAACAGATTTATTATACTTATAACAAATAATAGGTGGTTCAAGATTTTTGAAATAATTTGGAATAGCATTCATCACATTTTTGTTACGGAGAATACTTTGTAAATCTATGAAATCAATACCTTTATTTATAAAAGGGACCTTAATGAAATATCTTTTGTGATCGTTTAAAGAATCAATATGAGGTCTAAGAACATGCTGAGTATAACTTTGTATTAAACCTGCAGTATAATACAGAGGATCTGTGCGTAAAATTATTCCATCAGCCTTGTCGTCAATATCTATTAAAGACGACAATGACAACAAAGAAAGCCGAGAAAGCATTTTATGTTTACCAGAATGTAACAGCAGATTATGCAAATCTGTAATAGAAATCGACTGACGTGATTTACGTTTAATATTTCCATTTATACGAATACCATGCGATCTAGATTTACGCTTTCGTGTAGAATAAATCGAAAAAATATCAATTGAAGGTTCTTTAGAAATATTGCCAGATTGGTATATATTATCATTCAAGCCTAAAGGAAAGGGTGTCTGTAAATTTTTAATCCATTTTAATTCCGTTATAAATCTAGCCTTACATTTGAAACTATTAGTAGCATTTATATCATACGTAATATGTTCAACAGGTTGAATTGAAATAAAATCTAATCCATGTCCAGATTTCCGAAAATGTTGATACAGAAAGTTCCTCAGTTTTTTGTTCCTACAAGTACGAAGATGTTCATTAAACCTAGTTTTGAGAGGACGACCGGTTTGCCCAACATACTGGATACCACAACCTGGTGCTTTTCAAGTTAACACGTATACAATATGGTTAGTTCGTCAGTAATAAGCTATATTACTCCCCTCCCCCACTAAAAAAATAAATTTACCCACCCCAAAAACCTACCCTAGTGGGTCACCTCGAGAAACAGTAATTTTAAAATAGGATGCATTTTCAAAATGAAGAAACATAAAGAAGAGTGGCAAACAGTTTGGATTCAGATCATATTTAAAAAAATAAATTTACCCACCCTCAAGAACCGGTAAAAATGAAAAATAAATTAACCGTTATATTTTGTTGGTGGTGAATGATGTTAAAGGTGCCGAAAGTGTAGTGACGAATGGAGATAATAAATACTACGCTTAAACCACATAAGTATTGAAACTTTAAGTGAGTATTGATCAAAAGCAAAAGTATCGATTACGAAGCTATTCAATAGGATATAAATTTGAATAGACTAAATTGATTATTTTGAATTTGTTTACATGTTGCCTAGCATGTTGCCATATTATGTTCATTAGTTACTGCAAACATATAACAAACTGTGCGGCATTTCATTTCAAATTATCAGTGTGAGAAGACGTAAATTAATGTTAGAATATCAAGAAGGAATTTAATGTCTCAAGAAAGTATTTCTACAGAAGAACTAGAAAAGGACATTCAAGAGTGTCTGGACTCTCATTCGCGTTTATTGGAATATTCGAAAGGTGAAAAGTCATTGATAATTCCAGAAATGGAAATGCAGCGTCAATATTCATGGAGTTCTGAAGAAATTAACATTTTGACTGAAAATGTCAACTACCATAAGAGAATGATTGAGACAATTGAAAATGCTAAGAGTGTGGGACCAGTTGATCTTCCAAAGGCACCGAAAAGAAAGGTGCAGGACTTATTTAAAGAAAAATTGGGAAAGAAGGGAAAACAAAAGCAAACTACTATGACCCCTGCAGAACTTCACAAATATCTGTCGGACAACATCGCTGATATCAACAGCTTAATGTCCAGAGAAACGTTTTCCACGACTTTTTTGCTTTCTGGTAATGATAGTGAGAAGATTGTTGTGGATAAGTTGAATAAAGGAATAAGAAATCTAAAACGACAGGATGCTCAAACACTCTTCATTTATATTCATTTTGGGAATTTTTTAAATCAATGCAAAAACTGGATGGAAAGAGAAAGGAAAGCCGGAAGAATCAAACAGTCCTGGGCATCATGGCTTAAAGAGAAGACCGGGTATTCTGATGACCACGCGAGGAAGCTACGTGCTCTTGCGAGTGCCCTTTTTGGGTACGATCAATTTCTTTTTGTGGGACTACCCCTAAATTATATTTTAAGAAAACTCAAAGAAATATCTCAGATGTTACAAGTTCCTGAATACAATGAATTCTGGAAAAGAACTGTGAATCTGCTACCCACTAATGATCTTCAACCATCGCAAGACGCAGCCACCGTCATACAACCACAAGTAGAGCAAACTACTGAAACATTGCAATCAGATGATGAAACGATGCAGAGTCAATAAAAGCTGACGACGTTTTTAAAGAACGTCGCAAATGCTTGTAATCGTATATACAAGTATACTCTGACACAGTGAACTTACTATACCAACGTTTTACAATGTTACAAACTCGATAAATCAATTCGGTGCTATTTTTAGAAACGGTTATGCATAACCGGGTAACTTGCTAGTGACTGTTTCTCAATGCTATTTTTAGTAACGGTTATGCATAACCGGTGAAGTTTACCAGTGACTATTTCTCAACGGTGTAATCGGCTGTACTTCAGTTTATAGTGTTGACCCAGAACATTCCATTGTGTTTACTTTGTTGACTATAATGACATGTTTTTAATTAAAAACAATAAATAAACAAAACAAAAAACAAAAACAAAAACATGTCCACAGTTTTCCTGAAATAAAGGAAACCAAGCTGTGCTGATGAGCTGTGAGACAGCGAAACATGTTTAACCCCTCAATTTGCATAAACACGGTCTTCCCTTTACACAATACACAAAACACTGTCCCTGCGAGCAGACGATTTTAAACCTGTTATTACTCTATATTGGTTTTCCAATAATCAGTGAAGCTTTAAGGTTTATAAACTAGGGTAGGTAATACCCGTTTAAAGGTAGTATTAATATGGTAAACAGATTTAACCCTCTTGATATGTGAAACTGTCATAGCTTGGGGGTGGATCATTAAAAATTGAAACCTTATTGAATAAAATCAAACACTTTCCATTTTTTTTTTAAATTCATTTCTAGCTTGAGCTTTGCCTTCTTCTATAAGTTTTTTTCTTTCTGTCTCACTTAACCCTGTTTGTTTTGAACGTATGCTATCCTTTAAAGTATTATATTTATCTAATTCATCTAATATAAGTTTAAATTCCTGTTCGGATATCTGTCCATCTGTTAAAGCTTTAGAAATTAGATTTTTTATACTATTCAACTTACTCTCAGCAATAGTTTTAATCTCACAATGTTTTTGTATTTTTGTTTGTAATCTACGTCTAACGAGTTTAACACATGCTCCTAAACTTCCACATACAACAGCAACAATTTCCAATGGTAACATAATTGGAACAGCTAAACCAACACCTGCTAAAATAACGGATGCTGATATTAAACTAGTATCAACACCATCGGTAATATTAATTCCTCTTTTATATTTCTTATATAATGCTTTACGAGTATCTCTCTCTTTAATTAATGTCTTCTCAATCTCTGATATCTTCTGTAATCTATAATTTTGTCCATCCTCAGCGGGTAACTCTGGGTATAGTGGTGCCGTAGGTTGTTGTGGTTCTGTAGGATTCTCCGGTGCTGTAGGGTTCTTCATTTTTATATATATTTTTTGATTAAAATAATTCAATTAATAATGAAGCAACAGTATTTTCAGATGTTGCATTTCCTGTTTTACACACAAAATTAATCACACTCCCAGCTTCAACAATAAAAGGTGTTTGAAATGTTTCATGATTGCTTGTGCTTGTGTCAACGGTCGTTTCACAAAATGGTAGTACATATCCATTTACATTAATACCTACAGTCATTTCCCCAGCTACTCTTTTGCAAGATAAGCCCATTTCTAGTATCTGCCCTCGCCTAGTTAAAACATAACCAATACCGTTTTCTTTACCACCATTTCCAAAAGAAAGCACTTCTCCTTTCACAAGGGGTCCTTTACTTTCTGCAAATATTGTAATTACCGACATGTCTTTTATTTTCTCAACATTATTGCGTAATAAATGGTTTTCTATTGAAAATTCTTTAAATTTCTGCTGAAGTCCATTATACCTTTGGGTTTGATTATCTATTTGAGTTAACATCGCGTTTCTATTATTATGAACTTCCTGTTGAAATTTTGTTATTCTAGCCTCTAAATCTGTTACTGGTTTCACTCTACTGTTTAAATTATGAACTTCCTGTTGAAATTCTGTTATTCTCTGAGTGACTGGTTTCACTCTATTGTGTAAATTCCTAACATGTGTTGTTAAAGTTTCAATGTCTTCACTGGGCTTCTGTTTTTTAACGCCAAATATACTCATTTTTTATAGAATAATTATATGATTTCTAACACACAATTAATTGGTAATCCATTGTTATTTATTTTCTGACCGTTTTCATCACAAACGTTTATACTTAATTCTGAAATATCACCATGTGATAATTGTTTGTATTCTGGATTATTAAAATATGTATGAACAATATCACCAAACGATTTATTCTCAATAGAAACAACACTAAGAATATTACTAGGAGCACCATCAAAGAAATTGTAAGCACTATTTATCTGCTCAAGATGAACATATAGTTGTTTATAAGGTGCAAAATCTATTGTTGTTTCACCATAGTATGTTTTATTAGCAGTAAATTTTTTCTTATTTTTAAACCCTAACATTAGTCTTAAACCTTTACTTATCTTCAATTCATGGGGAACAAATAAAGAAGCAATACCATTTGTTTCATTTACAGATAATGTAATATTATTACTTTCAAATATATCTTCTATTTGTTGGAAACTATAATAACCATTTGTAATCTTATTAGGATTCTCTTTTGTCTTTTGGATATATTGATCAACTAAATTATACCAACCTATAGTATAAGTAAAACTCTTCAAACCAATTCTCTTAGTACCGCATTTGTTATTTATATATTGTTGCAAGTTTATTGTTTTATCAATAGCAGAAATTGTATGGTACATTTTTAATATAAAAAAATGATTCCACAAGAATTCAAATACAATCCTAATGCAAAATATAAACATTTTGCTTCATATACTAAAAAGAGTATTGAACTTATAAAACAAACAATTTATGTTAACAAAGATGACTATTTCCCAGCAACGTTTCCCAACATATTTGAAAAATACCTATTACCAAAAGTAGCATCAGAAACAATAGTAAACAACTGGAATACAGACTGGTTACAATTCTGGCAAAATCAACTAAACTTTGCAATATGGTGTGCAACTACAGGTTGTGGTATAGACGACAATAATCATTTAAAAGCAGGTGGATTAACTGGATCACTATTCTTATTCCACGTTTACTACCAAACAAGACGAATACTATTTGAATTAAGTATTGCTCTACCACAAGATACAAGCTGGAATGCTTTTAACAATAGTTATGATCGGGGAGCTTATGAACGTATATGTAAAGAGTTTAATGTAGACCCTAATGTAGATTGGAGACAAAAAATGTATCCAAGTGGTGATGGTCTTGGAGTAATATACACAACCAGTCATACTGCCTGGAAACGAACAGATTTTAGACATGATAGATCATCCCAACACATTGCTAGTAGTACAGCAACTGATTTAGATTTATCAAAAATGACATTTGGACCTGAAGTGTCAGGCGGTAGACGTTGTGGTATTTCATCATGTGAATATCTTCCACCTAAAAAAGTCCACATTGATTATCTTCAACAAGAAGATGATGTTAAAGATGTATGGACCACATTTATTCTTGATACGTCCAAAGGGTTTACAAGAGCAGGTGTTGAAAGGATTAATGAATCTATAAGAACCTTTTGCTGGGCTATCCTAGGTTCTCAATCTCAAACTAGAACAGACATACTCGGAACAGGAACCGCTTTTGATGCTCAAAAACAATTCCTTGCAAACGTTGAGGATGCTATTAATAGTCCTGTTGATATACCGAGTCAAATTACGAGATATCAAAACACACTAAAATATGCTCGAAGTAAAGTTGACTATGTTTACGGAATTGAGTTGTACATGTCTCCGAGTAATATGGAATTACGAATAGGAACAATCCAAGATTATAACAATAAGATTGTAGTAGCCGCTGATGATCAAGAGCTTGGTTTAAATAATGGTGTGAATAACCAACCCACCCCACCAAAACAAA
This sequence comes from Gari tellinella, assembly GCA_922989275.2. NCBI lineage: Eukaryota > Metazoa > Mollusca > Bivalvia > Cardiida > Psammobiidae > Gari > Gari tellinella. Next base: position 55,784,591 of record OV277860.1, read on the forward strand.
ATGTAGAAGTAAAAGGAACACCAACAAAGAAATCTCTACCAGAACCTGTTAAACCAAAATCAGTAACAAAATCACCGGTACATGTAATATCACAAGGAAAAAAAGAAGCAATTCAACACGAAGATAATAAAACAGCATTAATAGTAGGAAGTGTAGTAATGGGTATTGTTGCGCTCACTATCTATGAGATTTACTAATATACTCTCTTGCAGTAGCATATAATAAACCAGCAACAAGAACAACCAATGCCCATAAATGATCTCCAAACCAACTGACAACTTTACCTGCAGAAGACAACAACCAAGAAACAATAGCTCCAATAATTCCAGGCAATGCAGCTGCTGCTTTTCCTGCAAGATTAGCTAATAGTTTACCAAGATTTGATAATTGTTTTTTTATCCAATCTTTTACATCGCCTTTTGGAGTTGGAGGTTTTGCTGGTGTTCCACCACTAGTAGTAGTAGGAATAAAAGCCTCAACAATAACACCTATAATCATCCCAAAAGCAGTTAAAATACTAACAATTGTAATTCCCTGTTCTCTGAATAACGTTCTAATTCTCTCTCTTAATGTAGTGTCTTCGTTTAATACTTTATGTAGTGTTTCCTTGATTCTATTCACCTGACTACGTATTTTATCTCTATTAACATTAATTACTTCCAGTCTTGCACTTCTCTCAGACTCCAAATCTCTTATTCGCCTACTTATCCTCTCTATTTGAAATTCATCATTATCTTCTTTGGCTTGTTCTAATTTACCTTTTTCTTTTGCTAAGTCCTTATTTGTTACAGTAAGTTTAGCTAATTCATTTGCAATCTCTTCTTTTACACTAGTCATTGCTTTGAGGATACCGTCCATTTCTCGTTTTGTCATATCTGTTTGTGTTCCTGTTTCATTATTAAATGCTGTTACTATTTCTTTCACTGCTGTTTCTGAATCGATAGTTGAATTTAATAATTCTTGTGCTTCTTGTTGGGAAGATATATCCTGTAATGGTATGTTTTCTGTTGCATTATCAAATGTATCTCTTGTATTTATCAACACTTGTGGGTTTAATGGTTGTGTTGTACTCTCATAATCTGGTAAATTTAGTAAATCTCTTATTGTTGCTGTTCCACCTCTTCCAATTTTACTTGCTAAAGTTTTTAAATTAATAAACCCACCTCCTTTTTTGGCTGTGACCTGAATATCTTTATCTCCAACCTTTAAAAATAGTGTTTTATTATCAGGACCAAGTTCAAAGTTTGCAATATCAATACGAACAGGATCTATTCCATATTTTTCTTTTAGTAACTTATAATATTCTTTAACTATTGATTGTTTCTGTTGCACTATTAATTGTGTTCTTAAATCTACATCACCAATATCCTCGATATGAGCGCTTTGGTTTTGTATAGTTTCTTCATATGCATTAGGCAATTCAACATCATCATCACCATAATCATCTTCATCATAAACAGGATTATCAAAATCATAACCACCTTCTGCCATTTTTTAATGTTAAAAATATCCATTAAAAATGTCCGCTTTTGGAGAAAAATTAAACCCTTACAGAAAAATAAGAGAACCACGTGGTGTGAGAGGAATTCGTCAGAGTGTTGTAATAACCAATAATCCTTCAACTATTGACCAAAATCAACAATTGTTAGTGAGATTTCCTAATCTAAGTAGTAATGATGTTATTGTTCCTGGAACAGCCAGATTAGCATTTGAAATTGATTTAAAAAGCACAGATGCTAATGCAACAATATATCCAAATATTGGAAGATCTATAATAAAAAAAACAACAATAAGAATATCAGGTAATGAAGTGATGTCAATTGATGATAGTGACATATATCATTGCTATATTGATTTATGGAAGTCTCCCTCTGAACTTGCTAATATGGCTTATCAAGGCATTGGGAAAGGTAATATGTTAAAACATAGAATTGGAGCCGGAGATGCAAGTAATGATAAAGAAGATAAAGCAATAGCTAAAGCATATAAAAACAGATTTTGTATCCCACTTGATTTTGAACTATTAGAAACACATATGCCATTCTATCAAGCGGGATTAGGTGATAGACTTGAATATGAACTTACGTTCAACGACTATGATAAAGTTATTAAGTCAAGTGATACATCAGCAAGTTATACAATTAAAAATATTTGTTTAGAATTTGATATGGTAACCGATACAGAACTTGTTAGACAAATAAGACAGCAAGTCAGTGGTAAAATGGTTATTTTATATGACAGAATACTTAGACACAGAAAATTAACTAAAAACAAATCTGATACACTTTGGAATATTAATCTAAATGTTCCAGCTAGAAGTATGAAAGGTATTCTAATGTTGTTTGAAGACCCAGATAGAACATCACCTGATACTTTTTACAATCCTAAAATAGAAAAAGTAGAGATGACAATAGAAGGAGTCCCAAATCAACTTTACAGTCAAGGAATGAAAGCATATCAACAATGGGATGAGATTAACAAATTCTTTGCTTTAACATCAAAGAGAAATAAGGAAATAGATAAGATTGCAAAAGATTTATACTTCACTAGTACAACCTTAGAAAGGTATCTGACTGACAACTATGCATTGTGGTTAGATTTACGTTCAACGGATGATAACTCACTACACGGTTCTGGAAGAAGAATTGAAAATGCATCAGAAGGTATCACAATACAAATAACGAAAGAAGCAGAAGCAGATGAGCCAATAAATGTTTATCTGTTTGTTATACAAGATGCACAAATTAATTTTGAAGATGGTAGATTTAAAGAAGTCAATTATTAATCACTTAAAAAATGGAATTACCTAAATACCCGCACTGTGCAATTATTTGTGGTCAAACTGGTTGTGGAAAGACCGAATTTGTTTTAGACTTACTTGAAGGTAAATATAGAGGTGTATTTAAATATATTGTTATACTTTGTCCAACTATTCAATGGAACAAGACATATAAAAATCGTGAGTGGATTGGTGACGTTAAAAACCCTAAAACAAAGAATATTATAATCGTAAATCCAATAGTCAAAGAAGAAGAGAAATTACAAGAACTATTAAGAATGTTTTTCAATAAATATGCTGGTTATTCAACTCTGTACATCATTGATGATTGTAGTGCAACAAAAGAACTAACAAAGAAAAAAGATATGCTGTCTGAACTTGCATTTTCAGGCAGACATGCAGAACAATCAGTATGGGTTATATCACAAAGATATAATTCAGTTTTGAAAGATTTAAGAGAACAAACAAAATGGTTGTGTATGTTCTACACTAAGGACAGAGATAGTTTTGAAAATTGTTTGAGAGAGAATGATGTTATTCCCACATTGGAAGAACGACAAAGAATAAAGGAAGAACTAAAAAAAAAGAAGCATCGTAAATTAATTTTAAAAACTGACCAACCTGCTGATTATTGGGTGGTTGATTAAGTAATGCTTAAGTAATTTAACAAAAAATAAGCGGATGCTTAAGTAATGCTTTAGTTATGCTTAAGCAATGCTTAAGTAATGCTTTAGCTATGCTTAAGTAATATAGCAAAAAATAAGCGTATGCTTAAGTAGTGCTTAAAAAATAAGCAATAAAAAAGACAATGCTAACAATTATCTGTCAGATAACATTTCTGATAACAAACACTGCAGTCTTATCAATAGTGGGATATGTGATATTTAATTTTTTTAAAATAAAAAATAAATATTTGAAAATAAAAAATAAATATTTAAAAATGGATGCTGAAGTCTTACTTACTAAAATCGATCAAAATAATGAACACGAAGAAACAAAACGTGAAAGATTATCAGCTATTGTTGCTGGTGGTGGAAGTAAACAATATCTTGGGAAAGACTTACAAATGTCAGAAATTGATACAATGACACAAGAACAAATAAACAAACTATACTGTAGATATGAAGCTAGATTAGGAGCAACTATGACTAAGACATTAGGAAACTCTTTTATTAATTTATATGTTATGGGTGTATCTAAATATTTTAATGTTGTTAATCCTCCAAAACTAATACAAGATTTAGAAGAAGATCCATTTATAAATCATGCTTTGACTAGTTCATGTTGTGAATTGTATTATAATTATGGAATGTATCTGGCTCCTTTTACTGCTATGCTAACAACAGCAAAACATATTAATTTCAATCAAGAAGAGAAAAGTGAAAAAATTACAATAAAAAAAGATGAATGAAGAAACAAAAAAACAGAAAAACCCGAAAAGAGTAGCTGCAGGTAAAAAGGGTGCAGAAGCAAAAAAAATGAAAGCTGAATTAAAAAGAAAAGAAACGGAAGAAATAAAGAAAGAAAACATACAATTAAAAGTTATAACAAAAGATGTGAGCGATAGCGCGCCTATGACAAAAGATGAAGTTAAATCTATAACAAAAGATAATGATGAAGTTAAAATAGATATATATAAAAATTATATCCCTTTATGTCTAATTGGAGTTGTTGGATTGGGATTATATATATATAATTCTAAACAAGTTGAACCAGTGATAAAACAGGAACCTGTGATTCCGGAGGCCCCTATGGGAATACAAAAGAAAGAAATTGATCCATTTGAATTTAATTAAATTTAATATATAAAAATGACAACACAAATAGACGGAAAACAAATAGCAAACATGTTATATCATGCTGGAGTGGAAACAGTATTAACAATTGGGTATTCAGAATTAGGTAGAAAACTATTGAAAAGACCACCACCAAAAGTAGATTTTAATATGACAGATATTGGCATGTTATCCATTGATATATTACTTGCAATGGCAACGAAAGATATGTTAGTTAAACAAGGTATTATACCCGCTGATATTATGAAGTAATTTTATTTTCTTTAAAAATGGCAAGTGCAGTAGTAATGATGATTGGAGGGGCAGCAGTGAATGCATTAGCTTTTTCGGGTAGTAATTATTTTTTTTCACATATGGGTAGAAATAGTGATGAAGAGAGAAAAAGACATGATTTGGCAATGGAACAATTAGAAGCAGCACAAACAGAATGGAATGAAAAAAGAACAGAGAGGTTGGATTTTATTAATAAGCAACTGAAAAAGGAACACCATGCTGTGAATGAATTTGATGATGCCGATACAGCAATGAAGAATTATTTTTATATTACTGGTAAACTATTACCAGCTTTACCTCCGAAACCTACATTAAGTGATTTCTATACTCCATCAGGAGATCAGAAGAATAGGGAGATTGCATTTATTGTTGGTGGCATGGTATTAACAGGGTTTGTTGCATGGAAGTTTATTATATAAAGTATAAAAAAGGAAAAAAGAAAATGTGTCAATCAATATTAATTCAATTAACTCAGATATCTATTCCCATAGCAACATTAATAATTGTGACGTATACACTCAAACGGCTTAATAATGTAGAAAGAAATCTAGAAGACAAAAATAAATTAAGTAAAGTATAAAGATTCAATACCATAAGGTTGTGTATCTATTCCATTGTCACATATATATCTTTTATCATCAAAAGGAGATAACCCTATTTTATTCATTTGATTTAAAAATATATTATGTTTCTTATGTACTAAATTAAACATTGTTTTATGAATTATTCTTCTATTAAATAAACAATCTTCATATGATGCAGAATTAAATTCTTTTTTAGTTGTTTTATTAACACCTTTTGCTAAACATTTGAATTTAATATTTGAATCTTCTAAATATTCATATCCATACATTTTACTTTTTATTGCAATAAATTTTGACATTACATTGCCACCTAGTTCATCTTTGAACTTTCCGATTACTTTTTTATTTATATTTGAAAACAATGGATCTTCGTTTGGGTAGTTAGAGGTATCTAAATGATCTTTTATTTTTTCTAAATCAGAATATAGATCTTCTGTGAATATATTTAATACCATACTGTCGGTATCACTGTATAAAACCTCATTATTTGGAAAGTATTTTTCAATAATATCATAATAAAATTTATACATTACTAATTTTGAATAATCTAAAACACACATTCCTAAATAAATTGGTTTATTAAAGTACATTGATTTATAATTTAATAATACCGCTTTAAAATCATTATTGAAATCTATAATATCTTTAAAATTATCTTTTGAAGCTAATCGTTTTAAATCTTCGGGTTTATTTATTAATTCTACTATACATCTATTAGAAATATTTTCTAAAGTCTTTCCATAAAAAGAATTATTCATTAACTTCCAGAAATCTTTTTCAAAATCATTTGTTGCTTTTGCTCTCATTTTTGTATTGAAATCAATATAATCTTTTAACCATGGTTTATGATTAAAGGATATTATGCTATGAATTTTTGTTACTTTTATTCCAAGAGAAATGTAATATTTGAGAATATCATAATGTACAATATACTCTTTTTTATCATGAAGATCTAATATTAATTTTTCAACATTTCCTAATTTCATATTATTTTGTTTTAATAAATCTCTTGAATAATCTGATATTTCTTTTTTATTTATCTTTCTTGAAACAGGCATAGGCGGGAATTTTCTTAATTTGAATTTTGTTAAATTATCATATTCTAAATCTACTTTAAAAACCATTCCATCATCTTCATTACATTTATCCAAATAATAGTTTATATCTTGTTTTATATCTTCTTCCCATTTAAAGTTTTTATAAGGAAGTTTCTCTGACATTCCACAACCATATAAGTTATTAGCATCTGTATACCATAAATAATTTGAGTTTTTTATTTTATTACGTGAGTCTCCGATATCTTTAACTGTATATTTATTATTTGCTTTAACAAAACGATTTCCTAATACGCCAGAAAATCCACCTCGTATTCCTTTTTGAAACATCATTCTCATATCTGTATCAGCTAACAAATCTAATTCAATTCCTGTATACTTTAATCCTGCATTCCATGTTAATCCCGGTGCAGAATAACAATAAGCTGGATCGATTTCATATGATTTTAAACAGAGATCTCTAAAATTTTCAAATACATCTGTTAATATTAACACATCTAGTTTTTGATAAAGCATTAAATAATCTTTGAATGTTTTACAGTATCTGTTGAATATCTTTTTCCCATGTTCATATTCTTTTTCAGATATATCCTTTTGGTATAATATTGAATAAAATTCTTTTTTATCGGGGAATTCTTCTAATTTTAATTTTTCAAAAGAATCAAAGAAATCATAAGGAAATACTCCTTTAAAACTTCTTCCTTCATCATTATATTTTAAATCTTCAAATAAAACATCATCAGATAATTCTCTTTTAAGTATTTTATATTGATCATCTTTTAATGTTTTAGATAAATTATCTATGCTACTCAGTAAAAATCTATAGCTATCTTTAAAAACTAACTTAAAATATCGATCCCCAAATGTTATTGATATATAATTTTCACTATCCTTTGGTAATACCTTTAATTTTTTATATTCTGTTTCATGTTTTAATAATTCTTCTGTTATAAAATGAAAATCATATCCACTTCCATTATGAAAAAAGATTGGAAATTGTTTTCCATCTCTAGATTCTTTTCTATTACAACTAGAGCAGGATATTCCTCTAAATTGACCTGATAAATGATTATGTTCAATTACTTTTTCCTCTCTTTCTAATTTCTGTTTACACAAATAACAACAATCAGAAGTATTATATAGTTCTTCTTTTTTCGTTTTTGATATTTTAAAATTCTTTTCTGCACGAAAATAAGCCCATTTAATTTTATCATTATAATTTAAACATGTTTCAATAAAATCTTTTTCAGCATTTTCACTAGGTGCATAGTTAATATTTTTATTTGGTATAATATCCGGATATTGAGAAACTAATTGTAAATTATATGAAACTACTTTTTGTTGTTGTAAATTTATTGTATTATCTTTAAAAGATAGTTTAATATTTTCTCTTTTTATCTTTTCTTTTATTCTTTCGCTAAGTCTATTAATCTTTTTTTCATTATTTTCACAATATTTATTTATTTCATAATCACTTACTTCAATATGTTTTCCATCTTCAATCCATTTATCAAAAATGTTATCTATTAATTTATTAAAATATTTTGTAATGTATTTTTCTTTGATTTTATCTAAATATATTTTAGTTCTTTCATCAGATAATTTATTATTAACATAATTATGATAAATTATTTTAGATCTTTTTTTAGATATTTCTTCTTCTTTCATTATTTTATTGATAATCATATATTTTATTTTAGAATTAACATTATGTGATTTATATTTAATTCTTAATTTATTTATTTGTTTCCGGAGATCAGGATCCATATAATTTAATTTTATATTAATTGATTCAAAGTCTGCATATCCAACAAATGGTAGTTTTAATTTAAAATGAGGATTTTCAAATTTACACTTACTTCCTTTATTTGGCATAATAAATTTTAATGGTTCATTTGTTGTACATTCTTTCATGTGTTTTTCTAAAGCTTTTTCAGTAGTATATGAAGCAGCAATACAATTTCTACAATGATATCTTTTATTATGATTATGATTAAGATAAGCATTAAAATTTTTAATTAAGCAATAATGTTTTTTATCGTTTAGAGTGACATATAATAAATCTATAACATATTTTCTATCTTTAAATTTACTTCTATATAATGGATATATATTACGTAGATTCTTTTCTTGTAATGATTTAGAAAAATCAACTTCTTCAGGGTCTAAAAGGTTCTTTTCAATTCCAAATACATTGATAGTTATATTTTCATTTTGTTTTTCAAATGTTTCAATCGAATTTATACTTACTGGTGCTTTAATATTTTTCATATTAATAATGTCTAAATAAGGTTTGTAATTTGATACTCTTGCGGGGTTTTTATTCATTTTTGAAAATGTATCTGAAAAATTAGGATTATCATCAGGATTCTCTTTTAATTTATATAGCATTCCGGCAATTACACTATAGGCAAAACATTGGGTATCATTGTTTTTAATATTTAATAGACTATTGAATTTTTTTCCTAGATCAAAATAAGAAGAACCATTTAAACTTTTTACTCTAACGACTTTAACTTCTGTATTTTCTATTTCATTAAATATTAAACCAGATTCTTTTCCCTGATGTTCTTCTTCCCATACTTTATACTTTTCAATAATAGAATTATAAACTTCATTAAATTCGTTTTGTGCTCGAAGTTTTATAAACCCACTATTATAATGTCTCTCTATTTTTTCATTCATGGCTATAGGTTTTGAATAAATAGTTTTCATTATTAAATTAAATTTAACATTAGGAAATGATAAAACTAATCTTTTAACATCTGGTTTAATCTTTTTAAAATAATTATTTATATTAATACCACTTTTGTTAATAACTTCTTTAATATAGTTTTTATTATTTTTAGAGTTTGATTTTTTTGGTCCCATTTTATTAGAAACATTTTTTAATTAGGATTTCCGAATTCGGCAATTTTTATGATAATCAGGATATCTTAACATAAACTCTTGATAAGATTGTTTATATTTTTCTTTGTTATTTTGATAATGTTTTTGTTTCATAGGTTTTAGACATTGTTTACATGCAGATTTAACTCCCATCGGTTTATCCTTTGCTTTGTAATATTCACTTAGTAACTTATATTCCTTACATTTTGTACAAACTTTTCCTTCGGCCATTTTTTAAAAAAGCAAATTTTAACTATTAAAATGGAGCATCCAAAAATATATTGTTTACGGTGTAAAAAACATACTGAAAATAAATCAGTAGAGCAAGTAACAACAGCTAATAATAGACAAATGTTAAAAGCTAAATGTTCTGAGTGTGGATCTAAAAAGAATAGATTTATAAGCAGTATAGAGAGCAAGTCGGACGGTTCCCTTCTAACAAATAAATTAGCAGATGAATTACATCACAGAGTTATAAAAAAATTTCCTAAAAGACGTGTTTATGTTAATTCAATAGATCAAACATGGGCAGTTGATTTGGCAGATATGCAACAGTATTCAAAACAAAATAAACACTATAAATATTTATTAGCAGTTATAGATGTTTTTAGTAAATATGGTTGGTTAATTCCTTTAAAAAATAAAACAGGAGTAACAGTAAGTGAAGCATTTAAAACATTATTTAAAGAAAGAAAGCCGAAGTACATATGGAGTGATCGAGGGAAAGAATTTTATAATACACATGTAAAAGAATTGTTAAAAGATAATAACATAAAGTTATATTCAACTGAGAATGAAGAAAAATCTAGTGTAGTAGAACGTTGGATAGGAACTATGAAACAACGTATGTTTAAATATTTTACTGCTTATGAAACTACTAAATATTATGATGTATTAGATGAATTGGTTAATGATTATAATAATACAGTACATTCTTCAATTAAAATGACGCCTGTTGAAGCGAGTAAATTAGAAAATGAAGTAACAGTGTATGAAAATTTATATCCAGAAAAAGAAGAGGACACTAAAAAACCTAAATTCAAAGTCGGAGATAGAGTAAGGATATCAAAAAAGAAAGGTACATTTGAAAAGGGTTATACTACTCGTTGGAGAAAAGAAATATTTGTTATTGAAGAAGTTTTAAATACAGATCCTATTACTTATAAAATAAAGGATTTAAACGGGGAAGAAATTAAAGGTGGTTTTTATGATCAAGAATTACAGAGTACAGAGTTTTAAATATGATCTGAATCCAAACTGTTTGCCACTCTTCTTTATGTTTCTTCATTTTGAAAATGCATCCTATTTTAAAATTACTGTTTCTCGAGGTGACCCACTAGGGTAGGTTTTTGGGGTGGGTAAATTTATTTTTTTAGTGGGGGAGGGGAGTAATATAGCTTATTACTTTCGTCAGTTGATGTCTGAATCTATGACAACACTAAATAATCTACCGTTTACTGTTGATTGTATAGTAGACTTGCAAGATAAATAATTGCAACACGCTCACCTCTTAGCATTGCACTTTGCAATAATAGGATGCACTCTACGTTTTTTGTTCAGTGGTCGTAATAAAACAGAATTATTGCGTTGAATAGAATATTTAAGAGGTGAAAGCACCACTTTTGGACAATTATGAAAACAATTATTAAGAGAAATAGATGGAATGTGAAAAGAAGATGCCGAAAAGAGCTTAAGTGGTGTTAGCTGTACGCACGGCTTTAGTGATGCAAAATTAGTAGTATTTCTAGGGATATGAACAGAACACGCAGAGTGCATTCTAAGTGGTGTAAGGGGTATTATTAGTCTTTTGTTTGTTTGAAGTTCCATGTTTAAGAGAAGTAAGTTAGCACCTGTCCCTATGTATCGACTATAACTCTACAGAAAGAAGGTTCGACATTTATTATAAAGTAATTCCAATTGGAAAAATGTGAAGATTGAAAATGGTTAATGTAAGTAGTGAAAAAAGTAACTGGTGCGACGTTAGCAACTCATCGCCAAATCTGCTCCCATCCCAAGGGCGACTGATGCGAATACCAAACGAATGTGGCACTCTTGGTCAGGATTCTGTAAACTGTTTAATATCAGTGTATTGAGCTGGAATACACAAATTAATTTGTTCTGACATTTTGAAATTATTAATTAATGACAGATCTGTATTGCGCACTGTCTGATCAGTAAATGATATCCTCGCAGGGTATATAGCGATCTAATTTTTATCCATATCTTCTTTATTGTACTTCCAAACCATAAGTGACGCTCAAAAGAATCGTCTTGTTTTGACGGTTATTTTGAGGGGTTACTTAATTAGGTTTTTCATGAGAAATAAGGAAGTTAAAATTTAAAAAAAAATGTTTATCTGGAGCCCTGGATACTGCTATAAAAACATATATATGTTTGAATTGTGTAGATGGTGCTGCATCTTGCTAATATGAAGTACCAATGACTGTTATTGATGTTGCTACAACAGCGCTCCTTCTCTGCAACTGCCCTACCAAAAACGATTCCTCACAACGACCCTTGTCGCTGGTCCCCAAACAAGACAATTATTTCTAACCATTTCACTGCTGCAGTCACGTCTGCTTAAAATTGTCGTCTGCTGTTCTTCGAATAGTTACATAATGATAAGTTTGATTGAAAAAGCTTAACTATGAGTGACAAACAGCTTGAATCCAGATCAGAAGCGGTGTCTGATCTGGATTCAAGCTGTTTGCGCAAATGTTTACCAATTTCCCTCCCTGTAACATCTCCCTCCGAACAACACACTCAATGCGTGTCTCCCATTTGGTGTCGTTGTAGAGTGGGAGCGCTGAATATGCATTTGAATTACTAAAGTTGTTGATGATGTTGATTCTTGATATAGTATTAAGTATTACTGATTGTATTTATAAGAAATTGACAATGATAATGAGTTGTATTAACCCATTATCACCTGAAACTTCCAATGGACAATTCCTGTTTGCAATAATGGCTGGTCCATTTTAGACTATATAGGGTTGTTTTTATGATATATTGAAAAATGACAATGAAGTCCTTGATAAGAGGGCTCCTGTAGGAGCCCTCTGATCAAGGACTTCATCATTTGCATTGGACAAGTCTATTCTTAACATATGCATTTTTGGTAAAAGAACATCGAGGGCTTGGTGCAAAACTATTGTAACTCCCTCACAATAGTGAGGGAGTTACAATAGTTTTGCACCAAGCCCTCGACATATATGAGTCACTAGGGCTCAATGAGTAAAATAACACATTATAAGATGAGATGAGAAAATAAAAGAATGACATATTTACATTTCCTGTTCCTTTTTCCATGGATGAATGAAACTGGACTACTTGGACAGTTTCTGGTGATGCCTCCCCCTGCTAAAATGCTGGTCCTAAAATCCTTTTGGCCATCTTCCAACCATAGTCCAACCACTGCGTAGACTTACAGTAGACAATTGTTATCAGAAATGACTAACTCTCACCAAGTTGTCTAATTAAAGGTTCAAACACAAAGTTTTATGGCGTCATTGAAGTGTTCCCCTTTGCTGTAGGATTTGGCCGTCTTTTAACAACTAACACAATGTTGTCTTTGGCAGAACACCCAGCAACAATATCATATTCAATCATCAAAAGTCTTCCTGCAATTTTCTTAGCACTATCTTTTGTAACTGTAGTAGACAAGGCAAGGACTTTGCACTGTTGGAAAATTGTCCGCAACTGGTGTAGATCTTGAAAATCTTTTCTGTCGCCCCATTGGAGGATACAAAATGCCTCATTAACAACTATGAATTTATTCCGTGATGAGTACTTGTCAGTAGAAAAGATTTCATAAAGCACTTAATTATTAAGTATTTGCTCAGGATGAGCAAACAAATAATTACATGTATATAGACCATTCTGAAGTTTCTGTAAGTCATACAGTTCTGGAGCTAGAGATGTTGCTTGCTGCTGAAGTTTTCTCACTTGCTGCTCCATAAGGCATTTAATGGCACTATTACAATAACAAGGGATCCAGAATCAATGAATGGAAGTAACTCATAAACCAATGACGTCCCGCAGCCAGTCGGTAGGGCACAAATACAATCCTTTCCTTTGGGTCAATACATCTAGTGCTGCTAGCTGGAGCTTTTTCAGTGACTGCATGTTGGCGTTATAAGTCTCATTGTATTTTTGTAGAGCATCCATATACCGGTAATCTTGCTTCTGAAATTAAAAATAAAAGATTACCGACTTCATCTTCAATGTAACTTTATTTTAACTGACCAGAGCACAAAGTGCTCAAGGTAAGCTTTTGTGATACCGCTCTGTTCTGCGTCCGGCCTTCTGTAAACAATTGCAAACAACTTTTCCTCTGAAACCATAGACCCAGTGTAACTAAATTTTGTCAGATAAATGCTGTTGGTTTGAGTTTCAAAAGTGTCAAAATAAAGTGGGTAGGGCTTATGGTCTTGTTGCCACGGCAACCGTGCACAATATCTAGAAAAATCTATGAAACCGTGGGTCTGAGTTCAATTTGGTTTTCATCAAAATGTTTCTTTATGGATATACTTCAAAATGTATTAAATAATTTTGATCCGTTAAATACATGGCCGCCAGAGGGCGTGGTCATTTTCGGTGTCCTGGTATTGAATTAATAGTTGAAACCTTCTAGAAGTCATATGTCGGGCTGTATCTTTATAAATGAGACTATCGGTGTCATGTACTTGATAAAGTTAAGGTCATACTGGAATATAAGTCATGTTGGGTCATAAAGTAGGTCAGTAGGTCAAATCGCAGAAAAAGCATTTTGCCACTCCAGAGGCCATATTTGTTCTTAAAACTTGCTTAGAATGATTATCTTGACAAAAGCTGCACTTTGTGTGAATATGGGTTACATAAGGTCAAAAAGTAGGTCAGTAGGTCAAAACATAGAAAAAGCTTTTAAATACTGTAGGAGCCTTATTTTTAGCTACCATTGTCACTGATCACCTTAACAAAAACTAGGCCATGTAGTGCCAGTAATATGGATAACAGGGGGTCAAAAAATAGGTCAGTAGGTTAAATTTTAGGGAAAGCTTCAAAGTACTCTAGGGCCCACATATGTTGTCCTGAACTTCATGAAACCACTTCAAATTGATTACCTTATTGGTAGCCATAATCCATCGATGGTTGATAATATAATTGTTTTAACATAAAATGTTATATATGTACTCAGAAAAGCTGAATATAATTATGTGATCAGGTCAAAATTAAAACAACGGACAGGGTTTCCCTTAGGCAGTGCTATTTTTGATCAACTTAGCAGGTTAAAATTGAAAAATCGGGCAGGGGTTTCCCCTAGGCAGTGCCACTTTTGATACACCCCTTTGTTAAAGCTGCATATATATGATCAGGTCAAAATTAATAAAATGGGAAGGGGTTCCCCTTAGGCAGTGCCATTTTTATACGCCCGTCTTCAGATGGGACGTATTATGTCGTGGCGCTGTCTGTCTGTCCGTCCGTTAACTTTTTCATATCCAGTCTCTAACTCAAACAAATTTAGTCAAATCCTTTGAAACTTGGTCAGAATGTGAATGACCATAATATCTCGATCAAGGTTAATAACCAGCAAGTTTGCCCCAGACATTCAAGAGTTATGCCCCTTTTTTCGTTAAAAACGTGCATATTGTAGTTTGTTCGCGCCCTTTCTCAAACAAATTTAGTCCGAACCCTTTGAAACTTAGCCAGCATGTGTATGACCAATATGTCTCGGTTTGTTGGATAACCAGCATGATTGCCACAGACATTCAAGAGGTATGCCCCTTTTTCATAAAAAACGGGCATTTTTTAGTGTGTCCGCTCTCTAACTCAAACAAATTTTATTCCAATCCTTTTGAAACATTGGTCAGCATATGACCCCTAACTTTCAGAGTTCCTTCCCTTTCGTTCACTTTACCTGATAGGTTTTTAGTATGACTACATTCTAAGATCAATTTGACGGGCGTATAATGTGCCCGGCTTGCGGTGCTCTTGTTGATCAACTTAGCAGGTTAAAAATGAAAAATCGGGCAGGGGTTCCCCCCCTAGGCAGTGCAACTTTTGATATACCCCTTTTATGATGACCTTCCCAAGATGGTTGGACAAGGCAAAATATTTTATAAGAGCGAGTAAGCTGGGGGCAGATTCCATTGATATTGTAACCTATTACCCCATAAATACGCATTTTATGCCTTTAATTCATTCCTCCACTGAATTAAATAATTCCAATTTATATAGTCTTAATATAACCCATATGAAAATATTCCCATACACTAAAATACTATAGCTTTAAGCAGGTTTTAAGTAAAGCAGAATGCACCTTAAGGCACATTCTGCTTTATTTTCAACCTGCTTTAAGTGGTCACCTAGTCTTCAAATCTAGAAACAGGCGATGGGGTAATGGGTTAATATGGAATCGCCTACTCGCAGAATGAGAAAGATGGTAGTAAAACAAACACTTGTACATGGCGCCGTAAATAATCGACATTATTATAATTGATCACCGCTACAGCACTAATTCTGACACATTTGCTTATTGTGAGAAGGTACTAGAGAATCTAGTGGAGGTAAATGTAACATAGTAACTTCTTCACCTTTCCAGATTGTCTGGAACTTCTTTACCGTTCTACTTTTTAACTGATTTGCACTGACGCCCAGCTGTGCATAATCCGAGAGAGGGGATGTCACAGTTTATAAAGAAAGAAAGAAAGTATAGCTGAAATCTACTATCAAAATTTGTCTAAGGTTCTTGGTGCCCCTACATACTTGGTGAAACTGAAAGCGAGTTTTTCATGAAATGGTTGGTCACCAAATATGTAGTATTATCTGTTCAAGACAGTGGTATCACTGGTTGCCAGCCAGCTCATTGTTGTCAAGCTAAGGACCAATAAAATTGGAGGTTAAAAATGTTTTCTTCATAAATTAATATATTCCACCAAGTTACCCCCCCCCCCTCCAATTTCTTCCAAAGTTATTCTCCGATTTCTTCTAGGGTAATGAAAAACAACCACTTATCATGACCATGTTACCTTGAGTACATACCCGAAAAGAAAACCACCACACGAGCTTCATTGTTGCTGATTATAATGTAGATGGAACCACAGGGGCTTTGAACGAAAAATGTATTCAAATCTATATACAAGGTAGTATATAATTATATAGTATATACAAGCGAAATTACTCGAATTACTCGAACCCGATCAGAAACCTGACCTCCGGTGTTCGACAGCCCATGAAATAAAAGAATGTCCTCTTTCACGCAATGTTTGTCTTGGTACATAGAGTTGAAAGGCTAATATTGTGGTGACTCGCTATGTTGTCTGTATAGCAGAGATTGTTTTAAGATGGCTAATTCTGATTGAAGGTTCAGGTAAATGTGCACCATTTATCCGTTCCCTCAACGTATATTGTTGATTTATTGAGTAATTCCATATCTTATAGTTCAAACAGAAATTCATGTTTACCGGTATTGAAACGGTCTGTTTACGATCGCTGCTATACATTACACAACAATATATGTCGTGTATTGAAATGACGCTGCTTGTTTCAGCATATCAACATTTAACCTACCTGATCTATTTCGTTTAAGGATGATGTTTTAACCTGCTTTCCGCGTTTTGACTTCTACCTTTGACGAATAGATCTACCATTACTTGAATTATCAAATTTGATGTTTTGTATCAAAGAAGGTTCCCTGGTTCAATGATGAATGCAGGCAAGCTAAATCGGACTTTTATAAGTGTAAAAGACTGTATAAGGGTAATAAATGTAACTTTAATTTACGTAAGTTTATGGAAAGTAGGAATAATTACGTTTATGTAAAAAGAAGAAATAAAAATAAATATTTTAGAAAAGAAAAAATAAAATTAAGTGACATGAGTATGAAAAATCCTAGTAAATTTTGGAAATTCATAAATAAGTATAAAAATAATAAAAACAAAGAAAATTTAATAGATTCTGAAACCTTTAAGAATCACTTTGCCAAATTATCTAATGGAGTTGATGCACAGTATATATATGATGAAACGTTACCATTACCTGATACAGATATAAACATTGAACAGCTTGATAAATTGTTTGATTGTGACGAAATTAACAAAACTATTGCATCCTTAAAGAGGAATAAAAGCCCTGGTATCGACAACATTGCTGCCGATTTCTTTATTGATGCAAGAGATTTTATATCACCATTTCTAGTACCTATTTTCAATAAAATATTTAATAGTGGAAATTATCCTTCATCTTGGACGACCGGTATTATTATACCTTTGTTCAAGAAGGGTGATAAGGAAAATCCAAATAATTACAGAGGTATTACCTTGATAAGCTCTCTGGCAAAAATTTTCTCTTTGTGTCTTAGAAATAGATTGAATAAATGGTGTGAAAATGAGCAGTTACTGAACTGTTCGCAATTCGGTTTCAGAGATAATAGGGGTACTGTTGATTGTGTTTTTATATTACATTGTATTATCCAAAAAATACTGTCTAGTAACAGTAAATTGTATTGTGCTTTTATTGATTATGAAAAATGTTTTGATACAATCATAAGAGACGCTCTTTGGATTAAACTTGTGCAAACAGGTATTAGCTGTAAATTTTTAAGTATGCTTAAATCTATTTACAAAGATGTGTCAGCATGCGTGAAAGTGTCTGATTATGAAGATTTATCCGCTCTGTTCAATATAACGGTTGGGTTGAAACAAGGGGAGCCACTCTCACCGATCCTATTCATTCTTTTTGTGAACGATGTAAGCGATAATCTAGATCTTAATAAATTGACTGAAAAGGATCTCACACAGCTTTCTATATATTTACTTCTTTTTGCAGATGATATCGCAGTCTTCACGACAGATAAAAATAGCCTGCAGGCACAACTTGATAGTTTATATTTGTATTCGACTAAATGTGGTCTTAAAATAAATGTAGCGAAAACAAAGATTTGTGTTTTTGAAAAAAGACGATCAGCATTAAATTTTGAGTGGTTCATAAACAACGAGAAAATAGAAGTTGTTGATAATTTTTGTTATTTGGGTGTAAAATTTATGAAAACTGGAAATCTAGTCTATGCTTTTAAAGCATTAAAAGACCAGGCCACGAAAGCAATGTATAGTCTTTTATATTTATTTCGGAAAATAGAATTAGATGTACGTACCAAACTTCTACTTTTTGACAGGATGGTTGTTCCTATCATTACGTATGCATCTGAGGTTTGGGGTATATACAATTTCAAGGAGATAGATAAACTTCATATAAAATTTTGTAAAATCATACTTGGTGTACGATCTCAGTCTGTAAATTATGCAGTTCTGGGAGAATTAGGTAGATTTCCGCTTTCTGTTATATGCATAGAAAGATCGTTAAAATACTGGTTGAAAATCAAGAAATATGGTGATAATATGAGTACTGTTTATAATATCTATAGAGAGCATTGTATAACTTTGATGGGAAACAATAAGAGTTGGGGTAGTCATATAAAAAGAAAATTAGATAGTTTGGGTTACACGTTTATTTGGGATAACTTGGATACTACTGCCAATTACTTTCCTGCTATACAGAGGAGAATAAGGGACAATTTTATCCAGGAATGGCGAACATCAATAACAAACTCACCAAAACTGAAATACTATGTAATGTTCAAGGAATCATTTGAAATGGAATCTTATCTACAAAATATAACTAACAATTCTTTACGCATGCATCTTACAAGATTCCGTATTTCCTCGCATAACTTGGCTATAGAAGCTGGAAGATATACTAATATTGATCGTAGAAATAGAGTCTGTATCTTTTGTAATCAAAATGCTATTGAATCAGAATATCACTTTTTATTAATATGTCAAAAATATAAACAAGAAAGAGTTGAAATTTTAAAACATATTTCATGGTCCTCTCTAAATAAGTTCATAAAATTGCTTTCTTCAAAGAACAAAAAAGTACAATTAAACGTAGCAAAATATATCAAGGTTGCAATGAATATACGAAATAATGTAGTTGCAGAATGATAATATCAATAATATACTATAATAGTGTATATACAAGTTATAATATTTTCAGTTGAATGTTTTTAACTTGTAAAATTGAGTTGTTAAGTTGAGTTGTGTTTATGTAAATGTCATGGTCATATTTCACGTTAATTGATCTATTGTACATGGCCAATGGCGCTTTTATGTTGCCGATTGCCAATAAAATTGAGTTGAGTTGAGTTGAGTTGTTGTATCTTGACATGTTGCACCGGTCGGGAAGTGACGTGTGTTAACACGTCATCTCGGTATAGCTCCACGGCTAGCGCTAAATGTCAGTAGTCTCATGTCTGACGTCACATTTTTTGCGCTTCTGCTGACGTCACGCTTTCGTGTGTAAACTCTGAAATCGTCGTCTACACCTTTTTAGCCACTGAGAGGAATGCAGAATCATAGGTAAGTTATCGGTTGTCTGAATATTACAATGAAACTTGCTGTAATATATGTCCTTATAGATGTATGATAAATTCCCGGGTATCATGTCATGACCCACGAGGATGTCTTATTAGTTTAATAAGCGACTCTAACAACAGATGTAGGATGAAATACGCTCGTATGAATTTGTTCTACTAGACACTGTTCACAGTGATTATCCATAAATCAGAATATTTCATATGAACTTTCAAACAGTGTAGACCCTGATGAGACGCTGCAACTACGGTGGCTGATCAGAATATTCCCTGTTTGCTTATGTCTTCTCTTGTTGACGAATTGGGGTAATCCATTAATTAAGGGCTTAAATTAATGAAAATGAAAGTGAAAGTAGAGACGAGGACGAGATTTTGTGATATAAATGTATTGATACATTGTTTTGGATTTTAATTTGACAGAAACCCTTTATATCACAGTATGTATAGGTTATTATCACTTATAAGTACGGCCTTCAGCCCTTGCTGTACAATAGTGTTTTATGGCAACGTGGCAGAGTGTATGACTGCGAACATGGCGACCCGGGTTCGATCCCAGGTCTGAGTGGACATGTTTCTTTCTATGAACACCTAGTTACATTTGACGACCGACGTAGGGTAATATGAAACTCACAGAGAGTACATATCAATATATAATAAAAAGATAAACTCTTGGAGTGTTCATTATTTAGGAATTCGGGACCATTTCTGTGTAGAGATGAGTGTAGCCGGGTTGAATTATAGTTAAATGGTGAGAGATTTATGTCAGCGGCCTGAGTAACTCAAAACGGAGACCCTCGATCCGTAAGGTTTGAGCTAAGGTGGATGCACATTGTTTCACACCAGGTCTATGTTACATTTGCACAGAACGGGAGGTTGCGTGTTCAAACCAAAACCAGCGCTCACTCTCTACAACGACATCCAGTGGGAGACACAGAATGTGTCCGTTGTTCGGAGGGAGTCGTTATAGGGAGGAACATTTGTTTCATTTGAAAACAGCTTGAATCCAGAGCAGACGCCGCGTTACGCGGCGTCTGATCTGGATTCAAGCTGTTTGTCACTCGTTATGAAGTGTTTTTCTGTCGAATTGTCCTTTTATGTAAATTTGAGAAAAACAACAGACGAAAATTTTAAGCAGACGATATGGCAGCCGTAAATAGGTTGGACATAAGTGTCCTGTTTAATAGGGAAAAGCAGCAAGTGTCGTTGAAAGGAAGGGGGTCGTTGTTAGAAGGGCCATTGTAGGGAGGGAGTGCTGTACTTATTAACTGGTAGTAATGGCTCCCCTCCTTGGCGCTCAGGATTTCGGGTTAGCATTATGACTGGTTCGTCGGTGTCGGGATAAAGTCCCAGTCTCTGACGTACCCGATAAGTGCCTCTGTTAGTAATACTCGAAAGAGGTGTAAAGCAGTATCAAAAGACAAACAAACATGGTGAGACAAATATGCAGTCAGACCTGAACTTTAACCCGGGATCCATAAATTACAGGGGAGTACTCTCCCATCTGAAATATCCGTGCATTACAAAAAATCTCTTACAATTTAATTATAAACACAACCCGGTTACATTTACCTTAGTATTCAAAGATGATCTAATCATGGAAAAATTATCTTTTATGCCAACAAAGTATGTGAATTGGGAACATACAATTTTTCCCTATCTGCATGTCCGTTTATCTGTCTGTCTGGTGTGGTGCAGTTGTAACCCGATCGACAACGATACCTGAAGTCGTGAGTTCGATACCCCGCTTGACTGACCAAGTCTTTCGGATGAGACTTTCTAAGCCTATGTTCAATGTATCTGTGATTCGCACTGGTCATCTAAAATTAACCAGAGAATCCTGATAATAAGCGTATGGCATCACGCCCGGATTTTCTGTATCCGCCCCTCTCTCTTTGGGGTCCAATTAGCCCATAGATAGCAGAATCTGATCTTAACAAACAACAACCTGCCTGCCTTTGTCCCAAAACCATAACAGTGCTTATAACTTTTGCACTGCTAAACTCGTGGCTTTAATAGTTGGTGTGTGCCATGTATTTGTCAAGACCAAAAATGTGGAAATCCTTGCATATTGAAAAAATCTCATGTCACTTCAGTGTACATAGTAAAGAATACTACGAAGACATAAATATCCTAATATTATAACAAGAATTTAATTTATGGCACGGGGCTGAGACCTTGATGCATTTAAAATCATTGGCATTGTCATATATACTTACATGGTAATCCTTGCAATATGAAAGAATTCTCATTTCACCTCAATGTAAGTAGTACAGCATACTATAGTGACTTGGAAATATTTACATAATGACAGGAATATTATGTTACATAAAGGAACATGCTATAATACACTATAGTGTCACGGACATTCTTGCAACATGACAGGAATCTTATGTCACTTCAAAGTACATTATGTAGAATACTATAGTAACATGGAAATATTTGCAATATTACAGGAACTTAATGTCAAATCCGTGTTCATAGTATAGACTACTATGGTTACATATACTCCATGCAACAAATGGAATCTAACGTCAATTCATGGGAACAAAGTATAAAATACTTTCTGAACATGGAAATCCATATATAATGACAGGAAACTCATGGAATCAAAGGGAACATGGTATATAATACTATAGTAACATAGAAATTCTTGCAATATGACAGGAATCTCATGTCACCTCAGTCTTCATAGAATAGAATACAATGATTACATGCAAAATCACAGTAATCTAATTGGAGTTCAATATACATAGTCGAGAATACTTTAGGGACATGAAAATCCTTGCATTATGACAGGAATCTCATGTCACCTTCAGCAGTGTATATTGTAAGGAAATCTTAAATGGCACGGACAACCTTGTATTTTTACAGTAATCAAATATCAACTCAGTGTACAAAGTATAGAATACTATAATGGCTTAGATAAACTTGCATTAAAACAGGCATTTGATATCACCTCAGTCAACATGGTATAGGCAACAACAGTGACATAGAAATCATTACATCATGACAGGAATCTCATGTCACCTAAATGAACATGGTATAGAATCCTATTGTGACATGGAAATCAACGCATTATGACATGAATTTCATGTCACCACAGTGTACATAGTATAGAATACTATAGTGACATGGAAATTCATGCATTAAGACAGGAATTTGATGTCACTTTAGTGAGCTTATTATAGAAAACTATAGTGATATGGAAATACTTGCATTGTAATAGGATTTTGATGTCAACTCAGTGTACATGGTATAGAATTCAACAGTGATATTAAAATCCTTACAATATGACAGGAATCTCATGTAACATTAATGAACATGGTATAGAATACTATAATGACATGGACAGCCATGCATTATACCAGGAATCTAATGTCACCTCAGTGTACATAGTTTAGAATACTATACTGACATTATAAAACAGGCAATATGACAGGCATCTCATGTCACCTCGGTGAACATAGTATAGAATATTATAGGCACATGGACATACAGGCATTATGACAGACATTTCATGTCACCTCAGTGTACATAGTATAGCATACTAAAGTAAACATGGAAATACAGGTAGTATGGCTGGAATCTCTTGTCACCTCCGTGTACATAGTAGAGAATACTCCAGTGACATATACATACTTGTATAATGACAGGAATCTCATGTCACCTCAGTGTACATAGTATAGAATACTATAGTGAAATGGAAATAAAGGCATTATGACAGGAATCTCATGTCACCTCCGTGTACATAGAATAGAATACTATAGTGATATGGAAATTATTCTATAATTAGGGTAAATCTCATGTCACCTCGTGTACATAGTATAGAATACTATAGTGACATGGGAATACTTGTATAATGACAGGAATATCATGTCATCTAATGTACATAGTATAGACTACTATAGTGACATGGACATACAGGCATTATTACAGGAATCTCATGTCACCTCTATGTACATAGTATAGAGTACTTTAGTGACACGGAAATACTTGTATAAAGACAGAAATCCCATGTCAACTCAGTAAACATAATATAGAATACTATAGTAACATGGACATACAGGCATTATGACAGGAATCTAATGTCACCTCAGTGTACATAGAAGAGAATACTTTGGTAACATGGAAATACAGGCATTGTGACAGGAATCTCATGTCACCTCCGTGTACATAGTATAGAATACTATAGTAATATGGTAATACTTGTATAATGACAGGAATCTCATGTCACACTAGTGTATATATATAATATACTATAGTGACATGGAAATACAGGCAATATGACAGGCATCTCATGTCACCTCGGTGAACATAGTATAGAATATTATAGTCACATGGACATACAGGCATTATGACAGGAATCTCATGTCACCTCAGTGTACATAGTATAGCATACTAAAGTAGCATGGAAATACAGGCATTATGACTGGAATCTCATGTCACCTCAGTGTACATAATATAAAATATTATAGTGACATAGGCATACAGGCATATTGGCAGTAATCTCGTGTCACCTCCGTGTACATAGTAGAGAATACTATAGTGACATTGAAATACTTGTATAAAGACAGGAATCCCATGTCACATCAGTGTACATCAGGGCTCCAGATAAGAGATAGTTATTTCAACAAATCAAACATTTTCTCACTCATTTCAGCACCAAATCCTATGGTGTCACTACTCATTAGCATCGTTTCTTCGAGACGATTCTAATGAGTAGTGACACCATAGGGTTTAATTCAGAAATAAAGATTTTTGTGTTTTGAAAAACTACCCTTATCTGGTGCTCTGGTACATAGTATAGACTACTATAGTAACATGGAAATGCAGGCATTATGACAGGAATCTCATGTCACCTCCGTGTACATAGAATTGAATACTGTAGTGATATGGAAATTACTGTATAATTAGAGTATATCTCATGTCACCTCCGTGTACATAGTATAGAATACTATAGTGACATGGGAATACTTGTATAATGACAGGAATCTTATGTCATCTAATGTACATAGTATAGAATACTATAGTGACATGGACATACAGGCATTATGAAAGGAATCTCATGTCACCTCCGTGTACATAGTATAGAATACTATTGTGACATGGAAATACAGGCATTATGACAGGTTTCTCATGTCACCTCAGTGTAAATAGTACAGAGTACTTTAGTTACATGGAAATACTTGTATAAAGACAGGAACCCCATGTCAACTCAGTAAACATAGTATAGCATACTATAGTAACATGGACATACAGGTATTATGACAGGAATCTCATGTCACCTCCGTGTACATAGAATTGAATACTATAGTGATATGGAAATTATTCTATAATTAGGGTAAATCTCATGTCACCTCGTGTACATAGTATAGAATACTATAGTGACATGGGAATACTTGTATAATGACAGGAATATCATGTCATCTAATGTACATAGTATAGAATACTATAGTGACATGGACATACAGGCATTATTACAGGAATCTCATGTCACCTCTATGTACATAGTATAGAGTACTTTAGTGACACGGAAATACTTGTATAAAGACAGAAATCCCATGTCAACTCAGTAAACATAATATAGAATACTATAGTAACATGGACATACAGGCATTATGACAGGAATCTCATGTCACCTCAGTGTACATAGAATAGAATACTATGGTTAGATGGAAATATAGGCATTGTGACAGGAATCTCATGTCATCTCCGTGTACATAGTATAGAATACTTTAGTAATATGGAAATTATTGTATAATGACAGTAATCTCATGTCACCTCAGTGTAAATATATAGAATACTATAATGACATTGTAAATACAGGCATTATGACAGGAATATCATGTACATAGTATAGGATACTATAGTGACCTTGAAATGCAGGCAATATGACAGGCATCTCATGTCACCTCGATGAACATAATATAGAATATTATAGGCACATGGGCATACAGGCATTATGACAGGAATCTCATGTCACCTCAGTGCACATAGTATAGCATACTAAAGAAACATGGAAATACAGGCATTATGGCTGGAATCTCATGTCACCTCAGTGTACATAATATAAAATACTATAGTGACATAGACATACAGGCATATTGACAGTAATCTCATGTCACCTCAGTGTACATGTTAAAGCATACTATAATGACATGGAAATACAGACATTATAACAGGAATATCATGTCACATTAGGGAACAAGGTATAGCATACTATAATATTTACATTCACCATGTAAAGTCTTTATGTAATCCTATTAAAAATTTGCGGTGCATCTGCCGATGAACCTACACTTCGGAACTGGTTTTAGCCAGTTCGGATGTCGCCCGTGCTATTCGTGGACTTCTTCAAATAGACTACATCGGGCACTTAACACTAAGCTCCCATTGGTCGACGGTCATATGACACTAGCGGAGTGATACAGACACATAGGTCGTTGCCATCGCGTTGCTATGTGTGTAAATGGGTTAAGAAAACAACCGCGACCTGTATTTTTAGAATGTGCTTTGGCAATAGATATTCAAGTTGCACTGTTATTTGTTTGCCTTGTAAGTCTTTTCCATTTACAGAGAGAAAGTTTACTGGAAAAAATCCTGAATTTTTAATACAGTTAGAGTACATGTAGTTGGGACTACTTTCCCACCATATTTAGAAATTGGAATGGCTATTACATCGACATTACATCTAGCAAACCTCTTTGACCGGTATATGATAAATTCTTATACAGAAAAACAAATCTGGCCAATAAACACATTAAATTGATAAGACAGAAAATATAAATATAAGGAATAAACAACATCTCTTTGCCGCTCATGACGGTATGACTACATTAGCTTCGGGGGCTAAATTTAACGAAAACGCCCTTCGGGCGTTTCCGCAATTTACCCCCTGCGAAGCTAATGTAGTCATACCGTCATGAACGTCAAAATATGTTGTTTTTTCCTATAAGGACATGGACATACAGGCATTATGACAAGAATCTCATGTCACCTCAATGTACGTAATATAGAATACAATAGTGACATGGAAATACTTGTATAATTACAAAAATCTTATGTCACCTCAGTATAGAATACTAGAGTGACATGGAAATACAGGTATTTTGACAGGAACATCATGTCACCACAGTGTACATAGTATAGACTACTACAGTGACATGGAATTAAAAACATTATAACAGAAATATCATGTCACCTCAGTTATAATGACATGGAAATCCGTGCATTTTGACACTAATCTCATGTCCATATTATGTTTAACTAGATGCCATGGGTGTCCAGTCATTATGTCAGGAATTTAAATAATCGTAGTACTCTAGCATGTTCATTGAAGAGACATGAACTGCAATTCATAGCATGTACACGTATGTGTTAATAACCTCAAGAAATGAATGTTATCATGTTTAGGAAATAGTTCTGTATTGTCAATGTTTTTCATATCTAAATTGTGATGTTATAATTTTAGGAAAATGGGGACCAGCACAACATCAAAAGGGAATGGTTTCATGTACAGGACACACGGACAGTCGGGTGCATGGCAAGACTACATATCCGTTTCATAACAAGGTACATATACAGGGATTACTGATATGATTGAACATTCTTTCAGAAGAAGTTAAGATTATTTTCTATATTTTCAACGTTAGTAGTTTAATTGATTCTTCAAAGTTTCACAGGGTTTTAATGTAATTTCAATCGTTTTGGTGGACTTTACTTTTTTTATATACCCACCTCTAAAAACGGTCGTACAAGTATATTGGCGTTGCATTGTCCGTCCGTCCGTCCGTGAATACGATTGTCCATTCGAGCGCACGAAAGGTCATTTGTTGGGTAGGGAGAACAATAGATTCCATTCATTCCGTGATTGCCCTATTGTTATTGTTGGGTATTTTAGTGTACTGTTGGGTACTTTTAAACAAAAATATACCCAACAAATGTCCAACTGTGAGAACGTCCGTTCGTTCGTCCATCCGTCCATTCGTCCGTCAACATTTGTTTGTCCGGAGTTTTTCCAGAAAACTATCCAAAGGATACTAATGAGACTTCACACAAATCTTATATGCATCAACCGATCTGAAGCTGAGTTGAGTTTGAGGTCCATTTAAATTTTCGTTACAGAGTAATCTGCCCTTGGTGTACTCAAATATGCTATAAAACGCTTGTCCGGAGTTTTTCCGGAAAACTATCCAAAGGATATTAATGAAACTTCACACAAATGTTATATGTACCAAGATCTGAAGCTGAGTCCAGTTTGAGGTTCATTAGGATTTTATTTACAGAGTTATGTGCCCTTGATGTACTAAAGTATGCTTAAAAGGCTTGTCCGTTTTTTCCGGAAAACTATACAAAGGATATTAATGAAACTTCACACAAATGTTAAATGCATGGATATCTGAAGCTGAGTCCAGTTTGAGGTACATTCAAATTTTCGTTACAGGGCCCTATTCGTTTACAAAATGTATAATATCTGGTTTTCGTGGTTGTTTTCAGGTTCGAGCAATACTATGTTCCGGACGATACTTGAAGAAAGAAAAGACAGTATGAACTAGAAACACTGTGTCAGAATTTAAAGACAGGGAATGTGAAAGCAAAGGACGTCATTTTTGTCTGACTGCCGATGAAAGAATGCCATAACTGATAAAAGTGCCTTTTCCAACAGAATTCAGGGGGCAGGTTTTCTCCCATGTAAGAATGGGAATTACATCTGTCCCGTACATTAAGAAGGTATTCGACAGCTTTGTAGAAAAAACTTGACCACAGAATTTAATACCAAGCCATCAACGTATTATAGGGCATATCACCCAACCAACCACACATTTAATTATGATAACGGTTCAGACAGTGAAAGCATAATGCAAGACAAATGGGGAATAGTATCAGTTTAATACTGTTTTAAAAAATAAAGCTGAAATTAAAGGAACTAGGATTAAACAGTTACCGTATTACAGTATAACCCTTTCTTTTAATACGACCACTATATTTGGTGCTTTCTGCTTAACTTTCACCTTGCTTTAAGCAACCACCTGCCTAAAGTAACCACAATTTAGCACCATCTGGTGGTTATAATAGAAGGGTGTTATTGCAAGTACTGTCAGACTTCAATATCTGGAACGCGCTAGATTTAAACATACCCTCTTTAAAGTTAAAACGTTGGTTAAAAATGAGTATTCCATAAAAAGGCTTTATTCAGTGCAATTCATGTAAGATGTTTATGATGACTGATAATGATGTACATGTATTTGTTTTATATGCCAAAATAGAAGTTATTTCAAAAATATACTGCATTTGTTATTCTTTCACTTTCATATCGGCTTATTTTGGTAATGGAATGTATAAAACAATTAAAGACGTTTCCTCATTCCATTGATGGACTACCCCCAATTGTTCTCGATAGGCGAGAAAAAGCATGCAGCTAATGTTGCAAGTGGGTATACCAATCTCAGTTTACCTGGTGATGCCCAGCTTATACTCATGCTCGAGTGCTTTTCAATGGTTATTTCTAAGCAAACTATCAAATTTAAAGCTCAGGTCTCACATAAGACGCTTTAATTGTTTAAATATGCACAAGACCCAAGCTTTTTGCAAGGGAATTGTCTGGCATGGCGTTATGACCAAAAGGTCGTCAGGAGATGTCTTTAAAGACATCTCCTGACGACTTTTCGATCATAACGCATTGCCAGACAATTTCCTTGCAAAAAGCATGGATCTTATGGACATGAAGTAGCAAAAAACCATTCAAGCTTCTCGTGTGAGACCCAACCTTCATATTTGATAGTTTGTTTAGAAATAACCATTGAAAATCACTAGAGCATCAGTATAATCTGAGCCCCAACAGGTAATTAGAGATTGGGAAAGCATGTGCTGCAGGCTTTGACAGTTAAAATTCACACCTATCCAGACAATGGGGGGAGGTAGTCTATCAAAAGACTGAGGAAAAGTCTTTAAGCGCACCTGAGCCAAAGGCCCAAGGTAAGCTATTGTGATCGCCCTGTGTCCGCCGTCCGTCGTCGTGCGTTGTCCGCCGCCGTTTGCTTCAATTGACCGCTAGGCATATTTTAACCAACTTACAGGAATGTTCATTGGATCAGCTTTATCAAAGTTGTTCAAAGAAATCGATACAATGAGAATTCTGGTAACAAAAGTGACAAAATAAGAAAATCTTTAAAAATGGTCAAGTCGTAAACGACAAGGAGCAGAGTAGTAAAAGCCTGTCAGTCCAAAATATATCTGCCTTGTGTCACGGTAATGAACCTAACACAGATGTGAGATTTAGTTGTAGTCAGCCGATTACCTCAGTCGGTAGAGCGTCGGAACGGTATTCTGAAGGTCACGAGTTCGAGCCCTGGTCAGGCTACATATTTTTCTCCACCTGTGACACTAAATGAACTAAATGGCTATATATTACTTTTACTCAGGTGAGCGATATAGGACCAATAGTCCTCTTGTTAAACAATTCAACTAACTTTTTACAAAACAAATAAAATAAATTGTATGGCGACTTGAAAATATGTGCGTCATAACAGGCATTTCATGTCACCTTACTATACATGGTATGAATGGTAATCCTTGTATTATGACAGGAATTTCCTTCCACCTTACTACACACGGCATAGACTAATATAGTGCGCTATGATATGAATTCCTACCCTATATCTGTATATGGGTGAAGCACTCATTGTGATGGGCATTTCGTTCCACCTCAGTATACATAATATAGAATATTACGGTGACATGTGAATCCGATCATTATAAGAGGAAGTGACTTTACTATAGATTTAACACTTTACTATATACAGTTATATAGTACAACATACTTTAGTGACAGGAAAGGTAGTTAATATAACCTAAATTTACATCGTACAGAATACTACGATGACATGGAAATTCAGCAAATATAAACACAATTCAATGTCACTTCAATGAACATGGTATTAAATATTATAGCTGCATGAAAGTCGTTACGATAATACACGAACTTCATGTCAACTGTGCAAACATAGCATAGAAAATATAATGACATGATAATCCTTGCATTATGACATGAGTTCTATGTGACTTCATTAAGTATGGTGTGGAATACTAGGTAACATTATGATCCTTGCGTTATGACAGGGATAAGTAAACCTCAGGCAAATGAGTTTGGGGGAGTATATAAAAAGCAGTCCGTCCGTCCGTCTGTCTGTCTGTCCGTCAATCCTACTAAGCGCAATGCCTCTTACACCACTAATCGGATTTTGAAAAATATTTCACAGGCTGATGGAGCACTATTCAAAGATATACATGAAGACATATCTTTCTATTCTACTTTTTCCAAGCGGGAGATAATGAAAAGGAGAGATAATTTTACCTAATGTTTCATGCATTATAGGTTAGAAGCACTCTTGAGCGATATCTCTCCTACACTGTTCATTGGATTTTAACAAAACTTCACATGTTTATAGAATACTATCCACAGATATGCATGAAGAAATATTTTTAAATTCCCCTATTGCCTAGGTTAGATTATTAAAAGGGCAGATAATTTGAACTTAATGTTTCAGGCAAAATATGGTATAAGCACTCTCAAGCGCAATTCCTACCCCACCGTTCATTGGATTTCACCAAACCTTCACAGGTTGATAGATTACCATCTACAAATATGCATGAAGAAATCTTCTTCCTCCATTCCATTATTTCAAAGGAGAGATAATTGAACTTTAATGTATCATGTAGCCTAGGTCAAATCACTCATATTAGCTCAACTCCTCTTACACATTTCATTTGATTTTAACTAAAATTCACAGATTGATGGAGTAACATCTACAGATACCATGAAGACATGCTTTTTCTTTTCAAACATTTCCAAGGGGAAATAACTGAACTTTAATGGTGCATGCATTATAATTCAGAACCCTGGTAAGGTGGCATTAGATTCCAGTCACATTTAAAGTATTTCAATGTTGCCATAGTACTATGTTCCATGCACATTAAGGTGACATGATATTTCTGTCATATTGTAAGGATAAGCATGACACTATTGTAGTCTTTACCATGTAATATGAGGTGATATGAAATTAGTGTCACATTGCAAGACTTTCCAGGTCACTATATTATAATATACAATGTGCATTGAGGTGACATTAAATTGCTGTAATACCGGTATCGCAATTATTTCCATATTGCCATAATATTATATTCAATGTACACTGAGGTGACATGAGAATTCCGTCATAATGCATGATTTTCTATGTCACTATAGTATTCTATACTGTGTACATAAAGTGACATGAGATTCTTGTCAAAATGCAATGGTTTTTAATGTCACTATATTTGTCTATGCCATAAACACTGAGGTGACATCCGATTTATGTTAAAAAGCAAGTTTTTCCATGTCACTATAGTTTTTAATACCACGTACACTGAGGTAACATGAGATTACTGTCATATTTCCATGCCAACTATGTCACTATAGTATTCAATACCATGTAGCCTGAAGTGACATGATATTCCTGTAATAATGCAAGTATTTCAATGTTACTATAGTTTTCTATACCACGTACGTTGAAGTGAAAGGATATTTCTATCGTAATGCAAGTGTTTCCATGTCACTATAGTATTCTATAAGAAGTACACTGAAGTGACATAAGACTCGTGTCGAAATGCAAGTATTTCCATGTCATTATAGTATTCCATGCTATGTAAACTGATGTTACATAAGATAATTAGCATCATACAAGTATTTCAATGTCACTATAGTATTCTATACTCTGTACACAGAGATGACATCAGACTCCTGTTAAAATGCATGTATTTCCATTTCACTATAGTTCTGAATACCATGTTTATTAACGTGATATGATATTCTGTCAAATTGTAAGGATTTTATGTAACTGTAGTATTCAATACTATGTACACTAAGGTGACATGAGATTTCTGTCAAAATGCATGTATTCCCATGTCACTACAGTATTCTATACCTTTTACATGTGACATAAGATTCCCGTTATAATGCAAGTATTTCCATATCAATATAGAATTCTATACCATGTACACTGAGGTGACATTAAATTCCTGTCATAATTTCTGTATTTCCATGTCACTATAGTATTATAAACTAACGGTATATACACTGAGGTGACATCAAATTCCTATTATATTGCTAGTATATGCATCTAATTATTGCGTTCTATATTATGTACACTGAAGTGACATGACATTCCTGTCATAATGCCTGTTTTTCCATGTCACTAAAGTATTCTATACTATGTACACTGAGATGACATTAGATAACCGCCATAATACCTGTATTTCCGTGCCACTATAGTGTTCAATACTAGGTTTCACTGAGGTGACATGAGATTCCTGTCATAATGCCTGTATTTCCATGCCACTATAGTATACTATACTATGTACACTGAGGTGACATGAAATTTCTGTCCTAATGCCTGTATTTCCATGTCACTATAGGATTCTATAGTAAAAACATCGTGGGGACATCAACTTATTTTCAAAATGCCTGTATTTTCATGTCACTATAGTATTCTATACTATGTACACTGAGGTGACATGAACTTTCTGTCCTAATGCCTGTATTTCCATGTCACTATAGGATTCTATACTATGTCCACTGAACTGACATGATATTTTTGTCATAATGCCTGTATATCTAACTCTCTATAGTATAATGTACACTGTGGTGACATGAAATTTCTGTTTTAATACCTGTATTTCCATGTCACTATAGCATTCTGTACTATGTACACTTAGGTGGCATGGGATTCCTGTCCGAATGCCTGTATTTCCATGTCACCAAAGTATTCAATAGTAAGAACACCGACGTGACATCAAATTCGTTTCAAAATACCTGTATTTCCATGTCACTATATAGTATTCTATACTCTGTACACTGAACTGACATGAGATTTCTGTCATAATGCCTGTTTATCTAACTCACTATAGTAGTCTATATTATGTACACCGAGGTGACATGGAATTTCTGTTCTAATGCCTGTATTTCCATGTCACTATAGTATCATATACTATGTACACTGAGGTGACATGTGATTCCTGTCATAATGCCTGTATTACCATGTCACTATAGTATTCTAAACTATGTACACTTAAGTGACATGAAATTTCTGTTCTAATGCATGTATTTTCATGTCACTATAGTATTATATACTATGTACACTGAGGTGACATGAGATTCCTGTCATAATACCTGTATTCCTATGTCACTATAGTATTCTATACTATGTACACTGAGGTAACTTGAGCTTTCTGTTGTAATGCCAGTATTTCTATGTAACTATAGTATTATATACGATGTACATTGAGTTGACATGAGATTCCTGTCATAATGTCTGTATTCCAATGTCACTATAGTATTCTATACTATGTACACTGAGGTGACATGCGATTCTGTTCTTATGCCGGTATTTCCATGTCACTATAGTATTCTATACTATGTACAATGAGGTGACATGAGATTCTGTTCTAATGCTTGTATTTCCATGTCACTAAAGTATTCTGTACTCTGTACACTGACTGACATGAGATTTCTGTCATAATGCCTGTATATCTAAATCACTATAGTGTTCTATTTTATGTACACTGAGGTGACATGAAATTTCTGTCCTAATGCCTGTATTTCCGTGTCACTATAGTATTATATATTATGTACACTTAGATGACATGGGATTTCTGTCCTAATGCCTGTATTTTCATTTCACTATAGTATTCTATAGTAAAACCATCGTGGGGACATCAACTTATTTTCAAAATGCCTGTTTTTCCATGTCACTATAGTATTCTATACTATGTACACTGAGGTGACATGAACTTTCTGTCCTAATGCCTGTATTTCCATGTCACTATAGGATTCTATACTATGTACACTGAACTGACATGATATTTTTGTCATAATGCCTGTATATCTAACTCTCTATAGTATTATGTACACTGTGGTGACAGACATTTCTGTTTTAATACCTGTATTTCCATGTCACTTTAACATTATGTACTATGTACACTTAGGTGGCATGGGGATCCTGTCCGAATGCCTGTATTTCCATGTCACTAAAGTATTCAATAGTAAGAACACCGACGTGACATCAAATTCTTTTCAAAGTACCTGTATTTCCATGGCACTATATAGTATTCTATACTCTGTACACTGAACTGACATGAGATTCCTGTCATAATGTTTGTATTCCCATGTCACTATAGTAGTCTATACTATGTACACTGAGGTGACATGCGATTCTGTTCTTATGCCGGTATTTCCATGTCACTATAGTATTCTATACTATGAACAATGAGGTGACATGAGATTTCTGTCCTAATGCCTGTATTTCCATGTCACTATAGTATTCTATACTCTGTACACTGAGGTGACATGAGATTTATGTCCTTATGTCTGTATTTCCATGTCACTATAGTATTCTATACTCTGTACACTGAGGTGACATGAGATTTCTGTTCTAATGTTGTATTTCCATGTCACTATAGTATTCTATTCTATGTACATTGAGGTGACATGTGATTTCTGTTCTAATGCCTGTTTTTCTATGTCACTATATTATTCTATACTATGTACACTGAGGTGACATGCGATTTCTGTTCTAATGCCTGTATTTCCATGTCACTATATTATTATATACTATGTACACTGAGGTGACATGAGATTATTGTTCAATTGCCTGTATTTCCGTGTCATTATAGTATTCTATACTATGTACATTGAGGTGACATGAGATTTCTGTCCTAATGCCTGTTTTTCCATGTCACTATAGTATTCTATACTATGTAAACTGAAGGAACATGAGATTTCTGTCATAATGCCTGTATTTCCACGTCACTATAGTAATATTTGCTATGTACATTGAGGTGATTTGAGATTTCTGTCCTAATGCATGTACTTCCATGGTACTATGGTATTCTATACTATATACACTGAGGTGACATGAGATTTCTGTCCTAATGCCTATATTTCCATGTCACTTTAGTATTCTTTACTCTGTACCTTGCGGTGACATAAGATTTCTGTCCTAATGCCTGTATTTCCATGTCACTATAGTAATCTATACTATGTACACTGAGATGACATGGGATCCTGTCATAATGTCTGTATTTCCATGTCACTATAGTATTCTATACTATGTACACTGAGGTGACATGAGATTTATGTCCTTATGCCTGTATTTCCATGTCACTATTGTATTCTATACTCAGTACACTGAGGTGACATGAGATTTCTGTTCTAATGCTTGCATTTTCATGTCACTATAGTATACTATTCTATGTACATTGAGGTGACATGTGATTTCTGTTCTAATGCCTGTATTTCCATGTCACTATATTATTCTATACTATGTACACTGAGGTGACATGAGATTTCTGTTCTAATGCCTGTATTTCCATGTCACTATAGTATTCTTTACTATGTACACTGAGGTGACATGAGATTATTGTTCTAATGCCTGTATTTCCGTGTCATTATAGTATTCTATACTATGTACATTGTGGTGACGTGAGCTTTCTGTCCTAATGCCTGTTCTCCATGTCAATATAGTATTCTATACTATGTACACTGAGGTAACGTGAGCTTTCTGTCATAATACCTGTATTTCCATGTCACTATAGTAATCGTTGCTATGAACATTGAGATGATTTGAGATTTCTGTCCTAATGCCTGTATTTCCATGGTACTATGATATTCTATACAATGTACACTGAGGTGACTTGAAATTTCTGTCCTAATGCCTTCTTTCCATGTCACTATAGTATTCCATACTATGTACACTGAGGTGGCGTGAGATTTCTGTCCTAATGCCTGTTTTTCCATGTCACTATAGTATTCTATACTATGTACACTGAGGTGACATGAGATTTCTGTCCTAATGCCTGTTTTTCCATGTCACTATAGTATTCTATACTATGTAAACTGAAGTAACATGAGATTTCTGTCATAATGCCTGTATTTCCATGTCACTATAGTAAGCTTTGCTATGTACATTGAGGTGATTTGAGAATTTTGTCCTAATGCCTGTACTTCCATGGTACTATGGTATTCTATACTATATACACTGAGGAAACATGAGATTTCTGTTCTAATGCCTATATTTCCATGTCACTTTAGTATTCTTTACTCTGTACCCTGAGGTGACATGAGATTTCTGTCCTAATGCCTGTATTTCCATGTCACTATAGTAATCTATACTATGTACACTGAGGTGACATGGGATCCTGTCATAATGTCTGTATTTCCATGTCACTATAGTATTCTATACTATGTACACTGAGGTGACATGAGATTTATGTCCTTATGCCTGTATTTCCATGTCACTATTGTATTCTATACTCTGTACCCTGATGTAACATGAGATTCCTGTCATAATGTAGGGATTTGTATTTCACTGTTGTATTCTATACTATGTACGCTGAGTTGACATCAAATACCTGTTTTAATTCCTGTTTTTCCATGTCACTATAGTATTCAATAGTAAGAACACCGAGGTGACATCAAATTCCTTTCAAAATGCCTGTTTTTCCATGTCACTATAGTATTCTTTACTATGTATACTGAGGTGACATGAGATCACTGTCGTTATGCAAGTATTTCCTTGTCATTATAGTATACCATAATAAATTATTATGTGCACTGAGGTGACATGAGATTCCTTTCAAAATGCATGTTATCCCATGTCACTATAGTTTGTTATACTATGAACAATAAAGTGATATGAGATTCCTGTAATAATTCAGGTATTTCCATGTCACTATAGTATTTTATACTAGTTAACACTGAGGTGACATTAGAATCCTGCCATAATGCCTGTATTTCCATGTCACTAAAGTATTCTATACTATGTACACTGAGGTGCCGTGAGATTCCTGTCATATTGTAAGGATTTTATGTCACTGTTTTATTCTTTACCAAATACACTGAGTTGACATCAAATGCCTGTTATAACTTGAGTATTTCCATTTCTCTATAGTATTCTTTATTACGTACACTGAGGCAAAATCAAAATTCTGTCATTATACAAGTATTTCCATGTCACTTTAGTATTCTATATTATGTACGCTGATGTGACATGATATTAATTTACTGTCACAATACAAGTATTTCCATGTTACTATAGTATTCTATACTACGTACACTGAGGTGACATTGATTCCGGTCATTATGCCTGTATTTCCATGTCACTATAGCATTCTATATTATGTACACTGGGTGACATACGATTCCTGTGACAATGCCTGTATGTCCATTCTTTACCATGTAAATTGAGGTGACATAAGATTTCTGTAATATTGTAATTGTTTGGATGTCACAATTGTATTTTGTCCCGTGTAAACTGAGGTGACATGAGATTACTGTCATAATACAAGTAATTTCATGTCACTATAGTAGTTTATACTATGTACACTGAAGTGACATGAGATTACCGTCATAATGCCTGTATTTCAATGTCACTATAGCATTCTATATTATGTACACTGATGTGACATGAGAATCCTGTCATAATGCATGTATATCCATGTCACTATAGTATTCCATAGTAATTACACTGAGATGACATGAGATTTATGTCATAATGCCTGTATTTCCATGTCACTATAGTATTCTATACTATGTACACTGAGATAACATGAGATTTCTGTCATAACGCATGGATTTCCATGACACTATATAGTATTCT
Organism: Gari tellinella; assembly: GCA_922989275.2. NCBI lineage: Eukaryota > Metazoa > Mollusca > Bivalvia > Cardiida > Psammobiidae > Gari > Gari tellinella. Next base: position 55,823,067 of record OV277860.1, read on the forward strand.
TTACCATGAGGTCATTGAGGTGACAGGGCTGCCATTTTCCTGATTTTACCGAAATCGTCGGTTTTTTACGAGTACATTGTAGCTGAAAGCAGGTTGAAAGTATAGCAGAATGCGCCTTAAGGCGCATTCTGCTTTACTTCAAGCCTGCTTAAAACAGCCACATGTCAACAAAACTAGAAACAGGCGATGGGGAAAAGGTGCCATTCGTAAAATCGCACTTGAAAAATGCAAATTTGGAAATCTTAGGATCTTTTATGTCAACTTATGGCAGCCCTGAGTTGACATGAGATCCCTGTCACGTGTTCATGAACCCTCAAAAAGACTTTATTACAAATTAAGAATGATTTTAGATGAATGAAATGTCTAGTTACGATTGTTTTTTATTCTAACCAGTGTCCATAGATGCATTAGATTTCGTCAATTAGTAGTCTCATCAATCCCTGTGACGACAAGATAATTTTTGACGGGTGCCGTCCGAGGACAGCGCCTGAAGTCTCAAAATAGCTCGCTGTCTCTTACTGTACATATAGTGGACTTGTCAGTTAGATAATTATACTACAAGAAATTCGGAAAATTTAAAGTAGACATCTATGCAATTTCTTCTAAGAAAATTCACCCCAAACATACGCCTAATTGTACCCTCGAATCAAACAATTCCCGAGCGAGCATACCCACGGATGCCTTAAGTTCTCCCTGGGAAATAATTGCCTCTGCGTTTTTAAGTCTTTGAATAGTCATACGGTTCTTAAGTACTACGATGACATGGAAATACTTGCACAATTACAGTAGTTTCATGTTACCACAAAATCTCTGACGTCACGTTACCTCAAAAATTGTGACGTCATACATGAGAATACAGACATTTAGCGCTAGCCCATATAGGAAATACTTAATTTATGCGTTCTATTTAATACCAGCCTACATAAAGACGTTTTTAAAGACTTTTTAGTACAAACCATATTGAATCAAATTCACAGATGCCGGTATTCGACATGATTTTTTAAACATTTTCAAATCATGTTTTTTTTACAAATAATGTCGACCGTGAAAACATGATTTGTAAAAATTGACATGATTTGTAAAATTTTAACAAATTAGAAATTTTAACAAATCATGTCGATACACCGCAACCTGTTTCGCAAAGTCGGAAGGTTGACGTTTAAGTCACGCGCAGTCAGAGTTGCGGGTGTAAAATCTTTTATGTTAGTGACATGAGACAATATTATGAACGTGTCGTAGGCTAGTTGGCCCTGTTCTTTGTGACCTTGGACAATCATGCACAGTGCCATTATGTCGGGAACGTCTTGCAATTTCAAAAACTGTATTTCTGCTGCAGTTAAACACCCGACTGAAGTCAATCGGAGACACGTCAGTCTTCAGAACCACAATTGCTGTTTCTTTCTGCTTCTGAAAGCGAAGATATAATTTCTTATTTCCTTTTTATTGTGATTTTGGTGTCGGAATACCTTAGCTACACTGTGACACTTTTGTTGACATGCTATCAGACCAGAGGCGCCTTACAAATGGCTCACGGGCGAAACAATGTAATATGGTTTTGACCAAGTTTAAAGACATCTCCTGACGACTTTTCGATCATAATGCATTGCCACACAATGTCCTTGCAAAAAGCATGGATCGTGTGGACATGTAGGTAGCAAAGAACCATTGGAGCTTCTCATGTGAGACCCGACCTTTATATTTGATAGTTTGGTTAGAAATAATCATTAGAAATCACTAGAGCATGAGTATAATCTGGGCCTCACCAGGTAAACTGAGATTGGTATAGCTTGTGATGCATGCTTTGACAGTTAAATTCTCACACTATCGAGACAATGGGGGGGGGGTAGTCCACCAATGGACTGAGGAAAAGTCTTAAACAAATAACGCACGATATCCAATTTTACATACGGATTTTTTGTGTTACGGTAAACTGATAAACTGTTATACAAACATATTTATGTATATCTAGCGCTTTAATTTGAAAGTTATTTAAACTTATATAGTGTCAGGTTTTGTTTTTGGATGTGTATATTTAAAACGGCGCATCCCTTAAATCGGTAAATGGATGAAAGTCTCCTAACATTTTTGAAGCACGTAGTCCATCGTGAAGTTTACAGGCATTCATAAAAATAACTTTACTCTATAGGTACCGACTGCTTTAAACAGTACCATACAACATATGGTGTGCAATTTGCATAAATAACATCCGAGCTTTTGAAGTAGAAAACAATGGTTTGACATTTTCATGGTATGTTAATTTACATTGCATGGTCATTTCAGTAAAATGCAATATAAGATAATGCCAACTGTAATATGCAACGATTATAATCTACAGCTGTCATAGTGTGCAATCATTTTAACTCTTTCGCTGCCAAATTATCGTGAGTTTATTACATGTACCACTTCACCGTTTCATGGTCGACTGCTTCAATTTTGTTGTTCGCAATATCATTTCACAGTAAGGTTCGATAAACTATTACTTAAAACATATCGATACGAGTGTCAAACAGTTTGGATTATGATCAGACGTCGCGTCACACGGCGTCTGATTAGGATACAAACTGTTTTCACAGTCACATTTCGTCGCACTATTGTTAGAGTGCTCTATCTCCATTTTTGAAAATAATGAGATTTTATATCACTGGATTCGTCTTGACGAGCTCTACCATAATATAAAATCTAAATATAGACTTTTACGTCATAGAAAAAGTTACCGCGTAACATCTTGCTCTATCTCCACCGTTTTCATACACTGATAACAAATAAATTGCTCTATCTCCAGGACATAGTGCAATTCTGTATTAAGCATCATTCTGTCCAATGAAACAAGCCAATTATAGCACGTGATGGGTTTCTATTCGAGTAAAGAGCTGCTCTAACTCCAAGAGGTTTAATGGAAAAGTGCTTCATCTCCGGTTTAGCCAACCGTAGGCTTTTATACAAACACGTGATCATAACAAAGAGGGCCGTCATATTAATATGTGAGATGACATTAGTATTGTGCTCAAACTATTGTTCAAGCTATGGAAAGGTAATTGTTAGATTTAATTTTTTTTTATCATAAACAAGCAACTCCTCTTTCAATCTGGTCTTCTGAGATAATTATGACAATATTACGTGAATGTATTGATGAAATCACGCTACAACAGCATCATTGTGAACCAATTTTCGGATAGAAAATGCGTCTCTTTCTGATCAGTTGTTTGCTATATTTGTGCGAAAATGCATGTAACCAGTTACATATGCTGGTCGTCTGAATCCGTGTTAAATATAGAATAAGGAATAAAAATGGTTAGTACACAACTCAGTGTTATATCTAATGGTAATCAATGTTTATGTAAATCTAAACAGAATTTGTCGTTGCATATCCATGTATAATGGGTCAATATCATGCCAATATGAAGTACCATCAAAATAATACTTATTGTGTCTGCCAAAGTCATATTGTTTATTTATGTAGTACAAAAAGAACCAAACAGAACGCTTCCGTCAGAGCTTTCTGCATCATTTTGGTACTGCATTAGCAACCACATGTCTAGTACAGAAATAGTACAACCCTGTTGTGATGGTCTCTTAAGACATGTTCGAATGTACGCATAACTTCAGATAACTCTACACAGAGATTTAATAAAACCATTATTCGATAGGATTGTCCGTGGAACATAAACACTGCTTTGAGCACTATGCTATGGGATTTACAGCAACTACCCTTGCAAACAGAATAAACATGTTTTGGCGTAAACCTAGTACATTTTCCATTCAATGACGTTTGCTTAACCCTTTGAACCCTAGTCCCGCATATAGGCGTCCTTTTCAAACAGTGTACATGTGAATAGTACACTTGTCATATGCAAACAGTGAAGACCCAGATCAGAGGGCTCCGAAAGGAGCCCTCTGATCAGGGTCTTCGCTGTTTGTCATAATGCCAAACAATGACAAAAACAACCCTTAAAAGTCAGAAATGGACTAGACATAAATGGAAACTGGAATTGTCCATTTAAAGTTTCAGGGAGAAAAGAGTTAACTAGTACATGTAACTTATCCATAGATATGTATTTTAATGCCTTTAATTTATCTCTCTACTCAAGAAAATGGCTAGACTTTAAACAGTCATGAATATTCACCATCAGAAATAGTTCCTATATTCTATCAGATGGTAGTTTAAAGCAGGTTGTAATTAAAACATCCTGCTTTACTTCCAGCCTGATTTAACATAAATAAAAAAAAATGTCTTTAAAAAAGAAATTAACCTATGGGGAACGGGTTAAGCAAACAACAAAACTTAAAGAAAAAAAATCGAAATTATCGAAATTACATGTAGAAACCTACAATGTCTACACTGATTGCAGTGTCATGTGGCAACGACCCTTGCCGCAGTTCCCTTAATAGGACAATTATGTTTAACGCTTTTACTGCTGCAATATTGTCTGGTTAGAATTGTCATCTGCTATTTTTGTTCAAAGTTACATATAAGTGGACATTTTGATAGAATAAATATAATAGAGACAAACAGCTTGAACCCAGATTACACGGTGTCTGATCTGGATTCAAGCTGTTTCCTAATGTAAGTCAAGTCTAAGTTGTCCCTCCCTATAACAACTCCATCCGAACAACACATACAATCTGTGTCTCCCATTGGGTGTTTTTGTAGAAAGGAAGTACTGTAGTTAGTGTGAACAATCATTATTTGACAGTTAGTTTTGACCATAGTTATTTGACAGTCATTTTGAACTTGTTATAAGCGACCACATATTTTTGAAAAAGTTGAAATCTTTTGAGACTAGTGACTGTCCGGTATAGAATGGGAATAAGGCAGAAATCTTCTTTCTAAATAGCTCTTGTTTTACACTCGACGTCCACTGGTGTTAAGGAAACTAGTCATGAACCTCCAATTTGTTGGTCGGTCAACATTAGATGAACTATTTATTGATTTAACTGTTATATGTTGGGGGTTTTTTTGCACTGACCCCTGAAATTTAAGTGGATAATTCCTGTTTTCAATTTATATATAAGGAAACGTCCATGTATTATTGTCTTTTCAATATAATTTGAAAATACAAACATTGCAGGTGGGTCTGCACGGTTTTTGTACATTTAATTGCTACTCTTCATATTGTTACGTGTAAAAATGCTTATATACGTTGAAGCGGTCAGCGTAAGATGCAATTATGTTTATTTGACACAAGTCTCAGTAAATTGCGTATAAATGTTGTATTTTGGGCTGGAGGCCTATAGTTACTAATATAACTATAGGTAAAACCTATATACGGCCGAAAGCTGTTTCTATAAAGTATAGGAATAAGGTTATTTAATTTTTCAAGGGTACGAAATGACCAAAAAATAGGGTGCGAAAAGGCGAGTGTACGAAATGGCCCGTTGCCGCGAGAACAACACTGGTTCACTGCCTCCTAAATCTCAATCAAACATCCGGGGACCTGACTACCCTGGCGGCCATTTTGGAATCGCCAGACGGACTACTCGATTCAATAATCCGGTGTGGCGTACCAATCCCATGATAGGGAAATGTCTATCGGTTTATGCCTGTGTACTCAATCGTGTCCACCTAATGCGCACAGGTAAATTATGTACGACATTACTAAAATATTTCCATAGAGGAGAGCCTAATGAGCCGCCGCTACGGAATTCCCGAACGCTCGGTTGGTTGGTGAATTAGGCATTCCCTTGCCGGAAGTGAAATCGTGACAGAAAAAATGGCGGCGCCCTTAAATTTGCGATAATATTTTGACTTCATAGGTAAATGAAAATTATTTTTTTATTCCTTGTATTATTCACGCAACGCGTACACATTATATATAGGCGACCTGCGCAAAAAGCTGGCCTGCGGCCAGCTTTTTGTTTCGGCCGTAATACATGTAAAACGTATTGTATTGTATGGTTATTCATGGTGATTAGCAAACTTATAGTATATTTCAACCCTTCAGCAGACAATTGCGTGTTACAAATGTCTCACTTCTGTCACAAGACGTTTCCCAAAGATTTTCTAGTTGTTTTGTGAAGATGAACTTCTACACTGTCAAACAATAATGATCTAATTTAACTGTCAAACAATAATTGTTCTAAATACATAACAATACAATACAAAACTATTCAATGTTTTTTTCGTAAATACAGGCCTCCTAAAATTCATGCCACCAGATAAATGTCTGTTCATGCAGAATTTTATATAAATATAGATATAAATGTCTACACTCTGTGAGCAATATGAGGGGACGCAGTTAAGATTCTCAAATCTTCATGTGACCACATGTAGGAATAAACAGCTTAATTGTTTCAGAATTACAATCTTATTGTTTATTGTCACTGTATATACCCAAGTCAATTCGAGCCAAACCTGTGCTTACACAGCTGAACTTCAGTAAGTCGAAGTCGCATAAGCTGAAAATCTGTTTTAAGTCGAAGCTGAGTATGTATCCAAAATTAATGGTAACTTCTATAAAACATGATTTTGGCAAAATAAGTCCAGGCTTTTTGTTTGTCTCAATAAATTCGATTTAACAATGTTCAAATGTTTTTTGAAACGAAGTTAGATCTAGATAAAAGTTAATAAATTGTTTGACAGTTTCACTGTAGTTTTAACCTTAAGGTACAGACTCTTGTATTTTACTGTGCAAATACATGCGGTTACCATCGGAACTTTCTGCATAACTTTCGCGCCGCACTACGCTGATTTCTTTTTCGAACTGGCTTTACTTTTACCACAGACATATATTTACTACAACTTACACATTTAATATTTGAACAAAATAAACACATATTTAGTGAAACCATTATCCCGCATTAAGCTGACATCACACCTTTTAGACTTCAACTGTTTAATGCTGTACAAAAGTAATGCAGAAGTTCCCATCGGAACTTTCAGCATAACTACTGCACCGCACTACGCTAATACTATAATAACATTCAACTGGATGTTGAAACCATTGTTACACCCAAAACTGACATCACACCTTTTAAAATTTATCTGTTTAATGCTGTACAAAAGTCTCCCATTGTCCGTTTTTGTAGAGTTGGAGCACTGTTACATCGCTGGTTCATGTTCATAATTTCACTTTACTGGTAGTTCAAAATCGAGCCATATCTAATGTGATATTATGTCCATCTCAGCAATAAAAAAACCATACACGCCACCATTACGCCATATTGGTACCCCATATTATGTCAATTGTCTGGCTATGTTAATGCTCAATTGTCGGATGCAGCAAATTACAATAATACTAAGTGAGTTGCACTTTCGGAAAGCTTTGAATGTCGCTTAAATTGGAAGATTTCGGGCGTATGAAGATTGACGACGTCAATATATTTAACTATGTTCACTCCGCAAGCTGACATAAAGATAAGTGATAGTTTGGGTGAAAGTCACTCTTTGAAGACTCATGGCCCTTATACAAGAAGGTGACTGCTTACTGGAAAAAACATAAAAGTTTTTGCGTAAACACGTTTACTGGGAAAGAACAACGTATTCTCCACTGTACAAGGTTATCCAAATATACATCCATGATTGTGTTGAGTGTTCACTTTTCGTATGAGTACAGTGGAGAAAACGTTATTTTTTCCCGTTTAAACGAAACGAAACGCAAACGCAAAACACTAAAACGTAGAAAAGTGCAACTTTTGGACAATTCTGATAATTCATGTTTATCTTGGTGGCAAACAGTTTGGAGCCTGATCAGACGCCGGTTTACCCGGCGTCTGATCTGGCTCCAAACTGTTTGCAATAGAAATAATAGTTTTAGCGTAAACGCGTTTATTGGGAAAGAAATATAGGATCTGTCATGAGTCGATGTTTAAGACAAGCTGATCTCAAACGAGTCTAGAATTGAAATGTCATTAAGCGAGCCTTGGCGAGTTTAATAACTTTTCTAATCTAGACGAGTTTGAGATCAACTTGTCTTAAACGTCGACGAGTGACAGATTCTTTTTCTCACCTTACCAACGATTTCAGCTATTTTTAAAGCAATATACATTTTTGGAACCCCGGTGACGTCAAAACGCCGTTATAAATAGTGACGTTATGGTGACGTCATTTAATTGATCTCACACATGTTGGAGATATAGTGAATCTAACACCACCGTGAGTGTCAGATAAGAATATCCCACCCGAGTTTTGAAAATATTTTTGGAACAAAAGGCTTTGCCGAGTGTTCCAAAAATATCTTCAAACGAGGGTGGGATATTCATCTGATAATCAACTGTGGTGTTAGATTTATTTTCACACCTCGTCAACCCTAAAAACGTGTTTAACTTGCTATACAGTGGCGAGTTGTATTTTAATGCGCTAATGCATGTATGACGATATAATGACGACGTCATACCAACGGCAATAACAACCAATCATAAGATAGTTCGGCTTGTCTGTCCGGACAGATAAGGTTATCTCACACCCCCTGGATTTCGGGATACCTCTGTCCGAGAGGTGAGAAAAGGATATTCGTGATCGTTGTTCGCTATAGAAAACAGGGGTAGTTATGTGAGAATAACGTTTTCTCACCTCTCGGACAGAGGTCTCCCAAAATCTACGGTGTGTGAGATAACCTTATCTGTCCAAGTTCCAAAGATTAATTCGCGAATGAAAAATGAATATGCCCCACTTCCTCTTCGAAACTTATCCACAAGTCCCGCCCACTTGAGAAATAGCGTTTACATGGAATGAACAATATTTTTTCAATTGATTTGAATGGGGCGAATGTAAAGATAGACAGATAACTGCTATAAACAGGACACATGTAAAGATAGACAGATAACTGCTATAAACAGGACACATGTAAAGATAGACAGATAACTGCTATAAACAGGACACATGTAAAGATAGACAGATAACTGCTATAAACAGGACACATGTAAAGATAGACAGATAACTGCTATAAACAGGACACATGTAAAGATAGACAGATAACTGCTATAAACAGGACAAAAGTAAAAAAGAAATACATTCTGATCTGCATAAAGCAACTCGTCAATAGGTTGGACATAATTGTCATGCTTTGGGTGAATAGCGACAAGCGTTGTTGTAAAGAGGGAGTCGTTGTTGGAGGGCCGTTGTAGGGAGGAATCACTGTATGTATCTTATTGAAACATTCATGCAATATTCGGCCTGAGAGGTCAATTCCTGCGCACCACAACTCCCAACCGTTGTAAAATACCGTTTCACAACGGTAGAACATAGATTATTTCGATTCTAACATGACCAGATTTAAAGAAATTTATTAGAAAAGAAATCAAATGTTCCATACTTTTTTCCTCAGCGGATGCAGTTTTTCGAACGAATAACTTTTCCCGCGGCATTACAAGAATCTAACACCTACAGCAAATTTACATTTACCGATCCACAATCTGGCATAGAACAAACATTACTTAGAATGGGAAAATTACAGTAACATGACTGGTTAAAATCATATGGTCTACTTATAATCTTGTCATAGAATTTTGTTAGATGTTTTACATGTATTTACTTACTGTGCTGGCGGTCTTTTTGATTGTAAGGTTGTGGAACAGGGTTTATATTTTATGTACACTGTTCGTCTTTATAGGTGAATATAGGAGATAAGTGTGCGGTTGGGCGCCCCTAAACCCAGGTTTAACCCCCAGTGGTTGTTAATGGTTAATTTATAATTAATTATTGATTGCTGCTGACCGTACCAAGGCGGGCTCCTATGTTCACTTTGCTTTATGTTTGTCTTGCGTATTGTTTTCTGTTTGGTGTGTGGGATTGCGTGTGTGTGTGTTTGTTGTGTGTGTGTGTGTTTGTTATGGTATGGCTGTGTGTGTGTGTTCTGCTTTAGAGATGGGTGTATTGTTTGTGTTGCGTTTCCTGCTTGAGTCTTCTTTCGTATTTATTATTTACGGGCTATATGAATAACGTAAGACATTTCAAAAGCATAACGTATGAATGCACGAGGTCACGTCATGTCATATAACCGCGGGAGGAGCGGGGTAAAGAAGAAAGGCGTTGTAAAACATCTCAGGTATACCACGATGAGCGTGTTCTATTTTTATAGTGACCAAAATGCGTGTCATGTTAGAATAAATAACATACCGTACCATGAAAATGTCAAATTTAAAAGCTCGGTGTTAGTTATGTAAATTGTCCAACATACCTTGTATGGTACTATATAAGCAGTTGGTACCTCTGGATGAAAGTTACATTGTATACCTATTAGTGTCTGAAGGTTTCATGATGGACTTGCACGTGCTTGGAAAATGTAAGTTGATTTTCAATCATAGCCCTAGAAAAGGGATGGGACATTTCAAATACTGATTCTCTTTTGTCTGGTCCATGCTCAACGTTGTAAGTTCAATTATTAGAATTGCTTTATAAAGCCGCCATTGTTAGAAATAACAATACAGTGAATCCCCTCTAAACCGGACATGACATTGGGTGGGGACAAAAAAAAACACCAACATGTCCGGTTTAAAGGGGTTTCAAGATAAGTAGGTGTTTAAGCCTTTTACCAAGTAGCTTGATTCTAGTATGGAAGATAGCTGACCACTTAAAGCAGGTTGAAAGTAAAGCAGGCGCATTTAGCTTTACTTTCGACCTGCTTTAAACTATCATCTGATAGAATGTATAAACTATTTTCTTCAGTGTTGGAGTAAACCAAAGACGTTAACTCTTTTCTCCCTGAAACTTTAAATGGACAATTCCTGTTTCCATTTTAGTCTAGTCCATTTCTGACTTTTCAGAGTTGTTTTTGTCAATGTTTGACATTATGACAAATAGTAAAGACCCTGATCAGAGGGCTCCTTTCGGAGCCCTCTGATCTGGGTCTTCACTGTTTGTATAGAACAAGTGTACAATTCACATGGACACTGTTTGAAAAGGACGCCTAAATGCGGGACTAGGGTTCAAAGGGTTAAAATGTGTATTTATTGGGTAATGGGTAAAAATAAAGAAGGATTGGAAACGGGACCAAAGTTTTTGTCCGGTTAAGAGAAAATTCCGGTATTTAGAAGTTCCGGTTTGGAGCTGTTCCATTGTAGTTGGTTTTATGGGGATGTACGCACTTATTTACATACGAAAGTTTTATATTACTCTTTCAACCTAGATTCCGAAATTAACAATAACCCTTTTTATTGTATCTTATTAACCCCTTCACTGCCGTAACATCATCAATTTTAAACAATTGTCGTCTGCTTTTATTTCTTAAATTTTAGCGGCGTCTGATCAGAATTCAAACAGTTTGCAAAAAAACTGTTTTGATCGGGGTAAGGCAGTGAAGGGGTTAACCTACTACTCCTTAAAGGGACTCGCAACCGGATGGTGTACTTGTCAAAATAAAATAAAATACTCAAATAAAAGCAAATTTGTGGCATTATTTGGCTTCTGACATTAAACAAATATGATCAGTCCAAAAAAAGTCTCAAGAATCGTCACCGAATCTTAGTTTTTTAGATATTTTCCATCGTTTTTCTTTAGCGTCAGCTGGCGGTATAGTTGTTGTTGTTGCTTCTCTACACGGGCTCAGACATAAACCCGAGCCGAATAAAGTATTATCGATCGCTACCAGTGAAGTACGTTAATTCGCTACCATATATATAGAGAGCGCTGGAAGCCGAGGTAGTAAAGGCGCTTCCTCATTTTTCATGTTTGTCTCCGCATGGTGGGTCACGGGTTCGAATCCCACCAGAGCTTCTTCTTTTCTTTTCTTTTTGAAATGCATTTTTTAACAGAATTTATTATCCTACACTAAATCTTACCTATTTATATCAGCATTTGACATATATTTACAAATTACTATTTTTAATGCTAAATCCGGTTGCGAGCCTCTTTAATGACGCATTTTAAACCTTTAATCTATTTCTACATAAGAGAAATTGTTCAAATTTATGCAGTCATTGATATGTTTGTACCATAAGAAATACGTTCTATATCATAGCAGCTTGTAGCTTAAAGCAGGCCGAAAATAAAGCAGAGTGCGCGTTCACTTTCATCCTGCTTTAAATTGGTCACCCGTCTTCAAAACTACAAACAGGCTATAGTATAATGGGTTAATGGTAGGAACATTCGATCTTAAACAAAAATGTTGTACATGTACTTGTTTAGTGGAATATTTCATAGCCACAGGCAAGGTTGGGTTATGCCAAAGGTGTTCTCTCTTAAAATAAAGTATTTATAATTATATTAGTCTATACTGTTTGATACGGAATTCTGTTGGTGCCATTTCGTATGTCATGTTTTTTAGGACGCACGACACATGATACGACGCATGACAATTTGATCCGACGCACGATGCAACTCACGACAACTCGACACGACGCATGACAATACGATACGACATTTGAACACACACATTGTGCTCCGTCGCTCTCCCCTGGCTAATAAGTTTCGTGTCACTCACGATAAATTTGATCTTCAAAGGGTGTAGGTGTTGAGTACGTTTTATTCTATGATTGGTTATTTCTTTTCGAAGTTATTGGTGTGCTACTCTGTGCTGTTGGGGTCGTAGTCGCCGAGGACGAATGTGCTACCTTCGGCAATGTCAATGGTTTTTACGAAGAGTGTATCACCGACAGTTTGAGCGCAAATCCATATTTCAATAAGGACAATTCAGATCGGGCCAGGAAGTGTGGGTAGGTCTGAAGTTGAGAAATTAACTTTAACTTTTTCGGTGGTTTAGAGCCGAAAAAATTCAGTTCATTTCTTATATTTATATTATATTTGCTGTAATGTCTAATATTAATTTTTTTTATTAACATTTTAGTAGTATGCATGTATGTTTACTCAACATTAGAGGTTGTTAACACAAATAATGTGTATCCTGAAAGGAACAGCCATCACGGCGTTACTGAAGCAACGCAACATAATGATTCGTGGAGAGCAAATCTATAAGCCCCGCCTCATCTGCGCAATATAATTGAACACAAGTCCCGCCCTATCCAGAAATAGCGTTTATACGACAAAAACGTCATTGTTCAATGAATTTGAATGGGGCGAGTGTAAATAATTGTTGATGGCTTGCTTGAGATTCGTAGAGTTCGTGGCCAAAGTTTTGAACAGCTAAAAACTTTTGACACGAATGCCTGAACTCTCAAAATGGCAAGAAATGTCTACGAATCAAGTAAGAACTTCACGAATTTGTTACGAATCATCTATGAATACAAGAGTTTAGCAATTCGTAGCGATTCGTGGGATTCGTAGCCTGTGGGGAATAGGGGCATAAGATAGGCAAACAGTTTGGATCCACGGAATTCCGTTCGGGGCATCTCCTACTGTCGACTACAAATATATCGATTGGAAACGCGACGATACCACGACAGTTCGACGGTGATAAGGCGACAATACGACGGTAATTATGCAATTAGTTTTTAACATTAAAGGGGTTATAATACAATTATCGACTTCCTAGTCATAACATTAAGACCGGGTAGTTACAATATTGATTTAATCATATTTTATAGCATATAGCAGATATCATATACATTTATCGACTAACATGTACACAGTTTTACAGCATATATGTATACAAATTATCAAAAGACTATAATATATTGCAAACGGGTTGGGCCACAAGTTATACCAACATTAGAGAAGGCCCTTCCCTTGATGTCAATCGTAAGTACGTTATGATGTAATACAGCAGAAAATATTATTAGTTTACAAAAAGAAAAGGGAAAAAAGAAACTTATTCAAGTATAAAGAAGAAAAGAAAATCCATTTGTCCTCCCCCACATGTGACCACCCAGCCCAGATCCAACCAATTGTTATCTACATAGTTTATGGATATTGGAATAGATAAAGTATTATGTTACAATATTATGACCGGGGAGTCGATATAATATGAGGGTCACAATATTTTATTACAAGGACTATCTGACCAATTCTTACATACTAGTATGGAAAGAGTTGTGATCCAGATCAGACCCCGTGGCATTGTTTGACACACACAATGCTTTGTTAGTCAAAATGCTTAAGACTCTGAACGTTAGGCATGAAAACAGTCGATAGTTTTAGCAAGAGACCACGTCATGACAGAGAGTGTGTTAGATAATTGTTAAGACCTTACCACTTGTTTTTATACTAGGTTCTCTTTCTTCAAAATCCAAAATGATATAGATCGACAGGTTTAATCAATCCACAAAGTCAATGGGTTCGTTTTCGAAGTTTCATCTGTACGTAGAGGAAACTCTCTTTACTAAGGCCACTTATTTGTGTGAACTATTAGGTATTTCAGACAGGTGACTGCTTTAGGAGCTTTCTCATTTACTGTCACCTTGCTTTAAGCTGTCACCTGACTTTTATGCAGTCAATTAGCCTTCTTTTCAGAGGTCTTAAAGCCAAATGAAAAAAATACCCGTGTTTCCTATTACATGCCAAAAAATAGGGACGGACGACCGAAAATCATTTTTTAAACAAATACAATACATTTAACTTTCTGATGGAACATTTCAAATTGTTGATTTTATTGTATAGGTCCCATTACAAAAATTATCTTTAATAAATCTCAACCGGTATGCTTGTTTATAATATTGATATACCAAGATGGCGAAGTAGTGACATATATATGACAGATGGAATAAATAATGTTTTGAAATGTGTTGTATGCATGTCAAATGTGTCTTAAAAATGTGCTGTCTGCCTGTTGAATGTGTCAATGGTTAACTAACTGGCATATCATAGCTTCAAGGTAGCCACTTTATGACAGATTTAGAGCAAATTTCACTTCGATATTTGCTAAATTTTATTTAAATATCAATTTTTAAATCACTTAAAACGTCTAAAAGATAGCTTTTCCAATTCAATGGAGAATATCTTCTATTGCACGTTCCTCAAAAAACGATTGTTGCAAAAATGACCGACATTTGATAATACATTTTTCGAAAAGTGAAAAAAAAAGTTTATGGTCGGGGGGAAAAACTAGGATCGGTCGGGTTACCGGAACGCAGGTACTTTTTTATTTGGCCTAATAGAGAAGTTTTACCGTATGTATACTTACAGTTTCAGAGCAGCCATCCGTCAATGTGTGGTAAACAAGACAGCGAATTGTGCGGAGCATGCGTTAGTCATGGCGGAAGTTGATAATGCCTTCTACGTGTGTGACGGTACTAATATTTCATCCTGGGTGCAACAGTGTAAGTTTTCTTATAAACCTTGGGATAAGAGCTTATTATTTCCAATTATGCCGAGTTAGTCGGCGTCTCGTTATCCCTGTGTTCATTAGAGCGAACTTTAAAGGATTTCTCGCCGCGAACCTCTCGGCTAAGGGCGACCAAAGGAGGAGTGATCAGGAGAGAGACAAAAACATTCAATGTTGAAGGCATGTGAAATGTGTGTCGCCCTGAGTCGAGAAGTTCGCGGCGAGAAGTTTTGTAGAGTTCGCGCTAATGAACACAGGAAACGGGACAAACACTCTTATTGGCAAAAACCTTTATCTTACGAATCGCGACTTGACTAGTACAGTCGAACTTCGATATCTCGAACTCGCTTAACTCGACCTATCGGATATGTCGACACATGAACTTCATTATTCCATGTTCGGTTATGTCGAACATACCCGTATTTCAAAGTTAAAACGTGGCTTAGTCACGTTTTAACTTTCAAATACGGATATGTTCGACTTAACCGAGTTCGAGATATCGAAGTTCGACTGTATTTGCATAAGTTTCTTTAATTACACATGATATATTTGAAATATATGTATGCTCCCATGCCCCTTGACATTGACCTATTGACCTCAAAAGAAATATGGATCATATTCCAATCATGACTAAACTCTCTATCAAATATGAGAAATGTAGAATGACGAACTGGTGAGTTATTTAATCGGAAAACATTTGGTCTACCGCCAGAGAGACAAGTGCAAAGCAATATACACCCACTTCTTTATCGACGGGGCGTTGGAGTAGAAATGTCTCTACATCTTAATTTAAATGTGTTAATACTAGTAGTTTGGTCTGACCGCTTAACATCATATTTTATGATTTCCTGTTATATTAGCAGATATGTAGAAATAATCAACAAAAACACATTATTATCAACTAATGTCACTTTATCTCAGCCTACGCCTTCTTCAGTATAAAATTCAAAAACAACGTACAGTAGAACGTCACACAATGACGTTTCGGGGGGCGGGGGGGGGGGTTGCAAAAAAGTACAAACTTTACAATAGGTCCCATGCTTATAAAGCCACTGAGATGAGTCCGAGATCCCTCATAAGCTAAAGATCGATCTTAATTCTGATCAATCAAAATCCCGAGAACTATCTAAAATGCAACTCAAAGGCCTCACAAGCATGGAACACGTTAAGATAGTGAAGTACTGTAAGGATTTATTATACTAAATATTTGCTATAACAATATGATATACAAAAAACATCATTAGGAAAGAACGAAACAGTACCAAATACGTACAGTGGAGAAAACGTTATTCTTTCCCGTGTAAACGCAAACGTACGCAAACGCAAAGCACTAAAACGTAGAAAAGAACAACTTTTGGACAATTCTGATATTTCATGTTTATCATGGTGGCAAACAGTTTGGAGCCTGATCAGACGCCGGGTTACCCGGCGTCTGATCTGGCTCCAAACTGTTTGCAATAGAAATAATGGTTTTAGCGTAAACGCGTTTATTGGGAAAGAATAACACATTCTCCACACTCATTTAACGTACATTTTTAAATTGTAAAACGTACTTTTGAAATTAGACCAACTGGATGCAATGTGTTTAACTTGTGGATCCAGAAAGTTTCTTTGCACAAACGGTCAATATTATTACAACATACTTACAACATCAAATGGCATAAAAGAGAAGTCAGTCATACTATGATTGCCTACATTGAAATGATCGGTAACAAGAGTAGAAAATGCAGGATCAGTAAAATTTGTTTTACCAAATTTGTGACTATCCATACGCCGTTAAACTGGTTGCATTGTCTGTCCTACATATTGTATCGATTACTAATTTTACATGTTATCAAATATATAACTTTTTTTTGCTAACAGTTTGTATTATATTTCTCTTTTATTTAAGACATGATTCGACCAGAAGCGGGAGAATTCTGTCAGCCAAATATGACAGCAGCCAACGTGGCCTGCTCAGCAAATGCGGGTCAAGCCAGTCAAGGGTATCCGTTCACCAATCGAACTCTCAGCGATGGCTTGGCGGCCGTTAAGGGGTAACAATATACATGTTTGATAAAATTCTTCAGTGTCAAGCTCAACAACAACTCTTATACATGCTACCAGCTTGAATCCAGACGCCTCGGTACCGTTTTACAGCAATACAGTGGAGAATCTGTTATTCTTTCCCAATAAACGCGTTTACGCTTAAACTATTATTTTCACTGCAAACAGTTTGGAGCCAGATCAGACGCCGGGTAACCCGGCGTCTGATCAGGCTCCAAACTGTTTGCCACTAAGATAAAGATGAATTATCAGAATTGTCAAAAAGTTGTTCTTTTCTACGTTTTAGTGTTTTGCGTTTGCGTACGTTTGCGTTTAAACGGGAAAGAATAACAGATTCTCCACTGTACAAATGCATACGGTTGTGTTACGGGGGAACATGTATCGTTTATTTATTTCTTCTACACCGCCATAGTGTTGTCTGCAATATCGTTCAAAGTATCAAAAACAGTATGACTGGCGAAATTACTAAACGTGTGTGCCCTTGGTCAGCCGTGTGTCTTATCAGAATCCAAGTTGTATTCTAAAACGCCTTTTGGCGTCATTGAGAGCGAAGGATTTCAACGTTATCAAACTAATAAATTTAAATGTCTCTATCCGAGCTAGTTCGACTTAAGCGACTTCGAGATATCGAACTTTGATTGATAATTTATACATATGCAAAGTCGAACTTCGATATTTCGAATTCGTTAATGTCGAACATATCCGTAGTTCTAAGTTAAAACGTGGCTTAGCCACGTTTATAACTTTGAACTTCGGGTATGTTCGGCTGAACCGAACATAAAATGATGTAATACATGTGTCGAAATATCGGTTGGTTCGAGTTAAGCAATGTATCGAAGTTCGACTGCAGAAGAAAGATAAACAGCACCATTCTTGTTTCGTTTTGAAGTATCACTGTCACTGCACATCACTCAGTGCAAAAAGAAACGCACATTTTTTCATTACACTATTTGTATGTAGAAGGAACGTATTTGTATGTAGAAGGAACGTATTTGTGAATTAATCTTTTCATTAAGGTCAGTAGTTCTGTCTGGGGGTATCAATGTTGAAAAACACTGCACAAATCGGTGCGATGTTTAAAACACGCTGTAGTTCTCTTTCGCTGCCAAATTAATCGTGATATTTTTACCCCTTCACCGTTTCATTGTCGTCTGCTTCAAATTTGTTGTTTGTAAGATCGTTTCAAAGTAAGATCCAATGTAGTATGAATTAAAACATATCGTTACGAGTGTCAAACAGTTTGGATCCTGATCAGACGCCGCGTTACGCGGCGTCTGATCAGGATTCAAACTGTTTGCAAATGCGCTTTTTGGCGTCATTAAGAGTGAAATGGTTAAAAAGCAGCACAATGGTTTTGATTTTTTTGTTTCTGAACTTGTTACAGAATTAAATCAATCTTTGATATATGGTATAATTATTCTAATTTTCTTCAAGAAAAAATTCTTAATCTGCGCATGAGCACAATGTGCGTTTCTTTTTGCACTGAGTGTATAATTTATGCAAATGTTCTTTGACTCCCACACAAAACCACCGACTGTCTTGTTTTTATTTCTGGAAAAGATAAACGTATCAAATTCAATCTCAAAATATCTATTTTGTCTTCGGGTAATTAACCAAGTTACTCATGAATACGCCTTTTACGCATTAAAGTTATTCCTCTGCCGCAGATAGTTATTCCACTTTTTACATTCATAAATATGCACCATAAGAAATACATGTAGTTTCGATATTAAAGCAGATGGTAGCATAAAATGGACTGAAAGTACAGCTTTAATTGGTCACCTGCTTTAGGTGATCACCTATCTTCAATATGGGTAAAAAAGAAGATTAAACATTTGCTACCTCCGCATCTTGGGTAAAATAATTATCCAGTTACATGTAATTACTTTCATCAGTTGTTTTCAAGCTACAACCGACATTCAAACAATCGACCATCAGTTTGCTGAGTACTATGTACAGTGGTCATAAGTTTTAACAGCTCAGTCGCCACGTAAAACATACATGACCATAAATATTTTCCTCCCCTAAACTTCAAATGGACAATTCCAGTTTCCAATTGAGTATCCTTACACTATTACTAACAGTTCAGACCCCCAATCAGAGGGTTCCTTTAAGGATCCTTTGGATGGTTCTTCACTGTTTGCAAAAAACAAATATACTCTTCGCAGGTTCAATGCGAATGACACGTATAGGACTATTGTTCAAAGGGTTAAACAAGTTTAAATGCTCTCGTGTAATGGAATCTTACTTTAACTCTTTACCCAATAACCTATTTATAATATTAAAGACAGGGGATCACTTAAAGGAGGTTGACAGTAAAGCAGAATATGCCTTAAGGCACATTCTGCTTTACTTTCAGCCAGCTTTAAACTACCATATGTTAGGCTATATAAAAATATTTGTAATGGTAATGTTCATGAGGGTATAAACTGGACATTTTTTCTTCAGCGGAGGAATGAATTAAATACGCTAAAAGTCGCTTCTATGGGGAAAGGCTTATGTAAAAACTACTCTTGTTCACGAAAGAAATTCATCAGGATAGAGTAAGCACAAATAAAAAGGTTCTTTGTACAGTGGAGAAAACGTTATTCTTTTCCGTTTAAACGCAAACAAAAACGCAAACGCATTGCACTAAACCGTAGAAAATGACAACTGTTTGATAATTTCTAATGTTCATTTTTATCTGAGTGGCAAACAGTTTGAAGCCTGATCAGACGCCGGGTAACCATGCGTCTGATCTAGCTCCAAACTGTTTGCAATCGAAATAATTATAGAATCATCCGGCGTCGGCGTTAGTTTTCTTAGTCAATGATTTGTTGTTTGGGTAAGTGTTGAAATGTACTAATACTACATTAAACATTTGCATTTGGAAGCTGATATTAAGAATGGAGGTTCCCTGTGGGTTTAACATTGTTATTGCGTAGTTAAACTTAAAAATAAATTTTCATTTTGGTCAAAATTTTACCTGTTGTGGTCTTAGGTTTTTTGTCTGATTTCTCATGATTCAAGTTTTTGGGTTAAGTGTTTAAATGTTCTTATACTACATAAATTTTGCATAACGAAGCTGGTGTTTTGAATGGATATTCCCTGTTGGTTGAACATTGTTGTTGCGTAGTTCAAATAGAAAACAAATTTTAATTTAGCCAAATTTTACCTATTGTGGACTAAGGTTTTTGGGACTGAAATTTCAAAGTTAGTTTTGGAGTAAGTGTTGGAATGCACTAATACTACAAAAGATAATTGTATTAGGAAGCTATTTGGGAATGGAGGATCCTGCGGCTTATAAATCAATGTACTTATACACTTTTCTGTTGATAGATACCTATTTAAAAGGTTTCAATTAGGCGAGCTTTGCTGTTCTCCGACAACTCTTGTTTATCTTAGTGAAAGTATCAGCCCTCCATTGGAGAACATTTATAAGACTTTTTGGAACCAAAATATCCGCCCTGTGATGTCATTTCCCGCAAAGATAAAACTTCGTACGACAAAAGCGGTCGTAAGTCAAAACTTTAAAATACATTTATTTTCTGATTTCTTCCTCTAATCTTGTCTTGTGACATCTTTTTGGAATAGACGATTCCAAAGAGATGTCACAAGACATGATTAGATGGAGAAATAAATAATAAATTTATACTTTTATAATCTGACTTACGACAACATTTTATGTAACGGGCCCCTGAATCTGATGAAAGTTCTCAGATGGAAGACTAGACTAAAACTGTCACTAAGGTTAAAAAAAATGATTTCGATAAAGTTTTGGGTATGTAAAACGACCTCTTTAATTTCTTCTCTCGTTTGATTGCAGGCTAATAATCATCCGTTGTTTTCAGAATGAAAAGAGCCTCCTTTAGTTGTTTCCAAATTGCACTTGGCGCAAGTGGAGACTGTACAGAATATGCCAGGAATAGGACTTATATGCATCAACTCGTTACATTAATGGAGAATGTGGATGTGTTTGGAATTTACATAGAGGAGACAGATAGAGTTGACATCGTGCAGGTAATTTGGTCACGTCATTAGTCAAATTAATTACGTCAAAAACCAAGTTAGTTAAGTCAATGGCCAAGTTGTTATGGTAATCAGTCCAGCTGGTAACGCCAATAACCCAATATGTTACCTCATCAGTAAAATGTGTTACGTCACTAACCAAACTAGTCAGTCAAGTTGTTCACCTCGTCGGGCAAGTTTTTTACGTCAATAGCAAAGATTACGTAATCAATCAAGTTGTTCATATCACCAGCAAAGTTGCTTACGTCATTGACCAAATTGGTTACGGCATCGACCAATTGGTTACATCATCGATCAAAGTGCATTATGTTAAAGCCGCATTGTGTTTTTGAGAAACCTGCATAAAACGGCTGTTTTGGGTCCCATTTGAACTACGTAGGACGTGATTCTTTCACAAAAACCGGCTTTATCTAAGAAATTCGCTTTTTAAATTTTATTTATAATATTTTTGTGCTGCACAAATTAAAAAGCCTCCCTTGTGAATTGAAAGAAGGACAACTCTGTAAATACAGGGCTCCAGATAACGGAAGTATTTCGAAAAACTAAAATCTTTATTTCTGCTTTTTAACCCAATGGTGTCATACTCATTAAAATTGCCTCGAAGAGACGGTTTAATCAGTAGTAACACCATACCATTCGGTGCTGAAATGAATGAGAAACTGTTAGATTAGTTCAGATTACTCCCGGTTACATGTGTATAGCTGGAGCACTGAGAATTACCCTGTTAACCCTTATTCTGCTGCACAGACGTCTGCTTTGACATTGTCGTCTGCAAAATTTGTTCAGTTTAGATTTATGCATTATTTTAATTAAACAAACCTTAAGACGAGTGTCAAACAGTTTGGATCCAGATGAGACGCCGCGTCACGCAGCGTCTTTCTAGATTCAAACAGTTTGTAAACTCCCGTAAAGTTACGACCAATGGGCACAGGGTTAAACACTACTTGATCCAGTGACAACGTGTACATATTATTCACCATGGGTACGCGATTAAAAACATTACGGAGGATCTATACCTTGAGCTTGCTGAAAATGACTGTTTCAGCCTTGTCCGCTCTCTAACTCAAACACTTCTTTTTTTATCTTCACCAATCTTGCTACAAATGTTTATTAGTATAGAATCTAGGTCAGGTTCAATAACTAGCAAAATCACATAAGGCATGTCTGAGTTATTGTCCTTGAATAATTAAAAAATGACTGTTTCAGCATTTTCTGCTCTCTAACACAAACACTTTTTATTGGATTTTCACCAAACTTGCTGACAACGTGTATTGGTATTAAATCTAGGTAAAGGAAAAAAAGTATTTGTGTTAGAGAGCAAAAAATGGTGAAACAGTCCTTTTTAATACATAAAGGGCAATAACTAAGATAATCCTTATGGGACTTTAGTAATGATCACACTGGACCTAGATTTTATATAAATTAGGTGAAGATTAAAAAAAAGTATTTGTGTTGGAGAGCAAAATTTGCTGAAAACAGTCATTTCTAATACATAAAGGGCAAAAACTCAGATATGCCACATGCGATTTTAGTAATAATCAAACTAGACCTAAATTTTATATGAATAAATATTTTCAGCATGTTTGGTGAATATCCGATAAAAGCTGTTTGTTTTAGAGTGCAAAAATGACTGAAACAGTCATTTTTTATTAATAAACAGGCAATAACTCAAAAATACCTTATGCGATTTTAGTATTAATCAAACTAAACCTTGATTTTATATCAATGAACATTTTCAGCAAGTTTGTGGAAGATCGGATAAAAAATATTCGAGTTAGAGAGCGGACAAAAAGTGTGATAGTCTAACTGACTGATGGATGGACGGGCGAAGGTAGATAACGGTTGCACACGGTGAAGTTGAATCCGGCTGTATCACGTGATACTAAGCCTTGTGGTAATGTTTATATCAGACGTTCTATTTTCGGTTTGTTATGATTTTAAATCGCCCTTTTTGTGATTTAGGTCCGTCTTCATCATTTCATAGATCAGTTTGGCCCATAAGAATGTTCAAACATTATTATTAGCCGTTATTGTATTTCAGACATTACGAAAAGGTCTGAAAACACAATGGGACTTTAATCGCCAAGTTGTTATCATTTTCTGCCAAATTGGTAACGTCAAAACCAAAGTTGATTATATCATCAGTCAAGTAGTTCAGCTCATTAACCAAGTTGGTTACGTCAATAGTCAAGTTGATTACGCCATCATAAATTTGGTCACGTCATCAGCCAAGTTGGTAACGTCATTAACCAGGTTGGTTACACCCTCAGCCAAGGGCACTTGGTCTACACTATTTACTCCAACAGACTGATTTCTCAAGATTCGCTTCACAAAGATGGTTTTGCCGAGACTAAACAGCTATTGGATCAACCCTTAACTCAATAGAAAACGCATTGCTGTGCAACTAATGTATTCCTTTACCATTATTATTATTATATGTAGTGCTGTTACTAATATGTATTGATAATTTAGGTTTTGCCTATGAACAGAAAAAAACAAACCGTACTAATGAAAGTGCAATATCAACAGTGTGTGATCAGCGGTCTTGTATTGATCAGTTGGTTGTGTAATCCAGATCACACGAGAAGCTACACCTCTCGTGTGATCTTGATAACACAACTCACTCGAACTTTATTATATATAATTAAATAGTTTGGGACAAGATCTTTATTTTGTTAAACCTAATAGTCAAATAGATCTATATGTACCCGAGTGTGTTAAAACTCCTCCGTACGCCTATATGCAATCTTCTTTTTGGACGTCATGTTACCACCAATGATTACATCATTATTTATATTGATGACGTATTGGTTTATTCTGGATATAACCCGTTATTTTTATAGGTTCGATCGAGAAGTACCTTTTTCCAAATAACGTTCATTCAAGCGTTTTATAGGAATAAACAACATATTTTTGACGTTCATGACGGTATGACTACATTAGCTTCGGGGGGTTAATTAAACGTAAACGCCGGGCGTTTACGTTTAATTTACCCCCCGAAGCTAATGTAGTCATACCGTCATGAGCGGCAAAGAGATGTTGTTTATTCCTTATATTTATATTTATATTTTCTGTCTTGTCAATTTAATGTGTTTATTGGCCAGATTTGTTTTTCTGTATAAGAATTTATCATATACCGGTCAAAGAGGTTTGATAGATGTAATGTCGATGTAATAGCCATACCAGTTTCTAAATATGGTGAGAAAGTAGTCCCAACTACATGAACTGTAATTGTATTAAAAATTCAGGATTTTTTCCAGTAAACTTTCTCTCTGTGAATGGAAAAGACTTACAAGGCAAACAAATAACAGTGCAACTTGAATATCTATTGCAAAAGCACATTCTAAAAATACAGGTCGCGGTTGTTTTCTTAACCCATTTACACACATAGCAACGCGATGGCAACGCCCTATGGGTCTGTATCACTCCGCTAGTGTCATATGACCGTCGACCAATGGGAGCTTAGTGTTAAGTGCTCGATGTAGTCTATTGAAGAAGTCCACGAATAGCACGGGGGAAATCCGAACAGTTTGGAAGTGTAGGTTCATCGGCAGATGTACTGCATATTTTTAATAGGATTACATAAAGACTTTACAGGGTGAATGTAAATATAAGGGTATGAATTGAACTAAGCTTTATCATTTGGAGGAACACATTACACAAGTGAGTGTTGTTGGTTATACATGCTTCAAATGGAAATGTTTTGTTCAAAGTTTATCAACGTTTGGTTTCATCTTGTTTGAAAATAGCATCGAAACATGGAATTCCGAAACGTCACGCACAACGCTTCTTTATATAAATAGATCGTGTATAACTTGTGTTGCATAAAAGCCATGACGTCATCATCGGATTCCAAGATGTCAGCCCCAATGTTTAGTTGTTGCTTAGTATTGAGTAAGTTATTCACGAGATAATCAAACACTTTTATAATTCTGTCAGGGTATTGATTGAATGAAAACATTTGTTTTTTTCCATGCAGTACTTAAGAACGGGAGTTGTGCATTCAAATAAGCTTGACATGCAGTTATACCTACAAAAAGAGAACAAATATAAGTAGAAAAAGAAATTGAAATAGTTTCTATATCCTAGCAGACGGTAGCATAAAACAGACTGAAAGTAAAGCAGAATTCACCCAAGGGCACATTCTGCTTTACTACAAACCAGCGTTTAGTGGTCGTCTGCCTTCAAAACTAGAAACATACTCTTAGGTAATGGGTTAAACAGTATCTAAATATTTCTAAGAAATCTACTTAATCTATTTTAGAATGAAAACTCGGTGCGGCAAACGTTGAATGTCAGAGACCTATTTCCCGGAATGTTCTCCTAGATGACGTCAAAGTCGTGACACCAAACAGGAAATAGAAATACATCTGTTGACACCGTTTCCTATAAAAATCGTAGCCGCTGACCTGCTTTTACTGTTTCCTACTTCAAATGTATAGCTTAATTTACTGTACTATAAATAAATACACCAGCATTTCAGTTTGATGTGTTATCGTTTTAGTTTTTGTTCCTAGGTAAACTGTTGTTACTTGGTGAAATAAAATAAACTAGAATCTACAATCAGGAAACTATGGTAGAATAATACTACTCATTTAAATATACAGTCGAACTTCGATATTTCGAACTCGCTTAACTCGAACTATCCGATAGTTCGACACATAAACTGCATTATTTTATGCTCGGTTAAGTCGAACAAACCCATATTTCAAAGTTAAAACGTGGCTTAGCCACGTTTTAACTTTGCAATACGGATATGTTCGATTTAACCGAGTTCGAGATATGTGTTTCCTATGTTTGCTGTGTTGAAAACTGCATTACAGTGGAGAATCTGTTATTCTTTCCCAATTAACGCGTTTACGCTAAAACTATTATTTGCAGTGCAAACAGTTTGGAGCCAGATCAGACGCCGGGTAACCCGGCGTCTGATCAGGCTCCAAACTGTTTGCCACCAAGATAATCATGAATTATCAGAATTGTCCAAAAGTTGTACTTTTCTACGTTTTAGTGCTCTGCGTTTGCGTACGTTTGCGTTTAAACGGGAAAGAATAACATATTCTCCACTGTAACATGGTGTCAGACTGACAGTCGAGTATAAAGGCCATTCATTCAAGTTGTTGAGCCCGTCTAATGAAGCGTCGTACGTCAAACATTGTCGTAAGTCAGATTCCAAAAGTCTAAATTATTATATTTTTTTAAAGACTTGCCACAAGAGAGCATCAGATGAGGAAATCAGAATATATAAGTGTTTTAAAGTTTTGACTTACGACCGTTTTTGTCGTACAATAATTTGTAAGACTATGTCCGTCCCGAATACAGCTACACCCGCTCTCCGTCAAATAAAGTATACGATTGTTTATTAGTCCGGCAGAGAAATCAGGATTTGGAGGTCCACCTAGAAATTGCGTTCTAAGTTTTTTTTTATTGATATTGGTAGTTCAAAGTATTTTTTATTCAGAATTGGCCGGGTGCAACCTTGTCATCCTTGAGTATTTTGATATATTTCCGGTTTATCCCCGCCACCCTTTTTTACCCATATTGCCACGAAATGGAGCCTTTTATACTATACCCTGGCATCGAATACCGGGTAAATTCCTTGAAAGTGTAAGTATTATATCAATGAAACTTAAACCATAGATGCACCTGAATGAGAGTAGCATGTTGCATTGCAGTTTGGTAACCTTGACCTTTGTCCTTGACCTATGTGACATTTGTAAATTGTTTTGCGTTTAATAGGTCCATTTTGGACTAAGTACTTCAGTTACGGTGACATAACTTCACGTGTATGTGCAAGTCAACGAGTAAAGCTAGTTACAATAGTAAATTACTAACATTGGCCTTTAACCTTGACCTCTGTGGCCTAGATACTTTTTCTTTTTTGGTCAGTGTTGTACTAAGTACCAGCAGTTAGGGTCACGCAACTTAACATGCTTTGTGCGTCAAAATATTTCATTCTTAGCATATAGGCTTGGTGGCATACACTTACTCATCATCTTAGTTGATGGCAGACAGTGGCTTAGCCTATATGATTGCTGATACCTTGAAAGAGAGTACTGAATAGTGAAATGCTGTCTTAAAGTTCCGATTCAGGCCATGTTAACTAACCATGGCAGATGTGGCATGGCTTACCTGAAAGATATGGAGGCTCTCCGAAGAGAAGTGCTCAGAATATTCTTGAAAACTAATAGTTGATGATGCATGGACGAGATATATAAAATGGCATATATGTGCAATGGACATGTGGCCGATTGCATAATTAAGATTTCCATGAAGCAAAACTACTCATAGGCTTTAGACATTCACATGTACAATCAGCTGCAAGCAAACTTGGATATCATGTTGGCTCACAGGGATGATCCTGAAACTGACTTTGAGGGGCACAAGGAACACGGAAAATAGAAATCAACGCAAAGGACATGGAAGGCACCATAAGACAAGAGGACCATGGTGACCATAAAATCTCTCACCTGAATTTACTGAATCTTGTAGTTTTATCTTTAAAGTTCATCAACAATCAAAATCAGCCTAGAACTTAAAGCCTTAATTTACTTGTGAACGTTTGGGGACAAAATTCAAATTTGTAGACACTATTTATCAAAGCGCTGGTCATATAAGTTTCAGAGAAGAAGATGTTTTAAGATTTCACTGTATAACTTTATTTTAATTGCAACACAAGGGGTGGTGTCATTTTTACCCTAGGGGCATAACTTGGCAATCTTGATAGAGAAAAAGTAGATGAGGCTTTGTGCAAAATACGTATCTTAGCTCAGGGTACTACGGTTTTCGAGTTGAAGATTGTTTAAGTTTTCATTGAAGAAAAAACCTTTTTAGCTCCTGTGACCTAGATATGCAATAGACCGGAAATGTTTCAACAACATTGGAAAAGGTGTTCCAGAAGTGTCATCATGCCAAATACCAGAGACGAAGATGTTTAATGATTTCAATAATTAACTCTATGCGAATCGATGACAACCGGGACGGGACCAATTTTGACTTCAGAGCAAAATTTTGAACAATCTTGATAGAGGACCTATATAAATGACATGTGCAAAATATCAAAATGCTGGCCCTTGTGGTTTTTGACAAGTTTTCATCGAAACGATCTCTTTAGCCTCTGTGGCCAGTAACGGAGTGGAAATATTTCAACAACATTGGTAAAGGGCCCCTGGAGGTGTCAACATGCAAAATAGCAAAGCTCTGGTTGTATTCCTTTAAGAGAAGAACATGTTTGAAGATTTCACTATAAAACTCTATGTAAATCGGTGACCAACGGGGCGGGGCCAATTATGCCCCCAGTGGCAACATTTGAACAATCTTGATAGAGGATCTATAGATGATGATATGTGTCAAATATCTTAGCTCTGGCTCGTGTGGATTTTGACAAGAAGAATTTTTAAGTTTTCATTCAAACGATCAATTTTTAGTTTTAACTCTGTGACCTATATATGCAACAGGTCGAAGGTTTTTGAACACATTTGAAACAAAACCATATAAAGATCATTCCTGCCAAGTTTGGTAAAAATTCACCCAGTAGTTTAGGAGGAGATGTCATTTAAAAAAAGGTTTGAAGATGGACGGACGGACGATCGACGACGGGCACATGACACATAACAGGACCATCAAAGTTACGCGGTGTATGATATGGATCAAAACTGTTTGCATATGCTAGTTTTAACCCATTACCTGATAGCCTATATTCTCGTATTGAAGATAAGTGACTACTTAAAGAAGGTTGAACGTAAAGCAGAATGCGCCTTAGGGCACATTCTGCTTTACTTTCAGCCTGCTTTAAGCTATCATCTGCTAGAATATGGAAAATATTCTCTATAATATATATATTCATACTGATTAAATTGGAACTATTTTCTTCAGCGGAGTAATAAATCATATTCGCTAAAAGGCGCTACTATGGGGGTAAGGGTTAAAGAGCCACGCAACGAAACGTTACTTGCTTAGTAGGCTTTATTTATTCAAAAAAGCATGACCAGAGACACATTGCTAGAACTGTATGTATTGCATAAAGGGCTGGTAAAGTGGAGAAGACGAAATTATTTCAAGTTTAGACAAACATAGGGCAGTAAAATGTAAAGAGTTACCTTTTTTCTTATACAAGATATATCTGTAAACATTGATACATTTACATGCTGACATTTTATTATGAACTGCATGGTGACAGAACAGTTTGGACCCTACTCAGACGCCGGGTTACACAGTATCTGATCTGATTTCAAACTATTTGCAATTGAACTAATTGCTTTAGCCGTTATTATGCTAAACACAACTTGAATTACTTTGCAAACAGTTTTGATCTAGATAAGACGCCGCGTAACGCGGCGTTTTATCTTGATCAAAACTGTTTGTCATTCATCTTCGACATTGCACCAGTTTGAAATGCTTAACATTATTATTTACTGATTTGAAGCAGACGATATATTTGAAGCAGACGACAATTCGTCTTAAGAGTTAGCACACTGCGAATTGTTTTTAGTTTCCATATACCAATAACATGAAGGCAAGAAAATAAATCGTCCAGCTAACCAGTAAATTTCTCAAAGGCTGGCTCATGGAAACATCTAATACATAGTTCTTCAAACATAATACATGTACATGGACTGCTTACTCCTTTTGGTATAGAAATTTTAACAAAAACCACTATAATGCATCCTCTGTAATCGGTTAATATTATAGGAAAATGAACTCGAACATAAACCCTTTTGATGCCATACCCAAATATTCTTGCATTTGCAGACCGTTTGGATACTGATTAGACGCCGAGTAACGTCTTAAGTATAATCAGAAGCCAAACTGTTTAACATTCATAACGCAGTCTCGTTTTCTCAGGGATTCTAGTATTTTTGGGCCAGGGGTTACGGAAAAACGGATGAAATTGACACTTTTTATCAACTCTTTTTCTCCGAGAAAATTTCTAACTTCTAACTTCTAAGTGTGGTATGGACCAATAAAACATCCATCAGATTTGAAATATCTGTTTTTGAAATGTCACATGTAAATATTTTGCATATTGTCATTTACCTTATACTACTGCATAGTTAAATCTTGGTAAGCAAGCAAAATATGAGGCCACAGACGCAGACAATTTGCATATGGTAGATTTAAAGTGACGCTAAAAATACGTTTCTACTGAACTGAAAGCAGGAAAAGAGTAAACCCCGGGTAGATCTACTTGTCTATCTGAAAACAGCCTGTATCTTGATCATACGCCGCGTAACGCCGCGTCTGACCAGGTCGGATCCAAGCTTTTTGACACTCATTTCAATATTCATTTAGTTAAGATACCTAAACTTTATAATTGAGACACAAAAGCACACGACAATTGTTTTGAAATTGATGACGCCATGGCAGTGAAGATGTTTTAGCAGACGACAGTTTTGCAAACGCAATATTACGCGGATGAGCTTTAACCCTTTGCCTCATAGCCTGTTTCTAGTTTTGAAGACAGATGGCCACTTAAAGCAGGTTGAAAGTAAAGCAGAATGTGCCCTAAGGCACATTCTACTTGACTTTTAGCCTGCTTTAAGATAAAATCTGCTAGGCTATATAAAATATTTGTAATGGTTATTGTTTATGAGGGTAAAAACTGGAACTACTTTCATCAGTGGAGGATTAAATTAAATACGCTAAAAGTCGCTTTTATGAGGGAAAGGATTAGGGTCGACTATACACTAGAGAAATCTGTCCATTCTCAACTAAACTGTCACTCAGAGGAATGGAAATCCCTCTCGAAAGAGATCTCTGACATGAAGTGTTGCCTGCTGTGTTTGCTGTGCGACAAACTCCTCCTGAAAAAAGACCAACATGCTTACAATTAACCCTTTCATGATCTTTACCCATTCACAACCATATTTTCGTGTACTTCAATAGTGTTGTCTGCAATATCGTTTCATAGTTATATCTAAGGCAGTATAAGTAACGTGATTTCAAAACAAGTGGTAAACAATTTAGATCCTGATCAGACGCCGCGTCACGCGGCAACTGATCAGGATCAAAACAGTTTTGCAAACGTTTATGATCGAAAAATAAGAGTAAAACGAGTTTGACTTACGCAAACATTTTGCGTAAGTAGTTTAGTAAAACGGGGCCCTGGTCAGTATTTGCCAAGTGAGCAGACGATATGGCACTGCATTCGGCAAGAGTCTACAATCCATCGGTACACGGTTTGATAACGACTAATATGCTCGTCGCAAAGGTTGAATGTGTTTCCCCTTTCCCATGTAAACTGTTCATAGTTTTGAAGAAATTTGGCTACTTAATACAAGTTGAAATTAAAGAAGAGTGCGCTTTAATGTGCATTCTGCTTTACCGTCAGCCTGCTTTAATCTGTTGTTTGCTAGGATAGAAGACCTATTGTATTATGGTGCACATTAGTGTCTACACAAAGTGAAACCATTTGTTTCAATAGAGGAATACATTCAATGAGTAAAAACGCATATCTATTGAGGAACGGGTTAAACTAACAAACTTACATGTATTTCCACAAAATCGTTTATGTCATACGGGTCTAGGTATAAGCCAAAGTATCGATTCGAAACCAAGACATCAGTAATGGTTTTCAGATAGGACAGTTTCCAATTTTCGCAGTTAGCACTCGCTTCAAACCACTCAGATATGCAGCTAAGGTACAATCGTTTAAACCTGGAATTTACAATATATACCCCTTTAATACATGTACCAAGCTAGACTGACACTTGCAAACAATTAATAATAACGACTTTATTTACTGAGGCTTCACATTTAGGCAAGCCTAATTTTCCATGTGTGCCTCATTAAAATCCAGATCGGACGCCGCGTCTGACATTGGTCTACACTCTGCATCATTCATATAAATGCTTTTTTAAATCAAAATATCTAAAATTGAAATCTTAAGATAAAAATTAGACAACATTTCTAAAAGCGAACTGCAGTATGACAGCGGTTGTGTTAGATGGGTGATGACGTCATAATGGCAGTTAAATGGTTTACATATAAAATTGGCATAATCATCAGTGTTAGAAATCGAACCAGGTAATAACTATAAATAATCGGACACCCCTTTCAGCCATATGTTTCAAAATCGTTAAACATACTATTAAGATTACATCTTCAAGGTACATTTCCTATTTACATGGTCATTTTAAAAGGTGCTGAAATCAACAACTTATTTCAAAGATGTCTTATCTATAAAGTTATACATTTCATAAGGAATAATGTTTTAATAAGTATTTCCCCATATCCCACTTCACTTAGTTCGTTTATGTACGAGACATGCCACAAGATGTCATACTGCCTGGAATCTTGAAACGATCCTGCAGACAACAATATGGAAAGGTAGATGACCGTATGGCAATGAAGGGGAAACAATACACGATAAATTTGGCTTTGAAAGGGTAAAAGATGGTACAGTATTCCCTCTCTATAGCGGCCGTTCCAACAACGACACCCTCCTTTTCTGCTTACAACTATCATCTGCTATTTTTCCCGAAGTCATTTTGACAGAAAAAACATAAAGACGAGTGACAAACAACTTGAATCCAGATCAGACGCCGCGTAACGCGGCGTCTGATCTGGATTCAAGCTGTTTTCAAACGTAAGCCAATTTCCCTCCCTATAACGACTCCCTCCGAACAACGCATATAAGTTGTGTCTCCGATTGGATGTCGTTGTAGAGAGGGAGCGCTGTATATGTACTTACGCGTGTAGGGTCTCCAAGCCCTGTTTGAAAGGTTCATTCGAGAAAGGAAAGTCACGTGATTGATTGGCTACGGCTCCAGCACACGTCGGCGCAGCTGCAGGGTTTACGTAACAACCTTGATACGTCAAATAAGGTTCCAGATCTAAACCAAAACAGAATGTTTGTAAAATAGGTGAGTGTCAGGGAAGTTCAACCTAGATGACTTTTAACCCTTTTACAATCAATGACCTCATAAAGAGCATTTGCAAACAGTTTTGATATTAATCAGACGCTGCGTAACCGCGTAACGCGGCGTCTGATCAGGATCAAAATTGTTTGCCACTTGTTTTGAAAATACGTAAGTCATTCTGCCTTAAACCTAACTTTGAAACAATATTTCAGACAACAATATTGAAACAGACGAGAATATGGCTGTGAAGGGGTAAAAGTCTCACAATAGATTTGATAATGAAGGAGTTAAGCCCAAGTGACGAGTAATACTCGTCATCAACAAATAGTGTTAATGTGAAGAATACACATTTTATATGCAATCAGTGACGATCAAAATCAGTGGGCTTCTTCAGTAGCCTTCTGATCAAGACTGCATCGTGTGTCAGTGTGTAAGATATTATTAACAAGGATATCTTTGGAAAAGATATTCGGCGGAATGCGTTATTGAAGTAATGCTGTAGATAGCTTTGGAAAACAAAGGGCACGATATGGCATAAAAGACCGAAATTATATGGTACAACAAGGCAAGGGTACGAAATCACCTAATATGAACATGTGGTCTTCGATTTAAGACAGTGAATCAATGAGCATTTCTGATACTTCAAGCCATTAGAACAAGTCTAGGATTGATTTTTAAGCATCAGAGTAGGTTTATTTACTCCCGAGATTAATCGCAATATTCATCTGATATGGATCCTCGCATTAATAAAGCTGTCACTGTTTAGCTATAAGTAATTACAGCTATAATCGTCAAACAAAAGAAACATCATGTCACAGCACTGCCTAACATTAATGTTCCCGTGAAATCGGGAATTGGGACCAATACGATCCCATACGGCTCCGCCGAAAAACAACGCTTAAAACTGTAAATAGCCAAATATGAACCAGACCAGCTTGCCCAACGCTTATAAAGCGTTTGTGTTGAGCCTACGTTCGTTATCAAGCATTTGATTGGTCAAATATGAGCCTATGCTCACATATGACCAAGCCGGTGCTTGAGAACGATTTCAGATTCAACTCAAACGCAAGGACCTAAATTGGAAACTGGAACTGTCCATTAAAAGTGTCAAGGGTGAATGAGTCAAGGAAGTTATTTGTGTTTGACTGAAACTCACATGTTGCTGCCCACTGATCGGCGCCATCTGTATAGCCACACACGCGTAATGAGGCTACCACCTCATCTATGATGTCCGGAGCCTCGTCACACCCCGCCGTGTTCTGTTGCATGCAGAGTGCGTAGTCTAAACTATGGCTGAAATTGTACACAAGATAGACTGGAGAAGACGTTATTCTTTACCAGTAAAGGCTTTTATCCTAAACTAATATTTCAATTACAAACAGTTTGGAGCCATAAAGAAGCCGGGTAACCCGGCGTCTGATCAGACTCAAAACTGTTTGCAACTCAGATTAAAGTAACCAGTCAGAATCGTTATGTTACCAAACTTTAATTGTCATCTCCTACATTTTGACCTATTTCTGTTGCATGAAGATTGCTTAGTCTAACCTTTTACAGAAAGTTTACACAATTTATCTGGTAATCTATCTTTCACCTGTTGTAAATGCTGTCTACTAGTGGTGGTTATATCCAATGTTTAACCCTTAGCCTGCCACTCACGACTATAGCTCCATATGCAAACAGCTTGGATCCGGATGAGACGCCGAGTAACTCGGCGTCTCATCCGGATCCAAGCTGTTTGACACTCGGACAACATTTTCAGAAATTTTGAGTAACTTTGAATCACTTTAAAACTTGAAGCAGACGAGAAATATAGCAGACGACAATTTATTTGGCGGGCTAAGGGTTAATGGGAAAGAATAATGTAATATCAACTATACATTACCTACAATTAATACAGCTTTCTATATCCGTAACTGGCTGTACGGAAATCATTTGAAAATTTTAGAATGTTTTTATCTAACAAATACTCGGCCATGTCAGAAGAAAACACAAATTATAGGTTCCAAAATAACCAGCCGATTATCGGTTCTATCGATTGGGTATCAACGATAATGTTCCGATTGTTTATCGGGTAACTAAGGGGCATCTTTACAGAACAAATATTCTGTTTCAAAGGTGAAGTCACACAAACATTGTAGCTTCATTCTTCAGGATCCAACGATATTGGAAGCAACACAATTGAAGTAGACGACAATGGAACGGTGAAGGGGTAAAACTCTTCTTATTCATTTTGCAGCAACTAGTTACAATTAAACTGTAAAAATACGGATCTTTACGACTTAAATGAGTTCGCGATATTGAAGTTCGACTGAGTTTGTCAACTAAGAATTTACCCAGTTTTGAAACCTGAAGTGTAAACCACATTACTCCATGTTACTATATTGCTTTGGAGTTACGGGTCCAAGGTTATAAAGTTATAAAGCTTTTCCAGTTGAATCTGAGATCTTTGTCAAAGCAAAAACTCAAATCTAGCCAAAGAAATGCTTTAGAACGATCTCAGACCTAATAATTTTATTATTACATGTGTATACATTTTTGGTAAATCCTAAAGCAACGATAGCTCAAGACGTACCTGCATAACAAAGTCAGCCTGTATGTTAAATTCGCACTCATGAACACATCAGAACCGATAGCACTGTCGATGCAAGCCCTATCAATGTCGATAACATTCCCGAAAAGTGTGCAACTGTTCTGGGCAATGACAGCCCCAACAACGCACACTAACAAGCATAGCACTGCAAACAAATAAGAGAGGACTGTAAAGATAAGAGAAAAACATACAACTGCAAAAAGGCGTGTTTGTTATATAAGAGTAAACGCGCTTATTTGGAGAGAATAACATTTTCCCCACTGTACTTATGTATGATATAATATGTATTGGGTATGGCTTAGAAAAAGCTATAAAATACGATGAAATAATAAAAATACATAGTATGCCTTAGAAAATCTTACACTTTCATTTCGGTAGGATCTTCCCAAGGGCAAATTATGATACGTTATTTTTTCGTGGCCGAAACATACACTGCACACCCTTTCTTCCGACTACCTAAGCCAAGGTACAATTGTACTTACCTAGTGATACAGAAGATAGGGGGTCGGGATATATTAAGATCATGGCATTGAGTTGCTACAACTCTAATTGCAAGATATTGAATGTATATAAATGTCTGTAAATGTCTATTTTACATGTATATACATATATATCTCCTGAAGTGGAGGAAATAAAATATTGAATTGAATTGAATTGAGGTAAGAGTAAACGAACAAAACTGGAAAAATAACAGAGGATTGTAACATAAGAGTAAAATACTTAACTCTGCAAAAATAAGAGAGGAATGTCAAACAAATGAAAAACGCACACACTGATAAAAAATAGCAGTAGAGTGTACCATCAAAGTTAACTAGTACACGCTTAAAAATAAGAAAAGAGTGTCAAATTAAAAGTAAACATACAGAACTGGTAAAATAAGAGGAGTGTTACATTTGAGTGAAAAACTAAACATAGCAAGAATAAATGTATCAGGATCCAAACTGCCGACCTTGGCGCTGAAATGGTTAAACAACATTATGTCAAGCGCATTTGAAATAAAACAAATGCGTATGGGATATTGTTTGGTCACCCCGAAGGAGTCAAAAGACAGCATTATCAGAAACGCAGGCATAGAGACCCGTACTGGGAGGAAATGGTCTGCAAGCCAGGCTGTCTCCGAAGCAGAGAGTCGACTTCGACAGAAAGACATCGTTGGAACTACAGCAGAGGGTCGACAGTGTTTTGGCAACACCACAAGGCCGCGGTTGAACGCAGCTAACAGTTAGGAGAAAAGAGAGCTCGACAACAGGAGATACGACTTGCGGAGGAGGAGGACAGGAGAGTGAAAGCAGTTGCCATGAGCTCCCAGGGTGCATGGACAAACTGGGCCACAACGGCGCGAAGGCTGACATTGGCCGACATTTGACGGTACGAACCAGTGCGCCTTAGGTTTTTGCTGAGGTCAGTGTATGACTTGTTGCCGTCACCAGCCAACCTACACAGATGGGGATTACAAGATCATCCGAAGTGTCCATTGTGTGACAAGACAGGATCGATGGAGCATATATTGTCAGCATGTAGAGCATCCCTAACTCAGGGCCGATATCGGTAGAGGCATCACATTGTCCTTCGTGACTAAGCTGATACCCTCGAGCGAACCAGGACCAAGAAGAGGAAGAAAAAGAAACCACGTGCAATTCAGTTTGTCAAGGAAGGTTAAACAGCGCCCAAACTTCAGGCAGCCGCTACCTTAATTCTTGATGAGTCAGGGAAGTGGGAGATGTCTGTTGACCTCAACAAGAAACTGGTCTTCCCAGGTTTTGTCCAGACTACACTCAGGCCAAAAATTGTCATCTAGTCTCCAAAGGACAAGCGCCTGGCGATGATCGAGCTGACAGTCCCCTGGGAAACACGATGTGAGGAGGCGTACGAAAGAGAGAGAGGGAAGTACAGCGAACTGCTTGAGCAATGCAGGGAACGGGGATGGAAGACTTGGCTCTTCCCAGTAGAGATAGGAGCAAGAGGCTTTCCGGCACAATCATTGTGGAGAATGTTTTGGGCCATGGGTATCATAGGAGGAGAGAGGAAGAGAGCTATTGCAAAGCTCAGTCAAACAACTGAACGCGCATCCAGCTGGTTGTAGATCAAGAGAAACGAGAGGAGCTGGAGGCCAACCACTGACACGTAGTGTCTGATCAGCACTGCGGACACGCCACCTGGAGTATGTCCCGAGGATTCAAACGGCCGAAACACTTGACGATGGGTGGTTCCTGGCTGAGGATTACGGTGGTAGCTGCAGTAGAGAGACTGTATTTAGCACATCTTTTATATAAAATTATAGAACAATTTTATATAAAATTATAGAACAATATTAAAATCTGTCTGGCGCGGCGTCTGATCAGGATCCAAACTGTTTGACACTCGTATCGATAATTCGTAAGTACTATCTTAAATATGTTTGAAACGATCTTGCAGACAACAGTATTGAAGCATACGACAAAATGGAAGGACGGCAAACTAGCTCATCCCTTTAATATAATAGAGGAAGAGCTATTATGGAACAGTTATATATACGTTCATAAATATAATAACCTACACTCAGTGCAAAAAGAAACGCACATTTTGTATCAAAATATTATGTTTATGTAAATAAACGTATTTGTGAATTATTATTCAATCATTATTGAATTAGTAGCATCACAACCTGCACAAATCGGTGCGGTGTATTTAACAAGCTGTAGTTAATTCTTTCGGTGCTAAATAAATCGTGAAGTTTTTACCCTTTCACCGCTTCATTGTCATCTGCTTCAATTTTGTTGTTTGCAAGAAGATCGTTTCAAGGTAAAATTCAATGTAGTTTGACTGAAAACATATCGATACGAGTGTCAAACAGTTTGGATCCTGACCAGACCCCGCGTTACGCGGCGTCTGATCAGAATCTTAACTGTTTGCAAACGCATTTTGGCGTCATTAAGAGGGAAAGGGTTAAAAGGCAGCACAATGTTTTTGAGTACTTTTTCTGAACTACATGTACTTACACGAATCATGGGATATGGTCTTAGTATTCTAATTTTCTTCAATAAAAGTATTTAAATCTGCGCCTGAGCTGAGCACGATGTGCGTTTCGTTTTGGACTGAGTATATTTTAAAAACGATTTGTGTAAAGCTTGGCCAATTTCGTCGAAACCAGCTCCTGCTGGATTACCGAAAAATACGACATTGTGATAGAAATTACCATATTCCTGATACCTGTTTCGGACATTACTCCATTTTATAATTTTTACCGGTTAATTAGTGAAAAATAATGAACTTCCGAGGCAAGAGATTCGCGAATTAACGCGTAAATTATATTGTCGAGAATAAAACCGGTTTTACAGTATATACGTTCATAGTGTATTCTTAACCAAGAAATGATTAACAAAAACATGTATGAGTCTTTGACCACAAAGAGTTCTTATTTTATGAGAAAGCCAGAACAAGGGGTAATTTGTACTGATGTTTTATAAAAACTAATATCCAAACCGTGCCCGGAAAGTCAATAAAAGACAGTAATATTAAAACTAGTATGACCTTGTCGTATTACTTTCAATATCAATAGTAATGATTGGAGTATACAAACACTCATCATAGTAAATGTCATGACTTACGTAAAGTAATATTTCTTCAGATTCAATCTCGTGATCGTCTTATACATTCCATGTACGTTCTTTTTAATAAAACGTCAGCGGTTTAAAAGGTTTTTATTGATCGCGTAAAACGCAAAAAATTAACCGTTGAAATTAGTATTCAGCATAAAATATGAACATTATTTACTTACATTTATCAAGCATGTTTGAGTCCTTCGTAAAACCTATAGTCAATTTCTTCAACGTCAAGTGGCATCCGGAGATTTTTCTCCCATTTATATAGTAACTTGCAAAACCTACTGGTCAACTTATGAGCAATTTAGACGCTACTCCAACACTTCAGCGAAACAAAAACGGTTTGACATTTTCATAGAATGTTAAACTAGATGCCATGTCAATTTGACTACAATTTACGGGACATCTGACAGTATATTTTCCTTTATATCTACGCCATTACTACATTTCTAAACAGCGCTTGTTTTATATTGAAGGCAGATTTTTGCTAAACCCTTTCACACTCAGTGACGTCATAACGCGCATTTGCAAACAGTTTTGGTCCTGATCAGACGCCGCGTGACGCGGCGTTTGATCAGGATCAAAACTGTTTGATACTCGTTTTTCAATTTCTTCAGTCATACTGCTTTTAATTTACATTGAAACGATATTGCCGACAACAATATTTAAGCAGATGACAATATGACGATGAAAGGGTAAAAACCTATCGACAAATGTTAACATGAAAGAGTTTAAGACGGATAAAGGTAAAACAGAATGTTCAAAACTTCCTGTATGGGTAGTCTGCTTTGCTTTCATCTTATACAGGCCGTTCCCTGTCTATGATATAGTCATGAAATATTCGTCTTTCGTTTTCGAATTGACTGGTTTTTTCAAACAGTTTTGATCCAGATCAGATTACGGTTACGCTGCTTCTGATTTCTATCAGAGCTGTTTGATATTCGTTTTCAAATTTCTTAAATTTGCTAAATAAGCAGACGACAAACTCAAAGCAGACGATGTTCAGACTGGAGAAGCGTTAAATAAAAGGATAATATTTACAATATATTCAAGCTAAAAGATAAAAGCAAAGTCGAACTTTAATAATAAAACCCGCTTATTTCGAACATTTCCCAAACTCAAAATTAATCCTTGGCTTCACCACGTTTCACTTTGAATGTCCTAATGTCCTAATGTCATGTTCGACCTAAAAAGCGTTTATAAACATAAAGGAATAAACTTCAACAGTAGAACCACAGTTAATCCAGCCTTTCACTTTAAAAGACGCGAAAAAGGCGCATTTGCAAACAGTTTTGATCCTGATCAGACGCTGCATTACGCGGCGTCTGATCAGGATGAAAACTGTTTGACACTCTTTTCGAACTTTCGTCAGTCGTACTGCCTAATATCTGACTTTGAAACAATATTGCAGACAACAATATTGAAGCAGGCGACAATAGGCGGTGTATCGATAAAAATGCACGAACATTTTGACAGTGAAAGGGTTAAGTTCGATTTATACGAATTCGATATATAGATATTCGACAATATTTTATAACCTAAAACTTAACCATTTCATGATCAAATTTACCGTGAAGTTTTTATCCCTTCAACGCCATATTGTCGTCTGCTTTAATATTGTTGTCTGCCGTTGGATATCGTTACAAAGTTAGTTTAAGGCAGTATAACTGACGTTATTTCAGTCCACTAAAAGACCGTGAGAGATCGTACGAGACCGTATACACAACCGCACATGAATTCCACTTAACACGAGTGAGCTCAACCGTGTCAATATCGTATATAAATCGTATGGAGCAAAAGTCGGTGGGACCGTATGTAAACCCTGTAAATGTCCAATTAATCCAGTAAAAGTCGTGTTTAATCGTACTAGGCCGTAACAGACCGTACTAGACCGTACTTGGATCCGTACAACAATCGTATGAAAATAGTTTTGCAAATCGTGTTCAAACCGTGACAAACCTTGCTTGACCGAGTATATCCGTGCTTTGTTCGTACATACTCGTGCTACATTCGTACCAGTCAACTCGTGTATAACCGAGTATACCGTATTGGGACCGTGTGCCCAACCGTGTTCTGTGTGAGACAGGCTTTACAGGGTGTCAGACTGACAGTCGAGTATAAAGGCCATTCATTCAAGTTGTTGAGCCCGTCTAATGAAGCGTCGTACGTCAAACAATGTCGTAAGTCAGATTCCAAAATTCTAAATTATTTTTTTTAAAGACTTGCCACAATAGAGGATCAGATGAGGAAATCAGAAAATATATGTGTTTTGAAGTTTTGACTTACGACCGTTTTTGTCGTACAATAATTTGTAAGACTATGTCCGTCCCGAATACAGTTACACCCGCTCTCCGTCAAATAAAGTATACGATTGTTTATTAGTCCGGCAGAGAAATCAGGATTTGGAGTTCCATCTAGAAATTGCGTTCTAAGTTTTTTTTTATTGATATTGGTAGTTCAAAGTATTTTTATTCAGAATTGGCCGGGTGCAACCATGTCATCCTTAAGCATTTTGATATATTTCCGGTTTACCCCCGCCACCCTTTTTTACCAATATTGCCACGAAATTGAGCCTTTTATACTATACTCTGGCATCGAATACCGGGTAAATTCCTTGAAAGTGTAAGTATTATATCAATGAAACTTAAACCATAGATGCACCTGGATGAGAGTAGCATGTTGCATTGCAGTTTGGTAACCTTGACCTTTGTCCTTGACCTATGTGACATTTGTAAATTGTTTTGCGTTTATTGGTCAATTTTAGACTAAGTACTTCAGTTACGGTGACATAACTTCACGTGTATGTGCAAGTCAACGAGTAAAACTAGTTACAATAGTAAATTACTAACATTGACCTTTAACCTTGACCTCTGTGGCCTAGATAATTTTTCTTTTTAGGTCAGTGTTGTACTAAGTACCAGCAGTTAGTGTCACGCAACTTAACATGCATTGTGCGTCAAAATATTTCATTCTTAG
Source organism: Gari tellinella (assembly GCA_922989275.2). NCBI lineage: Eukaryota > Metazoa > Mollusca > Bivalvia > Cardiida > Psammobiidae > Gari > Gari tellinella. The sequence goes on from OV277860.1 coordinate 55,865,218, forward strand.
CATATAGGCTTGGTGGCATACACTTACTCATCATCTTAGTTGATGGTAGACAGTGGCTTAGCCTATATATTTGCTGATACCTTGAAAGACAGTATTGAATAGTGAAATGCTGTCTTAAAGTTTCTATTCAGGCTATGTTAACTAATCATGGCAGATGTGGCATGGCTTACCTGAAAGAAATGGAGGCTCTCCGAAGAGAAGTGCTCAGAATATTCTTGAAAACTAATAGTTGATGATGCATGGACGAGATATATAAAATGGCATATATGTGCAATGGGCATGTGGCATGTGGCCGATTGCATAATTAAGATTTTCATATTAAAGCAAAACTACACATAGGCTTTAGACATTCGCATGTACAATCAGCTGCAAGCAAACTTGGATATCATGTTGGCTCACAGGGATGATCCTGAAACTGACTTTGAGGGGCACAAGGAACACGGAAAAAAGAAAGCAACGCAAAGGGCATGGAAGGCATGGTAAGACAGGAGGACCATGGTGACCATAAAATCTCTCACATGGATTTACTGAATCTTGTAGTTTTATCTTTAAATTTCATCAATAATCAAAATCAGCCTAAGACTTATAAAAAGCCTTAATTTACTTGTGAACGTTTGGGGACAAAATTCAAATTTGTAGACACTATTTATCAAAGCTCTGGTCGTATAAGTTGCAGAGAAGAAGATGTTTTAAGAGTTCACTGTATAACTCTATGTTAATTGCAACACAAGGGGTGGTGTCATTTTTACCCTAGGGGCATAACTGCGCGATCTTGATAGAGAAAAAGTCGATGAGGCTTTGTGCAAAATATCTAAGCTCAGGGTACTGCGGTTTTTGAGATGAAGAATGTTTAAGTTTTTTTGAAGAAAAACATTTTTAGCTCCTGTGACCTAGATATGCAATAGACCGGAAATGTTTCAACAACATTGGAAAAGGTCTTCCAGAAGTGTCATCATACCAAATACTAGAGACGAAGATGTTTAATGATTTCAATAATTAACTCTATTTGAATCGATGACACCCGGGACGGGATCAATTTTGACTTCAGAGCAAAATTTTGAACAATCTTGATTGAGAACCTATAGAAATGACATCTGCAAAATATCTAAATGCTGGCCCTTGTGGTTTTTGACAACTTTTCATTGAAACCATCTTTTTAGCCTCTGTGGCCAGTAACGGACTGGAAATATTTCAACAACATTGGTAAAGGGCACCTGGAGATGTCAACATGCAAACTATCAAAGCTCTGGTTGTATTCCTTTTAGAGAAGAACATGTTTAAAGATTTCACTATAAAATTCTATGTAAATCGGCGACCAACGGGACGGGGCCAATGTTGACTCTAGGAGCAAATTTTGAACAATCTTGATAGAGGATCTATAGATGATGCCATGTGTCAAATATCTTATCTCTGGCTCGTGTGGATTTTGACAAGAAGAATTTTTAAGTTTTCATTCAAACGATCTATTTTTAGTTTTAACTCTGTGACCTATATATGCAACAGGTCGAAAGTATTTGAACACATTTGAAATAAAACCATATAAGGATCATTCCTGCCAAGTTTGGTTAAAATCCACCCAGTAGTTTAGGAGGAGTTGCTATTTAAAAAAAGGTTTGAAGATGGACGGACGGACGATCGACGACGGGCACAGGACACATGACAGGACCACCAAAGTAGCTGTGTCAAGACATTTTGAGCCTGATCTAACGCCACGTTACGCGGTGTCTGATATGGATCAAAACTGTTTGCATATGCTAGTGTTAACCCATTACCTGATAGCCTATATTATCGTATTGAAGATAAGTGACTACTTAAAGAAGGTTGAACGTAAAGCAGAATGCGCCTTAGGGCGCATTCTGCTTTACTTTCAGCCTGCTTTAAGCTATCATGTGCTGGACTATGGAAAATATTCTCTATAATATCTATTCATACTGATTAAATTGGAGCTATTTTCTTCCGCGGAGTAATAAATCATATTCACTAAAAGGCGCTACTATGGGGGAAAGGGTTAAAGAGCCACGCAACGAAACGTTACTTGCTTAGGCTTTATTTATTCAAAAAAGCATGACCAGAGACACATTGCTAGAACTGTATTTATTGCATAAAGCGCTGGTAAAGTGGAGAAGACGATATCATTTCAAGTTAAGACAAACATAGGGCAGTAAAATGTAAAGAGTTACCTTTTTTCTTATACAAGATATATCTGTATACATTGATACATTTACATACTGACATTTTATTATGAACTGAATGGTGACAAAACAGTTTGGAACCTACTCAGATGCCGGGTTACACAGTATCTGATCTAATTTCAAACTATTTGCAATTGAACTAATTGCTTTAGCCGTTATTATGCTAAACACAACTTGAATTACTTTGCAAACAGTTTTGATCTAGATAAGACGCCGCGTAACGCGGCGTCTGATCTGGATCAAAACTGTTTGTCACTCATCTTCAACATTGCACCAGTTTGAAATGCTTAACATTATCATTTACTGATTTGAAGCAGACGATATATTTTATGCAGACGACAATTCGTCTTAAGAGTTAGCACAATGCGAATTGGTTTTAGAAATTACAAAGACTTTTCCATATACCAATAACATGAAGGCAAGAAAATATGCGGGGTAAATCGTCCAGCTAACCAGTAAATTTCTCAAAGGCTGGCTCATGGAAACCTCTAATACATAGTTCTTCAAACATAATACATGTACATGGACTGCGTATTCCTTTTGGTGTAGAACTTTTAACAAAAACCACTATAATGCATCCTCTGTAATCGGTTAATATTTTAGGAAAATGAACTCGAACATAAACCCCTTTGATGCCATACCCAAAGATTCTTGCATTTGCAGACCGTTTTGATACTGATTAGACGCCGCGTAACGTGTTAAGTATAAGCAGAAGCCAAACTGTTTAACATTCATAACGCAGTCTCGTTTTTTCAGGGATTCTAGTATTTTTGGGCCAGGGGTTACAGAAAAACGGATGCAATTGACACTTTTTATCAACTCTTTTTCTCCGAGAAAACTTCTAACTTCTAACATTTAAGTGCGGTATGGACCAATAAAACATCCATCGGATTTGAAATATCTGTTTTTAAGATTTTATATGTAAATATTTTGCATATTGTCATTTACCTTATACTACTGCATAGTTAAATCTTGGTAAACAAGCAATATATGAGGCCACAGACGCAGAAAATTTGCATATGGCAGATTTAAAGTTACGCTAAAAATACGTTTCTACTGAACTGAAAGCAGGTAAAGAGTAAACCCCGGGTAAATCTACATGTCTATCTGAAAACAGCTTGAATCGTGATCATACGCCGCGTAACGCCGCGTCTGAACAGGTCGGATCCAAGCTTTTTGACACTCATTTCAATATTCATTTAGTTACAGTGGAGAAAACGTTATTCTTTCCCAATAAACGCGTTTACGCTCAAACTATTATTTCCAATACAAACAGTTTGGAGCCAGATCAAACGCCGGGTAACCCGGCGTCTGATCAGGCTTCAAACTGTTTGCCACTCAGCTAAATATCAATAGTCAGAATTGTCAAGAAGTTGTTAATTTCTACATTTTAGTGTTTTGCGTTTGCGTACGTTTGCGTTTAAACGGGAAAGAATAACAGAGTATCCACTGTAAGATACCTAAGATTTATAATTGAGACACAAAAGCACACGACAATTGTTTTGAAATTGATGACGTCATGTCAGTGAAGATGTTTTAGCACACGACAATTGTTTTGAAATTGATGACGTCATGTCAGTGAAGATGTTTTAGCAGACGTCAGTTTTGCAAACGCAATATTACGCAGATGAGCTTTAACCCTTTGTCATATAGCATGTTTCTTGTTTTGAAGACAGATGACCACTTAAAGCAGGTTGAAAGTAAAGCAGAATGTGCCCTAAGGCACATTCTACTTGACTATCAGCCTGCTTTAAGATAAAATCTGCTAGGCTATATAAAATATTTGTAATGGTTGTTGTTCATGAGGGTAAAAACTGGAACTACGTTCATCAGCGGAGGATTAAATTAAATACGCTAAAAGTCGCTTTTATGGGGGAAAGGGTTAGGGTCGACTATACACTAGAGACATCTGTCCATTCTCAACTAAACTGTCACTCAGAGGAATGGAAAGCCCTCTCGAAAGAGATCTCTGGCTTGCAGAGTTGCCTGATGTGCTTGCTGTGCGACAAACTCCTCCTGAAAAAAAAAAAAACCAACACGTTTACAATTTAACCCTTTCATGATCAAATGGTTATACCCCTTCCCCGCCATATTGTCGTCTGCTTCAATATTGTTGTCTGCAATATCGTTTCAAAGTTAGATGTAAGGCTGTATAACTTACGTGATTTCAAAACAAGTGGTAAACAGTTTAGATCCTGAGTAGACATCGCGTACGCGGCAACTGATCAGGAAAACAGTTTTCAAATGCGCTTTATTGCGTCATTGAGAGTGAAAGGGTTAAAAGCTCTAAATGCAACCAAGCCTCTCGAATACAAGTATCCCACCAAAGAGTTGACTGCCGTTGGATAATCTTACTAAACAAGTATTGATATGTGTTTCAAAACAGTTTGCATCTTGCTCCACTCCGGTTTCTACGGGCGTGCTCGTGATCCAAACTGTTATCTAAGTTGATAAATGTATATATCTGATATTTGCAACAAAATATGATTAAATAATAAAATCAATCCTTCAGTAGAGAAAACGTTATTCTTTTTCAACTGAGTGTGTATGCTAAAACAATTACAGAGCAGAAGATGTTATTCTTTTCAAACAATGTTGTATATGTTAACCCACTGTATGCTGGGTAATATTTGGCGGCCATTTTAAAATGTCGTCTGCAGCGGGTATAATTCAAATATTTGCAAAAGATATTAGCAGTTCCTGATAGAGTATTGACTTAGCTGCAAACAGTTGTGATCTCAGATCAGGCCCCACAATGTAGGGCCTGATCTGAGATCAAAACTGTTTGCCTAGAGTTACACCTTAACCCTTAGCCCGCCAAATAAATTGTCGTCTGCTATATTTCTCGTCTGCTTCAAGTTTCAAAGTGCTTCAAAGTTGCTCAAAATTGCTGAAAATGTTGTCCGAGTGTCAAACAGCTTGGATCTGGATGAGACGCCGAGTAACTCGGCGTCTCATCCAGATCCAAGCTGTTTGCATATGGAGCTATAGTCGGCAGGCTAAGGTGTTAAAGTGTATCCCGCATGAAATGGGTTAAAAAAAGTTACAGTGAAGAAACGTTATTCTTTTCCCACTAGCTTATATGCTAAACAATTACAGTGGAGAAGACGTTATTCTTTTCCCACTAGCTTATATGCTAAACAATTACAGTGAAGAAACGTTATTATTTTCCAATATGTATGTTTGCTAAACAATTACAGTGGAGAAGACGTTATTATTTTCCCACTAGCTTATATGCTAAACAATTACAGTGGAGAAGACGTTATTCTTTTCCCACTAGCTTATATGCTAAACAATTACAGTGGAGAAGACGTTATTCTTTTCCAATATGTATGTTTGCTAAACAATTACAGTGAAGATGACGTTATAATTTTCAAACAAGTCTGTATGCTAAACAATAACAGTTGAAAAGCATTATCATTTTCCAACAAGTCTATATGCTTAACAATAACACTGTTAATAAACGTTAGACCTTATTCTTTCCAAATAAGTTTATAAACTTAAACAATTATAACCGTGTAAAAAGTTACCCAGCTAATGATCAGGTTCCAATCTGTTGCAACTCAGATTGAAATGAAGCGGCAACATTTTAAAGAACGTGTTTGTTTCTCCACTTTTTGCCTTGCATTTAGGTTTAGTTTCGTAGAAAACATAAGAGAATAATGTCTCCTTTACAGTATTTTCACTTAGCGATATACCTGGTCAGTATTTGCAAAGGGAGCAGACGTTATGGATAAAAGTAGAGCAGAAATATTTTCTCTCGCTTCAGTATACGTACTTTGACAACATTATGTTAACAACCAAATACTCAACTCTTTTGCAGGCGAATACAACTGATAATAACAACAAAACATCTCTACGAGAGTAGTTCAAAACGTTTTGATACTGGATCAATAACTTCGTACTTCATTCTCAGTGTTGTTATACTTTCTGGTCCTTTGGAATCATTGATTTCAGCGCATTTACAGTTGAAGGTTGAATTCCGCTTAAGCCGGTGCTAGGGGGCGTGAGCACTGTTGCACATTTCAGTATTGCTCATGAACAGACTCAATTAAACCGAGTCTGCAATTTTCAGTATTTGCTTTGTTTTCTGTGCTTTCAAAGGATCTCCTCTTATTCAGATTTATATAATTCACAACAGCAGATGTAAAGTGCTTGTGTGGCGGCTGTAAAAAGTCGCCCCGTACTTCATTCTCAGTGTTGTTATACTTTCTGGTCCTTTGGAATCATTGATTTCAGCGCATTTACAGTTGAAGGTTGAATTCCGCTTAAGCCGGTGCTAGGGGGCATGAGCACTGTTGCACATTTCAGTATTGCTCATGAACAGACTCAATTAAACCGAGTCTGCAATTTTCAGTATTTGCTTTGTTTTCTGTGCTTTCAAAGGATCTCCTCTTATTCAGATTTCATTATTATAAGTGCAAAAAAGGTCCATTCTTTGCCGACACGGTAATATCATGAACGATAAGATCGCATTACTCGATCAGCCCCAACATGAACCTAAATGACCCCTCCTCGAGGAAACTGGACGTTGTTGTGTATATTTTAGTAAGTTTTCTAAACACAATTTCATACTATAATTATTATAACGACTTTATTATTTTAAATAAGTTTATGAAATTTTCTATCAAATACAATAAGACAATTATGCAAACAATACACAGTTTTAAATGTTATTATTACATAAAATATCAAAATTAGAGCTTCTTCTAAACACGTACTGAAAATATAATAAAAAATTGATCTCCTGTTATGTATACTAGTAGTTAGGGAAACTACAAACTGTTTTTTTTAATTATCAAACCAGGCCATAATTGAAGCCATTGAAAAATGGTTTCATGTTTTAAAATCAAAATGTAGATATACTGATCTCGAACATTTTCATAGCGTTCGAAAAAAACATGTCCACTTTCGTCATTAGCCAATAAGAAATGTTTATTTTGAAAAAAAAAATGAGATTTTAGACAGTTAACCCTCCCAATAGAAATAAAAGTTTATTTACATTAAAATTTAGACATTAACTGATATATTTCCAAAACAATCTTGAAATTGTACTTTTTAAGAAGTTATTACGGGTTAAACTAAAACTTACATGTATTTCCACGAAATCGTTTATGTCATGCGAGTCTAGGTATAAGCCAAAGTAACGATTTGAAACCAAGACATCAGTAATGGTTTTCAGATAGGACAGTTTCCAATTTCCGCAGTTGTCACTCGCCTCCAACCACTCAGATATGCAGCTAAGGTATAATCGTTTAAACCTGGAATATACAATATATATCGCTTTAATACATGTACAAAGCTGGACTGACACTTGCAAACAATTAATAATAATAACGACTTTATTTACTGAGGCTGCACATTTAGGCAAGCCTAATCTTCCACGTGTGCCTCATTAATATCCAGATCGGACGCCGCGTCTGATATTGGTCCACACTTTGCATCATTCATATAAATGCATTTTAATTCAAAATATCTAAAATTGAAATCTTTAGATAAAAAACAGACAACATTTCTAAAAGCGAACTGCAGTATGACAGCGGTTATGTTAGATGGGTGATGACGTCATAATGGCAGTTAAATATAAAATTGGTATAATCATCAGTGTTAGAAATCGAACAAGGTAATAACTATAAATATCGAACACCCTTCTCAGCCATAGGTGCCAGTATCGTTATAAAATGACTAGTACATGTAATATTACATCTACAAGGCATATTTCCTATTTACATGGCCATTATAAAAGGTGCTGAAATCAGCAACTTATTTCAAAGATGTCTATAAAGTTATACATTGCATAAGGAATAATGTTTAAATAAGTATTTCCCCATATCCCATTGCATTTGGTTCGTTTATGTACAAGATATGCCACAAGATGTCATACTGCCCTGAATCTTGAAACGATACTGCAGACAACAATATGGAAAGGTAGATGACCGTATGGCAATGAAGGGGAAACAATACACGATAAATTTGGCGTTGAAAGGGAAAAAGATGGTACATGAACTTACGCGTGTAGTGTGTCCAAGCCTTGTTTGAACGGTTCATTCGAGAAGGGAAAGTCACGTGATTGATTTGCTACGGCTCCAGCACACGTCGGCGCAGCTGCAGAGTTTGCGTAACAACCTTGATACGTCAAATAGGGTTCCAGATCTAAACCAAAACAGAATATTTGTATAATAGAAGAGTGTGGAAGTTCAACCTAAATGACCTTTAACCCTTTTAATGTCTATGACTTCATAAAGCGCATTTGCAAACAGTTTTGATATTGATCAAGACGTTGCGTAACCGCGTAATGCGGCCTCTGTCCAGGATCAAAACTGTTTGCCACTTGTTTTGAAATTACGTAAGTCATTCTGCCTTAAACCTAACTTTGAAACAATATTTCAGACAACAATATTGAAACAGACGAGAATATGGCTGTGAAGGGGTAAAAGTCTTACAATAGATTTGATAATGAAGGAGTTAAACCCAAGTGACGAGTAATACTCGTCAGCAACAAATAGTGTTAATGTGAAGAATACACGTTTTATATGAAATCAGTGACGATCAAGATCAGTGGGCTCCTTCAGTAGCCTTCTGATCAAGACTGCACCGTGTGTCAATGTGCAAGATATTATTAACAAGGATATCTTTGAAAAAGATATTCAGCGGAATGCGTCATTGAAGTAATGCTGTAGATGACTTTGGAAAACAAAGGGCACGAAATGGGATAAAATACCAAAATTAAGGCAAGGGTACGAAATCACCTAATATGAACTTGTGGTCTTCGATTTATTACAGTGAATCAATTAGCATTTCTGATACTTCAATCCATTAGAAAAAGTCTAGGATTTACTTTTTAGCATCAGAGTAGGTTTAATTACTCCCAAGATTAATCTCAATATTCATCTGATATGGATCCTCGCATTAATAAAGCTATCACCGTTTAGCTATAAGTAATTACAGCTGTAATCGTCAAACAAAAGGAACATCATGTCACAGCACTGCCTAACAGGTGGGTTCATAGATTTTCCCGGGAAATCGGGAATTGGGACTAATACGATCCCGTACGGCTCCGCCGAAAAACAACGCTAAAAACTGTAAGTAGCCAAATATGAACCAGACCAGCTTGCCCAGCGCTTGTATATCGTTTGTGTTGAGCCTACGTTCGTTATAAAGCATTTGATTGGTCAGATATGAGCCTATGTTCACATATGACCAAGCCGGTGCTTGAGAACAATTTCAGATTCAACTCAAACGCATGGACCTAAATTGGAAACTGGAATTGTCCATTAAAAGTGTCAAGGGCGAATGAGTCCAGGAAGTTATTTGTGTTTGACTGAAACTCACATTTTGCTGCCCACTGATCGGCGCCATTTGTAGTGTCACACACGCCTATTGAGGCTACTACCTCATCAAGGATGTCCGGAGCCTCATCACATCCCGCCGTGCTCTGTTGCATGCAGGTTGCGTAGTCAAACCTATGGCTGAAATTGTACACAAGATAGACTGGAGGTGAAGTTATTCTTTACCAGTAAAGGCTTTTATACTAAAACTAATATTTCAGTTACAAACAGTTTGGAGCCATACAGAAGCCGGGTAACCCGGCGTCTGACTCCAAACTGTTTGCAACGCAGATTAAAGTAACTAGTCAGAATCGTTACCAAATTTTAATTGTCAACTTCTATATTTTGACCTATTCCTGTTGCAAGCAGGTTGTGTAGTCAAACCTTTTACAGAAAGTATACACAAGTTCTCTGGTAAATCTTCTCCTAATGTAAATACTGTCTACTAATGGTGGTAATATCCAATTTTTTAACGGGAAAGAATAATGTGTTCTCTACTGTACATTACGTACAATTAATACAGCTTTTATATCCGTAACCGGCTGTACGGAAATCATCGAGCACGATGATTATCCCTTTGAAAGTTTTAGAATTTTCTTATCTAACAAATACTCGGCCATGTCAGAAAAAAACACAAATAATAGGTTTCCAAATTGACCAGCCGATTATCGGTTCCATCGATTGGGTCTCAACGATAACGTTTTGATTATTTATAGGGGCATCTTTACAGCTCAAATATTCAGTTTCAAAGGTGAAGTCACACAAAACATTGAAGCTTCCTTCTTCAGGATCAAACGATATTGGAAGCAACAAAATTGAAGTAGACGACAAAGGAACGGTGAAGGGGTAAAACTCTTACTATTAACTTTGCAGCGAAGGAGTTACATTTAAACTGTAACAATCCGGACCTTTACGACTTAAACGAGTTCGCGATATTGAAGTTCGACTGAGTTTGTCAACTAAGAATTTACCCAGTTTTGAAACCTGAAGTGTAAACCACATTACTCCATGCTACTATATCGCTGTGGAGTTACGGGTCCAAGGTTATAAAGTTATAAAGCTTTTTCAGTTGAATCTGAGATCTTTGTCAAAGCAAAAACTCAAATCTAGCCAAAGAAATGCTTTAGAACGATCTCAGACCTAATAATTTTATTATTACATGTGTATACATTTTTGGTAAATCCTAAAGCAACGATAGCTCAAGACGTACCTGCATAACAAAGTCAGCCTGTATGTTAAATTCGCACTCATGAACACATCAGAACCGATAGCACTGTCGATGCAAGCCCTATCAATGTCGATAACATTCCCGAAAAGTGTGCAGCTGTTCTGGGCAATGACAGTCCCAACAACGCACACTAACAAGCATAGCACTGCAAACAAATAAAAGAGGACTGTAAAGATAAGAGAAAACCACACAACTGCAAAAAGGCGTGTTTGATATATAAGAGTAAAGTACAAAACCTTAAAGAAAATTGTCAATAAGAGTAAACAAACAAAACTGGAAAAATAACAGAGGAGTGTAACATAAGAGTAAAATACTTAACTCTGCAAAAATAAGAGAGGATTGTCAAATAAATGAAAAAATCACACACTGATAAAAAATAGCAGTAGAGTGTACCATCAAAGTTAACTAGAACACGCTTAAAAATAAGAAAAAAGTGTCAAATTAGAGTAAACACACAGAACTGGTTTAATAAGAGGAGTGTTACATTTGAGTAAAATACTAAACATAGCAAGAATAAATGTATCAGGATCCAAACAGCCGACATTGGCGCTGAAATATTTTAACAACATTATGCCAAGCGCATTTGAAATAAAACAAATGCGTATGGGATATTTTTGGTCACCCTGAAGGAGTCAAAAGACAGCATCGCAGGCATAGAGACCGGTACTGGGTGGAAATGGTCCGCAAGCCAGGCTGTCTCCGAAGCAGAGAGTCGACTTCGACAGAAAGACATTGTTGGAACTACAGCAGAGGGTCGACAAGGTTTTGGCAACACCACAAGGCCGTGGTGGAACGCAGCTAACAGTAAGGAGAAAAGAGAGCTTGTACAACAAGAGATACGACTTGCGGAGGATGAGGACAGGAGAGTGAAAGCAGTTGCCATGAGCTCGCAGGGTGCAACAAATGGGCAACAACGACGCGAAGGCTGACATGGGCCGACATTTGGCAGTACGAACCAGTGCGCCTTAGCTTTTTGCTGAGGTCAGTGTATGACTTGTTGTCGTCACCAGCCAACCTACACAGATGGGGATTACAAGACCATCCGAAGTGTCTACTGTGTGACAAGACAGGATCGATGGAGTACATATTGTCAGCATGTAGAGCATCCCTGACTCTTGGCCGATATCGATGGAGGCATGACACTGTCCTTCGTGACTAAGCTGATACCCTCGAGTGAACCAGGACCAAGAAGAGGAAGAAACAGAAACCACGTGCAATTCAGTTTGTCAAGGAAGTTCAGACAGCGCTCGAACTTCAAGCAGCCGCTACCTCGATTCTTGATGAGTTAGAGCAGTGGGAGATGTCTGTTGACCTCAACAAGAAACTGGTCTTCCCAGATGTTGTTCAGACTACACTCAGGCCAGACATTGTCATCTGATCTCCAAAGGACAAGCGCCTGGCGATGATCGAGCTGACAGTCCCCTGGGAAACACGATGCGAGGAGGCGTACGAAAGAAAGAAAGGGAAGTACAGGGAACTGCTTGAACAATGCAGGGAACGGTGATGGAAGAGTTGGTTCTTCCCGGTAGAGATAGGAGCAAGAGACTTTCCGGCACAATCATTCTGGAGAATGTTTGGTGCCATGGGTATCATAGGAGGAGAGAGCTATTGGAAAGCTCAGTCAAACAACTGAACGCGCATCCAGCTGGCTGTGGATCAAGTGAGACGAGAGGAGCTTGAGGCCAACCACTGGCATGTAGTGTCTGATCAGGACTGCGGATCCGCCACCTGGAGAGTGTCCCGAGGATTCGAAGGGTCGAAACACTTGGCGATTGGTGGTTCTTTGCTGAGGATGTCGGTGGTAGCTGCAGTAGAGAGACTGTATTTAGCACATCTTTTATATAAAATTATAGAACAATATTAAAATCTGTCTGATCAAAATCCAAACTGTTTGTCACTCGTATCGATAATTCGTAAGTCATACTATCTTAAATATAACTTTGAAACGATCTTTCAGACAACAGTATCGAAACATACGACAAAATGGAAGGACGGCAAACTAGCTCATCCCTTTAATATAATAGAGGAAAGAGCTATTATGGAACAATTATACATGTATATACGTTCATAAATATAATGACCCACACTCAGTGCAAAAAGAAACGCACATTTTGTATCAAAATATTATGTTTATGTAAATAAACGTATTTGTGAATTATTATTCAATAATTATTGAATTGGTAGCATCATACACGTAACCTGTACTAATCGGTGCGGTGTTTTAAACAAGCTGTAGTTAATTATTTCGCTGCCAAATAAATCGTGAAGTTTTTACCCCTTCACTGCTTCATTGTCATCTGCTTCAATTGTGTTGTTTGCAAGAAGATCGTTTCAAAGTACAATTCAATGTAGAATGACTTAAAGCATATCGATACGAGTGTCAAACAGTTTGGATCCTGGCCAGACGCCGCGTAAAGCGACGTCTGATCAGGATCCAAACTGTTTACAAACGCATTTTGGCGTCATTAAGAGGGAAAGAGTTAAAAGGCAGCACGGTGTTTTTGAGTACTTTTTCTGAACTACTTAAACGAATCATGGGATATGGTCTTAGTATTCTAATTTTCTTCAATAAAAGTATTTAAATCTGCGCCTGAGCACGATGTGCGTTTCTTTTTGCACTGAGTATATTTTAAAAACGATTTGTGTAGAGCTCCTGGTGGATTACTGAAAATACGACATTGTGATAGAAATGACCATATTCCGGATACCTATTTCGGACATTACTCCATTTTATACTTTTTACCGGTTAATTAGTGAAAAATAATGAATTTCCGAGGCAAGAGATTCGCGAATTAACGCGTAAATTATATTGTCGAGAATAAAACCGGTTTACAGTATATATGTTCATGGTGTATTCTTAACTACGAAATAATTAACAAAATCAGTCAAGAGTCTTTAACCACAAAGAGTTTTTATTTTATGAGAAAATCAAAACAGGTGATAATTTGTACTGATGTTTTATATAACTAATATTCAAACCGTGCCCGGAAAATCAATAAAAGACAGTAACATTAACTATTATGACCTTGTCGTATTACTTTCAATATCAATAGTAATGATCGGAGTACACATACACTAATCACAGTAAATGTCATGACTTACGTAAAAAAATATTTCTTCAGATTCAATCTCGTGATCGTCTTATAAATACATTCCATGTACATTCTGTTCGACAAAACATCAGCGGTTTAAAAGTTTCGCTATTTCAATGATCGCGTAAAATGCAAAATATTAATCGTGGAAAATAGTATTCAGCATAAAATATGAACATTATTTACTTACATTTATCAAGCATGTTTGAGTCCTTCGTAAAACCTATAGTCAATTTCTTCAACGTCAAGTGGCATCCGGAGATTTTTCTTCCATTTATATAGTAACGTGCCAAACCTACTGGTCAACTTATGAGCAATTTAGACGCTACTCAAACACTTCAGCGAACCAAAAACGGTTTGACATTTTCATAGAATGTTAAACTATAGATATCATGACAATTTGGCTACAATTTACGGGACATCTAACAGTTTATTTTCATCTACATCTCCGCCTTTACAGTGGAGAATCTGTTATTCTTTTCCCGATAAACGCGTTTACGCTAAAACTATTATTTGCAGTGGAAACAGTTTGGAGCCAGATCAGACGCCGGGTAACCCGGCGTCTGATCTGGCTCCAAACTATTTGCCACCAAGATACACATGAATTATCAGAATTGTCCAAAAGTTGTTCTTTTCTACGTTTTAGTGTTTTGCGTTTGCGTACGTTTGCGTTTAAACGGGAAAGAATAACAGATTCTCCACTGTACCATGACAATTTGGCTACAATTTACGGGACATCTAACAGTCTATTTTCATCTACATCACCGCCATTACTACATTTCTAAACAACGCTTGTTTTATATTGAATGCAGATTGTTGCTTAACCCTTTTACACTCAATGGCGTCATAACACGCATTTGCAAACAGTTTTGGTCCTGATCAGACGCCGCGTGACACGGCGTCTGATCCGGATCTAAACTGTTTGACACTCGTTTTGAAATTTCTTCAGTCACACTGCCTTAAATTTAACATTGAAACGATATTGCCGACAACAATATTTAAGCAGACGACAATATGGCGATGAAAGGGTAAAAACCTATCGATAAATGTGATCATGAAAGACTTTAAGACGGATTAAGGTAAAACAGAATGTTCAAAACTTCCTGTATGGGTAGTCTGCTTTGCTTTCATCTTATACAGGCCGTTCCCTGTCTATGATATAGTCATGAAATATTCGTCTTTCGTTTTCGAATTGACTGGTTTTTTCAAACAGATTTGACTTCAAATTAAGTCGTGCGCACGAGATAAAAAGTAAAAAAAAAAAAAAAAAAAAAAAAAAAGTTTGCATGTCACCTCAGTGCCACCGTAATTTCATGATCAAATTTACCGTGAAGTTTTTATCCCGTCAACGCCATATTGTCGTCTGCTTTAATATTGTTGTCTGCCGTTGGATATCGTTACAAAGTTAGTTTCAGGCAGTATAACTGACGTTATTTCAGAACAAGCGGCAAACAGTTTTGATCCTGATCAGACGCCACGCTACGCTACGTCTGTTCAGGATCGAAAGTTTGCAAATGCGATGTCATTGAGAGTGAAAGGGTTAACATGTGTTCATCATTTATATTTACTAGCAATTTAGCGGCCAATCAGTTGGCTACTTACTACACATTGTGCGCAAGTATATACCCTGTCTATAGACAGCCAATCCTCTTGTTGGCACCTTTCTTTTCCTGCCTTTTACAGTAAAAACCCTCTTAACCGGAACCTCTAAATACCGGCATTCTCTCTTAACCGGAAATAACATTTAGCCCCGTTTCCCACCCATGCAGAATGCGCCTTGAGGTGTATTCTGCTTTACGTTCAACCTGCTTTAAGTGGTCATCTACATTCCATACTAGAAACAAGCTATGGGTAACCCCTCCAAACCGGAAACCCCTCTACACCGGACGTTTTGTTGTCGTCACACATATGTCCAGTTTAGAGCAGTTTCACTGTATAACGTTAAAATTATTTTGTTTTTCGAAGAAAAACTCTATTTGTGCAATCGCGTCCCAAACAATTTGGGACCTGTGCACTCGCCTACGTCACTCGGCATCTGATCACGACAAGGCTGCCATTTTCCGGATTTTTCCGAACTCTTCGGATTTATATACTAGCATATTGTAGCTTAAAGCAGGTTCAAGTAAAGCAGAATGCGCTTAAGGCACATTCTGCTGTACTTTCAACCTGCTTTAAGTTATTGCGATTGAAAAATAAAAAAATTGGAAATCTTAGGATCTTTCAAGATCAACTTATGGCAGCCCTGTCACGACACCCAAACTGTTTAGCAAAATCCGTAAATTAAGGCTCATCACCTCTTATGGATAACATTATAAGGATTGAAAATAACCAATTTTGAATTTATCTTCAATTAGGTCCAATTTTCACCCTATCGTTTTTCATAGTTTAGCAAACGGGATGAAGATTGGCATTTTATATAGTGATACCATGGATATAAACAGGCAGAGCTACCATTGTTTCCGGATTTTTCCGAAATCTTCGGATTTTTATCTAAGCAGATGGTGTCTTAAAGCAGAATAAAAGTAAAGCAATCAGCGCATTCTACTTTACTTTTAATCTGCTTTAATAAATTGCAGATGAAAATGGAAAATTTGAAAATCATAGGATTTTTCATGGTCAACTTATGGCAGCCCTAAACAAAACAGTCGAATCACAATTACAGTGGAGAAACGTTATTCTTTCCCAATAACCGCGTTTATGCTCAAACAATTATTTCTATTGCAAGCAGTTTGGAGCCAGATCAGACGCCGGGTAACCCGGCGTCTGATCAGGCACCAAACTGTTTGCCACCAAGATAAGCATGAATTATCAGAATTGTCCAAAAGTTGCACTTTTCTACGTTTTAGTGTTTTGCGTTTGCGTTTCGTTTCGTTTAAACGGGAAATAATAACAGATTCTCCACTGTTCTTGAACTCGCATCCGCCGAACTTACCCGTATTTCAAATTTAACCCTTTACTCCATATATACGCATTTTTACGCATAAAGTTTATTCTTCCACTGAAGAAAAAAGTTCTAATTTATAGTCATGAATATGAACCATAAGACATATATCAATATCTTAGCAGATGGTAGCTTAAGGCAAGCTGCAAGTTTAGCAGAATGTACATTGAGGCGCATTCTGCTCTACTTTCAACCTGCTTTAAGTAATGTTAGTTTTTTCCATAGGGTTCCCAAGAACCGTTGTCAATCGTGAGTTATCGTGTAATTCCGACATCCCGATTTGTCGACAATCATTGAACGGAAGAAAACGAATCCTAGATCGGAAGTGACTACGATGACGTCAAATCAATTAATAAGTGACAAAATATCACGAAAGGTATTAGATAAAAACTTGGCTTAAAATTTGTACTTTTGCTTTTAATTGACAAAGCATTTAGTTCAGAAGTCACTTAAAAGCATGAAATACTGGAAAATATAATGCACTGTCCCTTCCCATCTATAGATAGCCACTCGATCGCTGGCGGAAATGTCGTTTTATGTCTTGTTCTATTGCAATTAAATTCATAGCATGTTTCTTATTTTGAAGACAGATTGCCACTTAAAGCAGGTTGATAGTAAAGCAGAATGCGCCGAAATGCACATTCTGCTGAATGTTTAGCCTGCTTTAGGCTAGTATCTACTATGATATATGAAATATGACTAATGTTGCATATTTATTACTTGAAAGAGTAGAACATGTTTTTCAGTGAAGGAATGGATTAAATGCGTAAAAAGGCGTTACTTTGAGGGTAAAGGGATACAATGGAGAATCTGTTATTCTTTCCCGTTTAAACGCAAACGTACGCAAACGCAAAGCACTAAAACGAAGAAAAGAACAACTTTTGAACTATTCTGATCATTCTTGTTTATCTTGGTGGCAAACAGTTTGGAGCCTGATCAGACGCCGGGTTACCCGGCGTCTGATCTGGCTCCAAACTGTTTGCACTGCAAATAATAGTTTTAGCGTAAACGCGTTTATTGGGAAAGAATAACAGATTCTCCACTGTAACTAAGCAGAGACAGGAGGTTACATCTAAATTATTAGTTATTGTTTTATCATTTGAATTATATACAGAAACATTCCTTAGTAGCTTCAATCTAAGACTTTCAATATGTGGTTTGATTGGGAAGGGGTCATTAAAATAAAAAACAAACAATCAACAAACAAACAACAAACAAACAAGAGACAAACCATTGCAATGTTGTATTTATTGCATACAGTGTTCGTGCAGTGGAAAACGCGCTTTCTGGAGAGCTTGGACAACACAGTGCAGTAAAATGTAGCAATTGATATATTTTGGTAAACTACATTGTATATATAATATATACCAACTATCTACATTTTTATATATGGTCAGAAATCAAGTTGCCCGGTTTCTGATTCGGCTCAAAGCTGTTTGAAAATAAATTAATTGTTTTAGCAATGGCGTTATAGCAATAATAACGATATTTTCACCGTGCATGTAACATGAAAGCAAACAGTTAATTATGCAGTGTAACACGGACGGCTAAAACGTTTACCTTCTCACAGGGCGGCTCATTAACTCATTTATACCCAGTGGATTCTTCTATATTCATATATTGGATTAAGCCAATTTTTATCAAAGGGATGGGTGGTCAAAATTTTTATTTTCATTTTGTTTTATATTTAAATTCCTATCAGCAAACAGTATAGACTCTGATCAGACGCCGCATGATGCGGCGTCTGATCAGAGCCTACACTGTTTGCCTATGTCCCATATATGTGATCGTGGGCACAAATGGGTTAACATATTTTTGACATACAGATCGATTACGAATTACTATTGATGTAGAGTTTTAATAAAATGCCATAATACAGTCCATGTAAGTGTTTCATATATACAGTGGAGAATCTGTTATTCTTTCCCGTTTAAACGCAAACGTACGCAAACGCAAAGCACTAAAACGTAGAAAAGAACAACTTTTGGACAATTCTGATAATTCTTGTTTATCTTGGTGGCAAACAGTTTGGAGCCTGATCAGACGCCGGGTTACCCGGCGTCTGATCTGGCTCCAACTGTTTGCACTGCAAATAATAGTTTTAGCGTAAACGCGTTTATTGGGAAAGAATAACAGATTCTCCACTGTAAGAGCATGTACTCAAACCCTTAATACATTCAACCCTAGCGACGAGTATACTCGTCATATACAAACCGTCTACCTGTGAGGATTACAATTGTCCTGTAAAATAGTGTAGACCCTGATCAGAGGGCTTCTTAGGAGCTCTCTGATCAGGGTATACACGCTTTGTCATTTTGTTAATATAGTGTTAAAATCAGCCTGAAATAGTAAAAAATGGACTTGACATATTTTGAAATTGGAATTTTTCATGAAAAGTTTCATGGGTGAATGAGTTAACCCAGTGATTGCCATACCCGACCAACGATTCTTGCATTTGCAAATTACAGTGGAGAATCTGTTATTCTTTCCCGTTTAAACGCAAACGTACGCAAACGCAAATCACTAAAACGTAGAAAAAAACAACTTTTGGACAATTCTGATATTTCATGTTTATCTTGGTGGCAAACAGTTTGGAGCCTGATCAGACGCCGGGTTACCCGGCGTCTGATCTGGCTCCAAACTGTTTGCACTGCAAATAATAGTTTTAGCGTAAACGCGTTTATTGGGAAAGAATAACAGATTCTCCACTGTATTTGGTTCCTGATTAGATGCCACGTGACGAGACGTCTAATCAGAACCAAACAGTACGAAATTCGTATAAATTGTTTTAAGAAACTTGCTAAATATCTCAACTTAGAAAATAAAAAAGAAGCTAGTTTTGCAAACAGATGATTTTAAAGCACTTCATGTGTTAGACCAATGATGACGTAATAATTGAGGACCACAAGGGCGATTAGTTGCTGGTGTGTTCTAATTGTGTTACCCTTATTGAAATAAAGTCGTTATTATTATTACTATTATAATGAATGTGTCAGATGTTGACGTTATAATCGTAGTGAAATGGTTATTTTAAACGTTTATCCGATTTCTGAGATGTGTTGCGATGTACAGTGGAGAAAACGTTATTCTTTCCCGTTTAAACGAAACGGAACGCAAACGAGAAACACTAAAACGTAGAAAAGTGCAACTTTTGGACAATTCTGGTAATTCATGTTTATCTTGGTGGCACACAGTTTGGCGTCTGATCTGGCTCCAAACTGTTTGCAATAGAAATAATAGTTTTAGCGTAAACGCGTTTATTAGGAAAGAATAAAGTTTTCTCCACTGTACAATTATGCATGGAGTGAACCACGTGGCTACTGGGCTTCACTTTCAAAGGAGTGAAAATCAGTTCTAAAATATGGTGTTAAGATCGTTTTGATCGGACATACTCATATCTCAGATTTTAAACATTGCTGTGCTTGAAATATGGTACTTTCGAAGGAGTGAACTCCAGATATCGAAGTTTAATTATATGAAGTTCAATAACTCCTATTAACGGGTATACCAGTCAATTACAAACCATGTACAAACTTAGTATATTTGTATTATGCCTAGATTTCTAAAGGAATCCTTTGATCAGATGTTGCTATGTTGATCCTTTGTTTTAAAAAATAGTTTGTAAAACATATAAGCTGTTTTAATCTGTTCAAATAAGGGTCTTTTAGGAAACGACAGTATAGCAAGCTAAATATACAGCGGATAAGATTTTATGTCACCTATAGAGGAAATGTGTCTATTCTCCATCAAAACTGTCAATCATAGAAAAACGCGGGACCGTCTAAAGACCCAAACCCTTCCCAAACCTATCCAAACCTGCTTAAACCACTTAAAAAACCAAAACTTCTATAATTCCTCAATATCTAATCAAACAAAGTTTATAAATGGCGAATTTATGCTAAAACAATGAAGAAATGTTAAATAAAAAAATTAAATCTACAACTTTTTTCATTTCAAGGGGAGCAAACTTAAAGGGTCTATGAAAGTCATGAAATTTGGGAAATTTTAATTTGGGAAATTTTCAAAGTATCTGAAAACAGTCTATGATGGTTTTTTATTGAAGAACTATTTAAGATGAATGAAATGTTAAATAAAAAAATTAAATCTACAACTTTTTTCATTTCAAGGGGAGTAAACTTAAGGGTCTATGAAAGTCATGAAATTTGGGAAATTTTCAAAGTATCTGAAAACAGTCTATGATGGTTTTTTATTGAAGAACTATTTAAGATGAATGAAAAAATGAAAAAAAGTGTACATTTTGGTGAACAACTTTTGACTCTACGGCCATGTAAAATTAACCCCACCCACTCTTTCTTATTTTGTCCTTTTCAAACAGCCTACTTTAATAAAATCTATTTCAAATGAAAACAAATATGATAAATTGGTTTTGTGTTATTTATTTTCTGTCTATGGTAGTATTTCTTCATACAAAAACTAATTTAAGAGAAAACAGGCACCAAATGAAAAATTTATAAAGCTCTAAATATCATCGATATGGTACTTTTTTGTAAAAAATTTAAAGGGAGATAACTCTTTTTACTTTAATAGCTCAACACTTTCAACACTGACCTTTCAATTTCTTTTCATATTTTGAACTGCCTTAGCATGGGCTTTCGTCTGGTAAAATATAAGAAAAAGTTTATTACTAGAACTATTTCATTTTCAAACTGTTTTTACCTTTTTTCATAAAATAAAAAATTTAATAAAATCATGCCCTATAAAAAGCATATTTTTGATATTCAAGGATCCATATTGTTCAAACCTGGTGCCTGTTTTGTCTAAATTTGGTTTCTATATTTGAAAATATCACCATAGACACTAAATAAAGAAAGAAAACCCAAATTACCATGTTTGTTTTGTTTTGAAATAGATTTTACTGAAGCTTGTACTCTGAATGGGTAAATTTTGAAGAAAAAAAAAGTCCCCAAAAAAACAATGATAGAAAAAAGTTTAATACTTTGAAAAAATCGCTTATGGGTTTGATACACCCTTAAGATAGCTATACTCAGTTACTTCTAGATAATTCACCCATTTTCCAATAGCCTGTTTCTGGTTTTGAAGAGACAGATATCCACTTAAAGAAGGTTGAAAGTAAAGCAGAATGCGCCTGAAGGCGCATTCTGCTTTTCTTTCAATATGCTTTAAGCTACGATCTGGAAGAATATGAACAACTTGTATTTCAAAGTGGTTTGGGGAGATTTGAGAGGTTTCGGGAGGTTTGGGGTCTTTAGAGATCTCTAGTTTTAGTCCACCCCGCAGAGTTGTCTGCACTGTGCTTGTTGTTCTTGCTGTGCTTCAATCTCAGCCTGAAACAAACAAAAACTTATTAATTATTAACCTATTCATACCCAAAGGATTCTTTCATGTTTATAGATTGGATAAGTCCATTTTGTTTTCAAAGGGATGCATGGTCAAATTTTTCATTTTCATTTTGTTTTATAATGAAATTCCTATCAGCAAACAGTGTAGACTCTAATCAGACGCCGCATAATCAGAGTCTACACTGTTTGCCTATGTCCCATATATGGGATCGTGGGCACAAATGGGTTAAAAAACTCTACATACATGTACACTAAATTTTCTCGAATACAAAGATTTTGACAAAGGGTTAATTATCTTTTGATATTCTATTGAAATAACATTGATAATTATTATGTGCGTCAAAACAGAGAGCGCCTTTACCAGGCACTGGTTTTCCAGGACGTGCTCAGGATCAAAACTGTTTACAACTCGGACTAGTTCACATTTTAAGTCGCCAAAATTTCATTTTGAACACAATGAACGAGTCGAAAATAAACACAGAAGAGCCATAAACCAACTACAGTTCATGGTTTCAAAGACACATCATACGAGAAGAGACTGCTAGACAACTTAACCCTTTTACTCTCAATGACGATTGTAAGCGCGTTTGCAAACAGTTTGGATCCTGCTTAGACGCCGCTTAAAACGCGGCGTCTAATCAGGGATTAAACTCATTAACTCTCGCATCGATATGTTTTAAATTCTAAGTCATACTACATTGAATCTTATTTCAAAGCGTGTCTTGCTGACAATAATAATGAAGCAGACGACAAAAAAGCGGTGAATGGGTAAAATTCTCCCAAATAATTTGATCATGGGAGGGTTTAGCTACTAGCCTTAACTACTTACATGCACTTTCAAGAGTTGGTCTATGTCCTGTGATTCCAGGAATAAGCCGAAGTGTCGATTCGTCACTGTCATCTCAAGCATGAGGCTCAGATAGGACTTTTTCCAATTCGGCTGGCAGTTATCACTCGCTTCAAACCACTCGGAATTGCAGCTAAGGTACACTCGTTTAAACCTGGAATTTACATTGAACAACTTCAAGTGGAACTATAGTCCGTTTATAGTCCATCGAAAATGAGGCTGGCGCATGCGCATTAAAGTCGACAGAAGAACACCGTTTGTCGAACCAATGAAAATTTAGAATGGGCCTTCTGCGGGTCGAACCATCGGTGTTCTGTTGGAGCTATAGTCACTATAGACGACTATAGACCGGACTATAGTTCTACGTGAATTTGCTCATTATATACTTCTTTCAGGTTGATGAAATGAGATCGGACCAAACTCGGTACTCTACGTACAGCGTTCGACCATTCTCGTCAACTGTCGATCCGTTTCAAACCATACTTTAGCATGGTTCGGAAAAGTTCGGCAGTTGACGAGAATGGCCGATTGCTCTCCGTATAGTTCCGATATGGACCAACATTGGTCCGATCGGGTGGTATCTTTTACAATGGAAAGGGAGAAATAACTGAACAAACTATTCTTTAACAGTTGCACATGTTATTGTTATTCTTATTCTAACGGAAGTCTAAACATGATTATCAACCTTGACAATAATACACATTCGTCCCATGTATGTTTCACTACTAAATATATTCGTCCTACACCACATTCCTCCCTCTTTAGATCTTCACTACTCTCTATGTAATTTTCAAAACCTCAACTGATCTAAACAATAACTGTTTTGAGTTCTAAACAATTTGTTTAGGAATCCAAACATACTGCTTAGACAGAAACTTGCTCATGTTAGCAACTCTAAGGTGAAATTTTTTAAAACATTATTAAATGCATGAAACTGTTACAAGTTTTTCATTTTTCTTTAAACCTTAAACTAATGAACTAATAAACAGTCTTCTCAGTCACTTCTAGTACCCTCATTGTCCTAGCTGTTAAACCTTATGCTATGCCCCGGTCACACAGACGGTCGGGCTTAAATCGGTACCCAATCGGTCGAATTATTTGCTGTTTTGATCGGTTGTCATAAGTGATTTAATTTCAGGCTTTCTGTGTGACCGGGTATCGGTGATAAATAATTGTTCAATCGGTGAAACGCCATCCCGCCTCCGATTGGCCACCGATTGGCAACTCATCAACTCCTATGGGCCACCGATTAAAAGCGCCCAACAACCTATCAATAATCGACGAATACCGATAAAACACCGATGAAATGCTGGCGGCAACCGATTGATCACCAACTGATCACCGATTGAACTGCCATTAACAACCGATGAAAACCGACGAGATCCTGCGTTTTAATTCTCATCTTTTTTCATCGGTGGTAAGTATCAGTTCATCGGTGCTTTATCGGTGCTTTATCGGTGACCCGTCGGTGATATCGGTAGTAGACAGGTTGTCAATCGGTTATTTGTAAAATATTTTCACCGATCGTGAATTTTAAGCACGTTTAAAAATCCCAATCGGTGATTTTTCGCCGACGAAACTCATCTTTACCCAATAGCGATTGATAGGTGGAAAACAGGTGGCCAATAGGTGATGTCGGTAGTAAATAGCTTGTCATCGGTCCCCTCCCTAGTTTGGCGAAAAAAACAACCGATCTATCACCGATGGCTCTGTGTGACCGGGGTGTTACATCTTATTAACAACATGTATGAATCAGACATTCATTACAAAATCTTTGTACTTTGTAGGTACTCTCCTTTCCCTTTGCGGTCTTGGTGTTTGTACTACAATCTGACTGTCATGATCTTGACCACCACCACTGTTTATCATACTGGATGTCACACTTTCAATGCTTGGGGAACCATTTTGATTCACATTTCCCTTCGAATGACTTATCTCATTCTCTATTACCGGTGCTTTTTCAACACTATTATCTTCACAGGGCAATACAACCTTATTTTCACACTTTTTCATCTGCTCAATGACACTTTAACAACACTTTCCTCACTGAGCCTTACTTTATATGAAACTGGCCCTGTTTGCTCTTCTACTAGCCCTTCTAACCACTTTTTACCATGAGCACCATAATTTCTAACATAGACAGCATCACCAACTGTGAAATCACTACGCTGTTTACACGGGTGGTTTCTCTGTTGGTCATACTGCTTTTGCTCCACTTTACCACGCACATCAGGAACCACTAGATCCAACCGCGATTTCAGTTTCCGTTGAAACATTAATTCTGCTGGTGTCTGTACTGTTGTCCCGTGATACTTGGTTCTGTACTCAAACAGGAACCTTGAAACTTTAGTTTGAATCGAGCCATTTTTCTGTTTCTTCATTCCTGTTTAGAATGTTTGCACCGCTCTTTCAGCCAATCCGTTTGTTGATGGGTGATATGGTGCACTCCTTATATGTCGAATACAATTTCTTGACATAAATTCCTTAAACTCTTCACTCGTAAAACAGTTTCGATTGTCCGAGACGACTGTATCAGGTAGTCCGTGTGTTGCAAACGACTGTCTCAACAATTCCACAGTAGCTGATGTTGTTGCCGATGAAGTTGGATATACATCCGTCCACTTTGAATGTGCGTCTATTATTATGAGAAACATTTTCCCCATAAATGTGCCCGCATAATCAATATGAATTCTGCTCCACGGTCTTCCTGGCCATTTCCACGGATGTAACGGAGCCTTGCTCGGAGCTCTGTTCTCCTGCTGACATGAATTGCACCTTTTGACACACATTTCTATGTCTTTGTCAATGTTCGGCCATCACACATATGACCGAGCTACTTTCTTCATTTTGGTCATACCAAAATGTCCTTCATACAGTTCCTCTAGTAGCCTTTTACGCACTTTCAGTGGAACGAGAACACGCGAACCCCACAATAAACAATTATCTAACAGAGTGATTTCACTTTTGCGTGAAAAATATGGTTTTAGTTCTGTGTCTTCAGTTTGTTCTGGCCATCTTTTTTGTATAAAAAGTTTAACACGACTGAGCACACTGTCCTTTGTTGTATACTGGCCAATCTGTTTAGCTGTGACCGGTGTGGTTTCTAGATGTTCAAGAAGTAAAATTGCTTCCCCTGGTATGGCTGGTTCTGAAATTTCCACACTCTCCATTGGAAATCTGCTTAAACTATCTGCTTGTCCAATACATGCTCCTGGGCGATACTTAATGGTATAGTTATAAGCACCAAGCAACAGTGACCATCTTTGAATCCCAGCTGGTGCCATCGTTGATGTTCCTTTTGTTTCCTTAAACAAACCAAGAAGCGGTTTATGGTCAGTCACTATTTGAAACTGTTTCCCTCCATACAGATACTGGTGAAACTTTTTCACTGCGAATACTACCGCGAGACCTTCTTTCTCCACTTGTGCATAGTTTTTTTCACTGACTGTAAGTGTTCGTGACGCGAAAGCAATTGGGCGTTCTGTACCATCCCCCATTTTATGCGCAATCGTAGCTCCAACACCATATGGTGAGGCATCACTGGTTAAAATGACCTCTTTGTCTTGGTCAAAATGCACTAATAAATCGGAGTCAACCAGCAATCTCTTAGATTTTGCCCACACGTTTCCTTCTGCATCTTCCCACCTAAACTGCTCGCCTTTCTTTAACAAATTGTATAGCGACACGAGTACTGTCGACATGTTTGGTAGGAACCTTGAATAATAGTTAAGCTCTGAAGCTCTTTCTTATTTTTCGGCCTGTCCATTTCCTCAATTGCTCTTATTTTGTCCGCCAATGGTTTTACTCCGTCCTCTTAGATAGAGTGTCCTAGATACACTATTTCTTTTGCTAGGAATATGCACTTACTTTTCTTCAATTTCAGTCCAGCATTGTTCAATTTTGTCAGAACTTCTCTAAGGATTCTATTGTGATCTTGCACAGAACGTCCTGCAATTAAAATGTCATCAACTCGCACCCTTACGCCTTCTAGCCCTTGTAGAATATTATCCATCACTCTTTGGAATATTCCTGGGCTCGATGAGATTCCAAAACACAAGCGATTGTATCTATACGGGCCTTTATGTGTGTTGATTGTTGTGTATTGCTTGGAATCTTCGTCAAGCTCAATTTGCTGGTACGCATTACTCAGATCTAGTTTGGAAAAATACTTCCCTTTCAGATTTGCAAACAAATCGTCTGTCTTTGGAATTGGATAATTGTCAAGCTGCGAAACAGCGTTTACAGTCACTGTGTAATCACCACAGATTCTTATTGTTTGGTCCGATTTCACTATTGGTACAATGGGGGCTGCCAACTCACTATATTGAACTTTTTCAACTGTTTCATCTTCTTCAAGCCTATCGAGTTCTTTCTCTATCTTGTCTTTATGCGCGTATGGAACCGATCTTTCCTTGAAGTATTTCGGGGCTGCACCCTCGTCCACATGAATCTTTGCTTTTGCACCTTTGTACTATCCCAACTTTCCAACGAACACTCCATAAAATTCTTTAAGAATCATTTCGCTCTCATCACATGACTTTGCATAAAAAAGCTCATTCCAATTCAAATTAATCTGGCTAAGCCAGTCTCTACCAACCAAATTTGGTCCGTGACATTCAACAATTATCACTTTTAGTGTCCTTTCATCCCCATCGGCGTACATTACGCGGACTTCACTTTCACCTATGATAGGAATTCTTTCTCCTGTTCTCAGATTAATGTGAGTAGATTTGTACTTGATTCCAAGATCTCGACAAGTTTTCTCTGACAAAACTGTTCTAGATGCACCTGTGTCCACTTCCATTGGCACATTGAACCCATTGATGTCAAACATAGCAATTACTGGACTTTCTTTTGGTTCTTTCATCTTGTAGAATGAGTATACAGAATCATCTTCTTCCTCATCGTTGGTCAAATACTTCTGATTTGCACCCTTACCTTTTTGTCATTTGAACTGTTCTTTCGGCTTACTGCCACTCTGTTTGGGTTTCATACACTTTTTTACGGTGTGACCTTTACCTTTGCAATTAAAACACTCAGCGTCCTTGATGCACATGGTTTTTCCCACCACAGCGAAAACATTCCTTACCATCGCCTTTGCAATCAGATTTCCCTGTTGCACCTCTTGCATAGCCTTTCTGAGAACTACGCGAACCTTTCTGTTTCATATAGTTCACTTCACTCTTCTGCAGATCTGCTGCATTTTTACTGGCTTGTTCCATCAAAGAAGCATTTTTCAATGCCTTTTCAAAAGTCAGATCACTCTCTGCAAACAAACGTCTCTGTATTCTGTCATCATTCACCCCACACACTAGTCTATCACGTAACATAAGGGACAGGGTTTCACCAAAATTACAATCAATAGACAAATGTCTTAACTGGGCTACATAGTCTGAAATGCTCTGGCCTTTGGCACGGAATACACTATGAAATTTGTACCGTTGTACGATTTCTGAAGGTTTAGGCTGTAAATGACTTTTTACCAGCGTTGACAGTTCTTCAAATGATTTGTCATTTGGTTTGGCAGGTGCCAACAGATCAACGATGAGTTTATATATCTTGCTTCCACATACTATGATAAAAATTGCTCCTTTCTTACCGGTATCGTCGATTTCGTTTGCCGTAAAATAAGTGTCCATTCGTTCGATATACTGCGACCATTCTTCTTCTTCTTCCTTGTATTCATGGATTTTACCGTAAGTAACCGAGGTTCCGAGAGAGTTCTTTTTAAAACCTCGTCGCCAATTTGTGGTATCTTTTACCATGGAAAGGGAGAAATAACTGAACAAACTATTCTTTAACAGTTGCACATGTTATTGTTATTCTTATTCTAACGGAAGTCTAAACATGAGTATCTACCTTGACAATAATACACATTCGTCCCATGTATGTTTCACTACTAAATATATTCGTCCTACACCACAAATCGCATGACGGGTCCTCATCTTTAATACCAATCTTGGCTGGCGCAGCAATTTAGATCCAATACAGGCGCCGCTTCTTCTCATGGCCCCCGCTGTTCATAATTCATATAAATGATATTTAAATCAAAATAGTTAGAATTTAAATATTTATATTTAGTTTAAACATATTTTATTCAGGAAAAACATAACATAATTATTAACATATTTGACAGCATAATAAGGATTAGAATGGAAGCATAAATGCTTATTAGGTTCTTCTCCTTAACAGTTAGCATATCATATAAACAATAGTTTATTTAAAAACGACGTTTTTAAAATGCAAACGACAATATGTTTACAGTTTATAGTGTATTTTCATAAATCAAGTGGGCTTGAAAGCCGATTAGGAGAATATGAAGCGATACATATTTATGTTATAAACATACATGTACATACAAGATATATTATAAACAAACACATATATTGCGACTACAAAAAGATGTGTCAAAGAATGACTTTAAACCTATACATGTATAAACCACACTGATATCACCACAAGTAACGATAGCTTCAAACAGTGCATCCAAAGATAAGACGTTTCTTAACAGCGATCTCCGATCGTGGTCCGCCCTGTTTGCTATGTGAAGTTTTTATTTAAACAGGATCGTTTCACCTACACATTACTCCATTATATTCCTGAATAATTATGCTTTTATTATAACAGGGGACACCCCTAGCAAACTAAATCACTAAGCGCTTGTGGTTTAATAGTTTCCGTCTTTTTGTTAGAGAAGACATTTAAACAGTTTCTTCTAGCAAATAAACAAAATTGCCACGCCCCTCATTCCAAACTTGGGATCTACCCCAAATTCTGAGACGAATCAAGATCATGTATTTGCCAATACAAGGCTATCGTTAGTACATTTATATATAATACTAGTAATTTCAAGATAAAATGAGGGTTCGTGGCAATAGTATGAAAACTACTAGCTACTTAAACCGACAAGAAACAACAAACAATTACTGACAGACCGACGACGTGAGTGACTGAACAAATGACGGTCTCAAGCGACTACATATTTTCTAACTGAATAAAGCGTTAAAGACTTTATTTGTTTCTGACTAATAATTTAAGGCAAATGACTGTATGTTTGTGCCCCTATTTCGTATGACAGTAATAGTGTTAGATGAGTTATGAAGCCATAATGGGAGCGAAATGTTTAGATATAAAATTGACATAATGGTCAGTGTTTGCAATAGAGCCAGATAATAACAATACATTGATAATAGAACACACCTTGCAATTGACATTCAAATAACACAACTTCGATGCTAAGAAATCATAATTTTTAAACAAGTATCGTCTGCTTTTATTTCTTTAATTCAAATCTTAGATATATAGGCTTAAGAATTACAAAATTGAATGTCGAACAGCTTGGCTCCTGGTCAGGTAAGAATAAAAACTGTTTGCAAATAACCATTTGCTCGGGGTAAGACAGTGAAGGGGTTATTAATCGATAGCTCAGGCATACAACTCTAAATGCAAACATTGTTTTCTGTCATTTACAGTATTGCTAAATGGCAAAATATTGCGGACCATGGTCTATGGGCTCATTTAATGGCCCCCGATCTTGTGCCACCCTGTTAGCATGAGCCATGTGCTCTTCACATGAACATGTACACCACTTGTTTATGACGTGAATACTTGACGCCATGGTTACTTTTTCCTAAAACTTAGTGATATATAAGACAGATCAAGTTGTTTACAGGCATAATAAACACTTACTGTGCTGGCGGTCTTTTTGATTGTGAGGTTGTGGAACAGGGTTTATATTTTATGTACACTGTTCGTCTTTATAGGTGCATATAGGAGATAAGTGTGAGGTTGGGCGCCCCTAAACCCAGGTTTAACCCCCCAGTGGTTGTTAATAATTAATTAATTTATAGTTAATTATTGATTGCTACTGACCGTACCAAGGCGGGCTCCTATATTCACTTTGCTTTATGTTTGTCTTGCGTGTTGTTTTCTATTTAGTGTGTAGATGTAGGAATTGTATTGCGTGTGTGTGAATGTGTGTGTTTGTTGTGGTATGACTGTGTGTGTGTGTTCTGCTTGAGAGGTGGGTGTATTGTTTGTGTTACTTTTCCTGCTTGAGTCTTTCGTATTTATTTGACCTCTAAGTATCAGCTTAAAAAGACTGACAACCAGATTAAGAAGAATAAAAATAGTTATTTGTAATACAATACTATGTCAAACAGTTAAATAAACAAGTAAATATTAGTTTATGATAAGAAAGTCTGTTAAAACGTATTTGAACGAATTGTTGGTTTTTTTTAGCTCTGGTTGGTTTCGAACACAGAACCCAGCATTCAGGGACGGAAAATGAAAATTGAGATACACACTTTACTGATTGTTACGAAAGCCGATTAGTGTCACATAAAAAATACATTCATAATTATCTCGTAATTACGAGATACTTATCTCGTTAAAACGAGATCTTTTTACGTTAAATAAATTAACGAGATAATTATCTCGTTATTACGAGATATTTTCTCGTTATAACTAGATAATTATCTTGTTATTTTCTGTATCGTTTTAATGATGAGAGTGATAATAAGCACACTATACGGTTGAAACTATATGGGTATATGAGTTTCATCTCCGTCCGTCCGTCAATTCATCCACCCGTCCGTCTGTCTGCGTGTCAGTATGTCCGTCCGTCAGTTACCTTCAGATAAACGTAGATTTGCAATGACTCTCCATTCAGCCAACGACAGTATTAGAAAGCTGATGCTGTGCTCATACCCAGCATTGATGTGTTAAAGTGAACACTGTAATTTTAGGGTATAATTAACATATTTGAACTTTACCTTGTTTTGCAAACAGCGCTAGCCCTATGCGTATATTCCTTCACAAATCCTTTAATAAACGTGAACATCGCAACAGTGGTCTGTTCTGTAAGATTCTCTAGGGGCTAGAGCATAAATGCACTTCAACATGTTGAGCCCTTAACATATGCATTTAAGGGGGTAGGTGCACCTTTGGAAAGTAATTATTAGATTCTTCAAACTTTGCATACAGACAGTAAAATTAGTTTCTATGACAAAACTGGTGAAAAAAGTGGGGGTACTGGACCATTCTTTTTCACAATTTGAGACTTTTCAAGGCTACCCCCCTAAAATTGAAGCTTCACAAAAACTCCTACTTTTTTGTACTACGGATTTTACAACTTTATTTAAACAATCTATTTGTACAAAATGTATCCTAATTTATATTACCATAGTAAGAATAAACCATGAAAATAAAGTTTTTTCAAGATCCACAATAAAAATGTTTGATTTCACCGGAAAGGAGTAAAGTTTACCCCACCCACTTTGTTATAATGGGAGAAAAAGACACAGTGAAACTTGCCCTACAAATTGTAGCAATCTAAACACCAAATTTTTTTATTTGTTGATTTTAGCCTTGCAAACATAAAGTTTTAGTGAAATAGCAAATAAAAACACAGGGTCCCGGATCTTTAAAAAAAAAGATATAGATCATTTTATTAAAAAAATCCTTTTTTTCTCATTTTTTCACTTTTTGGTGTATTTTTACCAAAACAATTTTTTTTCAAAAAAATATCATTTGATCTATTGAATTATCTATAATTTATACTCAAACTGTACTACCATGAAAATTTCATGCTTATATTCTGAGAAATTGAAATGAAATCGGATGTAACAAAATGCAACCTACCTATAAAAACGGTGTATGCTGTAAACTACGAATAGGACATAAAACTTAAAAAGTCCCGTCCTGAACGAAAATCCAATTTTTTCCCAGGAAAATAGTATTTTATGACTGTATGCATTCACCAAAAATGAGTTCTTAACATTTTTCGGAAAATGAGTTCGCAAAATATTTCGGAAATTTCATAATGCTCAAAAAGACAGGCCGACATCCTTAAAGATTGTAATACCTCGCTGTTTCATTATTGAAAATGTTACAATGCCGATTCATGTCTCAAATTTTCTTAAAGGTTGTAGCATTATTGATGCAAGTGAAACTTAAATGATTTAGTTTTTCGTACATTTTCACGTATTTTGAAATTTCACACTTTTGCCAATTATTCAAATGCAGTTGGTGAATGGGACCTACTCATTAATTTTCATTTAATTTTTCTGTAACCGTCCATGACCGTCAAATCGTTTGTTGTCGGTCAGTCTAATTGCAATTAAGTAATACCCTGAATGTTTCTATTGACTTTATTATTATATTTACTGTTTTTAACTGAAACACATACAGTTAAACTTTTCTTTTATACGACCATCAAAACGAAGAATATTACGACCACCAAACCGAAAGCATTGGTAATATAAGATACTCTGTTCAGCTAAAAACAATGTAAAAGGAAAATAGAAAGGTCCTAAGTGGCTTTCTGGTTTCCTTTCACTTTGCTTTAAGCAGCCAATTGTCTTAAGCACTTAAATAATTAATACAATTTAGTGGTCGTACTAAAGAGCTTCTTCTGTATGTTCCAATCGTTCTGAAAGGTATTGATTTACAAAATATAAAATAGAAACGTATCATAGAGTATCGCCAAGTCAATGTGGGTCTATCTCCCTATTTTAGCTATGCTACAGTACTGAACCTTTTTAAATTAAATTGATAATCGCAAGCGAATTGCCATCGAATTGCCATCGAATCGGGCGCTTCAAAAAACAAACCCTACGTTTGAATACTTTAACGCGAATTTTCAGAAGCGGTTGTGACAAAAATGGAATCGAAAAAATTAACGAAGGCATCTTTGCGAACATTTGTGAGATACACCACTCAAGAAAACTTATCCGAGGGTAAATTAGTATTTTGAAATCGCAAGCGAATCGCCATCGAATTGTCATCGAATTGCAAGCGAATCGCAAAAATTGTTAATTTAATAAGATTCAGTACTGTATACCTCCAGCGTAGACGTTGATGTCGGTGTCGTCGTGACGGCGTCAACAATTTGAAGAAAATAACTTTAACTGTTATATCCCTTGGAGTATTTCTTTCATAGTTGGTATGTGTGTGTGTGTATGGACAATCATTTTCCATGAACACTAAACAATGACCCCTGTGACATTGGCCTTGAATTTAGGACCCGCATGATCATCGTAAAACGGAACATTATATATAATAATAAAATGGTATAAATACGTCCTGACATTTTCGTGCTCAAGTTTTAAGTGCCCGCTTACTAGGACAGATGAAATCATAATAGTTTGTACAATAGTTTGACATGATGTAGCTTTTGTGATGACATGATGAAATCCGAACTTGAGGTGGCGGGTTTGTTCATATTATATGAGTAAAACAACCTTAATATTCTGTGAGTAAACATCAATGTTTTAATACTATCATTGACTGAATGAAGATCTTTTCATATCAAAACTTTGACCAATAGTTTGACCAACAGGTTGACAGACTGACCAACAGACGGACGCACGTATAGACACAGAGACACAAAACCAACGTTTTATGGCGCATTCTGCTATATTTTCAACCTACTTCAAGCTATCATCTATTAAAATATAGAAAATATTTCTTATTGTTGCATATTCATGACTGCATACATTGGAACTATTTTCTTCGGCAGAGGAATAGATTAAAGGAGTAATATAGGCGTATTTATTGGATAATTGGGTAATGAACTTACTCGTGTATGGTGGCCAATCCCTGTGTGAACGGTGTATTCGAGAAAGGGAATTGAAGTCCCATTAGGAAGACGTCTCTAGTACAATACCTATGCATAACTGACGTGTTTCCGCGACAGATTGGGTATGTTAAATAAGGGTCCAGATCTAAAAAAAATAAAGTTATTCAGTAAACCCTCTCTTAATCGGACATGTGTTTGGGCAACATAAATTTCCTATTTAGAGGGATGTACAGTTCAGAGGGATTTAACCTATTGCATCATAGTTTGTTTCTAGTATGGAAGAAAGCTGACAACTTTGAGCAGGTTGAACGTAAAGTAGAATGCGCTTTAAAGCGAATTCTGTTTTACGTTCAACCTGTTTGAAGCTATCAACTGTTTGAACACTGTATTGTAAATATTGTTGATGATACGCATACATGTATATGAATGTATACAGTGGAACTGTTTCTTCAGTGTATGAATAAATCACAGGCATATTTATGGTGTAATGGGTTTAAATATAGAAGGGGCTGGAAACGGGACCAAATGTTTTTGTCCGGTTCAGAGAATTCCAGTTTTATGAAGTTCTGGGGCCCGTTTTACTAAACTACTTACGCAAATTTTTTTGCGTAAGTCAAAATTTCAATTTTTAACATATATTTTTTATAATCACTTGCTACAAACAGCAAATAGCCAGATCAGATGACGCGCTTTAAGCGCGTCCTCTGATCTGTTTATTTGCTGTTTGCAAACGTTTATGATTGAAAAATAAGAGTAAAACGATTTTGACTTACAATACAATACAATACAATACAATACAATACATTTTATTGGCATTAAGTACAAAGTAGCTACTTCTAGCCATCCAGTGTCACTGGAGTGAACATGTAAATTACACATACAAATTACAGTTTATCAGAGAAGCATGAATAATTCATCAAATTATAGTTAGTCAAAAATCAATGGTAATTAGTTTTATTGTTAATTTAGTCTTGTAGTAAACTTGTAAGTATTAAAACGGCTTATTTGGAAGCTCTATGGTTACTTACTGTTGAGTTAAAACCACACAGAAAGCTACTGCTATAGCCTTCTGTATCGCTTTCACTCCACCACAAGTATTTGTCTGTTTTAGAGATTACTAATACACATGTTAATTTGCGTCATGCAGTAATCGCTTAGTTCAATTTTGAGTGTTTCAAAAGTCCGATATATCAGTAACGTTAATTCAACATCCCATATAACAAGTATCGAAACTATCGCTGCAAAGAGGATTGACTGTATAACTATACATGTACGTAAGAATGTACTGCCGCCGACATCCAATGAAATCATGTCAACAGTGTTGATATATTTTCATTGGATGTCGGCTTACGAATGTGCGGGTCGTAGTTTCCCGCCAGCTGTCACGTGTTACGTCTAGTATCACGTGACTTGGCCCCGGAAAATTATACCAATATATGTTCCGTTTGTTTACGCTCACGTGATATAATGTCATTGGTTGACAGTATATGAATTCCGCCAATTGTCACGTGCTACAATCTGGGCGTTTTACTATAGTT
Organism: Gari tellinella; assembly: GCA_922989275.2. Lineage (NCBI taxonomy): Eukaryota > Metazoa > Mollusca > Bivalvia > Cardiida > Psammobiidae > Gari > Gari tellinella. The sequence goes on from OV277860.1 coordinate 55,901,286, forward strand.
ACTATGCGATAAGTATCACGTGACTTGGTCACGAAAACTTCAAAATACAGTCATGCCTCCTTACATCGACATTCGAATTTTACAGATAATTCCGCATATACAATGTTTTAACTGGCAAGAAACTAACATATTTACAATATAATTACAGTCAAACCTGCATCAAGCGTTTATCAAACACCATACTCACTGTACGACTTTGATATAGGTGACTGCTTAGCCCAGAGCGGATGTAATGTATCAAAACTCCCAGAAGGAGATTTGTACTTTACTTCCGACCCGTGCAAAGCAGTAGCCTGTCTTAATTAACATTCGTCGATTGGTCGCCTGACACAGTTTTGACTGCTACAAATAAATAGGGCACATAAATGTATCAACAAGCATAGTTCGACCTGTATACAATGTAGGTACTTATAAGTTATAACCGTCGCTATACATCGGGCTGGCGGTTTGCACATAGGACTTACTGTTATAGTGACTGTGTTAGACAATACAATTACATGGTGTAGGGGTAATGACATTCTAGGAATGACAACTGCTGCATATGAAATTGAAATGCAAAAACTGATACTAGGGTCTTCGTTGACAAGCAATGTATATATATTTAGCAATATTTTTAATAACAACAGATGATTTTGACGACATAAGTGATTCAAATTTAATCATGTTAGGCCATCTGCAGTAATAAGGTTTCATAAACTTAAGTCTAAGATCTCTATAGAATGGACAGACAAGTAAGAAATGATATTCATTCTCGACTACGTTCATAGAACATAATGTACATATTCTATTTTCTCTAGGCGTATTATTATAGCGTCCAGTTTCTATTGCTAAGTTGTGGGATGAGACTCGAAATCTAGTGTAAGATATTCTATATTTCTTTTCAACTATAAAGTTAAGGTAGGATTCCTGTGTGAAATTATGTTTATAAACACTGTACCATGATAGCCTGGGTGAGTTGTTTATGTCAGAATACCAAGTTTGATGAAATGTGTCTAGAAGTCTTTGTTTTATGCAATTGATAGGAATTTCTATTTCAGATTGGTTTAACCATATCTCCCCAAGACCATGTGACTCGAGAATGTCTTTGACTTGTGTAGCCCAGTTTTTTCCGTTATAACTATTTGATTGATTAGCGTCATTTCTGAGCATGTGATAAATAGTTTTTACTAATGAGTTGTCTGGTAATTTTAATATTTTTGACCAGTATTTAATTAGTCGTATTTTACGCATTACTTTGAGAGGCACTCTGCCTAGTTCGCCATATAAAGCTGATAAATTTGTAGATTTTTTTACACCTAGTATCCTTCTCATAAATTTTGTGTGAATAGCTTCAATATTTGCGGCATTGTGATAACCCCACACTTCGGAGCTGAAGTTTAAAATTGACCCAACAAGTGAGTCAAATAATTTACATTTGTCTGTTATAGTTAATTCCAATTTTTGAGATATTTTGAATAAATTGTGTAAGGCAATTGCTGCATGATCAGCTATACATTTTTGACTGCGGTACCAGCTACCATTTTTGAAAAAGTAGACTCCAAGATATTTAAAGGAGAACACAGTTTCTAACGGTGTATTATAAAGATAAAATGTTTTATTAGTATGACGACCATTTTCGAAAATCATAACTTTAGTTTTATTTATGTTGATCTTTAAACGCCATTTATTGCTGTAGTTTTCAATGTCGTTTAGAAGTAATTGAAGGGATTCTGGGGATTTAGCAAACACTACCTGATCATCTGCATAAAGTATTAAGAACAGCCTTAGTTCATTCAAACAAAATAGATCGTCTAGGTCTGCATTAATATTTTCATCAATGTCATTAATGTACATCATGAAGATGAGAGATGAGCTTGGGTCCCCCTGTTTTACGCCTATATTTGAGTCCATGAAGTCCGAGTATTCCGAATTATACCTTACACTTAACCTGACTACAGAGTACATTGATTTTAGTGCCTGAACAAATGTTGAACTAACACGTTGCTTTATCATTTTCTGCCATAGTAGAGTCCTGTCTATTTTATCAAAAGCCTTTTCATAGTCAATGAATGCACAGTATAGTTTTTCTTTTGATGCTAGAACTTTTGAGATAATTGAATGAAAGATGAAAATGCAGTCTACGATAGATTTATTCTTTTGAAACCCAAATTGATTATTGGGAATTTTTTCATACATTTCGGACCATTTTTCTAGTCTGTTTAGTAAAATCTGCGAATAAATTTTTCCAAGAATGTTTATAAGTGTTATTCCTCTGTAATTTTGGGCATCGTTAATGTCGCCTTTTTTGAAAATTGGCACTATGATACTTTCTCCCCAAGATTTAGGGTATTCGCCATTTCTAAAAACTCTGTTGTATAGTTTTAACAAGAACGGCATTATAATATCGTACGAGCATTTGAATAATTCTGGGATTAAATTATCTATTCCGGCTGATTTATTATTCTTTTGACAGAAAACTGCTTTTCGTAATTCGGATTCTGAAATGTCCATGTCTAAATCGTGATCTGATACTTCGTCTGGGTCTACATCGTGATTATCGTGATTTTCAACATATTCATTTTCAAATACAGATTTAAAATGAGTAAATAGTTCGTCAACTGTGAGTGTTTTACTTTGTGGCTGTTTATTGTTTGATGATTTCTTGATTGTTTTCCAAAATTCACGAGGATTGGTTTTGGCTAAATTATTTAATCGTTTACTTTCCTTTACTTTGTGTGCGCGCATAGTTTTACGTTTCACCCTATTATACTTGCGTAAGTAGTTTAGTAAAACGGTCCCCTGGTGTGGAGGTGCTCTACCGTTCTTGTACAACAGAGGTTGCCAGGGAAGCGTTCAACACAAAATACTGTAGACCTTTGGAGACAATTTACTACCAAATGAAGGACAAAGGCAGTGCAGAAATGTCCAAGAGGAACTTTCTATATTATTTTTTTCCTGCATTAAACCAATACTCGGTGTTATCTAAAATGTCAGCTAAGATGACTGAAGATATTACAAAACGAGTGTCGAACAATTTGGATCCTAAATCAGACGCCGCGTTACACGGCGTCTGATCAGGACCCAAGCTGTTTACAAACGCGCTTTAAAGCGTCATAGAAGTTGAAAGGGTTAAGGGACTTCAAGTTATTTGTGTATTACTGAAACTCACAAGTCGCCGCCCACTGATCTGCGCCATCTGTAGTTTCGCACACGCCGAATGAGGCTATCACTTCATTTCTGATGTCCGAAGCCTCACCACAACCAACCGTGTTCTGTTGCATGCAGCGTGCGTAGTCCAACCTTCGACTGAAATCATACACAGGTTACAGTGGAGACATGTTATTCTTTTCTAATAAACGCGTTTACGCTAAAGCTTTTATTTTAATTACAAAGAGTCTGGAGCCTGGAAACCCGGCGTCTGGTCAGGCGCTTAGTTTTATGCCACTCATATTGAAAGTAACTGGTCAAAATCGTCATCAAGTTTATCATATTCCTGTTGCATGCAGATAGAGTAGTCATACATTTTACTGAAATTTCAGCGCTCCCTCTCTTCTACGACACTTAACGGGAGACAAAGATTGTGTGCGTTGCTCGGAGAGAGTCGTTATAGGGAGATAAATTGGATTTTATTTGCAAACAGCTTGAACCCTGACCAAACGCCGCGTAATACAGCATCTGGGGGCCGTTTCATAAAACTTCGTACGACAAATGTTTTCGTAACTCAGATTTTAAAAGTCTCAATCATTATTTATTTCTCCATCTAATCCTGTCTTGTGACATCTTTTTGGAATCGTCTTGAAAAGACGATTCCAAAAAGATGTCACAAGACAAGATTAGATAGAGAAATCAGAAATTAAATGTATTTTAAAGTTTTGACTTACGACAACATTTGTCGTACGAAGTTTTATGAAACGGGCCCCAGATCTGGACTCGAGCTGTTTGCCACTCGACATTAATTCATTTTCTGCATAATGTCCGTTATGTCACTTTGAGAAAAACAGACGACAATTTTAAGCAGACGACATTGCAATAATTAAAACGTTAGACATAAATATCCTGTTTAGGGAACTGCGGCAATGGTCGTTATAAGGAGGGAGTCGTTGTTTGGAAGGTCGTTCTAGGGAGAAAGCACAGTATACACAATGAACCTGGTTACATTTACTATCTACTATAGTGTTGGTAATCGGATACTAAAATCACAAGCCAATTATCGGTTTGGGTCTCAATCTATTACTGTCCGATTATTCATCGGTTGACTTTGAGGGGGCATACATCACAAACAGTCCGCTACAAACCGTGCATAGGTTTATATGCGCCTTTAAACTTCAGGGGTGTTACGAAACGTCGTACGACAAAATCAGGCGTAACTCTAATTCTAAAATACTCATTTTCCCCCCAATCTAATCCTGTCTTGTGGCATTATTTTGGAATTGTCTGTTCAAGACGATTCCAAAGAGATATCACAAGACAGAATTAAAAGGAGAAATCAGAAATGAGATGTTTATTGATTCCCATTTAACGCGTTTGCATTTGAAATCGGATTTAGGGCTTGACTCTAGAAATATCGATACGAATGTCAAAAAGTAAAGATCATGACGCGACGTCTGATCAGGATCCATACATTTTGCAAAGTCGCCTATTGGCGCCGTTGGCAGTGAAAGGGTTAAGAACTATCTTAGACTCAACACAAACGCTTTATAACATTAGGACCAGTACTAAAGCAACGATAGCTTAAGAGGTACCTGCATAAAAGAGTCAGTTTGTATGATGAATTCGCATTCTCGAACGCCTCGGAACCAAAGGTGCTATTTATACAAGCCTTATCGATGTCGATAACATTCCCGAATGTTGTACACTTGTTCCTAGCAACAACAGCCCCAACAGCACACAATAACAGGCACAGAACTGCAAAAAATAACAGACGAGTGTTACATGTAGATAAGAGCAAAATACAACACACTGCAAAAATAAAAGACGAGAGTTAGATAAGAGTTAAAAACAACGAAACTGCAAAATTGAGAGCTGAGTGTTAGATAAGAGTAAAATACATGAAATAAACACTGCAAAAATAAGGGATGAGTGTTAGATAAGAGTACAACCTGCACCACTGCAAAAATAACAAAGGAGTGAATACTTTAAAGACTACAAATATAAGGTTTTTATGTGCCTGATCAGAATGCAAACTGTTGGCAAAGTCCTCTTTAGTTGACCATGGTGCCGTAACGGTTTTACCAAAATGAAGTCAAGCGCATTTGATATAAAATAATGAATATAGGATGGGGTTTTTAAAAGCCGACAAAATATTACAGACAACACTATCAATGCAGACGATATTTTGGCGGTAGAGTAATATAGTGCCCCTTCCCTACAAAGGCCCTCCCAACAACGAATTCCTCCTAACACTAACCCTAGCCACTGTTCTCCAACCAAGACATTTATGTCCAACCTTTTCATGGCTGTAATATCGTCTGCTTAACTTTGTCGTCTGCTGTTTTCTCAAAGTAACATATAAGTGGACATTTTGATAGAATAGATATAATCACGAGTGACAAACAGCTTGAATCAAGGTCAGATACCGCTTTGCGCGGCGTCTGATCTGGATTCGAGCTATTTGCAATTGTTAGCAAAATTCTCTCCCTATAACGACTCCCTCCGAACAACGCATATACATGTATTTGTCTCCGGTTGGGTGTCATTGTAGAGTGGGAGCGTTGTATCTAAATTGTTTTGCCTCGGAAAACATAAGAAAAATATACAAATATATACATATTAAAACTTACAATGATAGTACTTTGTCGTATTTCAATTATAAATACACATCATAGAAAATGTCGTGACTAACGTAAGAAAATGGTTCTTCAGATTAAATCTCGCGATTGTTTTAAACATTAAATGTACATTCTTTTCGATATCATTTCAACGGTGTAAATTTTCGCTATTTATTGATTGCAAAAGTGTGATTTATAAACCTTGTAAAAATAATAGCATAAATATGAAAATAGTTTCAGAGCCTCAGATAAAGGGAGTATTTCAAAAACTAAAATCCTTTTCTACATTAAACCCTAAGGTATGACTATTCACTAGAATCGTCTCATCGAGACGATTTTAATGAGAAGTGACACCATAGGGATTGGTGTCGATAACAGAGAGAAAATGTGTTCATTTAACTCACTTTTACTTAGAGTCATGTAATTTACTTACGTTTATGAAGCATGTTTGAGTCCTTCGTAAAGCCTAGAGTCAATAGTAGCATCCAGATAAGTTGCTCTCTTACATATAGTACCTTGCAGGATCTACTGGTCAACTTATTGGCGAATTACACCAACATTTTTAGCGCAACAAAAACAGTTTGACATTTTTAAGGAATGTTAAATTAGATGCCATGACAATTTGGCTACAATTTACGGGACATCTGACAGTCCTCTTTCATCTGCATCTCCGCCAATATTACATATCCAAACAATGCTGGTTTTTATATGGAATGCATTAAGCTTTCCTTTCACTTACAATAACGCTTAAAGTCGTGTTTGCGTACCGCAGCGTCTGATCAGGATCAAAACGGTTTGCCACTTGTTATGAAATTACGTCAGTTATGCTGCCTTAAAAAAAACTTTGAAACGATATTCCCGACAACAATAGTAAAACGGGTGACAATATGGCGATCAAAGGGTAAAAACCACTCGATAAGGATTAAGGTAAACCAGAATTTGCCAAACTTCCTGTATGGGTTGTCTGCTTTGCTTTCATCTTATACAAACCGTTCCTTGTCTATGAAATAGTCATGAAATATTCGTCTTTCCTTTGCAAGTTGACTGGTTCTTTCAAACAGTTTTGATCCAGACAAGATTACGCGTTCGCTGCTTCTGGTCTCAATCAGAGCTGTTTGGAATTCGTTTTCAAATTTCTTAAATTTGCTAAATTGGCAGACGACAAGTTCAAAGCAGACGATATTTAGAATGGAGAAGTGTTAATGAAAGGATAATATTTACAATATGCTCAAGCTAAAATATAAAAGCAAGGTCGAACTTTAATATCTGAACCCGCTTAATTCGAACATTTCAGAAACTCAAAATTAAACCGTGGCCTTTCTACGTTTTAACTTTGAATGTCGTTTATGTTCGACTTTAAAACATTCAACCCTAGCGACGAGTATACTCGTCATTTACAAACAGAGTACTTGTGAGGATTACATTTTTCCTATGCAAACAGTGTAGATCCTGATCAGAGGGCTCCTACACTCGTTTATCATTTTGAAATATATTGTTAAAATCAAACCTAAATCGTCAAAAATGGACTAGACATATTTTGAATATAGATTGGTCGATTAAAGGTTTCAGGGGTGAATGTGTTAAAAGCGCTTATAACCATAAACAATGAAATACAACAGTGGAAAGACTGTTACCCCTTTCACTCTCAATGACGTGAAAAGGCACATTTGCAAAACAGTTTGAATCCTGATCAAACGCCGCATTACGAGGCGTCTAATCAGGATCAAAACTGTTTGACACTCGGTTCGAAATTTCGTCAGTCGCACTGCCTTATATCTGACTTTGAAACAATACTGCAGACAACAATATTGAAGCAGACGACAATATGGCGGTGTATGGGTAAAATCAACTTATTGCAGCCCTGTCACGACACCCAAACTGTATAGCAAAATCCGTAAAATAAGGCTCGTCACTTATTGATAACATTATAAGGATTGAAAATAACCAATTTTGAATTTACCTTTAATTAGGTCCAATTTTTACCCTATAGTTTTCTATAGTTTTGCAAACGGAATGAAGATTTGCATTTGATATAGTAATACCATATAAACAGGCAGGGCTACTATTTCCCTCGGATTTTTCCGAAATCTGCGGATCTTAGCAGATGGTATCTTAAACCAGACTAAAAGTAAAGCAATCAGCGCATTCTATTTTACTTTCAATCTACTTTAATTAATTGCACTTGAAAATAGAAAATTTGGAAAGCTTAGGGGGTTTATGATCAACGTATGGCAGCCTTTAACAGGTGATACAGTCGCATCACAATTTCTCGAACTCGCATGAGTCGAACTTACCCGTATTTCAAAGTTAACCCTTTACACCATAGATACGCAATTTTACGCATTAAGTTTATTCTTCCACTGAAGAAAATAGTTCTATTTAATAGTCTTGAATATGAATCATCAGAAATAGTTCTATGTCCTAGCAGATGGTACTTAAAGCAAGCTGCAAGTATAGCAGAATGTACCTTCAGACGCATTCTGCTAAAATTTTACTTTCAACCTGCTTTAAGTACAGTTGCTTCTATAATATTTTTTTTTCATTAGGGCATTAGGGCTCCCAAGAATAGTTGTCAATCGTGCGGTATCAGGTAAGTCCGACAGCCCGATTTGTCGGAAACCATTGAATGGAAGAAAACGAATCAGAGATTAGAAGTAACGACGAAATGCCGATGACGTCAAATCAATTAATCAGTGACCAAATATCACGAAAAGTTATTAGATAAAAACTTTGTGTAACAAGGCAGCGACAGTGTAAGACGTCATATAGAAAGGAATTTATCACATTTTGAACTTACACTAAAATATACAGTCATCTAAATTGTCAAACTTTAACTGATAACCCTTTCACTATGACGTCTAACACTGTTTCTACCATATTCTCGTCTGTTACATTTTCGTCTGCTTTTACTTAATTTTAAAATTTTGAAATTAGAGTGTTTTGTAATCATAAACATTGATATGAGTGTCAAACAGTCAAGTTGGACACTAATCAGACGCCGCAAGTTTTATAAATAAAAAAAATTTGTGAACAATCATGTAAGATATTTTTTTAAACATAACCTTGCAATGTTGGATTTACCATCTCGATACGGTTTTTTAGCTTATTATCTTCCTTTCAAGTCAATGGATGACGCGTGAGTTAACATGCAAAAATAAGTTCCAATGTTAATTCTGATTTATTCATCATACATTTAGGAAGAAAACATTCCCTATCCCTTCCCATCTATATCCACTCGATCGCCGTCAAAACTATCGTTTGATGCCATAGTTGTTTACAATTTTTACAGCGCGTAGGAATACACATTTAAGTCATACAACCTCATTTGTAAAGTTAAACCGGTAGTTGTATATGAAAAATAAACAATGAGTGGTATTCACCGCTCGAACCGTATGTTATATTATAAAACCATTTCATCCATAGCCTGTTTCTAATTTTGAAGGCAGATGGCCATTTAGAGCAGGTTGAAAGTAAAGAAGAGTGTGCCTCAATGCGCTTTCTGCTTTACGTTAAGACTGCTTTAAGCTACTATCTGCTAGGATATATGAAATAGGACGTAGGCTGCATATGTGTAACTTTTAAAATAGAATAATTTTCTTCGGTGTAGGAACGAGTTAAAAGCTTAGAAAGGCGTACATGTAGCTATGAGATAAAAGGGTAACTAAACAACTAAACAGAAGAAAGGGGTTACAGCTAAGTTTTTATTGATAGTTTCATCCTCTGCATTATATACAGAAACATATTTCGGTAACTTCAAGTTGTGACTATATAGGTTGATTTAAAAGAAAACCACAAGAGACAAAGCATTGTAATAATTGCATTTATTACATAGAGCGCTGGTGCAGTTAACCCTTAGCCTGCCAGTCACGACTATAGCTCCATATGCAAACAGCTTGGATCCGGATGAGACGCCGAGTAACTCGGCGTCTCATCCGGATCCAAGCTGTTTGACACTCGGACAACATTTTCAGCAATTTTGAGCAACTTTGAAGCACTTTGAAACTTGAAGCAGACGAGAAATATAGCAGACGACAATTTATTTGGCGGGCTAAGGGTTAAGAAGACGTTATTCTCTCTGGACAGTGTGGACAACACAGTGCGTTTAAATGTAGAAATTAACATCCATTTGTACAGTAGAGAATCTGTTATTCATTCCCGTTTAAACGCAAACGTTCGCAAACGCAAAACACTAAAACGTAGAAAAGTACAACTTTTTGACAATTCTGATAATTCATGTTTATCTTGGTGGCAAACAGCTTGGAGCCTGATCAGACGCCGGGTTACCCGGCGTCTGATCTGGCTCCAAACTGTTTGCAATGGAAATAATAGATTTAGCGTAAACGCGTTTATTGGGAAAGAATAACAGATTCTCCACTGTAAACATATATCTTCATTTCTGTATTAATCTTTTAAATTAAATTGAATAGTAACAAACAGTTATTTGGAGCCAGATCAGACATCAGGTTACCCGGTATGTGATGAGGCTTCAAACTGTGTGTAAATGAAATACTTTTTTTAACAATAGCGTTTTAAGAATAATAACGACATTTCTATCGTGCATATAGCATAAAAGCAAGCAAATATGCAGTGTAAAAAGTACATCGATCTAACATTTTACCTTTTCACAGGCTGGCTCATTAATATAGCTTTGACATGTGGATCTATTGTGGATTAGTTTTGATGAAGAGTTTTTAAGAAATACCATAATACAGTCCTTGTAAGTGTTTTATATATAAGAACATGACAATACTCAAACCATACCCATGATTCTTGCATTTGCAAATAGTTTGGATCCAGATTAGACACCGCGTGACACGGCGTCTAATCAGGACCAAAACTTTTTGATCTTCGTATAAATGATTTAAGTTAACTTGCTAAATTATTAAACTTAAAAAAGAAGCTAGTTTTGCAAACAGACGATTTTAAAGCAGTAAATGTGTAAGACCAATGATGACATCACTGGTAATGAATGTGTATATGTACAAGATAAATATGTTGGCGTTAAAATGGTAGAGAAAGGATAAAAACAATTTAGATCTGATAAAATTTCTGAGTTGGTGTGTTGCGATGTAAGATTATGCATTGGGTTTAACACATGATTATAGGCTGCACTTTCAAAAGTGTCAAAGTCTGTTGTTTTTTTCTATGCTGTATTAGACATAGTAGTTTTGCTCGGACATACCCATATCAACGAGTTTAAACATTGCTGTGCTTGAAATATAGCATTGTATATGTATGAGAAAGTGAACTCAAGATATTGAAGTTTAATTAAATAGAAGTTCAACTTAACCCAATAATTCCTATTGACGCCTAAACGAGTAATTTACATATTTGTCTTACAGTGGAGAATCTGTTATTCTTTCCCGTATAAACGCAAACGTACGCAAACGCAAAGCACTAAAACTTTTGGACAATTCTGATAATTCTTGTTTATCTTGATGGCAAACAGTTTGGAGCCTGATCAGACGCCGGGTTACCCGGCGTCTGATCTGGCTCCAAACTGTTTGCAATGGAAATAATAGATTTAGCGTAAACGCGTTTATTGGGAAAGAATAACAGATTCTCCACTATACTTGTCTTAGGCGTACATGAACCCTTCGATCAATGGTTGCGCTATTTGCCCTTTTTGCAATAGTTTGTAAAACATATACACTGTTTTCGATCGGATCAAATATACACTAAACACAGGAAAAATGTCTATTTATTAGCAGAAGACAGTATAGCAAGCGCAATATACAGCTGATGAGCTTTGAGGTCGACTATAGAGGAAATCTGTCCATTCTCCATCTAAACTGTCACTCATAGGAAAAGAAACCCGGGTCCGTCTAAAGACCCAAAACCTCCCAAAACCTATCCAAACCTGCCTAAACCACTTAAATAACCAAAACTACTTTAATACCTTAATATCTAATCAAACAAAGCTTATAAATGGCGCATTGAAGCTAAAACAACGAAGAAATGTTAAATTAAAATTAAATCTACAATCTTTTTCATTTCAAGGGGAGCAACTCGTACAAAACTTAAGATAGCTATACATAGTTACTTTTAGATAATTTACCCATTATCCAATAGCCTGTTTTTGGTTATGAAGAGACATGTATCCACTTAAAGTAGGTTGAAAGTTAAGGCGCATTCTGCTTTACTTTCAACCTGCCATAAGCTACCATCTGCTAGAATATGAAAAACTTGTGTTTAAAAGTGGTTTGGGGAAGTTTGGAGAGGTTTGGTGAGGTTTGGGGTCTTTAGAGATCTCTGGTTTTAGTCGACCCCGCATAGTTGCCTGCACTGTGCTTGCTTTGCTACAATCTCAGCCTGAAACAAACAAAAAATTATTTATAACTAACAAACTCTACATACGCTCAATTCTCTCGAATACAAAGATTTTGACAAAGGGTTGATTATCTTTTGATATTTTATTGAAATAACATAGATAATTATTATGTGTGTCAAAACAGAGAGCATCTTGACCAAACAAGAAATAAAGAATACAAAACAGTGAAAACAAGATAAGACGAGGAGAAAATCGCATATCTGTGTCACCTTGATAATGGACAAAAAAGGGCAATTTCTAGAAAAGCGTATTTTAAAAAAAAAATGGCGACTAACACCATTCCTCTAAAAAGATAAATGAACAGAAGACGCGGGATCGATAACGCCTGCTCTTTAGTTCTAACCCTGTTCCATATCGCGCAAGAATATATCAGGGCTACCAAAAGTTGCTCATACAAATCCTAAGATTTCCACATTTTCAAGCGCGATTTTAGGAATGTACCTTTAACCCTTAAGCTACCAGGTTGTATAACAATAACATGGTTATGCAAACAGTTTGGATCAAATTAAGTCGCCGCGTTACGTGGCCTCTGATCTGGATCAAAACTGTTTGACACTAATGTCAAAGTTTGTGATAGTGTTGTTGTTGGTTTTTCAAGTAAAAACATATTAAATTCCATTTGTATTGTAAAGTAAAAGCAGAAATCCGAAGATTTCGGATAAAAGTAAGAGGTAAGAGATCAAAGTAAAAACAGAACTCAGAACATATCGGAAAAAATCCGTAGGTCCGGGAAAATCCTAAGAAATGGAAGCCCTGCAATTTCTAGCTCCAATGCAATTACGAAGTTTATGCAATACACTTCTGCGGTTTTATGACATTTAATATAAGGGAATTTCGTGTTTTCCTGTGAAGGTGACAAGATCAATGGCTCAAGCTAGACGACCTGACTAATTGGGATGGGGGTTAAGTTTGTGCAGTATTTAAGCGATCGTATAGAGATTGCTAATGACTTACAGACCATTTTCTTAGAGCTGGCATCAACATACCACTATTCTAAGCTCCACATCACCGTTAACAATATCATTTCCGGTTCCGGTTCTGAGGTACGATTCTTAGTTATATTTCACTTCTTGGTGTTTCCAATACGGTATTACATGTAAATATACACAATATTAGGGGCGAAACGATTCAAAAAGTTTCCATTCGTTTCGATTTCAGATTGCAATGAATAAATGCACTAAGTATATGACACCCTGAAATAGCAGATAATATTCAAAACAATATGCACGAACATTATACAGTGTTTCCTCTAGAGCCAAAAGTTAGGGTCAAGTTTGACCCTCCCTAATTGGAGGGTGATATATTTTTGACTTTAGTGATTTTAATTATGGCATATAATAAGTGTTACTACTAATTTTGTGGGTGGTTTGCAGTATACAGTGGAGAATACGTTATTCTTTCCCAATAAACGCGTTTACGCTGAAACTATTATTTCTATTGCAAACAGTTTGGAGCCAGATCAGACGCCGGGTTACCCGGCGTCTGATCAGGCTCCAAACTGTTTGCCACCAAGATAAACATGAATTATCAGAATTGTCAAAAAGTTGCACTTTTCTAGGTTTTGGTGTTTTGCGTTTGCGTTTCGTTTCGTTTAAACGGGAAAGAATAACGTTTTCTCATGTATTTACATTAACAGACGTTACGCGTTACGCGGCGTCTGATCCGGATCCAAACTGTTTGCAAACGCGCCTTTAACCCTTTACCTGATAGCCTGTTTCTAGTATTGAAGATAGGTGATTACTTAAATCAGGTTGAAAGTAAAGCAGAATGCGCCTTAAGGCGCATTCTGCTTTACTTTCAGCCTGCTTTAAGATATCATGTGCTAGAATATAGAAAATATTCCCTATAAAATATATTCATGACTGATTAAATTGGAACTATTTTCTTCAGCGGAGGAATAAATCATATTCGCTAAAAGGCGCTTCTATCAGGTAAAGGGTTAAGCATCATTTAGAGTGAAAGTGTTAATACCCGAACTGTTCGTCAGAGAGAATATAAAGGAAGAAAGTTGAACTTGTCATATTTCAGGAAATCATTATTTGAATTTAATAAGCATAAAGAAATTTAGAATAGCCCTTTCTAAATTAAGATTATCTTCGCATTGCTTAGAAATTGAACGAGGCCGCTATAAAAAGCCACAGTCTATCCCAATTAACCCTTTCCCCAATAGAAGCTCCTTTTAGCGGAAATGATTTATTCATCTGCTGAAGAAAATAGTTCCAATTTAATCAGTAATGAATATGTATTATAGGGAATAGTTTCTATATTATAGCACATGATAGCTTAAAGCATGCTGAAAGTAAAGCAGAATGCGCCCTAATGCGCATTCTACTTTACTCTCAACCTGCTTTAAGTAGTCACCTATCTTAAGTACTAGAAATAGTCTTATCGGGTAAAGGGTTAATGAACGAAACTGTACCAATTGTGATAAGTTGGAAGATGAATTACATTTTTATTCTAGTGTTACATGTATATATACCATGATTTAAGAAAATGTTACACTGACAAGCGTTACTGGCAAAGACCAAACTTTCCAAACTTGATAACTCTCTTAACAACAGATAGTCTAAATGTAATAAGGTCTGAAGATAATTTCGTTTTCAAAGCTTTCCAAAGAAAAAATGATATAATGTTATAATCTGGAATGAACACCGCTATTGTACTTTTGTAATTTTGTATTTCCTTTGTTGTATTTTATCGATGTTAATCTAACATTTTGATTCTTTCCTCTGTACATGTAATACTATACCATGGCATACTTGTCATTATTAGATTAATGTGGACACCAACATTAATGAAATGCGCACACATGTAAGTTTGTTACGGTTAAAGCGCGAGCGATCTTACTAAAAAGGGAGCTAATACATAATAATCAATATGGATCTTAACGATTACCTCCTCTTTTCAGCTTAGCTTGGAAAATATTGGATTATTATTATCCAGTTTACAATTACCTCTCTTTTTAGCGATGACGATATTGTATTATTGCGCTGCATGCTATGAACTATTTTTGTGTAAGAAGCGTATCAAAATGATTGCCTGCCATACAACTTGAAATTGCATTGCATATTGCTCATGGAAATGTTATGTCTTTTGCTGAATAAAACTTATCTATCTATCTATCATATTTCAGGGAATAATTATCAAACCTATACCCGGACGCCGTAAAGTGATGATTAACCTACACACTTTGAAATGTAGAATTGTACATCATTCAAGTATCAACAGTTTTTGAGACATGTCTATCCGGATGTTTAACTGTCAATCACAGTTAATATACCTTGCATGATCTGACAAAAATTGTCTACACCAATGAATTATATGTATAAAAAATTTCTTATAGTAATTGACACATTAGTAACTAAATACTGCGAGGAAGAGGGCAATGATTAAAGTAAGCTTTATGTTAAATCTCATTATTAATTTAACCCATTTGCTCCCACGATCCCATATATGAGACATAGGCAAACAGTGTAGACTCTGATCAGACGCCGCATTATGCGGCGTCTGATCAGAGTATACACTGTTTGCTGATAGGAATTTCAATATAAAACAAAATGAAAATGAAAATTTTGACCAGACTACCCTTTGATAAAAAATGGACTAATCCAAAATAAAACATTGAATAATCCACTGGGCGCAAATGAATAAAACAGCGAGTATACAGATGTACAGTATACACACTGATACCAAGCTGTTGCATTATCACCATTCTAAAATCTGCTTTGTCTTTCATGTCACAGAGATGCCAACAACAACTATGAAGTCCTAAGATGAAAGACAGGATATGCGCAAAGGAGGGAGTAATAATCGAAGACAAACTCAGATTTCAACAACACGTATGCGAAAAGATTTTTGTAAAAAAGCCCACTCTATGGCCTAGTCATTAGATTGTTTAACTTAGATCAAAAGACATTCAAACCACTATATAAAGCTAAAGTTACATCACATCTTGACTACGCGAGCTCAATCTGGTGCCCATGCAAGGAAGACACTATGAACGAATTGAAGGGGTACAAAGAAGAGCCACTAGACATCTACCTAGTTTCAAAAACCTACCATATGAGCAGAGGCTTCTAGACAACTTAAGCTACCAACACATGTAACTTACATGCATTTCCACGATTTGGTCTATGTCCTGTGATTCCAGGAATAAGCCAAAGTGTCGATTTGTCACCGTCATCTCAAGCATGAGGCTCAGATAGGACTTTTTCCAATTCGGCTGGCAGTTATTACTCGCTTCAAACCACTCGGAATTGCAGCTAAGGTACACTTGTTTAAACCTGGAATTAACATTATATACCCCTTTCAGGTTGGTGAAATGAGATCGGACCAAACTCGGTACTCTACGTACAGCGTTCGACTATTCTCGTCAACTGTCGATCCGTTTCAAACCATACTTTAGCATGGTTCGGAAAAAGTCGGCAGTTGACGAGAATGGCAGATCGCTCTCCGTATAGTTCCGACATGGGCCGACATTGATCCGATCGCATGACGGGTCCTCGACTTTAATACCAATCTGGGCTGACACTTGCAAGCAATTTAGATCCAATCTGCTCATGGTCCACACTGTTCATCACTCATATATATGATCTTTAAATCAAAATAGTTAGAATTTAAATCTTTATATATAAAAAAACAGACGACGTGTTTAAAATGCTAAGACGTCATAATTTTTAAACAATTGTCGTCTGCTTTTATTTCTTTAATTTAAATCTTAGATATTTTGGCTTAAGAAATATAAAATTGAAGGTCGAACAGCTTGGATCCTGATCAGATAAGAATCAAAACTGTATGCAAATAACCATTGAACTCGGGGACAGTGAAGGGGTTAATAATCGATAGTTCAGGCATACACCTCTAAATGCAAACATCCATTTTCCAATGAAATCTAGACCATATTTTTACTATTTAACGTTGTTTTCTGTCATATACAGTATTGCTAAATGGCCTGATGGGCTCCTTTAATGCCCTCGATCTTGGGCTACACTGTTAGCATGAGCCATGTCTTCACATGAACATGTACACCACTTGTTTATGACGAGAATAAAACTTAGTGTCAACCAAGCAAGACAGGTCCAGTTGTTTACAGGCTTGACCTCTTAGTACCAGCTTAAAGAGACTGGCAACCAGATCTAGCATACAAATAGTTATTTGTAAATGTATGTCAAACGGTTAAATAAACAAGTTATTATTAGTTAAGGATAAGAAATTCTGTTTAAAAATGTATTTGAATGAATTTTTATTTTTAGCTCGGTTGGTTTCGAACCCGGGACCCAGCATTCGGGAACGGAAAAAGAAAATTGAGATACACGATTTACTGATTGAGCTAAGCGGGCTATTTATTTTACGGCGATCGATTTAAACTACTCCAGTCTATAGCGATGTAGCATACGATATTCGTTTCAGTTTATGCTTGCGCATGCGGAATGGTTTAAATTTAGTCGAAATTGATTCACTCCGTCTACAGATGGAGGAGGAAAAGCAGGGCTGCCATAAGTTGACATGAAAAATCCTAAGAAGTTCCAGACTTGCATTTTTCAAGTGCGATTTTACGAATCGTACCTTCACCCACAGAATTATGTAAAATTCCGTGCTTCACCCCATTGCCTGTTTCTAGTTTTGTTGACACGTGACTACTTAAGGTGGTTCGACAGCGGGCGGCCCGCATCTCGAGTTCCGGAAATGCTGATGACTTTCACCTGATCTTTGCGGCACTTGCTTATAGTAGTAAATTTAGATAAAGAAAAGTTTGATCTGCTTCAGTGTCTTCTCTGTTAGCGCAGTTGGTACGGTGATTGACTTGCAATCCAGAGGTTCTAGGTTCGATTCCCACTCGCTTCAAAACTTTTTTTTAACAAAATGTCCGATTTTAGTGACTAGTAAAATCATAACGCAGTGATCAAAGGACAGGCTATGTTTATTCTAGTAATAATGAATAATATCAGATGCAAGTATAGTCAAGTGACAGCTAAATTTGTGAGGATTTATATCCTATATAACAGACGGCAGCTTAACACAGGACAAAAGTAATGCTAAAAGATAGATCCTAAAGGAGCTTTTATGCATTACTTTTGTTATGCATTAAGCAGTCACATGTCTTTAAAGATCTACAGGCTACCGTATCCAATGGTCCCTTATTACAGGTTTGACTTCTGGTATTATTTAGAGCTGACGGCATTTTAAAGTTGAACTCAAGGGAGGTTACTCGTTTTGTGTTAACATTTTGTCAGAATTTCAGGAAGTCATGTATATCATGTAAATCTCAAGAGACCATTTCTCTGTGTATTTCAGAGCAAAGGCAGAAAAACCTCCGCCCATCAGAAAAACTGTTTCATTTCAAAAGCTTAGGGACATTAATGTCGATTTATTTAAAAGAGATATCCTTAACTCAGATTCAATTAAAGAAATTCTGAAAATGACAGATATTGACGAAATTGTCGGTGTATATACACATGAACTTAAAGCCCTGATCAATAAGCATGCACCATTGAAAACTAAGGCCATAACTCTCAGGTCATCATGTCCATGGTACACCCAAGAACTTCACGATGCTAAACATTTAAAGCGTAAGCTTGAACGAAAGTGGAAATTATCCAAACTCATAATTGATCATCAACTGTATCGAGAGCAGTGTGCTAAAGTAAACAAACTATTAGCAGAGTCAAAGGTTAATTTTTACACAGAAAAAGTAGAATCCTGTCAACAGGACTCGAAGAGTCTTTTTAAAGTCACTAAGCATCTCCTGGGTGCAAACAGTGAAATTGCACTGCCAAAAAATGTGTCCTCAAAACAACTTGCGCATGATTTCAGCGATTTTTTTATTGAAAAGGTGGACAAAATACGAACAGGCATTGCCTCTGAATCAATGTCATGCACCCCAGTCATCACAGAAACGTTGCATTAAATGAATTCTTTAGAAAGCTTTGACTCTGCTACAGCAGCAGAAATTGGGGAGATTGTGAAGGCATCCCCATGTAAGTCCTGTGAACTCGACCCAATACCTACATGGCTTTTAAAGTTATGCCTTGACGAGCTCCTACCGTCGTTAACAAAAATTGTGAACTCTTCGCTGGAATCTGCGTATGTTCCAAAAGAATTCAAAAAGTCGCATGTAAGACCTCTTTTGAAAAAACCTGATCTCGATACAAATGATCTTAAGAACTACAGGCCTGTATCAAATTTGCCATTTCTCTCAAAAGTATTAGAAAAGGTAGTAGACAAACGCATTGAGTCCCATTTGACCACAAACAATCTACATGAACAACATCAGTCAGCATATCGTAAGCATCACTCTACAGAAACTGCTCTTCTAAAAGTTCAAAATGACATCTTGCAATATCTTGATAAGAATGAAATCACAATTCTGGTGATGCTTGACCTATCTGCCGCATTCGACACAATTGATCATGAAACATTACTCAATCGCCTTGAAAAAGACTTCAAAATTATTTGAAACCCACTAAAGTGGATGACCTCATACCTGACCGACCGTTACCAAACAGTCGCGGTAGATGGCGAATTATCTGCCCCAGTTCAAATGAAATATAGTGTGCCACAGGGGTCAGTCCTTGGGCCGAAGAACTACATCTTGTACACAAAACCTGTCGGCTCAATTTGCAGAAATCATCAGCTGGATCATCACTTCTATGCAGATGATTCACAGTTATACTTGTCATTTAAGCCTAAAGACACATCTTGTCAACAAGAAGCCCTTTCAAAAGTCGAAGGGTGTCTAAAAGACATAGTATCATGGATGCACCAGAACATGTTGAAGCTGAACACTGACAAAACTGAGGTCATACTGTTTCATTCAAAAAAGTTTAACGTTCCTGAAGATTTTCACGAACAAGTGGGAAACTCTAAAATCAAACCATCAGTATGTGTGAAGAATCTTGGTGCTAGATTAGATTCCCAAATGGATATGACACAGCACATTAACGCTGTGTGCAGGTCTGGCTACTCACAGCTGCGGCAGATAGGTCATATTAGACAGTACCTTTCTCCAGAAGCTACAAAGACCTTGATCAATTCTCTGGTCACTTCAAAAATTGACTACTGCAACTCACTGCTGCTGTATGGGATTCCCCAAAACTCATTATGCAAACTACAGCGTGTGCAAAATACAGCAGCCCGCATCATTACCAGGACCCCTCGGTACAATCACATCACTCCAGTCTTGAAGGATCTTCACTGGCTTCCAGTTCAACACAGAATTGAATTCAAAATTCTGACACTCACATACAAAGCCATGTGCAATGATTCTCCAAGGTACATTGTCAATATGCTTGACGTGTATAAACCTCGAAGAGAGCAGCGGTCTGCGACTAAATCAGTATCGCTGGTTGTACCGAGGAGTCGTTTGGTGAGGTTTGGAGACAGAAGTTTCATGCATGCAGCCCCAAAGTTCTGGAACAGTCTACCATCAGACATCAGAGATGCGAGCTCAGTTGCAGTCTTCAAAAAACGTCTGAAAACTCACTTCTTTAATATGTATTATTTAGGGATGTCAACGAATACCAAAATCACTATTCGGATATCCGTATGAGGTATCCGGATATATCCGGATATTCGCATTGAGTCGAACCCACGGCAATTTGTTAAGAATGCAACACTGTTGATTGTTCTAAAGCATCGCCTATTTTGTTTCCACTTATAAGTGCGGTGGAAAAATCGTACCCAGACAATGTTTGTTTGGGGTTTTTTTGTGACGAAGTTTTTTTTCTCCATTGAATTGCAGTTATCTATTTAACAGCGTCGCTTTCATAACGCTTTAATAAGCGGGTCTGTAAATTAATTCTAGGCAGAATAGATTTCACGGTTCTCCCCGTGTTCAATAGACTTTACATACTTGCAACAACTATTAAAACATTTATTTACTTGCAATCGTTAACGGCGCGTCCATTGTTTCTGTGTGTACTTTATTACTTTTACTACGTCGCATTATTCAGAGAAGAAGTTCGTTGAAAAACTTTATCAAAATATATAAATAGTCTACTAACTCGTCTTAATTTAAAATTCATGTAGTGTTTATTTTTAAATATTAGTAACACTTTTTGGAATATCAATTAGTACGATATAATCGGGCAGGTTTCCAAATATTTCAAACACAACAAAAGTTTTAACTGTGCAAATCGAGCGCCGATATCTAGGTATTCTCAGAAAACTCTGGGTCAAAGGCTACACGCAATGAGTGCATGTCAATCAAACTAAGCCCCGCCTTCATTTGTTCAGACGCTTGAAAGGCAGACAGAAGGTTCTACAAAAGAATATCCCAATGGTATAACCTAATTACGCAGTTTTCTAGACTGCACATAAATGTACACGCATTTACTATAAACATATTACTGATTTATTTACTTCTTTCTGTTTTGAAAATGTCTTATTAACCTTCAAGTTAGTGAAATATAACTCTTGATGTTCTTTTTTAAAGAGGTGTTATGTAAACTGTGATAATTGTCCGAAACAATGCAGCCCATGCTACCCTGTTGATCCAGGCAAACTGTGACAGCCGTTATCAAAACAAAGACCTTTAATCGGCGACAAAAGACACCACAGCAATTACACGCATGTTGTTTTAACTGGTGTCATAGGCACTCCACACACACATTTATCGCTATGTTACGATGGGGACCATGTGTATTAACGGTAATTATGTAACAGTTTGACCGCTACCTGTATCTTCATGCAGATGATGAAATAATCGTTTAGGTTCTGCGCTAGTAATGAAATTTGAGTGACATTGGTATATTTATATAAGTCAAATAATGCGAACTACCAAAAATCACAAGTTCGTTTAGAGCTATTCGGATACTAAATTAATATCCGGATATTCGGTGCTATACGGATATCCGGATATCCGGATATTCGGTGCTATACGGATATCCGGATATCCGGATATTCGTTGACATCCCTAATTTAAAGTGACTCTAAAACACTTAGCTGAACTGAAGAGTTAACCCCCTCCATAGCAACAAACGTTGACAACCAATCAAAAGGCACGAGAATACGAGAAACATTTGACTGATTCGGATCATGCAGGGAGGTATATTCAAACGTAGAAATGACCTAGATATTATTTTTTTAGTATTATAATTATGGATGTTATACTTTATTGGGAGTTTCAACTGTTTTTTAAGCCAAAAAGGAGAATTCTTAAAAGCAATGTATGGGTTGTACACATATTCTAAGGCTTAGCCACACGAGAATAGGAGACAACAGTATTCTATCTGTGGACGAAGGCCGTCGACCCCCGCCCACAGTAGCTCTCCGGGATGGTACGGCAAGCATCAGAACTCTGTTCCCCGGGGCCAGTGCTATCTGCGTTCGACGGCCTTCGACTCCTGCAGTAGCTCGCCAGGCTGGTATGGCGTGCATCGCTCGGTGCCCCGTGGCCAGCGCTATCTGCGGAAGACGCCCGTCGACCCCCGCCCCGCAGTAGCTCGCTCTATTTTTGTTCAAGGGACTCGCAACCGGATGGTGTACTTGTCAAAATAAAATACTCAAATCAAAGCAAATTTGTGGCATTATTTGGCTTCTGACATTAAAAAAATATGATCAGTCCAAAAAAAGTCTCAAGAATCGTCACCGAATCTTAGTTTTTTACATATATTCCATCGTTTTTCAATAGCATCAGCTGACGATTTTGTTGTTGTTGTTGCTTCTCTACACGGGCTCTGACATAAACCGGAGCCGAATAATGTAGTATTAATCGCTACCAGTGAAGTACGTTAATTCGCTACCATATATATAGAGAGCGTCCGTGGTCTAGGCGGTAAAGGCATGTCCTCATTTTTCTTGTTTGTCTCCGCAATGGAGGGTCACGGGTTCAAATCCCACCAGAGCTTCTTCTTTTTTTTTTGGAAATGCATTTTTTAACAGAATTTATTATCCTAAACTAAATCTTACCCATTTATATAATCATTTGACATATATTTACAAATTACCATTTTTAATGCTAAATCCGGTTGCGAGCCTCTTTAAGTGTAATAAGTATAGTAAATTGAATGAAAACAAGAGAAACACTATACCCCCTTAAGTGAGAAGTCTCTAAATAACCATGACCTTTGTCTGACATTACCCATTTTGTACTCAAGCTCAAAAGCTTTTTCAGTTGAGTACACATGCAGGTACATGTAATCAACAAATTACAAAATAAAAAATATTAGATTTATCTTAAAATATTCTCATCATTCATGAAAGAAGTAAATGCATTTCAACTGCCTTTCAAAGATGGAATTTGACACTGTCTATATTTAAAATTCTTTACCCCTGTGAATCAAGCAGTAGATCCATCTCGGTGCAAAATGTACCTTCTGCTTAATCATTTGATGTAGCCTGGTTACCTGTGTTTTCGCCACCCTTAGCTATATTTTTCGCGCATGCGCCTATCTGATGTAACATTACTTACTTGTTCACAGATCTAATTCTTAACTGAACCTTCAATTACACGTACATGTATATGTACAAATAAAACTTGTCAAATAAATACAAAGTGTAAATAACTGTACCGTTTTCGAATGAGGTCATTGCTCTGGATCACCGGGATGCTTTCTTGTCAATTCGCCAGGTCAATGTAGGCTCTGTCAGTATGTTATAGTTCGTTTCATGAAACTTGAATATTTTTTAATGATTTTGAATTATTTAATATTTTTAAAAGTAACTCATAACAACTAGAATTAAAATTACCAACATGTCTTTTGATTGGAAACTTTTTGTGAATTATTGTTATTTTATCTGTTTCTTTCACTTGAAATCTACCTGAGTGAAACAGTCCTAGTATTCGGGGATCGTCTGTAGTTTTCGGACATTCTCTGTAGCCTGCTTGTGACGGGATTCTAAATTTTGCTTAGGTGGCGAATCGATGACAAGAAAGTGGCGAATTGACAAGAAGCAAGGATATACCCCCCTGTAACCAGGACTAAACAATACTTATTGATGGAATAAAAATAGCTGACAACTTACAGCACAGTGAAACAATTAAAAGCAGAAATCATCTTTAAATGCTATCTGCTTTACTTTTATCTTTCTTTAAGTGACCACCTGCCTCATACAATAAATGATTACTGTAGCTTCAGTTGTGGCCACAGAGTGGTTTACTGGATTGCAAAACCTCATCCTTGGCAACTCTCAAGACCTTCACTCTTTGATTTATGTTGGTTGTTTATTGTGAAAACTTACACATATTTCTAAATTATTTCAACAGGGGCAATGGTAACATGGTATGGATGGATCCAATGGATAAGTCAGATTGTATGGCACCACAGCACAAACTGGGTCACATAGCACCGATGGATGATGCGGGATGAAGAGATGAAGATGATTTCAGGACAGCTGATTTCATCTAATCTCATTGATTTCGATGAAGGGCATGGTAACGTCACACTAACATGATACCAGACCTTTCAAGGGGAATTCAACAGCTATACAATGGGACATACAATAGGTAAATTATTGCTTCTTTCATTAAAAAAATACATAAATTTAGAAAAAGTTAAAACTTATACACCAGTCAGCTGAGGTTAACCTTTATTGAAATTGCAACATAGTGAAAAAAACCTGTTACTCATCTGAGACTTGCAAACAGTTTTGATACAGATAAGGCACCACTTATGTGGGGCCTGATCTGGATCTACTCTGTTTGACATTCAGATTCTTATTCTGTTAGGTAAAATAAATTTTTAATTATGCCCCCAAAGCAAAGCTTTAGGCACATATAGTAAACGCACTTTGTGTGGGTTGGTGTGTGTGTGTGTCAGTGGGTGGGTGTGTGTACAAAAGCTTGGAGTCCGGAGCATATCTCCTATACCTTACCAGCTAGGGATTCCAAATTTGGAGTGTGAGTATATCTTATTATGGTGGAGTGTCGCATACCACTTTCAGGTTACTTTGACCTTGACCTTTAACCAAATGATTGTCCAGAGCAAAATCTCCCATACCTTACCAGCTAGGGACTCCAAATGGGGTGTTTGAGTACATCTTGCGATGGTGGAGTGTCGCCTATAACTTTCAGGTCACCTTGACCTTTGACCTCGATTTAACAAAAAGTTTGTCCAGAGCATATCTCCTATACCTTACTAGCTAGGGATTCCAAACTTTTTGTGTGAGTACATCTTGGGATGGAAGAGTGCCGCGTACCACTTTCAGGTCATTGTGACTTTGACCTTTGACCTCAATTTAACGAAACGCTTGTCTGGAGCATATCTCTTATACCTTACCAGCTAGGGATTCCAAATTTGGTGTGTGAGTACATCTTGGGATGGTGGAGTGTCGCGTACCACTTTCAGGTCACTGTGACCTTGACTTTTGACCTTGGTTTAACAAAAAGCTTGTCTGGAGCATATCTCCTAGACCTTAACAGCTAGGGATTCCATATTTGGTGTGTGAGTACATCTTGGGATGGCGGAGTGTCGTGTACCACATCTAGGTCACTGTGACCTTGACCACAATTTTACAAAAAGCTTGTCAGGAGCATATCTCATATACCTTGCCAGCTAGGGATTCCAAATTTGGTGTGTGAGTACATCTTGGGATGGCGGCGTGTCGCATACCACTTTCAGGTCACTTTGACGTAGACATTTGACCATGATTTAACCAATAGCTTGTCCAGAGTATAATTCCTTAACCTTACCAACTACGGATACGAAACTTGGCAGCTAGGGATTCCAAATTTGGTGTGTGAGTTCATCTTGGGATGGCAGAGTGTCGCATAGCATTTTTAGGTCACTCAGACCGTGACCTCTGACCTCAATTTTACAAAAAGCTTGTCCGGAGCATATCTCTATTGAGGAGTGTCGCAAACTGTTCTGTTTTTAATGAAAATAATTGACTCCTGGGTCATTTTTAACAGTATCAAAATTTTATGTTACACCTCCATTACATTGTCTGTAAAAAAAATCACCAAAATGCATTTGGGTGTCAAACACTTTGGGGGCATATGTCAGGCGTGGCGACTGTACTTGTTTATCATACAATACTGAGCATGTAGCTATTTTGTGTAGACTATGTGTAAATTAATATATAAGACATGTAAAGGGTTGTACCTTCAAGTACTTGAACCAGATACAAACTACCTTTGCAAACAGTGTAGACCCACATGCAAAATATGAAGTATCTATCAAATGAAGTTGCAAAGTCGAGGCCTGTGTCAAATTCATCCTATTTGACCTTTAGATGACATCTACATGGCCTTGATATGTGTCTGACTTAACCAAAGTTGTACTGTTCTCAAGAGATTCTTTAGTGCACATGCCAAAATGAAGTCTCTATCACATGTAGTCACAAAGTTATGGACTTATGGCCAATGTTAAATTCTACCTATTTGGCCTTTAAAAGCTGAGTCTCCTTACAAGACAAGAAGTTTTACTTCAAATGCAAAATATTTTCGTATGTTATGTTATAATTTAGAGAGCCTACAAAGTACAGTATATAGTAAATAATTGAAAGAAAACATTTGAAAGACAAGTTAAAGGCAATGTGTGTGGGTCTTTAGATTGAAAAATAAGGCAGTTATGTGTACAGTCCTGACACAAACAGTATAATAATTTTCATTTCAGTCCATGAAATCTGATATATAATTACGAGTCAGATATCAACATAAGTAATCAGACCAAATGCAGCTTTTCTTCATGTCAGCACCAACGCCTATGGTGTTACCATTCATTAGAGTTGTCTCGAGAACAGGATTCTAATAAGTAGTCACACCACTGGGTTTAATGTAGACATAAAGAATTTATTTTCAGTTATCTGTAGCCCTGTATGAGTAGAACTATGTCAACATTAATTTATTATCATTCTGATTTGGCTTTAGCTCCATTAATTGAATACATTTACCAGACATGCTGAAAAATTCATGGGAAAGTACAAATTAGCCAAAACCATGCCTTATTCACATGTTTCCATAAAGCCAAATAATACTTAACATTACCTCCAAATTTCAGCTTATGCTTTATAAAGAATAGTTAAAGAACCTTCAACCTAACCTCCTGCTTTTCCACAAGTAACTAAATGCTAAGCAGGAAATTGTTAGAGACCACTAGTGTCACTGTGCGGAATAAAACCTGCTATTTGGTCAATATGTTAAGTCGTACAAAAATTATAAAAGTAAACAACACAAAAGTCCTGAGATGTTTGAGGTCTGTAGACTAGAGTGCCTTATACATAACAATAAATTATTTATTTACTATCTATTGCAGAATCAGCATAGCCTTTATGGTGGTCAACAATGTAGGACAAGCATCAACCATGACATTCAGCAGTTTCCTATCCAAGATGGACTTTCATACAGATAGTCAGAGAATGTGATGCAAATTAAAACTGATTTTTTTTTCAAAAGAGAACAACATAATTATGTGCTGAATTGGAGTAATAAATATATGAACTGATCAGAGCGGTGGATAAGTTAAAATGGATCAAATTCCATGTCAGCACCAAATCCTATGGTGTATTTTAACTAATCATTAAAATTGTATCTTTAAACCAATTCTAATGAGTAGTCACACCATATGGTTTAATGCAGATATAAAGATTTAAGTTCTTGAAGTACTCCCCTTATGTGGAGCCCTGTATCCATGTTAATTATTTAAAAGAAAAACTATGCTGTTGTAATTTGTGACAAATGAGTTTAATGTAGTCTATAAAAGCTGTAATTATGTATATATGAAATTGAAACGTAACTTTAGTGTTATTGTGTTTTTTACTGCTGTGTATTATCAGAACTGATGAAAAAAGAAAAAAAAATCCTGTTGTGTTTATAAATAATTCCTAAAGTGCCAGTAACAAAAAATCAGAATTGAAAGCCCTAGAGAACCTTAATTTTAACAAGATCATGTTTTTCTTTTTGTCAATGTGATATTTCAATCTCTGACAGACTTATTTTGAATCTCATGCCAACAATTGTCTCATTTACAGTAAAACATCTAATACAACTACTACATGAGGTCCAATTGTTAGTGTGCAAAACAACTTGTCAAGTGACTGCATTATGCAAGAATATTTAGATAAAAATAAAGCACAAAGTCCTTTAGGTGCTTTCTGATTACTTTCACCTTGATTTACCCCTTTCCTCCATAGCAAAGAGTGCAAATCTCCTATATCAAACCAGACCTACTAAAACCCGTGACGGTTCTGTCACGGGTTTTTTTCTTTTTGTCACGGGTTATCAAACTATGTCAAAAACACTGACTGCTTAAAGTAAGATGAAAGTAACTTTTTGCAGGGAGCTCCTGTCAGAGCTTTTTGCTTTACTTTTATCTTGCTTTGAACTACCTCATGTGTTCAAAACAGTCACTTGGTAGCAAGTACTCATTTGATATCCTTATACTGAGGTGTAGGTAGAGGTGCTGGAGGCACTTCTGTGGAGGAAAGGGTGAATGATATGGTCTCTGTTATACTGCAAAAGAATGCAAGTTTTGACCACACAGCACTGCTGTATTTTGCATCATTTTTATGCCCCGCACGATTTAGTTGGGAGTATAATTGTTTTTGGTCTGTTTGTCTGTCATCTTTAATCTTGGCCATAACTTTTGAATAACATGGGATAGAGACTTTATATTTTGTATGTGTACTCATCCCAAGAAGCTCTGTAGGTCAGTACAACTTTGGTCATGTCCTGTAAAGGTCAAGATCATTTGAGGTAAAATCCGGTGAAAAGGGAGATAACTCATCCTATATTATTTCAAGTGAATAGGAAGGGAGGTAACTCATCCTAACTGGCCATAACTCTTCGTTCATTTTATCATTTCTTAATTTAGAAATAAGTCCTCATTATGATATTTGACAAACCTTGTTATGACGACGACGTCATGATACTATGGTGATGGTGCATTTGAATAAGCTAGAACAAGCGTTTTTCTTTATCAGTCCTACACTTAATGTAAGTTTGCCAAATTTCCACTAGTGTTAGGCTTTGACAGCGGAGTATGAATCTCATGCTCTTACATACAGTAAAGGGTAGGACTGTTATATATTGCAACACAACAACAAGAAGGAGTACAATTATAGCCTGCTGTATGATTTTATTTGAAAGCCAAATGAATACATTGCAGTGACAAAAACCTCGGCCGTCGGGGGCATTTGTCACTTTCTGTGACACCATTCTTGTTCGTCATCCTATTTTTATTAGTTCACCCGATACTTTTCAAGTGAACTATAGTGATCAGTAAATGTCTGTTGTCCATCAACATTTGGTTTGGTACACTCTTAGTCTAGCGGCCATATATTTACCCCTATCAAGATCATATTTGCTCAGGATATTAATCTTGAAGAGTTATAGCTCCACTTTGAATATGGGTCGTATGGGGTCAAAAGCAGGTCACAATGTCATATCTTAGATGATAATTTATTAATATTCTAGGTAAAAGTACCACAATATTGTCAAAATCAAGAAGCATTAAGTTTTACTTATTAGTACAATTTTGCTTTTTTTCCGTCCATAGGCGAAGCCTAAATACATATTATTTAATATGTAAAACTGTATGTGCTGTCAGCTCTGACTGTATCTATTTTGACATAAAATACTGATTAAACAAATACTAGTGACGAGTATACTCGTCATTATCAAACAATGTTTCTGTTATGAGTACATTTGTCCTATGCAAACAGTTTAGACACTGATCAGAGTCTGCACTGTTTGTCATTTTGCAAGATAGTGTTAGGGGGCCTCCATGGCTTTGTGGTTCATTCACTGTGACTTAGATCACAAAGCTCCGCACTGCTGTGGGTTCGATTCCCGGTCTGGGTATTCGGACTTTAATGCGGGGAAGCCTTCTAGCTGACTTTCGGTGGTTCTACAATACAGTCGCATCTTCAGAACACGTTGTTAAAAAATAACACTAAATACACAAGTAATCAAAATGGCCTAGACTAGATGGGTCCAGTGAAAGTTTCAGGGTTGAATGAGTTGAGCGAACACGGTTCAAGGGAATTCAGTAGAAATACTGGTAGGTTTGACTTAACCTATTTGTACCCAGAGGATTCTTCCATGTTTATATATTGGATTAGTCCATTTTTTTATCAAAGGGATGCCTGGTCAAAAGTTTCATTTTCATTTTGTTTTATATTGAAATTCCTATCAGCAAACAGTGTAGACTCTGATCAGACGCCGCATAATGTGGCGTCTGATCAGAATCTACAATGTTTGCCTTTGTCCCATATACGGGATCGCGGGCACAAATGGGTTAATCTAGAACACGTTCTCAAGATGCGACTCTATTGTAGACCCAGGTGGAATGTTACAATGTGTGATGTCCTAACGGAATTTATTGTGCTTGCTTTGATACATAGAATATACACTTTTATTATTTTTCTATGAATAAAAGCAATGTTAACGCAGCGCAACAAAATGTAGAAAATGCAATTTTCTTGCAAAAAAAAGAAAAGAAAGTTCACGATTGTTTTCACACGAATCAATTAAACCTTAAACAGTATAGCTTCTTATCAGACAGTTGTTTTTTATGCGGCGTCTGATCAGAGTCTACACTGTGTGCCTATGTCCTATAATTATATGAAACCATAGGCACAAATGGGTAAACATATACAGTAGTAACTAGAAGGTGCGTCATGTAAAGTAAAGCCAATGCCATTTAACTCATTCACCCCTGACACTTTTAATGGACAATTCCAATATCAAAATAAGTCTAGTCCATTATGAGCTATTTAGGGTTAATTTTAATAATTTATTTCAAAATGACAAACAGTGTAGACCCTGATCAGAGGGCTCCTTGAGGAGCCATCTGACCAGGGTGTACACTGTTTGCATAGGACTAGTGTAATACTCACAGGTACACTTTTTGTAAATGACGAGTACATGTATACTCGTCGCTAGAGTTGAATATGTTCAAAGAGTACACTAAGTCTTGTGCTATACAAATAGTGCAGATTCTGACCAAGATGCATCTACAGGGTCCATCTGATGAGAATTGTTATGGTTCAATTAACTCAACGGTAACCCACTGCTCATAAAAGTAGGCATTTTATTGGCTGGGACTCAAGAATAATCGGATTTGAGTGGCTGTTACAGTAGCTGGTGGCAGGAAGTAGATACAGTGGGGGTAGACGTATTCATTTCCGTTTAATCGAAAATTAACGCAAACTCAATGCTATAAAAATGTAAAATAAAACACGTTTTGACAGCAATTTTGTTTTTATTCTATCAACTTATTTTAGTGGCAAACAATTTGGAGCCTGGTCAGGCGCCGGGTAACGTCTACTTCTAGAGGACCTATCTGATAAGAATTGTTGTGGTTCAATTAACTCAACAGTAAATAATAATATATTTCCCACTGCTCATAAAAGCGGGCATTTTATTGGCTGGGACACACGTACAATCGGATTTGATTGGCTGTTGCAGTAGCTGGTGGCAGGAAGTAGATACAGAAGGAGCAGGCGTATTCATTTCCGTTTAATCGAAAATTGACGCAAATGTAATGCTAAAATGCAAAAAGTAACATGTTTTTACAAAAATAAATCTGACAACTTCATTGAGTGGTAAACAGTTTGGAGCCTGATCAGACGCCGGGTAACCCGGCGTCTGATCTGGCTCAAAACTGTTTGCAACAATAAGGAATTTCAGTACAAACGCGTTTATTGAGAAAATAACGTCTTTCCCCACTGGAGTGATGTGAGACACAGTCCTGACAGGCTTTATGGCATGATTCTGATACATTAACATATAATATGTCATATAACTGACACCAATATGACGCCTAAGGTGTTTGTGTTATTCTTCTCTTCATAACAGTACTTCACACGTGGGAGTTTACATAGTTCATAACTGTTTTACGTATTGACAAGTCAAAATTATGTCGTTAGGCAGAATTGTGGACACTCCGATATCGCGATATCGCCTAAAGGGGTAAACCTCTTAACACCCTTCACCTTGTCCCGAATACAACGGTTATTTGCGAACAGTTTGGATCATGAACCTCCTTCACCATGTCCCGAATACAACGGTTATTTGCAAACAGTTTTACTCATATTTCTATGTATCAAAGCAGGTACAATAAATCCCGTTAGGACATCACACATTGTAACATTCCATCTGGGTCTAATACATAGTTCGCAAAGGCAGTCGCATCTTGTAACTTAAACTGGTTTAAGGGTGTATCAATGTCATGAATTTGGGAGATTTTCAAAGTATATGAAAACACTCTATGATGGTGAACAACTTTTGGCTCTACGGCCATGTAAAATTTACTCAACCAACGTTTACTTATTTTGTCCTTTTCAGACAGCCCGCTTCAATAAAAAACATTTCAAATGAAAACAAACATGATAATTTGGTTTTGTGTTATTTGTTTCATGTCTATGATAGTATTTCTTCATTCAAAAACTAATTTCAAACAAAACAGGCACCAAATGTGAAAAATATAAAGCTCTAAATATCATTGATATGGTACTTTTTTGTAAATTTTGTGAAGGGAGATAACTCCTTTTTCTTCAATAACTCAAAATTTCAACACTGACCTTTCAATTTCTTTTCATATTTTGAACTGCCTTAGCATGGGTTTTCATCTGGTAGAATATAAGAAAAAGTTTAATACTAGAACTATTTCATTTTCAATTTTTTTTTTCATAAATTAAAAAAATCTAATAAAATTATATCCTATAAAATGCATATTTTTGATATTCAATTATCCATATTGTTCAAACCAGGTGCCTGCTTTGTCTAAATTTGGTTTCTATATGTGAAAATACCCCCATAGACATGAAATAAATAATGAAAACCCAAATTACTATGTTTGTTTTGTTTTGAAATAGATTTTACTGAAGCTTGTACTCTAAATGGGTAAAATTTGAATAAAAAAAGTCAAAATTTGACATACTTTTTTCAAATCGCTGTAGCTCAAAAAAATAAATAAAGGACATCACCATATATATTTTTTTCATTTTTTCATTCATCATAAATACATGTAGCTCTTCCAAAAAACAATGATAGAAAAAAATTCGCTTATGGGTTTGATACACCCTTAAATCGAACTTGTCAATTTATTCACTTCTAAATCTTTTACTGGACAATTCCAAGTTCCATCTAGTCTATGCCACATTTTTGCTACATGTGTGTTTAGGGTTGTTTTAACGCTTGCAAAATGACCCTCTAAACAGGGTCTGTACTGTTTTGCAAATGACAAGTGTACGCTTAACAGAAACATTGATTGTTAATGACGAGTATACTCGTCGCTAGGGTTAGTTTCAACAGTACATTGCATTTTATTTCAAACTTGATAGGCAAAACTAACAGCAAAAACAGTTTTGCATATGAATTTTAGAATTAGAAAACAAGTTTAGGAAAAAAATATAAATATAACTATATAAATTATTTTCGGCAGTGAAGATTGTGTACGTTGATGAAACACATATCTTAAAGTTAAAACGTGACTCAGCCATGTTTTGACTTCGAAATACGGTTGAAATACGGATATGCTTCACTAAAGCGAGTTAGACTTATCTAGATTCGTCTGTATTACATTTACCTATATGTACTATGAGTCTATGTCACTATAGCTGAGAATGTGTTATTCTTTCCCAATAAACGCGTTTACGCTAAAACGTTTATTTCTACTGCAAACAGTTTGAAGCCAGATCAGACGCCGGGTAACCCGGCGTCTGATCAGCCTGCAAACTGTTTGCCACTCAGATAAAAATAAATTGTAGGAAATATCTAAAAATTGACATTTTCTACATTTTAGTGTTTTGCGTTTGCGTTTCGTTTGCGTTTAAACGGGAAAGAATAACGTTTTTCTCCACTGTATATCAAATGTCAGTCTTCATTCCGTATGCAACACTATGAAAAACGATAGGAAGAAAATTGGACGTAATTGAAGATAAATTCCAAATTGGTAATTTTCAAACCTCAAACTATTTTACCTAAGAGTGCTCAGTCTTATCTTGCTAGCATTCGTAAACAGTTTGGATCATGATCAGACGCTGCGTAAAGCGGTGTCTGATCACGATCAAAACTTTTTGACAACTGTGTTGAAGTTTCTCAGAAACCAAAACAATGTTTATATTACAAAATGAAGGGAACAATGAAAGTTTCTAACAAGAGAACCGACTGTATACAGACAGACACTAGAATTATGAATAATGTGTAGTCAGTAGGCACTGATGAACTGCTAAATTGCTAGTAGCATAAGTGATGTAAATTGCTCGATAGTATGTTAAGAATTTAAGTACATGTATTCTAGTATTGTCGAGTATCCTTATTTCGAACTCGCTTAAATCGTACTAATCTATTTTTCTTCATTATTTTACATGTGCTTTTAATGTCGAGCATAATTATACGCCATTCAAAGTTAAAACGGGGGAAAGTCGCGTTTTATTATTGACTTTTGGAAATGTTCGATTTAAGCGGGAAATAAATATTTAAGTTCGACAGTGTTTAGTCTTTTACGCGTGAATATGGTGTAAAGTTTATCATTGCTTTAACCCTTCTCAAGTCAATATATCGTATGCTTTACATTAGTCGTCTGCAACTTTAGTAAATTTCAGATTCATACCTTTTAAATTGAAAGGGACGTCAAAACGAGTCGTAAACAGCTTTAATACGTATCAAACGACGCGCACACGATAATAATTTTTTTTAAACCTGTTTTTAGATAGAAATCTAACTGTCAATTCCGATAAACTATTTCAGTTTGGTGCTCAAATAAGATAAAAAGCGGAAAACTGATACAGAAAATTTCTGTTTTACCGTTCTTTTTTTCAGCAAAAATATGTATTCGGTAATAAAATCCAGCGTTGTTTCGATATGAAGTACATGTAATACAGTGGAGAAAACGTTATTATTTCCCGTTTAAACGAAACGAAACGCAAACGCAAAACACTTAAACGTAGAAAACTTTAGGACAATTCTATTAATTCATGTATATCTTGGTAGCAAACAGTTTGGAGCCTGATCAGACGCCGTGTTTCCCGGCGTCTGATATGGCCCAAAACTGTTTGCAATAGAAATAATATGTGTAGCGTAAACGCGTTTATTAGGAAAGAATAACATTTTCTCCACTGTAGTCGAGATGTAGATAAAAGTGGAATGTCAGATGTCCCGTAAATTGTAGTCAAATGAGTGCCATGGCATCTAATTTAACATTCAATGAAAATGTCAAACTGTTTTTGTTTCGCTTAGGCGTTGGTGTAAATTGCCCACACGTTGACCAGAATATTCTGCAAGGTACTATATATAAGAGAGCAAAATTCTCTGGATGCCACTTGACGTTGAAAATTTGACTCTTGGCTTGACGAAGGACTCTTACAAAATGCTTGATAAACGTAAGTAAACTACAGTGGAGAATGTGTTATTCTTTCCCAATAAACGCGTTTACGCTAAAACTATTATTTGCAGTGCAAACAGTTTGGAGCCAGATCAGACGCCGGGTAACCCGGCGTCTGATCAGGCTCCAAACTGTTTGCCATCAAGATAAACAAGAATTATCAGAATTGTCCGAAAGTTGTTCTTTTCTACGTTTTAGTGATTTGCGTTTGCGTACGATTGCGTTTAAACGGGAAAGAATAACAGATTATCCAGTGTACAGGGGCCCGTTCTTATAAAACTTCGTACGACAGAAACTGTCGCAAATCAATACTTTAAAATACATTTAATTTCTGCTTTCACTTTTGGATCCTGTCTTGTGACATTTTGTTTTGGAATCGTCTTTTTAAGACTATTCCAAAGAGATGTCACAAGACAGGATTAGATGGAGAAATAAATAATATTTGAGACTTTAATATAATAATCTTTCTTACGCCAACATT
This sequence comes from Gari tellinella, assembly GCA_922989275.2. NCBI lineage: Eukaryota > Metazoa > Mollusca > Bivalvia > Cardiida > Psammobiidae > Gari > Gari tellinella. The sequence goes on from OV277860.1 coordinate 55,937,112, forward strand.
TGTCGTACGAAGTTTCTGAAACGGGCCCCAGGGCTCTAGATGTGAGGGAGTAAGCCGAATAAATTTTCTCACTTTTATCGCCATCGGCACCAAACCCTGTGATGTCACTACTCATTAGAATCGTCTGTAACAGACACTTTTAATGAGTAGTAACACCTTAGGGTTTAATGCAGAAATACTAGTTTTGATAAGACTTTCCTTATTTGGAGCTCTGAAACGCGAGATATTTTTCCACGGTTTAAATTTTACATTTTTCGCGATCAATAAAAAAGCATAAGTTTTAAACCGCATAAGTTTTATAGGCAAGAATGTACATTTCATGTATAAAACAATCGCGAGATTTTATCTGAAGAACTTTTTCCTCACCCAAGTTATGATATTTACTATGTTGTGTATTTATAATCTTATCAAGACATTCATTTGAAATCATACTTTGTAAGTTTTAACCTGTCTGTTTTCTAATGATTTTTTGGGGCACAATTTAATTATAAAACATCAGTAGCGTGGTCAATTACCACTGTTTGCGTGTTCAGCGTGCAGCGTACAGTAGAGAAAACGTATTCTTTCAAAATAACCGCGTTTACGCTTAAACTATTATTTTTATTGCAATCAATTTGGAGCAAGATCAGACGCCGGGTAACCCGGCGTCTTGTCAGGTTCCAAACTGTTTGCCACTCAGATTAAAACTGGAAGTCATAATTGTCAAAAAGTTGTCATTTTCTTTATTTCATTGCAATGCGTTTGAACGGAAGAACAGCGTTTTCTCCGCTGTATTTCAAACCGGTAGCCAACTCGCCATCAATGGCCAACGACGGCCATCGATTTCTTAGCTGAACTCATGGCAGGAGTTCATTTTGGTTAGACTCTTGGCAATTTTTGTTAATAATTTCGTAGTTAACCCTTTACTCAACAGATACGCATTTACGCCTTGAAAGTTTTCTTCCGTTTAACACTTCACTGCCAAGTTTTATCGTTTGATATAGCCCTCTTACCGCTAAAATATCGTCTGCATTGAGACTGTTGTCTGCAATGTGTTTTCAAGTCAGATTTAAGGCTTTTAAGACTAAAGAAATATTGATATGAGTAATAAACAGTTTGGATCCTGATCAGACGCCGTGTGACGCGGCGTCTGATCATGATACGAACTGTTTGCAAAGTCGCCCTTTGCAAAGTTTTGGCAGTTTATACTGCTCCTCGAAATGTGTGTCTAAGTTGAAAATAAATTAATAAGTATGATTGAAGAACTATGACAGCGAGTTTCAATCACGTTTGATCATGATCAGATGCCGAAATACCCAGAGCCTAATTTGAATCTAAACTGTTTGTGTTGGGCAAAGGACTTCTCCTATCGCTCCCGTGACGTCATCTTTTTAAAAACAGTTGCCGTCTGCTTTTTATTTATGAACTTTAAATTTCAGGCATTTTGACTGAAAAAAACATGGATAAGAGTGCCAAACAGGTTGGATCCTAATCAGTCGCCGTGTTACGCGGTATCTGACCAGGGTTTAAACAGTTTGCAAATACGCCTTTTGCAATAGTATATACAGTGGAGAATCTGTTATTCTTTCCCGTTTAAACGCAAACGTACGCAAACGCAAAACGCTAAAACGTAGAAAAGAACAGCTTTTGGACAATTCTGATATTTTATGTTTATCTTGGTGGCAAACAGTTTGGAGCCTGATCAGACGCCGGGTTACCCGGCGTCTGATCTGGCTCCAAACTGTTTGCACTGCAAATAATAGTTTTAGCGTAAACGCGTTTATTGGGAAAGAATAACAGATTCTCCACTGTATTATCAGGGCCCAAACTATTTGCAAATAACCAATGTTATCGGGATAAGGAAGTAAAGGATTTACAGGGTTAGACACAAAAAATATAAACAGGTTAACCCATTACCTCATGGCCTGTTTTCAGTTTTGAAAGTTGATGAGCACTTAAGGCAGGTTGAAAGTAAAGCAGAATGCGCATTGTGGTGCATTCTGCTTCACTTTCAGCCTGCTTTAACGGCTATTTTCTGCTAGGATATAGAAAATATTTCTTATGATACATAAGCATGACTGTATAAAAGGGAGCTTTTTTCCTTCAATGGAGAAATAAATCATAGGCGTAAAACGCGTATTAATGGGGTAATGGTTTAAGATAAATAACATTGTTTTGGCCTTTGTGTTAACCAATTCACTCTCAATGACGCGTAAAAACGCGGTTGCAAACAGTGTGGATCCTGATCAGACGCCGCGTAACGCGGCGTCTGATCAGGATCCACACTGTTTGACACTCGTATTGAAATTTTGTCAGTCATATTGCCTTATAATTAACTTTGAAACGATATTGCAGACAACAAAATTGAAGCAGACGACAATGAAACGGTGAATTGGTAAAAACCTCACGAACTATTTGGAAGTGAGAGGGTGAAACAAGTTTGTCAGTTGCAAACAGCTGGGAACCAGGGGCCCGTTTTACTAAACTACTTACGCAAATTTTTTGCGTAAGATAAAAAATCGTTTTACTCTTATTTTTCGATCATAAACGTTTGCAAACAGCAAATAGCCAGATCAGAGGACGCGCTAAAAGCGCGTCCTCTGATCTGGCTATTTGCTGTTTGTAGCAAGTGATAATAAAAAATATAAATCAAAATTTAAAATGTTGACTTACGCAAATAATTTGCGTAAGTAGTTTAGTAAAACGGGCCCCTGGTTAGATACCGAGCAACTCGGTATTCTGCTGGGCCCGTTTCATAAAACTTCGTACGAAAAATGTTTTAAGTCAGATTATAAAAGTCTCAATTATTTTGTTTTCTCCATTTAATCCTGTCTTGTGACATTTCTTTGGAATCGTCTTGAGATAGAGAAATCAGAAATTAAATGTTTTTAAAAGTTTGACTTACGACCGTTTTTGTCGTACAAAGTTTTATGAAACTGGCCCATGGTCAGACTCTAAATTGTTTGTCACTTAGATTGAAATTGTTTTGTAAAAACATCCCATTTTCATTATTTTAGACCAAATATGCTTGTCTCAGTTTTTTAAAATCATTTCGGCTCCAAAGACAACTAAAGTTAAGATTGAAAACAGTTTGGGTCTTGATCAGTCGCCGAGAACATATTTTTGCAGTGTTTAGTATATTACCCCACTGTGATTTTGTCCAGTTTGGTGCACTTTACTCTTATTAAACGTTCCTCTATGAGTATTGCCCTGTTTAGTATTTTATAATTACACCCACAATGTACGTATACAACATTCGTGTGTTATTTTTGTCTTCAGATTTGTGTTTTTAACTCTTATCCCATCCCTATCTAAATTTTGCAGTGTTTATTATTTTATTATTATGTATCTGTTGTTTTTGCAGTTTTGTGTGTTTTATTCTTATCTTAAAACGCCCCTTTTATTCTTGCAGTTTTGTGTGTGTTCACTCTTACAATGTACAGTGGAGAGAACGTTATTCTTTCCCGTTTAAACGCAAACGTACGCAAACGCAAAACACTAAAACGTAGAAAGGAACAACTTTTGGACAATTCTGATATTTCATGTTTATCATGGTGGCAAACAGTTTGGAGCCTGATCAGACGCCGGGTTACCCGGCGTCTGATCTGGCTCCAAACTGTTTGCACAGGAAATAATAGTTTTAGCGTAAACGCGTTTATTGGGAAAGAATAACACATTCTCCACTGTATCTAACAGTCCTCTCTTAACCATGTAATTTTGCAGGTTTGTGTGTTTTACTCTTATCTTTACACTACTTTCATATTTTTGCAGTGTTTATTTTTTTACTCTTATGTATCTGGTACTTTTGCAGTTTTGTATGTTTTACTCTTATCGAACCATCGAACCATCCTCTCTAATTTTTTATTATACATGTATGTTACTCTTATGTATCTGTTATTTTTGCAGTTTACGCTTATCTAACCCTCCTCAGCTGTTTTTTTGCAGTGCTGTGTGTTTTATTCTTAAAGGCCTATTTCTGGCTTAGCAGGATGTCAATTGGACTGTTAATTGTGGTGGGATCACAACATGCTAGATACACAATTGTTACATCATATTACCCAGAGGCACCCAGATGCATCATGGTCTAGGGTACTATTTATTATTAAAGGTAGATAAGGGATCTATAGCTGATCCATTTCAACACTGAAAGTGTTGTTCCAGCTCATGTGCTTTGAAACTGGAAATCAGTTTGGATACAGATCAGATGCGACATTATTCCGCATCTGATATGGATCCAAACTGTTGACAAATAACATTCAAATCACAATTAACATCATAAGGGCTAATTGCACAGCTATCACCCCCATGATTGGTCAACATATATCAATTATTACCCTGCTATGATAATTGGCTTGCAATAAGCATCTTATATCCAAGTATCAAGCTGTGTTGGTGGGGGGGGGGGGGGGGGTTTAATGCTATGAGAGACTTGATATACCACTTTAAGTACATGTACATGTAACCCTCCTCTGTTACTTTTTCAGTATTGTGTGTTTTACTCCTATCGTTACACTTCTCTCTTATTTTTGCTGTGTTTATTATGTTACTCTTATTGTAACTATTAATATTTGGTAGTTTTGTTGTGTTTTACTCTTAACTAACATTCCTCTCTTATTTGTTTGCAGTGATATTCCTGTTACTGTGTGTTGTTGGGGCTGTTGTTGCCCAGAACACTTGTACAACCTTCGGGAATGTTATCGGCATCGATAGGGCTTGCATCAATAGTACTATTGGTTCTGATGTGTTCATGAATACGAATTTAACACATAGGCTGACTTTGATGTGCAGGTACGTCTTGAGTTATCGTTGCTTTACGTCTGGCCAAAATGTTAAAAGGCGTTCGAGTTGAGGTTGGGATCGTTCTCAAGCTCAGACGCGGGGAATAACTGGAGTCTGGTCTGACTCCAGACTGTTTTCGATGGAAATTAATGTTTCAACCCTTTCACTCTCAATGACGCCTTAAAGCGCATTTGCAAACAGTGTTGATCCTGATCAGGCGCCGCGTGATCAGGATCAAAACTTTGAAGCCACTTGTTTTGAAATGACGTAAGTTATACTGCCTTAAATCTATCTTTGAAACGTGTCTTGCAAACAACAAAATTGAAGCAGACGACAATGAAAATCACACGAAAAAGTTGGCAGTGAAAGGGTTAAGCGCAAATCGCAAATGAATAACAACTTCCCAGTGTATAAGAACCAGATCACACTCCGAGTAAATCGACGTTTGATCTGAACTCAAACTGTATAAAACTAAAATAAAGGTTTCTTCAATTCAAAACAATCAGGATCTCATACTGAAAACCAGTATTTCTACATTTTAACTCGCTTAACCCTTTGAAATCTAGTCCCGCATATTGGCGTTCTTTTCAAACAGTGTACCTGTGAATAATACACTTGTCCTGTGCAAACAGTGAAGACCTAGATCAGAGGGCTCCGAAAGGAGCCCTCTGATGAGGGTCTTTACTGTTTGTCATAATGCCAAACATTGACAAAAACAACCCTTATTAGTCAGAAATGGACTAGACTAAAATGGAAACTGAAATTGTCCATTTAAAGTATCAGGGAGGAAAGAGTTAAGACGAACTTTGGAGAGAGAAAAAACGGATATACTCGTTGATTCATCTCTTCGAGGCGATTCTAATGAGTAGTAAAACCCTAGGATTTGGTACTGAAATGAGTGAGAAAATGTTGGATTTGTTCAGTTAACTCTAGTTTATCTGGAGCCCTGAGTTTGACTTAACCCATTATTACAAACGCGCTTTATGGCGTCACTAAGAGTGAAAGGGTTAAAGGCACATAGCGATTTATGTAGGGTTTGTAGCAGACTGTTTGTGCTGTATCGCTGCCTCATAGTCAACCGACGAATAATCGGAAAGTTATAGATTGAAACCCAGCCAATACTGCCCAATAGTAACGATAATCGGTTTGTCATTTTGGTATCCGATTACCACCACTATAGACAGTATACATGTTACAGTCAATTTGTGTAATCAGTCATTACGCGTAATGACTAGTCAATCTGTGAAATGACTTTTTCACATAGTCCTTTAATGATACTATTTATGATAATTATACAATGATATTTTTCAAAGGTCAAAAGGTTCATGCACAAAACACCACAATCTCACTACAAAACCACTCAATTTGTCAAAATTATTTTTAAAAATAAAAATAAAACAAAATATAGCCTGTAGCTTTACATGAAAATTATTCAATTCTTTCCTATTTACAGCGTTCAAGGTCTTAAACATCATTTCACAAATTGACTGAAATAAGGTGTGAAATAAAGGTCTTGTTTTGTGCATGAAATCTTTGAACTTTTAAAAAATATCATTGTCTATCATCATAAATAGTATCATTAAAGAACTATGTGAAAAAGTCATTTCACAGATTGACTAGTCATTACGCGTAATGACTGATTACACAGATTGACTGTAACATATACAGCAGAAGAAAGGATACCAGGTAACTTGGGTAAATGTATGCAGAAGCGCCTATTAGCGCATTCAGTTTATTCCTCCGCTGAAAGGAAAAGTTAAAATGTATACATTCTTGAATATGTGTCATAAGGAATAAATTCTTTATTATAACATGGGGTAGCTTAAAGCAGGCTAAAAGTAAAGCAGAATGCGCCTTAAGGCGCACTCTGCTTTACTTTTAACCTGCTTTAAGTAGTCACCCATTTTCAAAACTAGAAGCAGGCTATGGGGTGAAGGGTTAAAGGTTTCACTACGCAATCTGCATGCAACAGAAATATGACAAAAAATAGAAATGACAATGTGTTGACGATTCTGACTACATGTAGTTGCTTTCATCTGAGTGGCACACAGTTAGGGTCTGGTCAGAAGCTGGGTAACCAAACTGTTGTAATGGAAATAGTAGCTTTAGCATAAAAGCGTTTACTGGGAAAGAATAACGTCTTCTCCACTGTAACGTGTGTATAATTTCAGTAAAAGGTTTGACTACGCACTCTGCATGCAAGAGAACACGGCGGGATGTGATGAGGCTCCGGACATCCTTGATGAGGTAGTAGCCTCAATAGGCGTGTGTGACACTACAAATGGCGCCGATCTGTGGGCAGCAAAATGTGAGTTTCAGTCAAACACAAATAACTTCATTGACTCATTCACCCTTGACACTTTTAATGGACAATTTCAGTTACCAATTACCGTATTTAGTTTGTTTTTTAATTCTAGTCTGTACAATGACAAACAGTGCAGACCCTGATCTTGGTATACACTGATTGCATAGAAAACATGTATTATTCACATGTGCACTGTTTGTTAATGACGAATGTACTCGTCACCGGGGTTGAATGTGTTAAATCTAACTACGGAACTAAACCTTATTAAATTAAATTGATAATCGCAAGAGAATTGCCATCGAACCGGGTGCTTCAATAGGCGAACCCTACGCTTGAATATATTTACGCGATTTTTCCTAAGCGGTTGTGACAAAAATGGAATCGAAAACATTAACGAAGGCATATATGCGAATATTTGTGAGATAAACTATTTAGGCAATCTTATCCGAGGGTAAAGTTTCTATGGTGAATCGCCAGCGAATTGCCCTCGAATTGCAAGCGAATCGCAAAAAATGTTGATTTAAAGACATACTCGCCTATATTAAAAATGTTGAAAAAATAAACTTCTTAAATACCTTGATTACTATATATTTTCTGATTTGCAATACATTTATTACCATAAAATGAATTTTGAAAAGTTCTCACTGGTAAATTATGTAAAATATAGTTTTTTCGGTACAGGCACTGTTTCAAGATTTGAAAAAACTGTCACGAGTAGCAGTTATTGTAGAAATTATGTTTATGTTACTGTAAATGCTTTAAGTAACTAAAACTTTATTAAATGCTGTTGTATTCACACACACACTCATATATTTACCAATTTAAGCAAATATTGGACGAATAGTTCTCATTTTAAGGCCAACAGAGACCCAATTTGGCTTTATGGGGAGGTATATTTTCTGCATAATATCTAAGGGGGTAGGGTTAGAATTTTTACCATATTTCATAGATGAGCATGGTGACACCTAGGTTTCTTTAACCATTTGATAAGGAATACTTTAACCTAGATGCCTAGAAGGTTTATGGAATTTTTTAGAGAAACTTTTTACATCATTGATGTTTTTGTGAGACATCGGCAAGAAAATATGTCTTATTTTTCCGGTTTTCAGCATTCATTTTAAAAGAGCTTTAAAAAGTTTATTTCACACTTGCTTGTGATAAATGAATGCTAGAAAATTAAAAAGTGTACTAGAAATATGTTATTTTGTTGTAATATAAGTGCATTTGTCCCTTATGACGTTTTCTGCTCTGACAATGAGCAAATGCGGCAAACGTCACACTTTTCAAAGCCAACTAGAGCTGAAAAAAGCATGGCAACCCCCAATATTTTTTTAGCAATTTGCTTATATAGACCTTAATTAAACTTGTAGAACTTTTCATGAGATTCTGTCGGATTTTTCAAATACGCAAGTATCCCTTTAATAAGGTTCAGTACTGTAAACATCAAGTCTACAACTGACTTTCGAAAAAAGTATTCGAACTCGTTTAATCCTGCACATGTTAAAAACGTACAGTGGAGAAAACGTTATTCTTTCCCAATAAACGCGTTTACACTTAAACTATTATTTCCATTGCAAACAGTTTGGAGCCAGATCAGACGCCGGGTAACCCGGCGTCTGATCAGGCTCCAAACTGTTTGCCACTCAGATAAAAATGAATAGTCAGAATTAACAAATAGTTGTCATTTTCTATATTTAGTGCAATGCGTTTGCGTTTCGTTTGCGTTTAAATGGGAAAGAATAATGTTTTCTCCACTGTACTTAATTTGCCTTCGATATGATTTATCGATATGTATTGTTCGACAATATTGACCTGACGTTGAACTTTATGCATGAATAGATTAACGAGTGATGACGTAGTATAAATCAATAATCGATAGCGTGCCGTACACTGTCGGGAATGTTCGATAAATTACGTAAATCGTGTTACATTTTTGATCTTATGTGGAGTAAAACTCCCACTTAGTTACATTTGTAAGCGATAAACTACGATTACCGATTATGCTAGTATAATCGTATCTACTAAAAAGCATCCTGTTCGGTTTAGATTTGGTTTTAAATCACGACAGATCATCCATACCCTCACCTGCGATTAACGCCGGTTGACCATATATACCTAATTGGCAACCCCTTGACGTATCGCATCTGCATATAGGTGAGTCGTTAGAGCGAATTATTTGTAATGGTGAGGTCGCGGGTTCGAATCCCGTATGAGGTAAATAGTTTTCTTATTTGCATTTTCATATTCTATAAGTTATAAATTTTATTTTACACATTAAACGCAAGGATGACACGTTCTTCTCATTGTCACGTGTCATTCTATACCACTTCATACGTTTCCTCACACACAGCCTAACCAGCAACACGTCAAATAGGAAGCCTAACTATATTTCATCATCTAAGGTTAAAGAAATAATCTTTAACAATTCAAAGACGTTTGCAAAAATAAAGAAAAAGAAAAATAAGAAAGAAAGCGAGAAAAAAGAAAATTATAGAAAAGAAAGACATAAACAGAAGCAGTATATGTGGGAAAAATTGAAAAAAGGATGATGTACGGGTCTCGAACCACTGGCCTTTTACGAAAAGATAATGTACCATGTGTATAGTCGCCTTCCTTACCACTTGAGCTAATAACTCGATACGTTTCATAACCGGTCAATGCTATTTGTCTTTATTTACCGGTTTCGGTACCATTTGCGTTCTCGTATAAATTGAACGAAGTGTCCCGAAGATATATTTAGAAATGAAACGAAGTGTGAAATTATGCTAATAGAGGTCACCAACGTCAGGTCAATATTGTCGAACAATAGCTTCGATAATTGTGCAGGCTAGAAACATGTCCAACAAGTAAATGGAAGATGAACTGCCTCGTATTACAAAGTTAAAACGTAGCAATGCCGGTAATTGCACAGGCTAGAAACATGAACAGAACAGAACATAACACAATTTTATTCGGATTTGTACAAAGTACAACATCTCAATCACATAGAAATATTCAAACAACAAATACCATCACGTGACAAAATGAGAAAGTAACTGTTTCTCCTTTGAGGATGAATACATCAGTTATTTTCAATAAAGGAATGTCTTATTCTAAGTGCATCCCGTATATATATATATACTTAAATTATACAAAATCTGTTTATCTGAGGATTTTAATAGTTCGATAAATCTAAACATTGATGGTCTCTGAAAATAATAATTTTTCAGACACTTCACTCTTAGATCAACAAAACGAGAACAAACACATATAAAATGGAACTCGTCTTCAGTATCACCAGAATTGCAGCATAAACAAATTCTCTCATTACGAGCTAATCTATTACGTGCAAATCTGCCTGTTTGAATTCTGAGAGAATGTGATGACAATCGTATTCTAGAAAATATACATCTTAGCGAATAAGGTAACATGTCTAAATAAGTTTCATACTCTATATTACTTCTTAAATATTTATAAGTGTCAAGAACAGGGCTGTTATCAACTGAAACATGCCACTGCTGGATAAAACTATCAATAACCCTTTGTTTAAACAAATATGGAAATGACTTGATATTTAACTGTTCTGTATTATAAAAAAACAAAGCCAAAACCGTAATTGTTCAAAAGGTTCTTGACACTTGCCACCCAATCATGTTGCCCCCTTTCACAGTCATTTAGACCTTGCTGATATAAGGTTCTAATTAAAATGTTATCATTATTATTGGCTAGTTTTAACCAATACTTTATAATACGAACATACCGTGATACATATAGCGGATATCGGCCTAGCTCACCATAAACAGCATTAGAGCTTGTATTTAACCTTACACCTAATAACCTTTTACAAAATTTTAAATGTATTCTTTCTATTTCCTTTGACTTACCAAACCCCTATATTTCTGAGCTATAACTTAATATTGAACCAACTAAAGAATCAAACAACTGACATACAATTTTCGGTTTTAACTTCACCTTCTTGCAATTATATAATAATACATTTAAAGCTTTTAAAGACTTTCCGATTAAGTGTTCCTGATTTTTGGAAAATTTACCAGTGCAATTAAAAACTGTACCTAAATAATTAAAGTCACCAACCACGTCAATTAATTTACCATTATAAGTCCATTTTTCATCTCTGAGTAGTTTGCCCCCTTTTCTGAACACCATAATTTTAGTTTTCCCCGTATTTACCTCCAGACCCCAAGTATTGCAGTATGTGTATAACAAATCTAAATTTTTCTGTAATTCCTCAACACTTTTAGCTAGAATTGCCATATTGTCAGCAAATAGCAATAAAATTAACACTATATCATCAATCAATAACCCTGAATTAATATCATCTTGTAAAAACAGCTCTAAGTCATCCATAAATAAAGATACTAAAATAGGAGATATTACCTCCCCTTGTCGTAATCCTACTGCGTATTCAAAATATTCCGAATAACTATTACAATGTTTCACGCATGATTTAACCTTCTGATACATGTCTCTAATAGTACATAGTAACTTCCCTTGAATTCCTGTCTGATAAAGCTTGAACCACAGTTCATTTCTATTTATACTATCAAAACATTTTTTCAAGTCTACAAAACAAACATATAATCTTTTATTTTCGTTTAAATACTTCTGCACCATAGAATACAGTATAAACATCGCATCAACAGTTGAATGGCCTTTTTTAAAACCAAATTGAGAGTCAGAGATTTTATTGTTCTCTACACAAAATGATTCAATTCTATTGTTCAGTATAGTGGTAAATAATTTTGACAAACAACTTACTAAGGTGACGCCTCTATAATTATTTGGACAAATCTTATTGCCTTTTTTATGTACAGGTATAATCACTCCTTCCATCCAGCTTTCCGGGAAAAAACCCGAATTAAGTATTGCGTTAAATATATCACATAGATGATCAACCAATATATCAATACTCTCAATGAAATATTCATTAAAAGGAAATAAACACTAGGGGCCTTGTCAGTTTTGAGCTTTTTTTACAGCATTTAAAATTTCCTCACAACTTATGGACTAGTCTAATTCTTCATAGCAACAATTCTTATCGTTAAAAAATTATGTGAATCGCAAAATGCCTCAGCTTGATCATTTTTACACTGAAAAATATCATCTCCTAGAGTAGAAAAGTAATCATAAAATTGATCAATCGATATAGAACTTTCCGGCTGTTGATTTTTACCCTTAAAGTGCTTCCAAAACTCTTTGGGTTTACATTTCCGTAAGTTCTCAATATCAATTAATTTCTTATTTTCAGAATATCGCTTCTTTTTGCGACACGTTTCTTTATAATTCTTTTTGCATTCACATATTTTTTCCCTATTTATTTGCGATTTACAATTATTAAAAACACGAAGAGCTTCTAAATACACATTTTTAAAGTACATACATTCATTATGAAACCACTCCGCACGTGCAACTACGGACTGGTCTCATACACCGGCTGCGTGGCTTAGTGGTAGAGCGTCCGCTTGTAGTGCGGGAGGTTGCGGGTTCAATCCCCGGCCGGGTCAAACCAAACTTCCAAAGACTTGAAAATTGGTAGTAATGGCTTCCCTCCTTGACGCTCAGGATTTCGGGTTAGCATTACGACTGGTTCGTCGGTGTCAGGATAAAGTGACCGGCCGGGTATAGTCCCATTGGTGCACCTAAAAAGTGCCCCTTCTCATAATCATCAGAATTGATGGCGTAGAAGTAATAAATAGAAAAAAAAACGGACTGGTCTGAAAATGAATGCCCTTTACTGTTTGTTATGTTTTTAACAAACAATGGATCCGCAACTTCTCGTAAAGTGCTAGTAAAACTATTGATCAAACTATTTATAGATGAATGCTCACATAAATCAATGTTATTAGGTAAGTCATTAAAGCCGCATTGTGTTTTTGAGAAACCTGCATAAAACGGTTGTTTGGGGTCCCATTTTAACTACGTGGGACGTGATTCTTTCACAAAAACCGGCTTTATCTAAGAAATTCGCTTTTTAAATTTTATTTATAATATTTTTGTGCTGCACAAATTAAAAAGCCTCCCTTGTGAATGGAAAGAAGGACAACTCTGTAAATACAGGGCTCCAGATAACGGAAGTGTTTCGAAAACTAAAATCTTTATTTCTGCTTTTCAAACCCAATGGTGTCATACTCATTAAAAGTGTCTCGAAGAGACGGTTTAATCAGTAGTAACACCATAGCATTCGGTGCTGAAATGAGTGAGAAAATGCTAGATTAGTTCAGATTACTCCCGCTTACATGTGTATCTAGAGCATCTGGTTAACCCTTATTCTGCTGCACAGACTTCTGCTTTGACATTGGCGTCTGCAAAATTTGTTCAGTTTAGATTTATGCATTGTTTTAATTAAACAAACCTTAAGACGAGTGTCAAACAGTTTGGATCCAGATGACGCGGCGTCTTTCTAGATTCAAACAGTTTGTAAACTCCGTAAAGTTACGACCAGTACGCACAGTGTTAAACACTATGAGATCCAGTGACAAGGTGTAAATATTATTCACGGTGGGTAAGCGATTAAAAAATTACGGAGAATCTATACCTTGAGCTTGCTGAAAATGACTGTTTCAGCATAGTTCGCTCTCTAACTCATTACACTTCTTTTGTGATCTTCACCAATCTTGCTACAAATGTTTATTAGTATAGAATCTAGGTCAGGTTCAATAACTAGCAAAATCGCAGAAGGCATGTCTGAGTTATTGCCCTTGAATAATTATAAAATGACTGTTTCAGCATTTTCAGCTCTCTAACACAAACACATTTTATTGGATCTTCACCAAACTTGCTGACAACGTGTATTGGTATTAAATCTAGGTCAAGGAAATAAATCGAATACAGTTGAATGAAAATCCTTCAAGAGGTAAAGGTGAAATGGAGTGGTCATTTATTACTTAACTTATTACCAACACGGCTAAGATGAAGCACATGCAACCATTGACCAAATATTTGGCTAAAAATAGAATAAAAACTGGTCCTTTTACAGAGTGGACAGGGCAAAAATAAGGATAAAATAGCAAACTTTTAGTCATTCAAGGGCAATAACTCCAATATGCCTTGTGCGATTTTGGTAGTTAAGATGATTGACCTAGATTTAATATTAATAAACATTTTCAACAAGTTTGGTGAATATCTGATAAAAATTGTATGTGTTAGAAAGCGAAAACTGCTGAAACAGTCATTTTTTAATACATAAAGGGCAAAAACCCAGATATGCTACATGCGATTTTTGTAATAATCAAACTAGACCTAAATTTTACATAATTAAACATTTTCAGCAAGTTTAGCGAATATCCGATAAAAACTGTTTGTGTTAGAGTGCAAAAGTGACTGAAACAGTCATTTTTTATTAATAAACAGGCAATGACTCACATGTACCTTATGCGATTTTAGTAGTAATCAAACTAAACCTTGATTTTATATCAAGAAACATTTTCAGCAAGTTTGGTGAAGATCCAATAAAACGTATTTGTGTGAGAGAGCAAAACTTGCTGAAAACAGTCATTTTTTAATACATAAAGGGCAAAAACTCAGATATGCCACATGCGATTTTAGTTACAATCAAACTAGACCTAAATTTTATATGAATAAATATTTTCAGCATGTTTGGAGTATATCCGTTAAAAGCTGTTTGTTTTAGAGTGCAAAAATGACTGAAACAGTCATTTTTTATTAATTAACAGGCAATAACTCAAAAATACCTTATGCGATTTTAGTAGTAATCAAACTAAACCTTGATTTCATATCAATGAACATTTTCAGCAAGTTTGTGGAAGATCGGATAAAAAATAGTTGAGTTAGAGAGCGGACAAAAAAGTGTGATAGTCTAACTGACTGATGGGGTAGATACGGTTGCCCCCAGTGAAGTTGATTTCGGCTGTATCACGTGATACTAAGCCGTGTGGTAATGTTTATGACAGACGTTCTATTTTCGGTTTGTTATGATTTCAAATCGCCCCTTTTTGGTGATTTAGGTCCGTCTTCATCATTTCATAGATCCGTTTGGCACATAAGAATGTTCAAACATTATTATTAACCGTTATTGTATTTCAGGCATTAAGAAAAGGTCTGAAAACACAATGGGACTTTAAAAACTGGTAATTTACCCATCAATTTCGAGCGAAATTCCTCTCTACAGTTATTCTTCCATTTATATTTAATACATGTATCATTTTGGAAAATGTCTTCTGCCGCTACGGCAATGCAATGAATAGAGTAACACAGCGGACTGTGATCACTCCATTCATTGACTGCATCGACACTGAAATTAACAATGCTTGAAAAGTGTTCTTCTTTTGTAAGCAGATAATCAATCATAGAAGCCCCGTGTTGAGACACGAAAGTATAGGTCCCTTTGTCATAATCATCGCCCAATCTACCGTTGACTAACCGTAAGCACGAGGATTTACAAATATCAAGCAGTTTTACCCCGTGAGAATTACCCCATGTCCAACAGATATTAAAGATATCTCCTGGCGACCTTTTGGTCATAACGCCTTGCCAGACAATTTACCTGCAAATCTCATGGTTCTTATGATTACCTGTACTACAGTAAATCATTGAGGTGTTTCATGTGAGGCCCGCACCATATAATTGATAGTTTGGTCAGAAAAACCCATTGAAAATCCCCATGAGTGTGATTATGTAAGGGCCTCTCTAGACAATCTGAAATTTGTGACATTGGCTGTGCATGCTTTGCTACTGTTTAACCGTTACTTTCATACCGACCGAGAAGAATGGAGTGGTAGTCCATCAATTGACTGAGGAAATATCTTTAAATGGAAGATGAACTCCCTCGTATTACAAAGTTAAAACCTAGCAATGCCGATAATTTCGACTCAATCGAGTTCATGTCATCGAGACAAATCTGTAATAACCCTTTCAACGCCAAATTTATCGTGATGTTTTCAACCCCTTCACCGCCATGCATATTGTCGTCTGCTTCAGTATCTTTGTCTACAAAATCGATTGATAGTTTGATTTTAGGCAGAATAATTTGCTTAATTTCACAACGAGTGTCAAATAGTTAGGACCCTGATCAAACGCCGCGTTACGCGTTAACAGTTAGCAAAGTCGTCTTTCGGCGGCATTGATTGTGAAGGGTTTTAAAGCTTAAAGGTGTTAGGAACTAACGATTCTTGTCCAAATTTTATCGCTACAAAAAGGCAACAGATAAGTCAACTAAACGCAATCCAATTTGAAACATTATAGATAGATATAGATAGATATACTTATTCAGGAAAAAAGGCAAATATGCATAACATTACCACATACCGTATATAAACATGATACATTGTGATTTACAATAGACTCTAGTCAGTGGCGTCCGAAATATATATTATTTATCAAATTCAATGGAAAGGTAAGAAAGCTCCGTCCTTACCTGTCATTTGACGCCTTTTTTGCAGGATACTATTGTAATTATCTTTCATTCTCTATAATTATGCCATTGAATTGCGAAATGTATTTGAGCCATGCCATGAGAAAACCTTTCCGACTTATTACATTGCAAACAGTGTAGGTCAATGTCAGATGCCGCGGCAAAGACACCCACCTAAAACATTTTAACCCTTAGCCTGCCAGTCACAACTATAGCTCCATATGCAAACAGCTTGGATCCGGACGAGACGCCGAGTAACTCGGCGTCTCATCCGGATCCAAGCTGTTTGACATTCGGACAACATTTTCAGCAATTTTGAGCAACTTTGAAGCACTTTGAAACTTGAAGCAGACGAGAAATGTAGCAGACGACAATTTATTTGGCGGGCTAAGGGTTAAGTAGCAGTATTATATACGGTATATGGCAGTGTGGACCAAACCCAGATACAGAGCCTGGAATGACAACGGTGCTTTGTCTGTTCAATTTTGCCTTACAATAAGGCTGGTTTGTCATTATGTTTCAGTTCGTTTAACCTCTTACTGCCTTAACCCAAGTACAGGCTCCAAACTGTTTGCCACCAAGATAAACATGAATTATCAGAATTGTCCAAAAGTTGCATTTTTCTACGTTTTAGTGTTTGCGTATGCGTTTCGTTTTCGTTTAAACGGGATAGAATAACGTGTCTCCACTGTACAACATTATTTGCAAACAGGTTTGGTCCTGATGAGGGAATTGAAAAAGAAAGACAATTAAATCGCCAGAGGAATATGTGCAATATTTGCTACCTTAACCATTTACCCCATAGTCTGTTTCTAGTTTTGAAGACATGACCACTTAAAACATGAAAGTAGAACATATTTTATCAGCCTGAGTTAAGCCACCATCAGCTACAATGTAAGATATAGGAAGCATTTATTATGGTACATGTTTATGATTGTATAAATTTGAACAATTTTCCTCGGTTGAGGAATAAATTAAACTTCTATAGAGGAAGGGTCAATATGTTATAAATTAAACACAATAAACACGATTTTCATTTGCCTATAAATATATTTTACTATTTGATAAGTATATATCAATGATATACCGATAAATCATCGATCTTGAATCATCCGGTGTATCGGTACAAAAGATGACAGCACTAGCTTAATGCATCAGAAAAGTAATGTAGAAAGCTACTTTAGAATTTGCATTTGGTAGCAATTTGTCAGCGATTTGTCAGCAGTGATCTACAGTAGTTTGTGTTGAACGTAACCTTGGCACTCCTCTATTGTAAAAATATTCTGTTTTGTTTTAGATCTGGAGCCCTATTTAATGTACGAAGGTTGTCAACCAGATATGGCAGCCATGCCGTCGTGTACGTCAGCCGTAGGCAGTCAAATGCAAAACTTCCCCTTCTCAAATGAGCCGTTCAAACAGGGCTTGGACACCCTACAAGCGTAAGTACATGTACCGAGTTTAACCCTTTCAACGCCAAATTTGTCGTGAGGTGTTTACCCCATTACCGTCATATTGTCGTCGGCATCAATATTGTTGTCTGAAATATCGTTTTAGAGATTCCAGGCAGTGTGACAGACGAATGTTCGAAATAAATGTTAAACAATTTTGATCCAGATCAGGCGCTGCATTACGCGGCGTCTGATCAGGATCAAAACTGTTTGCGAATGCTCCATGTGGACCCATTGACAGTGAAAGGGTTGAACATATACCTATACCTATGCTTCACATGATATTATATAAATGTTTATGTACAGTGGAGAAAACGTTATTTTTTCCCAATTTATAAACGCGTTTACACTAAAACTACTATTTGCAGTGCCAACAGTTTGGAGCCAGATCAGACGCCGGGTTACCCGGCGTCTGATCAGGCTCCAAACTGTTTTCAACTCAGCTTAATATCAATAGTCAGAATTGTCAAAAAACTTTTATTTTCTACATTTTAGTGTATTGCGTTTGCGTTTCGTTTGCGTTTAAACGGGAAAGAATAACGTTTTCTCCACTGTACCTACAAAGAGATAAAAGACAACTAACTACATTCACAATGCTGAATCTGTTTTCAATAGAAACTTTGATTATTCTATTTTAAGAACAGCAGAAGACGACAATTGTCTTCTTTTGTATACAAAAATTTCGGTCTTAGGGATTTTTTATTTTTTGTTTTAAAATAATTTTCATGAGTTATAAACAAGTTTGACCATGATAAAATGTAGCGTCCGATTTGGATCCCAAATGCTTGTAAATGTTAGTTGCATTGGAGGGGTAAATACAGTAACCCCTCTCTATTACGACCACTTAATTATTAGGTGCGTTAGGCAGAATAGTGGACATCGCTAGATTATCGATAAACTGCTCTACGCTATCTTGAGAGCCCGTCAATGTTCGGCTTTTACCGGATATTTGCTTCCGCAATCGATCGGTATATACGGAAACTCCCGACGACTTTTTGAACATATGAATTTCATTTTCAATTTGAAAAAGGACCCAATAAACATTACCTTACAATTCTTAAATTTATATCAAAAGAAAGAACAAATATGCAATTATACGCACCCGTTTGCACAGAATTGATATCGATTTGTTTAAATACACAAGGTCGTGTTATATTAACCGTGTCGAGGCTTATTTTCAGCATTTTACTCCTTGTTTAATGTGATTAAGAGGTGTCTTTTTCAACTTAAAAAAGAACCAAAATGTTTCAAAACAATTTCATCATAAGGGTAAATGCTTAAGTTAACACGGGCCGTTTGCACGGGAACGATATCTGTCCAGAAAAAAAAGTTATTACAAATTATGTAAAAGTGCCCTTCTTATTTTAATGTGCGAAAATGAGTGCAAGTGAGCCACCTGAGTGTCTACTATTCTGCGTAACGTTACGACCGGTGACTGCTTAAAGCAAGGTGGCAGTTAAACAGAAAGCTCATGGAGCTTTCTCCCTTACTGTTACCTTGCTTTAAGCTGTCACATGTATTTTATACAATACATTTGCCTTCGTTTAGAGGTCATAATGGTGTGTTGTGTGTGGGACAGCAACAATGACTTTTAAATCACTATTTTAATAATGTGATTTAAAAAAAATATTCTTTTCTCACTTTGTAGGAACATGTATGCTATTTCATGTGAAGCAATTTTAAACGCTCAAATCCTGTGTGAAAAAAACGCATGTATAATAATAATAATTATAATAATGATGAGAGAGAGGAACTGTCATTTATTATATACCTATGGCTGATTTATAGAGATTTCTCAGTTAGATAAATTCCATATGGTCACAGTTGATATCATCACTAGTGATGATATTACTTTTTCAGTGACGATATCATTTCTGTGACGTCACGTCACAATATCTTAAAAACGTCATTAAAATGTAAATAATGAATATAATAATCAATTGCTGCATACTCGTTTTTAACCAGATAACAACCCTTTCTCGTGATATATTTTTCATATCAATCCAAAGGAATTGATTATCCTCTGTCCATATTTCAGGTTCAAACGATTGTACTTTGACTGCATGACTGAGTGGCTCCAAGCGAGTACCGACTGTAGCCAGAATTGGAGACAGACCTATCTGAGCCACATTAACCTGGCCATGGTGTCGAATCGATTTTTTGGCCTATACTTAGACTCGCAGGACATAGCAGACTTCGAGCAGAAACAGGTTAGTAAGTTTGTTAGCTTACAGTCGAGAAAACATTATTATTTCCCGTTTAAACGCAAACGAAAACGCACAGCAAAAAAACATAGAAAATGACACTGTGCTGCCTTTTAACCCTTTCCCTCTTAATGACGCCAAAAAGCGTTTGCAAACAGTTTGGATCCTGACACTTGTGTCTATATGCTTTAAGTCATAATATATTGAAATTTACTTTGAAACGATTTTGCAAACAATAAAAATGAAGCAGACGACAATGAAACGATGAAGGGGTAGAAACTTCCCGGTTATTTTGGCACGAAAGAATTAATTACTGCTTTGTTAAAACACCGCACCGATTTGTGCAGGTTGTGATGCTACCAATGTAATAATAATTTAACAATAATTCACAAATACAAATGTACGTTCCTTTTACATAAAAATAATATTGTGATGAAAAATGTGCGTTTCGTTTTGCACTGAGTGTACATGTACATGTACAGTGGATTAGCTGGTATTCTTTCTCAATTAAACGTAAAAGAATTGCAGACACATGACAATGAAATGTAGAAAATGACAATTTTTGGGCAATTCTTACTTTTCATTTTAATCTAAGTGACATATCGTTTGGAGCCTGATCAGAACCCGGGTCATTCAGTGTCTGATCTGGCTCCAAACTGTTGACAATTGAAAATATCGTTTCAGCATTAATGCGTTTATTGGTAAAGCATTACTGTCATTGTTTTAGCATACAAACTTATTCGAAAATAGCAACGCTTTCTCCAATGTAATTGTTTTAGCATACAAACTTATTGGAAAATAATAACGCATTCTCCACTGTAATTGTTTTAGCATACAGACTTATTGGAAAATAATAACGCATTCTCCACTGAAATTGTTTTAGCATACAGACTTATTGGAAAATAATAACGCATTCTCCACTGAAATTGTTTTAGCATACAGACTTATTGGAAAATAATAACGCATTCTCCACTGAAATTGTTTTAGCATACAGACTTATTGGAAAATAATAACGCATTCTCCACTGAAATTGTTTTAGCATACAGACTTATTGGAAAATAATAACGCATTCTCCACTGAAATTGTTTTAGCATACAGACTTATTGGAAAATAATAACGCATTCTCCACTGAAATTGTTTTAGCATACAGACTTATAGGATTTATAACTACTGTAGATGATTACTTGGCAGGATGTACCTAGCGCTCTCAAAAATAAATTGGCCCGAATTATTAAACGTTTAGATCATAAGCAGACTTCGAGAAACCGGCGTCTGGTCAAAATGCAAACTGTTTTGATATATTTATCTATGCTTTTTCAGTAACATTATCAAAAGGAAGTCTACTCTTTCATGAGATACTTGTATTCGAGAGACTTTGTCGCATTTAGAGCTTGTTAACCCCCCCCCCCCCCCTTCACTGCCTTACCCCGAGAACAATAGCTATTTGCAAACAGTTTGGATCCTGATCAGACGCCGGGTAACGCGGCGTCTGGTCAGGATCCAAACTTTTTGACTTTCAATTATATATTTTCCAAGTCAATGTACGTAAACAAAAATATTTGAGAAATAAAAGAAGACGACAAGTGTTTAAAATTGATGACGTTATGTTTGTTTGTTTGTTTGTTTCAGGCTGAGATCGTTGCAGAGCAAGCAGTGCAGGCAACTGTGCAAGTCAGAGATCTCTTCAGAGATTTTCCCTTGTTTGACAGAAAATAGACAGCTTTATCCATAGTCGACCTCAAAGCTCATCCGCTTAATATTGCGCATGCTATACTGTTTTCTGCTCAACCCTTTCACTGCCATGACGTCATCAGTTTTAAACAATCACCTTCTGCTTTTTTTCTCAAATTTAAATTTTAAATATGTTTGACTTAAAAAATATTGAAATCAGTGTCAGATCCTGATAAGACGATGCGCTTTATGACATTATTGAGAGTGAAAGGGTTAAACTTAGCAGCATACCTACTCAGAAATTGGATAAGCGTTTTAAAACTTTTTACCATTCACTGCCATGAAAACGCCGTTATCTGTCTAGCACATCCACTGCAATTATGACGTCATTATATCTATTCACTGACATTTTGACGTCATCGTCTTTCCTAACACATTTACTGCCACTGAGACGTCGTCATACATCTAACACACTCCGTCACTGACATTGTGACGTCATCGTCTGTCTAACACATTTACTTCATATTAATATATAAACGGCTCTTTTCTAATATTTCGACCTCTAGGGGCCTTTTTCAAAGAAAATCACGTCAAAACACACGTCTCTGTTTTGTTACATGCATTCAGCCATAAAATCAAAGAGAATAATCATACATTTACTTCAGCTTTGACGTCGTCATACATCGAACAAACTCCGTCACTGACAGTATGACGTCATCGTCTGTCTAACACATTTTCTGCAACTAAGACGTCGTCATACATCTAACACACTCCGTCACTGACATTATGACGTCATTGTCTGTCTAACACATTTACTGCAACTAAGACGTCGTGATACATCTAACACACTCCGTCACTGACATTATGACGTCATTGTCTGTCTAACACATTTACTGCAACTAAGACGTCGTCATACATCTAACACACTCCGTCACTTACATTTTGACGGCATCGTCTAGCACATTCTATCTTCCGTTTCAGTTGAACCCTTTGCAGGGACTTAAACACATTTACTGCTATAACGTCTGTTTTCAAAACTGGCGACTGCAATTAAAACTTTTAAACTTTAGAAAATTAAGTTTTTTAAGTTCAAATATTTATATGAATCTCAAACAGTTTGCAAATGCAACACTAGTCGGGTATTGCAATAAAGGGGTTTAGGTACGAGTAAATTTTCCTATATATGAACCGCTTACAGAGGCTGGTTTATGGCGTTTCTTTAACACTGAACTTAAGTTTTTCGCAGTCCTTGTCAAAGATATATTCATAGAAATGACCTGTTATATGAAGCCATTTGTTCTACACCGTATATTTGCTTGCTTTCATGTTACATGCACGAAAGAGAATTCGTTATAATTTCTAAAACATCACCTTGTTCTTAAGCAATTATTTCAATTGCAACTACAATCGAACTTCGATATCTCGAAGTCGGTTTTGTCGAAAATACCCGTATTTCAAAGTTAAAACGTGGCTTAGCCACGTTTTAACTTTGAAATATGGGTATTGTCGACTGAACCGAGCATGAAATAATGAAGTTCATATGTTGAACTATCGGATAGTTCGATTTAAACGAGTTTGAGATATCGAAGTTCGACTGTAGTTTTGAGCCAGTTCAGACTCTCGACAAATTTTTTGTCACCATTCAGTTTATTAGAAAACGTAAATACATACAGCGCTCCGTCTCTACAACCACAACCAATGGGAGACACAAATTGTGTTCGTTGTTCGGAGGGAGTCGTTATAGAGTGGGAAATTCTGCAAACAGCTTAAATCCAGATCAGACGCCGCGTAACGCGGCGTCTGATCTGGATTCAAGTTGTTTGTCACTCTTCATTGATTTTATTTTCAGTCAAATATCAATTGTGATACTTTGAGTAAAACAGCAGACGATAATTTTAAGCAGACGACATTGCAGCCGTAAATAGGTGTCTTGTTTTGGGAAGGAAGGAGTCGTTGTTGAGAGGGCCGTTGAAAGGAGGGAGCACTGTATGTAGATCTACGATTCATCTTTACAAAAAAAGGTGTCATTCTCTACAATTTACTTCACTGTGTTTGTCTAAACTAGAAATTAAAACGTCTTCTCTACGACGCCAGCGCTTTATGCAATAAATACAATTCATGCAATGATTTGTTTCTTGTTTTGTTGTTGTTGTTACAGTGGAGAATCTGTTATTCTTTCCCGTTTAAACGCAAACGTACGCAAACGCAAAGCACTAAAACGTAGAAAAGAACAACTTTTGGACAATTCTGATAATTCATGTTTATCTTGGTGGCAAACAGTTTGGAGCCTGATCAGACGCCGGGTTACCCGGCGTCTGATCTGGCTCCAAACGGTTTGTACTGCAAATAATAGTTTTAGCGTAAACGCGTTTATTGGGAAAGAATAACAGATTCTCCACTGTATTTGTTTGTTTGTATTGGTGTTTTTTCTTCTCAAAATGCACCTATGTAAAATCCCAATTTGAGGTTACAAAGCATTTTTTCTGTATAAAGAGAGGGCAACTATTAATAAGAATTTTTATTGAATTCCTATCTTCTGTTTAGATATTCCTTTTAATCCATAGATTAATTGGTTCGTCGGTGTCAGGATAAAGTGACCGGCCGGGTACAGTCCCAATGGTGAACCAAAAAAGTGTCCCTGCGCGTATTACCCGAAAGGGGTGTGTAGCAGTATATATAGAAAGAAAAAGAAAGAAGATACAATGGAGAAAACTTTATTCTTTCCCAATAAACGCGTTTATAACTTATATTTCCATTGCTAACAGTTTGGAGTTCTAATCAGGCTCCAAACTGTTTGCCACTCGGATTAAAACAAAATTAATAGAAACGTCAATAATTGGTAATTTCCTTCAATTTAGCGATTTGCGTTTGCTTTTCAATATGATTGCAAAGAGATTAGATAGAAAAATAAGTAATAATTGGGACTTTTATAATCAGACATACGAAGTTTTATGAAACGGGCTTCAGATTCCAAACCCCAATGCAACTCATATCTGAATACGCCTATTATGTATTCCTCCACTGAAGAAAATGCTTCCCTTTTACAAAGTCATGAATCTATATCATAAAAAATATTTTCTATATTCTAGCAGATAATAGCTTAGAGCAGACTGAAAGTAAAACAGGATTCTGCTTTACTCTCATCCTGTTTGAAGTTATCATCGTTCCCTAAAACTAGAAACAGGCTAGTAGTGGGTAAAACCGGGCAGAATAACGGGTTCTCAGATGTAACTGGGCAACTTATTTCATTCAACATGTTTGCACTATATACAGGGGAGAAAATGTTATTCTTTTCCGTTTAATTTAAACTCAAACGAAACGCAATCGCAAATCGCTGAAATGTAGGAAATTACCATTTTTCGGACATTTCAAAATCAACTTAATCTGAGAGGCAAACAGTTTGGAACCTGATCAGACGCCGGGTAACCCGGCGTCTGATCTGGCTCCAAACTGTTTGCAATGGAAATAATAGTTTTAGGGTAAACGCGTTTATTGGGAAAGGATAACGTTTTCTCTACTGTATAAGTACAGTCACATGGGGCAGTGAAAGCGGAAATAAAACAATATTGTAGTGATAAAGAAATGATCTATCTGTTACAATGTACACGACATGATTATTTCCCGAAACTTAAACTTAAAGATTATGCACTACGGTGTAAAAATGGCACTTTATTGAACAAGTGAACAATTCAGTGTACTCCGTGTGGCAAACAGACTTGAGCCAGATCAGACGCCGGGAGACCCGGCGTCTGACCAGGCTCCAAATTATTTGCAGAAAACGTGTTTATTGGCAAAGAATAATGTCTTTCACAGGCTGGTTGATTTACACTGTTTAGTGTCCAAGTCATGTGGATTTTGTGGTTGGAAAGTGAGATGAAATGTGATCATCTAAAAATAAAACAAAAATAAATTCCTAAAAGTTTCTCTTGAAAACGCTGTACGTATAATTAAAATCTACATTGTTTATTGGCGGCAATGATTCTTTGAGTTGACTTATCTTCAATTTTACTTCAGAAATATCAACCAAACATTTTAACATATTCGGCGGTTGAGTAATATACAAAGTATACCAGGGCTACCTTAAGTTGCTTTTTACCCTCTATAGCACTATCATAAATATGCAAACAGTTTGGATCAAGATCAGACGCCGCGTTCTTAACTGGATCTAAATTGTTTGGCACCAATATCGATGTTTTATAAGTAAAAAAGGCATAACATTCCAAATTTTAAAAGTAAGAGCAGAAATCCGAAGAATTCGGTAAAAACCGTAGGCCCTCAGAAATGAAGAAAATCCGAAAATTTCGGAAAAAATCGGAGAAAGGGCAGCCCTGGTACAATGTATACTGTTGCGCCAAATATCCCTAATGGCGGCCGTGACAGTTTAACGGAAGGTGTACGTAAAACGGAAACCTTCTGTTTTAGCTTTCTGTTATAACGGATTTAGCATTAAAAATGGTAATTTGTAAATATATGTCAAATGATTATATAAATGGGTAAGATTAAGTTTAGGATAATAAATTCTGTTAAAAAATGCATTTCCAAAAAAAAAAGGGAAGAAGCTCTGGTGGGATTCGAACCCGTGACCCTCCATTGCGGAAACAAATAAGAAAAATGAGGACGCGCCTTTACCGCCTCGACCACGGACGCTCTCTATATTTTTCCGTAGCGAATTAACGTACTTCACTGTTAGCGCTTAATACTGCATTATTCGGCTCCGGTTTATGTCAGAGCCCGTGTAGAGAAGCAACAACAACAACTATACCGTTAGCTAACGCTATAGAAAAACGATGGAAAATATCTAAAAAAAACTAAGATTCGGTGACGATTCTTGAGACTTTTTTTGGACTGATCATATTTTTTTAATGTCAGACGCCAAATAATGCCACAAATTTGCTTTTATTTGAGTATTTTATTTTATTTTGAAAAGTACACCATCCGGTTGCGAGTCGCTTTAAAGCAGAAAAAAAAAACCCCTTATCTGGAGTACCTTAGTTTTTAACTTTGAACCGACATTGCAGACAGCAAACTTGAAGCAGACGACAATGAAACGGCGAAGGGGTATAGTCTCATAGAAGATTTGGTAGTAAAAGGGTTAACTCATTTAACCAATGTACAGTGGAGAAAACGTTATTCTTTCCCAATAAACGCGTTTACGCTTAACATATTATTTTATTATAAACAGTTTGGAGCCAGATCAGACGCCGGGTAACCCGGCGTCTGATCAGGCTACAAACTGTTTGCCACCAAGATAAACATGAATTATCAGAATTATCCAAATGTTGCACTTTTCTACGTTTTAGTGTTTTGCGTTTCGTTTCGTTAAAAAGGGAAAGAATAACGTTTTCTCCACTGTAACATTCAATTGGTCAGTACGATACACGTTGTGTTTTCACTTTCTGTACTGTATGTTTGTTGTCTTCAAATGTCGACGTCTGTATTATTTTATTGAGTCGAATCTTCCTTCATAGAATATCATAAGAGTGTCAAACAATTTGGATTCAGATGAGAAGCCGAGTTACTGGACTCTTAAAGTTCAAATTTCGTTATCCCTAAAAGAAAAAAACAATTAACGCAACCCCTTAATAAGTGTTAACCCTTTCATAAGAAGTTAAGGCTTAAAAAGCGCCGGATGCATTAGCATTGAAACAAATAACATAACAATAATAACAATAAATACTCAATCTTTTACACATGATTTTAATTACACAAAATAAAAACATCAATTTTAGATGCTCCAATTATACATATTTACGTATATGTACATGATCATGTATTCATCGACACTCATAAACATTATCAAAATTATATTAACCCCATCACTGCCTTACCCCGATTACAACGGTTATTTGCAAACAGTTTAAATCCCGATTAGACGCCGCGTAACGCGGCGTCTAATCAGGATTCAAACTGTTTGACAATCATTTCAACTATTCTTAACTCAAAAAGCCTAACCATTGATTTTGAGAAATAAAAGCAGACGAGAATTGTTTAAAATTGATAACGTCACGCGGCAGTGAAGGGGTTAAATGAGCCGTGCCATGACAAAACCAGCCTAATTGCGTCAATGTTGCTAAGATTAAGCATCTTTGTCATCTCAGGCTCTGTATCTGGGTTAAGTCTACACTGCCAAATACGGTACATAATACATAATGGGCGTCAAACAGTGTAGATCAAGACTAGTCGCCGCGTTTTGACGCGGAAGCTTGGATTGATCTACACTGCTTGCAAACAAATAAGTCAGGCTTTCTCATGGCACGGCTCAAGTATGTAACACACTCTTACCATAGTAAACGAAACAACTCATTAACCCCTAATGACGCGTTTTTAAAAGCGTCATTTACCAACAGTGTAGTCATGAAGAGTATACTTGTCCTGTACAAAGTATGGAGAACCAGATCAGAGTGCTCCTACAGGAAAAATCTGATCAGGGTCTGCATTGTTTGTCATTTAGTAATACACTACTATTGTTGCATATTTGAAGTTTCCGGAGTCAATGAGCTAAACCGATGATGAGTTAACATTCAACTGGGGCAGAAGAATATCTCAAAATTATCGAAATCAGATAATCATACAGAAAGCAAATTTGCGTCTTCTTTTGAATACCGCTTAGACAAGTGTGATTTTATCTTAACAAAGCCAACCCTAGTTGCGAGTTTACCCGTCAGTAACAAACAGTGCACATGTGAATAAAACCTATGGCATATGAAAACAATGTATACCAAAATCAGAGGGCTCCGAAAGGAGCCCTTTGATCAAAGTCTAAACTGTTTGTCATTTTACAATAAATGGTCAAAAACCCTAAATGGTAAAAAACCGACCCGACTTTAGTAGGAACTGAAAATATTCATTTGAAGTACATGTGGGTGAATGAGTTAAAACAATTAAAACATGATACAGTTGTACAGTCGAAACTCGATAGTTCGAACATACCCTAATTTCAAAGTTGAAACGTGACTTATAGAAATTCAACTTGAAAAACTGGTACGATCGATTTAAACGAGTTAGAAACATCTAGTTTCGACTGTATATATCATACAGTGGAGAATCTGTTATTCTTTCCCGATAAACGCGTTTACGCTAAAACTATTTTTTCTTTTACAAACAGTTTGGAGCCAGATCAGACGCCGGGTAACCCGGCGTCTAATCAGGCTCCAAACTGTTTGCCACCAATATAAACATGAGTTATCAGAATTGTCCCAAAATTATTCTTTTCTACGTTTTAGTGCTTTGCGTTTGCGTTTGCGTACGTTTGCGTTTAAACGGGAAAGAATAACAGATTCTCCACTGTATATCATACATACAAACAATTGGGACTAAAGTCAATACTGATGTTGAAGATTAACTTTCACAAAATTAGTGAGTATGTTGTTCGAAAGGGAAACCACTATTCTTTCCCGTTTAACCCTTTACCTTGTAGAAGCACCTTTTAGCGCATTCCATTTAATCCTCCGCGGAAGAAAATAATTCCAATCTATACAGTCATGTATATGTATCAGAAGGAATACTTTCTTAATTCTAGCAGGTGGTAACCTAAATCAGGCTGAAAGTAAAGCCGAATGCGACTTAGGGCGCATTCTGTTCTACTTTCAACCTGCTTTAAGTAGTCAACTATTTTTAAAACTAGAAACAGGTTATGGGGTAAAGGGTTGAATTCATAAACGGACAGGTTTTGAAGATAACAATGGACTTTGACCTGTCCAGTCGATACATGTACAAACGTTTATCACATTTAATTAAAACATGCACAAACAGAACTAGAGTTCAAAGGGGTAACACAGTCTGATTTACGCATCCAATGCACCAGTGAATTCGAGTATTTATAGATATCCACCTTTTTTTGGTAAATGGATATTCAACATTGCAAGCAATGTAGATTCAGATCAAACACAGCACCACGGCGCATTTCAAATCTGTATTGCGTTCAATGATAGTGGTTCTTTGTATGTCCAAACAGATCCTGAGCTGCGCCCCCTTGATCAGTCCCTTTCGACCAAACCAAAATTCTGGATCCGCATCTGGCATACACATAATTATGCCAACTTTTGACGTCAGTTTCCAATGGGAAATATCTTCAGCCATCACGTCCTTCTATCCTTATTTAACACACGTGTCAGGGCTGCCATTTCTCCGGATTTTTCCTAAATCTTCGGATTTTTGTCTAGAACTTTGTAGCTTAAAGCAGGCTGAAAGTAAAGCAAAATGCGCCATAAGGCGCATTCTGCTTTACTTCCAGCCGACTTTAAGTAGTCAAGTGTCAACAAAATTAGAAACAGGCTATAGGGTAAAGGTACGAATCGTAAATTCGCAATTGAAAAATGCAAATTTTGAAACTTAGGATTTTTCATGTCAACTTACGGTAGCCCTGACGTGTACACACCAGAATGAAGACATTTTCATAAGTCTGTTCTTCTTTCTGTGTAAGTTTTGAATGTGGTTTACAGTGAATAGGCGCAAAGGATTTAAAACCTAATTTTATTCAGCGTCCTATATCAGTAATCACATTTCCCTGGAATCAAGCTATGCCTCTATACTGCTGTGATTCCCATTCGGATGATTTACTCCGTTGCCGCTCGTTTCTTGTGAGTGTCCGTTTCCGTTCATTTCATTCGGAACTACTCCGTTTCCTTTTTCAGGATCGCCATTTTCGAAAGCCATGTTTCTGTGACTGATTGCTTCTGGAACACCAGCGCTAATGTCAACCTTATCCGAGCGACTGAAATTAATAAAAATTACTTTGAATGATGTTTACAAATGTTAATACATATTCACAACCATTTGAGTCGACATTTCAAACTGATTAGATCCTGGTCAGGCGCTGTGTAATTCGACGTCTGACCAGGATCCATTCTGTTTAACAATCATCTCGACGTGTCTTCAGTAATTTTGTCTTAAATCTGACTTTGAAGCAATAGTACAGACCACCGTATTTTCTAAGAAGACGACACTATGGTGATGGAGAGGTTAAAACAGACGATAACATTGGGCTCTGAAATGGTTTATATCTTTTCATGTATCATTTACCCATCCGAAGTACTGACCTTGACATTTGCAAATGTTTCCACTTTATCAGGATCCAAGGTTATAAAGATTTTGAGTTGAGTCTGAAGCCTTTCTCAAGCATTTGATTGGTCAGATTTTTAGGCTCAAGTCTAACCTATCAAATGCTTGAGAACACACTCAGACTCGACACAAATCATGAAAAATGCTTTATAACCTTGGCGCCAGGATCCATTTTGTAAGAAAATTTATATCGCTTTTTCTTTATTCTTTATAAAATGTCTTTAATTGTCAGAAACTTTAAGCAGACACATTTTTGATTAGGTAATTATATTAGATATAAATAAATCTAAACACATTTGAAACGTTTTACACTTGAATACAGATTTCACACTATAACTTAACGCGTTTGAGTTAAAACAATATTGCAAACAGTTTGGACCAAGATTAGTCGCCGTGCAACTCTGCATAAGGACAGACTCCAAATCGATTGCCATCTAGATTATACAAATGGTCCACATTTTTTAGAAAGTGTTATTTTCATCTCTTTATTGAACTGTGTTTTGTATAAAAGGAAAAACGCCGTTCTTATACTGAACATGGTACAAATATATCAACTGTATAAACGACGCTAGTATGTATTCTCTGAAACTTTTGAGTGTTTTAATTAATTAACTGGACACATAAGTCCATCGTCATAAAGCGTTTTGAGTCAGATATCGTTCTCAAGTTTTTGATTGGCTAGATTTGAGCAAAAGCTACAGTATAACCTCCCTTTTACAACCACTAAAACGAAGGCTAATTAATTTATAAAAGACAGTGTAAATAAAGGTGACAGTAAAACAGAAAGCTCCTGAGGGGCCATTCTGTTTTACTGTCACCCTACTTTAAGCAATTACCAGTCGTAAACGCCTAATATTTAACACAATTTAGTGGTCGCAGTAGAGATATTTTACGGTATAAAATACAGTAGAACCTCTCTATTACGACCACAAAATTATATTCATAACTAGGTCATTTACGCCAGTGACTGCTTAAAGCAAGATGACAGTAAAACAGAAAGCTCCTGTAGGAGCTTTCTGTTTAACTGTCACCTTGCTTTAAACTGTCACCTGTCTTTTATACAATCAAATAACCCCCGTTTTAGTGGTAGTAATAGAGAGCTTTTACTGTATTTGTCGACAATCCACTTACTTGCGCCTGCTATGGTGTATAACAATACCAAGAACGGCTGCCAAGACCACGAGACCTGCAATGGCTGCGACAACGATGACTGAAACACAAACATGGTATTGTTGTAGTGCATTGAAACAACATTTTTTCTCATGTTTCCTTACTCCCCCTCCTATAGTGAAGAAGTAGTTTTTTTCAGTTTAAACGTAAACGAAACGCTTTGCAAAGAAATGTACAAATGAAAAAAAAAACAATGGCGATTCTGACTATTATTATTATTACTACTCATTTTAATCTGAGTGAAAACAGATTGATGCCTGGTAAGACGCCGTGTTACCCGGAGTCTGATCTGGCTCCAAATTGTTTGCTATAAAAGAAATAATTTTAATCTCATTTTATACACTCGAAATACAGTAGTTTATTAGGGGCAGATGGCGGTTGAATGTAAGACGATGGTAATGCAGTTGTTAATCTGTATTACTTTTGCTTTGCGGTTAGCAGTCACCTACACAGGTACATGCAACATGGTCACAAAGCACTTTTGTGCCCTTTTGATAACTTATTTCTGCTGCATTTCCTACCTTTATTGCAAATTTTGTTTGTTTATATATTTATGTTAACAATGCCATTATTGTCCATTCTTTGTGTCATCAAACATTAGGGGGAGGGCTGTAACTAAGTGGTGAGCACTTGTAGCCAGACCCCATTTCTGTACAAATTCTAAATAAAATATGTTTAAACTAAACTAATAATTTTAATGTAAATGCGTTCATTGGGAAAGAACAACGTCTTCTCCACCGTAATAGGCTCCTCACACAACTTTTACTCTAACTTCTTCCGCTGATACCGAAATACAACTTATTCGCTTTCTAATTTTCACACTAGAACTATTACTGCAGCTATTGCTACTGCTATATTGCACAAACATGGTATTGTTTTACATGTACTACATTTGGTTAATAACTATCCACGTTTCATAATATCCTCTCTTTAATATACATACTACCTCCTCTATTATAATTATACATTTTTCCGCTGCCATCGTTTCACTACTTTTTCTCCTACTAATACTTGAACTACTCCTATTAGTACAACTTTTACTACTACTTTAATACCCCCCAAAATCGCTTATTTATTTAAAAGAACTGTATTACTTACTGTATGTTTTGTTGTCCATTTCAAACAAGCCAGCATTCAAAGTGTCGCCAAATGAAACATTCATGTCTCCCGTTGTAGTCCCCGATTCTGTCATCCCACTGTCGGTACTTTCTGGTATCAAGGCAAAGGTACGTTTTGTTGTAGGCTTTATTTCTATAGGTGGTGGGCGAACGTCTTTCACAATTGTTTCCCCGGTTTTTACAGCATCGTTTGCAATGATGTCGGGTAAGATTTTTCTTGTAGAAAGCAGCTCTTTAGTTGTAGTTGTCTCAGATGATTTGTGTGTTGTAGGTTTCACATCAATAGGCGGTGGGCGTATATCCAATACAGAACTTTCTTTCTTTTCTATCACATCATTTGGAATGATTTCCGGTAAAAATCTGATTG
The DNA here is from genome assembly GCA_922989275.2 of Gari tellinella. Lineage (NCBI taxonomy): Eukaryota > Metazoa > Mollusca > Bivalvia > Cardiida > Psammobiidae > Gari > Gari tellinella. The sequence continues at coordinate 55,970,583 of OV277860.1, forward strand.
GTTTTGTTGTATCTTCTGTCAGTGGCGTAGACTTTGTTTTCGTTTCTCTTGTTGTTGATTCTCGTTCAGTCGTACTTATCTTCGTAGGAGCGTTTTCTAACTTAGGATGAATTGTAGTTTTAGGAACACTGGCCTTACTTGTTGTATCCTCTACGTTGTTCTTTATCAGAAGAGAGGGAATTGTCTCAGAACTAATTGAGTGAATAGTTTGTATTTCGGAATGTCTTACAATGGGCATTTTCGATGTTGATGTTATTGTTGTTGTTGAAATGACATTCGTGGTTTGTGCCGTTTTCGACGTTTCTGAACTTGATACTATTGAATCTTTGGATGTATCTGTGGTTGTAAAGATCAGAGTGGCTTCTGGTTCAACAGATTTAGTATTTGAAACAGTTGAATCCGTTAATGCATTTGTAGTTGTTGAAATGGAAGTTTTACCATGTGTCATCGTTTCCAAAGAATGTATAATTGGAACAGTTGATTCAGCATTGGAATCGGTAGTGTCTAGAGTGAGAGAGTTGTCTTGGGGTGGTTCAAACATGTCTGTAGCTTGGGCAATTGAGTGAACAGCTGTATTTGTAGTCTCTAAAGTAAGAGAATTGCCCTCAGTTGATTCAACAGGTTTTGTACTTGGAGCAGTTGATTCGGTAAAGAGATCCATAGTTTCTAGATTGAGAGATTTGTTTTGGATAGGTTCAAACATATCAGTAGCGCGGGGAATTGGATCAGCAGACATATGAGTTGTCTCTAAACTATGAGACATACCTTCGGTTGATTGCACAGTTGCTGTGCTTGTTGCAGATGTCTTAGCAATGGAATCTGTAGTTTCTAGAATGAGTGAGTTGTCTTGGGTTGGTTCAAACACATATGTAGCTTGTGCAATTGAATCAACAGATGCATAAGTAGTTTCTGGAATAGGAGATTTCACCGTTTCTGTACTTGGAGCAAGAGAATCGCCAAGCTGGTTCGAAGTTCCTAAAATGAAAGTGTCGCCTTGGGGTTGAGCCAGGGTTTCTGTACTGGGCACAGGTAAGTCGGTTGTGGCTATCATAGTTTCTAAAGTTAGAGATTCGCCTTTGGTTGGTTCAAAAGTCTCTGTATTTTGAACAGGTGGAGTATTTGTAGTGTCTAAAAAGAATGATTGGCTATGGCTTGCTTCAACGGTATTTGTACTTGGCACTGGGGTTTCGAATGAAGCATTCGTAGTCTCGAAAACGACATGTTTGTCTTGGGTTGGTACAAAAGTGTATGTTTCAGGCTCCAGTGTGTCGACCTGTGTATTCGTCGTTTCTATACTGAGAGTGTTGCCGTGGGTAGGTCCAAGGGTTTCTGTACTTGGTGCAAGTGTATCGACAGATGCAGTGGTTATTTCTATCTGGAGAGAAGTGTCTCTGGTTGCTTCAAATGTATCTAGTGATGAATTTGTTTTTTCGAAAACGGAACTATTGGTTTGTGTCGGAACCATCGCGTCTGTGCTAGAGACAGTGACATGGACAGTTGCATTTATATCAGTTGTATTAGAAAAGGCATGCATATCAGTGTCAGTCTCGTTAACAGTCATAGTTTCATTGACATATGTTTCCATATGTCCGTTAAATGGTACCTCTGGTGCAGACGGAACGGCCGTGGGTGTAATTGTTTCATTTCTTACACTATCTGTATCCAAAAGTGACACTGTTGTCGGAAGCACATCAATTGGTGATAAAGTATGATCGATCGTGCTTTCTAGCTTGACAACTGTTTTGGATGTTTGTTGAGCTCCTGTAGTTTGAAGACCGCTGTCGGTAATATTGATATTAGTTATATCTGTGGTAACTGTGTTTAGCTCCAGATTTCCACTAGGTAGTGTATCATCTGTGCGTACAGAATGGTTACCAAGACGAACGTCCCATGGATGAGTGTCGGTATTTACCAGGCTGTCCGCAGTTGTATTTAACTGACTATTGTCGCCGTACGGAAGTATGTCTGTTTGGTTATCATTCGTGTCTGTTGCAGACAAACCGTTATAGACTGTCGAATTATACTGATCAATGATTAAATCTCGATTGCTGGACAATAAGTTGTCAACATCAGTCTTGTTGTTTGATGCCAGTGGTGTACTCTCTCTGTTAGTTTCTGTTGTCATTTGAACCTGTACAGTATTCGAACTTACACTAGTAGAGTTGTATTCATTTGATGAAGCTGTTGTATCTGTATAATCTCCGGTATATGCCGTGTCTGTTTGAGTAGTTGTTGTGTTAGCTGTATGGTCTCCTTGTAGTACTGTCTCCAAGTGTACAGTTGTGCCATCGTAATTATTGAAAGAAGAAACATTCATATTGTGATATGAATCGTTCGTTGAACTTGATATATCGTCCGTGTAATTAGAGTCGCTGCCATACAGATTAAATGTTCCGTTGTTGGTGGCATTGCTGTATGTACTATCCATATATATACTGTTATTATTCAATGAGTCAGCTGATGCGGTATCAAAAGTGTTCCAAGTATAGGGTGTCGTTGTGTCGTACTCGTATGGATCTTTTGTTTCCACAGTTGAAGGGCTGGTTGGCTCTGTTTCACCAAAATATGCAGTGTTGTTAGAGATTAGGGTATCTTCATTTGTGTAATTATTTGCTGAATAGTTTATGTTTGAACTGTTATCACCTTTATATGCTGTCTCCGTTTGTACAGTTGTGGCATCATAACTATTGAAAGAAGAAACATTCACATTGTGATTTGACTCATTCATTGAACTTGATATATCACCCGTGTAATTAGAGTCGCTGCCATAAATATTAAATGTCCCATTGTTGATATCATTGCTGTATGTACTCTCCATATATACACTGTTATTATTTATTGAGTCTCCTGGTGCGGTATCAGAAGTGCTCCAAGTATGTGGTGTAGTTGTGTCGTAACCGTATGGATCGTTTGTTTCCATAGTAGAGGGACTGGTTGGTTCTGTTTCACCAAAATATACAGTGTTGTTAGAGATTTGAGTATCTTCGTTCGTGTAATTATTTGCTGAATAGTTTTTGTTTGAACTGTTATCACCTTGAAGTCCTGTCTCCATTTGTACAGTTACGCCATCGTAATTTTTGAAAGAAGAATCATTCATATTGTGATATGACTCATTCGTTGAATTTGATATATCACCCGTGTAATTAGAGTCGCTGCCATAAATATTAAATGTCCCATTGTTGATATCATTGCTGTATGTACTCTCCATATATACACTGTTATTATTTATTGAGTCTCCTGGTGCGGTATCAGAAGTGCTCCAAGTATGTGGTGTAGTTGTGTCGTAACCGTATGGATCGTTTGTTTCCATAGTAGAGGGACTGGTTGGTTCTGTTTCACCAAAATATACAGTGTTGTTAGAGATTTGAGTATCTTCGTTCGTGTAATTATTTGCTGAATAGTTTATGTTTGAACTGTTATCACCTTGAAGTCCTGTCTCCATTTGTACAGTTACGCCATCGTAATTTTTGAAAGAAGAATCATTCATATTGTGATATGACTCATTCGTTGAATTTGATATATCAGCCGTGTAATTAGAGTCGCTGCCAAAAATATTCGATGTCCCATTGTTGAGATCATTGCTGAATGTGCTCTCCATATATACACTGTTATTACTCAATGAGTCTCCTGAGGCTGTATTATAGGTACCTAAAGAGTGTGGTGTCGTTATGTCGTAACCGTATGGATCGTTTGTTCGCACAGTCGAAAGATTGGCTCTTGTTGGCTCTGTATCACCGAAATATGCCGTTTCCATAAAAGTGTTGTTAGAGAATGAGGGATCTTCATTCATGTAATTATTTGCTAAATAATTTGTATTTGAACTATTATTCATTGGTGAATTTTCTGCAGTGGTGGAGTTTGTAGATGCCCAAATTGACCCTGTATCTGTCAGTATTTCAGAAGGCATTTCCGTCTGGTTTACCACTGGACCTGAATGAGAAAAACGGACATTTACAAAAAAAGAAACAAAAACATGTATGTTAAACATATAGCCTCTTACAGCCAGCTTGCTATTGAAGTTTCAAGTTGGCCTTCAGAAACTCCTTTTTATTGTAGCATATTTAACCTTTTACTGCCATAGTGTCGTCTGCTTCGATAGTGTTGTCTGTAATATAGTTTCAGAGTTTACAAAAGTGTAAAACAGTTTAAATCCTGATCAGACGCCACGTGACGCGGCGTCTGATTCGGATCCAAACTGTTTGCAAATGCGCCTTATGGCGTCATTGATAGTGACAGTGTTAAATACACTAAATACATTATGTGACCATGTGCTTTAAAGCTTTTTTACACTTGCTAATGATTAAACTAAATCAAAGGTAAATGAATGAATTTAACAAGTCAAAATGAAACGGTCATATTTTTAAAGTTACTCCTTCACTGCGTTATCCCGAGTGAAATTATTATTTGCAAACAGTTTGGAGTCTAAAAGGACGCCACGTAGGATCCAGACTGTTGATACTTCTAAGTCAAAATAAGCTAAAACTTAAGTTTGAGAAATAAAGGCGTACTACAATTGTGTAAGCTTGGTGGCGTCAGGGCAGTGAATGGGCTAAACAAAATAAACTTAAAAGTCTTTATATCATTTCGTTGATGTTCCCACCAAGGATAATGTGTGTAACATACTGGAATATACAATAAAATCCCTATTACGACACCTTCACTCATTGAGCCCTAGTAATATGTGTCATTTACCAAAAGTGTACCTATGAAGGATAGATTTGTCTAATTGCAAACAGTGAAGTCCCTGATTAGAGGGCTCCTGCAGGAGCCCTCTAATCAGGGACTTCACTGTTTGTCATTTTGCAATATATTGAGAGAAAAAACCCACTTAAATAGTCTAAACTGGGTCAGCCTTTGTTGTAAACTTGATTTGTCCATTGGAAGTTTCAGGGGATAATAAGTTAAACAATTCAAATTGAGATGATACAATGAATGACAGCTGGCAGGTTAAAGCAAGGTGAAAGTAAATAAAAGAAATGTTGTTTTTTTGTTTACATAAACCTTGCTTTAAGCAGTCACCTGTGTTTAACAGTTGATTATTAACACATTTTAGAAGTCTTAATGGGGTGTGGTTGTAATAGAAGAGTGTTACTGTATGTCAAATACTAACCAGTATAGTTGTTTCCAGTTGACATTGTAGTGGAAGATTGTACGACGGCATCTGTTTCGTTATTACCAGTATTCCAAAATCCATAGTTTGGGTCAGCTTGATATCCAACGCTTGATTCTGTTGTTGGTTCCATACCAGTTACAAATGATTCGCTAGTACCCCATGTATCAGCTCCGGAATGTCCTGTCACATTTTCCTTTAGGCTGCCAGAATTCTCACTAGACATTGTATGCTTCCAATCCGACGTATAGTTTGTTTCTGGGGTATAATCACTTATATATGATGCATTGGCTCCTATCGCATCAATGTTGATGAAATCATTGTATGCTCCGCTTGAGGCATTAATTGTCCTACTATCATACATCGCACCTTGTGTTTCATTTAAAGTGCTATTAGCTTGCTCTCCTACGGAGTCGCGGATATAACCCAATTCTGTTGTGATAAGAGACGTTGTAGTTTCTGCACCTTGATAACCCGCATCATAACCACTTGTCATGGCACTATCTGGGTTATTTTGCCAATAGCCATAGGGCATTGTTGTAGTATGAAGATCTTGAGAACTATCAGTTGTGTCGTAGTTATCGGCTGACATACCTAGATTTAGATTTGCCCCATGGTAATCTGGTTGGATAGTCGTCACCGGTGCATATCTATCACTTCCAATACCTTGGCTGCCCTCAGTACGTGTATAGCTCATTTCTGTTGTACCTATAGTGCTAGGATTACTTACAGTAACAGAATCACGTTGGTGGCCGGCGATGTCTATGTAACCTGTTCCCGGAGAATAGTCACCTGTAGTGACGTTCATAGTGGTCTTACCACCTGTGTAATCAAGCTGGTTTGTTAAGTCTGGTTGTGCATAATCTTTTGTCGGATTATATGTACTAGTTGGTTTATCAGTTCTATAGTAAGTATCTGTGACACCCATATTGTTGTTGTAGTCGCCGTAGTTATTCATTGTTGTTAGTGAGTCTGTCATTGAATTGACGCCATCAGTTTGGTTACCGATTTCAAGAGTATTAGTAAAATTATTCCTAGTTTCTGCATCAATAGTCGCAGTCATGTTTTGGGATCCTGTTTGCTCATAAAATGCATAACTTGTGTTGTCACCATGTGCTGTTTCGGTTCCTTCTGTAATACTAGGATATACCTCCGTTTTAGGACTACTTTGTCGTCCAGTAATGTCCGAATTGTAAGTTGTAGGAGCAAAATATGGCGTTCCTTCTTTTAGGTAGTCAGGGGTCGTGGCGTCTAGTGCAGTGTGAACCCCTGTGTAATCGAACTGATTTGTTAAATCTGGCTGTACATTATCTTTTGTCGGATTATATGTACTAGTTGGTGTCTCAGTTCTGTAGTAAGTATCTGTGACACCCATATAGTTGTTGTAATCTCCGTAGTTATTCATTGTACTTGTTGAATTTGAGAGTGAAAGGATACCATCCGATGTTTGGTTACCGACTACAAGACTTTCAGTTGTATTTATATCTAGTTTCCCATCGTAAGTCGAGGTTCTATCAGCAACAGCACCATAGGTTGTATTGACATCATATCCCCAATGACTGGATTGTACATAGTTTGTATTTGTTACTACTTCGTCTGTAATGTTGGAAGTATTGTTATGGTAACCGTATCCACTTAATTCAGCATTTGTGTTAGAATCAATGCCTGCAGTAAAATTATTGCTTGTTGTAGCGTCGTTCCAGTAATTATCGGTAGTGTTTCCAGATGCATCAGTGGCGATATCATACATATGTGTATTTAAAGTTGTACTAGAACTTGCTTCAAAGCCTGAACTGCTAACATTTGAATTATCATTACTTGAATTGCCAATAAAGTATTCAGAACTGTTCATTGTAGAGTCTTGTTTAACGCTGTCAATCGATGTTCCGTACAAACTCGTTGTTACATCTGTTTTCAAACTGTCTCCCATAGTATTGCTATTAGTTATATTATCGTTGATGGAAGCACCAAAGTAAAGGCCGTAATTAACCGTTGAATTATCTTTGTCAATAGTGTCATTAATGTTGATAGTATTGTCAGTTATTAGTTCAAGCATGGAATCATTGCCGTCAGTCATATTGGAAGATGTCATATCAGTACCATCTTCATAGTATGTTGCATTCTCGGTCTTATTTATCGTTTCAGCTATAACTGGTACATCAACCGGTGTTGATATAAGTTTAGCAGTTACACCTTGTGCGTCCGTATTGACAGGATCGATTATTTGGAATCGCTTCTCAGATGTATCACCTCCGTGTAGAAGCACGGTACCAGTAATGATATCTGTTACAGTTGCAATAGGGTCAGTAGTACTTGAAACAAAAGAACTGTTGCTGTTTGTGTCTTCTCCAACAAAACTTGAACTGTCGTTTAAGGTGTTGTCGTTGATTGTATTGATTTCGTTAGTTGTATGTCCTACATATTGTGGCAAGGGAACTTGTGGTGTTGAATAGCCTTGGTTTAATGGGTTGGTATGTACATTCGTTTCTACAGTTGATGTTGATACAATTGGAGACATTTCTTCTGCTTTATCAACGATTGGAATTGTTATGTTTTCATTATGTTGCCTATTTGTAGAATCAATAATATGTGCTGTTGACTGATAAGATCCTGGCGAGTTTGCTGACTCTGTTGCTGCAGAGCTGGCAAAAGTGCTACTTTGGATGGAGGCTTGTACCTTTGTTGCCTCTGTTACAAAGTTTATTGACATGTCTGTTGCTTTAGATAATGTCGATGTACTATCAGTTGAATCCCCAATAGGCGTTGACGACGAAGAAGTCGAAGTAACTGAATGTTCATTCTCTGATACCGTATTGTTGGATATTAGGGACGCATTAGAAGACGTGTTTAGAGTTTCAGTTGTTTGCACTAGAGGTGGAAGTAATGTCGACTGAGCATTTTGTGTTGTAAGTTCGCCTGTACCTGAAGTAGTGATGTCGACGTTTATTGGTAAATCTGTTGAGTTTTCTATTTGTGTGGTATTCTCAGCTGGTCGATTTTTTATTGGTACATCTGTTGAGTTGTGTGCCTTGGTTATATTTTCTGCTGGTCCATCGTTAATCAGTACATCTGTTGAGTTTTCTGACTGTGTGATATTTTCTTCTGGTCCATTGCAAGTTATCGTGACAGTGGCCTCAGTTGCTGAAATTTAAAACAAGTCAAGTGAGACAATGTTTCGACCATAGCTGATGATATGTTTTAAAGATAATGTCAAACTTAACCACGTTAACTAGTTAACTATCAATTGCGCCAAAGGGCATATTTACAAACAATTTGAATCCTGATAATAAGCCAAGTGACGCGGCGTCTGATCGGGGTTCAAACTGTTTGACACTCGTTTTGAAACTACGTCAGTTATACTGTCTTAAAGCTAACTTTGAAATGATATTGCAGATAACAATATCGAAGCAGACGACAATACGGCAGTGGAGGAGTAAAAATCTTAAGATAAATTTGACGTTTAAAAGATTAAAACCTATCGATTTGCCTTTAGAAAACCGTTTGGATCCTAACCGGGCGTCTGGCGCGCGTATAGAAATTTGATTACCTTTATCTATTACTGTCGAAGGAAGTTGAATTTTGAGGTTACTCAGATACACAAGTAGCATAAGCTAATGAAGCATACAAATAATAACTGATAATAAGATTCATATTAACCTTTACAGTGACCATGACTTCGCTAATATTTGCAAACAGTTTGAGTCAAAATTATGATCCAATCTGTTTGATATTCGTATCAATGCTTATTCAATATTACTAAAACCAACTTTAAGAAGTTCAGGCAGACGACAATTTCGAAGTAAACGATATTACAGAACCAGAAGGGATAAAGAGTCATGGTTACCTCCAGTCTGCTCCATGACAAGACAGTAGTTTGTGTCATATGCCTGTGCGTACGTCTCAAAGTTGATCTTCCCCGTGTTGTGAATGGACGTGTCCAGGTAGGTGCCCGACATGAGACATTGGAAGCGCACACTGTTTCCCGATGTGGAGGAGAGTCTGGAAGTAAAAACAACGTTACTTCAGTAAAATATAGTGAAACTTCTCTAATACGGCCACCCCTGTAATACGGCCACCTTTCTATTACGACCACTTATATCTGTAAATGAATATATGTGTAAGAAACATGTTACTCGGCGTCTGATCTGTTTTCAAACTGTTTGAAATAGACATAGGATTTAAGTAAACACGCGTCCACTTGGAAAGAACAACACGTAAACTGATCTAAATGACAGACAGTGTAGACGTGGAAGTACTTACCTGATAGCCGAATTGCACGCCTGGTAGTTTGGCGCGTTATATGTTACTATTTTTAGAACTTTGGAATTGGTACTAAACGAGCACGTGCAGTTGTTGTTGACGTCATCTGTGAATGTTGACATGTCTACCAGGACACGTGGTGCAGTGTAGGAGGCCGACACGCAGGCTTGAGCAACTGAAACAAGAAACAAAATTACAAACTAAATTAAAGTTAAAATCGTAGTTTAGCAACTGAAATACGGATATGTTCGATTCAGTCAAGCTTGTTCGTAAGATCGATTGCTAAGTGGCAAATACTAATCATTTTATATTGGTACAGAGCTCCCTCTCTACAATGACACCCAATAGGAGACAACAAGTGTGTGCGTTAATCGAGAGGAGACGTTATAGGGAGGGAGATCGGCTTACATTTGCAAACAGCTTGAATCCAGATCAGACGCCGCGTTATGCGGCGTCTTATCTGGATTCAAGCTGTGTGTCACTTGTCAGGAAATTGTTTCTGTCAAAATGTCCATTATGTATATTTGAGAAAAACAGCAGACGACAATTTGAAGCAGGCGATTTTTCAGCAGTAAAGCGTTAACTGTCCTGTTAAGGAAACTGCAGCAAGGGTCACTGTAAGGAGGGGTCGTTGTTGGGAGGGCCGTTGCAGGGAGGAAACACTGTTTTTGCAAACAGTTTTGATCCTGATCGGACACCAAGTAAATTTCCTTAGTATAGAAATATATAGAAGCATTAAAGGCGTATTTATTAGGTAATGCGTTAAACCTGATTGGTGAACTGCTCATGAGACTTAACCCTATCACTCTCAATGTTTCGTGAGATTTTTACCCCTTCACCGTTTCATTTTCGTCTGCTTCAATTGTATTGTCTGCAATGTTGTTTAAAAGTTAAAAAACGAGCTGTATGACTAAAGAAATTTCAAACCGAGTGTCAGACAGTTTCGGTCCTGATCAGGCGCCGCGTTACGCGGCGTCTGATCAGGATCCAAACTGTTTTTAAACGCGCTTTTAAGCGTCATTGAGAGTGAAAGGGTTAACTGCCATAATACTGGAGCCAAATGTATTCGAAATACATGAATGAAAGGAACCACACACCAAACATTAATTAAAATATGGAATAAACGTAAATAAGTGCAGGCATGGTGTCTGGTCCGTTATAATCGCACTGTCGTGATCGGCGCGACATTAAACTGACCACATATTCGTATTTATTGGTCCATGTATGTTGTTTGATTTACTACATAAAATCTCATTGGATGCCCAATGTGCGTTGATTGATGTTCGTCGACTTGGAATGTGGTTTTCATTATTGCATTTACAGTACATGAATAATTGTGATTCAGCTGCCAGTTCATGAAACATCGTGGTCTATTCTAACAGAGCTGCAATTTCTTCGGATTTTCCCTAAATCTTCGGGGTTTTTTCTAGAGCATGGTAGCTTAAAGCAGGCTGAAAGTAAAGCAGAATGCGCCATAATGCGCATTCTGTTTTACTTACAGCCTGCTTTAAGTAGTCACGTGTCAACAAAACTAGAAACAGGCTATGGGGTAAAGGTACGATTAGTAAATTCGCAATTGAAAAATGCAAATTTCGAAATCTTTGGATTATTCATGCCAACTTAAGGCAGCCCTGTTCTAATGACACGTAAAGTACTTAATTCCGGGTAAAATGTGATACAGGAAGCTTCAGAAGGAGATTTCTGTATTTTCTGTTGTCTGCATTAGCTATCAGTTTTCCGTAGACATTTTTTGTGAGATCGCATATAACCTATTTTATATTATACATCGATTATAAACATGTGCATGCATATGTTAATGCTGATATAGAATTTGTATTGTGTTGTATGGTAAATTAAACATACACTCTTTGTTAGTTAAACCTTTTATAATCAAATTTATCGTGAACTTTTTACCCCTTCGTATCGTTGTCTGCTACAATACATGTATTGTTGTCTGCAATATCGTTTCAAAGTTAGAGTTCATGCAGTATAACTGACGTAATTTCAAAACAAGTGGCAAACAGTTTTGATTCTAATCAGACGCCGCGTTAGGATCAAAACTGTTTGCAAATGCGCGTTATGACGTCATTGGAGGTGGAAGGGTTAACTATGTTATAAGATTGACTCATATCAAATTTCAACCTGTCTGCTCTACAACTACTGCCTGCTGTCAATACATGTCGTCTTCTTTGAGAAAGGTTTATTTCAAAACGAATTATTTTATGTCATTTAATTTTTAAAAAAAAAACACTTATTTCTATAATGCATCCAAATCGAACACCAAGTTACTATTAATAAATAAGTAGTTTTTGAAGCCTTCTAGAAGCTAAAGGATCAGAAACAGCGAGTGGGAGGGGTAGAAATTCCTTCAGGTGTCTACATACCACTATCGAATGCTGTCAACATGTCTGACAGAAATTATGGCATTTAGGTTGGTTACGTTGGTTACCGATAGTTACAAAACGTTTGAAAATTACCGCACAACACTTACAGTGATTGACATGCTAATTAGATGAGTGAACTGTCAAAACGGTGTGCAGTGATTGACTGCTCCTTCAACTAGCATTCGATGAGTGTTAACCCATTTACTGACCTACCCCGAGTACATGTATAATAGTTACATGTTCGTGTATTTGCAAACAGTTTTGATTCTGAGCAGACGCCGCCTAACGCGGCGTCTGATCAGGATCAAATCTGTTTGACACTCAATATGTATATCTTTCTCTTTTTACATCCTTTTTACTCTTGTTTATATTATGCTTGATCGTTGTTGGAAAATTGCTGTTACAGCAAATGTTTACTGTTATATTGTTTCCGATGTTAAATAAATCTTCTGTTATGTTATATCTTGTATCTTATAGATCTACACTAATTTCAGTATTTCTTAAGTCAAAATACTTAAAACTAAAATCTGAATACTAAAAGCATATGACCTTTGTTTCAAATTGATGACGTCATTGCAGTGAATAGGTTAACACGATTTGACTAGCATTTTACAAACGATTAAGATCCAGATATACAATGGGGAATCTGTTATTCTTTCCCGTTTAAACGCAAACGAAACGCAAACGCAAATTACTTAAACGTAGAAAAGTACAACTTTTTGGACAATTCTGATAATCAATATTTATCTTGGTGGCAAACAGTTTGGAGCCTGATCAGACGCCGGGTTACCCGGCGTCTGATCTGGCTCCAAATTGTTTGTAATAGAAATAATAGGTTTAGCGTAAACGCGTTTACTGGGAAAGAATAACGTTTTCTCCACTGTACAAGAAGCCTAGTAACTTGGCTAGTGATCAGCGTCCAAATCGTTTGATACTCGTATCGATGTTCAAAATATTTTCAAATGCCATAATGTAACTTTCGAGAAATAGCAGCAAACGACAATTTTTAAGAAGACGATATAACTACAGTATGGTCTTGTCTGAAAAGGGGACTTTCAAACCTGTGTCTAGTGACCTAAAAAATGTCGCAAGGGTGTTTCTAAAGAAAAGCTGCTATCTAGCACATTTATCAGAAACCATCAATACTGCAATGAACTTTCCCTGTATTATTGCTTGAAGTTTTCTTCATAGATATACAAAAGTGATCTAAAGACACTATAGTGTTTGTCCATACAGCAGAACATTTTACATGAAATGGCATAAAGTGCAGGTCAAGATGAGACGCGACGGTACTCGGCGTTTCATCGGGGTCTTAACTGTCTGCTAAAGCCTACCTTTGTAGACGATGGGCATTAATGAGAGAAAGTACCATCTGCTTTAATAAATGGAAATTAAGTTTTGAGATATCATGGCAAATATGGACGTTTCTATTCTGCAATAAAAAGCTACCCAAACCACTTCTCAATAAACCATACTGCTAGTATGACCTAAAAACCCTTCTAAAAACAGCCGTTGACATAATATCGTCTGCTTAAATTTGTCGTCTGTTTTTCATGATAAAATTGGATACTTTTAATCGTTTTTAACTTTATAAACATACATTTGTAGATATGATTGTCAAACAGTTTGGATCTTGAACAGATGCCATGTGTTTCCGTTTCTGTATGTGTCTCTCTGTAATCTATATCTGTATGTGTCTCTGTATGTGCCTCGCTGTATGTGAGTATCTCTCTCTCTTTCTACATCTCTCCCTCTCTCTCTCTCTATGTCGCTCTTTCTCTCACTCTCTTTCTCTGTTTTTAAGAATGGAAGACATTTAAGGTTTTGTTTAAAATTTGAATTGTTTGGGGGTTTATGACATTTACGAGGCTAGGTGTGACAATGTGACCTCTAACCTCCCACACTTACAAAACAGTCATAGACACATGTACATTAAAGAAGGCATTATGCATGTTGGAGCTGTCTATAATGTGATCATTGTGGCAGGCCTTGGTCACTCGTGATTAATGATGCATCACAATAATCACCATCGATCACTGTCCATCAACACCGACTGGACACTGTGACCAATTCTCGGTTGTCATGGTTACCGTTTACAACTCACCTGTCGGTTATGCGATTGGTTTAACCCATTTGTGTCCACGATCCCATATATGGGACATAAACAAACAGTGTAGATTCTGATCAGACGCCGCATTATGCGGCGTCTGATCAGAGTCTACACTGTTTGCTGATAGGAATTTCAATATAAAACAAAATGAAAATTTTGATCAGGCATCCCTTTGATAAACAATGGACTAATCCAATATTGAAACACGGAAGAAGCCACTGGGTATAAATGGGTTAAACCGATGTTTACTCCCATGGGTTATAAATATATTCTGTTTAACAGCTAGACCAATAAAACATTCCGATGAATAATTAGATGACATGTGCTTTTACTACACTATATCTTTCTTAACCAATTACCCCATAGCCTGTTTCTTGTTTTGAAGACATGTGACCACTTAAAACAGGTTGAAAAGTATTCTGCTTTACTTTCAGCCTTCTTTAAGCTTTTATCTGCTAGGATATTGAAAATATTTCCTATGGTACATATACATGACTGTAAAAAGTGATATTTCTTACATTGGAGTAATAATTTAAAGGCACAAAAAGGTGTATTTATGGGGTAAAGGGTTAATAGTTGAACCGTTTGCTCAAAAAAGACTCTTTTCGGTACTTTAGACAATTGATTCTTAGAACAGACAAAAAATAAAACAATAATCTCGCTGGGACAGTATTCATGAAACAGCCAAAACTTTGATGTTGAAAAATATCAATAAGGTATATACTGTTTGCCTCTTACAAGAATGTCCTGTTTGTTGTTACCTAGGATGTCTGCAATGCAAACATTCGGGTGTATAATTAGATGACATGTGCTTTTACTACATTATATCTTTTTTCATAGTTGAACCATTTGCTCCCCCACCCCTCCCAAATACATTCAGTACTTTAGACAAATGGCTTATCAGAACAGCCAGTACGTATTGTTTTACACAAAAAACCAGAAGCAGTTTTCTTTAACCCTTTACCTGATAGCCTATTTCTAGTACTTAAGATAGGTGACTACTTAAAGCAGGTTGAAAGTAAAGCAGAATGCGCCTTAGGGCGCATTCTGCTTTACTTTCAGCCTGCTTTAAGCTATCATGTGCTATAATCTAGAAAATATTCCCCATAATACATATTCATTACTGATTAAATTGGAACTATTTTCTTCAGCTGATGAATAAATCATATCTGCTAAAAGGCGCTTCTATAAGGTAAAGGGTTAAGAAATGATATTGATGCAAACGATCAACATATCTCGATTGTCTGGACATAAGTGTCATATTACGCGTGTGCAATGAGAAAACAAAACTTATTGCATTGTAAATTGTGTAGACCATGACCAGACGTTACGCCAACGACACGGTTCCTAGTCTTTGTCTACAGTGTCCGGAACTCACCAAGATGCCCCAGTGTATTACAGTGGATAATGTGTTATTCTTTCCCAATAAACGCGTTTACGCTAAAACTATTATTTGCAGTGCAAACAGTTTGGAGCCAGATCAGACGCCGGGTAACCCGGCGTCTGATCAGGCTCCAAACTGTTTGCCATCAAGATAAACAAGAAATATCAGAATTGTCCTAAAGTTGTTATTTTCTACGTTTTAGTGCTTTGCGTTTGCGTACGTTTGCGTTTAAACGGGAAAGAATAACAGATTCTCCACTGTATTACTTAACGTTTTTTGCAATTATAGACTTCAGCAATACGTCATATAACCCCTTTCACTGCCATGACGTCGTCATCTTTAGATCATTTTTTCCTGTTTTTCTATTTCTCGATGATTTAATTTTTTTAGGTATTTTGACGTAAGAAATATTGAAATGAGTGTAAAAAGGTTAACAGTTATGACCCTGATCAGACGCCGCATAGCGCGACGTCTGATCAGGGTCCAAAGTGTTTGCAAATGACCATCGTACAATGGAGAATCTGTTATTCTTTCCCGTTTAAACGCAAACGTACGCAAACGCAAAGCACTAAAACGTAGAAAAGAACAACTTTTGGACAATTCTGATAATTCTTGTTTATCTCGGTGGCAAACAGTTTGGAGCCTGATCAGACGCCGGGTTACCCGGCGTCTGATCTGGCTCCAAACGGTTTGCACTGGGAATAATAGTTTTAGCGTAAACGCGTTTATTGGGAAAGAATAACAGATTATCCACTGTATTGAGGGTAGTGCAGTGAAGGGATTGGGTCAACATCAATTTGCAATGCAATGTGTCTGGTTTTCTTTGCGCATCGTATCTATACAGTGGGAAGATAAAGGTCTAAACACGTGTTTGAAAGCGTGAGATGACGTTCCACTGAAGGAAAATAGGAAAATGAGGACATGCATAGGAAAAGACGTTACTGTCCCCTAATACTAAACCCAAACACAAAGCTATGAATGTAGTAAATTAATTATTCTATTGACTATGACTGTTTTTAAATTTTAGTGGTAAAAATGTAGAGCCATATTAGACACGAGGTCACCCAAATTGTTTGCAATGCTTTAGAACACTCTCGTTTACTTGGAACGAAGGGGACATTGGAGAGTTGTCAAAAATTTTCGTTGCACTTTTACAATGTACTTTTGAATGCATTATAAGGTCCAATAGACAAAATACCTGTGATTCCGGTAACCCGACGACCCTATAATTTCCCCGATCCTATTTCTTTCAATTTTCGAAAACAGTATCGGCGAACACAATAATTTTTGCTGGGCCTGTTATAGTCGTTCTTTTGCGGAGCGTGTAATAATAGTTATTCTCTACCTGCTTGTTCAGAAAACTACATTAAAAATGTTACATTAAAAATGGATTGTTAAAAGAAATTCAGCAAATATCTTAGTGTAATTTTCTCTAAATTTGTCAACTATAAAGCATCTTCCTTGCATTACTGGTCTGCAAGTTAATTAACCATTGACACAATCGACATCAGACAACATATTTCGAAACTTAATTAGAGCCATCATATAAAAATAAGCCACTATTTGGCCGATTTCGTATAGACCTACATGTACCAACGATGACACCAGTTTAGATTTTTAAGGTGGCTTTGATAATGAAACCTACCATTAACGATCAATAATTTAAAAGGGTATCTATATATCTCGACAATTAATTATTTAATTTTTGTTTCATATTGGTATTACAGTACTATCAACCTATGAAAAGTACTTTATAAGAGGGAATTGTTTTTGTTCATTTTAAACACAACTAGACCCTTGTAACTTGTAAGACATCACATTTCACGGCATGCCATTGTCATTCTAGTGGATATAAGGCAAACTGAAGTTATACAACAGAGATGTAAATCCATATATATTAACTCACTGAGCCCGAGTGACGCATATATGCGTCATTTACCAAAAGTGTACCTGTGAAGGGTACTTTGTCTAATGCAAACAGTGAAGTCCCTGATTAGAGGGCTCCTGCAGGGGTCCTCTAATCAGGGACTTCACTGTTTGTAATTTTGTAATATATTATTAAAACGAAAGCCTAATTAGTCTAAAATGGACCAGCCTTTGTTGTAAACTGGATTTTCCATTGGAAGTTTCAGGGGATAATGAGTTAAGTCCGTATGTCCATTGTAACCCGATGTCTGATCAGGCTCCGAACTGTTTGCCACAAATGAAGACATTAATGTCCAAAAGAACATGATTTTCTCCAGTTTATTTTATTGCGTTTCGTTTCGTTTTAACTGGAAAGAATGAGGTATTCTCCACTGGCACTATGACCGCTAAATAAAACATTACAGTAAAACCTCTCTATTGCGACCACTAAAAAGAAGGATTATTG
This sequence comes from Gari tellinella, assembly GCA_922989275.2. Lineage (NCBI taxonomy): Eukaryota > Metazoa > Mollusca > Bivalvia > Cardiida > Psammobiidae > Gari > Gari tellinella. The sequence continues at coordinate 55,988,202 of OV277860.1, forward strand.
TCAGGTGACAGATTAAAGCAAAGTGACAGTAAAACAGAAATATACTTAAGAAGCTTTCTGTTTTACTATAACATTGTTATAGCAATCTCCTGTTTTTAACGCCTAATAATAACACCTTAGTGGTCGATAAGAAAAGCTGGTAATGAAATAGAGGTTGTCTTTATCAAGAGTTTTTACTGTGAGTTGACAATTCATCAGTTTAGTTATAGAACACGCATTGAATGATTTCAAATCTGATAGACCTTTCAATTAATCAATCAATCAATCAATTGAGTGATTGATTATTTAAAGTTAATGTTTATAAAGTTGCGTGCAGCGGTCTCACAAATAATGATTGATATGTTGGTTAATATAGTATAATGAGAACTTTCACATTCAGTGATATTCTAATACCGATATCTTTTTAATGCAAATAATGATTAAATATATACAGGACCTAGAAAATATTTAGATACCATTCATTTTACCACTATATTCAAATTCTTTATTTCAGTTTTAAGTTTAAGTACTTTGTACTTTGCTTCTATTCACATAAAGTACGAATTATTAATGACAAAACATGCAAGAATCAAACAAAACATTCATGTGAAGAGCTGTAATGTTAAGATAAAAATGGTGTATATTATATTCTAGTATAATAATATTGTCAATCAGTCGCATTGTGCGAGAAAAGTTAACGCCTCAATAGTATAGGCCCGGGAATACTTTAGATATGTATTTACTGTATATACACATACATACATTGTTATTGATTTATCGCTTGGACTATTATGTGTGTATATATATGACATGTTAATACTTTGGTTATATTTGGGAAGATCTTACATAGGCTATGTCTGTTGTTAAATCATTTTCTTCGCATTAAATCTTGTTTAACCCTTTCATACTCGATGACGCTTAACAGCGAGTTTGTAAACAGTTTGGGTCCTGATCAGACGCCGCGTTACGCGGCGACTGATCAGGACCCAAACTGTTTGACACTCTTATCGATATTTATTGTCATACAACTTTCAATCGAACTTTGAAACGTGTCTTGCAGACAACAATAAAGAAGCAGACGACGATAAAGCGGCGAAGGAGTAAAAATCTCCCAAATAATTTGATTATGAAAGGGTTAAACTATACCGCGAGTAACCTGACATCTTATCTGGCTATTTACTTTTTGAAATGGTCAAACATGTACCAAGCATGTTGTTTAGTTTATATTGAATCAGTATATTATTGAATCAATTACCTTTTATTGTTCAATATTCTAGAACATTTCATTTTTTTTTTACATCTAGTAGATATCACCTTTTAATCAGTTAACTTCAAGTCTGGCATGAGGTAATATTCGATTTTTTAAAAACCACTTCATTGTATGGCTTGTTGGCCGTCTATTGCTGTCGTTAACTTTTATTGAACTTGATCTTAGTAATTTTTTAAACACACTGAATGCTTACACTGTAAGAGTTTGGTGTGCAGCATTAAAAGGTGATATGTGCATTTACCTTCTGTATATACTATATTTTGTTCCTATGATTATGCTATGTATCATGAATAACTGTGATCGTCTCTTATAATTCAATAATTAATGACTTTGTACATACATGTAAAACTGTAATTTGCATGAACTGTAATGTAACTTTGATGTACAAAGAAGAGACAGAAATAAAGAAATAAAGCTACAAAAATAGTTTTTTCAGAGACATGTTTATTGGGACAAAATTACGTCTTTACCACTATATCTATGTTCAATTTTACTTACCATTTGGTATAGCTGGACATGATTGGGCACTGGCTGTGAAAACAAAACACAACAACGTTAATTACAATACGTCTAGTTCAACTTCATTCAACCGAATGACGTTTATTACACGTGACTATGGCGGATAATTATGGCTTAATCTTGACTAAATTGCAGGATATACTCTGGACCACCCAAGTATCCACTAGAAATAGCAATTTTAAAACAAATGAATGCTGTTCTCTTCCGTTGGAAGTAAGCTAACAGTAACTGTTAAGAAACTATAACTGACGTTTGTTTTATAAAATATGTACCTGACCTAATGTGTTGAATGTGTGTAAGAAAAATTCTCATGTATTTGTAGAATTCTACAAACTGAGAAAATAGAGAGTATTTGATTTGATTTAGTTTGCGCATGGTCTGATTCGGCATGTTCCGAACCTACATTATTCTTCTAATGCGTTACAGTAGAGAAAACGTTATTCTTTCCCAATAAACGCGTTTACGCTAAAACTATTATTTGCAGTGCAAACAGTTTGGAGCCAGATCAGACGCCGGGTAACCCGGCGTCTGATCAGGCTCCAAACTGTTTGCCACCAAGATAAACATGAAATATCAGAATTGTCCAAAAGTTGTTCTTTTCTACGTTTAAGCGCTTTGCGTTTGCGTACGTTTGCGTTTAAACGGGAAAGAATAACAGATTCTCCACTGTAATCCATTAACCCCTTTAGCATCAATTTCCACTTAAGTCCAGTCTATTCTGAAATGTCAATGGTATTTTTTTAACAATTTATTTGAAAATGACAAACAGTCAAAGCCTTATAAGAAGATTCATATAGAAGCCCTCTAACATTGGTCTACATTATTTGCATTGGTCAAATGTAATATTCCCATGTGAACTGTTTGTAAATGAGCTGCGTCACATGGGTTCAATGGTTTCAGCCATAATAATGTTGTCTTCAACAATACCAATGTGTCCTAACAAATTCCCAGTCAAAGAATTTAAAATTGTCCAGGTGCTGTTATTTCTTTCGATTTCAATTATAAGTCTGCCACACCTGTCTGCAGCAATTCACAGATTATTTCTAGAAAATATAATGAGAGTTGCAAACAGTATATACCCAGTCCCAGCGCTTATAAAACGTTTAAGTTGATTCTGGGTGCGTTCTCAAGCATTTGATTGGTCAGATTTGAGCCTAGGCTCAAATCCGACCAATCAAATGCGTGAGAACGACTTAAACTCATGAGAACTTAGAGTTACACGACGTCTACGATTCGTCCAAACTGTGTGTCACAGTACAGTTCCAATCAATTCGCCCATGGCGTTAAGGTATTTTTAAATTGTCATTTAGAATTATAAAGCATGTACGAGGATAACGCATGTAACATAATGCTTGTTTAATCTCATGTGACCTAGGTTTGTTCGATGTTACTATTTCTAAAATCAGCGAAGACTACAAGCGTATTTGATTATTTTAATTCCCCTAAAAGCAGCTATTTTGGCAAGTATGATAATAAAACAGAAATTAATGATTCGTACCGCTATTAGACATTAACTAATAGGGAAGGCTCATCAGAGTCTGCACTGTTTGCAATTTCATATGAAATGTTCTGTAAGGACAAACACTACAGTGTCTTTCAATAATCGTGGTTTATCTATAATGGAACCTTCCAGCAAGCATACAGAGCGGCGAGTTCATTGCACTATTCAGGCAGAAATGGGTTAAATACAGTCAAAGTGACTTGTTTAAACCATTCTATGTTGAAATGTTTAAATGGACTATTTTTTAAATATGACCAGCAAGTGTTGATATTTAGGTTTGAATTAAGAAAATGTTCCCTTACGGAGTTCTCTGACCAGGGTATACACTGTTTGCAAAGTATAAGTTTACTTGTTTTTCAACATAGACAAATCAAAAAAAGTTACATATACATGTATATTGCTGCAACTCAAACTCGACCACGACGACCATTTGAAGCCATCGACCAAAAGCTACACGTTTCATTGCAATTTACTTAACCCATTCACTGCCAATGCGTCTTACAGTTATCGTATGCTTTTATTTCGCAATATTGAATTTAAGGTATTTTGACTTAAGAAATATACAACTTAGTGTCAAACAGTTAAGATCCTGATTAGACGGGGCGGCCGATCATGTTGAAAACTGTTTGCGAAAATAACACTGTATTCGGGCTAAGGCCATGAATGAGTTCAGAGATTTAGCAATTTTTCTATCAGAATAAACTATTAGTAATTTAATACAGTCGAAATTCGATACTTCGAACTAGCGTTATTTCAAACATACCCATATTTCAAAGTGAAAACGTGGCATAGCCACGTTTAAACTTTGAAATACGGGTATGTTCGAATTAAGATAGATCGAGTTTTCGATATTAAACATGAAATAATGCTATAGTCGATTTAAGCGAGTTCGAAGTTTTGAGTTTTGACTGTATTTGAATTTGTTTGAAGGATATATCAATGAGGGCAAATATATAAGATATACACAAATAATGATAACATACATCATACTATTGCTTTGAAGAGCACATAACGCCAAATAAAAACATAGTCATGAAAATAACTATCAAGATCTTTAATATCATTTAAATACTTTTTTCAATTTCATTGATATATTATATAAGGTGTGGAAGGTTTTATTCTTTTCCAATTAAACTAAATCAAATGCAAGCTCAATGTACCAAAATGTAAAAAATTGATTGATTATTTAAAAATGTTGACAACGATGTATTAAAATCTGAGTGACAAACAATTTTATTATCAGTTTGATAATACGCAGAGATACGTAGTGTCTGATCTGATCCATAACTGTTTGCAATAGAATTATCGTCTGAGCACATAATTGTACGGTTATTGATAAAGAAAAAACCTTTTCCCCATTGTAAAATTGACTTTGTATAAAAACTTGAAAATCACATCATGGAATGCATTTAGTTCTGGAATTCCATTTAAAACATTTCGACTGAAGAAACCTATATGCCAGTGTCTAAGAAACTGGATCCCGATCAAATGTAATGCTCCTAGGCAAACAAATTGTTGGCTTTTAACATTGCAGTGTACAGTGGAGAAAACGTTATTCTTTCCCGTTTAAACGCAAACGAAACGCAAACGCATCACATTATAAAGGAGAAAATTACATTTTGTCGACAATTCTGACTATCTATTTTAATTTGAGTGGCAAACAGTTTGGAACCTGATCAGACGCCGGGTTACCCGGCGTCTGATCTGGCTCCAAACTGTTTGAAATTGAAATAACAGTTTCAGCTTAAACGCGTTTATTGGGAAAGAATAAGATTTTCTCCAATGTAGTCTAGTTGGCAGTGAATGGGGTAAATTGTATTTAAAAGATATGATATGACATAAACATAGACATAGACACAGTTTATTTGGTAACTTATACACATTGTATCTCGTTACATCAACATACATACATCAAATTGTTTAACAGATCAAATCATATCACGTGATATAAATATTCAGAGTTTTTAACAAAATCATATACAGTGGAGAAACGTTATTTTTTCCCAATAAATTCAGGCTCCAAACTGTTTGCAACCAAGATAAACATGAATTATCAGAATTGTCCAAAAGTTTTACTTTTCTACGTTTTAGTGTTTTGCTTTTGCGTTTCGCTTCGTTTAAACGGGAAAGAATAACGTTTTCTCCACTGTACAATAAGCAAGGGATACTACCTTTTGTTATAAGTAAGACACAGATCACCAGTAATCCAATCACAAACTCCCGCAACATATTTCTTCAGTTTATGGTAAACAACGAATATAATAACTTTAATTTATTTATACTAGAACTATGTATTATTACTCCATTTTATATTTATATCGGATTAGACGGCAACGGTAAACGCTGAACGTATGACATTATATTATAAAATATTTTAACACTTCAGTTGACTTGAATTAACACTGTTGAATATTCAAATCTAAAATTTGTCCGTACACGTAAAATATAAATTATACTTCAAATCGTTGAAAGTCCCTAATATAAATTATACTTCAAATCGTTGAAAGTCCCTAATATAAATTATACTTCAAATCGTTGAAAGTCCCTAATCAAAGAGGGTAACTCTAATATACGTAACGTTCTTTTTCGCACAGACGTCGGTTGGATGTGAACAAGAAAACGTATATAACTATTACATTAACTGTCATCCCCTGTCAATAATTGTGACGTTAAAGGCCGAAATTCGTCACGTGACTCTTGGACACCTTGTTGACCAGTGTGTCACGAGGACTGACAAATGATATATCTATAAATCACCCCGGGCTTTCCCGCCATATTTGAACCCTTAGTCCCCTATATATCGTCTGCCAAAATATATCGTCTGCGTAATATATATATAAATATTAGTTATAATGCTATTTTAACTAACAAAACTATAAATACGAATCTCAAACAGATTGAATCCTGATCAGACGCCGAGTTACTCGGCGTCTGATCAGGATCCAAACTGTTTGCAAATACATGTAGATGTCAAGTCGAGCTCAAGGGGAGGTAACCGTCAAATGTCGTCTGCAAACGAACTTGTAAAAATAGTACAGACAGAGCAATGAGTCGGCCCATGATTGTTTAACAACATAAATGTAATAAAGAGGTAAAAACCGCAACTTTTCACCAGACAGGTGTAACAACTCATTATCTGGTGGGTTTGGGGGGATTCCCCCGTATGATGAAAGGAATTCACCTCGTATGCTCGTAAAGCACTCACTTATGAAGTCATCACTTCTATTCTTCACCCCAAGAAAAGGATAACAGTTACTATACCCACGCACAATGATTCAGTTGTAATTTCACCACAAGAATAACGTATTTATTTTAAGAACATAAACTATGTTTTAGAGTGGTCACTTTGCTCTCGTTTGCTTTGTAATTGTGGTTTGCAAAACGACTAATTCGCCCTTTCAGGCCCGTAGGAAGCAAACTCGGATTGCGGAGGAGGAGGGGGAGCACCACCAATTTTATGTCTTCGGTCAAAGTATTTTTATTTTTTTAAGTTATTCGTTAAAATTTGCGTAAAACAAATTCAGAAGAGCGGGTTTTTTTGGCGTTTTTTAGTACAAATTAAAGAAATATTTGCTTGGCTACTATAAATGGCAAAATTATTGGAGGGTCACGTCTGATAATGCCTAATTCCAATTAAAGTTTATCCTATTTAATAGTTAGGATCGATTTTAACAATATATTTCAAAATGACAAACAATGAAGATGCTGATCAGAGTCCTCTGATCCGGGTCCACACTATTTGGACAGACCATGTGAGCCCTTTATACATACCTTATGTGTTGATGACGAGTACACTCGTCACTAGGATTGACTGTATTAAGTAGTTCCAAATCGAATAAATCCGTCAATTGAAACTTTTTCCCACACAATAGATAATCTGCAATTGTTTTCAAAATTAAATTTTTCACAGAGTTGACTGTAGAAACACTGATACATGTATGACTTAAGTCGCATGTGGCGTTGGAAGGGTTAAATGCACACATGTGTTTCACCCATTACCCCATAAATACGCCTTTTTACGCATTAAATTAATTTCTCCACTGAGGAAGTAGTTATGAACATGCACGCTAAGAACCATTTTCTATATTCTAGCAGGTGGTAGCTTAAAGCAGGTTGAAAGTAAAGTAGAATGCGCCATAACGTGGTCATCTTTCTTTTAAACTAGAAACAGACTATGTGATGATGGTTTAAAACGATATGTCAATCACAAATGTGTGGTATGACCTGGTTCCAAAAGGTTTGCCATTCAAACTTTAGTAAATCGTCAAAACAACTGTCTGAAAGGAATTTGCACGAAGATCTTGTCTGATCTGTTCGACCTGAATCTGCGCTGTACACACGCAATTTAAAAAATAACCTAATTTGAAGAAAATAAATAATACTTTAAATCGGGACACCGTACGTGTAAAGCGAAATGATAACATTGTTTTCAAATAACTTTAAAACTTTGGCGTAATTTATATTAGCGTAATTTGAAATTGTTTTCAAATTGCGATGATATTGTGTTTATACATGTACTGCGCTGATTCCAGAATTTGAAAAACGCAGCATATCCAAAACTACATAAATTTCTGTTTGAAAAAGAACAAAGAAATCAAATTAGTATACCTGGCTTCAAGTTCTTTTTTCTTTCTTTCTTTTTTGTATAAAAATTGTAAACTGTTACAGTTTTGTCAGTCATCTAACATTATATTTGTAAGAGTGTCGGTCCATGGATGGTTCCCTGACCCCGACGCACCTATGACGGGAAAAATAGATGAGGTTCTTACTGACAAGGTCAAGTTAGGAAACATAAAGATATGGTATTTAGTATTCGAGTTAGCCACATATCTGAAGTGGTTTGCATTTTGAACCAAAGCCGGAGTATGTAAAATAAGCACTCGTATAGCAAAGTTAGAATTAGTTGACTTTAAACAGTTCAGATATATTATGCCAAGTTACTTCGCATATACATTTACGAATACCAATATCTGGAAGAGTTTATTGCCGGGCACAGTCCCCCACCCCCATTTAGATATACATGTATTAGATATAAAACCACGTGACAGCAAATACTTAATATTCTGCTTTTGTTGTAACCTTGTAACTGCTATATATTCTATGTTATGTAGAATTTGAGTGAATAAAAATCTGTTCTGTTCTGTAATACAGATACAAGATGTTTGTGTATAAAGAAAATTTAATAGGAAACACAGAATTTGTTCTTGTTATCTAATTAGAATCCGTTTCGGGATTCCACGCAGACAAATACATCATTTCAATATTTCCGCAGTATGAATTCACGATGTAGAATGCGTATAGTTGCAAAATTGCAAAGGTTTCAAATTCCATATTTCCCGTTTTCCCAATTTCTCAATTGCTAGATTTCTCTTCCAAATTTCAAACTGTCTCAATTAATAGATTGTGTTATGTATTGCTTCTACGACGTAAAATACAGTGTAGGACACGTTGGTAGATTGCAAGCCAAGCTTTGCCTAAAAAGCTTTTTTTGCAGTTGAATGCAAGGTTAAGTTATTAGTTAAGGGTGTATCAATGTCATAAGACAATTTTTCAAAGTATCAAACTTTTTTCTAACATTGTTTTTTGGAAGAGCTGTTTATGATGAATGAAAAAATGTAGAAAAACATATATGGTGGTGTCCTTTTTTTGAGCTACAGCGATTTGAAAAAGGTATGTCAAATTTGGACGTTTTTTTTTTCAAATTTTACCCATTCCGAGTACAAGCTTCAGTAAAATTTATTTCAAAACAAAACAATAATGATAATTTAGGTTTTCATTATTAATTTCATGTCTATGGTGGTATTTTCACATATTGAAACCAAATTTAGACAAAGCAGGCACCAGGTTTGAACAATATGGATCCTTGAATATCAAAAATATGCTTTGTATAGGGCATGATTTTATTAGATTTTTTATTTTATGAATTTTTTTTAAAAACGTTTGAAAATGAAATAGTTCTAGTATTAAACTTTTATTATATTCTACATGTACCAGATGAAAGCCCATGCTAAGGCAGTTCAAAATATGAAAAGAAATTGAAAGTTCAGTGTTGAAAATTTTGAGTTATTAAAGTAAAAAGAGTTATCTCCCCTTACAAAATTTACAAATAAGTACCATATCGATGATATTTAGAGCTTTATAAATTTGGTGCCTTTTTTTTCTTAAATTAGTTTTTGTATAAAGAAATACTACCATAGATAGGAAATAAATAACACAAAACCAAATTATCATATTTGTTTTCATTTAAAATGGATTTTATTGAAGCGGGCTGTTTGAAAAGGACAAAATAAGAGGAAGTGGGTGGGGTAAATTTTACATAGCCGTAGAGCCAACTGTTGTTCACCAAAATGTACACTTTTTCTATTTTTTCATTCATCTTAAATAGCTCTTCAATACAAAACCATCATAGAGTGTTTTCATATACTTTGAAAATTTCCCAAAGTCATGACATCGATACACCCTTAAGGAAAAATATATTTTAGTATTTACGTTTCTAAGGAAAATACTCAGCTCGGTCGGAATCGAACTCGTTCAGAAAAGGCAAACGAAATAATATGCACGATAATGCCACGAATATGCTTTTATTTGAGTACTTTTGGAGGTTTGTTTTGCTTGGTGATGTGGCTTTTGGGTGTGTCTGTGTAGTTTGTCTTGTAAATACATCATTTGGTGGTGTTCAATATCTTTAAACAAATTGGACTGTAATATTATTTCAGGACTTACACGTTACAGTTCATGGTCACAATAATACATTACACGTAAAGCCTAGTGTCTATTAAAATGGACATTGGCAAATAGCACCACGCGGCGTATATCATATTAACTATTTGGTGTATAGACAAACACTGCAATATCTGTAGATCACCCTTGTATATCTACAATGAAATATCCCAGCAAGTATGCAGGGAGAGTGTACTGAAATAGGCATAAATGGGATATTCATGATCTAAAATCTAAGTCATCATATTTTTCTAGTATGTATTTTCTTCTCTTACATAATTTAAGATTGGCGAAAACAATAGTTTTACACACGTTATTAATAGCACTAATGTTTATTGATGTTTAGTTCAATAAGTAACATACTACTAATAATAATAATAATGATAACAACAAAAATAATTAAGATAATGATAATATAGTTACATTGAAAAACCAAAATGGAATACAAATGTTATGTCATATAGATAAAACAGTTTGTAAATATCTTATCAATATTTTGATTCTGCAGAGAAAATCGTTATTTAGCCAGAGTATTTCTCAGGTGTGTTATGTTCACTTTAGACAAGTTATCTGGCATTTCGAATTGAGCTTTAACTCTGCTCTTATAATACTGCCACAGTCTGATATAGGTATATTATCATATACTATTTTCTTGTAGGATAAACGTCTGTTCTGAATAGGCGTATTGTTAATTACTGTGAACACAATAACGTTATATCGGATTCTCAATTTGGCTTTAGAAAGGGTAAATCCACTGTAGATGCATTGTTTATTTTACATACTATTGTGCAAAAGTATTTGAATGAAAATAAACGACTTTATTGTGCATTCGTTGATTTCAAAAAAGCTTTCGACAGTGTGTATCGAAATGGGTTGTGGCTAAAATTACACCAAAAGGGTATTAATGGGAAAGTGTTAAGGGTTATAAAAAACATGTACAATAAAGTCAAATCGTGCGTAAGAGCGTGTAATGACTACTCACAGTTTTTCGAGTATGCCGTTGGATTACGACAAGGGGAGATAATTTCCCCGATAATGTTTTCTCTCTATCTAGAGGACCTAGAGTTATTTTTACAAGATAACATACACTCAGGATTAAGAATTGATGATATTGTATTGATACTTTTATTGTTTGCAGATGACATGGTTATACTTGGCGATTCACCGGAAAACTTGCAAAATAGTCTTAATCTTTTACATACATATTGTAATAAATGGAGTCTAGAAGTAAACACAGATAAAACAAAGGTAATGGTGTTTAGAAAAAGAGGTCGGTTGTCAAAAGATGTAACATTCCATATAAATGGTAAATTATTAGATACAGTCAACGATTTTAATTACTTGGGAAGTGTTTTTAATTATACAGGAACGTTTGCACTTAATCAGGAGCACTTGGTTGGTAAAGCTTTAAAAGCTTTACACGTGTTGCTGATTAAATGTAAAAAGTTTAAGTTGAAACCAAAATTACTTTGCCAACTGTTTGATTCCTTTGTTGGATCGATTTTAGGCTACGCTTCAGAAATTTGGGGTTACAGTAAATCAAAAGAAATAGAAAGAATACATCTAAAATTTTGTAAAGCAATTTTAAATGTAAGAACTAGTACCTCGAATGTCGGTGTGTATGGGGAACTGGGTAGATATCCATTATATATATCTCGTTATGTGAGAATATTGAAATATTGGTTCAAACTTGTCAATACAGATAATATCATTTTAAAAACTATGTATAAATTGTCCCTCGAAGAATGTTCGGCTGGACGAAAAAGTTGGTTATCTAATCTGAAAGAGCTATTGTGTCAAAACGGATTCGCATATGTATGGGAGCAACAATATATAACAAATGAAAAAATATTCATTAAAATCTTTAAACAACGTTTGCTGGATAATTTTTATCAAAGTTGGTACTCAGATACGGAAAAAAATGAAGTGTTGATGTTATATAGAAATGTTAAAGAGAAATTTGGTTATGAAGCCTATTTAGACATATTACCTTTTGATCTAAGAAATTATATTTGTAAAATCAGACTGTCTGCGCACTCGTTGCATATACAGACAGGGCGTTATGGGAGAAATAGAATTCCAAGAGCGGAGAGATACTGTGTATATTGTGGAGGAACTGATATAGAAGATGAATACCATTTTATAATTAAATGCCCATGCTTTTTTGAATTTAGAAAGAAATATATTAAAAAATACTATTATGTAAGACCTAGTATGCAAAATTTTATAGAAATGTTCCAAACAAATGATTATGCCATTTTATTAAATCTTGCAAGATATATTAAAGCTGCATTTTCATATCGTTTTAGTTTAACTCATAACACTTAATTATTCATCCTCTATTTGCAAAACTATTTAGAAACGTGACTTTTTTCAATCATTATATCTTTACATATGGTATGAATATACTGTAAGATATAACTGATATTATATGTTGTATATATGATGATGTACTATGTACAAGTCAATAAAATATATGTTCTGTTCTGTTCTGTTCTGATAAACCAGAAAAAAGTCTTCATTCTTCCACAGCAAACTGTCAATATGATAGCTCAGATGATAGATGATTCATTGTGGACGTTATATATGCTTATCCGATGGGAGAAAGGTTTAAGCTCTCTGACTGCTATGAAAGATGAGATATATACCATTCCCACATTCCATTCATTGATATAAGCAATAAAGTGGTCAAACAATTACACCAAAGCATGAACAGTCGAAACTCGATATTTCGAACTCACTTAAACCGATCGTACTTGTATATCTTAGGTTGAATTTCAATAATTCGATCTCGCTGAAGTCGAACATACCCGTATTTCAAAATTAAAACTTTGAAATAAGGGTATGTTCGAACTAACGCAAGTTCTAAGTAACGAGTTTCGACTAATATAGTTTTGAAGACAGGTGAGTACAGTGGAGAATCTGTTATTCTTTCCCAATAAACGCGTTTACGCTAAAACTATTATTTGCAGTGCAAACAGTTTGGAGCCAGATCAGACGCCGGGTAACCCGGCGTCTGATCAGGCTCCAAACTGTTTGCCACCAAGATAAACAAGAATTATCAGAATTGTCCAAAAGCTGTACATTTCTACGTTTTAGTGCTTTGCGTTTGCGTACGTTTGCGTTTAAACGGGAAAGAATAACAGATTATCCACTGTACTTAAGCATGTTGGAAGAACAGCACAATGCTCCTGAATGCGCTTTCTGTTTTACTTGCGAGCTGCTAAACTATGATATTGGGAAAAATCTTAGGGTACATGTCTATATGACTTTATAAATTGGCAATATTTCTTCAGTTGGGAAATAAATTAAATGCGCTAAAAGGCGTTTCTATAGGGAAAATGGTTAAGTGTCAAATGCCGTACCTTGCAGCCGCACACGGAGACTAGTTGTAGGTAAACACATTCCGTCCTCGTGTTACAAGAAAAAACTGTAACAATTATATGTTATTGGTCAGAAATAGAAGCAAATACCATGCTTAGAGTGCACTCTAACTAATGTTTATGATGAACTGTAACGCCCTTTGGTGAGTGGTTCGATCTCTACATGGACGGCTGTTGTTTGTTGGTAACTAATTTTCTTAGGGTGTGTCACGGGCCTTTACATGAAAAAATACTTTAGTATTCAAGACAAATGGAAGCTTAACACATTCAACCCTCACGATTCGTCATTTACAAACAGTGTACCTGTGGTGATTACACTTGTCCTATGCAAACAGTATAGACCCTGATCAGAGGCCTCTGGTCAGGGTCTACACTGTATGTCATTTTGAAATATAATCCCTATTATAATCCCTAAATGGTCAAAATGGACTAGACGTATTTTGAAATTGGAATTCCCCATTAATAGTGTCAGGGGGGGGATGAGTTAATACAGTAGTATAGGTAAAAGTGATGCAGAATGCTCTTATTTAGCAGTCACATCTCTTTAAAGTACACCCTAGAAGGCCTGGATATTCAGTCAGTGGTCGTTAGGCAGATTTTGCTGTAGTAACACCACTACTAAACCTGGGTGAAATTACATTTGCAAACTTGGATTCTATTCGGGATCCCAACTGTTTTGCACTCATACACATGTCTCTTCAGACAAATTGTTTAAGAATTAGAAATTAAAGAAGACGATGATAAACTTGAAACGAACGGATGGATAGATGGATGGATAGATTTGATAGAGTTTGATTTTTTATAGCGCCGATGAATGGTGAGATGAGGTGATGATGATGAGGGATGATTTAACGAAGAAAAATGGGTTTTGGGCTGTAAAAGGGTTGATACAATTTGACATTTTTAATATGGGTTTCAAGTGAAGGGCGTCAGTGCTCAAATGTCTATCGTGATATATGCTGTAAATATTGACCACAGCTGCCAGTCACGTAAGATACTTAATACTGGTCAATGTCTGAATTGCTTAGTTGTTTTCCTTTGCCCGACCAATGAAAAATCTAGTCCATTTTTTACTGTGTATTTCTATCTATCTATCCATCACTCCTTCCATTCCTCCCTCCCTCATTCCATCCATCCACACCCTCCTCCCTCCCGTCAACCGTCCGTCCGTCTGTTTAAATATTGATTTTTAATAACATATTGCAAAATTACAAACAGAGAATACCCTGATCAGAAAAAGGAGCCCTCTGATCAGCAACATTTCCGCAGGACCGTAACATACTCTTCACAGGTAGAATGTTCGTTAATAACCACTATACTCGTCGCTAGCGTTGGATGGAATTTTGAAATTATCAACATCCATTTCGTCTTTTAAAAGTAACTTGAGAAAGTTAAACAAGCAAAATTTAGGACTACCGGGATACGTTCTACGTGGAGTGGACAATGACTAGTACAAATACAGCGTGTAATTCTTAGGACCAGCTACAGTGGAGAATCTGTTATTCTTTTCCGTTTAAACGCAAACGTACGCAAACGCAAAGCGCTAAACCGTAGAAAAGAACAACATTTTGACAATTCTGATATTTCATGTTTATCTTGGTGGCAAACAGTTTGGAGCCTGATCAGACGCCGGGTTACCCGGCGTCTGATCTGGCTCCAAACTGTTTGCACTGCAAATAATAGATTTAGCGTAAACGCGTTTATTGGGAAAGAATAACGTTTTCTCCACTGTAGCAATTTCAATTGTAACGTGTTTAAAAACCGCTTAACATTTCATCCTTATTGTAGATGTAATATCATACATTTTGAGTTATATGGGCATTAAATTTCCCAATGCTGTCTTTATGAAAACCACATATTGGTTGTATTCAATGAGATCAGAGATTTTAATCATTTAAGCTTTCAAATGAGACCCTATGACTGGGATTCAGATATCTATCATACAAACAAACATACTTTTACTTTTGAAATTATTGATTAAATTGTTTGCTACATTACCTTTAATGGAGGTAGGATGAGAAAGGCTTAAACAGAATATTGCCTACTCACTGTGACCGACCGAAACACATATATCTGCACAGGGGAGATTACTCGTGTCGAGATTGCATTTATTTAGTTACCTCTGAGTTATCTCCCTTAAACTTATTTCGCATGCTGCCAAGGGCCAAACCATTGTTGCAAAAAAAGCGATTTGAAGCCATGTTAAAACAATATCAAGTCCGATCAGTCAACTTTGGGCCTATTCTAATCCTTTACTCCACGACAATTTCACGCATTTAGCTTATTCCTCAGTTGAGAAAATAGTTCCAATTCATAAATCGTCAGGAATATTTTCTATATCATAGCAGCTGGAAGAGCTTAAAGCAGGCTGAAAATAAAGCAAAAAAAGACCTGTCATAATGTATTAATTTCTCAACAAATTACTATTTGTTTAAGGGTTATCACGGTGTAAATACAGTCGAAACTCGATAAATCGGTCTCGTGTTTGTTCGAACATATCCATATTTCAAAGTTAAACCACGTTTTAACTTCGAAATAATGGTATGTTTGACTTAAGCGAGATCGAAATATGGAAATTCAACTTACGAACTACTAATACGACCGATTTAAACGAATGCAAAATATCGAGTTTCAAGTATGTTGGGGAAAGGTCACAAGACACCTACATGTAATTTTACCTTAGTTTGAAATAGATATACATGTAGAATGGTTGTCAAACCTTAAACAAGAACGCTCTGTGGACGGAAAGGTTTAGACTTCAAATGTTTGTTTGATTTTCTGTATAGGAAAGGGTACATTCGTACAAGACCGTATGAGTTGGACCTTCTATTTACATTTTTTTCATAAAGAAAGTTCACTTGTCGATCGAATTCCCTAAAACAAGACTCGGTTTACACTGGGAATTCATAAGTGTATATGAGCTATTAACCCTTTCCTCCCTAAATACTTTACGCCGTTTAATGAATCCTCCATTGCTGAAAAAGGACCATTTTATACAGTTAGTATTATGTTACATAAGAAATACAGTTTTGTTTTTCCAATATTCTACAGTGGAGAAAACGTTATTCTTTCCCAATAAACGCGTTTACGCTCAAACGTAACCCGGCGTCTGATCAGGCTCAAACTGTTTGCCACTCAGCTAAATATCAATAGTCAGAATTGTCAATAAGTTGTTATTTTCTACATTTTAGTGTTTTGCTTTTGCGTACGTTTGCGTTTAAACGGGAAAGAATAACAGATTCTCCACTGTAGCAAATGGTAGCTTAAACCAGACTGAAAGTAACGAATATACCCTTAATGCGCATTCTGCTATACTTTCAGTCTGCTATCAGTGGCCACCTATCTTCAGGGCTAGAAATATGTTATGGAGTATAGAGTTAATTGAGCATTACCATGAGAAAAACTTGACTTGCCGAAATACCAAACAGTGTAGACCAAACCTATTTGTCATGTCAGACTCAGTGTCTGACCATAGTGTACGATTGGAAAAACATGTTAGGTTACAATTAGACTCCGCGTCTTTAGTACGGCTTCTGGTATTGGTTTACGATGTTTGCACTTCACTACAGTGGAGAATGTGTTATTCTTTCCCAATAAACGCGTTTATGCTAAAACTATTATTTGCAACTTGCAAACAGTTTGGAGCCAGATCAGACGCCGGGTAACCCGGCGTCTGATCAGGCTCCAAACTGTTTGCCACCAAGATAAACAAGAATTATCAGAATTGTCCAAAAGTTGTTCTTTTCTACGTTTTAGTGCTTTGCGTTTGCGTACGTTTGCGTTTAAACGGGAAAGAATAACAGATTCTCCACTGTATATCAGGGGCCCGTTTTATGAAATTTCCTACGACAAAAACGGTCGTAAGTCAAAACTTTAAAATACATCTTATTTCTGATTTCTCCATTTAACCCTGTCTTGTGACATATCTTTGAAATTGTCTTGAAAAGACGATTTCCAAAAGAAATGTCACAATGCAGGATTAGATGGAGGAATTGATAATAATTGATAATTTTTGTTCACACTTTTTTTGTGACCATTTTTGTAGTGCGACGTTTCATAAAACGGGCGCCTGGGTCCAAGGTTATAAAAACTCAAATATGACCAATCAAATGCTTGAGAACGATTTCGGACTCAACTCAAGAGCTGTAATTATAACCTTTGGACCAAGGACCCGTTTCATAAAGATCCGAACGACAAAAAACTGCCGTAAGTCAAAACTTTAAAATACATTTAATTTCTGATTTCTCTATCTAATCCTGTCTTGTGACATCTCTTTGGAATCGTCGTTCAAGACATATTAGATTGAGAGACAAATAATAATTGAGACTTTTATAATCTGACTTACGACAACATTTGTCGTACGACATTTTATTAAACGCGCCCCTGGTTTACTCATGTCGTGGGTCAATTTATTCTATCAGATTCTTTCCCGTTCAAAATAAACGAAACACAAACAACTCATTAGGGACGTTTATTCAATCTAAGTATTAAACGGTTTTGAGTCTGATCAGACACCAATGTTCTCAGTGTCTGGCATGGCTCCAAATTGTTTGCAATAGACAAATGCTTTTAAAAAGTTTTTATTTAGAAAAAATAACGTATTCCCAACTGTACCAGTTTAGGCTCAAGTGGAAGTGAATTAAGTGCTAGCTTCCGGTTTATTTGGAAATAGATGAGTTAGCCTATATTAAAAACATCAGGTTTCTTAACATGCCTAGGAAAAATAATTATGTAAGCCAGCTGAAATATTCTACTTCGCATGGTAAGATATCTCAGTAATAGAATTAGACATAAGTTTTTCTTAGAGGTGTATATTAAGATATAAGCCTTACCAAGTATTCATTAACCCAAGTTTAATCGTCTGCTTTAACCGTCTTACCGCCAAAATGTCGTCTGCATTGGTACTGTCGTCTGCAAAGTCAGCTTCAGGACTGTTTTGACTGAAGAAATGTCGATATGAGTGTCAAACAGTTTGGATCCTGATTAGACGCCACGTTATACGCGGCATCTGATCAGGGTCCAAACTATTTGCAATGTCGCCTTTTGGCGTCGTTTGCAGTGAAAAGGTTCATTGGAGTTTTTCATTCATTTCGCTCTTAACCGTTTAAACGCCGTCGTCGATTAAAGCCGAATGGATCCGGATCAGACCCCGCGTAACGCGGGGTCTGATCAGGATCCGAACTTTTTGACATTCGTTTCGAAATTTCGTCAGTCATATAACAATATTGAAACTGACGGTACATGTACTGTGGCGATGAAGAAAAAACCTCACGATTTAATTTGCACTTTAAGAGTGTTAACTATTTCTAATAGTCAGTCTAACTCTTTCTCTGCTGATACAGTGGAGACTCTGTTATTCTTTTCCGTTTAAAGCGACTCGCAACCAGATGGTGCATTAAAAATAGTAATTTGTAAATATGTGTCAAACGCTTATATAAATGGTAAAGAATTAGTTTAGGATAAGAAATTCTGTTTAAAAAAAATGAATTTCAATAAAAAAAAATATTGGTCTCTGGTGGGATTCGAACCCATGGCCCGGCATAGGCGGACAGAAGGCAAAATAGGGGAAACCGCTTAGACCAATGGACCACGGAACTATCCGTTTATCTCGGATCGATTTAACGTATTTCAATGTGTTGCGGTCGAAAGTGCATACAACTTCGTAATTCGGCTCGTGTTTATGTCTGAGCCCGTGTAGAGAAGCAACAGCAACAACTATACCGTCTACTAGTCGGTATAGAAAAACGATGGAAAATATCTAAAAATCTAAGATTCGGTGACGATTCTTGAGACTTTTTTTTGGACTGATCATATTTTTTTAATGTCAGAAGCCAAATAATGCCACAAATTTGCTTTTATTTGAGTATTTTATTTTATTTTGACAAGTACACCATCCGGTTGCGAGTCGCTTTAAACGCAAACGCAAAGTACTTAAACGTAGAAAGTACAACTTTTGGACATTCTGATAATCAATATTTATATTGGTGGCAAACAGTTTTGAGCTTGACCAGACGCCGGGTTACCCGGCGTCTGATCTGGCTCCAAACTGTTTGTAATAGAAATAATAGTTTTAGCGTAAACGCGTTTACTGGGAAAGAATAACGTTTTCTCCACTGTATATCGTATTCTTCATATGGTCTAAGATTGTACTCACGAATTAATATCCTATATCATATTATGTTACAAAACACTGAATATGCCTTCTCAGTTTGGATAGAAAATGACGTGGAAGGCTCCCAATGGATCTTTCAGGTAGTCTCAGTACTGAACTTGAAAGTGTTTGGATTGAGATCCTATTGCCAAAAACCAAACCTCTGTTGTGTGGCATCGTATATCGCCCTCCGACCCAGTCAAACTTTTTTACAGAACTTGAAACAGTGTGCTCATCCATAAATGCTGGTACAGAAACGATCATTATGGGAGATTTTAACGTTGATGTTCTTAAGAAATGCCATTTATCTGGTCAACTCAATGCTTTTTGTAATTTACTCAATTTGTCACAGCTTATACATGAACCTACAAGAATATCTTCTACGTCTGAAAATTGTATTGATTTGATTTTAAATAACTACATATACTGATAATGTGTCTCAAAGTGGAGTGATAAATTGTACTATTAGTGATCATTTTTAGCTCGCCGAGCTAATGTCATACCCCCGGCGAGAGTGATCGTGAGCGTGATCGTGAGCGTGGCCAAGGTTAAAGTTTTTTGGACGGGTTGTTTTAAAGCTTAATATTTGTGCTAGGGTTATAAAATTTTGTATGGAGGTTCATTTGGGGTTAAACATTGATGTCATGAAGTTTGAATTTAAAAATAATTTTAATTGATGTCAATTTTTGACATGTTTTGGACTTAAGTTTTTCTACTACAAATCACCAGGTTAAAGTATTTTGGACGGGTTGTTTCAAAGCTTAATATTTTTGCTAGGGTGCTGAAATTTTGTATGGAGGTTCATTAGGGGTTAAACATTGATGTCATGAAGTTGGAATTTAAAAATAATTTTATTTTTTGTCAATTTTTGACACGATTTTGACTTAGTTGTTTTGACTACAAATCACCAGGTTAAAGGTTGCATGGGTTGTTTAAAGTTTAATATAACTAGACTAAGACTCAACATTAATTTAATAATAGTTCTAAACTGAAACTGAAAATTGATTTTCTTTTGATACAATATGTTTTTAGACTTAAACTTTAAACAGGCGAGCATCAGGTGGCTTTGACACCCATTTCTGGTTTAATTTACTGTACACGCAAAGTCACAAAAGCTCCTATTCGAAGACACAACACTGTAAAACTCAGATCCATGAAAAATTACAACAAAGACGATTTCCAACAGACTTTGTTATCTACAGATTGGAGTAGCGTGCTCATATGTGATACTGTTTCTCAGGCTTGGGACAATTCCAGGTCTATTTTAATATCTATTGTGAACAATATTGCTCCAGTCAAAGAGTGTCGCATGAAACAACGAACTCAGCCATGGATGACTTCAGAAATTCTTGATAGCATTAAACAAAGAGATAAAGCCTTTTATACATATAGAAAAGACAAAAGTGATTACCATTTTAATTTGTTTAACCCTTTACCTGATAGCATTGTTTTTAGTATTGAAATTATGTGACTACTTAAAGCAGGTTGAAAGCAAAGCAGAATGCGCCCTAAGGCGCATTCTGCTTTACTTTCAGCCTGCTTTAAGCTATTAACTGCTAGAATAAGGAAAGTATTAAATATGACACATATTCATTACGGTATAATTTGGAACTATTTTCTTCAGCGGATGAATAAAATGAATGTGCTAAAAGTCGCTTCTATAAGGGAAAGGGTTAAAGAAATTAGAAACAAATCCCAGTATTTAATACACAAAACGAAACAGAACTTTTTTAAAGATAAACTTATTGAATCAAAAAATGACTCGTTATGGAAAATATTGAAAGAATTGGGCTTGCCATCTAAAAAGGGTAAAAGTTCTCCATCTAAAGTTGTTTTAAATATTGATGGTGAAATTACCTTTGATAGATGGAAAGTTGCAGAGAAATTTAACTCATTTTACACTACTGTTGCTTCTAAACTTGTGGCAAAAATTATCGGCTTGTACCAAACAGTTCACCAGTGGTTTCGGTTTTTTTTTATCGTTCAAAAGGTGTTGTTTCAAACGATTTCTCTTTTAGTATTGTATCAGAGAGCCAAGTTCTAAAATATTTAAATAGTTAGGTTTCAATAAAGCAACTGGCTTTGATGGCATTCCTGCAATATTTGTGAAAGATGGAGCCCCAGTCTGATCAGACGCCTTTTTAGATGATTTGAGAGAGTTAGGAACTGTTCTTTTTACAATATGTGTCAATGGACCAACTACAGTGGAGAAAACGCTATTCTTTCCCAGTAAACGCGTTTACGCTAAAACTATTATTTCTATTATTTCTGATCAGGTTCCAAACTGTTTGCCACCAAGATAAATATTGATTCTCAGAATTGTCCAAAAGTTGTACTTTTCTACGTTTAAGTACTTTGCGTTTCGTTTGCGTTTAAACGTGAAAGAATAACAGACTCCACTGTATGACTGGCTTAACAAAGTATTTCAGAGACAGACTTCAGACTTGCCAAAATAAGGTCATTAGGTTTGTATTAAACTTGGACTCTAGGACACATATTGACAGGGATCACTTCCGTTATCTTGGTTGGTTGCCAGTTTCTGATCGAGTGAAACAGATTACGTTGTGCCATGTCCATGCAATTAAGTATGGGTCTGCTCCTGGTTATCTGGGTGAATATTGTAGGCCCCTTACATCTGTACATGGTCTCAACACAAGGTCAAACAAATTTGCATGCCCCAATTCTGATGGCTTAGGTTTTACCTTTAATTTTACTGGGAGGTTTGCTACGCCTTTAGTTAAGAGTTTTGGTCTAAAGTCGTTGTATAATCAAGGAATAGAAGCCTGGAATAGTCTCCCCCAGTCTCTAAGAGACATTCATGCTGGGCATGAGTCCAAACATGCTGTAAGGGAGCACCTGTTGCCCGTATTGTAATTTTGTGCCATTTGTTTTAAAAAAGAGAGTCAAGTTTTTAATTATACATGTCACTTAATTTATACTCATTTTTAAAAATATTTGTATATTTTTTTAAGTCTGTGATATAGCAATCTAATGCATTAGCTATTTGAAGTCTGTACATTTGGGGTACATGAATAATATATTTCAGTAACCAGAATGCACTCTCTTTAAATACACATGCCCTGGAGATTAATATATTTTTAAAAGTTACACATATAATTTTAAAACCTACAGATAGACATTGGTAATATATTTTGTAACTATGCATTTTTTAAGCATATGCCTGTGCAAAAGTTAAATATGATATCTGCTAAGTAGATTATGATCTCATGAAAAATTCTATAATATACACATACCTAGATGACCTCAATTAATGTCCACTTGATACATTTAATATTTATTATACACATGTCATGGTAGAGCCACCAATATCAAGGACCACAATGGAAATAAGGGAAATGAGTTTCTCTTTTTTGTGTTATCCTTGGTATTGGTGTGCCTGTCATAAATTTGTATACATGTACATGATTTGTTACGTTTTGTGTGAGCCGTGTATACTTATTGTTGGTTGCATTGATATGCATATTGTTACCTAAATAAACTCTATCTATCTATACACATTATGTTCAGTCTAAAATGAGAAACTATAATTTACGATATCGGTTGTAGTTTACAAGTTTTCGAAGTCACCATGTCAGTGCCGGACAGTTTGGAACCAGCTGTGGTGCTAAGTAACCGTGTGTCTCATCTGGAGATAAACTGTCCCTACAGATATATAGATCTATTTTTATCTATTTAAAATCTATTTAGGCCTATTGCAACTTGTAAAACTTACAACCATTGCCGCGAACGGCGAATTTCATTGTAGCTCTCCCACCTAAGCCTGTATTTATATATCTTTAAAATACTTAGTTGTTGAAGTTATCTATTATTACCTGTTTAGTTTGTTTTATACCTTCAATTAACCTCATGTATTCATGTGAAAAATGTACTGAGTGAAATAAAGAATTTGAATTTGAATTTGAAATATTCAGGGCTTCAGATAAGTGGAGTATTTCAAAAATTAAAATCTTTGTTTCTGCATTAAACCCTATGGTCTCTTCGAGACGATTCTAATGAGTAGTAACACCATAGGGTTTGGTATTGAAATGAGTGAGAAAATGTTGGAATAGTTCAGTTTCCTCCCTCTTATCAGGAGCCCTGACATTGTCGTCTTCTGTAATTGTCTTGCAAGAGTCTAGCCATTTTGACTGAAGAAATTAACCCTTTGCCTGCTGGTCGCGACTTAACTGTTTTTTGCAAACAATTTGGATCCAGATCAGACGCCGCGTTACGCGGCGTTTGATCTGGATTAAAACTGTTTGACTCTCGTCGTTAGGTTTCTTTGCTTGAAAAGTATACATGTATAAAACTAAATTTAACAAATTTTGCAGACGACAATTTCAAAGCAGACGATATCACAGCAGGATAAGGGTTAAACAGTTTCGGTTCTGATACGAGTAAAAGTAACGTGGTGGCTGATATGTATCCAAACTATTTGCTAACACAGTTCTCCCTCTCTACAGAACACCCAATGGTACACAAAGATTGGGTGTGTTGTTTTGAGGGAGTTGTTATAGGGAGGGAAATTAGCTTACATTGCAAACAGCTTGAATCCAGATCAGACGCCGCGTAACGCGGCGTCTGAGCTGGATTCAAGCTGTATGTCACTCGTCATTAAGTGTGTTTCAGTCAAAATGTCCAATGTGTGACTTTGAGAAAAACAGCAAACGACAGTTTTAAGTAGACGATATTGCAGACGATAAATGGTTGGACATACAGTGAATCCCCTCTAAACCGGACATGTGTGGGGACAACAAAAATGTCCGGTTTAAAGGTGTGTCCGGTTGAGAGGGGTTTTAACTTGTTTCTAGTATGGAAGATAGCTGACCACTTAAAGCAGGTTGAAAGTAAAGCAGAGTGCGCCTTAAGGCGCATTCCGCTTGACTTTCAACCTGCTTTAAGCTATCATCTGCTAGAATGTATAAACTATTTTCTTCAGCGTAAGAAATAACCAATAAGGCGTGTTGATGGTGTAATGGGCAAACATAAAAAAGGATTGGAAACGAAACCAAAGCTTTTGTCCGGTTTAGAGAGGATTCCGGTATTTAGAGGTTCCGGTTTAGAGGAGTTTTGCTGTAATTCTTTTGTTTGGGGAACAGCGGCCCATGAGTGATCCTATATATCTTGTTTGGGGAACAGCGGCAAGAGTCGTTCCGATGAATGGTGTTGTTGGTAGGGTCGTTGTTGAGAGGGGCCATTGTATAAGTAGGGTAATGATCGGCACTCATGGGGTTAATATGCAATTAACCCTTTAATTCTCAATGACGTCATGAAAGGGTTAAAGTGCGTTTTACTGTACAGCTAACGATACTGTTTAAGTACATTTTGGGGTGACAAAGTGTCCCGTAAAATAATTGGGTCGTTGCGTCCTTGATCTTTCATCTCAATTAACCCTTTCCCCCATAGAAGCGCCTTTTAGCGCATTCAGTTTATTTTTGCCCTGAAGAAAATATTTCCAATTTACACATTCATAAATATGTATAATACAAAATATTTTCTATATTCTAGCAGATGATAGCTTAAAGCAGGCTGAAAGTAAAGCAGAATGCGCTTAAAGCGCATTCTGCTTTACTTTCAACCTGCTTTAAGTGGACACCTATATTCAATACTAGAGATAATGCTATGTGGGAAAGGGTTAAAGAATAACATAAATATATAATATATTTGAATCCATATTGAAAAGATCATGTCCGGTGCATATTTTCTACACCACATCAGCTAGCTACGCCGAAATTTGGTATGTGAGTACATATTCGGATATCGGAGTGTGCCATACCATTTTGAGGTCAATGTGATTTCGAAACCTAAACGCAGGCTTTAAATTCAACGTCAAGATCACTGTGATCGAACTTTTTTGTGCATGGAATGGTCTTGTCCTTATACACACACATACAAAATGTGAAAGCAATATGTACCTTAAAGCGACTCGCAACCAGATGGTGCATTAAAAATAGTAATTTGTAAATATGTGTCAAACGCTTATATAAATGGTAAAGAATTAGTTTAGGATAAGAAATTCTGTTTAAAAAAATGTATTTCAATAAAAAAAAATATTGGTCTCTGGTGGGATTCGAACCCGGGGCCCGGCATTGTCGGACAGAAGGCAAAATAGGGGAAACCGCTTAGACCAATGGACCACGGAACTATCCGTTTATCTCGGATAGATTTAACGTATTTCAATGTGTAGCGATCGAAAGTGCATACAACTTCGTAATTCGGCTCGGGTTTATGTCTGAGCCCGTGTAGAGAAGCAACAACAACAACTATACCGTCTACTAGTCGGTATAGAAAAACGATGGAAAATATCTAAAAATCTAAGATTCGGTGAAGATTCTTGAGACTCTTTTTGGACTGATCATATTTTTTTAATGTCAGAAGCCAAATAATGCCACAAATTTGCTTTTATTTGAGTATTTTATTTTATTTTGACAAGTACACCATCCGGTTGCGAGTCGCTTTAAACGCAAACGCAAAGTACTTAAACGTAGAAAGTACAACTTTTGGACATTCTGATAATCAATATTTATATTGGTGGCAAACAGTTTTGAGCTTGACCAGACGCCGGGTTACCCGGCGTCTGATCTGGCTCCAAACTGTTTGTAATAGAAATAATAGTTTGCTTTTATTTGAGTATTTTATTTATGTTGACAAGTACACCATCCGGTTGCGAGTCCCTTTAAGGGACATATAAGTTATAGGCATTTTGAGAAACCTAAACACAGATTTCAAAACCTAAACGCAGGCTTTTTAGTTCAAAGTCAAGGTCACTGGGATCAAACTTTTTTGTGCATGGAAAGGTCTTGTCCATAAACACACACAAACCAACTATTAAAGAAATAGCCCAATGGACATAGAGGTTAAAGGCATTTTGAGAAAGCTAAACACAGATTTCGAAACCTAAATGTGGGCCCAAACTTCAAGGAAAATGTCACCGGGGTAAAACTATGTGTGTGCATTAAGGTAGATGGGAGTTATAAGCATTTTTCAAAACCTTAACCCGGGCCCTAAGTTCAAGGACAAGGCCACTGGGGTCAAACTTTTTATGTGCATTGGAAAGGTCTTGTCCATAGACACACACAAACCAAATACCGGTATTAAAGAAATACCTCAAGGGACTTGGAGTTATAAGCATTTTGAGAAGCTAAACACAGATTTCGAAACCTAAACACAGGCTTTAAGTGCAAGGTCAAGGTCACTGGGGTCAAACTTCTTGTGTGTATGGAAAGGTCTTGTCCATATACACACACCAACCAAACATTAAAGGGACATAGAAGTTAAAGGCATTTTGAGAAAGCTAAACACAGATTTCGAAACCTAAACGTTGGCCAAAACTTCAAGGTCAAGGTCACTGGGGTAAAAATCTTGTGTGCATTGTAAGGTTTTGTCTATATACACATGCATACCCGATATGAAAGCAACATCTCAGGGGAGATGGGAGTTATAAGCATTTTTCGAAACCTAAACGTATATTGAGAAACCTAAACGCGGGCCCTAAGTTAAAGGTCAATGTCACTAGGCTGAAAAATTGTGTATGCATGAAAAGGTATTGTCAATATACACATGCATGCTAAATATAAAAGGAATATCTCAATGAACAATGGAAGTTCTTGGAATTTTTCAAAACCTAAACACAGATTTCGGAACCTAAACACGGGCTCTAAGTATCTGTAAATATCTGTCACCAATATCTTTTGTATGTATATAACTTATAGACCAATGCATTTGCTGTTCATGTAATCTTTTAACCAAAGCCGACATAAAATTGAGTTGACAGTTGGGTTGAGGATCCTGATCAGGCCCAACTTATCATTAGATCTGTTCAGGCTCCATACTATTTGTCACCTGGATCTTGTTTTCTGTAAGCCAGGCAACACACATTTGAGAGTTTTAGCGGACGACATTTTCAGAAGTCACTAGTTACGCAGTATCGAAAGAAAAAACAATTGTGTAGCCAGACGGAAACAGTAAACCCTTCCCCTATAGAAGCACCTTTTAGCACACTCAGTTTATTCCCCCGCTGAAGAAAGTAGTTCCGATTTATACAGTCTTGAGTATGTATCATAAGCAATATTTTCTTTTTTTCTAGCAAGCGGTAGCATAAAACAGGCTGAAAGAAAGACTCTCAACTTGCTTTAAGAAGTCACCTTTTTTCAAGACTAGAAACAGGCTATGGGGTAAAGAGTAAAAGTGGAAAATAAATGTAGGTCACCTATACTTGTATCACTTTTGAAAACGAATCATATCCTAAATGCTAATTAACCTTAATACACTTACAGTGGAGAAAACGTTATTCTTTCCCAGTTAATCTTGTTCGTTTCAAATTTAACTTCAGTTTCTCAAATCCTGCACTGCTTTACCTCAAGTGCATTGATTTGCAAATAGTTTAAATCCTGATCAGACGCCGCGTAACGCGGCGTCTGATCAGGAACCAAACTATTTGCATATACATGCAATTATTGTACTCGAGGAAGGTCAGTGAAAGTGTTAAATCGGCGTCTGATCAGAGTTCAGTATGTTGTTGGGTTTTATTTCTCCAAAATACAAGTGCAGTCTCTGATGTAAATGGGTCAACCGACTCCGTTATAACTTGGTGTTACTCGTGGTGCTAAAAGGTTGGGCCCCAGATGAGACGCCGAGTAGCTTGGGGTCTCGTCTGGATCTAAACTTTTTGACATTCTGGTGATATTTTCTCAAAAGAAAGAACATTTCTTATAAATAAAATCTGCGACTTAATTGCAGACGACAATTGTGTGCAGACGACACTTATAGCACGTGCTAAGGGTAAAGTGCGGGTAAACAACTTCATGCACGTGTCACGTGGTGTTGCAAACTAGGACAGAATTTTTCCGATGAGAACAGGACTCTCAGCCTCTCGGCCATAATGTTTACAGTGGAGAATCTGTTATTCTTTCCCAATAAACGCGTTTACGCTAAAACTATTATTTGCAGTGCAAACAGTTTGGAGCCAGATCAGACGCCGGGTAACCCGGCGTCTGATCAGGCTCCAAACTGTTTGCCACCAAGATAAACAAGAATTATCAGAATTGTCAAAACGTTGTTCTTTTCTACGTTTTAGTGCTTTGCGTTTGCGTACGTTTGCGTTTAAACGGGAAAGAATAACAGATTCTCCACTGTAACAGTTTGCATACTGTGTAATTGTTTTCGTCTGTAACAATTGTCGTCTGCTTCTGTTCTAAAATTGGAATTTTTCAAAATTTCTTTTAAATTCATTGTCAGAAGGGCAAACAGATTGGATCCTGATTAGACGGTGCATTATGCGGCTTCTCATCTTGATCCAAACCGTTTGCAAAGGCAATCACTGTGGCAGATATACCCGCCGCTAGCGTGCAAAGAGTTATAGCCGTTTACAATAGGTGCATTAATTAACTCTTTTAACGTAAAATAATATCGTCTGCTCTAGGCCTTAACTCTTTCACAAAATCGCCTGCTTCAATAAAGATATCTGCACATGCGTTTCAAAAATTAAATTTAGAATCGCATGTCTGAAGATATATCGAAAATAAGTGCCAAACAGTTTAGATTCTGATCAGACGTCGCATAACGCGGCGTCTGGTCAGAATCAAGACTGTTTTGCAAAGTCGACCTGAGTTGTCCATGACGCAAAAAGCGTTAAGTAGGTTCTTCTACTTAGAATAAAGGGGGTCAGCACTTAACGCTTTGGCTAAATATTGGTTAACATTGTAACTCTTTTCAGTTAAAACGAAACTAAACGTTTTGCAATCAAATGAAGATCTATGCGATTGGGTCTGTTCCAAATTGTACTCGATTTAATTTAAGTAGACTGGCTAACATTTTGGAGTCTGGTCAGAGAAAGAAATCCATATTTCCTTTGTAACAGGTTAAGATTGCTGATTTTATAGATTTCGCGGTACTCGCAGTTGATACATGTATATAGAGGCAGGTGCGTTCTAACTTGCTACTTCTCTGAAACGATTGCTTGTTTAAACATGATGTTGAATTCCAAGAAACGGCAGGAGGAACCTGTGGTAATCAAAACGCAGCATGGGAATCCAGCAATTATCCTTAACCAATTTTCTACCGTAATATCGTTTACTTTACAAAAACTATTACACTAAGGTTTATAAGTTTTTTAATTAGAGAAACTTATATACCAGTGAAAAACAGTTTGGATCCAGATATATATTCCATAAAGCCTTACTGTATAATCTGAAACTACTTTCATCAGTGGACGAATGATAAATTTGAAGCGTAAAAATGCGTAATTGTTGAGTACTTGACTAAATTAACAAAACCAGCCCAGGCACTTATAAACAGGAACCCGTATTCTATAATCAGCAGTAATGCAACATCAACAAACAAGAAATATCTTTAAAAAAAAATTCAGCGGAATGGGTGGTGGAATTCATGCTGTAGATGGGTGTGCAAAATTGTATGAAATTGGGGTTTTTCAAAGAATTGTAATACCTTGGATTGAAAAGCAAAAAATACACATTCAAGGATATAGCATATAAATTACTCTGACTAAAAAACTATAAATGTACAGAAATGCAAAACAATAATATAACCCTTATCCTAGCAACTGGTAGGAGATCCTCAGATTAAACTATTGTTCTATATATCAAACTTCATTCATGGGGAGTTTCTTGAAACAAACTATAACTAAATAAACTGTACATGTCCATCATAACAGAACAGCATCTGCTGTACAAGTTCTATAACACCTCACTCTTGTACATAACTGATGAAACAACACAATTGTGTTTAACTCACTTGAGGCCATTTATTATATTTCTATCAATGTATGGTAAATTTGTACAAATAGTTAACAATTAAAATAAATTGGTAGTAAACCATTATTAAACAAAACACCTAGCTACCACTGTCTATCTATAGATTCTATAAAAATACATCTGCTATCATATCTTAAAATAGAAGCATGAAGTCATCAGCTCAGTAGTACACACACTGGTAAAACTGTAGTACATAGAGTTTCAGGGCTCCAGATAAGAGGGGAGTAAACTGAACAAATCTAACATTTTCTCACTCATTTCAGCACCAAACCCTATGGTGTTACCACTCATTTTTATCGCCTCAAAGAGACAATTCAAATGAGTAGTGACACCATAGGGTTTAATGCACAAATAAAGATTTTAAGTTTTGAAATAATTCCCTTATCTGGAGCTCTGGCTACTATCCAATCAGACAATTCAGTTTCAACAGGTGCTCTTAATTCTAAATTTCTGATCAAATATAATTGGTTGAAATGTGTGGCCAAATAGAAAGTGTGGCTAAATAGAAACCAGAAAGCTCCGCTGAAAAACTTCAAATAGTTAACCCATTTATACCCAGTGGATTCTTCCATGTTTTATTTTGGATTTGTCAATTTTTATCAAAGGGATGCCTGGTCAAAAATGCCCACTTTCGTTTTGTTTTATATTGAAATTCCTGTCAGCAAACAGTGTAGACTCTGATCAGACGCCGCATTATCAGGGCTGCCATTTCTCCGGATTTTTCCAAAATCTTCGGATTTTTATTTCAACTGATGGAAACTTAAAACAGGCTGAAAGTAAAGCAGAATGCACCATAAGGCACATTCTGCTTTACTTTCAACCTGCTTTAAGCATTACGTGTCTTAAAAACTAGAAATAGACTATGGGTTAAAGGTATAAGCAGGAAAATCGGGCTTGAAAAATTGAACATTTTGAAATCTTAGGATTTTTTTTATCAACTTATGGCAGGCCTGCATTATGCGGCGTCTGATCAGAGTCTACAATGTTTGCCTAGGTCCCATATAAATATATATTGGATCGTGGGCACAAATGGTTTAATTTAGTATAATCATGCAATGACATAAGTAATGTAAATCTTTCTACTACGACCACTAAACAGAAGGCTTATTGATTGTATGAAAGACAGGTGACAGCTTAAATCAAAGTGACACTAAAACAGAAAGCTCCTAAAGGAGCTTTTTGTTTTAGTGTCACCTTGCTTTAAGCAGTAATTTCATGTCTTAAACAACTGATAATGTTAAACTATTAAGTGGTCGTAATAGAACGGTTTTACTGTAGATGGTAAAATCTAAGTGGGGTTTGCACGAAACTAGCCGTGATTGTAACCTTTGCCCTTTCTAGTGTTCTCTGCCTCTGTGTGTATAAATATAGGCTAGTGTTGCATAAGTTCACTCTTCAGCTTACTTGAACCGTTGGCACAGACGCTCTTTCCTGATTCTTTCTGCACAAGGTAGGTTTTGTTAACTTGTCTACTGCATGCTGTGGTATTATCCGATTTTTCTGACTTGTCCGAGTTATTTTTAGAACAGAATAGATGGTAATAATGGTAAAAAGGTAAGCATGGTAACATTGAATAAATAATCGTACACTTTCCTACTTGAAATAAATATGATCCTCGTGCAGCACGAGACCGCTGTGCTAACTTTACAGATAGTTTATTATTTCGGAATAATACTAATAATAAACGCATCTATATACTAAAACTATTATTTCCGTTGCAAACAGGTTGGAGCCAGATCAGACGCCGGGTAACCCGGCGTCTGATCAGGATCCAACCTGTTTGCTAATCAGATTGAAATAAAGTTAACATTTCTAAAAATAAATTTCCACAGTTTAGTGCTTTGCGTTTGCGTTAAAGCGGGAAAGAAAAGGGTCTTCTCTACTGTACATTACGCAAATACATTTCTAGCTAACTATACGGAAATCATTGAGTACGGTACTCATTTCTTTTAAAAGTTTAGAATGTTCCAATAATAACTCAGACAAGTCAGCCGAAAACCCCATGTTGTAGTACAAATACCTGGGTGAATAAAGGATATGTTCTGTTCTGTTCTGGCGAAAGATATTTTTCAGCGGAGCTGTCTATTATCTTTCTATTTACACAAACATTTGAACCAATCATATTTGATCAGAAATTTAGAATTAAGAGCACCTGTTGAAACTGAATTGTCTGATTGGATAGTAGCCAGGGCTCCAGATAAGAGAATTATTCCAAAACTTAAAAACTTTATTTGTGCATTAAACCCTATGGTGTCCAACTCATTTGAATTGTCTCTTCGAGATGATAAAAATGAGTGGTAACACCATAGGGTTTGGTGCTGAAATGAGTGAGAAAATGTTAGATTTGTTCAATTTACTCCCCTCTTATCTGGAGCCCTGAAACTAGCCTGGCTGGTTTATGCACTGATGTGAGTGTAAAATGAAGAGACACAGACAGTGTGTAATACTGAGCTGCTGACATCATGTTTCTATTTTAAGATATGCTAGCAGATGGACAGTGGTAGCTAGGTGTTTTGTTTAATAATGGTTTACTTCCAATTTATTTTAATTGTTAACTATTTATACAAATGTACCATACATTGATAGCAATATAATAAATGGTCTCAAGTGAGTTAAACACAATTGTGTTGTTTCATCATTTATTTACAAGAGTGAGGTGTTATAGAACTTGTACAGCAGAGCAGACTGTTCTGTAGTTTATCTAGTTATAGTTTGTTTCAAGAAACTCCCCATGAATGAAGTTTGATATATAGAACAATATAGTTTAATCTGAGGATCTCCTCCTACCAGCAGCTAGGATATGGGTTATATTATTGTTTTGCATTTCTGTACATTTATAGTTTTTTAGTCAGAGTTATGCTATATCCTTGAATGTGTATTTTTTGCTTTTCAATCCAAGATATTACAATTCTTTGAAAACCTCCAATTTCATACAATTTTGCACACCCATCAACAGCATGAATTCCACCACCCATTCCGCTGAATATCTTTTTTAAAGATATTTCTTGTTTATAATAGTCTAAGTTGTCAACATTTTCAGTGGAGCCTGATCAGATGTCCAGTGACTCGGCGTCCGACCCAGCACCAAATGTTTGCAATGGATATCCTTGTTTAAGTACACTGGGTGTTTATTAACTGATTACTCTAGAGCCTGTTTCTAGTTCAAAAGACAGGTGACTAGGTGACCAATTGAAGTACGTTGAAAGTAGAGCAGAATGCCTGCTTTAAGTTGTCATCATGCTACGGTATTGATACTATTTCTTGTGTTGCATATTCATTATGATAAGGAATTGAACTATTTTCTTCAGTGGATAAATAAATAAATTAAATAAATGCGTAAAAAGGCGTACAGTGGTAAATACGCTATTCCTACCCATTTACGCGTTTATCTATGCGTAAGAAACGCATAGTGAACGGTTAACGAACGCTTAACAAACGGTTAACGACTAACACTTTTAACGCCTTTAAACGCGTAAATAAACGATTATACCAGAGATGTTGCGATTGCTGCCTCAGTTTTCCGTTTCACGCGGAGATTTCGGATCTTATCGATGAAAAACCCACTAATCCGATTAATGACACTAGAGTTATCAACCAGACCCGTAAATCAATAAACCACCCGTCGCGACAGACTTGCATTGGACTCGCCGCTACGATAACGACTGCAGTCTTTACTTACCGCATGAAATGTCGGAACATTATGTTTTGCTCACTTTGTTAATGACCCGAGTCAATATTTCAGGAGTATTCTTTAGAAAATTTAGACGGACATCCGGGCTCTTTTAAACGCGTAAAGAAACGCGTAAAGAAACGGCTAGGAAAAGCGTTTAACGAAACGGATAATAAACGCGTAAGAAACGGTTAAGAAATGCGTAAGAAACGCGTAAAGTGGGTAGGATTAGCGTATTTACCACTGTATCAATGGAGTAATTTGTTAAGAAAGAAAAGCGTATCCCCTACAGTATCGGCTGCTTCAAAATATGTAATTTTATCAAATTAAATACATGCAGTAATCGTTTTAACTGAAAAAGTAGATATCTAATTACATATGGAGTAAACTGTTTGGATCCAGATAAGACACTGGACTTTTAGGATACTGATCTAGAACATTGTTTTAAAATGTAATTGGAATGGCGATCGGGGGCATAAAAGGTTAACACCTTCATTGCCTTACTCCGAGTACAATAGTTATTTGCAAACAATTTGGATCCTGGTCAGACGCCGCGATACGCGACGTTTTATACTCGTTGGCACACATTGGAAGCCCCCTTCAGGGGGCTTCCTCATTAAGGGGGCAGTGCACAGTAAGAGAACAAAATCAGTCCAATTGAAGGGCCACATCACAGATTCCATCTTATTTTTGGATTTTATCGCCAACTTCAAATCAAAAGCCCATTAACTCAATGATATATATCCATAGGCATGGCAAAAGACCCCAAACTGACCTTGTAAACATACATTCAGGCTACAGTGTGACCAGTTGCATATCATTTTTAAGTGCCGTTTCAAGATTTTTTTGTGAACTGTTCGCGCTCAAATATCACATTGGGAAAATTATTTTTCAAATACACAAACTAAGTCCAGCTGGATGATTTACCCAAAACAAGGGAGTTACCGTCTACCCTTTTCACAATCTCAGCTTTTTTTTACCCTACCCATAAAAAAACTACAAAAATACACAGGCCGCCAGTTTCGCATTTAACACTCAGTGGCATATGTAGGAGCAGCAAAGGTCATGACCTTGGTGATATTGTTTAGTGCTGTTCAACCACATTATACCGGGTAATACATTTAAATCATTTAAAGAAGGTTCACAGTACATGTACAATAGAATTCTTCCCATACCTAAAATTAAGGAATATTTCCCTACCTTATTGTGTACTCCCCCCCCCCCCCCCCCCCCCCCCCCCCCAAAAAAAATGGGAGCACTTTTGTACAACCAGTCAAAAATAAACTGTCTGCGCATGCCTGAAATTGGGTTGCATAAATTTTCCGCAGCAACTATAGACGAATTTTTTTTATTTCGGTTTGGAATAAAACTCGTACCGGAACTTATCTTTTCGGTTTGGAATAAAACTCAAACCCGAACTTATCAACAGCAGATGATAAGTGCTTGTGTTGCGGTCGTAATTTAGATCGTTTGCAACCTCTAAAATAACGCAAATTGATTGTATGAAGGACATGTGGCAGGTTAAAAGCAAAGTTAAAGTAAAACAGAAACCTCCTACAGGAGCTTTCTGTGTACGTGTACTTTCACTTTTCCTGAAAAGTACAGTGCGAAATTCACGCCATACCGAAGACAGTCGCGATCTTTCAATGAAAGAGCATACCAGCTGCCAATCTGTCGGACGAATGTCAGGAAGGAATTTTTCTATCTGCGAACGACACGGGGGTGGAACACCTTGCCCACGAGTATCGTGCTTTCACAGAGTCTGGGTTCCTTCAATGCTCACCTTTCAGCATAAATATGCTGCAATACTTTCATGCGCACATCCCAAAAACGGAATAACAATCAACTATTTGAAGCAGGCCGTGTTATGGTAGAAGAAGAAACATTGTCTTAAGCAGCCAAGTGTCTAAAACACCAACAAATAAACGCAAATTGCATAAAATATATTCTCAAATGCCTTAAGTATACCTTTCACCTATATTCTTCTTTTTCCAACACAGTATACTTTTTATTTCCTTCCTTATTTACATGTACATGTCACATCTTTAAAACTGCTCGGCTTCCCTGACTTCTTTTTTAAAGAAGCCAACTTGTTTCAATATTGCTTGAGTCTAAGTACCTAAGATTTAGATTTGAGTAGAAAAAGCAGAGATTAATTGTTTAAAATTGATGACGTCATGGCAGTTAATGGGTAAAGTACATTTCCTCAGTCCTGTTTCAGTGGGTTTCTTTTGCTATAGGTATGTGCACAGGACGCATGAATTTTGCAAGGGAATTGCCTGATCTAGGGATTATCACCAAAAGTATGTCAGGAAATATCTTTAAGTTTATTTTAGCTTAAATACATTTAAATTTGTTAGTTTGGTTAATAAAATCCATTGAAAAAACCCTTAGTGTGAGCATGTGAGGGCCTCTCTAGACAACTTGAGATTAGTGGCATTGGCTTTGCACACTTTACTACTGCGTTACCTGTATTTTCACACCTAGTGAGAACAATGGGGTCCATCAATGGACTGAGGAAATGTCTTTAAAGACATTGACCCAGTCCATTCATTGACCCCACCCATTCACCCATTGTTCTCGCTAGGTGTTAAAATACAGGTAGAGCATGAGAAAATTGTGCAATCAACGGTTCAGTCATCTGACATTTTGTAAAGATGACCTTAAATACTAGATCTCAAGGGGGTTTTCAATGGGTTTTACTAACCCAACTATCAAATATATGGTGCGGGCCTCACACATGAGACGTCTGACTGATTCTTTGCCTAGATGCTAGCACAGTAAGTGCATGCTCTCCATGCTTTGACTTAAACTATCTACAGGGATTGGTCAAGTAATGTCTTTAAGTGATTCCCTTGAACACCGGTATGCATGCGTACAGTAAACCCCCTCTATTACGGCAACCAAAACGATACTATTTGTAGTATTAGATGGTTTTAAAGACAGTTTACATATTAAAGCAATTTAAAAGAAGAGTAGAAAGTTCTAAAAGGATTTCTGCTTTACTTAAATCTTAGTTTAAGAAGTACCTCGGCGTATGTTCAGAAAACAAACTGGTTGACACTCATTACGATGTTGTTATAGTCAATTGAAATTTGATAAATAGAAGCTGATGACTTCATGTCAGTATATGGACTACAGTAGGGAAAACGTTATTATTTCCCGTTTAAACACAAACGAAACGCATCACAGTAAAATGGGGAAAATGACAACTTTTTGACAGCCTAAAAGTTGATTTTAAGCTTGACGGCAAACTGTTTGGAGCCTGATCAAACGCCGGGTTACCCGGCGTCTGATCTGGCTCCAAACTGTTTGCACTGAACATAAAATATTTAGCGTAAACGCATTTATTGGGAAAGAATAACATTTCTCAACTGTAAAAGCGTAGATTCGGCATTTTAGAATGGAGAAGACGTTATTCTTTCCCAATAAACGCGTTTTCACTGCAATTTTTATTTCCATTGCAAACAGTTTTGGTACCCCGGCGTCTGATCAGGCTCCAAATTGTTTACAATCCAGATTGAAACGAACATTAAGAAATGTAAAAAAGTTGTTTTTTCTGCATTTTATCGCAATGCGTTTGTGTTTCGAAAGCGTTTTTAATAACGGTAAAGAATAAAGTCTTCTCCAATGTATGCAATTATAAAATGCACATCTCTCTCTCTCTCTCTCTCTCTCTCTCTCTCTCTCCTCTCTCCCTTTCTCTCTCTCTCTCTTTCTTTCTCCCTCTATCTCTCTCACTCTGTATGTGTCTGTCTCTCTCTATCTCTCTGACTGTATGTCTCTGTCTCTCGTTCTATCTGTGTCTCTGTCTCTCCGTGGTTCTCTTTGTCTCAGTCTGTACCTTTCTGTTTCTCTCTGTCTACGTCTATGTCTCTCTCTGTCTCTACCTCTCTCTATCTAATATACCTATATGTTTTTCTCTGTGTGTATCTCTGTGTTTCTATGTGTGTGGGTGGATGTTTGGGTGTGTATGTGTGTATGTGTTT
Source organism: Gari tellinella (assembly GCA_922989275.2). Classification (NCBI taxonomy): domain Eukaryota; kingdom Metazoa; phylum Mollusca; class Bivalvia; order Cardiida; family Psammobiidae; genus Gari; species Gari tellinella. The sequence goes on from OV277860.1 coordinate 56,026,156, forward strand.
GTCTCTAACTCTAACTCTGTGTCTATGTCTCTCTCTCTCTCTCTCTCTCTCTCTCTCCTTCTCTTTCTCTGTTTCTCAATGTCTCTCTTTCTCTCTTTCTCACGCTGTGTCTGTATGTCTGCCTGTCTGTCTGTATGTATGTCTCTCTGTCTGTCCGTCTGTTAGTTTCAATACATAAGGTATACTATATCCGGGAACAGCCCTCGCTAATCAACATTAACTGGTCATTTTGAAAAATAAAAAGCAATCACCATCGTATTACGAATTAAGACTAGTCAATTTACATTATCAGGTAACAAAGGTCTACAAACAACATGAAGACGTACATACTGATTTGTTTGGTTATCTTGGCCACCTTAGCAATGCATGGAGAGTGCCAACAACGACGAGCACGAGGCCAACGGCGAAGAGGACCTACAAATCCCTGTAGGATTGTGGTAACTGTATGTACAGCGTTCCCTCTCTTCAACGACACCCATTGGGAGACATAAATTATGTGCGTTGTTCGGAGAGAGTCGTTGTAGAAGGGAAAATTGACTTACATTTTCAAACAGTTTGAATCCTGATCAGACGCCGCGTAACGCGGCGTCTGATCAGGATTCAAGCTGTTTGTCACTCGTCATTAATGGTTTTATGTCAAAATTTCAATTATGTAACTTTGAGAAAAACAGCAGACGACAATTTCAAGCAGACGACATTGCAGCCGAGAAAAGGTTGGACATACATGTTTTGTTTATGGAACTACGGCAAGGGTCGTTGTAAAGTGGGAGTCGTTGTTTGGAGGGCCGTTGTAGGGAGGGAGCACTGTACATATGCTCATGCGTCTATACCCGAATATCTGTCCAAAATATAATACAGTACTCCCTCTCTACATCGGCCCTCTGAACAACGAATCCCTCCTTACAGCGACCATTGCCGTGGTTCCAAAAACAATATAATTATGTCACGGCTGCAATATAGTCTTCTTAAAATTGTCGTCTGCTGGGTTTCTCAAATTTACATATAAGACATTTTGACAGAAAAAACCCATAATGACGAGTGGCAAACAGCTTTAATCTAGATCAGACGCCGCGTTATGCGGCGTATGATTTGGATTCAAACTGTTTACAATTGTAAGCCAATTTTACGGCCTATAACGACCCCTCTGAACAAAGCACACAATCTTAGTCTCCGATTGGGTGTCGTTGTAGAGAGGGAGCGCAAATATATAGAAATTTAACTATCATATGTTATTGAATTACAGTTGATGTAGTACAACAAAACAATAGTTAATGATAATAACGTGTATCCATCTTTTATGCCATGATAGTAAAAACTGCATACGATATACAGTGCTCCCTCCCTACAACGGCCCTCCCAACAACGATACCCTCCTGACAACGATCCTTGCCGCAGTTCCATAAACAAAACAAGTATGTCCAACCTTTTCTCGCCTGCAATGTCGTCTGCTTGAAATTGTCGTCTGCTGTTTTCTCAAAGATACATAATTGACATTTTGACATAAAACCCTTAATGACGAGTGACAAACAGCTTGAATACTGATCAGACGCCGCGTTACGCCGCGTCTGATTTGGATTCAAACTGTTAACGACTGTAAGCCAATTTTCCGGCCTATAACGACTCCCTCCGAACAAAGCACACACTCTTTGTCTCCGATTGGGTGTCGTTGTAGAGACGGAGCGCAAATATATAGAAATTTAACTATCATATTTTATTGAAATACAGTACATGTATATGTAGTACAACAAAACAATAGTTATTGATAATAACAATTAAACATGTATCCATCTTTAATGTGATGATAGTAAAGAATGCATAATATATACAGATTACAGTGCTCCCTCCCTACAACGGCCCTCCCAACAACGACTCCCTCCTTACAACGACCCTTGCCGTAGTTCCATAAACAAAACATGTATGTCCAACCTTTTCTCGGCTGCAATGTCGTCTGCTTGAAATTGCCGTCTGCTGTTTTTCTCAAAGTTACATAATTGACATTTTGACATATAACCCTTAATGACGAGTGACAAACAGATTGAATCCTAATCAGACGCCGCGTTACGCGGCGTCTGATCATGAATCAAACTGTTTGCAAATGTAAGTCAATTTCCCTCTCTACAACGACTCCCTCCGAACAACGCACACAATTTCTGTCTCCCAATGGGTGTCGTTGTAGAGAGGGAGCGCTAATGTATAGAAATTTGTCTACAATATTTTATTGAATTACAGTACATGTAGCACAACAAAACAAGAGTTAATGATAATGTCGTGAATCCATCTTTAATGCCATGATAGTAAAAAATGCATAAGATATATTTATATATACATGTTAAACACCAGAAACTGTAATGTTTACGTGTAATAAATATACTGTTCTGTTCTGTCCTTTTTTCAGGCCGGAGGGAATGGATGTTTCAACAGAAATACATTCCGTACTACCGCACTAAGATTAGTATCTTGCCAAGTAAACAACGGGCCTGTAGGTACATGCCATAAAGTCACACAAGCCAGAGGCCGAATCACCTGCAGGTACAATGGAGAAGAAACTAGTCCTTTCAATTTCAATGACATAAAGCGCATTTGCAAACAGTTTTGATCCTGATCAGACGCCGCCTAACGCGGCGTTTGATCAGGAGCAAAACTGTTTGCCACTTGTTTTGAAATGTATGTAAGTTATGCTGCCTTAAATCTAAATTTTAAACGAAATTGCAGACAACAATATTGAAGCAGACGACAATATGGCGTTTGAGGGTAAACAAACACGAAAAATTTAGTCATGAAAGGGTAAACACCGTCTTACCACCATGCACAATGGTTATTTGCAAACAGTTTGGATCCTGATCAGACGCTGCGTAAAGCGCCGTTTGATCAGAATCGAATCTGTTAAATTCATTAGTCCAAATACCTAAAATTTAAATTTGAGGAATAAAAGCAGCCCAATAAATATTTAAATTTGATGACGTCATGGCAGTGAAGAGGTTTAACGAAATGACCACTCAATACACTAGAATCAGTAGAATGTAGAAAATGGCAATTTCTTTAATGGAAATATCTTTAAACTGCAATGCCGTCTTCTCTAGGGGACACAGTAGTTGAAAGTATCGACTTATCGCGGTAGGTGACGTCAGGCGATAGGTGACGTCACGATAGTCGACTATCGATTATAAGATTAAAACTGCTCTTTTCTAATATCTCGACCTCTAAGGGCCTTTTTCAAAGAAAAAGGCCCTTAGAGGTCGAAATATTAGAAAAGAGCAGTTTATGTCTTAATATTAATTCAATTCCCTATCTGGAATATTGATGAATTTGATATAAGTTTAAAGATTGACGGACATGAGTACTAGACTAGGAAATACAATTACATAAGCAGGAGAAAAGTATGAAAAAATGTGAGATGACAATGCTTTAGCATTCCTTAGTATACAGTAGGATCTATATTAACTACAGTCGAACTTCGATATCTCGAACTCGCTTAACTCGAAATATCCGATATTTCGAAACATAAATTTGCCTTATTTCAAGCTCGGTTTAGGTGAACATACCCGTGTTTCAAAGTTAAAACGCGGCTCAGCCGCGTTTTAACTTTGAAATACGGGTATGTTCGACTTAACCGACTTCGAGATATCGAAGTTCGACTGTATTAAATACTGACATTAGTGACTCCAACTATCGATTGTCTATCGTTATATGTAGTGTTTTCAACTATCGATTACTATCGTGATAGCGAGTGCTGTAGCAACAGTGAGCCCAGAAGCGTGATCAGTTACCACTGTTTGCTGTTTAGGTTAGCAGTTTGGGAACAGTTTGTGCCCCCTGTGCAGCGTACAATACAGAAAACATGTTCTTTCCAAATAACCGCGTTTACGCTTAAAGACATGTCCTGACCTACTTTCGGTGGTAACACCAAACCAGGTATAAAAACATGCAGTCCTTTGCAAGCTGTGCAGTTACTGTTATCTTGTCTAGGGACATACTCATTAAAGCGTCTCATGTGAGGCCTGTACCTTGAATTGTTAGTTTGGTTAAAAAACATTAAAAAAAACCTTGAGTGTGAATATGTCAGGGCCTCTCTAGACATCTTGAGATTAGTGATATTGGCTGAGCACACTTTACTCCTGCTTTACCTGTATTTTCACGCCTAGTGAGAACAATGGGGGTTCCGTCAAATGACTGAGGAAATATCTATAAAGACATTACTTGACCTAGCTTGGGCGGTAACACCTACCCCCGTAGATAGTTTGAGTCAAAGCATGGAGAGCATGCACTTACGGTGGTAGCGGCTAGGCAAAGAATCTGTCATGCGTCTCATGTGAGGCCCGCACCATATATTTGATAGTTTAGTTAGTAAAACCCATTGTAACCCCCTTGAGATCTAATATGTAAGGTCCTCTTAACAAAACTTCAGATGGTTGAGCCGTTGCCTGCATAATGTTATCATGCATTACCTGTTTTCACGCCTAGTGAGAACAATAGGGGATCAATGAATGGATTGGGGTAATGTCTTCAAACTATTATTTACATTGCAGACAGTTTGGAGCCAGTTCAGATGCCGGGTAACCCGGCGTCTGATCAGACTCCAAACTAATTTCCACTCAGATTAAAACTCGCAGTCAGAATTGTCAAAAAGTTGTCATTTTCTATATTTCATTGCAATGCGTTTGCGTTTCAACAGAAGAATAACGCTTTCTGCACTGTATTTCAAACCGGTAGCCAACTCGTAATCGATGGCCATCGACGACCATCGATTTCCTTACTTAACTCATGGCAGGTCTTCTCCGTTGTAGTTGACAGCACCTAATTTCTTCTTTACAGTTGTTTACCGTCGACCCGGAATCAATACTCCACCGACGACACTAGATAGGCCCTTTCTAGGACACAATAAGACTACAGTCTGATCTGGTCTCCAAAATGTTACAACAGACAGAACCAATTAGTACAAACGTGTTTATTGGGAGATTATGGCGTCTTCTCTGCAACAGTATAGTCTACACCAGTTTCTTCATAACAGTCGTGTCCTGTCGACCCCACTACCTGCCCAAGACGATATACACGGCCGTCAACCCTATACTACGATACCAGAGGATACAACGGTAGCAGAGGTAAACAAAGCGAACGCACGAAGAGTAAGTTCCTCAGTGTTTTGAAACGTATGTTCTGTAGAGTAGATTTTTAGACATGAAACCTGTTGGGGTCGATAAAAGATATATCTTTTCATACTGTGAAGACGGAAATATACGTAAAAGCGATAGCTATCTAGGAAATTTTGAGAAAGTTTTTCTCGGAAATGAATAGCAAATAGATATTGATGACATATTCCGATAAATTAACAACGGTTAAGTATATAGTAATTCAATGTTACCTATTTAAGTAAAGGGTAGATATGTCGATTAACTTCTACAGCATGTCACCTTTAGAATGTGTAGGGTTAATATGGCTGTCGCTAATTAACTAAAGGCTGGTATATCCATCCCCCCCCCCCCCCCAAAAAAAAGTTTGTCATCTTGGATTCAAATAGAATCGTGCGTTACAATGCTAAGTAAGAAGAGTAATATTCCACAAAACATACTTAAAATATTAGATGAAACTCTGATATCATATTGCCCATTTCGTAAAGATCTCTGTTACATGAAGTATCTTCACTCGGAAATCGTAGTATCCATAAAACCACGCATACTACCCACTAAAACGTTCTCTATATTCGTTCTTACTTCAGTGTTTACTACCAAATTATAAGAGTTTGAAGTAAAGTAATTATTCTACAAGAGGAAAGAGCTACGATACTTTCACTTTCATTTTAAATATTGTTTTTTGCTCAAAATATCTCATCAGTACACAGTTGACGCTGGTTTTCGAAAGAATTTTCTCAAATTTTGGTAGAAAGCTACAATTGTTCCGTGCACACAAGCTTCACAACATTAAATAATATACTATTTATCGACCCCGTTATGTGTCATGTCTCAAAAATTATCTGCAGAACATAAGTTGCAAGACACTGAGGAACTTACCTTTCGCGCGTGCTCTTTGTTTACCTCTGTTACGGTTGTATCCTCTGATATCGAAGTATATTGATGAAAGCCGTGATATAATCCACACCGACTTTAGCTGTTAGAGCTTTTCTAGTGCTCCCTTTATACAACGGCTTTCCGCATAATGAGTCCCTCCCTACAACAATGATTACTGCTGTTCCCCTATCAAGACAATTTTGTGCAACCTTTTCATGGCTGCAGTACCGTGTGTTTAAAATTGTCGTCTGTTGTTGTTTTCTCAAAGTCACATAGATCGAATGGACATTTTGAAAGGGAAAACCCCATAATGACGAGTGCCAAACATCTTGAATCTTGATCAGACGCCGCGTTACGCGGCGTCTGATCTGGATTCAAGCTGTTTGCAAATGTAATGTCCCTCCTTAGAACAACTCCATCCGAACAATACACATAATAATCATTTTGCTCCCACTGGGTGTTTTAGAGAGAGGGCACTGTTCCTTGAACCTGTTGATGTAATTGCTATTCGTCTATGCCTAATGTTGCAGAGTTGTACATGTATTGTGTGAACCTATAAATAAATCTTGTAAATCATTTAATAATATCTTGTTTTATATGTTTTGTATGACTTTACGAGACAAAACCATATTTGACCTAAACATATTTTGTAAGAGATGCTAAGCGCTAATATAAACGTGTGACCATTAGTTTAGGAAATGATTTATGTTAAACAAGAACTGTCACTATAAGCTGACAATGCCCTCGAATTGATGCTTTGACCTGTGAAATCAGGACCAGATGTTGACAAATTGTAGGTTTTTAAAATGCAATGGAGTAACGCAGAAAGGTGTTGTCCCAATGGGTGTTGTATCCAAGTATGAAGTAAATCAATTCAGTAATAAGGAAGGTAGGAGTAATGTTAAAGTTTTCCGTCAAATTTTATTTTAAGGGTGTATCAAACCCATAAGCGATTTTTTTTAAGGTATGAAACTTTTTTCTATCATTGTTTTTTTTGGAAGAGCTGTTTATGATATATGAAAAAATGAAGAAAAAAATATGGCGGTGTCCTTTTTCTGAGCTGCAGCTATTTGAAAATGGTATATCAATTTTGGACTTTTTTTCAAATTTTACCCATTCCGAGTACAAGCTTTAGTAAAATCTATTTCAAAAGAAAACAAACATGGAAATTTGGGTTTTCTTTATTAATTCATGTCTATGGTGGTATTTTCACATATAGAAACCAAATTTAGACGAAGCAGGCACCAGGTTTGAACAATATGGATCCTTGAATATCAAAAATATGCTTTTTATAGGGCATGATTTTATTAGATTTGTTCATTTTATGACAAAAAGTAAAAACGTTTGAAAATGAAATAGTTCTAGTATTAAACTTTTTCTTATATTCTGCCAGATGAATGACCATGCTAAGGCAGTTCAAAATATGAAAAAAAATTGAAAGGTCAGTGTTGAAAATTTTGAGTTATATTAAAATATCTCCATTTACAAAATTTACAAAAAGTACCATATCGATGATATTTAGAGCTTTATAAATTTCACATTTGGTGCCTGTTTTCTCTTAAATTAGTTTTTGTATAAAGAAATACTACCGTAGACAGGAAATAAATAACACAAAACCAAATTGTTACATTTGTTTTCATTTGTGATTGATTTTATTGAAGCGGGCTGTTTGAAAAGGACAAAATAAGAAATAGTGGGTGGGGTAAATTTTACATGGCCTTAGAGCGCAAAGTTGTTCACCAAAATGTACACTTTTTCTAATGTTTCATTCATCTGAAATAGCTCTTCAATACAAAACCATCATAGAATGTTTTCATATACTTTGAAATTTTCCCAAATGCATGAGTTTCATACACCCTTAAAGGTCAAGGTTATTTAGGGATAAAGGTCAAATAAGTATATGTGAGTTGAAAGGTCTTGTCACAAGGATTGTTGTTTTTATAAAGTCTCATCCGAATGATTAGGCCCGGCGGGGGATAGAATTCGCGACACCTAGCATAGTGGTCGAGTATTCTACCGTTGGACCACGACCGCCGGTAAGAAATAAAGTTGAAAGTTCTGAATTATTTTTATCCTGCATGAAGCAACCACATGTATTAGATACTTCATATAAATCTGGTATAATAATGATAATAATAATACTTTAACCCATTACCCCATAACCTATTTCTAATATGAAGATTAGATGGCCACTTAAAGCAGGTTGAAAGAAAAGCAGAATGTGCCTTAGGGCGCATTCTGCTTTACTTTCAGCCTGCTTTAAGCTATACAATCTACTAGAAAATAGAAAAAAAAATATGAAAATGTTTCATGACTGTATAAATTGGAGTTTTTTTCTTAAGTGGAGGAATAAATTAGAGGTGTAAAAAGGCGTATTTATGAGGTAATGGGTTAAGCGAGTTGGAAGTATTGAGGTTTGACTGTAGGTACATGGTCAATAATCCGCTAGAATTTCTCTTAGTCTACTATTTTAATTTTGCAACATTTGCGTTCAAACAAAGGAAATGATGATGCATTAGATATACTACATATGGTTATTCCATTGAGTGGTGTCGTAATACAATTCCAAATTATACTGTTTAACCTATAGCCTCACTGCCTAAACCCCGAAAACAAAAGTTATTTGTAAACAGTTTGAATCCTGGTCAGACACCGCGTAATGCGGCGTCTGATCCAGATCAAAACTGTTTGACGATCATAACAACATTACTTTGGCCAATTTGTCTAAAATTTAAATTTGAGAAATCATTTCTCAAATTTAATAAAAAGCAGATAAGACAATTGGTTAACCCTTTCGCTCTAAAAGACGCTTAAAAGTGCGTTTACAAACAGTTTGGATCCTTATCAGGATCCAAACTGTTTGACACTAGTTTTGAAATTTCTTCAGTCATACTGCCTTATTTCTTATAAAAAGGGTCGTTTGGTGGTTCTGGAAACTAACGTTTTGCCAAATATCCTACAAAAATAAGAAAAGTTGTTAACAGAAAGTTTCATTGTTCCCTTATAATTGCGAAAACGAATTTTCCCAAGTTTTAGAACTTACAATGAAATATATTCTTTTCAAAACTTCACCTTTTTAGCAGTTTCTTTGCTTTATATTTGGTGGGAGGAATGGAAGAGCCATATACATACCACATGGTTTTGTTTCTAAATTTACTTACAAAGGTCATGTCATCTTCTATATTTGGGCAATGTAAACAAACATTTACAGTAAATCACACTCGTCAATATTGGCCTGTGAATCTCATGCTGTGCCCACTACATTTAAATCTAGCACAAATAAATGCAGTAGTACATTAGGTGTTTAAGACACGTGATTGCTAAATGCAAGGTGGAAGTATAACAAAAAGTTCCTTTAGAATAATTCTGGGTGTATTTTCACCTTGTTTTAAGCTGCCACCTGTCTTTTATATAGCCTATTAAATGCCAAGGAAAATGCAGATTGTGAGAGCGAGGGGGTCATCTCAAAGTAAATAGCCAAACGGACAGTTTTGACCAATTTGAGGATCATCAAAAGAGCATGCTACAGCATGTTTTAGAATGATGAAACTGTACCAGTATGAACCATTAAAGGGACTCGCAACCGGATGGTGTTCTTGTCAAAATAAAATAAAATACTCAAATAAAAGCAAATTTGTGGCATTATTTGGCTTCTGACATTAAAAAAATATGATCAGTCCAAAAAAAGTCTCAAGAATCGTCACTGAATCTTAGATTTTTAGATATTTTCCATCGTTTTTCTATACCGACTAGTAGACGGTATAGTTGTTGTTGTTGCTTCTCTACATGGGCTCAGACATAAACACGAGCCGAATTACGAAGTTGTATGCACTTTCGATGGCTACACATTGAAATACGTTATATCGATCCGAGATAAACGGATAGTTTCCGTGGTCCATTGGTCTAAGCGGTTTCCCCTATTTTGCCTTCTGTCCGCCAATGCCGGGCCCCGGGTTCGAATCCCACCAGAGACCAATATTTTTTTTTATTGAAATACATTTTTTTAAACAGAATTTCTTATCCTAAACTAATTCTTTACCATTTATATAAGCGTTTGACACATATTTACAAATTACTATTTTTAATGCACCATCTGGTTGCGAGTCGCTTTAATAGTCTAAGCTGTAGACCACTTTTATTTGCGGTGAAAGGACCATACAACCTTTTGGTACTATCTTATAGCATATTTCCTCAGGAGTTCGGAAACAATCGTCTGACGCGTATTTAGGTAGTGATAAGGGGAGAGAATTGAGGTTAAAGTTGTCTGCCCTTGGAATTTTAAGCAAAAAATGACATTCTTTTTGGGCTTTTATTTCATGTGTTACAGATTTAAAAGTGGTATTTTGTTAGCAATTATCAATGTAGTTTACCTAAATACAAGTTTTGAAAATGTTTTAGGTTAGTTTTAGACTGACTGAAATCCAAAATGGCCGCCCAAATGGTTATTTTTAGTAACATTTAAGCTTTTCGAGCGATAAAGTTACTTATATTGACTACAATTGATACTCATATCGAACAATTTTAGTTGATTCTTATTGGACATTAATTAAGAAATCATTCTAGCTTTTATTTGATTTGTTTCCTGTAATCCAATGCTGAAATAATCCAAAATGGCCGCCGTATATGCCTACCTTATTAATTTCTACTCACATAAATTTTCTTGATTGAGGCTTTCATTTCATTTGTTAGAGATTTAAAATGGTATTTTTTAAGCAATTATTAAAGAAGTTTTCCCAAATACATATTTTGAAAATGTTTTAGGATAATTTCAGACTCATTGAAATCCAAAATGGCTGCCAAATGGCTATTTTTAGTAACTATTAAGCTTTTCGAGCAATTCAACCACTTTTATTGACTGTTATTGATATTTATGTAAACCATTTTAGTTAATTCTTAATAAACATTAACTGAGAAATCCGATAAGCTTTCATATGATTGGTTCCTGTCATCCAGTGCTGATATTATCCAAAATGGCTGCCGTTTATACCCCTTGTTACTAATTTCTACTAATATAAATTTTCTTGATTTGCCAGTTTATGCAAATATTTTTTGTGTTTGTGTCTTCCAATGCCATTGTGCCAAACATAGTTCATGCTGATAAATGCTGAAGTTGGTAATGCTTTATGAAAGGAATAATAAATGACCTACATTGACCACCATACAATACAAGTGCTTATTTGATCAAGTTTGATTTTTTTCTGATACAGATAACTATTAGGATATAGGTGCAAATAAAAGGGATATTTCTTTACAAAGGTAGCACATATTTATTATTTCTTAGTTCAAAATAAATTTATATAATGTGTAGCATTGTATTAAAGTTGATTTTTTCACCGGGGGTGCAATGCACATACACATATTTGTCACTAGTTTTCGCGGGTTTGTTGAAATTGTTATTTTCAGTTGAAATTAATTATGTTAATTATATACCTATCGATGACTTATAGAGAGTTCTCAGTTAGATAAATTTGATATCGTCACTGTTGATATCATCACTACATGTAGTGATGATATCACTTTTGTGACGTCACGTCATAATTAGTATAGTGATGTCGCGGTAATCAATTTTGTGTGTTTTTTCTGTAAAAACGTCATTAAAATATATACGAGAATAATCAATTCCTTTGATTCCTGCGGACTCGTTTTTAACCAGATAACAACACATTCTCGTGATATATTTTTCATATCAATCCAAAGAAATTGATTATCCCCTATATATCAATGGTGAATATATGTTTACCTGGCCATAGCATGATATATTAAGCCGTGCATTTAATGACTGTTTCAAAGCATGTGTCATTACATTGTTTGAATATACGGAAACAAATGTAAGACATAAATAAACCACTTAATTAGTGATACAAAAACCGCTGCATAGCTAAATACCTGTTTTACTTATTTAACGGGTTCACAGAGGAAACACTGTGAAAATGAATTTGAACGATACTGTGTTTGATCTTTCACAAGTGCAATGTAGTAGGACTGGAAAATAGACTCCAATAAGTAGAGGAAGTATGTGTGGCACATTGACAAATCCCAGTACTTTAATGAAGTCCAATCATTTGATGAAAGACCTAGGCACAAATGAAAAAAATGACTTTATCAGATGAGAGAGATGTTGTATCTCCAATTGAATGTGAACTGCTACAGCAATGTCACTCCTGTTCGGGTTCGTGGAACAAACAGACACAGAGGATACAAAGTCGTAAACATTGAGTTCTGGTGTATCGTAGACAGTTGGGCTATGATCCCGATTATGCACAGCTGTAATATTCCCCCAACTTGTAATGTTCTATGATAACTTTTATCAAAATCAAGAGGTCGACCCAAGAAGGAGTTTCCTGTTAAGCAATCATGACAATATATTAATTATGCCGCTGCTCTGATAAGTGACGATGAGCGACATTCGGCATGAATAAGTGATGTTCATATGATGGCAAGGGGGTCATGTGCCATCACAGTTCTAAAAAGAAGTTTAAATAATTTCTAAATAGGGATAATAGTATTCTAGATAAAGTTACTAAATCAGACCAAGAATATTTGCAATCTGGGCGTATACATGGAATATTCTTAAGGATCATGTCCAAGAAACAATGCTCTTACATTTATACATGTAATAACCCTGTTTTACTTTTAGACGCAATGAGAAGTGAAAGAACAGTCTGTTTGTTCTAGACTGCTTCCTGCGACAGTATTTTGGAAGTCATTGGGAAAAGGGAAAGCGCCTCACTAGGGTTCTTGGTATTAAAATTCTGACAGGTTCTAAAAAGGTTATTAATATTCTGAACCGTTTGAGTCATCGCATAAACCACATGGCAGTAGAAGAACTGAAATCTAAATTAGCGACTTAATTAAGTGAGTGTAAAATGTCAACTCCTAATATATTATTACAACTGGTTTGACAACTGGTCTGGCGTTGGACAATTTTGACCAGTTCTTCTACTCACATGTAGTTTATGCTATGACACATATGGTTAAGAATATTAATAATCTTTCTAGAAAGGTTAGACTTTTGATTCCAAGACCCATAGCGAGGTGCGTTCTTGTTGGGGTTTTTTGTCCATGACTTGCAGCAAACACTATGTCACAGGAAAAGTATTGACCAAACAGGTTGTTCTTTCACTTGTTACTGTACCTAATAGGAAAGCAATTGTCCATGTATATGTAAGAGTATATACGTGTTATATATGTCAACAGTATAGACATACTATAGTTACACCGAATATTTGTTACATATTCCTGGGTGAAAATTAAAACCTACAACCAGATGCTTTTATAAATATTTAAAAGTAAAAGAAAGCAAGATGTATCAATTGACAAATCATCTTATCAAAGTTGCTAATATTATAAAGGTTGGTTGCCAACATTTACTAGCACTTAGCTCATATCATATAAAACCCACACTATATATACTCATAGTATATAACTTTCATTTGCTGTAACTAGCCTGCAATGGCTATCAGTCTAGCGGTTGAGCCTGTGTATAGCACATTTAAGAATAACTTAAAGTCGTCTTGTAGCTCAGTTTGACCCTTCACTAGAGCTTCGACGGTTAAGGGTTCAGGTAGTTAATTGACTTTTTCTAGGTCTTTGATTGAGACTTGCCAATAAAATGTTGCCAGTACAATTGAATTGTATTCAAACTTTGCCCTTTTGACCGTATTACCTTCTATTAGATTTGCATTCGATACAATAGTTCCACTATTGTTAGATCTTTGAATGAACTTCAATTTCAAGAAAATCCTGTCACCCAGACTTCAAGCCTGTGAGGATATTGCCACCTTCATTGAGAATATTAATGTAGCATATATGAAAGGAAGTTAAAATCGCAATGCCTTCGGAGTCTATTAGTGTTTCAGACACATGATCCTTGAGAACATCTCATACATGGTCAGATTGCGAAGAATCTTGATTTGATTTAGTTACTTTCTCTATAATACTATGATCCCTATTTACAGTTTATTTAAAGTTCCTCTTACAACTGCAATGGCACATGACACCCCTTGCAATCATAGGACGCTTATTGTCACTTCTCGGAGCAGCATCATAATCATATTGTCTTAATTGCTTCCATTGTTTCGCATTTTCCCGCATACTCCTTCTTGGATTGACCCCTTGGTTTTGAAAAGTTATAATAGAACATACCGGTTGGGAAATATAACATTGCCATACTGTCTTCGATAGTCAAAAATGCAATGCATCTAGCCGCAGCAGTGACATTGTTATAGAAGCTCACATGATAACCTATGGAATCATTAAATGATGCTGAAAAAATAATGGACGCATATTTGGAGACATGGCTTTTCTCTTGACTGATAAAATCACACTTATTTTATTTGTGCCCAAGAAGATTTGACTTCACTTAAGCACTGGATTTTGTCAATGAACCAGACACGATTTATTGGTGCCCATCTTCTTATCTGTAAAAAAGGAAATACAGCTTGGTTAGTATCAGAGTTTCTCCTCAGAGAGTCCGTTAAATTAGTAAAACGTGTATTTAGTTTCGGGGCGCTTTTTAACCATTAAGTGGTTAACTTAAGCCCCATGTTTGTTTCCGTAGATTTAAAAAAAATGCTACTGACCCATTCTTTGAAAAACTTATTAAACCTCCTGCTTGATATACCATGCTACAGCCAGATAAGACGTATATTCTCCATTTATATACAATCAACTGAAAATAACAATTTCCACTAACTCGCAAAAACTAGTGATAAATATGTTTTTATGTACATTACATATCCGGGAACAAAAAATGGGCTTTTATACAGTGCTACACATTTTATAAAATTATTTTGATACTAAGTAATAATAAATAGGTTCAACACTTGTAAAGAAATATCCACTTTATTGGCTCCTATATCTTACAATTTATCCAAATCAGACAAAATCAATCTTGACCAAATAAACATGCACTTTGATTGTATGGTGGTCAAAACAGGCCACTAATTATCCTGTAAAAGCATTATCAACTTCAGCATTTATCAGCATGAGCTATGTTTGGCACAATGACATGGAAAGACACAAACAAAAGAAACATTTGCATAACCTTTCAAATCAAGAAAATCTATATTTGTAAAAATAAGTCAAAAAAATGGGAATAAACGGCAGCCATTTTGGATAATATCAGCACTGGGTGACAGGAACCAATCAAAATAAAGGCCAACCCAATTTTGCAGTTTATATTCAATAAGAATTAACTAAAATTGTTTACATAAAAATCAATAAAAGTCAATAAAAGTGGTTATATTGCTCGAAAAGCATAATAGTTACTAAAAATAGCCATTTGGCAGCCATTTTAGATTTCAATGAGTCTGAAATTATCCTATAACATTTTCAAAATATGTATTTGGGGAAACTTCTTTAATAATTGCTTAAAAAATACCATTTTAAATCTCTAACAAATGAAATGAAAGCCTCAATCAAGAAAATTTATGTGAGTAGAAATTTATAAAGTAGGTATACACGGCGGCCATTTTGGATTATTTCAGCATTGGATTACAGGAAACAAATCAAATAAAAGCTAGAATGATTTCTTAATTAATGTCCAATAAGAATCAACTAAAATTGTTCGATATGAGTATCAATTGTAGTCAATATAAGTAACTTTATCGCTCGAAAAGCTTAAATGTTACTAAAAATAACCATTTGGGCGGCCATTTTGGATTTCAGTCAGTCTAAAACTAACCTAAAACATTTTCAAAATTTGTATTTAGGTAAACTACATTGATAATTGCTAACAAAATACCACTTTTAAATCTGTAACACATGAAATAAAAGCCCAATAAGAATGTCATTTTTTGCTTAAAATTCCAAGGGCAGACAACTTTAACCTCAATTCTCTCCCCTTATCACTACCTAAATACGCGTCAGACGATTGTTTCCGAACTCCTGAGGAAATATGCTATAAGATAGTACCAAAAAGTTGTATGGTCCTTTCACCGCAAATAAAAGTGGTCTACAGCTTAGACTATAACAATTCCTCGCCAGTAAAACTTGTAAATGGGTACAATAGATCAGTCTGTCCCCATATCCAATCAATCAGCCCATTTAATTTTAAGCATGTGACTTTCAACCTAGATTTCTGACCAGGTATCATTGGTTGATAATTTGCAAATGATAGGTCTAAATAGAAACCATACAGCTCCGCTGAAAAATGCATAATTATGGAGTACTGGGTTAAATCAACAAAACCAGGACAGACGCAATCCAGAACAATCCAGTATTGCAGCATCAACAAAATATTTCCAAGATTTAATCTAGTATGAGTAATGGCGTATATAGAGGCCTAAGAGGGTAAACCCTAAGTGGGCTTTCCACGAAACCGCAGTAGCTGCGGTTTCGTGGAGAGAGTTTGGAAATAATAAAGACTATTGATATACATGTATATATATAAAGGCTAACGCTAGTGTTGCATTAGATCATTAGATTTGAACCGTTGGCACAGACGTTCATCCTTGATTCTTTCTGCACAAGGTAGGTTTTGTTAACTTTTCTACTGCATGATGTGGTACTAGTATAGTGGCACATTGTTCTTTCCTGTTTATTTGAAACTAACACAAATACAGCGTGAGTAAATGTAGAAGACGACAGTGTTACTGTTTAGTGATTTTTTTTATTATCATTATTTTTTTTATAAGTGGTCATCACTTTGGAGCCTGATCAGATGTCCAGTTACTCGGCGTCTGTCCCAGCACCCGACTACTTGCGATTGCTATTTTGTTTTAGTACACTGGGTATTTATTAACTAATTACTCCAGAGCCCTAAGTTTTACAAGTTTAACATTTTTTCCCTCAAAATTCAACATGGAAATTGGTTGGGACGCAAGTTCCAAAAACATTAGTAATGGTCCTTCCCCTAGCTATTACTTACACGATACTGATAATGACAAGTGATTACTACTAACCCATTTAGCAAACAGAAAATATCCATCCTTCAGGGCATTTTAACTTAAGTTTGGAAGGGGCCTTAGCCTTTCATTTTGGGAAATTCAAGCGCGATTTACAGCCAAATTTGGAAAGTAAATTGACTTTTAAGAAAAACAACATAAATACAGTAAATAAAAGTTGCTTTAATTTAATAAAAGTTGTTTTACATTTAAACAAGACTGGTAATTGAATACGACACTTCTAATGTAGTTTCATCCTCAAGATTTATGGTTTTTGTCGTGAGAATCATTTAATGCATTGTATTTTTGGGAAATTATTTCGTCAAAATTGAGAAAAAAGACGCTCTTTGCAATTGGGAAGATACCTGTTGTAGGCCCCTGTTATAGAAGGTTGAAAAAGCCCTGTTCTTAAGGCGCATTCTGCTGTACTTTCAACCTGCTTTTGATCAACCTGATTATAGTTTACATCATGATAGGATATAGATAATATACAATGTATATTGTGTTGCATATTCATTACATCGTCTTCAGTGGGGGAGGGGTAAATTAATAAATTAAATGCACAAAGGTCGTGTCTTATTAAGTAATGGGTTAAGAAAGAAAAGCGTATCCCCTACTGTATCGGCTGCTTTGAAGTCTGTAATTTAACGTGCAGTATTCATTTTAATTGAAAAAGTAGAGATACTGTTTCGATCTAGATAAGACACTAGAGTTCTAGGATACTGATCTGGAACATTTTTGGAATGGTGATCGGTAGGGAAAGGTTTATTTATCCTTCGTTATCCGAATACCACTGACACAGACGGATTAACTACATTTATATCATACCGCGCGGCTCTGCGCGTGATTAAAACCATTATTTAAGTTTGGTAACACACAGATATTTATTACACTGTGTGACCGAATAATATTCATACGCGCTGTCAAAACAAAAAAATGGCGGACTCTGACCTAGCTGGCAACGATCGAGTGCCAATAGACGGAAGGGGACTAGAAACAATAAAATCAACGGTATTCACTATTCAGAATGTTCGGTGCATTTTATACGGTACGGATCCTACGGCACAACTGACCACGAGTATCTGCAGTTTACCGAGTCAAACTAAAACCAGTAAGCCAGGCGAAGCCTCAAGGGACGCAACGTTCGAACTGTTCCGCCTCAATTTTGGTCATATCATACAAGTCCTGGTCGCTGTCCTGTTAGTATCACAATCTACAAGATTTTAAACGATGACCTACCGGCTACTCTGGTCCCAGCCATCCTTTCACAATTCAAAGCAGAGTGACAACAATCCAGTCCAATTAAATAATGCAGTCGACATCTCGTTTATTATCTAAATCCATCACAGCTCAAATAGATTTGGAAAGTTTTATATTCTAACACAGTTCGTAGCGAATTTTCTCCTATTTATGCACAATCCTTTGCCACCGTTAGTACAGAATCTAGATCATCAACCCTAGATACATGTCTCTGGCGGTTTCAACATTTTTGGCTCTCCGATTCATGGTGGAAATTTCCATTTTCACAATAGCACAGAAGGGCCGAATGTTCCAAAACGAAGACGGGTTTTAAACCATATCGATAGTGAAAGTGATGAGTAGAAATTCAAAATCTGTGTTTGTGTCTTCGTTCAAAGTTGAAATAAAAATACGGCGCGGACTTGACACAGCCTAATACTGCTAGTAGAGTGATGTCACGTCTGTGTTTCCTTTTATGGCAAATATTTGTGACGTTATGATGTGACGTTCTTAACTGTAACTTAAAATGTTTTTGCGGCGTGATTTTATAATCACCTTTCACAGTTAACTTAAATATCAGAAAGATTCTAAATCTAAATTCTAAATCGAATAATGGCTTATATAGTGACATTAAGTCAATAAAACATCGAGAAATTTGGAACTTCTTTTTCCCAGGCACTTAGAAAACCTTATTTCGCCTTCCATTGATTGTTTCTATATAAGGAACACCGTACTACAACCTACTTTACTCCTGAGAAATTGGCTATAAATATGAGTGTGTGTTGGATATGATATAACACAGATATAAACAAAATATCGGGCTGATCAGGGTATGTCAATGTTCTAGCTAAGCGTTTAGTATTTAAGATATTCACTGACATAAAACTGACTGACAATTGACGGTACAATCATGTGAAATTCTGTATCATTTGAATGATTACATGTACAAGATAGTTGTTTTGACATCGGAACGTATTGTTTATCCATTTTTTACCACAACCTGTAAGTTAACACGGGTCTATGCTTAAAATACGAATGCTTCTGTCATGTTTGAATCATTTTCAAAATAAAAAAAATATTTTTTACTTAACATGTAAGTATCAATGCATAGGATGCTCTATTTACTTTGCAAAACGCGATTTATCGAGATGGGGGGTATCGAAAATTGGTAAGGACATACCACAGATATTGACAGACACAGAACGCAAAAGGCGGCGGATAACGATAAACGCAGACTTTTGAAGAGAGATAAAGTGAATGTTTTTTAGTTTTCCGCAAGGTAGATGATTCAAAAGTCTTTATATTTAGTTGATTTGCTCATCTGGATATTTCTAATACTTGTTGTAGGTTTCAGCACACAGTGACCACATGAACAACTTCACAAGTCCAATAAAATGAATTGTTTGACAGATTAAACCGTTACACCTGCTTTGTGAAATACTAGTCATTAAACATAACACACTTACCAACCTATCTCGATTTCTCTTTCTCTCTCACACACATCTGTCTCTCTCATTCGCCCTTCCGAAACCTCTCTCTCTCTCTCTCTCTGTATTTTTGTATCTGTCTCTGTCTCTCTGTCTGTCTCTCTATTTCTCTCTCTTTCTCTCTCTCCAAATAGCCTATAGACGACGGAACTAATAAACCTAACTTAACCCCACTTTGTTTTAATACATTGAGTATAATGTATCTGGAAACAGCCCTCGTCAATCACCATAAACTGATCCTTCTTGTAAAAAAATAAATAAAATTAAAAGCAATCAACATTGTACTCGTATTACGTAGTAAGATTGGTAAATTTTACATTTTAAGGTAACAAAGGTATACGAACACTATGAAGTTGTACATACTGGTATGTTTGGTTGTCTTGGCTACCCTAGCAATGCGTGCAGACTGCAATCGACGAAGAAGATGTATGTTTGTACATAGTGTACTGTCCGGCACAGAGTGCGTTAACACAAGCATATTCCGTTTGACCCGTGAAAGACTCACCAATTGCAGAAAAAACAACGTGATTGGCAGATGTACTCGGAACGTAAACGGAAACGGTCGAGTATCCTGCAGGTACTATGAAGAAAAAGATAGTCCCTTTCACTCTCAATGACGTCCTAAAGCGCATTTGCAAACAGTTTTGATCCTGGTCAGACGCCGCATAACGCAGCGTCTGATCAGGATCAAAACTGTTTGCCACTTGTATTGAAATTACATTCGTTATACTTGTACATTGTACTACCTTAAATCTAACTTTGAAATGATATTGCTGCAATGCAGACAACAATATTGAAGCAGACGACAATATGGCGGTGATCGAAAACATTTGATCATGAAAGGTCAACACTGTCTTACCCAAAACACAATGGTTATTTGCAATTAGTTTGGGTCTTGATCAGACGCTGCGTAAAGCGGCGTTTGATCAGAATCTAAATTGTTTGACACACATTTCAAATATATTGTTTTTAGTCAAAATATCTTAAAATTAAATTTAAGAAATAGAAGCAACCTAATAACTATTTAAAATTGATGACGTCATGACGGCGAATAGGTTTGACGAAATGAACACGCAATACACTAGAATGTAGATAATGGTAAGTTCTTGGATGAAAATTTCTTTTAACTGCATGTCAAGTAGTTTGGAGCCTGGTCAGACGCCGGGTTACACGGCCTTTGATTTGGATCTAAACTGTGTACAATGGGTATTTGGGTTTAAGCATAGAGGTTTGTCATAAAATGGAATTTCCTTTCATTTCGACAGAAAACTGAGATAATTAACATTATAGAAAGCTGTTGCCTATGGTAATACGTTTGTTTATTAAATATTAGCATCTTGTTTCAACTTACTAAATGTACCTGAAAATATTTTGACATCAGGTCTGTTTTAAATGTGTTTGTCGTTTGCCAGGGCTGCCATTTCTCCGGATTTTTCCTAAATCTCCGGATTTTTTCCCAGTTCATGGTAGCTTAAAGCAGGCTGAAAGTAAAGAAGAATGCGCCCTAAGGCGCAATCTGCTTTACTTACAGCCTGCTTTAAGTAGCCGCATGTCAACAAAACAAGAAAAAGGCTATGGGGTAAAGGTACGATTCGTAAAATCGCACTTGAAAAATGCAAATTTGGAAATCTTAGGATTTTTCATGTCAACTTATGGCAGCCCTGGTTTGCTATATGTCTCAACAACAACAAAACAGTTGCAACACTGTCAGCGTTATTTTTTATATTTAAGTACATACTCTCCTTACAGTCCTCGGGTTTAATTACAACAGGGGATTTTTCTTTTTATTTGTTTGACTGAGATAATCCCTTCTGTCAAGAGCTATATATGTACAGTCGAACTTCGATATCTCGAGGTCGGTTATGTCAAACATACCCGTAGTTCAACGTTAAAACGTGGCTTAGCCACGTTTTAACTTTGAACCACGGGTATTTTCGACTGAACTGAACATGAAATAATGTAATTCATGTATCGAAATATCGGTTAGTTCGAGTTAAGCGAGTTTGAGATATCGAAGTTCGACTGTATATAATACATGAGGGACGGATCGGTGTTTTGTTCCCATGCGCTGTTTCGCAGTGAATGTGATTTCCGTTTCGAAATAATCTTCATTAAATTATCCTTCGTACCATTCACCGGCGCTATATACAGTGGAGAAGACCTTACTCTTTCCCAATGAACGCGTTTAAGCTCAAACTAGTATTTCCATTGCAAACAGTTTGGAGCCAGATCAGATCAGACGTCTGGTAACCCGGAGTCTGATCAGGCTTCAAACTGTTTGCCACTCAGAGTAAAATAAACTGGTCAGAAAGGTCGAAAATTGGGTTTTCTTGTCATTTCATTGCTTTGCGTTTGCGTTTCGTTTTGCGTTCAAACGGGGAAGAATAATGTTTTCTCCACTGTGGCATATTCACTATCGCAGTGCCATAGATAAAACACAACACTTCAGATAACTTTAATACAGTGGAGAATCTGTTATTCTTTCCCGTTTAAACACGAACGTACGCAAACGCAAAACACTAAAATGTAGAAAATAACAACTTCTTGACAATTCTGACTATTGATATTTAGCTGAGTGGCAAACAGTTTGAAGCCTGATCAGACGCCGGGTTACCCGGCGTCTGATCTGGCTCCAAACTGTTTGTATTGGAAATAATAGTTTGAGCGTAAACGCGTTTATTGGGAAAGAATAACGTATTCTCCACTGTACAAGCGCGTTAATTGGAAAATAATTACGTCTTTTTTCGTCACAGGCGTGTCTGTTTTATATGTAGACCTCGACTCTCAGACTTGAAACAATTTAACCAATCAGGAATTATCAGAAATATAGTTTCGCTGATAGGTCTCTTTTATATGTGGACCTCAACACGCTGAAACAATTTAACCAATCAGGAATTATCAGAAATATAGTTTCGCAGACATGTCTGTTTTAAATGTGGACCTCAACACGCTGAAACAATTTAACCAATCAGGAATGATCAGAAATATAGGTCAGTGACCACTTGCTTGCAATGCAGTACTCTCATTGGCCAATAGACTGAAATAGCCTGGACTGGTATTCTGTTGGTTTTTTCACATTAATCTTATAGTTTAAACATTTAAAACAATGAGATACAGTCTAAACTACTGCTGTTACTATGTCATCATTTCTAAATTTAGCGTGGTTATTCTCTAAATTAAGCATGTGGGAAATTCTGTTTATAAAATGAAACAAAATAAAAATGGTTAGTTTATTTAATGAATACTGTACCCCCAAAAAACTTAAACCTGCGACGGAATATCTATTTTAACCCTTTACCTGATAGCCTGTGTCTAGTTTTGAAGATAGGTGACCACTTAAATCAGGTTTAAAGTAAAGCAGAATGCGCCTTAAGGCGCATTCTGCTTCACTTTCAGCCTGCTTTAAGCTTCCTTGTGCTAGAAAATAGAAAATAGCTGTGGTAGTGTACACTAATTCCTTTACAGTTGTATCCCGCGGACCCCAGCACCAATCCGATTCAATCAAGTCCACACCGACGACACTAGATAGGCCCTTTCTAGGCCAGAGAAAGACTACAGTCTTATCTAGTCTCCAAAATGTTACAACAGACAGAACCAATTTAGTTCAAACGTGTATATTGGGAGATGATGACGTATATTCTGCAACCAGTTTCTGCATTACAGTTGTGTCCTGTCGACCCCACCACCTGCCCAAGACACCGATATCATCCACACCGACGACAGTAGTTAGAGCCTTTCTATGACAGAAAAAGAGTTACTCTTTGAACCCTAGTCCCGCATATAGGCGTCCTTTTCAAACAGTATATATGTGAATAGTAACAATGTCCTATGCAAACAAAGAAAACCCCAGATCAGAGGGTTCCTTTCGGAGCCCTCTGATCAGGGTCATCACTGTTTGTCATAATGCTTTAGACATTGACAAAAACAACCCTTAAAAGCCAGAAATGGATTAGACTAAAATGGAAACTGGAATTGTCCATTTAAAGTTTCAGTGATACCATATTTAGATTTCCAAAATTTCGAGCGCGTTTTAGGAATCGTACCTTTAACACTTTTGATGGCAGGCACTATATGATTAAAATAGTTATGCAAACAGTTTGAATCCAGATCATAAGCCGCGTTACGCGGCGTCTGATCTGGATTTAAACTGTTTGACATCCCACAAATTTTTTCCTAAGACATGTTCTAATAGAATCCCTTGTAACTTTCCCTGCATTAAGTCGAAGGCCTGTCTTTTATGTCGTTAGTTATTATGTTTAGTGTGCATATAGAGAGTCTGTAGCTTTTTAGTCCTTGCTTTTGTCCGTGGTGCAGATCTCTCTCAATGGAAATGCGAACAGTGCAAATCCTGATGAGCCGCCGCAAAAATTGGCATCTCATCAGGGTCTACACTGTTTGCTAATATCTACTTTTGTGAAACATGCCAGTTTGTGGGTCAACTCTTTCACTGCTAATGACGCCATAAGGCGACTTTGCAAACAGTTTGGATCCTGATAAGACGCCGCGTAACGTGGCGTATGATCCGGATCCTAACTGTTTGACACCCGAATCGATACTTCTTCAGTCGAAAATGCTCTAAATCTTACTTGAAAACATATTACAGATGACTACATGTATATGAATGCAGATAATAATTTGGCATTGAGATTTTTAATCCTTTCACTCTCAATAACGCCAAAGATACGTTTGCAAACAGTTTTGATCCTGATCAGACGCCGCTTTACGCGGCGTCTGGTCAGGATCTAAACTGTTTGACATTCTTTTTGTAATTTTCTTCAGTCATGCTGCCTTAAATTTAACTTTGAAACGATATTGCAGACAAAAATATTGATGCAGACGACAATTCAACGGTGTACTTCCAAATGGGACTTTCTGTACTAAAGATAAACGCGTATTAAGCAGTCACTGAAACCCAGATGAAAATAGAAAGGTATCAGCTTAATGCAGAATAAGCACAATACACGAAGCTTCTTGTAGGAGCTTCATGTTCCTCGTTTGATCGGCATTTGGCAGTAACCAGTTTTTAGAGATCTCGGTGTTTCTTTGTTGAATGGCTGCTTAAGACAGCATGTCCCCAAATGTAACTTGCGTTTGCATTGCTCCCTCCATACAACGGGCCTCCGAACAATGATTCCCTCCCTACAACAATGATTGCTGCAGTTCCCCAAACAAGAAAGTTTTGTCCAACCTTTTCACGGCTGCTGTATCGTCTGTTTTAAATTATCGTCTGCTGGGTTTTTTTCTCTCAAAACCACATAATGGACATTTTGACAGAAAAAATTATGAGTGATAAACAGATTGAATCCAGATCAGATGCCGAGTAACGCGGCGTCTGATCTGGATTCAATCTGTTTGCAATTGTAAACCAATGTCCCTCCCTATTACAACTCCCTCCGAACAGCACACAATATTTGTCTCCCATTGGGTGTTGTAGAGAGGGGCACTGTACCTTGAACCTGTAGATGTAATTGCTTTTCATATATATGCCTAATGTTGCAGATTTGTACATGTATTGTGTGAACCTATAAATAAATATTGTAAATCATTTTAGAATCTCTTTTGTTTTATGTTACAATGTGTATGACTTTAGATGACATAAAACCAGAGTTGGCCTAAATCATTTATTGAAAGGGATGTAGAGCATTTGTTAAAATGAGTTTAGGGACTGATTTATGTTAAAAAATCAATATCATTCGCAATGCCACTTGAACAATGATATCATCATGTTTTCCCAGTACATGTATTCTTAAAGACATCTCCTGACGACCTTTTGATCATAACGCATTGCCAGACAATTTCCTTGCAAAAGATCTTATCGGTAGCAAAGAACCATTGAAGCTTTTCGTGTGAGACCCAACCTTTATATTTGATAATTTGTTAGAAATAAACATTGAAAATCACTAGAGCATGAGTATAATCTGGGCCTCACCAGGTAAATTGAGATTGGTATAGCATGTGCTGCATGCTTTGACAGTTAAAATTCACACCTATCGAGACAATGGGGGTAGTCCATCAATGGACTAAGGAAAAGTCTTTAACTCAATATTTTGGTCACTTTTCTATCTGAGTATTGGCCCTATCCCCTTTCATGATGAGCCCGCTGATCAGGGTCTGCACTGTCTGTAAGTATTGCAATATAGTCATTAGTGTACATACAAAACTATATTAAGTAGAGGCGAAAGTTAAAGACGCTAAAGCTACATTAATTTAAAGTCCGTTTTTTATAGCGAATTGGGTAAAGTATACTAAAATAAAAGGTCCCTTTAAAGGAATTTCTACTTTGCTTTCAATCTGCTTTAAGAATTGATCTGCTAGAACGCATGACATATTAGAAAGATAGATCTTCTAAAGGGGCGCGTTTATTCACTTGGAATAAGGGGATATCTCTTTTTTTAAGTTATCGAGGCTTCACTGTGTCTATTTTGATTCTGTTTAACCCGCCAATTCATAAAATGCGTCTTTTAATTTATTCTTCAGCAAAAAAATAGTTCCATATTACACAGTTGTAAATATGCCGAGCATAAGACAAAAAATTCATATCCTATCAGTCTATCACATCGTTGCTTAGAGCAGGCTGAAATTACAGCAGCATTCTGCTTTAATTTCAACATGTTTAAGTGGTTACCAGTCTTCAAAACTAGAAACAGATTAGGCCTATGGAGTAATTCACAGGTACATGACACACAGATCTATATCTATTACAAAAAAGGCGAAAAAAGGAAAAACATTTTTTTTTTTTACAAAGACTTCTATTACCGTATATATAAAGACAAGTTGTTTTTATATATACGGTAAAAGAAGTCTAGTTAAAACAGTTGCTTGTTTGTAATTGATCTAGATCTATGTGTCAATTACATGTGGAGTAATTAGTAAAGATCAGGGCTGCCATAAGTTGACATGAAAAAACCTAAGATTTCCAAATTTGCATTTTTCAAGAGCGGTTTTACGAATCGTACCTTTACCCCATAGCCTGTTTCTAGTTTTGTTGACATGTGGCTGCTTAAAGCAGGCTGAAAGTAAGGCAGAATGCGCCTTAAGGGTGTATCAATGTCATGAATTTGGGAACTTTTCAAAGTACATGAAAACACTCTATGATGGTTTTGTATTGAAGAGCTATTTAAGATGAATGAAAAAATAGAAAAAGTGTACATTTTGGTGAACAACAGTTGGCTCTACGGCCATATAAAATTTACCCCACCCACTTCCTCTTATTTTGTCCTTTTCAAACAGCCCGCTTCAATAAACCCCATTTTAAATGAAAACAAATATCATACTTTGGTTTTGTGTTATTTATTTCCTATCTATGGTAGTATTTCTTCATACAAAAACTAATTTAAGAAAAAAAAGGCACCAGATGTGAAATTTATAAAGCTCTAAATATCATCGGTATGGTACTTTTTTGTAAATTTTGTAAGGGGTGATAACTCTTTTTACTTTAATAACTCAAAATTTTCAACACTGACCTTTCAATTTCTTTTCATATTTTGAACTGCCTTAGTATGGGCTTTCATCTGGTAGAATATAAGAAAAAGTTAAATACTAGAACTATTTCATTTTCAAACTTTTTTACTTTTTTTCATAAAATAAAAAATCTAATAAAATCATGCCCTATATAAAGCATATTTTTGATATTCAAGGATCCATATTGTTCAAACTTGGTGCCTGCATTGTCTAAATTTGGTTTATATATGTGAACATACCACCATAGACATGAAATAAATAAAGAAAACCCAAATTAACATTTTTGTTTTGTTTTGAAATAGATTTTACTGAAGCTTGTACTCTGAATGGGTAAAATTTGAAGAAAAAAATCCGAATTTGACATACCTTTTTCAAATAGCTGTAGCTCAAAAAAAAAAGGACACCACCATATATATTTTTTTTTCATTTTTTCATTCATCATAAATAGCTCTTCCAAAAAAACAATGATAGAAAAAAAAAGTTTAATACTTTAAAAAAAAATGGCTCATGACATTGATACACCCTTAAGGCGCATTCTGATTTACTTTAAGCCTGCTTTAAGCTACCATGTACTGGGGGAAAATCCGAAGATTTAGGAAAAATCCGGAGAAATGGCAGCCCTGAAAGATAAAACAAACAGTGCGGTCTTTTTGCAAAATAATATACATGTACATGCACTGGTACTGGTAGGGTTAATATTTAGCGGAGAGCGTAGTGGAAACAACCCCACTTCTTTTCCAACCTTTTTAATTTATTAAAACAAACACAACATGTTGTTTTACTAATTCCAAGTTTCAGTTAAGCCTTTCTCACACAGATCACGGTTGGGCACACGGTTCCAATACGGTATACTCGGTTATACACGGTTTGACTGGTACGAATGTAGCACAAGTATGTACGAACAAAGCACGGATATAATTGGTCAAGCAAGGTTTGTCACGGTTTGAACACGATTTGCAAAACGATTTTCATACGATTGTTGTACGGTTCCAAGTACGGTCTAGTACGGTCTGTTACGGCCTAGTACGATTAAACACGACTTTTACTGGATTAATTGGACATTTACAGGGTTTACATACGGTCCCACCGACTTTTGCTCCATACGATTTATATACGATATTGACACGGTTGAGCTCACTCGTGTTAAGTGGAATTCATGTGCGGTTGTGTATACGGTCTCGTACGGTCTCACACGGTATCTCATGGTCTTGTACGATCGCTAATACGATCATACACGGACATGGCACACGTGCCAGTTTTTTAAATTTTTTAAAAATCATACACGGCTTTCACGGATACACTCGAATGGCCCGAGTGTAACTCGGATAAGGCCACGGTTGGTTCGGTTGTATGTACGGTTTACACGGGTGGCCAACCGTATAAGCCGTGTGTTCTGTGTACAGAGCTATTTCGTGTTTTCTACATTAGTGTAGGCTACGCAGTTTTATGGTTCAAGAGAGATAACCAATACACAACGGTAACGATACATTACCTCCCTTGTTCCCCACCTGTATGATTAATCGGATAACTTCGCCATCTGCTTGTGACAATGCGTTGAGTCATTTGTAAACAAATGTGCAGTTGCGGATCGAGAGAAAATAGAAAATGGGTTATTAATAGATCACAATAGAAATACAAAACAAATGTGAAAAGAGAAACTCAAAATGCTGTTTGGTCATGTTACAGTAAAACCTCTCTATTACGGCCACTAAAATTATGTTAATAGGTATTTACGGCAGGTGACTGCTCAAAGCAAGGTGACAGTAAAACAGAAAGCTCCTATAGGAGCTTTCTGTTTTACTGTCACCTTGCTTTAAGCTGTCATCTGTCTTTTAAATAGTCATTAAGCCATCATTTTCGTGGTCGTTGTAGAGAGATTATATTGTAATAACTATATGTTATGTTTAACGTTTAACAAGTTCTTTCATATGAGATCACAAGAAGTTGTCATAAACGCAAAACATAACATATAAACATGCATGCACGTACATGTAAAACCTCTTTATTACGACCACTAAAATATGGCTTGTTGATTGTATAAAAGCCAGGTTACAGCGTAAAGCAAGTTGTCAGTAAAACAGAAAGTTCCTAAAAGGAGCGTTCTGTTTTACTGTCACCTTGCTTTAAGCAGTCACCTGTCTTAAACATCTAATAATTCACACAATTTCGAGGTCGCAATAAAGAGAGGTTTTACTGTTACAGTGGAGAATCTGTTATTCTTCAAGTCCCAATAAACGCGTTTACGCTAAAACTATTATTTGCAGTGCAAACAGTTTGGAGCCAGATCAGACGCCGGGTTACCCGGCGTCTGATCAGGCTCCAAACTGTTTGCCACCAAGATAAACAAGAATTATCAGAATTGTCCATAAGTTGTTATTTTCTACGTTTTAGTGCTTTGCGTTTGCGTACGTTTGCGTTTAAACGGGAAAGAATAACAGATTCTCCACTGTACTCAATGGGCTGAGAAAAATGGCCAAACAGCTTTTTGAGATTTTTCACCTCACAATTTATGGTCTGCATTTAACCCATACAATGCTACAATATCGACTGCTGAACTATTATTTTCTGCACTATTTTTACTCCTTTTTCTAGTTTTGAAAATAGGTCACAGCTTAAAGAGGATTCAACATAAAGCTGAATTTCAGGCGCATCCTGCTTAACTTTCAGCCTGCTTTAATTTACATGTACCATCTACTAAGAAAGTGCATGCCCTGACTGTATAAAGTGGAATTATTTTCTTCAATAAAGGAATAGATATAAGTCGTAAAAATGCGTATTTATGGGGTAATGGGTTTAGGCGCGCATTTTACTTTACTTTCAATCTGTTTTAATAAGCTACCATCTGCTAGGATATAGAACATATTTCTGTATGCTTGTTTTTTCGTAATCAATGTCAAAGAAATAAAGTTTAAACTTTTTTTTCTTTTTTTTTAAGCGCTGCATGTTACGCGGCGTCTGATCTGGATCCAAGCTGTTTGCCACTCGTATTAACTTTTTCGAAAGATTAAAAATATCAATTTTTAAAAAACAATTAAATTCGCAGACGATATATTTTTACCAGACGACAGTTCAGCTTGATATAATATACATAGAAGGGTTAATGACACATTTCTAGTAATATAAAACGTTTGAGTTGAGTCTGAGTTTGTTCTAAAGAATTAAATTGGTCAGATTTGAGCCTAGGATCAAATCTGACCAATCAAATGCCGGAGAACGACTCCAGACTCAACTCAAAAGCTTTTTAACCTTGGACACAGGAATGAATTTGATCAAACGCTGAGTAACTGTTTGACATTCAAAACGATATATTTCTTTAGTCAAATATTAATTAAAATTTGGATTCGAGAAATAAAGGCATAATTATGACAATTAATTGTTAAAAGCAGATGACGTCATGATAGTTAAAAAGAAGGCTAATTGATTGCATTAAAGACACGTGGCAGCTTAAGCAATGTGAGCGTACTACAGAAAGCTCCCAAAAGAGCTTCAGTTTTTACGTTAAAATCATCTTGCTTTTAAGCATCCACCTGCCTTAAACACAAAATGATGAACTTAATTAAGTGGTCGTTATAGAGAGGTTTTGCTACGGTATCACATGAGTTGGTTTGTGATATGTATGACTCTGTCATAGAGTAACTCGGCGTCTGATCAGGATCTAAACTCCGAATTTGCAGATTCATAGTTTGTCGCATACAGTGGTAAAAGGATTAATTAATACACATAATCACTGAAAAGTACGTTTCATTTGAATAAAACATCACAGATAATATATCGGCCGGGGTAAAACATTCGAGGCCTAACGAGCCTATTGCGTGTGTGCCCCGAACTGAATATCTCAAGATACGCGAATGACAAAAAGCATCCGGAGAAAAATTCTTTAACAAGACATTTATTGAAGAAAAACAGGCACACACTTCTTAATTCATAAAAATGTTCATTTCTAGTTGAGTATCTCTTGCGTTGCAATGCTCTAAGTGTTGAAAAAATAATTCGAAAATGCGCACACCTATTTTTACCTGTCACATTAATGATATGCATCACATAATAAGGGGATCGGTAAGGGGGAATCGGTTAATTAAAAAAATACTACAAATCCCCTTCGATATAAAATCTGCATTATTTTATCCCTAAAGTTTATAGCAATTCTTTAAAAAGGTTATATAGTGTATGATTGGAAGAGTTTTACCTATATTGTCGTCTGCTGATCAATATCACACCTGTACACACAGGTGAGTCACCCTTACCTGGCCTTGCGGAAGCGTCCAGCCATAGTTTGAATAATTGAACACACTTGTCCGCCATTTTGAAAGATTGATAAAGGAATCGAAACCTGTATATATGTGATTTAAGTTGTTTTGAGGTAAAAATGGAGTGATACAGGTAATTAAAGGTGTGACAATGATGCAGAAGACGAGACACGTGTTAGTTGTCGCCGTGTTGGCTGTGTTTGTGGTGTCCCTGGTCAAGGCAGGACCATTTGCATGGATGAAGAAAGACAATTTCGATTTGATCATGGATCGAATGACGGAGGTGACGGCCCAGAACTGTAGGTCGAAACCCCAGAATAAACTGCTGTTACCAAAGGAGTCCGTTTCGCACGTGCCTCTTTATAATAAACTGAGAAATAATGAAATCCATTCCAACAGATCTATGTTGCTCAACTTGCATAACATGGCTCTAAACAGGGCGTTTTATTACAGTTTTATCTATCAGAGACAGAACACTTCTGATGATTT
The DNA here is from genome assembly GCA_922989275.2 of Gari tellinella. Taxonomy (NCBI): domain Eukaryota; kingdom Metazoa; phylum Mollusca; class Bivalvia; order Cardiida; family Psammobiidae; genus Gari; species Gari tellinella. The sequence continues at coordinate 56,057,967 of OV277860.1, forward strand.
CCAGCATCAACCAGGTTTCATGTACCTGTACATGTCTGTTGCTGCTGATGTGTCAGCTATGCGGGGCTGGATCAACGGTTCTTCACTGTTGTTTGACAATAACTGTACCTATCCTAACTGGTACACAACTGTAGATTTCAACACAACCCTCCCCTTGTTTGGACCTCGAGCATGGCGAGCGGATGATTACAATGAACCAACAAACTGGCTCAGGGAGCCGACCAACAATACAGTAGAAGTCCAAGACTACGCAACAGGAAGAGTCACAAACTACACAGACGAGTCGTATAAATATTGTCCTTACAGTCGATATCAGTATGACCCCACTGACCCGCGACAAGAGAAACCCCTTTATTGGTGGCCTGATAACCACGGTTACAAAGATTCTCTCCGAAAATACACCTACTCGGTTGGTATAAAATTCTCAAATGAAACTGGCAAGTTCATACGAGAGAACTATGAAGGTATACCATTCTTTGGTCCTCCTCAGCCGGGACAGCAAGATCAGGACATTACCCTGCCAGTCTTATTCACACGGCCATACTTCGACTGTGGTAGATCCAACAGGTGGATTGTCAGCATGTCCTCACCAGTGGTCGACTACATGGTCAGATATTCCCCATGGATTCATCTCCGTAGACCAAGGTATACCTAGCTTGACTATCAGCTTAATCCGTTACCCCATAGCCAATTTCTAGTTCTGAAAATAGGTGACTACTTAAAGCAGGTTGAAAGTAATGCAGAATGCGCCTTAAAGACATTTCCTCAGTCCTTTGAAGGACTCCCCCCTCATCGTTCTCATTAGGTGTGAAAACAACTGTAAAGGCATGAGACTTGTGCGCAAATTTTCGCAAGCCATCTTATCCTGTCTAGAGAGGCCCTGGCAAACTCATATTCAAGGGGTTTTTCAAACCAAATCATCAAATATAAGAGGCGGGCCTCACATGAGACGTACGCTTCACTGGGTCTAGGCATAGACAGTAATACAGTAATAGAGCTCTTGCAGCACAAGATTTTACCTGGATAGGTGTAATAACGGAAAGTAGGTCAGGAAATGTCTTTAAGGAGCATTCTGCTTTACTTTCAGCCTGCTTTAAGCTTCTATCTGCTAAGATATAGAAACAAAAAATTTGGTACATGTTTATGACTGTAAAAATTGAAACTATTTTCTTCACTTGGTGAAAAAAATTAAGTAAAGGCCCTTCATGGGGGAAAGGGTTAAACCTTTCCCCCACAGCTTGTTTTCAGTGTTTAGACAGGTGGTTGCTTAAAGCAGGCCTATAGGAGCTTTCTACCTTACTTTCAGCCTGCTTTAACTTTAAGTATCCACCTGTCGGGTCACAGGTAAAATGTTTTATTGTTCTTTAATTAACAGGACAAGGTAAATGCACTTGAAGTTATCTCTTTAAAAATGTGCTGCTTCTATAGGGGATAGTATTAACAGTTAATTGAATGTCCAGGAGAGCTTATTATTGTCACTCGGTCATTGGCGTCAGCGTTCCCTTTGACGTTCCCATTATTATCTTCAAGGAAATGTTCACAACTTCTATGCCCTTTCACCTACATCTTTCATACTTGCACCACACATGCCCTGGGGCAGTACCTTTCCAACCATGTGACATTTTTGGACCCATATGACCTTAACCTCAATGCGGCAACGGACGAAAATGTTGACTAATCATCTTACCATTGTCCAAACTGCTTCTGTTTTGAAATCTAAGCTGAAAATGTAGGGCTTTTTTGTTGATTTTATAGCCGTTATTGTTCCCAATGGCAAAATGTATCTTTTTGCATAATTTTCAGCAAAAATTTCCCAATTGCTACAAGGAAAAAGCCCACATTTAGGTTTCAATATCTGTGTTTAGGTTTCAAAATTACTTGTAATTTGCATGTCCCTTGAGACAGTGCTTTCATATTTAGTATGCATGTGTATATGATAACGACCTTTCCATGCATCCAAAAAGTTATATCTCATTGACCTTGACCTTGAACTAAGAGCCCACATTTAGGTTTCAAAATTGCTTATAATTTCCATGTCTCTTGAGACGTACATTGCTTTCATATTTTGTGTGCATGTGTATGTCACTATATGGTCAAGACCTTTCCATGCATACAAAAGTTTGATCCCAGTGACCTTGAACTTTGGACCTGCGTTTAGGTTTGGAAATCTGTTTAGATTTCTAAAAATGCTTATATCTCCTATGTCCCTTGATATATTGCTTTCATATTTTTTATGCCTGTGTATATGATAGGACCTTCCATGAAATGTTTGACCCCTGTGACCTTGACCTTAGAGCCCATGTTTAGGCTTCAACATCTGGGGCGTGTTCGTTTATCAGTCCGGAATCTTCCGGATTGACGGAATCGAAATCGAATGGTCCGGAATTCAATTCCAGAACTGTTCTATCAATTCTGCCCGAGGAGGTGGTGTGAGCAGAATTGTGACGTATCATCATGGTTCCCGGCACAATTTACGAACGTTTCGACAGCAAAGTTGTAATAAGTAGGGAACCAGACTACCATATTTGCAAGGGTTCAATTCCGTTTCTATTTGATTTACTAATTCCATGGAATCGTTCCAAACAGTTCTGGAACTGATAATCGTACACGCCCCATGGTTTAGGTTTCGAAAAATGCTTATAACTCCTATGTCCCTTAATGTATTACTTTCATAATTGGTATACATTGCATTTGTATATGGGCAAGACCTTACGTACCATGCATGCAAAAAGTTTCACCCCTTTGACCTTGACCTTCATTTTAGGACCCGCATTTAGGTTTCTAAATCTGTGTTTATAGGTTTTGAAAAAACAAAAAAATAATCCTAAGTCCCTTGAGGTATTGCTTTCATATTTGATAACATGTGTATAATAGACATGCCCTTTCCATGCACACAGAAAGTTTGATCCCTGTGATCTTGACCTTGAACTTAGGGCCAGACTGTTTAGGTTTCTAAATATGCGTTTAGGTTTTGAAAAATGCTTATAACTCCTTAAGTCCCTTGAGGTATTGCTTTCATATTTGATATGCATGTGTCTATTGACAAGTCTATTCGATGCACATAAGAAGTTTTACCCCTGTGACCTTGACCTTGAACTTAGGGCCTTCATCTATCGCCCTTTAGATATTGCTTTCATATTTGATATGCATGTGGATATAGACAGGACCATTCATGCACATTAACAATTTTGCTTTTAACTTTCAAAATGTGCCTCTGGCGAACTTTGTTGTCCCTCTGAGTCTGACAACTCTTGTTCTTTTTGCCATGGCAACCATGCACAAAATCTAAAAAAATCTTCTCCAAAACTACTTGTCAGATTCCAATTTGTTTTTCACCAAAATGTTTCTAATTTGATACACTGTCAAAGTTTCTGAGATCTGCCCAAAAACATAGCCACTAGAAAGCGTGGTCATTTTCTGTACTAGCAAGTTAAAAGTTAAAAACCTTCTAGAAGTTGTATTTTTGGCTGTATCTTTATGAGATTTTGTCAGCGACATGTCCTTGGTAAAATTTAGGTCATACATGAATATACCCAGCAGGCACACCAACGTTGGATCAACGTTGAACTTCAACGTTGTAACAACGTACGATTTATATTTGATTTTGAAAGTTTGTTTGACGTTGAACCTCAACGTTGATTCAACGTTGATAATGGTTGAAGTTTCAACATTGAAATGACGTTGATTCAACGTCAAAACAACATTGTTTCGAGTGGGCTGTCCGGGTTTTTTTTAGTTTTTTTCCTCCAGATATTGTTTAATTTTCAAATTCTGCCTTCAACTTAGGTTTTAGGAGCTCTACTCTACTAATAGTAGAGTAGACAACTCATGGGAGTTGGAAGCTGTTTGATTACAGCTTATAAAATATGGTTGCTTCATTTATTAGTACGCTGAGTATCTATAATTAAACATTTTTACATTGAATTGGTTTGCTTTCTGGAAGGTTGTATTTTATTCATTTTAATTGTAAACTTGAATGTAAAATTCAGTGCTTACTATTAAGAACTTAGAACTTATTTCTTTTGCATCTAAACTATGAAGGATCAAATTAATATTTAAGTTGAAGTTGTTATGATTATTTATTAAATAATAATAATTTTTACCTACGTCCATTATCTGACAATGTTGATTCAACGTTGATTCAACTTTGGCAGTAGATTTTTAAATTGAATTTATTTTTTTACTATAAATCATAGTTTACGTGATGAGACATAACCACTGCAATATAATTTATCAGAATTTTCATTTTCAACGATTTGTTTTTTCCCACGACCATTTTCAACGTTGATTCAACGTTGGCAATAAATTCGGTACCGACCCATGGTCGTCCAAGGGCGAAAAAGGGTTGATCAACGTTGCGACGTTGTGTGCCTGCTGGGCGACCATTATCAACGTTGATTCAACGTTGATTCAACGTTGTCATTAGATTTTCTAAATTGAATTTATTTTAACGATAAATCATTGTCGACGTGGTTAGACATTAAACACTGCGATATAATGAATCAGAAATTTCAATTTCAGTATTGTTTAATTTTTTATCTACGACCATTATAAACGTTGATTCAACGTTGATTAAACGTTGGCAGTAAATTGGCTACCGATGGATGGTCGTCCATGGTTGAAATCAGGTTGATCAACGTTACGACGGAAAATCAACGTTGATTCAACGTTGAAACAACGTTGTGTGCCTGCTGGGTAGGTGATATTGGGTTATTAAGTAAGTCAGTAGGTCAAATTGCAGAAAAAGCTTTTGACTACTCCAGAGGCTATATTTTTTAGCCCTATCATCTTGAAACTTGCTTAGAATGACCATCTTGACAAATCTAGGCAAATAGTGAATATGGGTTATACAGGACTTAAAAGTAGGTCAGTAGGTCAAAGCATAGAAAAAAGCTTCTGAACACTCCAGGGGCTATATTTTTCAACATAAATACATAAAAACTTGCTCGGAAAGATCACCTTGAAAAAAATCTGAGTTCTGTCAGGTAAAAAAGAAGGTCATTAGGTAAATAATTATACCTTGCCCAGTTCGCTTCAGTACTTTATCCTCAGATCAGCGAAATGAGGGCCATGGCCCTCATGTTGTTTAGTAAAGTTTAAACTGGGGAGAAACAATTTTCACTTGCTTGTAACGTTCTTTTTTCAGTATTTAAAATGTATAATTGCAGCAAATTTTGGGCATGTGAAAGTATTGAATGAAGTTTGTTAATTGTGACACAAATTTGAACCAATTAACCCTTTCACTGCCACTTTTAATGTCTGCTTAAACTATTTCACTACCATAATATAGCTTGCTTTAACCCTTTGAACCCTAGTCCCACGTATAGGCGTCCTTTTCAAACATGTACAATAGTACACTTGTCCTATGCAAACAGTGAAGACCCAGATCAGAGGGCTCCTTTCGGTTTGTCATAATTCCAAACATTGACAAAAACAACCCTTAAAAGTTAGAAATGGACTAAACTAAAATGGAAACTTCAATTGTCCATTTGAAGTTTCAGGGAGGAAAGAGTTAATATCAAATTCTTTGTCGGTATTATTGATCCTGGATCAATGATGCGAGTCATATTTGAGGGAGTATAACTGAAGAAATACAGATACATTGTTGTCAAAAAGATTTGATCCTAATTATTTGCAGTCTTAACCCTTTACCTGATAGCCTATTTCTAGTATTGAAAATATGTGACTACTTAAAGCAGGTTGAAAGTAAAGCAGAATGCGCCCTAAGGCGCATTTTGCTTTACTTTCAGCCTGCTTTAAGCTTCCATGTGCTAGAATATTGAAAATTTTCCCTATACTATATAATCATGACTGATTAAATTGGAACTATTTTCTTCAACGGAGGAATAAATTAAATACGCTAAAAGTCGCTTCTATGGGGGAAAGGGTTAAATCAGGATCAAATGTTTTGCAAAGTCAACTGTATATAGTCACATGTGGCAGTGAAAGGGTTAAAATGCTATTGGAATTTTAACTGCACATGGGGGGAAATCTCAATTAAAACTTAAATGTTTGATTTTCCATGTGATTAATGTTATATGATTGGATCAGTCTGAAGAGAGGTATAGTGACAATCAAACTTGTGTTAACCCATTACCCCATAAATACACCTTTTTACGTCTCTGATTTATTCCTCCACTGAACCAAATAATTTCACTTTATAAAGTCATGAATAATCATCATGATCATGATAATCATCATCATCATCCAGTTTAGTTTAACCAGGCCATTGATTAATCCTTCTTATAAGGGTGAGGCCTGGCTGTCCAGTCTTGAGCAAAGTCTCCCTCTCCCATCTTGGCGATTTTGTGGGTTGGTGTTTTCCATCCCATGAGCTTCGCGGTCACGTTTTACAAGGTCCTCCCGAGATAGCTTCAGTCTGCCTGGACCCCACTGTGCTGTGATGTTCAGGCATCTGATTTGAGAGATCCAGCATAAGAAATATTTTCTAGATCCTTGTAGATAGTAGCTTAAAGCAGGCTGAAAGTAAAGCAGACTGAAAGTAAAGCAGAATGCACCTTAAGGCGCATTCTGCTTTACTTTCAACCTGCTTTAAGTGGTCAACCATTTTCTACAGTAAAGGAATAAATAAAAGGTGTAAAAAGGTGTTTTTATGGGGTAATGGGTTAATGCTGTATTGACATGTTAGCTAGTCATGATTGAGTTGTTTTGCATGTTGTTTACAGTATACATGCTAGTCTGACAGAGTGTGCACACAGCTGAGTTTGTTTTGTCATAAATAAATGCTGAAGTGTTGTAAATATGTCATCAGTCTGCTATTCAGAAATCACCAAACATGGCCCACATTACACTGTAGGCTTCCAGATAAGGAGGTGGGGGGGGGGGTCATAAAAATTAATTTCAAAAACTAAAATCTTTATTTCTGCATTAAACCCCATTGTGTGACAACTCATTAGAATCGTCTCTTCGAGACGATTCTAATGATTAGTGACACCATAGGATTTGGTGCTGAAATAAGTAAGAAATTGTTGGATATGTTCAGATTACGCCCTCTTATCTGGAGCCCTGTGAACGGAGAATGAACAAAACATATCAACAATTTTCTCCTGCATGTCTTCTGCCAAATCTTATATTGTGACTATTCAATCTCTTCAAGACGACTCCAACAAAAAATTACTAATTATTCATAAACAAATAGGGTTTAATGATGATTTTAATGAATAGTCACAGCATAATAGGGTTTCACTTTATACAGACATCCTTGGGTATGCACTATAAGAAATAGTTTCTATATCCTAGCAGATGGTAGCTAATAAAGCTGGCCTTGAGGCTGATTTTGCTTTACTTTCACTCTTCTTTTAGTGGTCACCTATCTCCAAAACTAGAAACAGGCTATGGGGTAATGGGTTACAATACCCCACTCCCATCTTGAGCTACATGTATATGACAAGATAACATTGCACAATGTATTTTCACATACCAGACTTTACCAGTGCCATACAAAAGGGATGAAAAAAGGAAGTTATAATTTAACTTGCAGTGCACCAAGGCCTTTATTGTAGAAGTTATATAATTATATACATGTACATGTATATCACTAGCAATATAACTGATAAACTCATTAATGTTTTGAATGCCTCTATATACAGCATTCCCTCTCTACAACGACACCCAATGGGAGACAAAAAATATGTGCGTTGTTCGGAGGGAGTCGTAGGGAGGGCAATTGGCTGATATTTGCAAACAGCTTGAATCCAGATCAGACGCCGCATAACGCGGTGCCTGATCTGGATTCAAGCTGTTTGTCACTCGTCATCAAGCTTTTTCTTTCAAAATGTCACTAATGCAACTTTTAGAAAAACAGCAGACGACAATTTTAAGCAGACATTACTGCAGCAGTGAAATGGTTAGAAATAATTGTTTTGTTTGGGGACGAGCGACAAGGGTCGTTGTAAGGAGGGAATCGTTATTGGGAGGGCCATTGTACATGTAGAGAGGGAGCGCTGTATGTATATACAGTCATAGTGACAGTTGGAAAGCAATGTATTAGACTTATCAGTCAGTCATTCCAGAAATATTGACTCATTTTTCAAAACTTAGTACATCACAATAATGGAATTTAGATCTGCTATCTCTAAAACTTAATTTTCATTCCAATTTTGTATGAGTGAATCATAACATAGTCATATCTTATCAAGGATAATGATTTTTAGAATTTCATATCAGAACTTTTGTAAAACAAATATCCCAATATGCCCTGTTTTTGGACAAAAATGAATGTTTCCAGGCTTATACAATGTTCATACCAAAATTACAGTAAAGTTGCTTACAAAATTAGATCAACGTGTTTTCATTACACTGTGATGTATTCTTTTGGACAGATACACATAGGCCTATGAACGTTAAGTGTTGGTTAACGTAGGCTGAAAAGGCTTGTACCTGTCTATAATACGCACCCCCATATTGCAGATAAAAGATAAGAAAAATGTGCAGCGAAAGACGGTATTCATTTTATCACATTAATTCATTCCTGTTTGTTTGACAGTACAATGTTGTGTGCTTCAGGTTTGTTGCCATTGCTGGTATGGATGCAGAGTTTGAGAGAATTGACATCAACCAGTGCCCTATCAGTGAGGGTAACGAGGCTCCCAACATGTTTGCAGGCACTCATAGATGTCGGCCAACCACCATGGTATGTAGTACAATCTAGAGTCTGAAACTTCAGTATCAGCAGGCTAGTTGTTGTAGCTAGTAGGGTTTTACATCTATCCAGGCATTTAATATGTTATCCATTACTCCATAATTACACGTTTTTACGTCTTTAAATTATTCCTCCAATGGAGAAAATAGCTGCAATTTTAAGAGTCATGAATGTGTAGGTAAAATAAGAAATATTTTCTGTATCCTAGTAGATTGTAGCTTAAAGCAGCCTGAAAGTCAAGCAGAACACGCCTTGGAGCAAATTCTGCTTTACTTTCATTTTTACCTGCTTTAAGTGGTTACCTATCTTCAATTATAGAAACAGGCTATAGGGTGATGGGTTAACAATGTATTATACAATCTCTTATAGTGATGATCGGCAAGTGGCCCATTTTGGTTTGGCATGAGCTGGAATTTTGCAGGGTTCAGCATTAACCCATTGTACCCTAGTTGTGGGTAAACACATCTTTGTCATGATGTAGACAGTAACAGACCTGGGCCCCGTTTCATAAAACATCTTACGACAAATGTTGTCGTAAGTCAAAACTTTAAAATACATTTAATCTCTGATTTCTCTTATCTAATCCTGTCTTGTGACATCTTTTTGGAATCATCTTGAAAAGACGATTCCAAAAAGATGTCACAAGACAGGATTAGATGGAGAAATAAATAATAATTGAGAGTTTTATAATCCTACTTACGACAACATTTGTCGTACGAAGTTTTATGAAACGGGTCCCAGAAGAGTACACTTGTCCTATGCAAACAGTCTAGAACCAGATCAGAGGGTTCCTACAGGGTCTTAATTATTCTGTTTGTCACAGTGAAATATATTGTAGAAAACAACTTCCTAATAGTCATAAATGTATTTGACTTTAACCCTTTACCCTATAGACCGTTTCTAGTATTGAAGATAGGTGACCACTTAAAGCAGGTTGAAAGTAAAGCAGATTAAGGCACATTCTGCTTTACTTTCAGCCTTCTTTTAAGCTGCTATCTGCTAGAATATAGAAAATATTTCTGATAACACATATTCATGACTGTATAAATTTGAAATATGTTCTTCAGTGGAGGAATAAATTAAATGCGCTAAAAGGTGATTCTACATGTATTTGGTAAAGGGTTAATAAGAATCTGAAATTGTCCATTCCTAGTTTCAGGGTTCAATGGGTTAATTATATGTTTTAGCTTGTCTGGTCGCACAAATATTGACACATAATTACTTTCTTTCTTCCTGCTTGACTAATGCTACCATCAGGCTTCATCAGGGCTCCAGTTAAGAAACAAATCCAGCATTTTCTCATTCATTTAAGCACCAAATCCTATGGTGCTACTACTCATTAGAATTGTCTCTTCGAGACGATTCTAATGAGTAGTGACCCCTAAAAGGGTTTAATGCAGAAATAATGATTTTAGTTTTTGAAATGCTCTCCTTATCTGGAGCTCTGCTTCACACAATGTTGGTCATTATTGGCTAGTTTCAGGTGATCACACTTGAATAAACAGAAGTTCACTGGTCTTAACATGTATACATTCACCCTTATCCTGCAGAACCCAACTACTCCGGTATTTGCAAACAGTTTTGATCCAGATGAGATGTTGCATACTGCAACGTCTGATCTGGATCAAAGCTGTTTGATACTCTCTTTTTTAGATTTCTTCAAATTGAACACTTATAAATCTGAATTTTACCAAATTTTCAGATGACAATTTTAAAGCAGATGATGTTTCTGCATGATAAGGGTTACAACTATTGATTGTTCATTGATTATCCTCTAAGGTGCTCGATTTTCAATAGCTATTATCTGGTTCGATTCACATCACTTCATGTAACCTCAGAAATGTGAGCTTCTGAATATCGAAAGTATCTAGAAAAGGAATAATAAATTATTTTGGTCTATTTTCAATATAAAAGATATGTAAACCTGGACTTAGTTACCATCTGATCAGGGTGCAATTTGAGAGCTCTCATGATAAAATAGTTGCTTAAACCTTTCCGCAATAGTTTGATTATTTTATACAGGTGGTTGCTTAAAGAAGAAAGAAAGGGAAGCAGAAAGCTCCTGAAGGAGGTGACAACTTAAAGCAGGTTGAAAGTAAAGCAGAATGTGCTTTAACGTGCATTCTGCTTTGGTATCAGCTTGCTTTAAGCCACAATCTGCTAGGATCGATATGAAAACTATTTATGTTGCATATTCATTAATGTATCAGAGCACCAGATAAGCTTAGTTTTTCAAAACCTAAAATCTTTATTTCTGAATTAAACCCTATGGTGTCACTACTCATTAGAATCGTCTCTTCGAGACGATTCTAATGAGTAGTAACACCATAGGATTTGGTGCTAAAAAGAGTGAGAAAATGTTGGATTTGTTGAAAAAACTACCTCTTATCTTGAGCCCTGTGTATAACGGGGAACAAATTTCTTCAGTGGATAAATGAATTAAATGCATAAAAAAGGCATACCAATGGAGTGATAGGTTAAAAGAAAGTCCTGGGACACTGCATTTTGCAGCATCTCATCAGACCTCCATGCCATTTTTAGCTAGCCGAACGATGTCCAACAGAACTTAAGTTGTCACCCGGTCATTGACGTCAGCATTGCTGTTGCCGTTCCCATTTGCAGTTTCAAGAAAATACTTATACCTTCTATGTCTTAATTAAGGTATTGCTTTAATATTTGGCATGCATGTGAATATGATAAGACCTTGCGTTTTAAGGTTTAGAAAAATGCTTACAACTCCCAACTTCTATGTCCCTTGACGTAGTGCTTTCATATTTGATTAGCCTGTGTATATGGACAAGACCTTTCCATGCACACAAAAAGTTTGACCCCAGTGACCTTGACCTTGAACTTAGGGCCTGCATTAAGGTTTTGAAATCTGCGTTTAGGTTTTGAAAAATGCTTACAATTCTTATGTCCCTTGAGATATTGCTTTTATATTTGGTATGCATGTGTATATGGACAACACCTTTCCATACACAAAAAAAGTTTGAACCCAGTGACCTTGATCTCAGACCCTGCTTTAAAGTTTCAAAATGTGCTGCAGGCGAGCTGTGTTGTCTCTCTTCTTACAACTCTTGTTAGTGGAGGGACACTGCATCAAGGGAATAAATGGATTCAAAATGAAATGTGATTGGCCTTCATTCAAGTACCTGATCTCCCTGATTGAAATACATCTGTGTGTGTGCATTGTTGGACGGTAACCTGAGCTCACTCGGATGGAGAGACATTCTGGCCCATTGTTCAAACACATTGATTTCCAATACGGTTAGAATCGGGTGTAAGACAAGCAAGTTATACGACAGAGAGAGCCCCATAGCTGCTTCACATAAATAAGATGCCTGCTTTAAAAATGACCATGCTCGGTTTTAGCTCATGAAACTCGTACATTGTAACATCTTTACATGCGAGTACATTTTGTAATTGTGGCTCACTAGAGGCTGTAAGATGAAAGAGTTTAGGTTGTACATGTAGGTTGGTAGATAGGGTAACTGGGCGGTTGATGAGGATGGAAACTGTTTGCGAGGACGTTACTGTTACCCTTATTTTGTCTTAATTGCAACTGCTTTGAAATTGTAGCCTTAAAAGTTTGCGCAATTAAGATTTATTCATTTTTGAATTATAGAACTTTAAAAAAAAGGAAAACAGTTTGAATCCAGATCAGACGCCGCGTTACGCGGCGTCTGATCTAGATCCAAACTGTTTGCTAGTACATGTCTTAAGTCTTGATCTGCAGGATGAGGGTTAATTAACAAGTGATAATAAAAGGGTGGAGGTATGAATATTTTATAACTGAACACCTTGAGGAGGGCAGTGATAGCAGAGGTATGGCCGCATCCATTCCTATCATCTAAAACCAGTCAATAAAGGTGAATCTCACTTCAGCTAGCATGCAAAATAAGTTGCATTATCCATCTTTAAGATAGGTGACAGCTTTTGCCCTGCATTAAAGACATCTCCTGACGACCTTTTGGTCATAACGCCTTGCCAGATTATTTACTGTCAATTTCCTTGCAAAAAGCATGGGTCTTGTGTATATTGAACCATTGAATCGTCTTATGTGAGACCGGACCTTTATATTTGATAGTTTGGTTAGAAATAATCATTGAAAATTACTAGAGCATGAGTATAATCTGGACCTCACCAGGTAAACTGAGATTGTGTTGCACATGCTTTACAGTTACATTGACACCTCCAGAACAATGGGCTGGTGGTCCCTCACTGGACTGAGGAAAAGTCTTTAACCCTGTTTCTAGTTTTAAAGAAAGGTGACCTAGGGCAGAATGCCTGCTATAAGCTACTATCGGAATCGGTATCTGCTAGTGCAATAATTCTTGCATTTAGTTTTATGGAATGTTCACACCTATTTTGGTGAATGTTGATCTAAAAAACTTCAGTCACTATGATAATTTATCATCTTTATTACATTAGCTAATAAAATACAGAAAATGTTCACAATTTAATAACTTTACTTCAACACTTTCACTCATAATAAATTACCTTAATTTTATACCTTGGCTTTTCCCTTATGTAGAGATGCTTGTTCAAACTTCTACACTGTTGTGATATTGAAGACCCACAGAAATTATTGCATCCTGACAAGTAGGCAATTAAAGCAGACTGAAAGTAAAGCAGAAATCTCCCTTCAAGGGAGATTTCTGCTTTACTCTCAGCCTGCTTTAAGCAACCACTTGTCTTAAAACATTATAGGAACGAAAAGGGTGGACAGAAAATTACTTGTTTGCTCCGGCTTGTTGGTACTTACATGTTTGATATATTACCAATTTGAGTTGTTCATAGCCTTAAATTGATTTGCTGTAAACATTCAATTGTTATTGATTGTATTGGGTAATATTCCCCTACCAACTATGAGACACTGGGCCTAGTGCTTGTCACACTTTGTACCTGGGAGGTTTGGTGAAGGTGGTAATACCCCGGGCTTGACAGCTCTCAGTTTTTAACAGTGCTTCAATTAAAGACGTTTTATTGTGCAATAAACAGAAGTGTACATGAGGGTATAAAAACCTGGCCGAGTCTCGTTACCCTAAGAGTCACGGGTAAACAACACTGTTGTGAGGTTAGGCAGAAAGTGTATTTTTTTATGAAAGCTGCACTTGGAATGGGAATGCTCTGGTGAGTAAGAACACTATTTGATGTTAAAAGTTAAAACATTAATGTAATCCTTTGATCCATAGCCTGTTCTCTATTTTGAAGATAGGTGACCACTTGTCTTAAAACAGGTTAAAAGTTCAGCAGAATGCGCCATTAGGCGCATTCTGCTTTACTTTCAGCCTGCTTTAAGCCACCAGCTGTTAAATTATATTTTCAGGAAATATTTCTCATGGTTGGTATTCATGAGTTAAAGTAGAACCATTTTCTTCTGTGAAGGAATGAAAAATTAAAGGTTCAAAAAGGTTCATTTATGGGATAATGGATTAAACCTTTTCATGCTGAATTGTCATCTGCTTAAAATATATCATCTGCCAAAAAACTATTTGTATTACAATTGTAGCCAACAGCTTTGATCCAGATCAGACGCCGCGTTACACAGGGTCTGATCTTGATTCAAGCTGTGTTTGCAAATATGAGCCAAGGTGTGCTGAGCATGATAAGGGTTAAACCATCAATTTAAATTAAAAAATTGCAGGTTTGAATTCTGTTGCCTTTCATTGTTTCTGAGTTTTTTTTCCTGAACACTTTCACCGCCATACTAAGGCTTCTAAAGTAGATTTTGCAAGCAAAATTCCCAATACTCTGTAGCCTATTTCTAGTATTAAAGATATGTGATCACTTAAAGCAGGTTGAAAGTAAAGCAGAATGCACCTTATGGCACATTCTGCTTTACTGTCAGCCTGCTTTAAGCTACAGCCTGCTAGATTATAGAAAATATTTCTTATTGTGCTTATTCATAAATGTATAAATTGTAACCGTTTTCTTCAGTGTATGGATAATTGCGTAAAACATGTATTTAATAATGGGTTAAATGGATCCAGATCAGATGTAGAACAGCAGAGTTAATGCAATACTCTCTGCGTAAGCATGGGGTGGGGTGGGCCAAGGTCAAAGGTAAAAAAAAAATGTTTAAAAGCTTAATATACTTGTGCTAGGGTGCTGAAATTTTGTATGCAGGTTCATTATGGGTCAAACATCAATGTTATGAAGTTGAAATTTAAAGATAATTTTAATTATTGTCAATTTTGTCATGTTTTGGACTTAAGTTTTTTCTACCACAATAATAATTGTTCACCAGGTTAAAGTTTTTTCGACCGGTTGCTTTAAAGTTTAATATTTGTGATAAGATGCTTAAATTTTGTATTGAGATCTTTTAGGGTCAAGCATTGATGATGTGTAGTTAAGAAATGAAGAAATTGATTTTGATATTTTGCAATTTTTTATATGTTTTGGTCTTAGCCTTTTTGTTTCAAATCACCATGTTAAAGTCTGTTTGGATGAGTTGTTTTAAATCCTTGTATTGAAGAGATTTCATATTAGGCGTGCATATTAACCCTTAGCCTGCCACTCACGACTATAGCTCCATATGCAAACAGCTTGGATCCGGATGAGACGCCGAGTAACTCGGCGTCTCATCCGGATCAAAGCTGTTTGACACTCGGACAACATTTTCAGCAATTTTGAGCAACTTTGAAGCACTTTGAAACTTGAAGCAGACGAGAAATATAGCAGACGACAATTTATTTGGCGGGCTAAGGGTTAAACTTAAGATGCCATTTAGGCAATTGCAACTAAGGGTAATTTAGACATAGACAAAGGTGGAGGTTATTTAGAGGTTACTGTAACAGCATGGGACATAGCTTTTTGCAAACACTTCTTTCTTGTTTTAATAGCTTTTTTGTCCCAAATCACTAGACTAAGACTCACCATTCATGTACAAATTTTTCTAAACTGAAAATTGATTTTTTTTTCTCGATACAACATGATTTCAGACTGAATTTTTAAACAGACTAGCATCAGGTGGCTTTGACGGCCATTTCTGGTAAACCTGAAGATTTCTGTACAGTTCTAACCCTTCCTCTGCAGGAAATGTATATAAACATCATTTGCAGACAGTGTAGACCCAGATCAGAGAATCCCGGCTTGTCTACCATGATACTTACAATTATTTTGGAAATATCTGTTGAAAGACAATAAAAACTGGAAAATCGTAATAAAACTTTTTGACAGGCAACAGTTTAATAAGGGTTAAGATATGAGATCTCACCATGTTTTTATGTCTTTTGTCATGTTTATTGATGTTTAACAATTTATATAGCCCATATAAAGTTATTTTCAGCAGAGCAATAATGCAGAAATTATCATTGTTATAAGGAAACAAAGTAGCTCTCTTAGTCATTTAGGAAAAACGAATCCTAATATAGGCAGACAGTTACTACACTCATTCATTCCTGAAACTTCAGTTTCTAATAAAATCTGCCCTATTTTTTGTATATTTAGGGTTATCCTAGACAATTTATTGCAAAATGACAAACAGTGAAGACCCTGATCAGAGGGTTCCTTCAGAGCCCTCTGATCTGGGTCTACTATTCTGCATAGAACAGGTGTATTTTTCCCAGGTAGACTGTTTGTACAGGACAAGTATACTGATTGCTAGGGCTCAGTGAGTTAATACAGAACTAAAGTAATGCAGAAAGAACTTCCTCCTTTACTTTTGTCCTTTGTTCAACTGTAACCATCTGCCTTAACCCATTACCCCATAAATACACCTTTTTACGCCTTTAGATTAGTCCTTCACTGAAGAAAATAGTTCTAATTGATACCGTTATGAATATGTGTCATAAGAAATATTTTCTAGCTGATGGTAGCTTAACCCTTTCCCCCATAGAAGCGCCTTTTAGCACATTAAGTTTATTCCTTCACTGAAGAAAATAATTCTAATTTATACAGTCATAAATTTATATCATACCAAATATTTTCTATATTCTTGCAGATGATAGCTTAAAGCAGGCAGAAAGTAAAGCAGAATGCGCTTAAGGCGCATTCTGCTTTACTTTCAACCTGCTTTAAGTGAACACCTATATTCAATACTAGAGACATGCTATGTGGGAAAGGGTTAAAGCTGGTAATAAGTTAGAGAATGCGCCTGAAGGGGCATTCAGCTTTACTTTCAACCTGATTTAAGCAGTCACCTGTCCTCAAAACTAGAAACAGGCTATGGGGCAATTTAAAGATTAATAAATACAATTATTTTGAATGTTATAAACTTAAGAGAGATTTCAAATAAATGTTGCTCAAAAAAGTCTGTAAATATAATATCGTTTTTTATGCCCCCGGCATCGACAGATGCGGGAGCATATAGTAATCGTCCTGTCCGTCCGTCCGTCCGTCCGTCCGTCCGTCCGTCCGTGCATCCGTCCGTCCTTCCGTCCGTAACAGGTTAAGTAGATTTTACCGTTTCGTCTAGCATCAACACCGCTTACTCAAATGCTTTGATACTTATACAGTTGTTGCCTTGGACCATTCCCTATCCACCAATATCACCCAACCTTGATTTTGACCTTGACCTTGACCTAATTTGGACTTAGAATATTTTGAATGGGCTATTTCTTGGTTAACTAGATTTTACCGTTTCGTCTAGCATCAACACTACTTACTACAATGCTTCTATACTTATACAGTTATTGCCTTGGACCATACCTGTACGAAAAATTCCACCCGTAATTGAGGCGGAAATTCTGAGAAATTCCGCCTAAAACGGTCAAATTCCGTCTGATTTTACGTTCAGTGAAAACAACAATTAAGAGGCGGATTCCTGGCGTTAATAGGGGCGTAATATGCAAATGAAGCGGAAATTACAGGCGGAATATTGGTTGGGGCGGAATCCTGGCGTAAATGGGGCATAAATAGGGGCGTAATATGCAAATGAGACGGAAAGATTTACGGGCGGAATATTGGTTTTGGGCGGAATCCTGGCGTAAATAGGGGCGTAATATGCAAATGAGGCGGAAATATTTTACGGGGGAAAATTGTTAACAGGCCATATTTACGGGCGGAAATTGTTAACAGGCGGATCTTTTGCGGGCGGAATTTTGCTTTGGGCGGATATTTTCTGGTCAATCTGGTGGAAAACTTTTGGGGGACAAATATAGAGAATACCAATAATATAATAAGGCAAGAATAAATATTTTATGTAATTCAGATACTTAGAGTAATAGCAAGATATTTATATGATTTGACCTAGTGACCTAGTTTTTTTACCACTGGTGAACCATATTAGAACTTGACCTAAATTTCATCCAGGACAGTATTCAAACTGTAATTCATTGAAAGATAAAGTGGAAAATGTGTTCTATTAATTATAGAGGGTTTAAACAAGGTTTTTCCAAGATTTGACATCCTAGTTTTGGACCCAACATTAAAATCTCTTTTTTTTTAACTTAGATTTTAATCATGCAAACATTTTGACAAAATGTCATTAAGATATAATGAGATGCGTAGCCTCTATAGTGTAAACAAGGTTTTTCAATTATTTGACCTTTAGTGACATGTTCATTTGTTGTTTGATTTAACATATATACCCCCATTTGAACTTGACCTAGATTTTACTAATTTTCATTAACTAAGATCCAATGAAATTAGTAGCCTCTTGAGTGTTTACAAGTTTTTTGGGGGATTTTATCTATTTAACTAGTTTTAAACCCGACACTTGACCTACATTTTATGTTGTCAAACATTCTGACTAAGTCTCATTAAGATAAAATAAGATTTGTAGCCTCTAGAATGTTAAAAAAAATTTGCATGATTTGACCAAGTTACCCGAGTTTTTGACCAAAGAAAAATTAACCCACATTTGAACCTGACCTAGATTTCATTGAGACAAATATTCTCAAGTTTTATGAAGATCTGATGAAATTTGTAGCCGCTAGAGTGCTAAGGAATTAATTGTTGACAATAGACAGACAACAAGACAGACATCCAGCAATTAATCTTATAGCTCATGTTGGCACAATTAAGTCATTCAAGGTCACTGAGCTAAAAAATATAGGCAGAATTTGAAAATATAAAAAAAAATGGACAAAGCAGTCAATTTATTATTTTCCAATAATTCACTAAATCAATTGTGTGTTTTGTACACAAACTATGGTAAGTTTAATATAAGCTTTGAAAGTTTAAGTGTGCCTTATCCAGTTACTATTGTTTTATATGTAAATCAAGGATCCACATAATAATCTTACATAAAGCCCCCTTCTTGAACCCCTTTCAAAAGTGCTGATCAAAAATCTACAGGTCAGTGGTTTAGCCAGCATGGACTTTGTGCCACAGACTATTTTATACAGTCAATCTTGTATTAAGTTTCACCACTCAGTAGAATGCCAATGTGCTGTATTTAATACATGTGGTTGCTTAATGCAGAATAGAAATAATGCAGAAAGCTCCTTCATATCCTGCATTAAACAATCACTTGTCTTAAGATGTCTAAAGCTACATCAGAGAGTGGTCAGTAATTACAAGATTGACTGTATCTGGCAGCAGCTTCTATAAATAAACATCTGGGATGACCTTTAGCTTAGTAACTAGCGGTTATTTCAAATTTTGATTTACTCTGCAGGATCAGGTTGTAAACAACTGGTTAATGCCTAGCACTCTTTATGAGTAAAATATTCAGCAATATTTCAATATTTATGCACTGAAAAAGGTGAAACACCAATTTGCTTACATTTGTTCAATCAAACAATGTATTTAATCATCAATATTATACCATAGCAGACATCAGTTTAACCAACCATGCAAGCCTTTATGTAATCATATCAGTAACATGTCTTTAAAACACACAACAAAAGGCAAATTAACCCATATTCTTGAGAATATATATATTATAATCATCAAACTAGTAGATCATGAAACAAAACGGCGCTTAAAACAAGCAGCCATAAGAAAGATTTGTATCTACTGTTATTCAAACAAAAAGATTTGAGGGCAAGAATATATTAATACATGCATTAAATAAAGATATAATTTCATAAAAATGCATTTCCTTACCAGCTTTCAATGTAAAAATCCCAATAAAACAGAACTTATTTAATATATCTTAGCTGTTCTCTGCTCACATGGCACCTACTTGTTCAAATTTTCTCATTTGAATTAGGGGCCTGTCCCTGCCAGTGAGGGGTCCTACAAGGGGGATTTTGGCATAGAACTAATTACTCTAGCTTAGGGTCAATGGTCATGCGATTTCACATGCTTCATAATGCCCATTGATAAGAACAGCATGCTGCATTACAGTATGGTGACCTTGACCTCTGTGACCTTGGACAAGTTTTGGGGGTTAAATCAATTAATTACTAAGTACTGCAGATATGCACTTAAAACTTTACTTATTCCCCTTAATGGTTACAAAATGTTGCATTGCAGTTTGGTGGCCATAATTTAATTTTTGCACTGAACCCATTATACCATGGGCTGTTTCTAGCTTTGAAGAAAGGTTAGCACATAAAGCAGAGTGTCCCTTAAAGGAATCTTCTTTACTTTTAGCCTACTTTAAATTACTATATCTGCTAGGATAAAGAAAACATTTTATGGTACATATATTAAGGACTTTTTAAAGTGGAAAATGAAGGAATAATTTAAAGTTTAAAGGTGTATATGTATGGAGTAATATTAGTTAAATCATTTTCTAAGTACTGTGGCTAGTACCCCTCAAAATAAAATGCTTATTTAAATGCCTGAATGGTTAAAGAATATTGGTTTTGAAGTTTGGTGACAAGTGTACTCTTCACAGATACACTGTTTGTAAATGATGAGTTAAATATAATAAACATAACAGGCTTTAAATTGTTACAGGTGACATAATAATGAGTTTCATTCAAACAACTCACTTTATGAATATTTCAATAGTTTGTGACATCTTAAAAGACAAAAAAATGTGGATGGAAGTTAATATTTCTACCTGGCTGTCTTGTCTGTCTTCTACTCATGCAAAATGACAGTGGATATTTCAGCTTGATGTCTATTTTCCCCCTTATGCCAGAAACTAAGTCAAAATTTCCGCCTTTAAAAAAAGTTAAGTATAAAATTTCGCCAGTTTTCCGCCTCCTGCAAAAGACTAAGTCCAAAATTCCGCCTTTTAAAGTTTGTTTAAGTGAAATATTCCGCCCCAAACTGAATTCCGCCCGTAATTTGCTCAAAATTACGCCTTTGAGTCACTTGTTAAAATTTTCTTTACGGGCGGAAATCTAGTTTCCGCCCCATTTACACCCGTAAATGTCCTTTTCCGCCTCATTTACGGGCGGAATCCGCCTCTTTTTTTCGTACAGGTTACCAACCCACCAGTAATACCCAAGCTCAATTTGACCTTGACTTTGACCTAATTTGGACTTAGAAAAGATTCAGAATATATTGTCAAGGATGCCACCGGGGGCATAAGCGTTTATTGAACGCAGTCTTGTTTGTTGTTTTTTTTATAAAATTGTCACCAGAGCTCCAGATAAGAGGAGTATTTCAAAAACTAAACTCTTTATTTCCTCATTAAACCCTATGGTGTCACTACTCATTAGAATCGTCTCTTCAAGAATTTGGTGCTAAAATGTTGGATTTATTCAGTTTACTCCCTCTTATCTGGAGCCCTGACTGTGACTGTATATTGTCCTTAACAACCTGTTCATTGTAGCTCATATATACGTCATACATAAACAGTATTAAAGAGTTGTTAATACTCCTGATAATATTAAGAGACTTGCAATAAAACCATGTATTACATTGAAACCTGAAACAGATTGTATCCCAATAAAACCTGAGCCCTATTCCATAAACCGACATATGACAAATAGTGCTTTAACCCTTCTCTTACTATTATCAAGAGTCAGGGCTCCATATAAGGGGGAGTTAATTGAACAAATCCAGCATTTTCTCACTATTTCAGCACCAAATCCTATGGTGTTACTACTCATTAGAATTGTCTCGAAGAGACGATTCTAATGAGTAGTGACACCATAGGGTTTAAAGCAGAAATAAAGATTTTAGTTTTCGAAATACTCCCCTTATCTTGAGCCCTGTATATATTTGCTATTTGAACCACTATGTAGAATCAGATCAGACAGCTTCTGATGGGAGTTGTCTGATCAGGGGCTGCATTGTTTTCTTACAGGATTTGTCTGATATCAGTCATATCCGGGATAAAATAAAAAATTCTAATTTTATTTCCCATTGTATTAGATCAGATGAGGGCTGCAGAGTTATTACCAGGTTCCAGATATGGGGAGTATTTCAAAAAATCAAATCTTTATTTCTGCATTAAACCCTATGGTGTCACTACTCATTAGAATCGTCCCTTCGAGACGATTCTAATGAGTAGTAACACCATAGGATTTGGTACTAAAATGAATGAGAAAATGTTGGATTTGTTCAGTTTACTCCCTCTTATCTTGAGCCCATGAATATTCAGCAGGAGAAAGGTTAAGATACAATAAAATCCCAACTATTACAAAATGGTCTAGATGATTCATTGATTGTGTAAAACGCATACATGTGTCAGCTTAAAGCAGGCTTTGGGAGGTTTCTGCTTCACTTTCATTTTGCTTTATACAGTCTTCATCCTTAAACAACAAAATACCTGCTTTCCTCTGAGTGCTTGAAATGGTTGTGTTTTGTTGAACCCTGTCTTTGCAATGATATGAAATCCCAGGGCCCCTTAAATTGATCTCTGAAGCTTAACAGGTATTTCAGCAAGTAGATTATAATTAGGGCAATGGCTAAGAAGTCTTATTAGAATATATTTGTTAAAACTTACAATAAAATTGATATATGTTAGTCACTCACTAATCAAAATACTGTTGTTTTCTTAACCCATTACGCCATAAATACAGCCAAACCTCCCTACCAAGATGCCTAAAAAGATTTTATTAAAGGCAGGTTACTGCTTAAACCCTTTGAACCCTAGTCCCTCATATAGGCGTCATTTTCAAACAGTGAACATGTGAATAGTACACTTGTCCTATGCAAACAGTGAAGACCCAGATCAGAGGGCTCGGAAAGGAGCCCTCTGATCAGGGTCTTCACTGTTTGTCATCATGCCAAAAATTAACAAAGGGCGTGTTCGATTATCAGTCCAGAATTGACGGGATTGACGGAATCGAAATCGAATGGTCCGGAATTCAATTCCAGAACTGTTCTATCAGTTCTGTTCAAAGAGGTGGTGTGAGCAGAATTGTGACGTATCATCATGGTTCCCGGCACAATTTGCCAACGCTTCGACAGCAAAGTTATACTAAGCAGGGAACCAGACTACCATATTTGCAAGGGTTCAATTCCGCTTTTATTTGATTTACTAATTCCATGGAGTCGTTCTAAACAGTTCTGGAACTGATAATCGAACACGCCCAAAAACAACCCTTAAAAGTCAGAAATGGACTAAACTAAAATGGAAACTGGAATTGTCCATTTAAAGTTTCAGGGAGGAAAGAGTTAAGCATGGCTGCAGTAAAACAGAAAACTCCAACTGTTACCTTGCTTTTAGCAGTGACCTGTTGTAAACATATTCCAATTAATAATTGAGTAAATTAACACAAGTTTGTGGTCGTAATAGAGAGGTTTTACTGTAGGCCTCAAATTATTTCTACACTGGTCCTCACCTTACAGGGCTCCAGAAAAGAGAGAGTAAACGGAACAAATCCAACATTTTCTCACTCATTGTAGCACCAAATCCTTTGGTGTTACTACTCATAATGAAAAGTGACACTATAGGGTTTAAAGCAGAAATAAAGATTTTAATTTTCGAAATACTCCCCTTATCTGGAGCCCTGACCTAAGAAGTCCTGTACATGCATAAAGCATAGATGGCATTTCCAGTATCTTTACAGGTGGTGTATAGTCTTAATATTATTGACCTAAGTAATAGATTTAAACGAGATTCTCGATATATTGTCACGCATGTCACAGGGGGTGCATGTGTTATTGACCACAGTTTCTTGGAGTATTTGAGATACAGTAAAACCTCTCTAATACAACCACTAAATAAGCTACATTTTTCTGCATTTCAGGCAGATTTAAAGCGATATAAAAATAAAACAGAAAGCTCACATTTGACATTTGAGCTTAATGCTTTACTTGTTTCATGCTTTCATCAACTGTCTTTATCCTTTCATCTGTAACCAGCAGTCAAATCGGCTATATATAACTGTGGTTAAGGCAAGATACTGCTTAAAGCAAGATGAAATTGAAGCAGAAAGCTCCTTAAGGAGCTTTCTGCTTTACTTTCATCTTGCCTCTAAGCTGCCATCTATTTTAAACAATATAATTGAATGATCATTTTCGCACTAGTGTGGAGAAGCAAATAAATTTATTCAAATGTGCTTTTGTGTTGAAGAAAAGGTTAAATATTTTTTTAGACAATTTCAGTAGACTTTATAGAGAAGTTAACTGTGCTTGGAATCATCAGGAGGGATGCTTCACTGTTTCTCAATATTATGTTGTGTGTGTATTTTCAGTGTGAGCCAATCACTGGGTATGGGTTCCGGCGTGGAGGGTACCAGTGTGTGTGTAAACCTGGCTACTACTACCCATGGTGGCATGATGGACCATTCCAGGGATGGGAAATTGAACAGGCCACGGATGCTGAGTATGAAATTGGCTTTGACTGCATCAAGGTTGAAAGTAAGTTCTAATAGTTCAGGGCGCTCTACGTAAGGGGAGTATTTTGAAAACTAAAATCTTTATACCTGTATAAAACCTGAAGGTTTAACTACTCATTAGAATCGTTTTGTTGAGATGATTCTAATGAGTTGTCACATCATACTTCTTAGATTTAAAAGAGAATTGTTGAAAAATCTAGTTTGGAGTCTCCATCTTATCTGGAGTCATAGCCTGTTTCAAGTTTTGAAGATAGGTGATCACTAAAAGCAGGTTGAAAGTAAAGCAGAATGCGCCTTCAATCTGCTTGATGCTTTCATCTTCTAGGATATAGAAAGTATTTCTTATAGTACATACATGTTACATAATTTATATCAGTATAAGGAAAGAACTAAATGTGCTAAAATGTGCTTCTATGGGTGAAAGAGTTAAATTTCACTATTTATAGTTTTGGTTTGCAGTTGACCACTTAAAGCAGATTGCTTTACTTTTAGTTTGCTTTAATCTACCACCTGCTAGGATAAAGGAAATTGGAACTTTTTTCTTTAGTAAAGGAATAAATTAAAGGTGTTAAAATGCATAGCTATGGAGAAGTGGGTTAAATTGACTCTACCTCTGTTATACCTGAACTATGATTCTAACAAATAGCTTTAACTTATGTTACAGACATGCAAGTAACGCCAATCCAGAACCCTACTATCGTTTCAAGAGACAGACGCTCTACACGAAAGGTATCGAGCATGACGGAAGACTTCATGTCTCTGGTCTCGTTACCTTCAAACAGGACACCTAGACGTCTTGTTGCCAAAACAAAACGCAGTACAGCAGATGGTCAAGAGCTAGATGTATCTGCAATGCACAACAAACGGTTTGTTGCTAGATACAAGGGTGAAACAAGGAAGGTCCGTCACAAGAGAGATGCCTTTGAACATCACACCTGGACCAGAATGGAGGAGATTAGAAGACGCTTTCTCAACATCACAAAGAACAACTGTAAGTTCCAGGATGCCTCTGATCTGTTCCTGCCAGGGGATGCTGGCTACGGTGTTAAGACCCAGTTCGAGGGCCAGGGACGTGTGGCCCTTAGGTTGGCTCACTTCCTCAGCAACTTCCTGCAGAATGTTGATGAATATGAGCAGTTTGGTAATCTGAAAGGAGACAGGCGTTTGAATGAGACCCATATCTTTGGTGAAGTGCTGTCTACTGTGATGTCTGACTTCAGAGTGCTAGGTGCTGGGGCATACTTTGATCAGTACAAGTTCCGTATCTCACCACCAGTCAACACCACGGATCCACGATACGCAAACGCCATCACCCGAGAACTGTTTGGTCCTTACGCATTCAGAATTCAGAATGAAGGAGATGGTTTAGACATGTTCAGAGCTATAGATTCTGCTGGTCTTCCTAACAGATATATTGATGAGCTATGGTTCAGGCGTATGAAGGACAAATGGCTCACTAACTACCATGGCTTGAAGAAGTATGTTGACAAACCCACAATCAGATTTGGGCCTAACTCGACCAGTCCTATCCGCTTTGAGCACTACCCAATCTTCTACTATGCACCTAGCTATGGGGACGGAGAGTGGTCAAGGCCAACCTTCAGGTGCGATGATGATATGGTCAAGGATTGGGTCGTCACCTACACTGCTCCTTTCTTTGGTCTGAACAGCATCAAGTCTAGCATAGAGTTCAAGTAAGTTTAAAAAGAGGACAATAAAACCTCTATTTTGACCACTAAAATGTATTATTACCAGGTGTTTAAGACAGGTGACTGTTTAAAGCAAGGTGAAAGTAAAACAGAAAGCTCCTTCAGGAGCTTTCTGTTTAACTTTCACCTTTCTTTAAGCTGTCACCTGTCTTTTATACAATCAATTAGCCTTCTTTTTAGTGGTCACAATAGATTATTACTACCTATTCATACAGATTTCATACTAACCCTACTTACAGCAGTGTTGGGATAGCGCAGTGGATAGTTCAATTTGGACAGTACGAGAGAATTAGCAAATACACCACCGTCCATGCCATCAGAGTGATTTGCCTAAGTTGTTAGAACTTATTTCAAAATCGATGTAAAATAATTAAAGTTAAAGTTTTTAGCTGCCCTGAGGAAGACGCATAATGGCAAACAGTTTGGAGCTTGATCAGATTCCAAATTACTTGGCTATTGATCTGGTTCCAAACTGTTTGTTCGATATCATTATTTGAGCTGAAATGCGTTTAGGGTGAATCATGAACATATTCTCTTCTGTACCATAATGGTCCAATTATAAGGACAGACAGGCCGGTGCAAACAGTGTAAACCCTGATCAGACTGCTCTCAAAGGAACAGTCTGATCAGGGTCTACACTGTCTGCCATTCAGTTTGCGCCTTTTGGACATATTACTGTATGATAAAAGCAATTAGCTGAAATTTTAGGAAACATTATTTTCCATGGAGGAATAAATGAAATGTCTTACAAAATCTATGGAGTAAAGGATTAAACTTTAAAAACATCAATAATTATTGAGCTCTGATACAGGAAAAAAATATAAAGCTGCCATATTTCTGAAAGACTACAACAGTTACTGCATGCAGATTTTCAGTTGTTGCTAAATATACATTTTGACGAGATTTGTTTTCTGTTTTTCAGGGGAGTGGTTACTATTGATGTTTCCCTGGCTGAGCTTGATGTAATCCAGTGTCCGGCAGATTTCTATGTGGCCAATGCCTTCAAAAATACAGCCAAGTGTGACTTCAAGTCACAATATGTAAGTACTTGTTCACTCTAGCATAATACTTGTAACACTTAAACTAGGGGTCACTCTTGTGTAGACCCAGATCAGAGGGTTCCATCAGGAGCCCTTTGATTAATACTTGCATTGCTTACCATAATTTGAATATATTGGGAACAAACGCCTATAAAGTCAGTGGTCAATGTAAACTGGTTATTATTAACCCATAACCAGTTTCTAGTTTTGAGGACAGATAATAAACCACATATAGCAGGTTAAAAGTAAAGCAGAATGGGCCTTAAGGCACATTCTTCTTTTTTATGCCCCCGGCATCGACAGATGCGGGAGCATATAGTAATCGTCCTGTCCGTCCGTCCGTCCGTAACCAGGTTAAGTAGATTTTACCGTTTCGTCTAGCATCAACACCGCTTATTCAAATGCTTGGATACTTATACAGTTGTTGCCTTGGACCATTCCCTAGCCACCAATAATACCTAACCTTGATTTTGACCTTGACCTAATTTGGACTTAGAATATTTTGAATGGGCTATTTCTTGGTTAACTAGATTTTACCGTTTCATCTAGCATCAACACCGCTTACTCCAATGCTTGGATACTTATACAGTTGTTGCCTTGGACCATTCCCTATCCACCAATATCACCCAACCTTGATTTTGACCTTGACCTAATTTGGACTTAGAATATTTTGAAAAGGCTATTTCTTGGTTAACTAGATTTTACCGTTTCGTCTAGCATCAACACTACTTACTCCAATACTTCTATAACTATACAGTTATTGCCTTAGACCAACCCACCAGTAATACCCAAGCTCAGTTTGACCTTGACCTAATTTGGACTTAGAAAAGATTCAAAATATATTGTCAAGGATGCCACCGGGGGCATAAGCGTTTATTGAACGCAGTCTTGTTTACAACCTGCTTTAAGCTACCATCTGTTAGAACATGGAAATATTTCTAGTCTTATGATACATATTTTGGGCTGTATAAATTGGAACTATTTTCTTAAGTGAATAAGTTAAAGACGTAAAAAGGGTGCCTTTATAGGGTAATTGGTTAAGAAATGGAAAATGCATGTGGTAATTTAGCGTTGTAAGGATTAAACATGCTGCTATGATTGCCCTCTAAAAGGGTGCAAATCACCATGGGACCATGGACCTTTCAAGTGAAAGAAAACTGCAGTATTGAAAAGCACTGGGGCCTGTTTCATAAAACTTTGTACGACAAAAACGGTCGTAAGTCAGAACTTTAAAATACATTTAATTTCTGGTTTCTCCATCAAATCCTGTCTTGTGATGTCTCTTTGGAATCGTCTTGATGTCACAAGACAGGCTTAGATGGAGAAATAAATAACAATTGAGAATTTTATAATCTGACATACAACATTTATTGTACCAAGTTTTATGAAACGGCCCCCTGGTGAACAGCACAGTTAGGCTATTGTTCAGTTGGATTGGTCAGCATGGATTTTACAGCACAGCAACACATATTAACTGCCTGGTCTTGGCACTGGCGGAATAATCACAAGTGGTATAGAGTGGTTGTTCTCTGGTGCCAACACTGGTTGGTTAAACAACAGCAATACACATGGAGATAGACAGGAGTGGATGGAGTGAAGTGGTGGAGATCATGGATGATGAACAGCCATATCCCAGGAGAAAGGACCTTTGGATATTGCAGACAGTGTAGAAATGGGTTGGTGGTTTCATTTGATGTAGTGTTCCCTCTCTACAACGGCCCTCCGAACAACGACTCCCTCCTTACACCAACACTTGACGCTGTTCCCCAAACAAGACAATTATATGTCTAAAACTTTAATTTCTGAAATATCGGCTGCTGTTTTTCCGAAAGTCACACATTGGTCATTTTGACAGAAAAAACATAATGACGAGTGACAAACAGCTTGGATCCAGATCAGATGCAGCGTCTGATCTGGATTAAAGCTGTTTGCAACTGTAGTTTAAACATATTTTTATTCCCTCAAATATACATGGAATTGGGGTTGGGTCACAAGTTATAACAACATTAGATCCGACCCTCCCCACAAGAGATATTTAAGGTTGAAAGGGTTAAAGCAAGATGAAAGTAAGCAGAAAGCTCCTTTCTGCTTTACTTTCTTCTTGCTATAAGATGTCACCTGTATTTAATTTCATCAATTTGTCTACTTTTCAGTAGTTGTAATAGAATGGTTTTACTGCAGATTATCTATCTGAATGTAAAAATTGATTGGTTGAACATGAACAATAATTGCCTTAACACAAGTGGGTAACAGCAATGTATCCTTCATGTTTACAGTGTGTTCCACTACCTAGTCAGGGCTTTGAGATAGGCTCTTACAAGTGTGAGTGTCGCCAGGGTTACGAGTATCCATTCTCAGATACATCCTGGTTCTTCCACGGTCAGATGATGGAGGAAGAATATAGCAAGAAAATGAACGGCGACAAGAACAGGTATGTAGATATTAGCAATGTTTTAATCCTTTCCCTGCTAGTTGGGACTATACTAGAATGACAGTGAATTCCAATTTTTAAAGACTTTTGAAGACAACAAATGTGAAGCAGAGAATACTGTAATGAATAGAAGTTCAATATATTGTACAGTCAATTTGTGGTATTGAGCGACCATTCACTGGGGCCCAATAGGTCTCCAAAAGGGTGACTGCTTAATGCAGGATTATGCAACTACTTGTACTAAGGATCCAAACTGTATGACCCTGATTTGTGAAGGATTCTTAATCTAAAATGACAGTGAATTCCAATTTTTAAAGACTTTTGAAGACAACAAATGTGAAGCAGAGAATACTGTAATGAATAGAAGTTCAATATATTGTACAGTCAAATTGTGGTATTGAGGGATCATTCACTGGGGCCCAGGGTGACTGCTTAATGCAGGATTATGCAACTACTTGTACTAAGAGCCACAGGTATTCTCTTGAATGACCCCTTAACCCATTACCCCATTGCCTGTTTCTAGTATTAAATTTAGGTGACCACTTATAGCAGGTTTATCAGAATGTGCCTTAACTCTTTGAACCCTAGTCAAGCATATATGTGTCATTTGCAAACAGATTACCTGTGAGGAGTACACTTGTCCTACGCAAACAGTGTAGACCCTGAGCAGAGGGCAGGGTCTACACTGTCTTTCATTTTGACATATATTGTAAAAATCAACCCTAAAATGTCAAAAATGGACTAGACTAAATTGAAAATTAGAATTGTCCATTTAAAGTTTCAGGGAGGAAAGGGTTAAGGCACATTCTGCTTTATTCTCAGCCTGCTCTAAACTACCATCAGCTACAATCATTATAGAAACTGTTTCTTATGATATATATTTATCACTGTTAAAAACTATGGTGTAATGGGTAAAACAGCCACCTATTAGGAACATTGATACCACTGAATGGGCTCCCTCACATATTTCATAGCTATCGATTTCCAATGAAATATGCTATCAATACCAGACATAGTAATCAGCTTACAATAGGTGAGTTGAAGCTAAAGATGAAATGATTGAAAATAGTTGAAGATATGCATGGATCCATCTAGTTTCCCTCAGGGTGTCTTGACAACGTACAGTTATGAATCTGGTCCCAGTGATACCCAAACAAATTTTATTACTGAACATATTCTATTACCATAGTTTTTGCCCAATTCTCCTGAGAGGGGATATTTCTGCTTTAATAATAGTTCCAGCCTGATGTAAACAGATTAATTCCTAGTGATGTGTATAGGATTCATTTACAGACACTGTATACCTGTGAAGAATACAGTTGTCCTATGCAAACAGTGTAGACCAAGATCAGAGGGCTCCAGCTCTGTTCAGGGTCTACACTGTTTGTCATTTTGAAATTTATTGTAAACAGAAAATAGACTAGATTTAATTACATGATCCACTCTCTCAACATTGAAAACGGCAATGAGAGACGTTTTAAATACTCTTTAACCCATTACCCCATAAATACGCCTTTTTACGCCTTTAATTAATTCCTCTACTGAAGAAAATAGGTCCAATTTATACTGTCACAAATAAATATCATTAGAAATATTTTCTATATTCTAGAAGATACTACCTTAAAGCAGGCTGAAAGTAAAGCAGACCTACTTTAAGTGGGCACATATCTTCAAAACTAGAAACAGGCTATGGGGTAATGGGTTAACAATATACCTTGTCAATAAAGAAAGAAATGCTTAACTCTTTCATAACCATTGACATGTTTGAAATATACTCATTGCATTTGCAAACAGTGTAGACCCAGATCAGAGCCCTCTGATCTGCGTCTACACTGTTTGCTTATTAAGACCAGTAATTGTTAAACTAACCAGCATTCCAAGTAGATTTGTTCATGTTTTGGTAAGTAAAATGATTCACAAGGGAACCTAATAACACAAAAGAGTTACTTAAGTGTTGAAAGAGTTAAGCTGTTGTACTGTTGTACATCACTCAGATTTAATATATTATATATTTTGTGTGTTTTAGGTATGATACGTTGAAGTGCAGGGTGGCCGGTGCTGCCTCGATCGTTGCCAGCTGGGCTCTTGTGACCTTCACAGCTCTGACACTGCTCATCTGGAAACACTAGAGCCTCCAATATATGTACAGAGCTCAATCATAGTCCAATGTGCCTAAACCAAACATCGTCATCTCTCCTTTATTGGAGATTTGGTCTTCCACAGACGGTCCAGGCCTCCAGATAAGAGGGATTAAACCGACCAAATTCTCTATTTTCTCACTCATTTCAGCACCAAAACCTATGGTGTAACTACTCATTAGAATCGTCTCTTCGAGATGATTCTAATGAGTAGTGACACCATAGGGTTTAATGCAAAAATTAAGATTTTAGTTTTTTTGAAATACTCCCCTTATCTGTAGCCCTGAGACCATTAACCCATCTGTTCCAATATTTTATGGACATGTTCATCCAAGATAGAAACACAGTACTGACTTTGTTGTCTGCTATGCACCATAGTTCTTGAGTTCATCGATCTAAACTACAAGTGAAAATCGAAAAACCCAATTTCCATCTCAAATTTAGAAAAACTCATATTTTTATTTTAACAAAAGATGGCTATATATGACTTATCATTGCTCCCACTAAGGGGAGTACTTAAAAATATATAACTGTATGTTGCAACTAGTCATTAAACCTTATGTTGCAACTAGTCATTAGAATCAATTCTATGTGAACGATTTTAACGAAAAGTCACAACATATGAATATTTTTTAAACGTAAAGGAGGAAATGTGAGATGTTTATTTTGCATTCTGTATTAAGCCTATTTGACTAAGTTCAACTAAAAGCATAGATTTAGATAACACGTGACATTGGTCTCGATAAGCTGTATTTGCACCAGAATATCACATTAAACATGTCATTAATTGTTTTGGGTAATAAGCAATATGTTACGTCAATATGTTAAATTGTGTCAAGTGACAATTCAAATGAAGACAGATTTTTATTCCATAATGTATTTAGTATCATAATGCAGGGCAAAAGTAAAGCAGAAAGCTCCTATAGGAGCTTTCTGCTTCACTTTCTCCTGCATTCATCTGTCCTCTTTCATAAGGAAAAGCCATTTTTCACAATTAAAAGAATGCAGGCTTAACACATAGCTGATTACTTTACATGAAATAAATTTTTACTTTCATTCAATTGATCCTTAAAGCATCTAATCAGAAAGATTTTAAATTTCAAAATTTGGTGTTGGCTTTTGTTAAGGTTTAGATGTAAGTGTTGAGAAATCTTTTCAATAGGCAGGCTATGCTGATTTCCAACAGCTCCTGGTCTATTGACAAAGTTCCATGTTGTGCAAACCATGTGGCCTTAAACCTTAGAACATCTTAATATACCTGAATGACAACATTATTCTGCAGTCAACCTGAATCATACAATGTTACTTTGAAGTCACACGACAGATGTCGAAGCATTGTATAACTCCCAATCACATGAAGACTCCACTCTATAGTCAAATTTACTCTTATTCAAAGTTGAAACATGGCAGTCATGTTGTAACTCTGAAATACAGGGAAATTCAAGGTTTTCGAGGTCTGTCTGTGTTGCAGGGGATATATTTGAAAACAGGTTTTTGTACATAAAAAAATGCGAGTTATTCACCACAACTGAAATTGAAAATTTTAATTGGTATGGCTTCAAAACACTGTATATTTCATTGCATATATCATATTCTAAATGATAAGTCTTCCTGTTACAACTATTCATCAAAATGTCCTTTGTAACACCTATGTATGATACAAGTTGAATGCTTTGTAACTAAATTTGTATATATTGTTCTATTAATTGGACATTTCATTATGGAGTTGGTTGGGTCATGTATTTTTAGGCTTAGCTCTATCAATATATCCATGATTATAAATGACATTGCTATAACAATGGTTATAGTAATTTTGAAAATGACATTTTATAATACCCTACACATACCAGTACGAGTTGATGAAAAAAAACATGGCAAAAATCTAAAAAAAGACTAGTGACTGTTTGATTAATGCATGACAAACAAATAAAGCACTCGCAGCAGGCAGTCAGTCGTGGCCACAAATGAAGTGTTTGGATTTTAGCGTTTCAATCTTTTATAAATTATAGAAAATATTTAGCCCATGTCAAAGTCTAGTTGGGTCTCAACCTTCTCCATTAAACAGTCATCTTAGAAATGTATTAAAATGTTTTTAAATACAGGTTGGTGTAGAAACTAAGTGCTACTTTACAAGCTAGGACTGAACGCCTTGTATTTTATTGACACAATAGGGATTTTAATGTAGTGTAGTTTCATATTGTTAGATTTGTGTTTAAGCAGCCATTCCTTGATGGAAATCTCTAGAGAAGGTTTAAACCCAAATCCTGTTTCCAGTTTTGAAGAGAAGTGACCACTTAAAGCAGGTTGAAAGTAAAGCAGAATGTGCCTTAACCCTTTCCCCTAGATAAGCGCCTTTTAGCGAATATGATTAATTCATCCGCTGAAGAAAATAGTTCCAATTTTATCAGTCATGAATATATATTACAGGGAATAGTTTCTATATTCTAGAACATGATAGCTTAAAGCAGGCTGAAAGTAAAGTAGAATGCGCCTTAAGGCGCATTCTGCTTTACTTTCAACCTGCTTTAAGTAGTCACATATCTTCCATATTATAACTAGGCTATCAGGTAAAGGGTTAAGGCACATTCTGCTTTACTTTCAACCTGCTTTAAGCTTAGTGACCATCTGCTACACTATAGAAAATATTTCTTAAGCAACATATTCATGGGTGTATAATGTGGAAATAATTTCTTCAGTGGAATAATAATTAAAGGTGTTTTTATGGAGTAATGGGTTAATACACAAGGTAAATGAAATGAAGAAATGCCAAAGGAGCATTCTACTTGAAATTTGCTCTTAAAAAAACCTATAGCATGTTTTAACCTTTCTCCAAGAGATCCATACAGAACTTTCCTTGTAGATACACCTTCATGTTTCCACCATGCCGCATTAATGAGGCATAGGAAACGTTTCCTCTATCCTTACTATCAGTCTGCTTTAATCCTTTCACTCCCAATGACGTCATAAAGCGCATTTGCAAACAGTTTTGATCCTGATCAGACGCCACTTCTGATCAGGATCAAAACTATTTGCCACTTGTTTTGAAATTTATGTAAGTTATACTGCCTTAAATTTAACTCTGAAACGATATTGCAGACATGGGGGTGAAGGGGTAAAAACCTCATGATAAATTTGATCATGAAAGGGTTAAACAATATCCTGTCTGGAACACTGAAAACACTTTTAGCTTTTAGGGGGAAAGGGTTAAAGACAGCCCCTTTTGGAATGGTTGCTTATATTACCATCAATGTCACAGTGTGACTTATGAATTCATCTGTATATATTGCATTTCATCCATTTTCATTTACATAGCCATGTACCATACATCTGTTAACCTCATACCATTACAGTCAAACCTGTATTACAGTAAGCAACCACTGATTGAAGAAACATTGAGGATCTTTTAAAACTGGAGACATGATTAATGCACAACAATGGTAATGCTGCAAAACTCCTATAAAAACTTTCTGCATTACCTTTTGTACTAGAATAAGCTGTTACCTGATCTAAATACTACATATTTGTTAATTTTCAGCAGTAGCTTAACGCTTTACCCCATAGCCTGTTTCTAGAATTGAAGTTAGGTGACCACTTAAAGCAGGTTGAAAGTAAAGCAGAATGCGCCTTAAGGCGCATTCTGCTTTACTTTCAGCCTGCTTTAAGCTCCCATCTGTTAGAATATAGTAAATATTCCTCATTATACATATTCACGACTGCATAAATTTGAACTATTTTCTTCAATGGAGGAATAAATTGAATGCACTAAAAGACACTTCTATGGGGGAAAGGGGTACAGGTGATGACTACATGAATGGACTGTGTGGTTGTGAATAGCCTATTATATACTCTTGATTTCAGTGTACATTCCAAAAATAGAACATTTTGTACTTTTATTTTTATTATGAAAATCATGAGATGATTCTTTGTTTGTATATATGTAGAGTATATAACTGTTTACTCAGGATGAAAGGTTATCATAGAATTGTATACACATAAATTTTAACTTCAATAAAACCCCACTTATGTCACTTCTTAAAGGAAATTGAAAAAGGGTGATAAGTGTAAAGGCAGATTGTAATTTAAAGCAAGATGAAAGTAAAGCAGAAAGTTTCTGTATTTACTTTAATGTTAGTTTAAGCACCCACCCGTCTTAAACACTGTAAACATTCTGCAAGTTGCTGGCTGTATTAGTAGGGTTTAAGTGTATTATAGAAACTTTTTAACTCCCTATTTTAATTATGTAACAATTGATTATAAAAAGAGACTTGTTTTAAAATGTGTCTGAACGGTGGAAAAAGAACAGAGCAAAATCTAGAAATGACTCTGAGGACCAATGATACACTGATTTGTTTTACCAGTTTGATCTCCCTCAACTGTTGATATCTTAAAGGAGAAATCTCCTCCAAGAAGAAAAATAAAATTATGAGGAAAATTCATTCTTAGAGTAAATGGTTATAGAATTAATCAATTCTCAGTAAAAGGTCTTTTGGGCAGAGCAAACCATGATGAGCCGTTAGTTTTGTAAGGTTTGCAAACTTGTCAACTTGTATTTGGCACCACTGAATAACGACTCCTGGTGATCTTTAACCCTTCCCTCTTAGGAGCGCCTTTTAACGCATTCAGTTTATTCCTCCGCTGAAGAAAATTTATACAGTCATAAATATATATCATTATAAATATTTTCTTTATTCTAGCAGATATTAGCTTAAAGCAGGCTAAAAGTAAAGCAGAATGCGCCTTAAGGTGCATTCTGCTTTACTTTCAACCTGCTTATTTTCAAAACTAGAAACAGGCTATGAGGTAAAGGGTTAAAGACTAACTACTGTTTCTGGCTTCGACGCTTGCTGCCACCGTTTTGAGTCTTGTGGTGGATCTTGGTCTACACTTGCTGTTTGCAATGTCCAATGGACCTTTCTTCTGGAGACATGGCTGTTTTCTGATGAAATCGGGTTGTAAAGAACAAAGTCATGTTCTTATGTTGGAAAGAAAAAAGTGTGATATTGTAAATAAATTAATCTTTTTGTATGTAAGAAATATTTTTGTATTTGACTATTTACAAATAAATGAATATGTAACTTGAAAACAAGTGTTGTTATGAATTCTCGTTTTGATGTCTGAATATTGTGCGAGGTGGCCATTTGTCTTGCATACAGTTGGTTGCTGGTTGTTAAAAACTTCTCATCTCTTTGAAGCCCAATTAGCCCATAGATGGCAGAAAACAGATAAAACAAACCTTAACCCTTCACTCTGTAGATGCTTAAAGCAGGCTGAAAGTAAAGCAGAATGTGCCTGAAGGCAGATTCTGCTTTACTTTCAACCTGCTCTAAAAGTGCACTTTTCTTCAAAACTCAGGCTATGGAGTAAAGGGGCAACCCGATTTTCTGCTTTACATTTACCCTCCATTAAGCCGAGTTCTGTGCTCCTTCAAAAGAATGGCTGCTTAACCCTCATTTCCATAGACATTATGCAAACCACCTTATCTAACTGTATTAAAGACCCGTTCATTCAAAATCCTCCATTGAACCAATACATCCTACAAGATCTGTTATGTTGCAGAGATGATAACCAACAATGCTTTGGGAAGGTTTTGCCTTATATTAAGCTGTAATATGTATTAACCCATTACCTCATAAATACACCTTTTTACACCTATTTTATCCCTCCATTGAAGAAAATAGTTCCAATTTATACAGTTGTCAATATTTAACATAAGAAATAATTTCTATATCCTAGCAGCTGTCAGCTTAAAGCAGGCTGAAATTAAAGCGGAATGTGCCTTAAGCCTTTACCTCATAGCCTGTTTCTAGTTTTGAAAAACAGGTGACCACTTAAAGCAGGTTGAAAGTAAAGCAGAATGTGCCTTAAGGCACATTCTGCTTTACTTTCAGCATACTTTAAGCTAAAAACTGCTAGGTTATAGAAAATATTTGAAATGGTTATTGTTCATGAGGGTATTAACTAGAACTATTTTCTTCAGCGGAGGAATAAATTAAATACGCTAAAAGTCGCTTCTATGAGGGAAAGGGTTAAGGCGCATTCTGCTTTACTTTCAACCTGCTTTAAGTGGTCACCAGTCTCCAAACTAGAAACAGGCTATGGGGTAATGGGTTAACCCATTACCTCATAGCCCGTTTCTAGTTTTGCAGATAGATGATCACTTAAAGCAGGTTGAAGAAAAGCAGAATGCACCTTAAGGCATATTCAGCCTGCGTTAAGCTGATATAGAAAAAATATCTTTTAGATTCATGGCTATATAAATGGGGAAGTATTTTTTTTCTGTTGAATAAATTAAAGGCTTTGCTTCTTACTGCAGAACAAAAACCAGTCTGCACCTGTAAAGCCCCTCTATCATGACAACTAAAAAGAAGGCTCATTGCAGATTTTATGACGACGGCTTAAGGCCTTTCGCTACCGGAAGTCGGTCTTGCGGGCGAGCGGATATGCGTCTGGACGACACAGACTTTTTTCGTACGTGTTTATACTAGAAAATTTATATAAAGGAAATGTTGATATAAATTAGTATAATCCTTCATAGCGCAGTTAGTATAGTGGTTGACTATAGTGGTTGACTAGCAATCCAAAGGTCATAGGTTCGAGACCCATCCGATCCAAATTTTTTTTTTTAGTGTCCGATTTATTGACTTGTCAATCCATAACGCAGTAATCAAGAGACATGTTATGTTTAGTCTTCGTTGATTAGTACTAGTGATGTTTACGGTCCAAGTATATGTCCACTTACCTGTATGTTTTAGTTTAATGACTTACAAGTCAATTAAATCGGTATACATGTAAACGATTTGATCGAACTATAAAGCCACACCTTGAAGCTTATCAATACGCTAACCTTTTCAAGATCAATATTGCCCATTATAATTATGTTCAAACAATATAATAAACCTTGTATGCAAGTCCATGAATAAATAATAATGCATTTTAATGACAAAGTTTTAATTCTAAGGTAGGTAACTGTATCTAAACAACAAATATCCCACATTTTAATAAGAAAATATGTTATTACAACAAATCCTGACTGAAATATTTTCTAATTTTTTCAGACTGACTAGTCTATCAACCATATATTTGAATAAAATGAAAACAAATATACTGTACATTGAATGAGTCAGTTTTTTGTAATTAAATTTTTTAGCATTTTGCAAAATTTAAATAGCTGATAACATCTTTCTGAACACCTTTATTCAAAATGTTTTTAGCTTTTCTTGTAATGAATGTTGTGGACTACTTATTGGGCGAGAATTATAGTCATTAGCTTTATTCATTTTTAAGAAAAATAAAATCATCAAAATTCTAGGTTTTTGTCAGAAAAAATACCTTAAAGACAAACCACACGATAAATTTTGCCTATATTTACACACATTGTTTCTTAGGCTATTATCATTCTTCATGACAATTTTCATAACAATCGCATGGAAACTACGCGCATATGCGATGTACCTTAAAGCAAGGTGAATGTAAACAAAAATCTTGAAGGAGCTTTCTGTTTAGCTTTCACTTTGCTTTAAGTAAGCACCCGTCTTAAAAACATTAATACACTTTTCATATCTCAACTCAAGAAAATAGTTCCAATTTATACAGTCATGAATATGTACCAAACAAGAGGCCAAGAGGGCCAGATTTCACTCACCTGAGAACATTAGAAGCTGACTGGGCAAGACAACTTTTTTGTCCGGAGTCATAATTTGAACACACCTGGTAGAGAACCACATAGCAAAGCTACGTATATGTCAAATATTAAAGATCTGGGCCTTATAGTTTTAGAGAAGAAGATTTTAAAGGTTTTTCTATATAAGTCTATGTAATACTGATAAGCCCCAGGGCGGGCCAATTTGATCCAGGGGTCATAATTTGAACAATCTTGGTAGAGGACCAAAGGGCAAAGCTACATGTCAAATATAAATTATCTGGGCCTTACAGTTTCAGAGAAGAAGAATTTTAAAGGTTTTCCTAAGCCCAAGGGCGGGGCCATTTTTGGGCGGGGTCGTAATTTGAACAATCTTGGTAGAGGACCACCAGGCAAAGCTATATGCCAAATATATAAGATCTAGGCCTTACAGTTTCAGAGAAGAAGATTTTTAAAGGTTTTCCTATATAAGTCTATGTAAAACTGATAAGCCCTGGGGCGGGGCCATTTTTGGCCTGGGTCATAATTTGAACAATCTTGGTAGAGGACCACAAGGCGAAGCTATATGCCAAATATTAATGATCTAGACCGTACAGTTTCAGAGAAGAATTTTAAAGGTTGTCCTATAGAAGTCTTTGTAAAACTGATAAGCCCCGGGGCGGGGCTAATTTTGACATGGGGGTAATAATTTGAACAATCTTGGTAGAGGACCATGAGGCAAAGCTACATGTCAAATATTAATGATCTAGGCCATACAGTTTCAGAGAAGAAGATTTTTAAAGGTTTTCCAAAGAAAAACTGACAAGACCCATGGGCGGGGCCATTTTTGGCCCCAGGGTCAAAATTTGAGCAATCTTGCTCGAAAATCATTAGGTTATGATACATACCAAATATCAAAGGTCTGGGCATTTTGGTTTCTAAGAAGATTTTTTAAGATTTTCTTATGCATTAAAAGTTGTCTATACGGTCATGTTAGAAGAACTGGTCTCAAATCAAGGGGAATAACTCTAGCCAAAATCTTTGAACAATATTTCGTCCCCCCCCCGTGTCACTGATGCTTCTGACAAAGTTTGGTTGAAATCAGGTCAGTGGTTTCTGAGGAGATGTTTGAAAATGTGAACGGATGACGGACACCAGACGGAATGGTATCACAATAGCTCATCCTGAGCCTTAGGCTCAGGTGAGCTAAAAATAGATTCTATAAAACAGTTAACCCCAACCCTTTACCCTGTTTCTAGTTTTGAAGACCAGTAATCACTGAAAGCAGGTTGAAAGTAAAGCAAAATACTCCTTTAGGCACATTCTGCTTGCTTTTAGCCTGCATTAAGCTACCATCTGCTAGTATAAAGAAACTCTTATTGTGCATATACATGACTTGTTTAAAGTGGAACTAGTTTCTTCAGTGGAAAAAATAATCAAATGGATAAAAATATGCATCTATAGAGTAAAGTGGTTAAGGCACATTCCACTTTACTTTCAACATGCTTTAAGTGGTCATATATTTTAAAATCTAGAAACAGGCTATTGGGCAATGTGTAACAGTTTCGGGTGTAAATCATACAATAAAAGCATCTGGATTTCACACTTTTTTATTCATTGCTCAGTTTTGTTTTTGTTAAATTCACTTAAAGCGACATTTTATGTTTGTGGTTTGGGGTGAATGTATAAAACTTCAAACATACAATCATTCACAGTTGAACATACTCTCATGTATAAAAAATACAACATAGAAAAGAAAAGTCACATAAATATCAAGCAAAAATGTAGCAACAGTCAATTGAGACAAGGATTGCATTACAGTAGATGATGCCGCCCAACAGCTCCGCATTATACTTAGCAACAGCACATTCTTATACTTAGCAATATAGTTTAGTTTTGTGCAAAATATTGACAATATAGCAATCTAGTTTTATAGCATTTTGAGGTTTTAATTCAGTGGCTTTTTTTTAATTTCATTTTGTTTAAATCAAGATGAAAGTAATAAGCAGAAAGCTTTTTGCTTTCTGCTTACTTTCCCCAAATTTTATGGTATGTTTCTACAGTTAAAGTTTTGATAATTTACTACTAAATACCTTTAACTTTTATTTATCTCAATATTTATCAAAATAATTTTCATCTCTTTAACTGACAAAACTTTCAATTTTTTTCTCAACAAGAAATGGTTTGTATAAATTGTACAAAAGACATTACAGTCAAACTTCGATATCTCAAACTCGGTTAAGTCAAACATACCCGTATTTCATATTTAAAACGCGGCTTAGCCACGTTTTAACTTTGAAACATGGGTATGTTCACCTAAACCAAGCTTGAAATAAGGCAAATTCATGTTTAGAAATATTGGATAATTCGAGTTATTCGAGTTCAAGATATCGAAGTTTGACTGTATCTTAATTTGTGCAATCCTTTTGAGATAGCACTTTTTATCCAAAAACTTTAATGCAACAATAAACAAAAAGGTGCAGATATGGATTAATATAAATTTATATTAAAGATGCAATAAATAAAATTCATGATCCTCGTACAAAAACAAAAGATGAAAAGTATTTCTAATGCCAAAATGGAATGAACACTTTGTCATATAACACATCTTTCTGACCTAACTGGGTTCAACATTAATTACAGTACAACCTCTCCATTACGAACACTAAAAAGAATGTAAATCTGATTTAGAGATGGGTGGCAGCTTAAAGCAAGGTGAAAGCAAAAGCAGGAAGCTCCTACAGGAGCTTTCTGCTTTACTTTAACCTTGCTTTAAGCAGACACCTGTCTTAAGCACCTTATATTAAATACAATTTAGTGGTTGTAAAAGAGAGGTTTTACTTTATTTTTTACTAGCTAAGTTTTGCAAGTTGGCACCTGCTCAGATTGGCTTTACAGTCAACTTGTGTAAATCAGCCTTGGTTTAAACTTCACTCTTATCTTGAACCCTGTGAGAAATGATTATATAAAACTCTTATAAATTTCATCATCCTTTCTATAGACTGTTCTCCACTTGTACTATGAATAGTTCAATAAAGTTCCATCTCAGAATGGAGGATTTAATTTGTTCTATTAACAAAGTTACTTATAGCCATTTGTGCAGACCCTGATCACATCTTTGTGTCACATCAAGGATCTTTAAATATTTGAATCATAAATACAGTTGGACTTGTGATCAGCAGTCATTATGAAAAGATGAATTTGAAGTTCCATTTAAAAATGAGTTTAATGCAAGGCAAAGGTAATGTAGGAGCTTTCTGCATTACTTTTGACCTGCATTAAGCAGTAATATATTTCTTGATGTTTCACGTTTCAAAATTGAGTGGCCAGTGTATACAGCTTTATCTGTGTCTGTTTTTGTGTTATTTAAAAGTATTAACTATCTCAAATATTGCTATAAACTAACACAAGCTCTTATTTTGTTGGTATTATGCCAAATCCATATACAGCCTGACGAGAACTGGTTCAGTCTGTTCCTGCTCTCCAGTCTGCGGCATTGTTCTTTAAATCAGCCACAGCTCCTCAAGCAGTCTTACACAATGCAATATGAAAAGGTCCTACGCTCCCGTCTGTACCATAGTCTAATCATCATCATCTTGTGGGCCAGGAGCTCTGCCTTTTGGACCACCAGCTAACTTGGCCATGATAATCTATAACACACAATAGAAACAACATACAGTAAAACCTCTCTATTACGATCACTGAATTGTGTTAATTATTTATTACAGCGCTCCCTCTCTACAACGGCCCTCTCAACAACGATTCCCTCCTCACAACGACGCTTGCCGCTGATCCCGAAACAAGAAAGTGATGTCCAATCTTTTTACGTCTGCAATATCTTCTGCTTAAAGTTGTCGTCTGCTGTTTTTCTCAAAATTACATATTGGGCATTTTGACATAACAAACCTTAGTGACGAGTGACAAACAGCTTGAATCCAGATCAGACGCCGCGTAACGCGGCGTCTGATCTGGATTCAAGCTGTTTGCAAATGTAAGCATATTTCCCTCTCTATAACGACTCCCTCCGAACAACGAACACAATTGTTGTCTCCCATTGGATGTCGTTGTAGAGAGGGAGCGCTGTAGTTATTGAGTTATTATTACTATTTGCACCCCTAGATTCTTCCATGCTTATAAGCTGGATAATTCCATTTATGACGTAAGGGGTGCCTGGTCCAAATTTTCATTTTCTTTTCATTTGATATTGAAATTTATAGCAGCAAACAGTGTAGACTGATTGAATGCCACATCATATCTCTACACTGTTTGCTAATGTCCTTTTTTTAGAAGGCTAAGCACATATGTTTTAAGGCAGATGATCGCTTAAAGCAAGGTGAAGGAGCTTTCTTCTTTACTGTCACCTTGCCTTAAGCTGGCACCTGTATTTTAAAGAACTTGTTAGCATTCTTTTTATTGGTTGTAATGGAGAGGTTTTACTGTATACAAGTTGAATATTGTAACTATGGTTTTACTAAACTATGGATTTACTGATACATGGAAGCTGACAAAATATCACTAGAAAATAACATAGCCTGCAAAGTCTTGAAAGATGAAAGTAAAGCAGACATATCCTACTGGTAACACAAGAATTTTAGTGAATATGAGCCGTGCCATTACAAACCCTGCCTTGTTGCATTTCAAACAGTGTAGATCAAGGTCAGCCACCGCGTCAGAGATGCGGTGGCTGACCTTGATCTACACTGTTTTCACCCACATGGTTTTAAATCATTTTATGTAGCAGTATTATATATGGCAGGGCTCCAGATAAGCCCGCGTACTAGGTGAAATACGCGAACGTTTTGACCGTGTACGCGTTAATTTCAAAATATTGAAGTACTGTGTACGCGAGAATTTCTCGGGGACGCGTGTATCAATTCAAACGCCGAGTTTTTGTCATACCGAGATTTGCAAATAAGTCAAATGTTATTGATTGGCGGTCTCGTATAGTCAGGTTCCCGGATGTTTGATTATTTCATATATCTAATCGGAGTTAATAGGAGACAGGGAACCAGACTAGGTCTCGTAATGAAGCTTCGTTTCATCGTATGGTAATTTTTTACTTGCGCACTGTTAGAAAAGGGAGGTTACTACACACTCATATACATCTATATCTTCATTGATATATGGAACCACGATAAAATCCAAGTTCTTCGAAAAGTGTTTTGGTTGAAAACCTCGCAACAAAATGTCAAAATCTTAGCATGGAAGAGTCAGAAA
This sequence comes from Gari tellinella, assembly GCA_922989275.2. Classification (NCBI taxonomy): domain Eukaryota; kingdom Metazoa; phylum Mollusca; class Bivalvia; order Cardiida; family Psammobiidae; genus Gari; species Gari tellinella. The sequence continues at coordinate 56,102,363 of OV277860.1, forward strand.
AACGATAGAAAGTTGAAAACCGTCGGTTGTCAGCTATCTGATTTAAAAGAAACTAACACCTAATGAAACTTGTGGTATGTTGAACGATTATATAAACTCGAACATTGTTTCATCGGCGGAGAAAAACCCCGCATAAGCGGCTAAAATATAAGATTCTTGAAAATCGTAATTTACATACATGTATCTTCTACTTCTACTTCTCCTTTATTATTCCCTAAGTACTGTCAATTTCTGACAAATTTCAATGACAGGGAGGTCGGGGACAGTGTTAAAAAAAGTAAAACATAATGATAAACAATGCAGAGCTAAAAGGTCAATTATAAACAGAGGTTAAAAAAGTTTTTAAACAGAGGTTAAAAAAGTTTAAAAACAAATTATGCAGTTAGCATAAGTTAGGGGTTATGAGATCTGAGGCTGGCAGCGAAGCTTGTGAGACTGTCACTGACTGGCCTTAGTGCTGTGGGGTAGATTATTCCAAAGTCTGATGGTCAGAATGAGTTTGAGTGATACTGTGTCCTAGTAGAGAAAGGTATGACAAAGTTGAGATTTCTTGATGGATGGAGATGTATGGTCTACAACTATAAGGTTATTTGAAATTTTGTATAGCATTATGACTGGGGCATTGTTTCTCCTTTCTTCAAAAGTTGAAAATTTAACCCGCGATCTGCCGATGAATTGAAAATCCATGTGTACTGATTGAAAAATCTGGGGACTGATTGTTTTCAAAATTGATCAGTACTGTACTGATTAGAAGAAAAATTATCTGGAGCCCTGTATGGTATGTTGGCAGTGTAGACCAAACTCAGATACAGAGACCGGGATGACAACGGTGCTTGGTCTGTACCATGTTGCAATGCAATAATGCTGGTTTTGTCATAACATGGCTCATAGGTATTGACAGATTTTGTCCTTACCTGGTCCACTTTGAGTACAGTACATGCAGCAGCTGTGGCAAATTTCAGGCCCCAGTACTTGGCTAAATACAGATCAAATATCCCCTTCTCTGCAGCATCAACAGTTCCAGCTCCAAGGGCCTGCGTGTAAATAAAAGGTGAAATTAATTTTTGGTTAATGTTGCCATAGCAAAATTTAAAACACTGGTATGAATGTACACAGTGAAAAAGTGATTTTTAATGAATTTCCGATTCCTGTACATATTAAAATTTCAAGGATTTTCCTTACACTGAATGATTGGTTGCCATGGCAAGATTGTTTGATGGAATGAACTAACAGAAACTGTTGTTTTTCAAATGCAAAAGTTATAATACTACACTCTTCTGCAGATTTATGAACTTCTGGTACAAGGCCAATTTTATCTCTTTTTCACCATGTTCTTAAATGTGTCTAGGAGTCAGGATTGGCAGGTTGTTTGATCACATAAGTAAATATACCGTGAAAAATGAAACATTAAGGCTTTTTAACCCTTTCCCCCATATACGTGCCTTTAATTTATTTCTCCACTGACGAAAATAGGTCCAATTTATACAGTCATGAAAATGTACCATAAGAAATATTTTCTAGACCCTAGCGAGCACTGGAAGTAAAGCAGAATGTGCCTTCAGGCACATTCTGCTTTACTTTCAACCTGCTTTATGTTGTCATCTGTCTTCAATACTGGAAACAGGCTAATGGCACCTACCTCAATATCAACTCCAACATTCTTCTTTCCATCCTGATGAGCTGCATACAGTAGTGACAACACCTCTGTTGCCTAAAAGTCAAACACAATTACTTAAATAGGACATGCATATATGAATACATATTCTCGCTTTTTGGGGGTGCTAGACCACATTTTGTTACTATAAATAGCAGTGCGGCAAACCTTGTCTGGTACGGTATTCTTCCGCCCGAATGGGTTTAAGCAAGGGAACGGGAGGTAACTCTTACAGAAATACCCTATAACTAAAATTTGACCTCAAGCTACGACAGAGAGAAATGTAATCGACAATTTTACAGTAAACTCTACACTGGCTGTGGCTTTCGAGAATTCAATGATCCGGTGTTTAAACAGTGATTTATGTTGTTTTTGTTGATTGTTTCAAATGATTGAGTATCCGCGTAACGTCACGTTCTTATGTGACGTCATTGACGTCGGTTGTTGCTTGGAAGTAGAACGTATATAAAGGAAGAAATGATCGTTTCGATAACTTAATGATCGTTTCGATAACTTAAACTATTCAAACCGCTTGGATTCAATAAAAACCGTTTGTATTTCTGAGTTATGATCTAAAGTTGGACACGTTTTCTTCTTAAAAAACGTGTGTACAAATAGATGTCAAAGCCAAGCTGAAATAGCGCGACCTTCAAACGGCTGTTTGTTGCTATTGGATATGGAATGTGTGATACGGGAAAAAAGTAGGTCTTTACAAATCCTTTAATATACTCGTTTTAAGAGGTATTTTAAGCGAGAAAAATAATCAAGCACGGCTTCTGGTCAAGACGGACGAGTCTAGACCCTCGGTTTGTCTGTTCCTGTCGGACTGGGAACAGACAAACCTCGGGTCTAGACTCGTCCGTCTTGACCAGAAGCCGTGCTTGATTCTATTATTCATTTCAGCACCAAAGACCCCCCCCCCCCCCCCCCACACACACTTATCTGAAGCTGTGGATAAGGCAAAAAATTTCAAACTATTCCACCAATCCCTATGCTGCACTCATTAGAAGTGTCTCTCTGAGATGAATTTTGATGGAGACAAAAAGGGAGAAGATTGAAATGTTTAAACCCATCTTTATCTAAATCTGTATATACTGGAGATATTGGTAATCAAAATTGTATAAAACTGTTGTGTCTTAAGAAATAGGAGATAAAGGATTCTCCATATTTTAAATCGCATTCACGGGGCTTTGCTTGTGTATTGTCCATTATCTAACTCTAAAATAATGGAGAGTGTTGGTAATCAGTAGATGCTGCAGGGCTCCTGATAAGGGGAGTATTTAAAAAACAGAAAACTTTATTTCTGCTTTAAACCCTATGGTGTCACTACTCATCTTCGAGACGATTCTAATGAGTAGTAACACCATAGGATTTGGTACTGGATAAGTGAAAAAATATTGGATTTGCTCAAATTACTACCTCTTATCTTGAGCCCTGTGCTGAATGCAGTGGAGCTAAACATTGGCATGGTACATCTCTTATATGGCACTTAGCAGCCTTGAGAGTTTTGTTTGGCTAGAAAGGGGCAGTTTTTATTTGTTGAGGGGAATCTTCAGGCACTTTTAGAACTTGAGCATCGGATAAAAACATTTTGGCTATTTTGGAACTTACAACATTTTACAGAAATTTTAGAATCTTTGGAAACAATTTTAAGAAAACGAAGGAAGTTTATAGATGATTAAATTTTGTCAAGAAGAATAAACAAGTCTGTCATCAATTTAATATTTGAGAGAGCCCCCTAACCCCCCTAAACACAGTCCTGCAAGAAAGGGTTTAAACTGCCATAAAAAAATCCTCTTACCTTAAGACCTGCGTTCTCTGATATTGTTCTTGGCACAACCTCCAGAGCTTCTGCGAATTTCTTAATTGCATACTGCTCTAAGCCAGGGGTACTCTGAAATACACAATTAACATCAAATATAGTTTAACTTGTTTAAGATTAACAGACATATAACTAGAAGATGAAGCTGGAATATCTTTTAACCCTTTACCCAATAGCCTGGATCTTCGTTTTGAAAACAGGTGAATACTTGAAGCAGTTTGAAAGTAATGCAGAAACCACTAAGTCCTATTTTACTTTTCTTTCAGCCTGCTTTAAGCTACCATCTTAACAGGAAATATAAGCTGGGAAGGTAAGTGTTAATGCAGTACATCTATCCATATTAATACAGTGGAGAAAATGTTATTCTTTCCCAATAAACGTGTTTACGCTAAAACTATTATTTCCATTGCAAACAGTTTGGAGCCAGATCAGACGACGGGTAACCCGGCGTCTGATCAAGCTCCAAACTGTTTGCTGCTCAGATAAAAATAAATAGTCAGAATTATTAAACAGTTGTCATTTTCTGCAGTTAAGTGCAATGGGTTTGCGTTTTGTTTGCGTTTAAATGGGAAAGGATAGCATTTTCTCCACTCTACATACCTCTCCAATAGTAGTAATCTGCTTGGCCAATTCAATCTCAGAGGCACCTGCTCCTGCAAGTAGTTTAGGATCCTGAAATCAGAAATAGCACATGCCATTTTATGAACTTTTCAATTCTTCAGGAAAGCCATGTTGTCCATACTGACATATCCTAGTTTTGCTGCATTTTAGTGTTCCACTACCACTAATCTTCAGTGTACAAAATGCAGCTTACAAGACAGAATATCAAATACAATTCTGAGAAAGGTAAATTTCTATAATTTATTTTCAGTGAAAACTTTTTTTTTACTAATTCATACATACTACCATTCGTCACTGTAAGAAACTTTGATATATTAAGTCCAAGACAGAACCATAATCATTAAGTATTTTGATTGAACAAAAGTAACAGAAAATACAAAGCTTATATTATGAGAAATATTTGAAAACACTTCAGCAATTTTGACTTAAGTCATTCTTGGCTATGTAGTTATCATTTGGGTTTAGCAGCTGTTGTTGTTATTTTCATTATAAATCAACCCCCCCCCCCCCAAAGAGTATAGTTGAACCAAAACAGGAGAAAACAGCCAAGTCATGTTAGAATAGAAATAAACAACTCTCTTGTTTATTCAAATCTGACTAGTTGCAATGCTCTCCTCACCTGAAACGATGGCTAATGTTTAATAAATGAGCGACTTACTCTGGTGAGGGCTTTGAAAGTGTTTACTCCGTCATTAATTGCTCTCTCCATATCATCCATAATGTTGTCAGTGGATCCTCTAATCATGATGGTAGTAATGGCACTCTCTTCTTTATCTGAAATATATTAATATAGGCTTTTAAACAAATTGTGCATGTATTTTATTCTACACTAAAAAAAAAATTCAATGAAGTTGAACAAGAGCCCCATGGGGCATTTTTCGCTCACCTGAGAATAACTGACAAAATGGAGATAATTATTTATGTCCAGGAAGGGGTCATTTTTTTACCCGAGGGGCATAATTTGAACAATATTGTAAGAGGACCTGTAGATGATGCTATGTGCCAAATATCTAAGATCAGGGTAGTAGGGTTTTAGACAAGAAGATTTTTGTAAGTTTCCATTGAAAAAAAATCTATTTTTAGCTCCTGTGACCTACATATGCAACAGACTGAAACCAGTTGAACAAAATAGGTAAAGGATATCTAGAAGTGTGACCATGCTGAATATCAAAGCTCTGGCCATATTAGTTTCAGAGAAGAAGACGTTTTGAAAATTTCACTATATAACTCTATGTAAAACTGTGACCCCCGGGGCGGGGCCAATTTTGACCCCATGGGGCATAATTTGAACAAACTTGATAGAGGACCTGTAGGCGATGCTATGTTGCAAATATCTAAGCTCTGGCCCTTGTAGTTTCAGAAAAGAAGATTTTTTAAGGTTTCATAGAAAAAAAATCTATTTTTAGCTCCTGTGACCTAGTTATACAACTGACCAGAACCATTTGAACAATTTTGGTAAAGGACATCTAGAAGTGTCACCATGCCAAATATCAAGGCTCTGGCCATATTAGTTTCAGAGAAGAAGACGTTTGAAAATTTCACTATATTACTCTATGTAAAACTGTGACCCCCGGGGCGGGGCCAATTTTGACCCCAGGGGCATAATTTGAACAAACTTGATAGAGAACCTGTAGATGATGATTTGTGCCAAATATCTAAGCCAAAGCTCAGGCCATATTAGTTTCAGAGAAGAAGCCGTTTTGAAAATTTCACTATATAACTCTATGTAAAACTGTGACCCCCGGGGCGGGGCAAATTTTGACCCCAGGGGCATAATTTGAACAAACTTGATAGAGAACCTGTAGATGATGCTTTGTGCCAAATATCTAAGCCAAAGCTCTGGCCATATTAGTTTCAGAGAAGAAGCCGTTTTGATAATTTCACTATATAACTCTATGTAAAACTGTGACCCCCGGGGCGGGGCCAATTTTGACCCCAGGGGCATAGTTTGAACAAACTTGATAGAGGACCTGTAGGCGATGCTATGTGCCAAATATCTAAGCTCTGGCCCTTGTAGTTTCAGAAAAGAAGATTTTTTAAGGTTTCATAGAAAAAAAATCTATTTTTAGCTCCTGTGACCTAGTTATGCAACCGACCAGAACCATTTGAACAATTTTGGTATAGGACATCTAGAAGTGTCACCATGCCAAATATCAAGGCTCTGGCCATACTGGTTTCAGAGAAGAAGACGTTTGAAAATTTCACTATATAACTCTATGTAAAACTGTGACCCCCGGGCGGGGCCAATTTTGACCCCAGGGGCATAATTTGAACAAACTTGATAGAGGACCTGTTGATGATGCTGTGTGCCAAATATCTAAGCTCTGACCCTTGCAGTTTTTGACAAGAAGATTTTTTAAGATTTCCTTATTTTTTCACTTTGGTTGCCATGGCAACCAGAGTTCTGCATTGTTTTTAATTCTTTGAAAAAATTTGAAAGAGCTTGACCCAAGGAACATTTCTGTAAAGTTTGGTTGAATTCTGTCAAGCGGTATAGGAGGAGATGTCATTTGAAGCAATTGTTAACGACGACGCCGGACACACGACGCACGACACAGGGCCATCCCAATAGCTCACCTTGAGCCTTTGGCTCAGGTGAGCTAAAAATGCACAGAAAGTTTTTAACAAAGAGGGTGCTTTGTGCCTGCATAAGGCAATTCCAGTCTATAGAAATTGCTATTCTCCCCAACCAAAAACACTGCCTTTTACACCTTGAATATATTTCTCCACTAAAGAAAACAGTTTAATTTATACAGTCATGAATATACACCATGCAAAATATTTCCTTGCCCAAGTAGATGGAAGCTTAAAGCGGGATGAACGTAAAGCAGAATATGCCTAAAGTACTTTCAACCTGCTTTAAGTGATCACCTACCTTAAATAGGCAACGGGGATAATGAAAGTAAGTAAGCACAGCTAGGTTTCACAGACTGTATATCAAGCTTCAATCCTATCATTATTTAAGTATGATTAATACCTTGTTTAAAGACGATCACAGGTGTGTCTCCAACTTCATCCAGAAACACAGAATCACAGTATCCAGACTCTTCTGGTGTTGGAGGAGTCTAAATCATAGATAAAAGTATGCAACTTATGCAGTCATACATAATGACAAAGTAAAAATCTCAAGGAAATACGTCTTGTACATGAACATTTAAACCGTATGTCACACAACAACAACATTATTAACTGTGTGTCATTTCGACACAGAGTCAGCTGGCTTGTATCATGTACACTGGTCTCACTGCTATTAATAGTCTTGTCCATTTCATTTAAATTTTAACAACTGCTCATTCTAATTTTCTTAATTCTTATAGCCCATAAAGACCATATACTTTTTTAACCAATCTCATTAGCGGTCACTTTTCCTTTGTTTTGTGTTATGTTTACTAAATGTTCTATGTCAGATAGTGTTGATTTAAATGTTTTTAAGACGAGCAACTGCTGCAGACTGAAAGCAAGCCTGCTTAAAGACATTTCCTGACGACCTTTTGGTCATAACACCCAACCAGCTATCAAAGCATGCCGCCACATGCAAGTTTTGTCCTTTACTGCTATCTTGTCTAGGGATATACTCACCCAAGTGTTTCATGTGAGACCCGTACCTTAAATTTGTTAGTTTGGTTAGTAAAACCCATTGAAACAAGAGCACCGCAGTGCGGCAAAATACGCCCGTCACGGCCGGCGGGTGTCAAAGTCGTCCAGACTCAGGCCGACTGGAAAAAGTCGTCCGGAGTGTAGGCCCGACTATCGATCTCAAAAAGACTATGCTGTAGTATTGGGATAGCTCAAGTACTATCCCGATAGTATTGCGATAGTCAAGAAAAAAGTTCTGGGTTTTTTAAAAAATGCCCATTTTTGACAATAAAGGGGGCATAACTCTGCTAAAAATAGTCGCCAACGTCTGAAATTTAACAGGAACCAAAATTCACAGGTGCCTTCCCTGTATGATGAGAAAGCTAAATATGAAATTTGGTTACAATAGACAAAATGTAAGTAAAATTATTATCAGGAAACAATATATTGTTAAAAAAATTGTGTGAAGGGGCATAACTCTGAAAATACAGAGTCAAACCAAAAACCCGTAGTATATATTAAGTCACTTCATTCATTGTATCACCATATCAAATTTGAAATCAATTGAATCAAAAATAAAAAAGTTCTGTTTTTTTTTTTAAAAATGCCCATTTTTGACAATAAAGGGGCATAACTCTGCTAAAAATAGTCGCCAACGTCTGAAACGCAAACTTGTCCGAACTATTGTGGTATGGAATATTTGTAGGAAGTTTAATCAAAATCGGTCAATAAATGAAGGTGAGAGAGCGCTAAGAAGAAAAGTTAACGGACGAAGTGTGGCTTATTTTAAATTTTAAGGATGTAAAGGGGCATAACTCATAGAAAAATATTTTAACAGGAACCAAAATTCACAGGTGCCTTCCCTGCATGATGAGAAAGATAAATATGAAATTTGGTTACAATAGACAAAATGTAAGTAAAATTATTATCAGGATACAATATATTGTTAAAAAAATTGTGTAAAGGGGCATAACTCTAAAAATAAGAAGTCAAACCAAAAACCCGTAATATATGTTAAGTAACTTCATTCATTGTATCACCATATCAAATTTGAAATAAATTGAATAATTAAAAAAAAAGTTCTGGTTTTTTTAAAAAATGCCCATTTTTGACAATAAAGGGGCATAACTCTGCTAAAAATAGCCGCCAACGTCTGAAACGCGAACTCGTCCGAGCTATTGTGGTATGGAATATTTGTAGGAAGTTTAATCAAAATCGGTAAATAAATGAAGGTGAGAGAGCGCTAACAAGAAAAGTTAACGGACGGACGGACGTACGGACGGACGTACGGACAGCGCTGGGTATACCATAATACGACCGTCGATGACGGGCGTATAAAAACACTTGAGTGTGAGTATTTGAGGGTCTCTCTAGACAACTTGAATTCAGTTACCTGTAATTTCACATCAACTGAGATTGGTTTACCCGGTGAAAGCTTGTGATTCATGCTTTTTCTCGCCTATCGAATACAATTGGGGGTAGTCCATCAATGGACTGAAAAGTCTTTAAGGAAGGTGGCTGCTTAACACATTACCCCATAAATATGCCTTTTAATGCCTTTAATTTATTTGTCCACTGAAGAAACTTGCACATGGCTGCATGCTTTGATGGTGTTATGACCGAAATGTCATCAGGAGATGTCTTTAAACACAGACAATTTCAGCTCATTTAGTGATCATAATAGAGGAATAAATGTTACTCACCACTCTTGGTAATGGAGTTGCTCCTACAGCTTTACAAAGTCTTCTAAGATCCCACTTGGACATGAGTCGCAGGATGAGAATTTTGTATTTGTTACAGAAATGCTGCGCCATCTCTCCAACCTTCCCTCCTGAGACAATCACTGAACAACCAGTTTCAGCTATAGACTTAATTTGCTATTAAATAGAAAACAAGAAATTTCATTTAGCTTTTTTAAAAATAACCAGGGCCCCAGATAAGGAGAGCATTTTAAAACTGAAATCTTTGTCTGCAATAAATCCAATGGTGTGACTACTCATTAGAATCGTCACTTTCATACAATTCTAATGAGTAGTAACACCATAGGATCTGGAGCTGACATAACGGAGAAAATGTTGGATTTGTTCAGTTTACTCCCTCATATCTGGAGCCTTGACGGTAACTTTTGAAATGAAAATTACTCAACAGTAATGTCGTATTTAAATCAAGCTAATGCACAGTACAATGAGACTTTTTGACATACAACAGATCTTAATTTGCAATTTTTTTTCTAACTCAGCATCTGATCAGGATCCAAACTATTTGACACTAATTATGATCTTACTGCAAACTATTTGACACTAATTATAATCTTCCTAAAGTTAATTTACGAAACATTTAATTTGGGAAATTAAAGCAGACAACAGTAGTTTAAAGCAGTTCACATAAATGACAGTATGTTTGGTAAATAATAGAAACTTTCAAAACTCACATTTTCAATCAAAGTTTCTTCTCCTTTACTGAAATCCATCAACTCCTCAGCATTCTTTATTAAAACTGTACCCTGTAAAAGAAATCATCATATTCATTTGTTCATTCAATATCTCCAACAATTCTCTGAAATATAGTCAAAATGATTCTCTGTGTTGTCTCATGCTGTAAACCCTTTACCCCATAACCTGTTTTTTTAGTTTAAGACAGGCTATCACTTAAAGCAGGTTAACCCTTTCCCCCATATAAGCGACTTTTAGCGTATTTAATTTATTCCTCCGCTAAAAAAATAGTTCCAGTTTATACCCTCATGAACAATTACAATAACAAATATTTTGATATAGCCTAGCAGATAGTAGTTTAAAGCAGGCTGAAAGTAAAGCAGAATGTGCCTTAAGGCACATTCTGCTTTACTTTTAACCTGCTTTAAGTGATCACCTGTATTTAATGTTATAAACGGGTTATTGGGTAAAGGGTTAAGGTGCATTCTGCTTTACTGTCAGCCCGCTTTAAGCTACCGTTTGCTAGGATATAGAAAATATTTCTTATGCTGAATATACATGACTGTATGGAGGAAAAATGTGTGTCTATGGAGTAAAGGGAGAACTAAAGACCTCTTTTGTTTTCATTAACTCAATCAATAATTAAACAAGTGATGAAGGGAAAATCTGTATAGTCAAACCATATGTGACTTTTAATTAGAATTGTCTCCATGAATTTAGTAGCAACATACAGGAGAAAATGCTAGAATTTATTAACACACTCTTATGTGAACAATATTATTATCAATACATTCTCATTATTCTATAGCCACCATATGCTAAAATGGTGATCCATTATTAAAGCTTTTTGTTTTATTTTCACTCTTCTTTAACAGCCATCTGCCTTAACATCATCAATTTTTACAGTTGCTCTAAGGTACTTTAGCGGATGAATAAGTAGATATTGAAATGTGTTTTTGTAGAGGAAAGCATTTATAAAACGACATTATTTCATATGTATTTGTCTACCTTTGTTTCGGTCTGCATGGAATCCAGTGGACATGAGTAGACTGCTATTTTACTTTTGCTGGCCTTGGTGATCTCTCCCTCCACTGCACGCTTGAACACCATACCCTGGATAGTACTGGACTGTAGTATACCAGAGCCCTGCGAGAAAACAAACACTGTCAGTATTCAATAGCTATGTACACGGCTCCAGATAAGGGGAGTTATTCCAAAACTTAAATCATTATTTCTGCTTTAAACCCTGTGGTGTCACTACTCATTAGAATCGTCTCAAAGAGACAATTCTAATGAGTAGTCACACCATAGGATTTGGATCATTTGGTGCTGCATGAGTGAGAAAAAGTAGGATTTGTTTACATTACCCCCTCCTTATCTGGAGCCCTGTATGTATAGCATATAGTAAGAGATATGGTGACATTTTAGATACTTAATGCCCCAAAACCATTTTCTCCTGTAGGCTTATACTTTGAACTGTAATGGTATCTTGCAGGAAAGTATTACGTCTCATTGGTTACTGGTCTGTAGAATAACAAACAGTGCAGACCCTGATCAGAGGGCTCTTACAGTGTTTGCATAAGGTAAGTGTACTTGTCACAGGTTCCCTGTTTGTTAATGACAAGTATACTAGTCACAAGTGTTGAATGTGTTAAAGCAGTACTTACCAGACATTTGCTCACTCTGATGTTGTCTACATTGAAGGTGTTTTTATCTCCCATTATAGATACTGAAATGGAACAATAACGAGACTTTAATTGCTTTCTGTAATAACAATACTACAACAATAAAGTAAATGTCAATAAATAATAATGTTGAAACCGTCTCTGTTGTAAGAATGTAAAATAGATTTGGAAAACTAACAAAAAACTTTAATGCAGTAAAAAGTGTCCTGTACCCTTTTGTTCTTCATTAATCTGGTAAATTTATCTCCTTCAACCTATTACCTGATAGTCTGTCTTTATTTTTTTGAAGACTGGTGACCCATTAAAAGCAGGTTGAAAGTAAAGTATAAAGTGCCACAATGCACATTTTCCTTTACTTTCAGCCTGCTTGAAGATACCATCTGCTAGGGATTAGAAAATGTATTTTATTGTGCATAATCATAATTGTCTTATTAAAGAGGAAATATTTTCTACAGTGGATGAAAAAATTAAAGTATACCAAGGTGTATTTATGGTCTCATGGGTTAAAAAAGGTCACTCAAAATACTTATGTTGAGTTACTAAAGCTCAGCTATTACAAGTATCATAACTTGCTTTAACCCTTTTACCCATAAAAATGCTTTTTTACCCCTCTTTCCTCTACTGAAGAAAATAGTTCCAATTTATACAGTCATGGGTATGAACCATATGAAATTTTTTCTCTCTAGCGGATAGTAGCTTAAAGCAGGCTGAAAGTAAAGCAGAATGCGTCTTAAGGCGCATTCTGCTTTACTTTCAACCTGCTTTAAGTGGTCATCTTTCTTTAAAACTAGAAACAGGCTATGGGGTAATGGGTAAAGCAACCATCTCAATTCAACTCACCACATGCACTAGATATAAGCCTGGCCATGAAGTCTTCATTGCCGTACTGTTTACTCATCACTGAAGTCTTGATAGCACGGGTTACTTCTTCCTTGCTCTTCAAATCTTTCTGCTGCTCACACACCAAGTCTGCAATGAAACATATAAGATCCCTTGAAAGCACAGATTCGTTTTAAACCTTTACCCCATAAATACGCCTTTAATTTATTCCCCCACTGAATGTAATAGTTTCCTTTTATACAGTCATGAATATGTATCATAAGAAATATTTTCTATATCTTAACAGATAATAGCTTAAAGCAGGCTGAAGGTAAAGCAGAATGCGCCTTAGGGCGCATTCTGCTTTTCTTTCAACCTGCTTTAAGTGGTCACATATCTTCAAAACTAGAAACAAGCTATGGGGTAATGGGTTAAACCTTTACTCCACAGTCGGTTTCTAGTTTTGAAGACAGGTGACAACTTGAAGCAGGTTGAAAGTATAGCAGAATGTGCCTAAATGCACATTATGCTTCACTATCAGCCTGTTTCAAGCTATCATAATCATCTGCTAGAATATAGGAAATATTTCTAATGTTCCCAGTTGCATATTCATTCCTGTATAAAGTGGAACTATTTTCTTCACTGGAGGAACGAATTCAATTCAAGTTTGGACAATTCAGATGTTCACAGCATTTTCTAAATTAAGTTTTAATATTATAAATAAAACATTATTTAGAAAATACTTTATACATTGTACATGTATACCTTCAGCGTTTTTTTCCCCACCCAATTGGGAACGGGTCCGGTACCCCTCAGATTGGGAATTTTTCAAGTCAAATTGGGAAAAACGAGTTTTGAAATGATGACAACGCAGAAATTGGGAATTTAAGTTACTAAACCGTTAGAACTGTTTATGATGGTAAACATGGTGTAGAAACTAAATCTACGCTGGGTGTGTTACTCACAGTAGACGCGGTTGCGGCTGAGACAGAGTTGATGATTTGGTAAAATCCAAAATCTTATCTTATCTATCTCTGGATACTGCCAATCACGCTCGCGAGTGTTAAAGGCAGTGATCTAGATTCAAGTTTTTCATTATCGTCTTGTTCAAAACAATTCTGTAATACTTTGAATTATGGCTCATAACTATAGGTTTTCTATTTTATAAATGATGGTAAACAGAGTCAGACTGGGTTTGTAAACTCTTATCAATTTCAGCGGATTTTGCGATCACGCAACATTAACCAGTCTCGATGAATGGGGCATGTATAGATCTTCGCCCGGACCGTTTCCGAAATTCGGCCGTAATCACTGGTATTGTTTTATACATACTCCCAAAAATGTCAATGGAGTTGCGTAACTTTGTTTACATTCAGTGTAGCCAAAGATAAGTTGGAATATGGATGGTTTGCTATGCTTTAAAGGGAAAATGTAATTGATAATTGGCAAATATGTTTATTTTGATTGGGAACAGGTCCGATAATTGATTTCTTTTGATTGGGAAGGGTCCGGTCGTCAAATTGGGAAGGGTCCGTCTCGAATTGGGAACGGGTCCGTTCCCCGGTACCGTTCAAAGAAGGAAAAAAAACGCTGACCTTGTTGTCTTTAATGATATTGTTACCAAAAGTTCTAAATTACGATAAATTTATTTTTCTTTCTTACTTTAAATACAACTGAAACTCGACAACTTGCATTTTCTTGAACTTAGACATTTACATTTCAATTTAGAAAAAAGTTGTTCTTTCTTTAAAATAGTTCCAAATTCAAAGTCAAACACAGCCAACTAATGTTATGTTTTTAATATATTGAGCTGCCCAGGCAAGTTTAGCTAAAATAAGTCCAAATCACCTTGGAGATACAGTATTACGACCAATAAAAACAAGACTAAATTGATAGCATAAAATGCAGGTTGACAGCTTGAAGAAGCTGAATGTTAAACAAAGCTCCAAATGGGGCTTTCTGTTTTACATTCATCTTGCTTCAAGCAGTGACCTGCCTTAAAACCTTATAAATACAGTAAAACCTCTCAATTACGACCACTAAGTTGTGTCAAATTTTAGGAAATTAAAACACTTGACTACTTAAAGCAATGGGGAAGTGAAACAGAAAGCTCCTATTGGAGCTTTCTGTTTCACTTGCCCATTGCTTTAAGCTGTCGCCTGTCTTTTATACAGACAATTAGCCTTCATTTTAGTGGTCGTATTAGAGAGGTTCTACTGTAATTAACCCAAGTTAGTGGTTTACGAGAGAAGTTTTACTGTATAGTGTTGATTATGTGCTGTACCTGGTAATATCTCTAAAGCTTTCTTCACTGCTAGTTCATATCCTTCAGTGACTTCTGTGACTGATAAACCCTGTAATATAAGAACACTTTTCAAACTTCTGACAACACCTTCTATAAGAAGAAATATAATAGCTTCAGATGAAGCTAGTATCTATGTACTGAAATATGAGTGCTTAAATACATGTACTGAAGTCCTTTTAACTGTTCAAAAACCTGTGTAGTGAGTACTGGTAAGAAGTTTCTTGATACAATTCTTTGGTTTATAGTCAGAACTTGGTTGAGTAAAGATGCAAAAATGGGGGGGTGGGGGGGGGGGGGGATGGGGGTTGATGTTATCTCCCTTTATCTGTAGCCATGAATTTTGAAAAAACAGTTAGCCACTTAATTTAAAACCAGGTTAAAAGTAAACACAAAGCTCCTAATGGAGCATTCTTGCTATTCTTTCATTCTTTCAGCATGCTTTAATCTCCTGGAAATGCCAGTTTTATTTCAATACTCAAGACTTCATAGCTAGTGACTATTTGATATTGCTAAAGCATTAGAGGGCCACAAGTTGCTTGTGTGTTCTAATTGTGTAACCCTCTTGAAATAAAGTCTTTATTATTCTTATTATTATCCACCAGCCTTAAATACTGAATACAAGCCTTATTTGAGTGGCTTATATAGCAGTGAAACAAATCAAAAACAACTAATACCATTCTCAATAGCATTTCTGCTTGTTCCAACAGGGCTCCAGCAAACACCAACACAAAGTTGGTTCCATCTCCTACTTCCTGTTCCTGTTGATGAGTGGCGAGAACCAGCATTTTGGCAGCTGGGTGCTGTACCTCCAACTCACTCAAGATGGTGGCTGCATCATTGGTGACAAACAGCTTCTCCAGATGGTTGATAACCATTTTGTTCTGGCCTTCAATAAAAACCATACACTTTAAACTTTGATATCTCAAACTCGCTTATGTTGAACCAGGGTTCCAGATAAGAGGGAGTAAACTGAACAAATCCAGCATTTTCTCAATTGTTTCAGCACCAAATCCTATGATGTTACTACTCATTAGAATTGTCTCTTCGAGACGATTCAAATGAGTAGTGACACCATAGGGTAACTTTAAAGCAGAAATAAAGATTTCAATTTTTGAAATACTCCCCTTATCTGGAACCCTGTTGAACATATCTGTATTTGAAAGTTAAAAATTTTAACTTTGAAATAAAGATATGTTTGACTAAAGCCAGGTAAAACAGTAGAAAATACTAGAAATATGGGAAAATTCAAGTTAAGGGAGTTCCAAATGTTGAGTTTCAACTGTAGATATAAAGTTGACTCTTCTTTCTCTGTGATTTGACTGATATGAATATAGATTCATATTTAAACCTATGACCATTATCAACATGTATCATGTGACATATAATCACATTGGCTTATTGAAATAAGGAAAGTTTTCACATGGAAAGAATGCTGACCCATACGAAAACCTATAAGAAAACATTACAGATCCTGATCAGACATCTTAAGCAGCTGTCTGATCTGTGTTTACACTGCTTTCAAAAAGCTAATATATACACATTACCAGTTGACAGTGCGATACAGAGTGATGTATTTAGCTCGAGACGATTTTGGCGGAAATAGCCGATCTGACAAGCGCCTTGGCGCGAGTCTGATCGGTTGTTTCCGCCAAAAACGTCGAGAGCTATTTGCAACACTCTGTAGCACTCTGCCAACTGGTGATGTGTTTATTATATGCCTTGAATACACACCAGAAACAATTAAATAGTTGTTTAAACCATTTTTTAGCCAACATTTATTAGTTATTTGAAGCAGAACAAGATTTTTTGTTTGCCACAATAATTATTGCGGCACTTGTACACGTACGTAAATGACGTCACGTTAATTTGAAACCGAGGTCAGAGTAAAATACAAAGTACCTGATACAAGGTGGGTGATACAGACTCTTGTATTTTACTGTGCAAATACACGCAGAAACGCTCAATATCATGCAAAGGCATATAATAATAACTATTAGCTGACTGGTGTTTTAATTGTATTAATTGAATTATCACTGCTACTGTGCTAGTAATCATATGACTGAAAACGACTAAAAATCTACCAGTACAGTGTTCCCTTCCTACAATGACTCCCTCCTTACAACGACCCTTGCAGCTGTTCCCTCAACAGGACAATTATGTCTAACACTTTTACTGCTGCGATATCGCCTGCTTAAATTTGTTGTATGCTGTTTTTCTCAAAGTAACATAATGTACACTTTGACAGAAAAAACTTAATGACGAGTGACAAACAGCTTGAATCCAGATCAGATGCTGCATTATGCGGCGTCTGATCTGGATTCAAGCTGTTTGCAAATGTAAGCCAATGTTCACACCTAAAACAACTCTCTGTGAACAACGCACACAATTTTTGTCTCCTATTGGGTTTTGGTGTAGAGAGGGAGCGCTGTATATATAAAGTCTCCAACAAACATGTACGGTATGTTTTGTGATATCTCATGTTGCTTTAACCCTTTACTCCATAGCATGCATTTTTTACATATTTGATTAATTCCCCCACTGAAGAAAATATTTCCAATTGATATATTCTTGACCAATATGCATCCAAAGAATGTTTCTCTTTATTCTAGCAGATGGTAACTTAAATCAGGCTGAAAGGCCCATTCTGCTTTACATCCAACCAACTTTTAGTGGTCACCTGTCTTTAAAACAAGAAACAGGCTATGAGGTAATGGGTTAAGATTAGGGCTGCAACGGTTCAGGTACTTCACGGTTCGGTTCGGGTTCGAGTAGACCCCTTCGGTTTTCGGTTATTTCGGTTCGGGTATTAGGATAAGAACTAATTAAAATCAACCAGAAAAAAATTCTCATTTACTGGCACATGTCTATGCAGACAATAGATCTACACACTTTTTCGAAAACGCTATCACTGTCATCTATAATTTTATCATATGTACGAGAAAGATGTGCATTTCTTTCTACCATTTTAGGACAGATTGTAGCGAATTTAAGGCGTGGTTCGTCCCAACCTGTTTTTCATTGAAGTTTCGTAACTAAGCTTTCAGTCTATTTTGTTTGTCATTCTGGCTGGTCTTCCATAAATGCCTCATCAGCCTTCTATTTATAAGCGCTAGAAGAATTACCTAGCTCCAATTATATTATTATTTTACTGAAAAAGTCAATAATATTTCAGTTTAATTATTTACATCGCCATTCGCAATTTGCGGTCGCTAAGTAATAGACTGGTTACCCTTTTTCTGATGCTGATTCGACTTTGGTACCTTTGAAGCCGGGCTATCAATCGTGCGCATGCGTTAAGTGCTGGGTTTCCCGGAATTATAAATAGCCGATATGAAAAGAATGAGACAGACGAGAAGCGAGCTATTTAAATTACTGCAAGAAGAAAAGGTTAGAACTGTGATTTAACCTTACATTTTGGAACGTCTGACCATCAAATATATACACGCAGACTGCACGCTGATTGGTAAATTAGCGGTCTAGTGTAATTTACCATACATCGGCGCACCGAACCGAAAATTTGCGGTGCCGACCCGAAACTCGAACCGAGACAAACGAACCGAAAATAACCGAAACTCGGTGAACCGTTGCAGTCCTAGTTAAGATCAGTAATGACATAGATTGATTGAAGCACTCCCCAGTCCCCTCACATGGAG
This sequence comes from Gari tellinella, assembly GCA_922989275.2. Classification (NCBI taxonomy): domain Eukaryota; kingdom Metazoa; phylum Mollusca; class Bivalvia; order Cardiida; family Psammobiidae; genus Gari; species Gari tellinella. The sequence continues at coordinate 56,120,930 of OV277860.1, forward strand.
TTATGCTTCCAGTGTTTAAAAAAAACAAAATAGCTTTGCAAAACATATATAAGTTCTATGATGATTGTTAAAGTCTTTATTCTAATATATAACATATATTGTCTTATTCAGTCATACCATGGGGGCCAAAGGTAGATCTAGTTGTCTTTGACAGTTCTTTGCAAGCATCAATGTTTCTGTAGACTGCTTCATCAAGCCCAGAAAAATGCTGCAAATGGAAAACAAAATCACAAATTCACAACACATAATCTTTGTGGATCCTAACTTGAATACAATATTAAATACAGTGTTGCGCATAGGATGCCTTTTTCTTGTGACATTAAGTTAAACCTGGCCATTAGTTGAAAGTAGCTTCTAGTAGGGATCCAGATAAGAGGGAGTAAACTGAATAAATCCAACATTTTCTCACTCATTTCAGCTTCAAATCCTATGGTGTTACTACTCATTAGAATTGTCTCTTTGAGCACGATTCTAATGAGTAGTGACACCATAGGGTTTAGTCCAGAAATAAAGATTTTATTTTTGAAATACCCTGCTTATCTATACCGCCTGTATAGCTCAGTGGTAGAGCGTCCGCTTGCAGTGCGGGAGGTTGTGGGTTCAATCCCCGGCCGGGTCAAACCAAAGACTTGAAAATTGGTAGTAATGGCTTCCCTCCTTGGCGCTCAGGATTTCGGGTTAGCATTACGACTGGTTCGTCGGTGTCAGGATAAAGTGACTGGGCGGGTACAGTCCCAATGGTGCACTTAAAAAGTGCCCCTTCTCATAATCATCAGAATTGATGGCGTAGAAGTAATAAATAGAAATAGAAAGTTCTAGATAATTCTGTAAAAATGATAGAGCAACGCAAAATGAATGGATAGATTCTAAATCTGCTCGAAATAGACAGACTCCTCGGATGCTAGGTTAATTGTCCATTAGGGTGAAAACATTAATATAAGGCTTTAAGCTATTGAATGAAAGGTAAAATGGGTGGACAATGCTTAGTCACCAAAGACCAAAATTAGTGCATCATGTCCAGTCACATTTTTTCTTAATAGGATATTTAACTTGCATGGTTTATTTTTAAAATGACAATTCATGGTCATAGGGCATTATTTTGTTATTTTAATCAACAAACTCTGTAAAACTTCGGTATTGTCCAATTCTAGAGACAATTTGGGATAAAACAAAACTTTGTTTCTCAATTCCAGAACATTCCTGTCAAGTTTACATGTAGATTGCGGAAGATGTCCGAAATGTTCCGCATGGTTATAATACGCATGGGGTAAACGGCTATCTGTATTTAACGATTGTGAATGTACCATGGGTCAGAAACAAATGTCAATGGGTTAAAAAATAACTTATTGCCACTATTTGATATAAATGTAAAGTACAAACCTTTGCGCCATCTTTCAACATTTGGGCAAAGCCCGGTGCCTTAGGAACGTGCATCGCCATGCTCAGACTTATTTGTTTCCCAAAATGCCGTTCGTTTCCGTAACGAGAATTTCGGCTATGTTCGTATGTTTCCGACGGTAACGAACACAATCGTTACTTGCGCATGTCTGAATTTACACATGAGCAGACTTTCAGGTTTCCGGAATATTTATTTGGAAATAAAGGCATAAAGCGTTTATAAAGCCAATCTGTTGTATTTCCGGGATAAAATATGAAGAGACCTCGCAATGCTGATTGTGCGAAATTACGAAGACCTCTGAAACGGAGCAAAATCAGCGAAGGATTTTACGGAAGGTGAGACGAATAATTTCAATATGGCAGGTCACGAAAACAGAATTCTTTCAGTATTCATCATTTTAAAACAATAGAGATGCAAATGTATTTGGTGTCATTAGTGAAAAGCACTGTATCAGTACGAAGTTTCTTTGTTTCCTCTTCCAGCAGCGAAGAAAGCTGGGGTTTATGAACATTAACAGCTCGAGAGTTTAGGATGTCACATTTGCATGTTATTTTTGACGTTCATCAGTTTCTTGGACAACCGAATTAAAGAGGTCAACACTGTTTACACACAGATTGATGGAACAATTCATCCTTGCATTTGAATCAAACAGAAAATTACTGGAGAGTTCTTGTTTTGCCGCATTATTTGGAAATTTATGATAATTGATTGCACAATATTTAGCAATTGGAATTCATTCTCCACAAATGGCACTTTACCTTTACTAATTCACCCCTGAACCTTAGGCTGAAACTTCAAATGGAATATTCTAGTTAACAGTTAATTCTATTCCATTACTGACTAATAAAGACTTAACTAGTACAGTAGTAGTAACTAGTAAGACTTAAGTACTTAAGTGCAATATTTGTAGTGAAATAACGTCCAAACTTTATGCTCAATGGTTATATTAAACGCTCGCCTTGCAAGCGAAATTCCCGGGTTCAATTCCCGGGCCCGGTCACTATAATGGCGTTGTCGAAAAACGGGTTTTCCGCCCCCATTTGGTGATGACTGTCCTTGCCCAATGCATGGATCATTGTCACATATGACATGTGGTTGCTACCGTAAGTCTAAAAGTATCATCTCTGAGGTAACTGGTCAAATCGACCCAAAACCAAATCGGACCCGAGTCAAATTGGACCGGGTCAAATCCGCACATTTTTTGAATATAACATTACGTTATATCACTCTTTGACCGTTACATGTGTTATTTGTGTGACTAAAGTTACACCAGTGATACGAATTGAAATTAAACCAAAACAATTAATGCTGTACGTGAATTGATTAAGTGTAACAATAATGCAATGCTATTCAGAAATTGTGTAAATTGCAATTTAACGAAATAAGTCAAAGAGGATATAGTAAAACAAGAAACACACGACGGCAAAAACACATTTTAACGTGTTTACAATACCATTTTGGATATAGGTCGGAAACAGATCTATAAGTTAAGTTAAACCACCTGATACCTAAACAGCGTTTTTTTTCACCCAATTGGGAACGGGTCCGGTACCCCTCAGATTGGGAATTTTTCAAGTCAAATTGGGAAAAACGAGTTTTGAAATGATGACAACGCAGAAATTGGGAATTTAAGTTACTAAACCGTTAGAACTGTTTATGATGGTAAACATGGTGTAAATACTAAATCTACGCTGGGTGTGTTACTCACAGTAGACGCTGTTGCGGCCGAGACAGAGTTGATGACTTGGTAAAATCCCAAATCTTATCTTATCTATCTCTGAATACTGCCAATCAAGCTCGCGAGTGTTAAGGCAGTGATCTAGATACAAGTTCTTCATTATGATATCGTCTTTCTCAAAACAATTCTGTAATACTTTGAATTATGGCTCATGATTGTTTTAATTGTAGGTTTTCTATTTTATAAATGATGGTAAACAGAGTCAGACTGGGTTTGTAAACTCATATCAATTTCAGCGGATTTTGCGATCACGCAATATTAACCAGTCTCGATGAAGGGGCATGTATAAATCTTCGCCCGGACCGTTTCCGAAATTCGGCCGTTATCACTGGTACTGTTTTATACATACTCCCAAAAATGTCAATGGAGTTGCGTAACTTTGTTTACATTCACGAGACTACGGAATTATAAACTTCTGTATATTTCCTTGGCAAGACATTCATTGTAGCAAAAGATAAGTTGAAATATGGATGGTTTGCAATGATTTAAAGGGAAAAAGTAATTTGACAATTGGGAATATGTTTATTTTGATTGGGAACGGGTCCAATATTTGATTTCTTTTGATTGGGAAGGGTCCAGTCGCCAAATTGGGAAGGGTCCGCCTCCAATTGGGAACGGGTCCGTTCCCCGGTACCGTTCAAAGAAAGAAAAAAAACGCTGCTAAAGATGTCATCTACAAGTGTTGTCTGCTTTTATTTCTCAAAGTTTTTTTTTGTGTTTTCACATCCTAAAACAGTTTTGATTCTAGTCAGAAACCGTATTACGTGTCTCATGAGGATAAAAACTGTTGGTAGATAACGACATACCGGGAGTAAGACAGTGAAGTGATTACTGGTTAACTAACTGTCACAACAACATGTCAAACATCAATTAACACCTTTACTGCAAAGTAAGTTTAAACATTCAACCCTAGAGACGATTATACTATTCATTTACAAACAGTGTACTTGTTTACAAATATTGTTATCAATCAGATCAGGATGTTTCTTTCCGATCTACCCCATCAGGGTCTACTCAGTTCGCTTGTTAGCCAACAAAGGCAACTTTTTTAGCCTAAATGTCAGTTGTTATTTCAAATTATTATTACTAAACAGTGTTTGTGTCTGTGAGTGTGATATTAGTAGTACACAAAACATACTTTCTATACTGTTTTCGTGTGATATTACGGACCAATATTTTTCATAGCGTCACTGCGTCACCAATTTTATTGTCCATTGTAGGTCAACATAAATGAAGGCAACTTTTTTAGCCTAAATGTTGGATATTAGTTCCAATTATTATTATTAAACGGTGTGTATGTCTTTGAAAGCGATATTAGTACACAAAAAATACTTTCTATACTGTTTTTGTATGATATTACAGACCAACGTTTTTCATACCGTCACCGATTTTGATCAATAAAAAGCATTTTTATCGGAAAGGGGGCATTATTAATTCATTATAAACCATTAAATTGAAAAAATGCTTTTAAATACGTTTTCACAACCTAAAACTTTTTTTCTACATTGTTTTCGTGACCTCATATTGTTTTCGCGAAAACAGGCTGTTTTCGGTTTTTCGGGCCACCGGTAAATGTTACATTTTTAGCTCACCTGAGCTAGCTCAGGGTGAGCTATTGCAATACTTGAATGTCCGTCGTGCGTCATCCGGCGTCAACAATTTTAGTGTTTACACTCTAGAGACCACAATATTTATGGAATCTTCCTCAAACTTGCTCAGATTGTATATTACCATAAGAGTTCGGATGAGTTCATTTATGGTTGAAATCAGACTAATAGGTCAAGAGTTTATTGACCTTTGAATTGCTGAAAATGCCATATTTAACAGTGTTTACACTCTAGAGGCCACATTATTTATCCAATGTTTCTCAAACTTGCCCAGATTGTATATTACCATAAGAGTTTGGACGAGTTCAATTATGGTTGAAATCGGAACAATAGATCAAGAGTTATCTACCTTTGAATTGCTGAAAATGCCATATTTAAGGCTGTTTACACTCTAGAGGCCACAACTTTTCTCCATTCTTTCTTAAACTTGCTCATATTGTATATGACTATTAGAGTTCAGATGAGTTCGATTTTGGTTGAAATCAGACTAATAGGTCTAGAGTAATCTACCTTTGAATTGCTGAAAATGTCATATTTAAGGGTGTTTACACTCTAGAGGCCACAATTTTTATCCAATCTATCTGAAACTTGCTCAGATTGTAAATGACCATAAGATTTCAGATGAGTTCGATTATGGTTGAAATCAGACCAATAGGTTGAGAGTAATCTACCTTTGAATTGCTGAAAATGCCATATTTAACAGTGTTTACACTCTAGGGGCCACAATTTTTATCCAATCTATCTCAAACTTGCTCAGATTATATATGACCATAAGAGTTCGAATAAGTGTGATTATGGTTGGAATCGGACAAATAGGTCAAGAGTTGTCTGCCCTTGAATTGCTGAAAATGCCATGTATCTAACAGGGTTTATACTGTTGCAACTACAGTTATCAATGGATTTTGATTATACTTGCAGACAAAGAATATAGCTATAAGTTCTCAATGGAGTGCAATTATTGTTGAAATCTAATTATTGTGGCAATAGTTATCTGCCCTTGATATACTTTGAAATGCTAGAAAAGACTTCATTTCAGTATTGTTTTCTGCCCTTGATGTACTCTACTGTACTAGAATTATGAGGTTGTATTCAAAAATTGTTTACATGCTATACTACAAATTTGAATGGATTTATATTAAAACCGGTGAAATAGAAAGGTTAAGCTATCAAGCTTCAGTACAACAGGTGAGCGATATCAGGGCCTTCAGGCCCTCTTGTTTCCCATTTAATTGTTTTGGCTATACTCAGTTATATACTGTGTAATTACCCATAAGTAATTCATAAAAAAGGCCATGGTCACTTGAAGGTCACACTTTTGAAACTGCATTTAATTATGCTGGGACACCTTTAGATGGCATACCTAATAAATCTTTTATTCATATAAGTTTTCAGTGTTTACAACAAAGGTTTTCTAAACTCTTTGGTAGTCATCTGAGATCTGGTTAACCCTTTCCCTCATAGAAGCGCCTTTTAGAGCATATAATTTATTCCTACATTGAAGAAAATAGCTCCAATTTAATTAGTCAGGAATATGTATTATAAGAAAAATATTCCATATTCTAGCAGATGGAGGCTTAAAGCAGGCTGAAAGAAAAGCAGAGTGCGCCTTAAGGCGCATTCTGCTTTACTTTCAACCTGCTTTAAGTAGTCATCTGTCTTCAAAACTAAGAATAAGCTATGGAGTAAAGGGTTAAAAATGTTTTCAGCTGCACTCTTTACATTTGCGAGCAGCAGATTTGTGATCATCTCTGCAAACAGTTTGGATCCTGATTATATGCTTCCTATATGCATTGTCTCTTGAGGATCCAAACTGTTTGTCAACCTGACCCTGTTTTGAAAAGAAATTTGCAAAATCTATTTAACCCATGACCGCATAGACTGTTTCTAGTTTTAAATAAATAATGATCACTTAAGGATGTCGGCCTGTCTTTTTGAGCATTATGAAATTTCCGAAAAATTTTACGAACTCGTTTTCAAAAAAATGGTAGGAACTCATTTTTGGTGAATGCATACAGTAATAAAACACTATTTTCCCGGGAAAATATTTGATTTTCGTTCCGGAAGGGACTTTTTAAGTTTTATGTCCTAATCGTAGTTAACAGCATACACTGTTTTCATAGGTAGGTTGTATTTTGTTACATCCGATTTCATTTCAATTTCTCAGAATATAAGCATGAAATTTTCATGGTAGTACAGTTTTAGTATAAATTATAGATAACTCAATAGATAAAATGAAATTTTTTGGAGAAAAAAAATATTTTTGGTAAAATACACAAAAAATAGAAAAAATGGATTTTTTAGATACAATGATCTATATCTTTTTTAAAAGATACGGGACCCTGTGTTTTTATTTGCTATTTCACTAAAACTTTTTGTTTGCAAGGCTAAAAACAACACATAAAAAATTTGGTATCTAGTTTGCTACAATTTGTAGGGCAATTTTCACAGTGCCTTATTCTCCCATTATAAAAAAGTGGGTGGGGTAAATTTTACACCTTTCTGGTGAAATCAAATATTTTTATTTTGGATCTTGAAAAAACATTATTTTCAGGGTTTATTCTTACTATGGTAATATAAATTAGGATACTTTTGGTACAAATAGATTGTTTAAATAAAGATTGAAAAACCGTAGTACAAAAAAGTAGGAGTTTTTATGAAGCTTCAATTTTAGGGGGGTAGCCTTGCAAAATCTCAAATTGTGAAAAAGAAAGGTCCGGTACCCCCACTTTTTTCACCAGTTTTGTCATAGAAACTAATTTTACTATCAGTATGCAAAGTTTGAAGAATTTGGTATTTACTTTACCAAGGTGCACCTACCCCCTTAAAGCAGGTTGAAAGTAAAGCAGAATGTGCCTTAACCCTTTGAACCCTAGTCCCGCTGCGCATATTGGGGTTCTTTGCAAACAGTGTACAGTCATGTGAATAGTACACTTTTCCTATGCAAACAGTGAAGACCCAGATCAGAGGGCTCCTAGGAGCCGTCTGATCAGGCACTGTTTGTCATAATGCCAAATGTTGACAAAAATAACCCTTAAAAGTCAGAAATGGACTAGAATTAAATGGAAACTGGAAGTATCCATTTTAAGTTTCAGGGAGGAAATAATTAAGGCTCACTCTGCTTTACTTTCAGCCTGCTTTAAGCAATTACCTGCTAGGATATTGAAAATATTTCTTATTATTCCAATTCATCACTGTATAAAAGTGAACTATTTTCTTCAGTGGAGGAATAAATTAGAGGCGTAAAAAGGCGCATTTATGGGGTTATTGGATTGGGTTAAGAACAATAGCAGTATAATGCCAATTGTTGCAGTCGAAAACATTTCCCTGCATGAAGCAGCAAAGAGTAATGTTCTGAAATTGGGTATTCTTCTGTTAACCCTTAGCCCGCCAAATAAATTGTCGTCTGCTATATTTCTCGTCTGCTTCAAGTTTCAAAGTTGCTCAAAATTGCTGAAAATGTTGTCCGAGTGTCAAACAGCTTGGATCCGGATGAGACGCCGAGTTACTCGGCGTCTCATCCGGATCCAAGCTGTTTGCATATGGAGCTATAGTCGTGAGTGGCAGGCTAAGGGTTAATTGTCCAGAAACAGAGTCTGAGTTACAAATAGTTTGGATCCTGATTATGCCCATTTTCAAATTACTTGCAAAAGTCTGAATACTGGTTTCAGTGTTGTAATGGTAGAAAACAGGCTGAAAATTTAGAAGAAAGGTGGAGCTTAATGCCTAAATTTGAGCCTACTTGAAGCAGCCACCTCTTAAGATGTTTGATTTTTGTCACACACAGAATGTGAGAAAAAATGTATAAATTATCTTTTCAGAGAAAGTAATGGGGCCGTATTTCTGACCCAAAAAACTGCAGTAAAACCCAATAGTGTGTCACATACAGTCATCTTGTTGAAATATAAGCAAACATTTCATTTTCTGGCAGACCTGTAGATTTTCCTGAACATTTTCTCCATTTGATTATAAAATGCCCTGATAACTGATATCAATTATGATTGTAAACCAGACTGAAATAAAGGTTTACCTTCTTGCAGTAATAAAAGTTTGATGTAGAGAGGCATCTGAGGCATTGAGTGTTCATACCGTCTAGGTTTTGTATTGAACATTTACTAAAGTTATGGTACCTTTGCCCCATAGAGAGTTTTAGAGACACCCTTAGGCTTATCTACCTATTTCTCCTAGTCATACTTTTTTGTCACAATAAAAAAGCCACTGGGAACTTTTCTTGCATCCTTAATAAAAGGTGGCTACTTGCAAGCAGATTGAAAGTAAAACAGAAAGCTCCTTTTGGAGCTTTCTGCTTTATTTTTAGCCTGTTTAAATACTGAAAACAATGTATGGGGGATAGGGTTAAGCACAGAACCCTATACACTCATGTAATTGTACATGTACACCATAGGTAGATGCAGCAGAAGTTTGTGGGACAGCCTAAGCAGTTTGTAGGTTTGAAGAATTCAAGTTAAGACAGGTGTTTCCACCGTTACAGTTTTACAGCGGCATATATCACAGCCTTAGTGCTCAACCCATTACTCAAAAATATGCCTTTTTACGCCTTTAATTTATTCCTCCATTAAAGAAAATATTTAAAATTTATAAAACCATAAATATGCATCATACAATATATTTTCTATATTCTGTCAGACAGACTGAAAGTAAAGCAGAATGTGCCTTAAGGCGCATTCTGCTTTACTTTCAACCTGCTATAAGTGGTCATATGTCTTCAAAACTAGAAACAGGCTATTGGGTAATGAGCTGTTACCGACTATAGTAATCTCATAATGATACACATGATAAATATGGTAGACTGAGGCGATAGCCTTGTTGATCTATAGGAGCTCTAGGACATGGCCATTCAATCAACTGACATCTAATTACACTTACAGGCAGGATTTAATGATAATTACAATTTCGATTTTGTGTAAACTGTAAACAAAACTGTTAACTCTTTTCCTTCATAGTCTTAAGTGTAAAATGCAAATGACCTTAATTTAGCTGATGTAGTATTTAGTTCTGTGTTTACAGCAGGTAACTGCTTTGAAAGCAAATGGAATTGTAGCATGACCCTTAATTTTATCATAGAAATGCTTTTGCACACCTTACACATTCATCCTTAGCGACCAGTATACTTGTAATTTACAAACGGTGTACCTGTGGTGAATACACTGTTCTATGCAAACAGTGAAGATCCTGATCAGGGGGGAATCACTGAATAGCCTGGGGTAATGTCTTTAAATTGGAATTGGTATGAACCATTAAAATGTCCAGGCGTGAATGAGTTAGACTAATTAATATTCCTATGAAAACAAATTACATGTCATGGAGTCTGGACTTTCAACCACTGAAAGCCTCCATTTTTAGCTCGCCTGTACATAGTACATGACGAGCTATTGCAATACGCCCGGTGTAGTCGTCGTTGTCGTCGGCGTTGTCGTGAACGGCGTAAACAATTTTAAGAAAATGTCTATAACTTCTATGTCCTTTGAGGTATTGCTTTCATACTTGGTATGTGTGTGTATATGGACAAGACCTTCCACAGAACTTTTTTGACCCCTTTGACCTTGAACTTAGGGCCTGCATTTAGGTTTCAAAATCTGCGTTTAGGTTTTGAAAAATGCCTTTAATTCTATATCCCTTAAGGTATTGCTTCCATAGTCGGTATGTGTGTGTATATAGACAAGACCTTTCCATGCTCAGAAAAATTTAGACCCCTGTGACCTTGACCTTGAACTTAGGGCCTGCGTTTAGGTTTCGAAATCTGCGTTTAGGTTTCAAAAATGCCTGTAACTTCTATGTCCCTTGAGGTATTGCTTCCATAGTTGGTATGTGTGTGTATATGGACAAGACCTTTCGATGCACAGAAATTTTTTGACCCCTGTGACCTTTACCTTGAACTTAGGGCCTGCGTTTAGGTTTCGAAATCTGTGTTTAAGTTTAGAAAGATGCCTTTAACTTCTATTTCCCTTGAGGTATTGCTTTCATAGTTGGTATGTATGTGTATATGGACAAGACCTTTACATGCACAGAAAAATTTAGACCCCTGTGGCCTTGACCTTGAACTTAGCGCCTGTGTTTAGGTTTCATAATCTGTGTTTAGGTTTAGAAAAATGCCTTTAACTTCTATATCCTTTGAGGTATTGCTTTCATAGCTGGGATGTGTGTGTATATAGACAAGACCTTTCCATGCTCAGAATAATTTAGACTCCTGTGACCTTGACCTTGAACTTAGGGCCTGCGTTTAGGTTTCGAAATCTGCGTTTAGGTTTCGAAAAATGCCTTTAACTTCTATGTCCCTTGAGGTATTGCTTCCATAGTTGGTATGTGTGTGTATATGGACAAGACCTTTCCATGCACAGAAAAATTTGGACCCCTGTGACCTTTACCTTGAACTTAGGGCCTGCGTTTAGGTTTTGAAATCTGTGTTTAGGTTTAGAAAGATGCCTTTAACTTCTATTTCCCTTGAGGTATTGCTTTCATAGTTGGTATGTATGTGTATATGGACAAGACCTTTACATGCACAGAAAATTTTTGACCCCTGTGACCTTTACCTTGAACTTAGGGCCTGCGTTTAGGTTTCATAATCTGTGTTTAAGTTTAGAAAGATGCCTTTAACTTCTATTTCCCTTGAGGTATTGCTTTCATAGTTGGTATGTATGTGTATATGGACAAGACCTTTACATGCACAGAAAAATTTAGACCCCTGTGGCCTTGACCTTGAACTTAGCGCCTGTGTTTAGGTTTCATAATCTGTGTTTAGGTTTAGAAAAATGCCTTTAACTTCTATATCCTTTGAGGTATTGCTTTCATTGCTGGGATGTGTGTGTATATAGACAAGACCTTTCCATGCTCAGAATAATTTAGACTCCTGTGACCTTGACCTTGAACTTAGGGCCTGCGTTTAGGTTTCGAAATCTGCGTTTAGGTTTCGAAAAATGCCTTTAACTTCTATGTCCCTTGAGGTATTGCTTTCATAGTTGGTATGTATGTGTATATAGACAAGACCTTTACATGCACAGAAAAATTTAGACCCCTGTGACCTTGACCTTGAACTTAGGGCCTGTGTTTAGGTTTCGAAATCTGTGTTTAGGTTAGGAAAATGCCTTTAACTTCTATGTCCTTTGAGGTATTGCTTTCATAGTTGGTATGTATGTGTATATGGACAAGACCTTTCGATGCACAGACAAATTTAGACCCCTTGACCTTGAACTAAGGGCCTGTGTTTAGGTTTCGAAATCTGCGTAAAGTTTCGAAGAATGCCTTTAACTTCTATATCCTTTGAGGTATTGCTTTCGTAGTTGTTATGTGTGTGTATATGGACAAGACCTTTCCATGCACAGATAAATTTGGACCCCCTTGAACTTAGGGCCTGTGTTTAGGTTTTGAAAAATGCCTTTTTGACTTCTGTGTCCCTTGAGGTATTGCTTTCATAGTTGGTTTATGTGTGTATATGGACAAGACCTTTCCAGTCACAGCAAAATTTAGACCCCTGTGACCTTGACTTTGAACTTAGGGCCCATGTTTAGTTTTCGAAATCTGTGTTTTGGTTTCTCAAAATTTTTATTACTCCTATGACGTCCATTGAAATATTCCTTTCATATTCAGTTTGCATGTGTATATGGACAACATCTTTCCTTGCATGCACAATGTTTGAGCCCTCTGACCATGACCTTGAACTTAGGACCCGCGTTTAGGTTTCAAAGTCTGCGTTTAGGTTTCTCAAACTTTCTTTAACTCATATATCAATTGAGATATTTCCTTCATATTTGGCATGCATGTGTATATGGACACGACCTTTCCATGCATGCAAAATTTAGCCCAGTGTCCTTGACCTTGAACTAAGGTCCCGAAAGGTTTTAGGTTTCGAAATCTGCGTTTAGGTTTCAAAAATGCTTATAATTCGTATGTCCCTTGAGGTGTTATTTTTATATTTGATTTGCTAGTGTATATGGACAAGACCTTTCCATGCAGCAAAAAGGTTGACCTCTGTGACCTTGAGTGTGCTTTTAAGTTTCTAAAGGTGCTGGTGGCGAGCTTTGTTGTCTCTCTGACAACTCTTGTTTAACCTGACAGGTGGATGCATAAAACTGGAAAACTGGCATAAAAAACAACCATTGTTGAACTTTATGAAATTATGATGCATGTAAGTAAGTTTACACATGTATACATGTGCTTATGAAATTTTTTTCATGAAGGAGCTTTCTGCTTTACTTTGATCTTGCTTTAAGCTCCCACTTGACTGAAACATAGTTGAATATAGGTGGTTTGTACATGTATATGGCTTACCACTATGAAGGAATTTCCCAAAGGGTTAAAAGGATTTTTGTGTCATTTTGATAAATTAATGTCTCTCTTTAATTGATTAATTTCAGAGTATTTTTCAGTTGAGTAGTTCCCCAAATGCTCTCCAGTTGGTTGTCTGCTTAAGTGCTTCACTACAGTCTGACTCTTATAAAAGTGAGGAAACCTCAGAGCAAATAGTTCACCTGTCTTATTTTCTTTTCTTGTTTAACCCAGTGATCCATAAATACACCTTTTTATACGCCCATCTTCAGACGGGACGTATTATGTCACGGTGCTGTCCGTCCGTCTGTCTGTCTGTCTGTCTGTCTGTCTGTCTGTCTGTCCATCTGTTAACTTTTTCATGTCCGCTCTCTAACTCAAACAAATTTAGTCCAATCCTTTTGAAACTAGTCAAAATGTGTATGACCATAATTTCTCGATCAAGTTCGATAACCAGCAAGCTTGCCCCAGACATTCAAGAGTTATGCCCCATTTTTCGTCAAAAAGGGCATTCTACTTCTAGTTTGTCCGCTCTCTGACTCAAACATAGGCACATTCTGCTTTACTTCCAACCTGCTTAAAGTTTAAGAAGCCATCTGTCTTCAAAACTAGAAATGGGCTATGGGGTAATAGGTTAATGTATCTTTTGTATAATATCTTGTACTGGGTAGGCGAGTTTGTAAAGGTGTATCTGTCTGGTCATCTCCCTGTTGAGTCTTGTCCAGTATAGGTACAGGGTGAACAGGAGGTTACCTCAACTCTTGCACGCTAATAGCAATATATGTAACTCTCAGATTACCCGTGCAAGCAATTTCATTCCAGATGAGATATCAAATACTTGGCAGCTCATCAGGATTCAAACTGTTTGAAAATGCAAATCTTGGAACCAGTAACAGACAACAATAATTGTTACTGACAAAAATACATATAGTTGAACTTCGATATCTAGAACTCTGTTTAAGTCGAACATATCTGTATTTCAAAGTTGAAACGTGGCTAAGCCACGTTTTAACTTTGAAATATGGGTATTTTCGACTAAACCGAGCATGATATAATGCAGTTCATGTGTCGAACTATCGGATAGTTCGATTTAAACGAGTTCGAGATCTCGAAGTTCAACTGTACATGTAATGTTCAAAGGGTTAATCTTCTGCTGTTCAGCAAGCTTAATTAGACCATTTCCGTATTTCTTGTTTGCAGCAGATTTTTTGAAAAAGTTAATTTTATATTTTGATGGAAAAATTGCAAAAAGTTTGGATCCAGGTCATGACCAGATGTGACAGTAAGTAACTTGGTATCTAGCTCAACTTGATTCAAACTGTTTGTGCTAGCTTTCACAAAGTCTCCTATTGCAAGTTCAAGGTTTATAGAACTTTCACATTAACCTGAACTGAAATACATGTACAGTGCAGCTAGTGTGTTTACTGTGTAAACCCTTTGAGTTTGAACCCTAGTCCCGCATATTGGCGTCTTTTGCAAACAATATACATCTGAATAGTACACTTGTCCTATGCAAACAGTGAATACCCAGATCAGAGGGCTCCTAGGAGCCCTCTGATCTGGGTCTTCACTGTTTGTCATAGAACCAAACATTGACAAAAACAACCCTTAACAGTCAGAAATGGACTTGACTTAAATGCAGACTGGAATTGTCCTCTTAAAAGTTTCAGGGAAGAAAGAGTTAAGTGACCATTCAATAAAAAAACATGAACTGCTGTATATGTAAAAAGACATAGCAATGATTGCTACACCAAATACAGCATAAATATGCCTTATTGGGCCTTTAAATTTATTCCCACTGAAGATAATATCTTCACTACACAATTATGAATTACATTTATAAGGAGAAATATTTTCTTTTATGTTAGCAGATAGAAGTTTAAAGCAGGCTTATTCTGGTTTACTTTCAACCTGCTTTATGTAGTCACCTGTCTTCAAAACTAGAAACAGGCTATTAGGTAATGGTTAATCCATACTACATGTATGTAAAATTGTCTGTTTTCTGATACATGTAAATGGCAGATTAACAATTGACTCTTCAATCTTGAGAGACTTTTCGCCAAAAATTCCAAAAGAGTGACACTCAATGGAACCCTAGAAAAAAAGGTTTTTACAATGTTTGCAAAAATGGATATTTTTGTGCACCAGCACTACAAGAATTAATGGAAGATGAGAGTAATGAGTAATGTGGAAAATTGGCATGTATCACAGTATCAGGCTGCCTTATTTGCTGCATTAGCTGCCATTTTTCTGGCACTGAGACTTATGCATTAATTGGGAAACAGTTCAAGAGCAGCCACTATGTAACGTTATGTCCATTCAGGATGGATCCAAACTGTTTGGCAATAGAAAGCATTTCTAAAAATGTAAATGAATGAGATACTTTCGGGAATTGAATTTTAATTCAGTTGAGAATATTCTTTCCAGTTAACAAATTATTGGTGTATATATAAAGAGCATGAAAGTTATAAAAACTGCCCATGGTTCTTCATTTTGAGGTGGCATTCACTGATTTTGACTACTGTTTCTAGTGAAATAGTTATCAGGAGCTGTATAGCAAGTTTAGTTATAGCTCCCAGCTGTTCAATTACTGTAACCTAATTATCCCCATATAAAAGAATTGAGATGGATATATACAGTCACACCCCTGATTAACAACCATCCATGACAGAAGCACAATTATCACTAGACATGTATGATGGCAGGCTTAATGCTGGATAAAAATAATGCAGAAAGCTCCTGCAGGAGCTTTCTGCATCATTTTTATCCTGCATTAAACATTGACCACCTGCATACAAAGACTTTAGGTATTGAATTTAACGGTCAGTTGACTCAGTTAGTATAAGTTTGGCTGCACTGTATTGGTTTAGTCAACTTATTGATGACATTGAAAGGTGCTAGCTACTGACTGGTTGGAAGGGGATCATCTCATTGTTTGAATCTGATACAGGTGCCTTGAAACTGCCACAGGCATTGGGTGATGGTGTGAAATTTAACAGACATATGTGTCCACCGTCGCAGCTGCATCAGTGTTAACTGGTAGTGCGCTAACAACAAGATCATGTTTATCTTTTTGCAAACAGTGTAGATCCAGATCAGATATTAGCTTGGCAGGTTATAGTCTTCCTAATGCGCTCAATATGCGGAGGACATAGTTAAGACGTAAATGTGGATGTTTAATGTAGAATATAAGATTATAATATATGCTCTCAACTCTCAAGGTAGAACATTTTCTATACTGTTAATACAGTGCTCCCTCTATACAACGACACCCAATGGGAGACACAGATTGTGTGTGGTGACGGAGTGAGTCGTTATAGAGAGGGGAATTAAGAATTGGTTTTACATTTGCAAACAGCATCAATCCAGATCAGACGCCGCGTAACACGGCGTCTGATCTGGATTCAAGCTTTTTATCACTTGTCATTACATGTATATTTATTCTATCAAATATCCACTTATATGTAACTGAGAAAACACAGCAGACGACAATTTTAAACAGACGATATTGCATCAGTAAATAGTTCGATATAATTGTCTTGTTTAGGGAACAGCGGCAAACATCATTGTAAGGAGGGAATCGTTGTTGGGAGGGAGCACTGTACTAGGTACTAAGCAACAGGGTCATTGGTGATCATTATGTAATTAACTAAATATGGTCATTGTTAGTTTAACGTAAATCACAGGTATGCGTGACCATGCAAGGATCAGCCTCTAGATATACCGTAAGGTGCAGGGCTCCAGATAAGAGGAAGTAATCTGTACAAATCCAACATTTTATCACTCATATAGCACCAAATTCTAAGACCTATTGTGTTACTACTCATGAGTAGTGACACAATAGGGTTTAAATCAGAAATAAAGGTTTTAGCTTTTGAAATACTCCCCATATCTGGAGCCCTGAGGTGATAGACATTTCAATTGTCGAGACTGTGAAAAATGGTGTTTGTTGTCTAAACTGGGTCAATATTCTATAGATACACAGGGCTCCAGATAAGAGGGAGTTATTTCAACAAATGATTAATCAAACATTTTCTCACCTATTTCAGCACCAAATCCTATGGTGTTACTACTCATTAGAATGGTCTCTTCGAGACGATTCTAATGAGTAGTGACACCATAGGGTTTAATTCAGAAATAAAGATTTTAGTTTTTGAGAAAACTACCCTTATCTGGAGCTCTGGATACACATTTTAACACCTTTAATTTATTCCTTCACTGAAGATACAATTTCCAATTTATACAATTACGAATGTGCACCATAAGAAAGATTTTCTTTATCCTGGCATATGATAGCTTACACAGACTGAAAGTAAGCAGAATGCGCAACAATTAAGGCCCATTCTGCTTTACTTTCAGGTTACCGGACTACAGTAACTTCTTTTCTTAGCTTATTTAGTTCAAACAAAACAAAATTGTGAATGCTTTCAATTTGAAACAAAGAGAAATTAATCAATTTGTCATAGAGGAAATAAACTTTTTTTTCAAGCCACCGTATACAGTCAAGACTGTCATAACGACCAGCTGTATTAATATACTGACGTGCTGTGTTAAACGACTTTACTTTTTGCCCCCGAACGAATTTACTATATGTTGTGGTTCTATATAACGATGTGCTGTCTTACCTGTTATCCGACCGTGTTTAGTGCTCCGTAACGTTTATTTCGGGAATAATTTCGGTTGTGTAAATCGACCAAAGACAAGGGTAAATTTAGAGAAGTTGGGAAATTTAAAAATGTGTACTGAAATTCGTAGTTCAGACCCTAATTTGCTTTATAATTGCCAGTAAACATTGTAAGTTTTCAATCTCACTCGGCAAACATGAATAGCCGATCATCGCCGTTTGCATCTGTAATTGACTCTGCAGCAGATGACAAATCAAATCATGATTAAGTAAGTAAGTAAGTAAGTAATCAACCATTCAGTCAAACACAGTCTCGTGTCAACCCATCTTCGAAGTTCTTAAATCATCACGGGTACTCAATCCAATTAAAGCTAATCATTGACACAGAAAGGGTGGTCGGCCCCCGCTGTGATAAACTCCTCCATTATCGCAAAATACAATGGGATAGTTTCGGATTTTATCGACAGGTGTTGGACGAGAAAATCTCGGCACCCAAAAAAACTGTATTATCAGACCAGCTGCCTTATATGACCTTATTAGCTGCCTCCCATCGAAGGTCATATAAGACAAGCTCGACTGTAGTTCGTATTGTTTCAGAATACATTGCAATATATTGGAAAACCGGTTTTATTGCACATCCCTAATTATATACTATTTTGATTTTTTGAGAATTTATGGAAAATATTAAGACTGTAAAGATAATAAGCTTGTTCTTAACCTGTACATATATAGACTGCAACATTTGAAAGGTTGGTTGGTTTGTTTGTGTCAAGATTTGCAGAAAAATATTATTGCTGCATGCTGAGCGCATACAAGAAAATACATTTAATCTTCAAAGCACACAGAATATGTAACACACACTTTCCTGAAAGAATCTATTTGCTTTCTCTAGAGATAATCAACAGTCATGTTACATTGTATAAATACCCTCAGAACTTCTGATTTAGAATTTCAGCTGATGGTGATTCTAAGATACAAAATTATATTTTAACATTCCCCCATAAATACGCCTTTTTACGCCTCTTAGGCCCCTCTAATTTATCACTCCACTGAAGAAAATAGTTCCAATTTATACAGTTGTGAATTATTATATTTAACATTAGAAATATTCTAGCAGCTGGTAGCTTAAAGCAGGTTGAAAGTAAAGCAGAATGTGCCATAAGGCACATTCTGCTTTACTTTCAACCTGCTTTAAGTGGTCACCTGTCTTCAAAACTAGAAACAGGCTATGGGGTAATGGGTTAAAATGCATTTGAAATTGTGTTTTGAGAACTTTTTTTCATGAAGTTCATAGGATAAGAATTGTGTCAACTTAATGTGTTGTATGAACTTCTCTTGGTGCACAGTTTTACATTGTTAGATATGAACTGGGATGGTCTTCTTTAACCCATTACCCCATAGCCTGTTTCTAGTTTTGAAGATAGGTGACCACTTAAAGCAGGTTGAAAGTAAACAGAATGTGCCTTAAGGCGCATTCTGCTTTACTTTCAGCCTACTTTAAGCTACTATCTGCTAGAATATAGAAAATATTTCTTCTGGTACATATTCATGAATGTTTTATAAATTAGAACTTTTTCTTCGACAATGGAGGAATACATTAAAGGCATCAAAAGGCGTATTTATAATATTGGGTAATGGGTTAAAGGATGCAGGAGAAGGATGGCTTTGAACAGAAAAGCTTAGAATGATTAATCATTACATACAGTCAGAACTCAATACTCTGTAACCCAAACTCAACTTTACCCTTTACCTCATAGACTGTTTCCAGTTTTGAAGACAGGTGACCACTTAAAGCAGATTGAAAGTAAAGCAGAATGTGCCTTAAGGCACATTCTGCTTTACTTTCAGCCTGCTTTAAGCTAAAATCTGCTAGGCTATAATATAAAATATTTGTAATGATAATTGTTCATGAGGGTATAAACTGGAACTATTTTCTTCAGCGGAGGAATGAATTAAATACGCTAAAAGTCGCTTCTTTGGGGGAAAGGGTTAACAGTAAACACATTATCAATTAACCTGTGTCTAGTTTTGAAGATAGGTGACCCTTTAAAGCAGGCTGAAAGTCAAGCAGAATGCACTTTAATCCACATTCTGCTTACTTTCAGCCTGCTTTAAGCTAGCTTCTGCTAGGATATAGAACATATTTTTACTGTATATATTCATGACTGTATAAAGTGGACCTATATTCATCAGTGGAGAATAAAGTAAAGGCATAAAAAGTGATGGGTTGAAGCATGCTTAAAGTAAATCAGAAAGCTCTTTAAAGTAAGCACCTACTTATGCTGTGTTTAAACTTTTAAGATGGATGTAGACTATTTTGCAGATGGTTAAAGCAGGAAATGTCACTTCACAAGACCGCGTACATGCTTTACTTTCAGCCTGCTGTAAACTACCATCTGCTAGAATAAAGAAAATATTTCTTATGATACATAATCATGACTGTATAAACTGGAACTATTTTCTTCAAATAAATAGTGAAATAAATTAAGATACGTAAAAAGGTGTATCTTTGAAGTAATGGGATAGTGATGCTGTATCTGTTTGGTGGTCACAGGTCCTGACCTCTGCTAGCAATGGGGGAAAGCTATATGTAAAAATATGTATGTATGTAGTATTATGATGGAAGCAGTGTTCTAGGCACTCAGAGGCTAACTGTGAATATTCTTCCTGGAGAAAACATTAAAAATGCAAATGATTTGACTTGTCTGACAAATGTCAATTTACTGTCTAGTGGAAGAGTTTTGTTGGTGTCTTATGTCTAAGCTCATATTTATGAGCATAAGTTGCATTGGTATGAGCAAGCACTGTCCTTTGTAGAAGTCATTAAGAGTTAAGCAGCAAAATGTTTTAACCCAGTACCCCATAAATACACATTTTTATGCCTTTAATTTATTTATCCACTGAAGAAAATAAGTCCATTTTATACAGTCATAAATATGTGTCATGAGAAATATTTGCTATATCGTAGCAGATGATAGCATAAAGCAGGCTGAAAGTAAAGCAGAATGTGCCTTAAGGCACATTCTGCTTTACTTTCAACCTGCTTTACTTGGTCACCTGTCTTCAAAACTAGAAATATGCTATGGGGTAAACTGGTAATGGGTTAAATCCCTTCATCCATATCCATCAGTGGAACTCACCTATATACAACTCTGTTTAACCCTTTACCCCACAGCCTGTTTCTAGTTTTGAAGACAGGTGGCCACATAAAGCAGATGGAAGGAAAGAAGAATGGGCCCTATAAGGCACATTCTGCTTTACTTTCAGCCTGCTTTAAGCTACCTACCATCTGCTAGAATATAGAATATTTCTTATGCTAAATATTTATGACTGTATAATGTCACATTGTTGTGGAACTATTTTCCTCAGTGGAATGATAAATTAAAAGAAGTTATAGGTCTTAATAAAGCCTGACAAAAGTTAAGCAGAAGGCTCCATTTAGAGCTTTCTGCTTTACTTTTATATTGCTATAACCCTTCCCGTATGGAGTGTATTTATATATATGGCAAAATTTTAAAATGTTTAAACATACATGTATGTCAAAGCGTCAAATGGCATATAGTTCTGAAGGGGTTTGGGTTAATACAAGTTTTCTCTATTGCTCTAATTTGATCTATACAATTTAGCATTGATTTATTTCTCTGCATGAAGTTTCTCAAGGTGAAGGCAGTGTTGCTAATGGCTGTGTTGTATTGTTGGCTGTGTTGTGCTGATGACAGTGTTATGCCAATGGCTGTGTTGTGCTGATGACAGTGTTATGCCAATGGCTGTGTTGTGCTGATGACAGTGTTATGCCAATGGCTGTGTTGTGCTGATGACAGTGTTATGCCAATGGCTGTGTTGTGCTGATGACAGTGTTATGCCAATGGCTGTGTTGTGCTGATGACGGTGTTATGCCAATGGCTGTGTTGTGCTGATGACGGTGTTATGCCAATGGCTGTGTTGTGCTGATGACGGTGTTATGCCAATGG
Source organism: Gari tellinella (assembly GCA_922989275.2). NCBI lineage: Eukaryota > Metazoa > Mollusca > Bivalvia > Cardiida > Psammobiidae > Gari > Gari tellinella. Next base: position 56,142,549 of record OV277860.1, read on the forward strand.
CTGTGTTGTGCTGATGACAGTGTTTTTCTCTTGCAGCACATAAATTTTCTCTTCATGAAGTTTCTCATGGTGTGGGCAGTGTTGCTAATGGCTGTGTTGTACTGATGGCTGTGTTGTGCTGATGATGGTGTTATGCCAATGGCTGTGTTGTGCTGATGACAGTGTTATGCCAATGGCTGTGTTGTGCGGATGGCTGTGTTTTTCTCTTTCAGCACATAAATGTTCTCTTCATGAAGTTTTTCATGCTGTGGGCAGTGGTGCTAATGGCTGTGTTGTACTGATGTCTGTGTTGTGCTGATGATGGTGTTTTTCTCTTTCAGCACATTTCTCTACATGAAGTTTCTCATGGTGTGGGCAGTAGTGCTGATGGCTGACTTCATCCTGGGGTTCCGTTTCGAGTACCTGTGGCCGTTCTGGCTCCTCATGAGAAGTGTGTATGACTCCTTCAAGTTCCAAGGCCTGGTAAGAGACAGATCACTATATTTATGCATGTATGCAATTTAACTCTTTACATGCTGGGTATTTTTATGCTCCCTCACATGACTTAGTCAGGGGCATACTGTTTTTGGTCTGTCCGTTTGTCTGTCTGTCCACAACTTGGTCATAACTTTGGAAATACATAGAATTACATGTGATAGCGACATTATATCTGGTATGTGTACTCACCTCAAAAAGCTCTTGAGCTCAGTACAATTTTGGTCATATCCAACAAAGGTCAATGTGATTTAGAGGTAAAATAGAGTGAATTTAACATTGGCCATAACTTTGGAATTGCTTGTGATAGAGACTTTATATTTGCATGACTGTGTACTCAACTCAAGTTCAGCTCTTAAGTTCAGTACAAGTTGGGTCATTATCCAACAAAGGTCATTTAGAGGGCATTAAAGGTCAAATAGGGTTAATTTAACATTGGCTTTAACTCTGAAACTACATGTGATAAAGACTTCATATTTGACATGTGTGTTCAACTCTAGACGCTCCTGAGTTCAGTACAAGTTGGTCATGTCAGACAAAGTCAAGGTCATTTAGAGGCCATGGTCACATCAGGGTGCATAGTGTTTTGTCTGCAACAATTGTTTTCTGCTGCTATTCGAAAAATAGATTTTTCAAAATAGGGTCAGTGTGTCAAACAGGATCCTAATGAGACGACGCATTAAGTGGCATCTCATCAGGATCTAACAGTTTCCACAGCTAAACACAGTCTAATGCCTAAGCATGTTAAGAGTTAACCATTCGCTGGCTGATTATTCATTTATAAACTTCACCCACTATGAACATTATGATATGAATGAGAACATTGGCTTAAGGAATAAGAAAAAATCTTTTCTGGAAAGACTGCAGACTTATGTCAGGTCCTATTTAGCAGAAAACAGTGCAGATCCTGATAAGACAGCTCCTGAAGGAGCTGTCTGATCTGGGTCTACACTGTTTTCAAAAAGCATCAAATACACTATTAGCTGGAAAATATTTACTTTTAGTAGGTATGCTAGCAGTGGAACCATATAAACCCTTTGCAAACAGTTTCAAACAGGTGTCTCATTAGGATCCAAACTGTTTTGACACTCTGACCCTGTTTTTAATTTTTGCAGATCTATCAAAAATTTACCCAGCATGGAAAGAGTTAATAACAAACAAGGTCTGTGTTTGTTGGAAGAGTTAATTGTCAATTAATTTATATGCTATATAGTAATTACTGCACAGTGTCATATTGGTTCATTAGTTAACAGGCTTTTAAATGAGACATGGCACACTACAGCATCTGCCATCATAGTTACCACACTTGTTATGAAATGGTGGCAGGACACTTTTAGAGTGGAAAAATTGCCATGGCTAGTTTAGGGTAGATAGTTTAGTGTTTCAGGCATGTGACTTGAATTTTTTTTACTAAAAGTGAAAAGACAGAAAGCTTAGTTTTGCATTAAAGAGGCTCGCAACTGGATTTAGCATTAAAAATAGTAATTTGTAAATATATGTCAAATGCTTATATAAATTGGTAAGATTTAGTTTAGGATAATAAATTCTGTTTAAAAATGTATTTCCAAAAAAAAAAAGAAGAAGCTCTGGTGGGATTCGAACCCGTGACCCTCCATGCGGAGACAAACATGAAAAATGAGGAAACGCCTTTACCCCCTCGGCTACCAGCACTCTCTATATATATGGTAGCGAATTAACGTACTTCACTGGTAGCGATTGATAGTACTTTATTCGGCTCGGGTTTATGTCTGAGCCCGTGTAAAGAAGCAACAACAACAACTATACCGTCAGCTGACGCTATAGAAAAACGATTGAAAATATCTAAAAAAAAAAAAAAGATTTGGTGACGATTCTTGAGACTTTTTTTGGACTGATCATATTGTTTTAATGTCAGAAGCCAAATAATGCCACAAATTTGCTTTTATTTGAGTATGTTATTTTATTTTGACAAGTACACCATCGGGTTGCGAGTCCCTTTACGTAGCCAGGATGTAGGAGGTTTCTGCATTACTTTTGACCGGCATTAACCAGGGCTCCAGATACGAGGGAGTATTCTGACCAAATCCAACATTTTCTCACTTTTACAGCACCAAATCCTATGGTGTTACTACTCATTAGAAACTACTCATTAGAATCACCAAAATGAAAGTAAAGCAGAAAGCTCCTTCAGACGTATCAATGATGCATAGTTTTATAAGAAACCTAGACTAAATCAGATCGCTTCAATTTCACTACTTAAACTGACAACTGTGTAATCCCTCTATTGTTCTTTTATTTCAGGCATTTTCAGTATTTTTTGTGAGTATCGCCATAACGTCAGACGTGGTTTGTTACCTGTTTATTCCTGTCCAATGGTTATTTTTTGCTGCCAGTACATATGTGTGGGTCCAGTATGTGTGGCATACAGGTAAGAAACAATCAGCGTTAACCCATTAGATGATTACCCAATTAATATGTCTTTTTTAAACCTTCAAACTATTCCTCTTAGTTTCTCTTGATACAGTCATGAATGTGCTGCATAAGAAATATCTTCTATATCCTTTGACCTGGCAGATCATAGCTTTAAAACACAGGCTGAAAGTAAAGCAGAATGCGCCCTCAGGCGCATTCTGCTTTACTTTAAACCTGCTTTAAGTGGTCACCTGTCTCCAAAATTAGAAAACAAGCTATAGGATAAAGCATTAAATTACTTTGAATAATGCTCTTATGGAGCTCTCTAATCAGGTTCTGCACTGTTTATAATTTTGAAATGTACTGTTAAAATCTACACTAATTAGACAAAAATGGACTTGGTTTAAATTTTATGGACTTTTTTGTATGGAAAAATGGAATTGTCGTTTGAAAGTTCCAGGGAGGAATGAGCTCACTATGTTTTTAATGCAGTGGTAAAATATTCTTATGAGCTGTTCTTGTCTTGATTAAGTTTGATGTTGAATTGAATTGGTAATAAAGACAGTAAATAAAATGCAGTCTGAAAGAAACTGTCACCGGACTTGATCTACTTTAAACAGGTATTGTCACCGGGGCATGCACATGTGTGTTTTATTAGTTCCACTTTAAATTGATGAATTAGTATCCTAGCAGATGATAGGTTAAAGCAAACTGGAAGTAAAGCAGAATTTTCATTAAGGCTTATTCTGGCTGGCTGCTTTACTTTCAGTCAACTTTAAGTGATCACCTGTCTTCAAAACTAGAAACAGGCTACGGGGTAATGGGTTACACATAGCAGTTTTAAAACTGATAAATGTAAGCTGCTTACATTGAATTTACCTTTAATTTATTGCCGCATTTTTACACATAAATTGCACTTCCTGAAAGTAATAGGATTATAGATAAGTAGTGGAACTGAAAATGAATGGATCATGCTATAAAAAAAACCAAACGTAATGCATTGCAAACAGTGAAGATCAAGGCCAGCCACCGCATCAAAGATGCGGCGACTGGTCTTGATCTTCAGTTTGACACCCACATGCATCGTCTTGATCTACAGTTTGACACCCACAGGTATCTAAAGCATTTTATGTAGCTGTATTTTATATGGTACCTGGCAGTGTAGACCAAACTCAGATAGTATCACACAGGGCGTGGGATGATAGTTGTGCTTGGTCTTTACAATGTTGCAATGCAATAAGGCTGGTTTTGTCATGCCACGACTGATAAACACTCTAAATACAAATAGGGCAGACCCTAGATATCCTATGACTGTATTCATGGCTTTAAATTACTTATAGTTCTAAGTACAGTAAAACCCCTCTAAACCAGTACCTCTAAATACAGGAGTTCTCTCTAAACCAGACAAAAACTTTGGTCCCGTTTCCCACCCATTTTTACGCCTTTGGTTTATTCCTTCACTGAAGAAAATACATTCATGAACATATATCTTCAGAAATATTTTCTATATTCTAGCAGATGATAACTTAAAGCAGGTTGAAAGAAAAGCAGAATGCGCCTTAAGGCGCATTCTGCTTTACTTTCAACTAGCTTTAAGTGGTCAGCTACCTTCCATACTAGAAACAAGCTATGGGTTAAAACCCCTCTAAACCGGATGTTTTTGTTGTCCCCACACATGTCCGGTTTAGAGGGGTTTAGTAACTTTTACTGTACTTTTCATGTGTCTACCTTGTCCTGTGTAAATTCATGCAAAGTGCAGGACTCCAGATAAGGGGAAGTATTGCAAAATCTAAAATCTTTATTCCTGGATTAAACCCTATGGTGTCACTACTCGTTAGAATCTTTTCGAAGAGATGATTCTAATGAGTAGTAACACCATAGGATTTAGTGCTCAAATGAGTGAGAAATTGTTGGATTTGTTCAGTTTTCTTGCCCTTATTTGGAGCCCTGAAAGTGCCTTTATTCTTATTCTTACTACATTAAGCAGATTGAAAAGTTTGACTTTAAACCTGATTTAATTAACCAATTACCCCATAAATACGCCTTTTTATGTCTATAATTTATTCCTCCACTGAAAAAAATAGTTCCCTTTTATACAGTCATGAATATGTATCAAAAGAAATATTTTCTATATCCTAGCAGATGGTAGCTTAAAGCAGGCTGAAAGTAAAGCAGAATGCGCCCTTAGGCGCATTCTGCTTTACTTTTAACCTGCTTTAAGTGGTTACATGTCTTCAAAACTAGAAACAGGCTATGTGGTAATAGGTTAAGCAAACACTTGTTTTAAACCTTAAATACTTGCTATATAATAGGGAAAGGGTTAAGTAGATCGTAAATAACTGAAAGACAAATTTGCTGCAATAGATAGATGTACAGATGTTTTTCCCAGTGTTAAATGTCTTGTTTCAGAAACTTGACACTGTTTACTGAATGCTTGTACAGTAAAACATCTTTATTACGACCACTAAAATGAAAGCAAATTGGTTGTTCAACCCATTACCCAATAAATATGCCTTTTTATGCCTTTGATTTATTCTTACACTGAAGAAAATAGTTCCAAATTGTACAGTCAAGAATGTGTATCATGATAATTCTATTCTGTGTTCTAGAATATGGTAGCTTAAAGCTGGCTGAAAGTAAAACAGAATGTACCTTAAGGCACATTCTGCTTTACTTTCAACCAGTTACCTGCTTTAAGTGGTCACCTGTTTTCAAAACTAGAAACAGACTATTGAGTATATGTTTAAAAGACAGGTGACATCTAAGAGCAGGGTGACAGTAAAACAGAAATCTCCTAAAGGAGATTTCTGTTGTACTGTCACCATGTTTTGAGCAGTCAACTGTCTTTTAAACACCTACTTGTTCACAACCAGATTTGATAGCAAAAAAACTGTTTTTAACATGCATTATTTTCCTAGACTGATGTTTTTGTGTTTATAATAGGGTTATTTAATATTCTAACATGACACGCGTTTTGGTCACTATAAAAATAGAACAAGCTCATCGTGGTATACCGGTACCTGAGACGTTTTACAACGCTCTTCTCTACCCCGCTCCTCCCGCGGTTATATGACATGGCGTGACCTCGTGCATTCATACGTTATGTTTTTGAAATTTCTTACATTATTCATATAGCCCGTAAAGACCACATACTTTTAACCAGTCATGTTACTGTAATTTTCCAAGTCTGTCTGTGACTGTCTTGTTTCATGTAATGTTTGTTCTATGCAAGATTGTGGATCAGTAAATGTAAATTTGCTGTTGGGTGTTAGATTCTTGTAATGCCGCGGAAAAAGTTATCCGGTCGAAAAACTGCATCCGCTGAGGAAATAAGAATGGAATATTTGATTTCCTTTCTGATGAATTTCTTTAAATCTGGTCATGTTAGAATCAAAATAATCTATGTTCTACCGTTGTGATACGGTATTTTACAACGGTCGGTCGTTGTGGTGCGCAGGAATTGACCACTCAGGCCTTCGGCCTTCGTGGTCAATTCCTGCGCACCACAACTCCCAACCGTTGTAAAATACAGTTTCACAACGGTAGAACATAGATTATTTCTTAAATTTATACAAGTGAATGATATCTTTAAAAGGGTATATCAGTCTCTGTTAGTCTACAAGTTTCTTTAATATTATCAGTGAGCTTTGTGATTTGTTGTTTAGGCATGATTTCATTGTTCATGTAGTTGAAAGATTCCATGTTTAAAATGTATTTTGATATTTTTTTCAGAAAGAGGAATATGTCTTCCCACAGTGTCGCTATGGTTACTCTTTGTTTATATAGAAGCATCAGTGCGGCTGCGGGAGCTTAAAAATGTGCCGTTTAATTTAGATCTATGTAGGCCTTTTGCAGCTCATTGGTAAGTACCTGGTTATTGTTTGTCAGTTTCAAAATCTAATATAGTGAAGTGTTTTTAGTTTGTCTGTTTTTAGCTCACCTGAGCCAAAGGCTCAAGGTGAGCTATTGGGATGGCCCTTTGTCCGTCGTCGTGCATCGTCGTTAACAATTGCTTCAAATGACATCTCCTCTTATACCGCTTGACAGATTTCAATCAAACTTTACAGAAATGTTCCTTGGGTCAAGCTCTTTCAAATTTGTTCAAAAAATTAAAAACAATGCAGAACTCTGGTTGCCATGGCAACCAAAGTGAAAAAATAAGGAAATCTTAAAAAATCTTCTAGTCAAAAACTGCAGGGGCCAGAGCTTAGATATTTGGCACATAGCATCATCTACAGGTCCACTATCAAGTTTGTTCAAATTATGTCCCTGTGGTCAAAATTGGCCCCGCCCTGGGGTCACAGTTTTACATAGAGTTATATTGTGAAATTTTCAAATGTCTTCTCCTCTGAAACTAATATGGCTAGAGCTTTGATATTTGGCATGGTGACACTTCTAGATGTCCTATACCAAAATTGTTCAAATGGTTCTGGTCTGTTGCATATCTAGGTCACAGGAGATAAAAATAGATTTTTTCATAGGAAAACTTAAAAATCAAGATTGTTCAAATTATGCCCCTCGGGTAAAAAATGATCCCGTCCTGGACATAAATCATTATTTGCATTTTGTCAGCTATTCTCAGGTGAGCAAAATATGCCCAATGGGGCTCTTGTTTGAAGAAAAGAATAAGCTATTGTTGTTTCTCCTGCGTCCACATAGTTATCATCGTTGTCGTCACCTGAAATCTTAATGTTGGCCATAACTTCTTCAATTGTCCATTTACTACCTTCATTTTAGGTATGCTTGTTCATCTTGACAAGTCCTATCCAGACATACCAAACTATTTTACCAAATCACCTTGACGTTAATCTTTGACCTAAATTTATAGTATTTTTCACTGATTTGAAAAAACAGATGAGAGTTGGCACCAGCATAAGGTGCTCTTGTTTAAATCATTAATGATATTTTAACTCTTAATTTGCACAACTTGTCTGGTATTTGCCCAATGCTTTGTCCAGACCAGAGGCTTAGCAATACAGTATAGATTAGAATCAAAACTATTTGACTGTCAAATTAGTGAATTCTTAGTTTTGAAGTTCATATGGACACCTTTCTCTGCAGAAGAGCTATATGATGTCTCTACTCCATCCTGGGTATAAGTACCAAAATGTAAATATTCATTGATGGCGTTAAAATACATGTGGTAGTTTAACCCATTACCCCTTAAAAACGCTTTTTACGCCTCTATTTATTCCTCCACTGAAGAAAATAGTTCCAATTTATACAGCCAAGAATATGTATCAGAAGAAATATTTTCTATATCCTTGCAGATGGTAGCTTAAAACAGGCTGAAAGTAAAACAGAATGTGCCTTAAGGCACATTCTGCTTTACTTATAACCTGCTTTAAGTGGTCACCTGTTTTCAAAGCTAGAAATAGGCTAAGAGGTAATGGGTTAAAGCAAGATGAAAGCAAACCAGAAAACCCCTCAAGATGATCTGCCTTACTATTCTGGCATTAAGCAGTCACCTGTCTTAAACACAGTTGAATATCAGAGATTAGCTTTCTATTGTTACTGGTCAGAGCTCCAGATAAGGGTTGTACATGTATTTCAAAAAATAAAATCTTTAACTCTGCATTAAACTCTATGGTGTCACTGCTCATTAGAATTGTCTCTTTAATGAGACGATTTTAATGAGTAGTAACACCATAGGATTTGGTGCTGAAATGTGAGAAAATGTTGGATTTGTTCCAATCCCTCTTATCTGGAGCTCTGAAGTGGTTCCTATATTATAATTTACATAGGTATGGAAGAAAAAGCAAAACTATATGTAATAAATAGGTTGCAATAAAAAGCTAGTACATTAATTTGCTTGATTTGTTTTCTTTTTCAGTATTGGATACCCTGTAGTAACTTTAGGCTTTGGTTTCAAGACATATGTTTCATATAAACTTAGACTGGTGAGTATGATTGACGTTTGTACAGACCTGGAGATCTTTAAAAATATGTAATGCAGAAAGCTTCTGAATCTTATCCTCCATCGCCTGTTTTGAAAATAGAGGACCACTTAAAGCAGGTTGAAAGTGAAGCAGGAAGCTCCAAAAGAAGCATTCTGCTTTACATTCAATCTGCTTTAAGTTACCATCTGAAAAGATATTTGAAATGCCTTTTCAGCACTTCCTAATTGTGGACTTCTTTTTCTAAGTGCAGAAATAATTAGACACATAAAAAGGAGTATTTATGGAGTCATTGGTTAAGGGAGGTTTCTGCATTAATTTTGTTCTTTATAAAGTTGTCACCTTTCTTTAAAACAAGAGCCTGGCTTATGCATAGATAATATAGCTCAGCTAGAAATTTGAGTATTTAAATAATAAAACTTAACCAAATTTTATGTTGTGACAACACATTAGAATTGTCTCCCTTGAGGCAATTCTAATGAGTATCCCTAGTTACAACATAAGGTTTTGTAATTACAAAATGTTTGAAAGTTTTGCAAGTTTTTAGTTTACTCTTTTTCATCTGAAGGCATTTGAAGCTGACTTCAAAACTGCATGCCTGAGATATATAAAATGTCATGATGGAAATTAATGATTCAAATTTCAGAACAAGGCTGTTTTATCATTAGTGTATAAAGTCGAGAAGACGTAATTATTTCCTGTTTAACTCATTGAGCCCTAGTGACGCATATTTGCGTCGTTTACCAAATGTGTACCTGTGAAGAGTACACTTGTCCTATGCAAACAGTGAAGTCCCTGATCAGAGGGCTCCTGCAGGAGCCCTCTGATCAGGGACTTCACTGTTTGTCATTTTTCAATTTATTACAAAAAACAACCCTAAATAGTCTAAAATGGACCATCCTTTATTGCAAACTGGAATTTTCCATTGGAAGTTTCAGGGGAAAATGAGTTAAAGGCAAATGTATTGCAATAAAATGTAGAAAATCACAACTTTTTGATAATTCTGACTACATGTATGTTAATCTGAGTGGCAATCAGTTTGGAGCCTGATCAGACGCTTGTTTACCCGGCGTCTGATCTGGCTTCAAGCTGTTTGCATAGGAAATAATAGTTTGAGCATTTACAAGTTTATGGGGAAAGAATAATGGCTTCTCCACTGTATGTATGTATACATGACTTTAACCCTTAACCTGTCAGTCAAGACTGTATTATTATGCAGACAGGTTGGATCCAGATCTGACACCGCAAAATTGGGCGTCAGAACTGGATTCAAACTGTTTGCAATTGAAATTAACCGACTCACTGACTGTGGAACCCAAATATATGTCCACACATACGTATCAACAACACACAAACATGAACTAACACGTTCATTGGGAATTTCCACTGTATGTATGTATACATGACTTTAACCCTTAACCTGTCACTCATGACTTTTACTGGTATATACTATATGCAGACAGTTTGGATCCAGATCAGACTCCGCATAATGGGACGTCTGAACTGGATTCAAACTGTTTGACACTTGTCTTTAAGTGACTTTTATTAAAACATGTTATAAAGTTATTGAATATTTTTGCAGGCAACAGTTTCAAAGCAGACAATATTCTGGCAGGATATTCATAAGAGTTAATAATGTCACATTTTTGTGGAGTCATAAAAGAGAATGTATTGGTTTCATCTCTCTTATGATAAGTAATAAAATGTGAATGTAGACTTCATAATTGCAAGACTGAGATTAATTAAATGTTAAGAGTGCATTTAAAGTGGAGAAGAGGTTATTCTTTCCCGTTAAAACACAAACGAAACACAAATGCAAAGCACAGAAATGTTGAAAATTACTTTTTTGACATTTTGACTTTTTGTTTTAATCTGAGTGGCAAACAGTTTGGAGTCTGACCTGGCTCAAAACTGTTTGCAATCGAAATAATTATTTTAGCATAAACATTGAACTGGGAAAAAATAACATCTCCACCAAACAGGGCTCCAGATAAGAGCGAGTTAATTGAACAAATCCAGCATTTGTTCACTATTTCAGCTCCAAATCCTATGGTGTGACTACTCATTAGAATCGTCTCGAAGAGAGAATTCTAATGAGTAGTGACACCATAGGGTTTAATTCAGAAATAAAGATTTTAAGTTTTTGAAATACTCCCCTTCTTTAGCCCTGTCTAACAAAAAACTCCGGGCCTTGCCATGATCTCATTCTGCTATAAACAGTACTGGTCCACTTTTATTTATCAAATTTAAATTTGAGGTATTTTGAATTTAGAAAAATTGAAATTTATATCAAACAGCTTGGACCCTGATCAGGTACATCATGGGGCTCTGAACAGAATCCACACTGCTGATTGGAAAACAACCTTCAAAGTTTTAACTTAGGATAAGGCAGTGAAGGCAAGAATTTGGATGGTTATGAATTTATGATGCACATTGTAGAGCTTCAGTGTCATGTAAAGTTTTAACAGACTTGATATTGATGTCATCTTGATCATGATCTAATTGAGATTTGACAAACGTCAGACAAAGATCAAAGAATGGGGCATTTGCAGTATTGAATGCAGTGTATTGTTTCAATGGTAGCTAATGTCGTTCCTGTATTTTTCTGTTTTTCAGAGAAAGCAAAAAGATGTACAAAAAGAAAATAATTTTTATTTCCAACTTATACAGCAAGCTCTACCTCCAGAGCTTCAAAATGTAGAAAAACAGAAAGGTATGCAAGAAACACCGATACTACTCTTTACCAATTACTCCATAAAAACACCATGTTGCGCCTTTGATTTATTCCTCCACTGAAGAGAATAGTTCCATTTTATACAGTTATGATATTTTAAATTTTTACCAATTAGAAATATTTTCTATATATGCTCTAGCAGATTGTAGTTTAAAGCAGGCTGAAAGTAAAGCAGAATGCGCCTTAAGGCGCAGTCTGCTTTACTTTCAACCTGCTTTGAGTAGTCACTGGTCTTCTAAAATGGAAACAGGTTATGGAGTATAGGGTTATTTTATCCATTGCTCAACAGAAACTTTTTGACTCATTTATCTATTCCTAAAACGTATGGCTGTTTATGCCTCTAAAATGTACTGTTGGCTCTTTAACCCATAACCTTATAAATACGCCTTTTTACCCCTTTAATTTATTCTTCCACTGAAAAACAGCTCCTCCATATACATTCATAAATCTGTTTCAAGACAAGAATTCTCTATATCCTAGCAGATATAGCTTAAAGCGGGCTGAAAGTAAAGCAGAATGTGCCTTACTTTCAACCTGCTGTAAGTGGTCACCTATCTTCAATACTAGAAACAGGCTATGGGGTAATGGCAGGGGTAAAAAATTCTGAAATTTGTCACTCCTCCTGTAAAAAAGACAATGAAGGCAATCCCAAAAATGCACTTGCCCTGCACATCAGACAAAGAAGGGAAAAAGCATTCAGTGTGAGCAGACGAGTAGAATTTTTTACCCCTAAGTGGGTTAACATAGGATAGCATGTTCATCTAGTCTATTGGAAATGTGACTGTAAATGTAGGTCCTTTACACATAATTATGCAGAGCACCTGATAAGGGGAGTTTTTCAAAAACTAAAATCTTTATTTCTGAATTAAACCCTATGATGTCACTACTCATTAGAATCCTCTCTTCGAGACGATTCTAATGAGTAGTAACACCATAGGATTTGGTGCTGAAATGAGTGAGAAAATGTTTGATTTGTTGAAATAACTCCCTCTTATCTGGAGCCCTGGTTATGGAAAAATTGTTAAAGGGACTTAACCATGTTATGTTAGAAAACAATATACCAGTAGGTATACATGTACTTTGCATTTGGTGGAGACCCTGATCAGAGGGCTCCTTAGGTTAACGAACCCTCTGATTAGGGTGTGCACTGTTTGTTTAAAAAAAAAGTTTTCTAACTTAGTAGTTCATATTTTAAAAAAGAAAACAACCCTAAAATCAACTTAAAATTTATATAAACAAAAGACATACCAAAAAACCTAATCCTAGAATATTTCTGGGTATGTACATAGACCCTTACAAATAAATATTATAAGCCATTTATACCATATTTGCCAAAATTTTAATGCAGTCCAAAGTTATAACCATCCATCCATCCATCCATCCATAATTATATCGTTGAATCTCCTTTCAGTGGTTGTAATACAGTGCTCCCTCTCTACAACAGCAGCCAATGAAAAACAAAAAATGTGTGTTATTCGGAGGGAGTTGTTATAGGGAGGGACATTAAAACACTTGTAAACAGTTTGAACCCAGATCAGACGACGCATAATGCAGCGTCTGATCTGGGTTCAAAATGTTTGTCACTTGTCTTTATGTTTGTTCTGTCAAAATGTCCAATATGTTACATTAAAGACTTTTCCTCAGTCCATAGAGGGAGGGCCCCCCCATTGTTCTGGAGGTGTCAATGTAACTATCAAAGCATGTGCAGCACAATCTCAGTTTACCTGGTGAGGTCCAGATTATACTCATGCTCTAGTGATTTTCAATGGTTATTTCTAACCAAACTATCAAATATAAAGGTAGAGTCTCACACGAGAAGCTTCAATGGTTCTTGGCTAGCGACATGTCCATAAGATCCATGATTATTGCAAGGAAATTGTCTGGCAAGGCGTTATGCTCGAAAGGTCATCTAGGGATGTCTTTAAGGTAAAAACTGCGGAAGACAATTTTCAGCAGACCCTATTGCAGCAATGAAAGCGTTATATATATATAATTGTCTTGTTTGGGAACAACGGCAAACATCGTTTGGAGGGCCGTTGTAGAGAGGGATGACTGTACAGTGTTCCCTCCCAACAGCGGCCCTCCCAACAACGACTCCCTCCCTTCAACGACCCTTGCTGCAGTTCCCTAAACAGGACAATTATGTCTAACGCTTTTACTGCTACAATGATCGTCTGCTTAAAACTGTCGTCTGCTGTTTTTCTCAAAGTTACATAATGGTTGTTTTGACAGAATTTTTTTTTAATGACAAGTGACAAACAGTTTGAAGACAGATCAGACGCCACGTGTAGCGGTGTCTGATCTGGATTCAAGCTGTTTGCAATCTAAGCCTATTCCCTCCGTATAACAATTCCCTCCAAACATGCACATCATTTTTGTCTACCATTGAGTGTTGTTGTAGAGAGAGAGCACTGCAATAGCGTTATTTCAATTCCAGCCTTACCAAAACCAGAGGAGGAAGTAATCTCAAATGGAACAGTACCAGCAGAAAAGTCACCTTCATCCACCTCCAAATCTACATCCAAAGAGGACAAAGACAGCAGTAGCAATAGTAGCAACAAAAAGTCCAGTAAAGCAAATGATGAAACAGAAAATGATGACGATATAAACTACATAGAACAAAGCTTGCCTAAAAAGACAGCTGATATTAATAGTTTTGATGAAAGTGCAGACAATTTTACAAATGACCAGCAGGTCAAAAGTTTTAAACAAAATGGCATTGGAAAAGTGTCCGGGTCAAAACTGAACAGTAATAAGGAAAATAGTTCCAAGAAAGGGAAAAATTATAACAAAGCAGATTTGTCAGCTTTGGCCAATAATAAAGATGAAACAGTCTATATACAGAGGTGAGTAGAATACAGGGCTCCAGATAAGAGGGAGTAAACTAAACAAATCCAAAAAATTTCTCACTCATTTCAGCTCCAAATCCTATGGTGTTACTACTCATTAGAACCGTCTCTTCGAGACGATTCTAATGAGTAGTGACACCATAGGGTTTTATGCATAAATAAAGAGTTTACATTTTGAAATACTTTCCTTATCTGGAGTCCTGGTAGAATTGGCAGAGTTTGAACTGTTGTGTACTGCAGTTTGCTTTTCTGTCCTCTAATTTGGTAGAACCCCCTCCATTACATGATGATAGTTTTAAGTGTTTAACCATTTACTCCATAGTATGTTTCTGATTTTGAAGACAGGTGGTCATTTAAAGCAGGTTGAAAGTTAAACAGAAAGTGCCTTTCAGCCTGCTTTAACCTACCATCTGCTAGGATATAGAAAATCTTCCTTTTGGTACATGTTTATGACTGTAAAAATTGAAACTTGAAGTATCAGTCAAGTTGGCTTGATAAAGGTTAAGCAAATATGTCATTTGTTAAATGTGGTAATTTATGAATCATTTGTTAACCCATTCCCCCATAAATACGCCTTTTTAAGCCTTTCATTTATTCTTCAGCTAAAGAAAATAGATCCAAGTTTTACAATCATGGATATGTATCATAAGAAATATTTTCTAAATTCTAGCAGATAATGGCTTAAAGCAGGTTGAAAGTAAAGCAGAATGCGCCTCAAGGCGCATTCTGCTTTATTTTCAACCTGCTTTAAGTAGTCACATATCTTCAAAACTAGAAACAGGCTATGGGGTAAATGGGTTAATAACCAATAGTGGTGACTTTGGCAACCAGTTTGGATCGTAATGAGATGACAAAGAGCTTCTTGGCAATGTCTCTCATCTAGATATAACCTGTTTAACACTCAGAATGTAATAGTACAGCAGCAGGGGTGGAAGTTATATTGGGGTCATATCCCCCAAAAATACATTTTCTTTCTTCAAAAAGACAACTTTACTAGAATGGGAATGTTAATTAACTGGTTTTTAGCTCACCTGAGCTAGCTCAGAGTGAGCTTTTGCAATCCTTGAATGTCCGTCGTGCGTCGTCCGTCGTCAACAATTTTAGTGTTTACACTCTAGAGGCCACACTATTTATCCAATCTTTCTCAAACTTGCTCAGATGGTATATTGCCATAAGAGTTCGGATGAGTTCGATTATGGTTGAAATCGGAAAAATAGGTCATGAGTTATCTACCTTTGAACTGCTGAAAATGCCATATTTAACAGTGTTTACACTCTAGAGACCACAGTATTTATCCAATCTTTCTAAAACTTGCCCAGATTGTATATGACTATAAGAGTTCGGATGAGTTCGATTTTGGTTGAAATCGGACAAATAGATCAAGAGTTATCAACCTTTGAATTGCTGAAAATGCCATATTTAACAGTGTTAATACACTCTAGGGGCCACAATTTTTATCCAATCTATCTAAAACCTGCTCAGGTTGTAAATGAATATAAGAGTTCAGATGAGTAATCAGACATATAGGTCTAGAGTTATCTACCTTTAAATTGCTGAAATGCCATATTTAACGTTGTTTACACTCTAGAGGTCACAAATTTTATCCAATCTTTCTCAAACTTACTCAGGTTGTATATTACCATAAGACTTTGGATGAGTTCAATTATGGTTGTAATCGGATCAATAGGCTAAAAGTTATCTACCTTTGAATTGCTGAAAATGATATATTTAACAGTGTTTACGCTCTAGAGGCCACAATATTTATCCAAGCTCTCTCAAACTTGCTCAAATTGTATATGACCATAAGAGTTTGTAAAAGGGTGATTATGGTTGGATTCGGACAAATAGATCAAGAGATATCTACCTTTGAATTGCTGAAAATGCCATATTTTACAGCATTTACACTCTTGCAACTACAGTTTTCAATGGATTTTGATTATACTTGTACACAAAGGATGTAGCTATACGTTCTGGAAGGAGTGCAATTATTGTTGAAATGTAATCATTGTTGCAATAGTTACCTGTCCTTGATATACTTGAAAAAGGCTTCATTTCAGTATTGTTTAGGCTCTAGTTATCTGCCTTTGATGTACTGTACTATACTACAGTAGGTCGACAAACTTGAATGGATTTAGAATAAAACTGGTGAAATTCAAAGGTAAAGCTATCAGGCTTCTTTACAAATGGTGAGCGATATCAGGGCCTTCAGGCCCTTTTGTTAAGGTAGGTGACTGCTGAAAGCAAGGTGAACACAAAACAGAAAGCTCCTGTAAGAGCTTTAAAAAGTTAGCCCCTTTAGCTTTAACGTTTACCTTGCTTTAGGCTACCATCTGTATTTTATGAATCCATTAACCCTGCTTTAGTTGTTGTAATAGAGAGATTCTTTGTTTACTTTCAGCTTTATTTAGCCCATTACCCCATAGCATATTTCTAGTGTTGAATACTGATGACCACTTAAAGCAGGATTAGAGGTAAAGCAGAATGTGCTTTAAGGCGCATTCTGCTTTACGTTCAGCCTGTTTTAAGCTAACATCTGCTAAAATATAGAAAATATTTTTATCATACATATTTATAACTGTAAAGTGGAACAATTATCTTCAGTGGAGGAATAAACTGAAGGCGTAAACAGGCGTATTTATGGGTGAATAGGTTATAGTGTATCCCACTATATTTAAACACTGAAAAAACCATTGAAGGCAATGGTTGACACACTATTCACAGTCAGACACTGTTTCCAAGCATAAAATATGCCAATTATTTATTGTTTGCAGGTTAGAAAATGATGTGAAGAGATTAAAAACAGATTTACAGCTTAGTCGGAACACAGAGCAGGAACTCAAAGCTCAGATAAACACACTCATCTTGGATGATAAAAATAACAGAGCTGAGCTGTACCAGCTACAGCAGGACAATGAAAACTTACAGAACAAGTAAGTAGTGTAGCACTAGTTAAGAGAGACATAGAGGACAATCAATTCCTTTTGATGGATATGAAAAAGGACAAGTTTTTTAACCAGATAACAACCCATTCTGGTGATATATTTTTCATATCCATCCAAAGGCATTGATTATTCTATTTATTATATACAGTAGAACACCTCTATTTCGTCCACTAAAATGTGTCAAATATTAGTCGTGTGAAAGTGAAACGGAAAGCTCCTACAGGAGCTTTCTGTTTCACTTTCACATTGCTTTAAGCTGTCACCTGTCTTTTATACAGACAATTAGCCTTCTTTTTAGTGGTCTTAATAGAGGGGTTCTACTGTACATTTTAATGACTTTTTACAGAGAAATCTCACAAAAATAATTGTTTACGCGCGACAACACAAAAGATATTGTGGCTTGACGTCACTAAAATGATATTGTCACTGCATGATAAAAATAACAGAGCTGAGCTGTACCAGCTACAGCAGGACAATGAAAACTTACAGAACAAGGAAGTTAGAATACAGTGTTCGCTCTATACAATGACCCTTCCAACAATGACTCCCTCCTTACAGCGACGATTGCCGCTGTTCCCCAAACAAGACAATAACATGTCTTATAGTTTCACTTCTGCAATATTTTCTGCTTAAAACTGTCTGCTGATTTTCCCGAAGTCATTTTGACAGAAAAAACATAAAGACGAGTGACAAACAGCTTGAATCAAGATCAGACTCCGCATAACGCGGCGTCTGATCTAGATTCAAGCTGTTTGCAAATGTACCCCAATTTCCCTCCCTATAACGACTCCCTCCGAACAAGCATATTATTTTTGTCTCCCGTTGGATGTCGTAGAGAGGGAGCCCTGTAGCATCAGACGAGAGGAACATACAAAGAATGAAACTATTTTTTCAACACCAACCCAATGTTTCTACTACTCATCAGAATCATTTAAAAGAAACAACTAGAGCTGTCATGTTTAAATGGACATGGAAAAGATCAGTTAAAAGAAACAACTAGGGCTGTCATGTTTAAATGGGCATGGAAAAGATTCAGAATATAGTGTCAAGGATTCCAAGAGGGGCATAAGCTTTCATTGAATGCAGTCTTTTTAAATTAACTGCTCATTTTGTGCACTATGCTTGGTAATATATGTTGGCATAGTGTTATTGATAATGATAATGAGTTTTTGATATCACAAGTTATCAACAAACACTGTCAAACCTTAATTTCAGACTTCACAATCTGGTCACCAGTCGACAGAAAGACAAGGAAAGTCTTGCCACAATAGAGAAGAAGTTACAAGATGAACGGAAGTTTAAGACTTCTGTTGAACTACAGTTGGCCACAGAACGTAAAGCCAAGAAGGCCGAGGACGCTGCTGCTGCCAGAGCTGTTGCATTAGCCGCTGCTGCAAGGTAAAACAGAGCTCCAAATAAGAGGAGTATTTCAAAAACTAAAATCTTTCTTTCTGCATTAAACCATATGGTGTCACTACTCATTAGAATCATCTCTATGAGACGATTCTAATGAGTAGTGACACCATATGATTTAGAGCTGAAATGAGTGTGAAACTGTTGATTTGGAAAATGGATTTGTTCAGTTTACTCCCTCTTATCTGGAGCCCTGCTAAAACATAAAGAAATAAAAGTTATGGCTTTATCTATGACTTGACTAACCCTTTTGCCTTTTGTCAGGCATGTGTCTAGGGTCGGGTCTTGGTCCATTAAAATCTTTCAAGACTGGACTGCTTTATACAGGACAAAAATAATGTAGAAGGCCCCAAAGGAAACAATTTTGCTTTAGCTCTAGATTATGCTATCAGCTATCTTAAACCATTCAAATCTTTTAAGACTGGATTGCTTTATACAAAAATAATGTAGAAGGCTCCAAAGGAAAGTATTTTGCTTTAGCTCTAGACTATGCTATCAGCTATCTTAATAGAGTTCATTCAAAGAATCATTGAAATCTTTTAAGACTGGATTGCTTTATACAAAAATCATGAAGAAGACTCTAAAGGAAAGTATTTTGCTTTAGCTCTAGACTATGCTATCAGCTATCTTAATAGAGTTCATTCAAACAATCATTGAAATCTTTTAAGACTGGATTGCTTTATACAAAAATCATGAAGAAGACTCTAAAGGAAACTATTTTGCTTTAGCTCTAGATCATACTATCAGCTATCTTAATAGAGTTCATTCAAACAATCATTGAAATCTTTTAAGACTGGATTGCTTTATATTTATACAAAAATCATGAAGAAGACTCCAAAGGAAATTATTTTGCGTTAGCTCTAGATCATGCTATCAGCTATTTTAAAGACAATACAAGTCAGTTGAATGTAAGAATTTTTTTTAAAATTAGAGGAAAGAGAAACTTGAAAATGAAGTTTGATTGATCCTGACTCATGTTCATGATATTTGGATTTACGCACATAATTACACCCCTCTTTTCAATAGCAAACAGTGATGGCGAATATCCTTGTCTCCAACATGTGTGAGATCAATTTGATAAATCACTAAAACATCACTATTTATTAAGGCGTGCTTACATCACTGGGATTCCAAAAAAAGGCCTATTGCTGTAAAGATACCTTAAAGTCTTTGGTTATGTGAGAAAAAGAATCTGTCACTCGTAGATCTTTGAGAAAAGCTGATGTCGACCTCGTCCAGTATGTAGAAAAGTTATCAAGCATGCCAAGGCTCACTTAATAACATTTCAATTCTAGACTCGGTTGAGATCAGCTTGTCTCAAATATCAACTCATAACAGATCCTATATGTACTTTTCTTTTCTTCTTCAGAGGTGATAGTTGCTCAGAGGTGTGTTTATCTCGCCGGCGAGACATTGAAAATGAACTAAAACAGTTTAAATGGGAATTACAGTCTAGGGATGAAAAGGTTCGCCTTCTAGAACAGGAAGTTCAGGTAAATGAACAATTAGCTAATTACAGTTCATATTGTATCAAGCAACTATTTTATATAGTGTGAAGACATTTTAACCCCATAGCCTGTTTCTAGTTTTGAAAACAGGTGCTCACTTAAAGCCGGTTGAAAGTAAAGCAGAATGCGCCTTGAGGCGCATTCTGCTTTACTTTTAGCCTGCTTTATGCTATCATCTGTTAACCTAGGATACAGAATATATTTTTTGTGTTACATGTTCATGGCTATATAGATTGGAACTATTTTCTTCAGGTGAGGAATAAACTGAAAGGTTTAAGACTGGTGACATCTTAATGCAGGATACCAATAATGTAGAAAGCATCTATAGAAGCTTTCTACATTCATCTCCTTTAAACAATTCTTGTCTGCTTTAATTTCTTTTCTCAAATTTAAATTATAAGTGTTTAGACCTAAGACATGTAGAAATGAATGTCATCAATTTGGACCCTGGTGTGATTTATGGGGTCTGATCAGAATCTAAATTGTTTGCAAATAACCATTTTGTCTCAGGATACGGCAGTGAAGGTGTTCAGCTGAGAATTTATTAGTTTTCAGAACTTAATTTTTGGTAAGTGTTGAACTATGATTGAGAAATCTCCACTTTGTTTTAATGGTATCTTAACTTCCTCAACCTGCAAATTTTCCTGTAACTGAATGTTTTGTTCTGCTGTGAAGGGTCCATGTTTTTGAGACTTTACTGAATTATTTATATTCCAGACCCTCCGCCAGTACAAAGAAGCACAGAGTGACACAGAGGTTTTAATGTCAGCGCTGGCAGCCATGCAAGACAAGACAGCACATTTAGAAAACAGTCTGAGTGCCGAGACTAGGATCAAACTAGACCTTTTCTCCGCCTTGGGCGAGGCTAAAAGACAGGTGGAAATATTACAAGGTAACATTTGTTGTAGTCTCTTCAGGGCTCCAGATTAGGGAAATATCTCAAAAACTAAAACCTTTCTTTCTGCTTAAAACCCTATGGTGTCACTACTCATTAGAATCTTCGAGACGATTCTAATGAGTAGTAACACCATAGGATTTGTATTCATGAGTGAGTGTGAGTATGAGAGAGAAAATGTTGGATTTGTTCAGATTACTCCCTCTTATCTTGAGCCCTGGTCTCTTAATTGTTTAAACTCTAATCATGGATATATTAGCTTCTTTTGCAAACAGCGTACCTGTGAATAGCACATTTGTCCTATGCAAACAGGGAAGGAGCCCTCTAATCTGGGTCTGCACTGTTTGTAATATTGCAATACATTGACAGAAACAGCCCTAAATTGTCAAAAGTGATCAATGGAGACCAATTGAAGGTTACATTTAGCTGCAGTAGTTAACACATTGTGATTGTTCTTTCTGTCCATCCATACAAAGTTAATCAGATTTTATTGCTTCGTCTAACATCAACACTGCTTACTACAACACTTTGATACTTATCCTGTTGTTGTCTTGGACCATTCCCAATACAGCCTTATTCTTGATTTGGCATTGAACTTAACCTAAGTTGGACTTGCAATATTTTAAATTGGCTATTTCTCGTTCTATCATCTATGGGCTATTTCTGGGCGTTTATGGGCATAAATAGAACTAACTAGAATGTTTGGATACTGATACAGTTGTTGCCTTGGGCCATTTCAATTCCACCCATATCACTTACCCTCAGTTGGACCATGACCTTATTTGAACTTCGAAAATATTCAAACTCTATTTTCAGATTTTAAAAAAAAAGCTAAAAAAAAGAAAATAATAATAATAAATATGGTTCAAGTTTTGTGACAAGTCATGAAAAAACAATGTGGAAATAAGACTCATGTGTAATTTTGACCTGTTCATCTACAGGTACCATTTATCAGTGTATACTTTGTATAGTAAAATTTGTGTACAGAAACTTTTACTTTCCTTTATCCTGCATAATGCAGCCTCCTTAACCCATTACTCCATAGCCTGACTCTAGAGACCACTTGAAGCAGGTTGAAAGTAAAGCAGAATGCACATTAAGGTGCATTCTCTTTTACTTTCAGCCTGCTTTAAGCAACAATCTGCTAGGATATAGAAAATATTGCTTACAGTACATATTCATGACTGTATAAAGGGGAACTATTTTCTTCAGTGTAGGAATATATTAAATGAGTAAAAACGTGTATCTATGGAGTATGAGGTCAAGACTTCATTCTTCAAAATTCATCTTAAGTGACAGCTGTACACAGGGTTTACTATATTCCTATGCTGAAATGAATTGATCAACATTCTCAATTACATTTCTACAGGAATCATACAGAAGCGTGACCAAGAGATTATAGATTTAAAGTCCAAGATGGCTGAAGTCATGGCCTTGATGCCTGCCAACAACACTACCGATGGGCTCACATCGGAGAACTCTGGGAGCTCATCCCCGTCTCCACTGTACTCATCATCGTCATCACAGTCTCAGACCCCCGAGAACGGACTAATCATCAAGTCAAACCTCAACCCTCATGCCTCAGACTACCTGCCCAAACAGATGTAAGAGTGTCTCTACAGAAAAACACACACAGATGCTCGAGCTATCCCCCCTGCCAGATTTTTTTCTTTTTTGTTTTATTGTTGCTGTATCGCGCGGGAAACAAGAAGGATCTTTAGTCGCTCTTACTGTTTTGTTTGTGGCGTGTTGAGACAGAATTGCGATAAGATCAAGTATTGGTGCATATTTATGAGCAGATAATGCAATGCTGACCAGTATGTTTAGTTGTTCAATAACTTGTACCTTATTCACTGTTTGATAAAGATAGTAATTGAAGATACAGTAAGATACAGTAAAATCTCTTGATGGCCAAACAACTGAGCCTGTTGAATTTGGAGTCATTTTAGACATGGGACAACAATGCAGGACAACAGAAATGCAGAAAGCTCCTTTA
The DNA here is from genome assembly GCA_922989275.2 of Gari tellinella. NCBI lineage: Eukaryota > Metazoa > Mollusca > Bivalvia > Cardiida > Psammobiidae > Gari > Gari tellinella. Next base: position 56,165,648 of record OV277860.1, read on the forward strand.
GGAGCCTGTTGAATTGGGAGTCATTTAAGACATGCGACAGCTTAATGCAGGACAACAGAAATACAGAAAGCTCCTTTAGGAGCTTTCTGCATTTCTGTTGTCCTGCATTAAGCAGCCCCCTGTCTTTAGAGCTCAAAATGCATCTTCATTTGTAAGTTAATAAGCCAGTGTTGGGAACAAGTAATTTGCTTGGTTTTCATCTATAGACTATCCGTTAAAGGGACCTCAGTTTTCAGAGATTGTGTTGTATGTTATTGTATAACTTTGGAACAAATTGTGTTGAATTAGGAGCAAGGTACTGCACTAAACTTAACCTGGGTCTAGTAGAGTGTTGAGAGAGCCTGTCTCATTCCCAGTGCAGTTGCACTCTATAATGTGTTGCACAATCATTCAATCGAAGATGCATTGCTAATCTTTCAAGGCCGATGGCACCTTAATGCAGAGCAAAATTAATACAGAAAGCTTAATCATTGTGGTGCATTATGCATTACTTTTGTTCTGCATCTAACAATGACAAGTTAAACCCTTTGCATAGCTTTCTTCCTGTTTTCATGACACATGATTGCTTAAGGCAGGTTGAAAGTAAAGCAGAAAGCTCCTGTAGGAGCTTTCTGCTTTACTTTCAGCCTGCTTTAAGCACCTGTCAGAATATGGGTAAAGTTCTAAGGACTTATTTATCAGGACATGCTAGAAGCATGAAAAAGGCCTGAAAATATTTCTTAACCCTTTACTCTATAGCCTGTTTCTAGTATTGAAGATAGGTGACCACTTAAAGCAGATTGGAAGTAAAGCAGAATGCGCCTCAAGGCGCATTCTGCTTTACTTTCAACCTACTTTAAGCTTCCATCAACAAGAATATAGAAAATATTCCTTATAATACATATTTATGACTATAAATTGGAACTATTTTCATGGTATGAATAAACTAAATGCGTAAATATGCGTATCTATGGAGTAGAGGGTGAAAAGAGTTTCAATGCTGTCTCATTTGAATGACTGCTGAACATTGGTGTGACTGTAGCTGTCATATATTTGCTATTATTATTTAGGTTGAGCTGTGTTGTATGTAGTCACTAATGTGCTCCTGAGAGGTTTTCTCTGTCCCAGGTATCTCGACAAAGTGATTGACTGAGATGCAGTATTACATGGGAAGATAAGTGCTAATGTTAACAAGGGGAGAGGGGTTGTCTATAGATGTCACAGTCACGGAGGTTTTAAATGTTCAAGAACTAAAGCTAATTGGAAATTAAATATGATATTTAAAGTTTTCATTACCAGTTGTCATTTTACTGGCATTTGCATGCAGTTTGGATCCAGATCAGATACCGAGACAGTCACTGTCTGATCACGATCAAAACTGATATTTGTTTCAAAGTTTCTTCAGTCAAAAGCTTGAGAATTGAAGAGGAAGACGTATAAGGAAATATCGTGTTTATACAAAGATGACTGTTGTAGATTCCTGTGACAGAAAACCGAGGAAGTACATGTAATTAGCCAGCCATTGCCATGACAACAAACCCCTCAATTCTCAAGTATTCAACAGCAGCAACATCAGTCATATAGAGTAGAAGTAATGAAAGTACAGTCCTCCCATGTAAGGTCATTAGCTGTCCAACCCAGAATAGTATTCACTAGCTGATCATTTGGGTAATATGTTAATTTTGTTCCAAGTGCAATATGATGTATATTTTATGTAAGAGCACTGTCACCCTACGGCATTTATATGAGCCATGCTATTGGAAAATCAGATTTATTACATTGCAAATAGTGTAGACCAAGACCAGCTGCTTCTTCAAAGACCTTGCAGCTGCAAGGTCTTTGAAGAAGCAGCTGGTCTAAATCTACACATTTTGGCAATCTCCAGAATGTCTTGTATTTTACCTAACGTTTATGCAATTGTAGACCTTGAATGGACGCGTAAACTGAGATGGCAGCTAGGTTAGGTATACACTGGTTTGCAATGCGATAAGTATAGTCTTCTCATAGCGGGACTCATATGTATTCCTGTACCATAGAATCAAGCTATCTATAGCATACGGAAAAGGGTATAGTTTGTGATCTCAGAAAAGATTTGGTATTAGTTCATTGTAAATATCAATCTTCTTATAGAAGACTCACTGATGAGTTACCGGGATTTTATCAGAGAACCTGAAAATAGGTTTTTATCTTTTATAAAAAAAAAAATGTTCAAGAAAACTTCTTTTCATAGTCATCAATCTTTGTGATTATCAGTAGCATCATTGATATAAGTTCAACATAAGTGAAACCCATATTATACCTCCCACACATGTATCACTCTAATGTTTAGATCAGTTAGTACAGTAATAATGAATCATGGTTTGGGCAGCTCTTGACTTATATTGGAAGAACTTAGTTCACACATTCTGTTAGGGGCATTATTCATGTTTATCTCTTCCTCTCTACTTGATGGCACTTTCTTTTGTTGAACACATTACCCTATAGCCTGTTTCTAGTTTTTAAAAGAGGTGATCACATAAAAAAAAGCAGGTTAAAGTAAAGCAGAACGTGCCTTAAGGCGCATTCTGCTTTACTTTCAGCCTGCTTTAAGCTAATATCTGCTAGAATATAGAAAATATTATTATTTTCATTTGTGACGGTATAAATTGAAACTATTTTCTTAAGTGGAGGCATAAAATAAAAGGCGTGAAAAGTCGTATTTATGGGGTAATGGGTTAACTCTTATTAGCACACTAGCGGCAGAACCTTATTAACCTTTGCAAACAGTTTGGATCCTGATGAGACACAGCATAACGCGTGTCAGAATATATGGAATGTTTTCTAGGACTCATTTATCATGTAACAGGGTAGAAACTTGAAATGACATTTCAATAAGTAGAAGGTGGGAAAAATTGTTTCTAAGAGTCAATCACTGTTTATTCAAATACCCAAAATGGCAAACTTTAGCTCTGTATTCTATAAATGGCATCATCTAAAATAAAGAACCAACCATCAAAGCAATTTCATAGCACACATTTCATTTTGATGTGTTCTAGATTGTTATTTTTACAGAATAACTACAGTCAAACTTCGATATCTCGAACTCAGTTAAGTCAAACATATCCGTATTTCAAAGTTAAAACGCGGCTAAGCCGCGTTTTAACTTTGAAACACGGTATGTTTCACCTTAACCGAGCTTGAAATAAGGCAAAGTCATGTTTCGATATATCCGATATCTCGAGATAAGCGAGTTCGATATGTCGAAGTTCGACTGTACTATTCATTTGGTTGCACTTGCAGACATGTCAAAGCAAAATCAGTCATGGAAACACATTTGTTGGCTTTAGACTTTATCAAATCCTTTACCACTTTGGAATGGCTCCCTGCTTCTGCCATTCTGGAAGAAGCTGGAGCCCAGCCAAAGGGTTAGAGATTTATTGACTCTTTGCCTACTAGTTGCTACTTTACTAGAGCAAGATAAAAAAACCTTTTGATCTAGATCAGATACCACAAAACACGATTTCTGATCAGGATCAAACTGTTTGACCTTCAGAAAGTTTCTATAAAGTTTAAATGGCTTTAAATATATTTTTGATGAGAAAAAAAATCGAACATTGAAGCACCAGACCAGCTGCACAGGAAACAAATCATCTGATTAGGATCTACACTGTGACTAGGTGTGTTTTCTTCACTTTTACAGCAAAAACTGAAGAGCCAGACAAGATGCCACATTGGATGTTTGTGAAATGAAAATAATCTACACTCTTTACAGTTTTTGAATGTCTGTATTTGTAATGTGACATGTGCATCATTGTACTTGAAAATATCATCTCTGACAATATTGTTTTATACAGAAACACCTCTTTCAGCCCTTTCTCCCATAGCCTGTTTCTAGTTTTGAAGACATGTGATCACTTAAAGCAGGTTTAACGTAAAGCAGAATGTGCCTTAAGGCACATTCTGCTTTACATTCAACCTGCTTTAAGCTACCATCTGCTAGAATATGGACACTATTTCTTATGATGCATACTCATAAATTGATGAAGTCAAACTATTTTAGTTTAGGAATATATAAAGGGCGTTTTTATGCTACCGTCTTCTAGGATACAGAAATATTTCTGATGGTGCATTTTCATGACTGTTATAAGGTGTTAGAGGCTTACATATGGAGTAATGGGTTAAGAAAGGTGTAACTGTATTGAAGTTTATATTTTAGTTTAACTATCAGTATTGAACAATTTTTACTGCTGAAATTATTTTGAACTTGAAAAAATTCGTCATACACTACTTTTCCCCCGTAATTTCCCGTACATGTGTTTTGACTGTTATTCTGAACCAGGGTATGTTTCTAGAGCACACTATGTACAACCTGTGCCGTGTCTTAAATACTTCTCGAAGATCATATTGTCTTTAGCTTGCTTCACTTGTGTTGTACAGTAAAACTTCCCTATTACGACCACTAAAAAAAAGGCTTATTGCTTGCATAAAAGACCGGTGGTAGCTTAAAGCAAGGTGACAGTAAAACAGAAAGCTCCTAAAGGAGCTTTCTGTTTTACTGTTCATCTTGCTTAAAGCAGTGACCTGTCATAATCACCTAATATTTAACACAATTTAGTCGCCGTAATAGAGAGGTGTTACTGTAGTGCAATGTTAAAGATTCTGATACACTCAACTATGAACACCCATAGTCTGAACTATATACCCCCAGGAAATAGTGCAGACTTATGCCAGACAGATTTGACAAGAATACAGTGCAGATCCTGATCATACAGCTCATTTAGGATCTGTCTTATCTGGGATTACCCTGTTCTCTGAAAGCTTCAATTACATATATTGATACATTGATGTATCAGGAGAAAAGCCAAGTCTATTCAGTTTGCCAAGCATTTTATTACACATACTGTTAAATTAGCTTGCTATGTGAATTAGGTTTACACTTGGTTCCAAGTTCTTATTTCACGTACAGCCATACTTTTGTCTAGAAACAGGTGACAGCTTAATGTACACTTAATAAAGCAGAAAGCTCCTTTTAGAGCTTTCAGCTTTACTAAATGTCATGCATTAAACTGCCACAATTTTTTATCAACACTTAGGATTAAGTAACAATTGTTCAGATTGTGATAAACTACGACTCGTATGGTGTGCCCATACAATGAGTAAGGTGTACGGCACTGCCACACTAAAAAGGTAATAAAATACCACTCAATCTGACCGACACGTAAAGTATAACCAAATTTTACAGTTTATTTGCTACTTTATTATTATTTGTTGCGAAGAAGCAAACTGAGAGAGTTGAAACTATCATTCAGTATTATTTATGTTACAGTCGAACATGATGAACGGCCATTCAATTTAGAAGAATGAATATCTGGTATGATAGGTGGTTGCTTAATCCATTACCCCATCAATTGTTTCTAGTTTTGAAAACAGGTAGCCACTTAAAGCAGGTTGAAAGTAAAGCAGAATGTGCCTTAAGGCACATTCTGCTTTGCTTTCAGCCTGCTTTACGCTATCATCTGCTAGATTAAAAAACAAATATTTCTTATGATACATATCCATTACTGTATAAATTTTCTTCAGTGCAGGAATAAATATATGGCATATTTATGGGGTAATGGGTTAATCCATTAACCCCTAGTGATATATATTAGATGCGTCATTTGCAAACAATGTACCTGTGAAGAGTACACTTGTCCTATGCATACAGGGTAGATCTAGATGATATGCCGCTTGAAGGAGCCCTTATGATTAGGGTCTGCACTAATTGTCAATGTGCAATTCATTGGGTGAATGAGTTAATAGAGCAATATTTAAAGCGCAAATCGTTTTTAGTTGGGAAGCTTAATGCAGAATGAAAAATAAAAACAATGCAGAAAGCTCCTATATGATATCTCTGCATTATTGTCATTCTGCATTAAGTAGGCACATTCTTCTTTATTGGCTGGCCGCTGTTCTCAAGTTTGCCTAATTTCTGTTGACTTGATTTGTGCCTAAAGGAGAGAAGTTTGTAGGCGAGATGCCTAATGCTACCCCAAGACAGAACATGTCTCTCTTCCTCTTTGTGGCACTTAAGAGCTGCTAATGACCCTTAGTAACGTATAGGTATTGTTTTGTGGTTTCTTCAGTTTTATGTAGTTTCACTGTAAGTGTATTTATTCTCAGCTATAGTCCTCTTGAATCTAAAAGGACCATGTTGTACCAAGAACAATACTGAAACATTTTGGAACGTTAAATTGCCTTCTATTTTAGTTGTACACTCTTCATTCCTTCAATTTAGGGACGTTAAACTGAATAATCTGTTAAATGAAATTATAAATCAAAATGGTGTTAACTGACCATTACTAAAGATGCATGGAAGATCTCTTATCAATAGGTGACTGTTTAATGCAGGATAGAAATAATGCAGAAAGCTCCTATAGGAGCTTTCTGCATTATTTTTTATCCTCCATTAAGCACCAGTCTGTATCGAAAAAGACTGTCCATTGGTCATCTATTGAATATCCACTTAATACAAGCTTCACTGTAAAAGTAGAACATTAAATCACAGCGACTGATTTTCTTTCTAAGCATTTTATGTCATGCTGAATATTCGGTTATATCGTTTTGTCGATATACAGCGACCTATCTGTACTTGATGTTGTTTCATGTTTCTTATAGTTAGCTGTAGTATTTTTCGCTGTTCATTATGCTTGAATTGATTCCACTATCGGAGAGCTCTCGGTCATTGTTTAGTTTTGAACCATAATTTGGTGAAATGCATTAAGTCCAGAAACTGCTCCCACTAGGTCATGTCAGTATTTCCCCCCATGGCTTTCTTAATACAGTCAAACCTGGGTTCAGCGATTATTCAGCAAAGAAATATGGAAGATATTGAAACAGGTGGCGGCTGAATGCAGAACACAAGTAATGCTGAAAGCTTCTGAAGGAGCTTTCTGCATTACTTTTCTTCTGCATTCAGCAGGAGCTTTCTGTATTACTTTGGTTCTGCATTCAGCTAAACAAAATTTATGATGCTGTTATGCAATACTTTTGTTCTAGATTCAGCAGTCACCTGTTCTAAGCCCAGCCCACCATACATATTTGATATAGTGTTGAACACAGGTTAAGTAAGGTTAAGTTCACCCATCTCTCAGTAAAAGTTCATTCATGTAGAATACATTAAGTGTGGAACTACAATATCAGCACAATGTCATGATTATTGGAGCATTTCTTGACTGTATTTAATTTTATGTAAGCTGCCCTCAATTTTTGTTTTCATTTAAATATCCTATAGGCATATGAGGCTGCCTTGAATACCCCTACGGTAAGGTCTGAATATTTGTATATGTGAATATTTGTAGAGCTTAATGTCATAAAAAGAGTTTTCAACAAACAAAAAAGTGTATGCTCTATACAGCAGGGTTTCAGATAAGAGGAAAAGAATGTCCAGCTCTCTCCATTAATCTCAACCAAACCCTATGTTGTGACTACTCATTAGAATCGTCTCTTTGAGTAGTCTTAACCTAGGGTATGGTCAAACATGACCATTTTGGTAATTTAAACACTTTATCTGGAGCTTTGCTGTAGAATAAAAGAACAGACAGCCAGGTGTAATAAATATGCTATTTCGATTATAGCTGTCATGCCCAATGTTTTCTAGTCGTTTGAAATATGCTAGAAGAGTAAAGGGAGTAAATAGGGAAGTAAAGGGAGATAATTAATGATTCGGTATTGTGAGCATTTTTAACCTGAAAAACTTACAGCTGCTAAATTTTGCAAGTGTATACTTTATGTGTTTGAGATTTTTAGTTGTGTTGAAAAAAAAGTAAAAATAAGTCTTGGCCATAAAGAAAGTTATGATGGAGAAACAAGACTCAGCTGTTGTTAACGATAAATAAAGAAAACAGATGTCTGCAGTGTCAGTGTGTTTCTTTCTACCCAGTTGGTGTCTATGTCAAAATACAGTAAAACCTTCTCCCTCTGAATATTCCTATATGAAACTCCACCAATGTGACAATATTACACTGGCTAATAAAATGAGGAGAAATGTTCTACACAAAAGAGTGCTGAAATAAACAGATCCTATTGGAAAACTGCAGATCATGATCAGACAGCTCCTTCAGGTGTGTGATCTGGATCTACTCTTTTTACCAGAAAGAAAAAAAGAGCCAATATACCTTAACTCTTTCCTCCCTGAAACTTTTAAATGGACAATTCCAGTTTCCATTTTAGTCTAGTCCATTTCAGACTTGTCAATGTTTGACATTATGACAAACAGTGAACTCTGACCAGAGGGCACAGGACAAGTGTACTATTCACATGTACACTGTTTGAAAAGGACGCCTATATGCAGGACTAGGGTTCAAAGGGTTAACCCTTTAAAGAGCTAATATACCTTAACCTTTTACCCAATAGCCTTTTCTAGTTTTGAAAATAGGCGACTATTTAAACCTGCTTCAAACAACCACCTTCTTGAATAGAGAAAATATTCCTTATGATACATATTCATAACTGTATAAATTGGAACTATTTTCTTTAGCAGAGGAATGAACTGAATGCGCTAAAAGGCGCTTCTATTGGGGAAAGGGTTAATAGAAGGTTAAACCAATTCCTCCATAAATATGCCTTTTTATGCCTTTGGTATATTCCTTCACTGAAGAAAATGGTTCCAATTTATTAAGTCATGAATAAGTATCATATGAAATATTCCCTATATTGTAGCAGATGATAGCTTAAAGCAGGCTGAAAGTAAACACATTCTGCTTTACTTTCAACCTGCTTTAAGTGGTCACCTATCTTCAATACCACAAATCTGCTATGGGGTAAAGGGTTAAGTGAAAATTCAACATACTGTTTTGAAAGATCAGGTCAAAATATTATAATGAATACAAAGTACAATCCAGTGACAATTCTGGGGATATTATACATAATGTAAATAATCAGATCTGAATAAAAGGCAATGTACATTACATTGTAATTTAGTCTCTGCTAAACTTTATAAATATTTGTAGTATGTGCATGCTGAAATATAAAACAGGGGCCCGTTTCATAAAACTTTGTACAACAAGTCGATTCCAAAGAGATGTCACAAGACAGGATTAGATGGAGAAATAAATAATAATTGAGATTTTTACAATCTGATTACGACAACTTGTCGTACAGTTTTATGAACCGGGTCTCAGTAGCCGAACTGATACAACAAAGTTAAACACCTTTGACCCCTTCACTGCCACAACGTCACCTGCTTCAAATAATTTCTCAAATTCAGATTTTACGTATTTTGACTCAAGAAATATAATTTTATTGAAAATAGTGCCAAACAGTTTTTATCCTGATTAGACACCATGTTACATGTCATCTGATCAGGATCAAAACTGTTTGCGACTATTAATTGTACTTCAGGGGTAAGGCAGTGAAGGGGTTAATTCATTAAATACTAAAGACAAGTACTGAAGCACAGTGCTCCCTCCCTACAATGGCCCTCCCAACAACAAGTCCCTCCTTATAAAAACGCTTGCCACTTTTCCCCCAAAACAAACAATTATGTCCAACCTATTCACGACTGCAATGTTGTCTGCTTAAAATTGTCGTCTGCTGTTTTTCTCAAAGTTATATAATGGACATTTTGACAGAAATAACTTAATAATGAGTGACAAACAGTTTGAATCCAGATCAAACACCGCGGCGTCTGATCTGGATTCAAGCTGTTTGCAAATGTAAGCCAATTTCCCTCCCTATAACGACTCCCTCCAAACAATGCACTCATTTTTTTGTCTCCCATAGGATGTCGTTGTAGAGAGGGAGCGCTGTATTTGCAAATGGTTCTGGATCCAGATCAGCATCCCTTGTCAGATTCTCTTTCTACACATCAATAACAGAATGAGTTCAATTCAGATTTTTAGCTAGAGGTTTTGAGCAGATAACATTCATTAACATTTTAATAAATATATGTACATGTAAAGGGTTAAGCAACAATGTAGATCTATAAAAACACTGAGGGGTCTATGATATGAATAGCACTTTTGACAGACTGTACATTTATATTAACAAAAAAATAATAAAAAAATTCCATTGAAAAAAAATCATGATTCAGGAACAATGAAATCAGATCTATTCAAAAATGATTAACAAAAATTAACCCATTACCCCATAGCCTGTTTCTAGTTGAAAATAGGTGACCACTTAAATCAGGTTGAAAGTAAAGCAGAATATGCCTTAAGGCACATTCTGCTTTATTTTCAGCCTGCTTTAAGCTACTATCTGCTAGCATATATAGAAAATATCTTATGCAGCATATTCAATCATGACTGTATAAAATGGAACTATTTAGTTTAGTGGAGGAATAAATCATAGGCGTAATATGACATATTTATGGGGTAATGGGTTAAACTAGAAATGCAGTTGTGTCTGAAAGACACATAAAGGATATCTCACAGCTGCATGAATCATATGTGATTTTTTTTTTTTATAGCAAAACCTCTCTATTATGACCACCTTAACTGTGTCATTTACTATGTGTTTAAGACAGACAACTGCTTAAAGCAAAGTGACAGTAAAACAGAAAGCTCCTTTAGGAGCTTTCTGTTTTACATTCACATTGCTTTTAGCTGCAATCTTTCTTTCATTATATCAATGAGCCTTCACTTAAGTGGTCGAAATAGGGAGGTTTTACTGCATATGGCGAGTTACTCATTACACTGTATTCTGGCTCTATATATCACCATGTTTCTTTATTGACTAGCTACTGTACACTGGTATAGGTGTACATGTACTCTGATTGGATACAGTCAGGGTTAGGAAAACAATAACAATTCTGTCTATGAGATGTCTAAATGAAGAAGTGAAAGCGAGACTAAGGTATAATTGCAGTGAGAAATTGTGTTATAAGTTATAACGAACACTTGACATTGCACCTAAATGCTGAATGTTTCATGGTAAAAGCAATATCTTAGTCTTGCCTTGGCTCCTTCATTCTGGCAGGACAACAAACAGTGCTAGCCCAAGCCTATAGACTGCCATATACATTGCAACACTGAGGAGTATGCCTATAGCCACTGCAATCAAACTAGTGAATCTTTCTCTCAGCTAGAAATCCTCGGCTCATTCCAAGATCACATCAAAAAGTGGGAACTCGGACTTGTCTGGCTGTAGTAGGTCGGACAGGAAACAGACCGTGCCTGCCCAGCCCTCGTAGAGACTGTAGGGGCTGTCTGGGATTCGTGCCTGCTGGAACTCGGGGGTGAACAGGAACTCTGCAAACTTTAAAGCCCTGTGTAGGTGCTTCTGGTCTCCTGAAAATGTATTAGTTTTGGATAAAGATTGAAACTCAACATCACATTGCTTTCAACCATTTCAACCTTAGCCGCCAGTAAAGTACTCAAGCAAGTTGCAACTAAAAAGCAGATTGAAAGTAAAGCAAAAAGCTTCTTAAGGAAAGTTCTACTTTTATCTTGCTATGAGTGGCCATCTGTTTTCGCATCAAGGAGTAAGTTGACCTTATGTGCTGCTGTGGAGGAAAAAGGTTAAGACATCCCTAGTTGCTTCTGTGTGGAATAGAGTTGACCCATCAGGGCTGCCATTTCTCCGGATTTTTCCTAAATCTTAGGATTTTTTTTCTAGTACATGGTAGCTTAAAGCAGGCTGAAAATAAAAAAGCAGAATGCGCCTTAAGGCGCATTCTGCTTTACTTCCAGCCTTCTTTAAGCAGCCAGCTTTACTTCCAGCCTGCTTTAAGCAGCCACGTGTCAACAAAACTAGAAACAGGCTATGGGGTAAAGGTACGATTCGTAAAAGCGCACTTGAAAAATGCAAATTTGGAAATCTTAGGATATTTCATGTCAACTTATGGCAGCCCTGACCCATTACTGCATTATAAGATACACATCTTTATGCCTTTGATTTATTTTACCACTGACGAAAATAGTTCCACTTTATATACATGTAGTCATGAATATGCAAAAAAAAAATTGTTTTCTTATCAGGTGGTAACTCAAAACAGACTGAAAGTAAAGCAAAATGTGCCCTAAGGCACGTTCTACTTTACTTTCAACCTGGTGGTTATCTGTCTTCAAAACTACAGAGGCTATAGGGTAATGCGTTAAACTTTGGTTAAACTACTTTCTATATCAGTATTTTTCTCTTGTTTGTTAACCTCTCCTCTAAAGAAACCTCAAAGGTTGAGTAAAAATCCTAATCATTGAGACACCCTGTGTAACTGTTGTAATTATCATAAAATTTGAAAAAATTGCTTTAAAGATACAGAAGTTTATCTAAAAAGTGTTAACTGAATTATGCAGTCACCTTTTTTACAGACCTGAATATGCTTCTTCAATGTGTGGCAGCTAAACACAGATCAAACTGTATGATGAAAGAAAGGCTTTGAGTACAAACCTGTGAGGCGGTACAGCAGCAGGAACACATAACCACTGCCAGCAACACCGTGACAGATTCCTGGCCCCTTTCTCAGCAGACCCCTTTCCCAGGTCAGATCACCGCATCGTAAGCAGGCATCTAAATATTTCTGATCCCCCCACACCTTGTACGCCCGAGCCAGAGTGTACACAACACCTGAAAGATTGTGTCAATCGTTGTTACTTGTACAGTACCCGCTTACCATTAATACCTTCCGCTACTGTTAGCATATATAGTAAAAACATTTTATTACGACCACTAAATTGAGTCAATAATTAGGTGTCTGAGGCAGGTGACAGCTCAAAGCAAGGTGACAGTAAAACAGAAAGCTCCTACAGGAGCTTTCTGTTTTACTGTCACCTTGCTTTAAGCTGTCACCTGCTCATTAAACATCAATTAGCCTCCGTTTTAGTGGTCGTAATTTAGAGGTTTTATTGTACTAATGCTTTTGTGAAAACAGTGTAGACCTAAATCAAACAGCTCCCTCACAATCAGGGTCTGCACTGTTTTCTTACAGAATCTGCTCTTTTCCTTATTCAATAACCAATGTTATAGTTCAGAGAAAGATGTTCATATAAGTGGACAGATTTCAAAGTATGAATATTCAGTGGGAGAAAAGGTTAACCCATTACCCTATAAGAACGCTATTTGACATCTTTAATTTATTCCTCCTCCGAAGAAAATAGTTCCCTTTTATACAATCATAAATATGCACAATTAGAAAAAGTTTCTATATCCTAGCAGATGGTGGCTTAAAGCAGGTGGAAAGTAAAGCAGAATGCGCCTTAAGGCGCATTCTGCTTTACTTTCAACCTGCTTTAAGTTGTAACATATATTCAAATCTAGAAACAGGCTATGGGTTCTAGAGTTCTAGAAATGCTATACAGAGCCATCTAATCACTCCAAAATGTGTATTAAAATAAGTAGCAAGAGGCTAGCATGTATAGTTTCTGAGAAAAGAACTTGAATGCAAAACTTATAACAAACTGCTATGTCGATAAAGGGCATTGATTTGCTTAACCCATTTCCCCATATAAACATCATTTCACACCTTTACTTTATTCCTCAAATGAAGAAAATAGTTCCTTTTTATACAGTTATGAATATGTACATGTGTACCATAAAAAATATTTCCTATATCCTAGCAGATGGTATCTTAAAACAGGTTGAAAGTAAAGCAGAATGTGCCTAAGGTACATTCTTCTTTACTTTCAACCTGCTTTAAGTACATGTAGTCACATATCTTCAAAACTAGAAACAGGCAATTGGATCATATGGTTAATATAAGAAACATATTTATGATGAAAACTTTACCAGGAGCTCCATGACACCAGTGAATGAGTTCTTCTTTCTCTGGACGTCGAGATCTGAGCTCGTCCATAGCTGGAGCGTAGTTAAAGTTGTCCTGTTCTAGACCTAGTAGAAAGTCAACACTTGCCTTGACCACACCCTCCATGGCCGAGTCTGATTTCAGAATGGTAGGGAATGACAACAACATCTGAAGAATTGAGGCCAAACCATGTGCTGCACCTACAAATTACAACATCTGAAGAATTAAGGCCAAACCATGTGCTGCACCTACAAATTACAACATCTGAAATTCTGAAGTATTGAGGCCAAACCATGTGCTGCACCTACAAATAACAATGTCTGAAAAATGAGGCCAAACCATGTGCTGCACCTACAAATTACAACATCTGAAGAGTTGAGGCCAAACCATGTGCTGCATCTACACATTAAAACATCTGAAGAATTGAGGCCAAACCATGTGCTGCACCTACAAATCAAAACATCTGAAGAATTAAGGCCAAACCATGTGCTGCATCTACACATTAAAACATCTGAAGAATTGAGGCCAAACCATATGCTGTACCTACAAATTACAACATCTGAAGAATTAAGGCCAAACCATGTGCTGCACCTACAAATTACAACATCTGAAATTCTGAAGTATTGAGGCCAAACCATGTGCTGCAACTACAAATAACAATGTCTGAAAAATTGAGGCCAAACCATGTGCTGCACCTACAAATTACAACATCTGAAGAGTTGAGGCCAAACCGTGTGCTGAACCTACACATTACAGCATCTGAAGAATTAAGGCCAAACCATGTGTTGCACCTACAAATTACAACATCTGATAAAAATAAGGCCAAACCATGTGTTGCACCTACAAATAACAACATCTGAAAAATTGAGGCCAAACCATGTGCTGCAACATATTGCAACATCTGAAGAATTAAGCCTAAACCATGTGCTGCACCTATACATAACAACATCTGAAGAATTGAGGCCAAACAATGCGCTGAACCTTCAAATTACAACATCTGAAGAATTAAGGCCAAACGTGTTGCACCTACAAATTCTGAAGAATTAAGGCCAAACAATGTGCTGCAACTACAAATTACAACATCTGAAGAATTAAGGCCAAACGTGTTGCACCTACAAATTCTGAAGAATTAAGGCCAAACCATGTGCTGCAACTACAAATTGCAACATCTGAAGAATTAAGGCCAAACCATGTGCTGCAACTACAAATTGCAACATCTGAAGAATTAAGGCCAAACCATGTGTTGCACCTACAAATTACAACATCTGAAGAATTAAGGCCAAACCATGTGCTGCACCTACAAATTACAACATCTGATAAAATTGAGGCCAAACCATGTGTTGCACAGGTCTAACAAATAACAACATTTGAAGAATTGAGGCCAAACCATGTGCTGAACCTACAAATTGCAACATCTGAAGAGTTAAGCCCAAACCATGTGCTGCACCTATACATAACAACATCTGAAGAATTGAGGCCAAACAATGCGCTGAACCTTCAAATTACAACATCTGAAGAATTAAGGCCAAACGTGTTGCACCTACAAATTCCGAAGAATTAAGGCCAAACCATGTGCTGCACCTACAAATTACAACATCTGAAAAATTGAGGCCAAACCATGTGCTGAACCTACAAATTGCAACATCTGAAGAATTAAGGCCAAACTGTGTGCTGAACCTACAAATTACAACATCTGATAAAAAAAAAAGGCCAAACCATGTGTTGCACCTAACAAATAACAACATCTGAAGAGTTAAGGCCAACCATTGGTGAACCTACAAATAACAACATCTGAAGTATTAAGAACCATGTGCTGCACCTACAAACAACATCTGAAGAATTGAGGCGAAACCATGTGCTGCACCTACAAATAACAACATCCGAAGTATTGAGACCAAACCATGTGGTGAACCTACAAATTACTTTTTTGGACAGAAGCAGAGGATTGCAATATCTATCAAATAAATGAGGAAAATCCAAAGTTTTTGAATACACTAAATTTTGTATGCAAGACCAGGGACAGCTTAATGCAGAACAAACGTAATGCAGAAAGATCCTTCTGTGTTACTTTTGTCATGCATTAAGCTGTCATAGAAAACTGAAAGCTAAACCTTTTCCATAAGGAGATATTTGCAAATACGTTCAGTTGGCTAGATACTGTAGATAGCAGTTATCTGTCTAAACAAGTTGTAAACAAACTACATGTACATGTATACAGGAAAAGTACTCATTCTCCCCTGAAACTTTAGTGGACAGTTCCAGTTTCTAATTATCTATACATGTAGTTCACTTTAGACAATTTAGGGTTGTTTTTTATAATATTATTTGAAATTGACAAACAGTGCAGACCCTAACCAGAGGCTCCTTTAGGAGCCTTCTGATCTGGGTCTACACTGATGCATAAGACAAATGCATTCTTCATTTGCACATTATTTATAAATGATAAGTATACTTGTCGCAAGGGTTGGATGAACATCAGAATCTGCATGATTAACCCTTTACCCAATAGCAAGTATTTAGTTTGAAGGCATGTAAACCACTTAAAGCAGATTGAAAGTAAAGCAGAATGTGCCTTAAGGCGCATTCTGCTTCACTTTCAACCTGCTTTAAGCTATCATATACTAGAATAAAGAAAATATTCCTTATAATTTATATTCACAACATTATAAATTGGAACTATTTTCTTCAGCGGAGGAATAATTGAATGCGCTAAAAGGCGCGTCTATTGGGCAAAGGGTTAAGTTAAATATTTACAAGTGCATTACCTAGATACTCTGTATTGTAGTATGCATACATCAATGGTACTGATTTATTATTTCTTGTGTAATGCCGTCCTGATTCCACCATCACATTGCAGATCTCCTTGATTTTGCTGTCATCCACAACCTGTATAATTAAAGATTAAAAGTTCTTTTATTCAAATCAAAATCACTCTTAACATTTTGCATGCTGGGTAATTTGCTTGTCTGCTACATACACTTGTCTTCTGTTATGTTCTAAATATAGATTTTTCAACATTTCTTTTTAACCCATTACCCCATAGCTTGTTTCAAGTTTTGAAGATAGTTGACCACTTAAAGCAGGTTGAAAGTAAAGCAGAATGCGCCTTAAGGCGCATTCTGCTTTACTTTCAGCCTGCTTTAAGCTAACATCTGCTAGAATATAGAAAATATTTCTTTTGATACAATTAATCATGACTGTATAAATTGGAACTATTTTCTTCAGCGGATGAATAAATTAAAGGTGTAAAAAGGCATATATATGGGGGAATGGGTTAAAACAGGGTCAGAGTGTCAAACAGTTTGGATCCTGATAAGATGCCGCTTTATGCAACGTCTCATCAGGATCCAAACTGTTTTTACAGATTATCACAATTCCATAGCTAGCATGCAAAGAGTTAATCCTTTCATTCCCAGTAACACCTTTACACATCTCTACATTTCTATTCTTCTCTCATAGCAATGCCTTTCCATGTTTGTATTCTGTCATGAGAAAGAGCCATGAGACAGCTTAACCCATTATCCCATAGCCTGTTTCTATTTTTGAAAATAGTTGACCACTTAAAGCAGGTTGAAAGTAATGCAGAATGTGCCTTAAGGCACATTCTGCTTTACTTTCAGCCTGCTTTAAGCTTTTATCTGCTAGAATATAGAAATTATTTCTTATGATTCTTATTTGTAACAGTATAAATTGGAACTATTTTCTTCAGTGGATGAGTAATGGGTTAAAGCAGGGGAAAGTAAAGCAAAATGCGCCTTAAGGCACATTCTGCTTTACATTCAACCTGCTTTAAGTGGTCACCTGTCTCCTAAACTACAAACAGGCTAGCCAATAGGGTAATGAGTTAAAAGTTTCATCAGGATTGGATGATAATATCAATAATATGATTCGAGTTATGGAACAAAACTTCACAGACAGAACGGTTGGACTTACACTTCTTACAGTGCCATGATGAAAGCATTTCACTATCATTTCATGTAAAATGTAATATGAGATGTGTTTGCACAGTAAATTGATGTACAACTTACTGACCTGAGTCCCTCTCTTGAAAGGACATACCAGCTGTAACATGGTGAGAAAAATATGCAGCTTATAAGTATGAACTTATAATAAACTCAACCTGGCTAAATTAAAATAGGGATCATAAAAACCAAGTGACAGCTTAATTTATTATTATTAAATGCAGGACAAAAGTAAACTGCATAACTTTTATCCTGTATTCAGAGCTTGAACCACCCCAAATTGGCAATATGGCTTTTATATTTGAGTGCCGTTGAAGAGAGGTTTTACTGTACAACTGATCAATACCTTTCTTTTAAGTCTCTTATGCAGGTTCATTACTCCACACAGATAGCCAGCCCTACCAACAAACAACTCATCAGACCCGCAGCGAAGAAAATTCACTGGAAGACAAACATTGGCAATATCAGCAAACTTCTTTGCAAACTTGTCAGCTTCTTTTGATGAACCAAATGCATCATAAATCATTGCTGTCACTGCATGGACCCCAGCCTCACCCAGAATGAATGAAGCCTGGTCCTGGCTAGAGCCTGAATGTTTCACATGAGTTTGTGACACTTGGGCATACATCATCGCGTTCTCGAGAAAAGTAGATCTTACATCACTGAAGGCGTCATTGTTTGCTAGGTAGTAAAACATATATGCAATGCCTGCGTTACCAACATACAGCCCACCATCACAGTCATCCGGGGAGGCTGGCATCCCCTGTAAAACAGATTCTGATATTTGCTTGATCTGATCCGTCCAATTTGCTTTATCGATTTGCACAGTCGTCCCTGGCACAAAGTCCGGCAGTTTGTTTTGGAAGAACCTCATGTTGTCAGTTGCTTATACGCAATGAATCAACGAAGATGTTTAGGAAGTGTGCAGAATCTCATTAACATGGATGACTCAATGGATAAAGTCAAATGGAGTCCGAACATACTTGTCCAAACCGAAAGTAGAAGCTTCCGTTTGAACATGGTTTGAAATAATACATTTTATACGATTAAAAAAAGAATATTCACATTATTTACTACCTATATGAAATTAATTATGCATTGATATCAAATAACGAAATATTTCGTTTTAAAATACCTGAAATTCTTGAACCAATTTTTATCAGCTAATCAAATTTGAGCATTTTCTAATGACCTTAATCTGTTATTGTACCACTTTCATTTCCTGTTTTGGATGAGTCCAGTGGGATAAAACATTTAAAGCAATTATGGCAACTGTTGTGATAAAAATACTTTCAATAACACTAGGGTTGTTTTTCATTTTTGTTGGTTTATTGAAACTTGGTCCCTCTGTGAATAAAGAACTTTACAAAGAGATGGTAAGTGACTTTTTCTCTGACTGTTGTATGGTGAAAAAGTGGGTGGGGTACCCAATTTAGCACAAAAACAACCGTTTTTTTTCTGCCCTATGATTTATGAATGTAGACGTTTCGGTTCATGTAATTTAAAGACCTATGATATATGCTAAGTATAATTTTGATTGTAAATTTTGAAAGAAAAATCAACAATATCAGTATTGAATCTTATGAAAAATCTGATGAAAAACAAGCCCAATAAAGTTGATGCCAAGTGCATGCTACGGGTCCCTATGGTGGAAAATGAAGACAGTAATAATGAATATATGTTTTTGTCACCTGGAAATAAATATTGACTGAAATCAACAATATGTGAGCTGTTTATAATATAGAAAAAAAGTTTTAAACATATCAATTAATCGGAAGTTTTGATATAAAATATTAATGAAAATGAATACATGGAAAATCGGGTCCATGGAAAAACCCCATACGACTGGCACACTACTGGTATACTACCAAGATGCTGCCCATACGTATCCATACGAGTAGAATCAATACCATAGGGTCATGTTTATGGGTATTATTCTATCATATTTGTTTAATGTGATCATTATGAAGATATTCTATGAATTTTTTTTTTTAAATCCCATTATTAATCCTATAATATCGGTATTTCCAAATACTTATGAATATCCCATACGAGTAAATGACCATATGAGTTGAAGCTATACCGTGGGGACATTTATATGGGTATTATTCTATCATACATATTAAATGTGATTATTATGCATACATGTGATATCTCCCGATATGGTCGGGAGCTCCCGAAATTAGACCTCTACTCACGATCTCCCGGTCGGGAGACGAAATCTCCCGATATTTCATGAAACCAGGTTCATTTTTTTCAATATGAACTTTTATATAATTTACCTCGTTCGCCGACTCTTAAAATCTTAAAATTGGCCTCAGAGTTCTCTGGCTAATCCATACACACGCTTATCACCAAACGCTACTGATGCGTGTAAACACGTTACGCAATCGTCGGTAGTTTGAGTGTGTAGCACTATACATGGCATGTATATGGCAGGCTGCCAAACAATGTTTGACCACACGCGCCTAGTGGGGGTTTGACATACATGCTTTTGATGTATTGTAGATCTAATTGGTTATAAAAAAAAAAGTGATTGACAGGTTCGCCCCGAATCGGAGACCTAGCAACGACAAATTTTAGAAGCGGTGATGCGAATGATAATATGTCGCCGAAGCGGGTCGGATTAAAATCAGATAATTCTCCGTAAGTTCTGGACAAGCACACATTTTATATGAAAGCTGATCAGAATTTAACATTTATGAATTTATTTCCACCACATAATACTTTGAATATTCACGTAACAGAAAAATACTTCGAAAAATATACCGTTACAAAATGACGGGGCGCCTTAATATTTGCTACGGGAATCACGCATATTTTGTTAGTCTAAAAAGTTTTCCCCAGCATCGTTTTCTAACAATCAATTAAAATCATGGAGAAAGGACAAATGGAGAAGTATCCGGCCTGCTCGCGATTTATCGTGTCGTTCAATCAGCGGCGCTCGCTGGCGGCTAGAAAACAACGTTTTTCCGAAAGTTTGGTGTTAATAGAAATGCTTTTAATGTTATCTTTTCGTTATAAATTTTAATACAGATGTTTTATTAGACCATGATCTCACGACTAGTACAGAATTTGAGGCGATAGCTTATAATTTGTTTGTTTAGTGAGTTTGTGAAAATGAGAGAGAAAACGTACAGTACTGTATTTTCCGTTTTTCCTACGAAAGTTTGGTGTTAATAGAAATGCTTTTAATGCTATCTTTTCGTTATAAATTTTAATACAGATGTTTTATTAAACCATGATCTCACGACTAGTACAAAATTTGAGGCGATAGCTTATAAATTGTTAGTTAAGTGAGGTTTTGAAAATGAGAGAAAAACGTATTTTTTCGTTTACCTACGAAGTTTGGTGTTAATATAAATGCTTTTAATGTCATCTTATCGTTATAAATTTTAATACAGATGTTTTATTAGACCATTATCTTACGCGTAGTACAAAATTTGAGGCTATAGCTTATAAATTGATAGTTTCGTGAGGTTTTGAAAACGAGAGAAAAACGTATTTTTTCGCTTACCTACGAAGTTTGTGTGTGTCTATATTTCTCTGCCACTGTCTGTATTTATGTCTCTGTTTCTCTTTGTGACTGTCTCTCTGTCTGTCTGTTTTTCTCTTATCTCTGTCTGTCAGTCTCTCGCTTCTTCTTTTCTGTCTCCATCTTTCTGTATGAATGTCTGTCTGTCTCTCTGATGATCCTCATGCGGAGAAAAGGTAAAGTGTGTCATAAAGAGCTTAATTTGAAAAAGGGGTAAACTATATTTCAAGAGACATACTCTATGAATCCGACATTTTTGCAGCCTGGTCTGGATTACAACTGTTTGCAATTGCAATAGTCATCATGTTACTGGTATTCAGTAATGAGAGGGTTAATCCAGTCATCAACCAAACCAGGTGCATTGATGTTGTTTTTTTGTTGTTTTTTTTTGTTTTTTTTTGTTTTTTTTTAATTCAATTCTATTATCTTTATTTTTTGTGATTTGTATAATATATAAACATCATGCGGTTACAGAAGTCAAGAACACATGTTCAAGTTACACGCACGGGTAGCATTGATCTTTTTCATTAAAGTAGCAACCCGCTGGTGTGACTGTCCATCTTCATAGATAATCGACATGTTCAAGAAGCATGGACTTCATGCTGGGACAGTTTTATGACGCTGATAATTGTCCTGCTAATTTGGTGCGGGTTCTGTATACGGTTACGTAATGTGTCACATTCCTTTGTGATGTGTAATATGGTAGACATTTTGTAAGTAAATAAAGCTAAGGACGAGTGTCAAACATTCTGGATCCAGATCAGACGCCGTGTTACGCGGCATCTGATCTTGATCCAAGTTGTTTGCAAAAAAAAAAAGTAAAGTTGCGATCAGCAGGCAAATAGTTAAGCAGTCAGTAAAATAGATTGCTTAAGGCATTGGCTGCTTTATAATTTACTCCGTTATATAAGACATAAGTAAAGCAGAAAGAAACGGAGATCTCATGTTATCATGTTTGCAATTAATTTCTGAAGATAATGCAAACTGTTACCTCTTTCATAGAAATGGGACGGATAATATGTATATTTTAGTCTGGCTGTAAAACTAACCCTAAATTCATTTTTTGAAGTAATATGTTAATAATTCTAATTTTCCTTTCAATAATAATAATGATCACATACGACATAATAATACAGTTACAACTTTGGCCGTTTTGGATTTTGGTCGTTTGACGCGCACTCCTTTCAAAAGTCTCATTACATACAAAATGGATTTTTATTTTTGCTTCCAAGGAAATAATTCCTCCATGTAGAACATTGTAACAATGCATGAACACATTTTTAGAAGTTTAGAAGTTTGCTTAAGTTTTTATACGGAAGGAATTCTTTTCTTACGCGAGTTGGTCTAGTCATATCATTAGCCAGCAACCTTTGTAGGTCATCATTACTTTTTTCGCTTCAAGAAAAACCCTGGTATTTTAACAACCGAAAGATAAGTGTCACGGCTTTATATCAAGACCTTTTTTTTTAAAATATATAATATATATCGGACGAAAATTATGGATTAAATTCAAGTTTTTGAAACGGGACGTAGTATATATTTCGCGATCGCCTGCTCTCGTTTATCGACTATTTCATTTGGCCATCGCTCTTTAACTCGCCATAAAATTTGTCGATTTCGAAAATAAACACTTGCATTTTTACAACTGAAAGAAAAATATCTAAGCTTTCCTTTAAGACCATTTCTTTGAAAATCGGTGGAAAATTGAGGGTTTTATGAAAGGTTTTGTAACGGGGCGTGATATATTTATGCCCGAGTGCTTGCTCCCTTTTATCGGCAAATTCATTTGGAAACCACTCTTTAACTCGCCATAAAACGGATCAATTTTAAAAAATAAAATCTGTTTTTTTTACAAGTGAAAGATAAATATCTTAGCCTTCTTTTAAGACCATTATAATGAAAATCGGGTGAAAATTAAGGATTTTATGTAACTTAAACTAACAGTAGGTAACCATTTAACACGATAAAAAACGCGATAGCCCGCTATCGGCGTACCGGTGCAGTTGAATTATCGATCGATTAAGCGTTATCGCACATACAGGTAACGGACGACACCATTTTCGGGAAAATGCAGATTTGAGTATACGTTACTTCTCCATTTGTCCTTTCTCCATGATTAAAATTAAACATTGGACCTAAATTCTTCTGTTTGTTACATACGATTTGTGCAAATGTATAATTATTAAGTTAGATTTTACAACCAATTACGCTCGTAAAATTGATTTGCAATCAGTTTTCGCGGTAGAAAATCTAGACGCGTTATTTCGTTGTTAAAACCACGCCCGCTTTACGGCGCTAGTAAATGTCGTCTGCAGACATTGTCTGCAACAATTCTCTGAGTTAATCTTTGTGTATTTTCTTTCAGAAAATGTCAAACTTTTTGTATCTAGACAAGATGATGCGGCGTCTCATCTGGATCCATACTGTCTGCAAACTTTAATTATAATAACAGATTCATGATTGTTAAGTTGCTAACTCTTTCTAGATCTACTCCATAGATAGAAATCTAGACCATTTGAACAGAGACAGCACTTGGTATACACTGTCTCTGATTTAAACTACTTCATTCATTCTCTCAAGAAAATAGATATAGTTCCAGTTTATCTTTACTAGTCATGAACAATATAAGAACCATAAGAAATAGTTCTTATATCCTAGCATATGGTAGATCTAGCTTAAAGCAGGCTTAAGCTTTTACTGAAGCAGAATGCTCCTGAAGAGTATTCTGCTTTACTTTCAGCCTAGATGCTAGAATAATAGGCCCATGTCAGTATTAGAAAAACTATATCTCTGGGTGAAAATTGTCTCTGTCTTAGTGGTCTATAGACTTATCTATTCACTGATTTTTAAAAAAATAAGCAATTAGTGATTAACTTATGAAAATAGATAAATGTGTTAGATTTTCATCGCCTGCGATTAGTTTTGTCGCGAAAAAAGTGTCGCGAAAAAAGCTCCCTATTTGGAACCCCAATCTCCCTATTAAAATTTCCAGATCTCCCTATTTGGGTCCAAGAAAATATCACATGTATGTTATTATGAAGATTTTCCATGATTTTTTTTAAATTAAATCCCATTATTAATTCTATAATATCAATATTTCCAAATACGTATGAATATCCCATACGAGTAAATGATCATATGAACCAGGGCCCAATTGATATGAGTTGAATCTATACTATAGGTGAACGTGTGTGGATATCAGTCTATATTAAAAAAAATATATGACCATAATATAAACATATAGCTAGATTTTTTTTCAAATAGACCCCATTATTTATATAATACAGTATCACAATTTCCAAAAATGTCTGAAAAGGCACGATAGGAGTATTTTTCTATTATAAATATTAATTATAATTGTAAAGTCAATATGTTTTAGAAAGTTTTTTTTCTTCTCTGTTTTAAACTAATTATTTATCACAGTTTCAACAGTTCCCCAAACAAGTGTATAAAAGTGACATACGAATATCGCCAGATAACCCTTATAAAGCAATTTGAAATTTGAAAAAAAAATATATATATATAACCCCTACGAGTAGAATCCACACTGTAGGGTCACTTTCTGGAATTTATTCCTTCGCAAACAGTAATTATGATAAACATAATTTGTCAGGTCTTTTATAAAATATATAATTATTAAACGTGTTATTCAAGCTAAGCTGGTAGATTCCTATATAAGAAATAAACACGGTTGATATCGCCGAGGTTTAACACCTTGGCCAATCACTTCTGGTAACACGTGTCGCATTTAATAACACGTCTCGCTAACAGCATGTGCCGCTAATTGCCATATCAAATCTTATATCGCCCGGTGCATGCTTTGTACAAGTTGATGCACTCGGGGCTCGGGACGAGAACCCAGCTTTCGAGAGCCCCAAACCTTGGGGGGAAAATGCCGAAATATAAACAGAATACCTAAAAATGTCCAAAAAGTGTCATAAAATGCTTGTGTGGATTTACCTCACACTCTCAATGGCGCTTGCTCTTTAAAGCGACTCGCAACCAGATGGTGCATTAAAATAGTAATTTGTAAATATGTGTCAAACGCTTATATAAATGGTAAAGAATTAGTTTAGGATAAGAAATTCTGTTTAAAAAAATGTATTTCAATAAAAAAAAATATTGGTCTCTGGTGGGATTCGAACCCGGGGCCCGGCATTGGCGGACAGAAGGCAAAATAGGGGAAACCGCTTAGACCAATGGACCACGGAAACTATCCGTTTATCTCGGATCGATTTAACGTATTTCAATGTGTAGCCATCAAAAGTGCATACAACTTCGTAATTCGGCTCGTGTTTATGTCTGAGCCCGTGTAGAGAAGCAACAACAACAACTATACCGTCTACTAGTCGGTATAGAAAAACGATGGAAAATATCTAAAAATCTAAGATTCGGTGACGATTCTTGAGACTTTTTTTGGACTGATCATATTTTTTTAATGTCAGAAGCCAAATAATGCCACAAATTTGCTTTTATTTGAGTATTTTATTTTATTTTGACAAGTACACCATCCGGTTGCGAGTCCCTTTAACCCCATTCACTAAAAATTGTCTTCTGCTTTTATATCTTAAATTCATGTTCAAGTGATTTGAAGTGTTTTCTGCTAAATAGTATGCTTGTAATGTATGGGTTGTGCTTAATGCTTAACATTATGTATGCACGATTTGTTTATGCTAAATATGTATGTGATGTATGGGAATATGTACAGACGAACTTCGATATCTTGTATGCATTAGATTCAACTCGCTTGTTGGCAATCAACACAGGTAAACGGTAACAGTTTAGCGGCACATTAAAGTCAAGCGACTATCACCTAGAGCGGTTTGTTAAAGGGGATTAGTGGTCATACAGTAATTACCCTCCGTGATTATCGATTCTTTATTTCGCATCAATTAAATAACCCATCAAAAGGACCATGCCTCACAGTATTTATTGAATAGTATGTATCCTTATCGTAAAAATCTGATCTGCATATACACCAAACATCTTCTATTCTGAATTAATGTTATTATTGTGTTTATTATCGTTTTCATTGTCAACATTTTGGTTAAGAAAATATAATAAAATAATTTCTATTCAGTTGTGAATTTGTTTGTGTTTTCCATACCTTACGAATTGTACTTTTAAAATTGTGGCCATGTGTTATAGATTTAACTCGTATGGGGCTCGGTTTCACATTTATAATCAAATGATAATTATTGGATGAAATGAAATTTAAATTAAAATAAAATAGATCTATTTAGATCTCCAATTTATCATAGTTGTTGTTTCTAATAGAATATTAGCCATATAAATGAATCTTATAGTGTAGATGGAGCTCGTATTGGATCCTGGCTCATATGGCCATTTACTCGTATGGGATATTCATACTTATTTGGAAATATTGATATTATAGGATTAATAAAGGGATTTAATTCAAAAAAAATTCATAGAATATCTTCATAATGATCACATTTGACATGTATAATACCCATAAACATGACCCTATGGTATAGATTCAACTCATATTGTCATTTACTCGTATGGGATATTCATACGTATTTGGAAATATCGACATTATAGGATTAATAAAGGGATTTTATTTTAATATATTTCATGGAATATCTTCATAATGATTACATTTAACATGTATGATAGAATAATACCAGAGACAGTGGTTAGCTAATATTAATCATTGAATATACCCATAAAAATGGCCATACGGTATGGCTTCAACTCGTATGGTCATTTACTTGTATGAAATATTCATACGTATTTGGAAATATCAATATTATAGGATTAATAATGGGATTTAATTTAATTTTTTTCATGGAATATCTTCATAATTATCATACTAAACATGTATGATAGAATAATACCCATAAAATGGCCCTACGGTATAGATTCTACTCGTATGGATACGTATGGGCAGCATCTCGGTAGTATACCAGTAGTGTGCCAGTCGTATGGGGTTTTTCCATGGACAGTGAAAAATTCTGTGAAAATTCACGGAAACCAAAATGCAAAAGAAAACATTCAACCCAAGAAAGCAAATACAAACGGGCCAAAGTAGCAGAAATTGCTTATGCATCAACACCCGATGCATCTGGTCTCTACAACTACATGAACTACATGATATGAATCGTCATTTTTGAATATTTTGTGTAGATTCATTATCATCATCTCAAGTAATTGCTTCACTTTAGCAGCGTAAACAGTCAATCCTGCTTGAACAACAACCTTCATTAGACGACCATCTGCTCTAAATGACCATGTTTGGGATCACCCAACAATTTTTAATTCCTACATATTTCACCGCAACCACCTGCTCAACCATCAGTGTACCCAGGGACCAATTTCTGTGAAATTTCAGCGACCACCTATATCTTTGATTATACAAGCCCACTCTTAAATAAACTTGAAGAGTCCAAGACTGGCACTTTAATTTTTACACCTACAAAAAGTTGTTCAAACTTCACGTTCTAGCTTGTTTGTCCTTGAAGAGTATCAAATTAATCAATTAGACACAGCAGTGTGAGCTCACTCGAGTAATTTAACCCTGTTCCTGCTTTGAAACTTCTTTCTGCAAAATTCTGCATTATTTGTAAATTATTTATTTATTATTATTTGTATAATTTCAGAGAAAACAGTATATACGAATGGCAAAAGTGTTTCCATTACGCAGTCAGACTGGATGGAAGCCAGATGCACATGTGTATAGGAAGGTTGTTGCTTCTTTAGAGATCACCTGTGGTGTAATCCTTGCAATCATTCCAGGTAAGATCATAAAAATACAGTTTTGTCATATTAACTCTTTAAATGGACAGTTCCAATTAAATAATCCATTTCTGACTTTTAATGGTTGTTTTTGTCAATGTTTGGCATTATGACAAACAGTGAAGACCCTGATCAGAGGGCCCTTTTGGAGCCCTCTGATCTGGGTCTTCACTGTTTGCACAGAACATGATTACTATTCACATGTACACTGTTTGAAAAGGACTATGCTGGACTAGGGTTCAAAGGGTTAAACCATTTCTCAATCAATATGCATTTTACACCTTGTACACATTTTACACTTGTTCAAAAACTCCTATGCAAACATTGATGATCCAGATCATAGTATTGTACTGTAAAAACGGTGTAGACCAAGTGCAGACCCTAATCAGAGGGCTCCTTTAGTAGCCCTCTAATTAGGGTCTACACTGTCATTTGCAATAGATTACAAAAAATAACTTGATATATAGTCAAAAATGGAAGAGACCTAACATGACACTGGAATTCAGCAGGGGTAAACATTTCTGAAATTTGTCACCTGTCTTGCATAACAGACAATTAGGGCGATCCTAAAAATGCGTTTGCCTAAATTTTCCATTAAAAGTTTCAGGGAGAATAAGGTAAACAAATGAAAAATACACCTTTTTGCTCCTTTAGTTTTTGTCTCCCCTGAAGAAAATAGTTCCACTTTATTCTGTCTAATAATTAATACTTTAATATATATATACCATATTATAAGAAACATATTCTATATCCTATGCTAGCAGATGGTGGCTTCGAACATGCTGAAAGTAAGGAAAAATGTGCCTTAGGCACATTCTGCTTTACTTTCAAATTGCTTTAAGTGGTCACCTGTCTTCAGAACTAGAAACAGGCTATGGGGAATGGGTTCAACAAATAATGCAGAGCTCCAGATAAAGTGGGTATTTCAAAAACTTAAAATATTTATTTCTACATTAAACCCTATGGTGTCACTACTCATTGGAATCATCTCGATTCTAATGAGTAGTTACACCAAAAAGATTTGGTGCTAGAATGGGTGAGAAAATATTGGATTTGTTCATTTTACCCCCTCTTTTATTTGGAGCCCTGATAATGTACTCTTTTACAGGTCCACTGAAGATAGGGGCCAATGTTGTGATGATACTGTTGATGGTGAATGATGTGATAGCTCATATGCAGATCAAAAATGGCGTCCAGAGAATGAGTCTCCCTATAGTGTTTGTGTTGCTGTTGACTTGTAGACTCATCATTTATTACCAGGAAAAGAAACGGGACGAGAAGTTAGCTCAGGAAATATTAGCAAAGAAGGAACAGGAAGCTAAAGCACCAGAAACTCAGGAGGCAGAACCAGTGTCGGCTGAAGACAAGAAACATCAATAACAAAATGATTTGTGTAGTTTTAACCCATTACTCCATAGATACGAATTATAATGCATTTAATTTATTTCTCGACTCAAGAAAATAGTTATACTTTACACAGTCATGAATATGCACAGTTGGAAATCTACAGGTATGAGCTTTAAGCAAGATGAAAGTAAAGCAGAATACATCTGAAAACACATTCTGCTTTACTTTCAACCTCCTTTAAGTGGTCACATGTCTTCAATACTGAAAACAAGCTATGGAGTAAAGGGATAACAAAATAGTTCAGGGCTCCAGATAAGGATACTGCTTTTCAAAAATTAAAATCTTTATTTCTGCATTAAACCCTACGGTGTTACTACTCATTAGAATTGTCTCGAAGAGACAATTCTAATGAGTAGTAACACCATAGGATTGGTGCTGAAATGAGTGAGAAAATATTGAATTTGTTCAGTGAACTTCCTCTTATTTGGAGCTCTGATAAATGTTACAGTTGAAGTTAAACTTGTGTTAACCTTATCGTCCATATAAGCCTTGAGGCATCTTTACCTATTGTTCTGTATTAGGTGCTTCAGGATGCCGCTACTGTCCTGATAAATACACTTAACCCATTACCCCATAAATACACCTTTTTACGCCTTTCATTGATTCCTCCACTGAAGAAAATGGATCCAATTTATACATTTATGAATATGTATAATAAGAACTATTCGCTAAATACTAGCAGATGGAAGCTTAAAGCAGGCTGAAAGTATAGCAAAATGTGCCTTAAGGCACATTCTGCTTTACTTTCAACCTGCTGTTAGTGGTCATCTATTTTCTAAACTTAAATCAGGCTATGGGGTAATGGGTTAATTGAGGATGCACCAGGGCTGCCATTAGTTGGCATGCAAAATCCTAAGATTTCCAAATTTGCATTTTTCAAGTGCGATTTCACGAATCGTACCTTTACCATATAGCCTGTTTCTAGTTTTGTTGACATGTGACATCTTAAAGCAGACTGGAAGTAAAGCAGAATGCGCCTTAAGGCGCATTCTACTTTACTTTCAGCCTGCTTTAAGCTACCATGTACCAGAAAAAAATCCGAAGATTTAGGAAAAATCCGGAGAAATGGCAACCCTGATGCACTGATAGTAAGCAAGATAAGAGTAAGGCAGAAAGCTGCTTTAGGAGGTTTCTGCTTTACTCTCCTGTTGCTCCATGTGTTAGTTGTATTTAGTGGGAGAAAGTATTATAGACATATGACCTCCCTGTCAGGGAGTAATAAAGTAGAAGAAGAAGATACAAAGTCACTAAGAAGTAAAGGGTTAAACTAGGGCAATTGTCAGGCTGTCAACTGATTAGGACAGGATAGAAGTCTCTATTTGTTGATAAATAAATAACTGTGTAAATGCATACTAGAGAAATCCTTTCAGAACCTTTAGTGTAGTTTGCATGGTTGAAATTGAAAATTTATTAACTTTTGATTTTCACACAAAGTTTAAATACAGTCAACTAACATTTAGTGTCCATATTTATATATATGACCAAACATGATTAACCCTTTAGAAATTAGACATGTTCTTGTCCGTAGAGATTTTTTTTTTATCACTTTTGTCCTGCTTTTAAAGCAACCATCTACATTAAAGACACATGTCTGTTTCTTGTTAGTGACCACCGGTATTAATATTTCCATTTGAAATCAAGCATTTAAATGTTTTATTAAATACAGTAAATACTCGATTCTACGAACTCGCGTTACTTCGAACATACCCATATTTCAAAGTTAAAACGTGGCTTAGCCACGTTTTAACTTAGAAATACAGGTATGTTTGACTTAAAAGAGATCGACTTATCAAAATTAAACTTACGAAATACTGGAAATATCGATTTAAGCGAGTTCGTAGTATCGAGTTTCGACTGTATAACAAATTTTGAAATGACTTATCTGTCCTTAGAGTTAGCAGAATAAATGTTATGGGGCCGAGAATATTCTCTGTTTTCAGAGACTTTGGGTTTGTTTTTCAGTGGTTATTACTATATACATAATTATGAGTCATGCCATGACAAACCAGCCTTATTGAAATGCAACATTGCACAGACCAAGCACAATTTTCATCCCAGGCTCTGTATCTGAGTTTGTCCTACACTTTCAAATACATGTACAATGTACTGTATATAATACAGCTAGGGTACATAAAATGCTTGAGATTCATGTGGATGTCAAAAAGTGCAGAATTGCTTCTTTCATGTGACAGCTGGCTTTGATCTACACTGTGTGGAATGCAATAAGGTTGGGTTTTCTCATGGCTCATATATAGACTCATATACATTTAGTTCCAACACTGCAATGGTTTTAAATGCAATAAGACAGGTTTTCTCATGACACAGCTCGTTTCACAGGTACTTGACACATACTTTATTATCTATTAAACCCCCCCCCCCCCCTTTTTTAAAAAAAAAAAAAAAAAAAATTTTTTTTTTATTATACTTCTATTATAGATACAAGGTAAACAGCGCAATTCGACACCTAGTCTTTACTATCCACTTTTACTGATGCTAAAATAGACTCGATCGCCGATATTCTCTTGTGGTATCCTCGGGAAAGGATTAATTTATCAATATCTACTTTTTATTTCATCAAATTCCGTCAAATAACGCCACAGTACGTGAATTATAACGAAAATAAGCATAAAAAAGTTTTCTGTCGTTCTCTTGGTACAGAATTTATTGCCCAAAATAAGGGGTAATCTAGTCGGTTTGCACATTTAACGGCCTTTACGGCTGGAACTTTCACCTAATTTCATTAGAGCAAACGCGTTTGTGTCGGAACATGACCCTCTTCACTATCAGCTATATGAAATATACATGTAATTTGGCATGAAATTGACAAGTGAAAGACTCATTTCATTGTGAATGCCATTTTGAATACCGGAATGAATTGAATGAACGGAGCGATCTCATTGGTCAAAATTAAACAGGTAAAGTTTCTTTTAATTTTGCATTCTATGTAAATTATATAAAACTGATAATATTTCATTTAAAGATGATTTATAATATTTGGTGAAAGTTCCAGTGGCATAGGCCGTTTATTGTGGACAAATAACAGATCACCCCTACATGTACATTCGTTGCTATGTACAATTCTGTACCAAGAGAACGACAGAAAACTTTTTTATGCTTATTTTCGTTATAATTCACGTACTGTGGCGTTATTTGACGGAATTTGATGAAATAAAAAGTAGATATTGATAAATTAATCCTTTCCCGAGGATACCACAAGAGAATATCGGCGATCGAGTCTATTTTAGCATCAGTAAAAGTGGATAGTAAAGACTAGGTGTCGAATTGCGCTGTTTACCTTGTATCTATAATAGAAGTATAATAAAAAAAAAAAAAAAAAAAATTTTTTTTAAAGGGGGGGGGGGGGGGGGTGTTAATAGATAATAAAGTATGTGTCAAGTACCTGTGGCTCGTTTGTACTGTTGTTGCAATAAAATGTGTTATATGTAGTAATAAGTGAAGTATAGGTGAACTTATTTGTACATACTTGTAGTTTTACAAATTTTTAAAAGAAAACAATCTCATCATTCTGAGCTCAAAGTCTGAATGTTTATCATCAATGATTACATTTGATATAGGTGATATAGGTTTTTGATTGGTTTTGAGAATGTTGAGTAATTGTTACAGAAATCCAGGTAAGAGGGAGTAGACGGAACAAATTCAACATTATCTCTCATTTCAGCACCAAATCCTATGGTGTTACTACTCATTAGAATTGTCTCTTCGAGACGATTCTAACGAGTAGTGACACCATAGGGGTTAAAGAAGAAATAAAGATTCTAATTTTTGATATACTTCCCTTATCTGGAGTTCTGTGTTATGACCATGGCATTGTCACAGTTGTAGGTTTTTACTCATTTCATGTATATGTACAACAACATAAGATCAATAACTTTTTCAGAGCTCAAACCCACACATAACCCATTACCCCATAAATACACCTTTTTACGCCTTTTATCTATTTCCACACTGAAGGATATAGATACAATTTATACAGTCCTGAAATGAATATACACCACAATAAATCTTTCTTATATCCTAGTACATGTTAGCTGTAAGCAGGCTAAAAGTAATGGCTAGTTCTGCGTTAAGGCACATTCTGCTTTACTTTCAACCTGCATAAAGTGGTCATTTGTCCTCAAAACAGAACACTGCTATGAGGTGATGGGTTAACTCTTTACCCATTGCCTATTCTAGTAATGAAGATAGGTAACCACTTATAGCAGATTGAAAGTAAAGCAGAATGTGCCTTAAGGCACATTCTGCTTTACTTTCAGTCTGCTTTAAGCTGCCATCATCTACAATATAGAAAATAGTTTGTGTGAAATAATTATATTCTTGACTATATAAATTTGAACTTTTTTTCTTTCATAGAATTAATTAAAGGCATATTTATGGGGTAGTACGGGTTCTGGGTTAACACAAAGGTTTTCTACAGACTGTACTTATTAACTTAAGTATTTACTTTTATTTTCACATATACATGTATATACAAACTGACTATCAACTCATTCTCACTTCATCCTATACCATTCCTTATACACAGAGATGTTTTGAAGTTATATATGTGGATGTAATGATATCATGTTTGTTTATCTTACAATAATACTTTCACTGAGCTAGATAATCTGAGTACAGTAGAAACTTGATACCCCGGTACTTCAAACTCGCTTAAATCAATCTTACCAGTATTTCGTAAGTTGAATTTTGATAAGCCGATCTCACTTTAGTCGAACATAACCGTATTTCAAAGTTAAAACGTGGCTAAGCCACGTTTTAACTTTGAAATATGGTTACATTCGAACTAACTCGATTTCGTAGAATCAAGTTTTACTGTATTTCAAAAACAGTATGTAGTTTCAACTGTAGTTATAGTACTGGTAGATGTTACTGTAGTTAGATAACTTAGCACGGCTCAAGATAAGGGGTAGTGAACTGAACATAATCAACAATTTCTGACTCATTTCAACACCAAATTCTATGGCATTACTACTCGTTAGAATCATCTTGAAGAGACAATTCTAATGAGTAGTGACACCATATGGTTTAAAATAGACAGATTTTAGTTTTTGAAATGCTCCCCTTATCTGGAGCCTAATTCCAGTTAGAGTACTTAAGTATAGTTTGAATGTGAATACCTGCCAATCACTTCACCTTTCTAGTATTGAATCTCACATAAATGGCACAAGGGATTTTCCTTGAGCCATTTTTAACCCTATCCTCCATAGTCAAAAGTGCAAACCACCTATACCCAATTGTGTTTAAGGCATGTGTCTGCTTAAAGCAAGATGAAAGTAAAGCTATCTGCTTTACTTTCATCTTGCTTTAAGCTGCCACCTTTATTGGTAGCATCTAAAATATTAATTTGTGGCAGAGCTCCAGATAAGGGGAATATTTCAAAAACTAAAATCTTTATTTCTGTATTAAACCCTATGGTGTCACTACTCATTAGAATCCTCTCTTTGAGACGATTCTAATGAGTAGTTACATGATAGGATTTGATGCTGAATTTAGTGAGAAATTGTTGGATTTGTTCAGTTTACTCTCTCTTATCTGGAGCCCTGATTGTTATATGGAGAAGTAGGTAGAGATGCTGTAAGATGCTTTAATGGAGGAAAGGGGTAAAATTTGAATACAATGTTTATATTTTCAGTTTTATGTATTTTACATGTTTTCAATTACTTTTTACAATATTTTTACCCAAATAGCAATAATGATTATATGTGCTTGATACTGTATTTGATAACTTTTGCATAATATATCTGGGTGTTTTTATGCCAGTGCGTCTACTGATGCTGTTGGCATAAGGTGAATATCCTGTCTGGTGCGGCCCTATGAGATCAGTCTGAAAATGTGAGATTAAGTTTTCTGTACATGTATTTATATTAAAGGAAACAAGACCCCAGCAGAAACAATATTTGGTACTGAAAGAACTCTTACGGTAGTTTCTGGGCCAGGGGCCCGTTTCATTAAACTTTATACGACAAAAATTGTCGTAAGTTAAAATTTTAAATACATTTAATTTCTTATTTCGCTACCTAATCCTGTCTTGTGACATCTCTTTGGGAATCGTCTTGAAAAGACAATTCCAAAGAGATGTCACGAGACAGGATTAGATGGAGAAATAAAAAATAATTATGACTTCTATAATTTGACTTACGACAACATTTGTCGTACGAAGTTTTATGAAACGGGCCCCTGAGTTGAATCAATCAATGAACCAACTGCATTAGAAACTGTTTTCATCTCTGTAGAGTACCCGTTCAACACAAATTGACTATGTCTTAGACCCCTCTTGATTTACATTTGTTTAAAGATTGTACCCCGTTCAAGTAATTTAGACTATGCAAATTGATCGTTTCTCTGCCATTTTGATGTCATAATAATGTTGTCTGCTTACAAAAACAGTCTGCTTTATATCTAAAGTTAAGAATTTCTTTAGGTATTTTGATTTAAAAATTTACATATAAGTGTCAAATGGTTTTGGATCTGGATCAGGTGCTGTATTAGGCAATGTCTGATCTGGATCCAAACTGTTAAGTTAGGGTTAGTGTTGTCGAGCTTGGCATTGCAGCGGTTAAAGTACAAGTGTCTTAGGTCACACTGAATTACGCGAAGTGAGTCCTAGATGTATAACTGTAACATAAGTCTGTGTAATTGGGGTACTAGTACATGTGAATTTCAAATACAGGCCAAATTCAAACTCACTTTAGTTCCAACATACCCATATTTCAAAGTTAAAACATGGCTTAGCCACAACATAGGGTTTGGTGATGACATGTAGGAGAGCATGATATTTGTTAGTTTACTTCTTTTTTATCTAGAGTCCTGTTATAAGATTTAACTACAATGTACATGTATGTTATTTTGATGTTGTGTTCCTCTTATCTTGCATTATTTGTTTTAATTGTATACTATTTAGTTAGTAGTCCTTTCTTCCACTGCCACCTTTGCAAAACATTTTTATCCAACAGATATACAGCGCTCCCTCTCTACAACGACATTCAAAGGGAGACACAGATTGTGTGCGTTGTTGGGAGGGAGTCGTTATAGGGAGGGAAATTATTTTACAATTGCAAACAGCTTAAATCCAGATCAGACGCCGCGAAATGCGGCGTCTGATCTGGATTCAAGCTGTTTGTCACTCTTTATTAAGTTTTTTTCTGTCAAAATGTCCAATATGCATCTTTGAGAAAAACAGCAGACGATGATTTGAAGTAGACGATATTGCAGCAGTAAAAGTGAAAAACATTTTGTCTTGTTTGGGGAACAGAGGTAAGTGTTGTTGTAAGGAGGGAGTCGTTGTTGGGAGGGCCATTGTAGGGAGGGAACGCTGTACCTTGAACAGTTTTTGTATATTGAAGACAGGTGGCAGCTGAAAGTGCTCAAGATGAAAGTAAAACAAAAAGCCCTTAACCCATTACCCCACAAACACGCCTTTTTATGCCTTTGATTTGTTCCTGCACTATAGAAAATAGTTCCACATTATGCATTCATGAATATGTATCATCAAAAATGTTTTCTTTATTCTAGTAGATGATAGCCTAAAGCAGGTTGAAAGTAAAGCAGAATGCGCCTAATGGCGCATTCTGCTTTACTTTCAACCTGCTTTAAGTGGCCACCTATCTTCCATACTAGAAATAAGCTATTGGGTAATGGTTTAAAGGATCTTTTTGTTTAAATATTATCCTGTTTTATGCTATCACCTGCAATGAAGACTATCAATAAAATGTAAAACAGTGCCCCTTCTCTACAACAACACCCAATGGGAGACAAAGATTGTGTGTGTTGTTTGGAGGGAGATGTTATAGGGAGGGAAATTGGTTTCAATTTGCAAACAGCATGAATTCAGATCACATGCAGCATAACGAGTCATCTAATCTGGATTCATGCTGTTTATCACTCTTCATTATGTTTTCTTCAGTCAAAATGTGAATTTGAGAAACACAGCAGACGCCAATTTTAAGCAGACGATGTTGCAGGCTTGCAGACATGAAAAAGTTAGACATAACTGTCTTGTTTGGGGAACAGTGGCCATATTGGCCATATACCTATTGAATTCCAGCATAATCAAATTTACTTTTTTAATGCTATGTAAAATTGTTGTCTCAATATCTGCTACAAAATTTAATGTTGTTTGCCACTGTTCTAAAATTAGACTTTTCAAGTTTTTTTTAATACAAGATAAGATTGTTAAATACTTTGGATCCTGATGAGATGCCGTATAAAATCTCATCAGGATCCAAACTGTTTGCAAAAGTAGTCACGGTTTTACTGTTAGCGTGCAAAGAGCTCCAGATAAGGGGAGTATTTCAAAAACTAAAATCCTTATTTCTGCATTAAACCCTATGGTGTCACTACTCATTAGAATCTTGAGACGATTCTAATGAGTAGTAACAACATAGGATTTGGTGCTGAAATGAGTGAGAAAACTGATTTGTTCAGTTTACTCCCTCTTATCTGGAGCCCTGGGTAAAGGTCAATCCAATATGACCTGCAGAATTGTGAATTATTTATTAACTAATACAGGCTGTAAGGCAAATGATACAACTGATATCAGCCTAGAATAAATGCCCCTTTGTGCAATGATTCATATTTAATTGAAAAGTCCAATCAATTTTGCACAACAGAAAATGCCTGAAGGACATGCAACCTTTTGAATGCTCTATTCTGCATTAAAGATGTGAACTAGGTATACATGTCTTCCAATATGGCAACACAATACAAGGAACCAGATAAAGGTTCAGAGAATGATAATTTAACCCATTCCTTCATATACACACCTTAGGAAGACAAAATACTTTCATGATAAATGCACCCAAATAAGGATTCTTTTGGAGTAGCTTAAAATAATGATGAAAGTAAAGCAGAAATCTACTACTGGATCCTTCTGCTTTATATTTATCTTGCCTTAGGCACCCATCTGCTTTGACCCATTTCCCCATAGTCTGTTTCTTGTTTTGAAGAAATGTGACCACTAAAAGCAGGTTGATAGTAAAGCAGAATGCACCTTAAGGTGCATTCTGCTTTACTTTCATTCTGCTTTAAGCTATCATCTGCTAGGATAAAGAAATTGTTGCTAATAGTACACAATCAATTATATTGATAAATTGGAACTATTTTCTTCTGTGGAGAAATTAATTAGAGGTGCAAAAAGGCATACATGTATCTAGAGGGCAATGGGTTAAGATTTTGTAGCAAAAGACTTTCGTTCAACCTTAAATGGTTAACCCTTTCCCTTATAGAAGCCACTTTTAGCATATTTGATTTATTCCTCCGCTGAAGAAAATAGTTCCAGTTTATACCCTCATGAACAATAACCAATACAAATATCTTATATATCCTAGCAGATTTAGCTTAAAGC
This sequence comes from Gari tellinella, assembly GCA_922989275.2. Classification (NCBI taxonomy): domain Eukaryota; kingdom Metazoa; phylum Mollusca; class Bivalvia; order Cardiida; family Psammobiidae; genus Gari; species Gari tellinella. Next base: position 56,204,347 of record OV277860.1, read on the forward strand.
AGGTTGAAAGTAAAGCAGAATGTGCCTTAAGGCACATTCTGCTTTACTTTCAACCTGCTTTAAGTGGTCACCTGTCTTCAAAACTAGAAACAGGCTATGAGGTAAAGGGTTAAAGACCTATGACCTATTGCTATGTGTTCACAGTGGTTTAAAATGTTGCTCATGAATTTATTTCCAATTTGGCTAAGATTTAGTTCAAATTTGCCTTAGATGTCAATTAATTGGCTAGCACACATTGCTCTATAGATACACATTATGACACTTTTAATGTATTCCTCCACATAAGAAAATAGTTCCACTTTATAAAGTCATGATAATGCCACATTCAAAATATTTAATTTTACGAAATCCTAGCATATGGTATCTGAAAGAAGGCTTAAAGTAAAGCAAGATTTACTTTACTTTCAACCTGCTTTAAGTGGTCAACTATCCTCAAAATTAGAAACAGGCTATGGAGTAAAGCATCAATTTGCCTAACATTTAGTTTTATTTTGCCATAGATGTCAATAAATCGGCAAAAAGTTCAAGCACATTCATAGTGATCATGATTGTATAAAGTCTATAAACAGTCCAAATTGTGTTCAGTAACCATTAAATTAAGAGGCAAATAGATGTTAAGAAGTGTTATTGATTCATGGAGGTAAACTTAAATGCAGAAATCTCCTTCGGAAGATTTTTGTATCATTGTTTATCCTGCCTAAATCAGCCACCTGTCATTAACACTGATGACACATGTACTTTTGATTGGCTTCATAACACAGGTTTTACTGAACCCTTTCTCCCATAGCTTGTTTGTGGTGTTTAACTCATTCACCCCTGAAACTTTCAATGGAAAATTCCAGTTTCAAATAAAGTCTTGTCCATTTTTGGCTATTTAGGGTTGATTTTAACAATATATATTTAAAAAAAACAACAGAGTATACCTTTATCAGAGGGCTCCTTAAGGAGCCCTCTGAGCAGGGTCTACACTGTTTACATTGGACAAGTGTAATATTTACAGGTACACTGTTTGTAAATGATGACTGAATATACTCGCCGCTAGGGTTTAATGTGTTAAGACAGGTGATTTATTAAAGCAGGCTAAAAGTAAAGCAGAAAGCACCCTCAGGAGCTTTCTGCTTTACTTTCAGCCTGCTTTATGGACCTTCCTGATAGAATACTGAGTTTTCTTTTCTTAAGTATCCCTTTTACATGGCAGGCATGCAAAGGCAATTTATATGAGAAATAGTTTACAGTGTTAAAAGGCATTTCTATGGGAGAATGGGATAAAACAAAGTTGACTATACATTGTATATGTAAATTACAGACCATAATATTGTACATGTATGAACTTATTCCAGTATCTGTATAAAGTAATGCAATATTGCATAACACTACTAGATTTCTGTTTTGCATAATTATGTTAGATGTGATTGCTCTGTCTCATTATTGATTGGTATTTTAACATCAATCGTCCATCATTTCATACACCAATATTGTGTACATTTAGTTCTATGTTTAGACCAGGGGAGACAAGTATTAACACATTCAACCCTAGCGACGAGTATACTTGTCATTTACAAACAGTATACCTGTGACGATTACACTTGTCCCATGCAAACAGTGTAGACCCTGATCAGAGGGCTCCTTAAGGAGCCCTCTGACCAGGGTCTTCACTGTTTGTCAGTTGGAAATATATTGTAAAAATCAACCCTAAATAGTCAAAAATTGGCTAGGTTTATTTCGAAATTGGAATTGTCTATTAAAAGTTTCAGGGATGGATGAGTTAACGACCCCATGTCTGTGTTTGGTACTGAAGACTCTATGTCAGTGGTACTTAATACATGTATTGAATACCCTGTGTACTGAAATAGCTTTGTATAGTCAAACCTGTATTAACCCATTGAACCTTAGCAGTGTGTATACACATCCTTTACAAACAGTGTACTTGTGACCAGTATATTTGTCCCATGCAAACAGTATAATACCAAATCAGAGGGCTTCTACAGGAGCCCTCTGGCCAAGGTATCCACTATTTGCCATTTTGCAATATTCTAAAACACAACCTAATAGTATTTAGGACAGGTAGCAACTTAATGCAGTACTTTTATCTTGCATTCACAGTCTGCCTGTTGGTAAAGATTATAATGTTTCTTGATTCAGTAGTCACCAACAAAACCCATCAGCCCATTATCCCATAGCATGTTTTGTAGTATTGAAGTTGGATGACCACTTAAAGCAGGTTGAAAGCAAAGCAGAATGCGCCTTTTGGCGCATTCTGCTTTACTTTCAGCCTGCTTTAAGCTACATCTGCTAGGATATAGAAAGTATTTCTTATAGGGCATATTCATTACTGTATCATTTGGAACTATTTTCTTCAGTGGAGGAATAAACTAAAGGCATAAAAAGGGGTATTTATGGGGTAATGGGTTAATCATCTATGGATCCTCTTTTGAGTGGCTGTGGAATACAGGGTTGACTGTACATGAAACTTACCTGTAGTCAAATTATGGTGATTTAACCCATTACCCCATAGCCGGTTTCTAGTTTTGAAGATAGGTGACCACTTAAAGCAGGTTGAAAGTAAATCAGAATACGCCTTTAGGCACATTCTGCTTTACTTTCAGCCTGCTTTAAGCTACCATCTGCTAGAATATAGAAATTATTTCTTATCATACATATTTATGACAGTATAAATTGGAACTATTTTCTTAAGTGTAGAAATAAATTAAAGGCATATTTATGGAGTAATGGGTTAAAGGGAATCGCAACCGGATGGTGTACTTGTCAAAATAAAATAAAATACTCAAATAAAAGCAAATTTGTGGCATTATTTGGCTTCTGACATTAAAAAAATATGATCAGTCCAAAAAAAGTCTCAAGAATCGTCACCGAATCTTAGATTTTTAGATATTTTCCATCGTTGTTCTATAGCGTTAGCTAATGGTATAGTTGTTGTTGTTGCTTCTCTACACGGGCTCAGACATAAACATGAGCCGAATTACGAAGTTGTATGCACTTTCGATCGCTACACATTGAAATACGTTAAATCGATCCGAGATAAACGGATAGTTCCGTGGTCCATTGGTCTAAGCGGTTTCCCGAATTTTGCCTTCTGTCCGCCAATGCCGGGCCCCGGGTTCGAATCCCACCAGAGACCAATATTTTTTTTTATGGAAATACATTTTTTTTAAACAGAATTTCTTATCCTAAACTAATTCTTTACCATTTATATAAGCGTTTGACACATATTTACAAATTACTATTTTTAATGCACCATCTGGTTGCGAGTCGCTTTAAGGGTTTTGTTTTTGATATTTTTATTCTTCATGTCATGTTTTAATATTTTTATACATTTATTCAATATGTCAAGATTTACCAGAACATTCATAATATTGTGTAGCCATAGAATCTCCAAGACATAATGATTCATTGATTGTTTTTAGCTAGGCTAAACAAACGTTCATAAATTTGACATATTTACTTTTGCACATGTAGATTTCAGTAAATTATTGTGTTTTGTTTTAATAAAAGGGAAAATACATAAAGAAATAGGGTTTATGATTTATAAACTTCCAAGATTGGTTCAAAATTTAGGATATGGTGAAATTGAGCCTTTCCATCACATTGACATTTGTGTTCTTACAGGCAACAGTAATGACCCTAAGTTGTGGCATACAGGCCTGAACAAACAGTGTAGACCATGAACAGACTGCTCCTTCAGGGACAGAATGATCAGGATCTACACTATTTACCATTCAGTTTGCATCTTTTGGATAGATTGTTTTGTACAAATTTATGATAAAGTGGTTATACTGGGTTTCCCAATTTTTAGAAGTTTTACGGAAAACTCTTTCTCCAATATAAATCATCAAAGAAAACATTTCTGTTAACCACTTATCATCTAATATTGAAGATATATGACCACTTAAAGCAGGTTGAAAGTAAAGCAGAATGGTGTCCATATTCTGGCAGATGGTAGCTTAAAGCAGGCTGAGAGTAAAGCAGTAAGTAAAGCCTTAATTATGCCCATTGTGCTTTACCTTCAGCCTGCTTAAAGCTACCATCTGCTTGGTTATACAAAACAATTTTCATGGTTAATATTCATTACTATTATCTTTGATCAGGAACGTATATTAGATATATAATCTACGTTCCTGCTTTGATGGAGAAATAAATTAAAGGTGTAAATATTGGTAATGGGATAAGTGACTGCCTTTTAAGCTACTGTCTGTCTTATACACAGTTAGTGAGTAAAGGCATCCAAATAAGCTTATGTTGGCAAAAATTGAAAAGTGTCATCAGGGGCGTAGCCAGCGATACACACTTACGCACATGCATAACATCAATGGAACAGCTCAAAAGAAGAAAAATCCATCTTAAAATGGTTTAATACATCTTTGAGATGACATACGTTTCACTTCTTAGTCTGACACTTTCCCAACTTAGCCACAGGTACTGCCTTAGCTATTAACTCATTCACCGCTGAAACTTTAAATGAAAAATTCCATTTTCAAAATAAGTCTAGTCCAATTTTGGCTATTTAGGGTTGCTTTTAACGATATATTTCAAAATGACTAGATCTAACAGAGTAGACCCTGATCAGAGGGCTCCTCAAGGACCCCTCTAATCAGAGTCTACACTGTTTTGCATAGAACAAGTGTAATCTTTACAGGTACACTGTTTTTAAATGACAAGTAACTCGTCGCTAGGTTTGAATGTGTTAAAAGTGTTTCCTTGACCCTTGCAGCACTATATATATCTATATCTGTAGATAGATCTACTACCTGTTTAGAAGATCTTTAGTATTCTTTACAAACAGTTTGGAGCTAGACTTAGTGATTGATCAGGATCCATACTATTTGTCACTGAGATCATATTTCTGTAAATATAAAGAAAAGGAAAAAAACAATAGGTTTTTAAGGTGGTTCGACAGCGGGCGGCCCGCATCTCGAGTTCCGGAAATGCTGATGACTTTCACCTGATCTTTGCGGCACGTGCTTATAGTAGAAAATTTACATAAAGAAAAGTTTGATCTACTCTAGTGTCTTCTCTGTTAGCGCAGTGGGTCCGGTGATTGACTTGCAATCCAAAGGTTCTGGGTTCGATTCCCACTCGCTTCAAAAACTTTTTTTTTTTTAAATTGTCCGATTTTAGTGATTAGTCAATTTATAACGCAGTGATCAAAGGACAGGCTATGTTTAAACTTTAGTCACGTAATCATGAATAGTATCAGATGCAAGTTTAGTCAAGTGACAGCTGAATTTTGTGAGGATTTATAGCCTATATGACAGATGGCAGCTTAACACAGGACAAAGGTAATGCTAAAAGAAATATCCTAAAAGAGCTTTTATGCATTACTTTTGTTATGCATTAAGCAGTCACCTGCCTTTAAAGATCTACAGTCTATCGGATCCAATGGTCCCTTATTACAGGTTTGACTTATGGTATTATTTAGAGCTGACGGCATTTTAAAGTTGAACTCAAGGGAGGTTACTCGTTTTGTGTTAACATTTTGTCAGAATTTCAGGAAATCATGTATAAAATGTAAATTCTACTGTAGATTTTCATTAAACTTTTGTGAATAGTAGAATTAAGTTATATCTATCTAATGAGAGTAAAATTAGTGTATGTTAAACTGGTAGATTTTTTGTAATTTGAGATTTTCAGAATTTGACTTTTTTAAAATATTGATATTTCCAGAAAATATGTTATGAAATACTTTTGTTTGCCCAATATCTTATAGTCTATGTACAGTTTACTTGAATGTACAGAAATTATTGAGTTATATCATTTTATAAAGTAAATATTCCTGTTTATTTAAAAAGGACCTTTTCTCGACAAAAGGTCCTGTCAGAAAAAAAACGGCACTGTAACTTTTTTTATTTTAAAGATTTTTCACTCTCCATATGGTATATTTCAATTTAATCAAGGTTTCAAAGAATTCTGACACAGAATAAGCTGACCTGCGAACCACCTTAACAGATGATAATTTTAAGCAGACGTCAGTTTCTCAAGTTAAAGTAGACTGAAAATAAAATACAAACCTCTCATAGGTCACCAGTTTTAAATACTAATATAAAGTAATTTGGGGAGGGTTAACATTTCTATTTTCTAATGAGATTTTAAAACTAACTTTACATCTAAGCTGTATATCTAGTTAAACTTCAAACGATAGCATTTCGCCGCACACTCTTTTTACTCATTTGGAGGACTTACCAAGCCGGAGATTTAGTCCATTCCATTGGTTACCGTGGTCCGCCATATTTGTTGAAATTGACAACCAAGCACTGGACGCTTTGAAAAAACAGATATGTTGAGCCAGAAAGAAATCAGCGAAATCGTTTACGATTCAGATTTAACGGGTTTGTTGAATTAAATACATTGATTATGCAAGGGGAATATAATACAGTGGAATTGCTATGATGTGGATGCGCACCTGCAGAATGTCACTAGTTTTCGTGGCAAAAATGTAAACAAGATGTTTAATTTTTTAGGGCTAGTGGACGTATTTATCTTTTTTGATATATTCATGGATTAAATGCAAATGTGAGCTTATTTTGATGGATATTCTATTTGCACATTTGAGTGGTACAAATAGAAACATTTGTCAAATCAACAAAAACTGACCATGAATTATGCTATTGCTTTCTTTCTTTCTTGATATACTCCATGACACTGCTTTCGCGTATTTTATGGAGGTGGTTTTAATGTAATCGAAAACTTAAATAATTACATAGACCTTTTATACTTGCTTTCCCGATTATTTTCTGTTGCTGGATGTTTTCTGTATGACATTCAAAAGTCAAAACAGCAAGAAATTCCATAATTTTTTTTATGTTTTACCTAATTTCAGCCGATATACACTAAAGGGTAAAGGTCATTTCTTCTGAATTACGGGTGCATCAGCCAAAAATTCCCTTAGAAAAATATCTTTGTATAAAATAATGTCCAATAAGTTGCGATTCTAGTCAATGATCGGAAACAGTTTCGTAAGACGCGCAGCAGGCGTCGGAACTAGTTTATAGAGAATTTCTGGCATAAAAACATAATGGTCACTTGAAAATATTAGAAATGTGTTGAATTTTTTTGTAAATATGAACTTTTATCGAGAAAAGTTTGCATTTACATGAAAAAGCTTCACTCTTTGGTGCTCAGAATTTCGGGTTAGCATTACAACTGGTTTGTCGGTGTAGGGATAAAGTGACCGGCCTAGTTCAGTCCCTAGTGTAAAGTGCCCCTGAAAGGGGTGTAAAACTTTCTTTCTTTATATGATGCCTAACACCGCTTTTGCGCAGTAAAGCATTATCAAAACAAACACACTTTCTCTCCTAAAGTGTACTGTTCCTGAGCAGTGTTACCGCGAGAGCGCGTTTCTTGCGTTTTTGACGCAACAAAATCACTTTTGGCGCAACTAAATTCAGCAAGTGCGTTTTATGTGACGCAAGTCAATTCTGCCGACTAACTGAAACTAAAAATGTTAAAATCGGCATATTCATTGAAAGCACGCCGCCGACGCCGAAGTAAATACATAATTATGAATTCCGTGTTGTATGCATGTCGGTTACGAAATTGACAGAGTCCGCTAACGGCCATTTTGGTTGTTTTGACAGGTGCATTGTGGGTATAAGAGTTCAGTTTGATTGGCATATAAAGTCACTCGAGTAATTAAAAATCGACAGTTGAAAAGGGCGAAATATATTAAAACTACACAGATTCCGTGTTTAGTATTTATTTAAATCCTCATATTTAGACTTATTGGTTTGCATATGCTTTTAAATCGTTTCCTTTGAAAATGATTTAAACTTCCATAGTTCCGCTAATCGCCAGAACCGGTCGCCATTGTTGTTTGTTAAATGAACTCGCTTTGCCAAAAGTGTTTTGATTGGGGTAATGAACGTACAGGCTCGCATCATCTGCTAAAATGCAGACTATTTTACTTCATTCTTTATCTCTTCAGCGCCCAAACAAGAGAATAAAATGCACATGGGTTATGTCATCTACTTTAAGGGATCCATTTATGATTTATCTTCGTCTGTCTGACCAGATCTACATGTCTCACAGTCTGTCAGTTTCATTTCAACGAATCAATTAACGATAAAAAAAAGTTCTTCATTCGTGATATTAGTAAGTGACACTTAGGGTATCGAAGTCTTCTATATTTAACAAAGTTGAAAACTGTTTTTCACTAACAAGTTGCCTGCATAAATACCTTGACCTGTAAAAATGAAAACTGCACATGTTTGCTTGTCTGAAGTAATAGTGAAATGCACTGAACGTACTTCACTGAATGACTGATGAGGTGTTATAGAAATAGAAATTCTTCTATATAGTTAGATCGTTTGTCTCTCAATTATATTAATTGTGAAATAAAGACACTGAACAACACAATAAGTATTTTATTCAATATCTATCTATATAAATGTCAAAAAAGTTCAAACAATCCTGTGACCCCCAAAATTTCCAAATGACCCCCACTTTTTCACCAAGGGGGTCAAGAATGACCCTCTAAAATTTCAGTGCTGCAGTAACACTGCCTGAGGTATGAAGTTTGTGTAGAATACATATATTTCATTCTTCATTAGTTGCTATTAGGTTTAATGTAACTATATGTTCCTCTCTACCTGGAACATTTTTAACCACAGGTCTGATAAATTCAAATTTTATTTCCAAGAAAACCTTTGAAAGTAAATAACCTTGTCTTTGAATGATAGATAAATTTATAATATTACATGTTGTCTTTTGCATTTTTAGAGACCAGTAATTCCTTGGGCAGAAAGCTTGGCTATGCTCCAAAAGAACTTCGACAGGTACATAAACTTGTTAAGATATAGCACATTTCAACCAATTCTACTTTAGGTATAGGCTGGGCCGCATAGCTGTACTTTAGGCATAGCTTCTTCCCAAGAGTCATACCCTTGTGGAACAAGCTCCCAGCTAGAATAGCTGAGGCTCCCTCTTTGGCATCCTTGAAGAGGGAGATGTCAACCCAGCCCTTCTAAGGGGAATTTTCACTCCAACTCCAGCACCTCTGTACCTGGAGAGAGCTATGCCGGCGGGACCTTGTGTCCTGGTAGCGCCACGCAAGCTGGATTGGTCTCTCTGATGGGGTGTTTGAGTTGGATGAGCTCTCCTCTTTCTGTCTTTTAACTTTTGCAGTCCTTTTTCTTGACCGCTCTTTTTCTACCTTTACTATTTTTGCTTTGTTTCTTTCTGTTTCTTAGCGCACCGTCAAAGTATAGTCAAGTTTGACTGATTGATGTACAACATAGATGTAGATGTAGATGTATGTTTTTGTTTCGTTAATATTTGTTAACTGATATGTGTTTCTTTTTATAAGTTCTGTATATAATTATGGTAATTTTCACAACAACATACATTTGGTATATTTAAAATTATTATACTGATGCCCTACTTTGATCTTTCCAATATCTGTTATATTTTTACAGACAGAAATAGAGAGATAGATATGAATTAATTGTTGGCATATTTCAAATTGCATTATATCACTGGTTGGTAAACATTAACTCATTTACCCCTGAAACTTTTAATGGATAATTCCAACATCAAAATAAGTTTAGTCCATTTTTTACTATTTAGGGTTTACAGATTTTAGCAATTATATTTCAAAATGACAAACAGTGTAGACTCTAATCAGAGGGCTCCTTAAGGAGCTCTCTGATCAGGGTCTTCACTGTTTGCATGGGACAAGTGTAATCCTCACAGGTACAAGGTATGTAACTGTCTGATGAGTATCCTCGTCACTAGAGTTGAATATGTTAAATACAGCTTGTCCCTTTTCTTGTGTAAAATAGGATGATGGTGGGATGGGATATTAACTTAGAGCTCTAGATAAGGTGTGTGTTTCATATACTAACTTTCTTATTTCTTAACCCATTACTCCTTAGATATATATTTTTATGCCTTTAATTTATTCATCCACTGAAGAAACTAATGACAGTTTATACAGTCATAAATATGCACCACAAAACATAGTTGGTAACTTAAAGTAGACTGAAAGTAAAACAGATTGAGCCTTAAGGCATATTGTACATTACTTTCAACCTGCTTTTAGTGGTCACCTGTCTTCAAAACTAGAATTTGGCTATGGAGTAGAGGGTTTCCACTAATTAGTTGAAAAGAAGATTCTAATGAGTGGTCACAAAATAGGATTTTATTTAGACATAACAGAGCAAATGCAAGGACTTTTCACTCTTACCCACTTTTATTTGGAGCCCTTTAACTCAACTGTTGTTTTAAGTTTGCTGTAGTTTAAATTTGATCCTATATCCAGGGCTCCAGATAAGGGGAGTATTTCAAAAACTAAAATCTTTATTCCTGGTTAAACCCTATGGTGTTGCTACTCATTAGAATCGTCTCTTTGAGACGATTCTAATGAGTAGTAACACCATAGGATATCGTGCTTAAACGAATGAGAAAATGTTGGGTTTGTTCAGTTTACTCTCTCTTATCTGGAACCCTGTATATCTGCAGACATTAATCCATGAAAATCCTGACAGTGATGAAGGGAGAACATCAGCAGCCATTGAGATACAAAGAACATGGAGAGGCTACTTATCCAGGTATGACAGACACACACCAGCACAACCTCAGTACTAAGACCTCTCCTTTGAGACTGCTGTCAGCTGGTCTTAACCTATTACCCCATAAACACGCCTTTTAACGCCTCTTATTTATTCCTCAACTGAAGAAAATATTTCAAATTTATGTAGCCATGAACATGTATCCTAAAAAATATTTTCTATATTCTAGTAAATGGTAACTTAAAGCATTTTGCTTTACTTTCAACCTGCTTTAAGCGGTCATATATCTTAAAAACTAGAGGCGGGCTATGGGGTAATGGTTTAATTAATAATGAGGTTATCTGATTATCAAGTATAACCCATTACTCCATAAATATACAATTTATACAGATATTATTATATTCCCTCAGAAGTTTGTCCTATATCATAGCAGCTTGTAGCTAAAAGTAGTCTGCTTTACTTTCAGCCTGCTTTAAGCTAAAACCTGCAGAGCTCCAGATAAGGGGAGTATTTCAAAAACTAAAATCTTTATTTCTGCATTAAACCTTATGGTGTCACACCATAGGGTTTAATGCAGACCGTGTCAATACTCATTAGAATTGTCGCTTCGAGAACATTCTAATGAGTAGTAACACACTAGGATTTGGTGCTGAAACAGTGAATGAAAGAATGTTGAATTTGTTAAGTTTACTCCATCTTATCTGGAGCCCTGACTTGTATTTTCAATACTGAAATAAAGCTATTGGGGAACTGTAGGTATGAGAAAATGGTCCTGAAAAAAGGGGTCTAATCTCATTGAGCCCTAGTGACGCATATACACATCCATTAACAACAATTATGTACCTGTAAAGAGAACACTTGTCCTATGCAAACAATGAAGTCCCTGATCAGAGGTCTCCTACAAGAGCCCTCTTATCAGGGACTTCACTGCTTGCCATTTTGTTATATATTTTAAAAACAATCCTAAATAGTCTGAAATGGACCAGACTTTATTGTAAACTGGAATTGTCCTTTGGAAGTCTCAGGGGATAATGAGTTAATAATGAGGTGGTCTTTATATTGAGGTGATCGTTATATTAGGTTTTATTGTACAATTTATGGAGATTCAGTAAACCCGTTATTCCATAGCCTACCTCTAGTTTTGAAGACAGATGACCATTTAAAGCAGATTGACAGTAAAGCAGAATGTGCCTTAAGGCACATTCTGCTTTACTTTAAGTCTGCTTTAAGCTTAGTTACCATCTGCTAGAATAAAGAAAGTATTTCTTTTACTACTACATATTCATGAATACATAAAAAGGAACTAATTTATAATTTCCTTCATTGGAGGAATAAATTAAAGGCGTAAAATGCATATATACAGAGTAAAGGGTTAATAATCCCATAGTTCTCAGTTTTACATGTCTATTGTCTCCACTTAACCCAATGCTATATGAGCCTTTTGCATCACGTTTGCCCTGCATTAAGCAACAACCTCCCTTTAACCCTGTACTTTATAACTTGATATGGAGAATTAAACAGATGGAGGCAGAATTTGAGAAATCAAGCTGGAAATTAATCAGATTGCTCCTTCGGGAACATTCTGCTTTATTCCAGTCTACTTTAGGCTACCACCAGCCAGAATAAAGTAAATATATGGTTCTTGTCAATGAATGAGTACAAAAGAACTATTCAGAGTATGTGTAGGTACAAATAGAGGTTTTAAAGTGCACATTTATGGGGTAATGTGGTAAGGATCATCATGCATTTTCATTCATTAGGCATTTAACCCTTTACTCAATAGCCTGTGTCTAGTTTGAAGACAGGTGACAACCTAAAACAGGTTGAAAGTAAAGCAGAATGTTCCTTAAGGCACATTCTGCTTTACTTTTCAGCCTGCTTTAAGCTACTTTCTGCTAGGAAATAGAAATTATTTTTATGGTTCATATTTATGACACTATATAGAGGAACTATTTATACCCGCACAAACAGAGTTTGAGGGGGGTATACTGGAATCAGCCTGTCGGTTGGTCAGTCGGTCGGTCTGTCTGCAAAATCTACAAGTACTTTGAACCCTCCTTCAGTTTCAACCTGATTCATTTGATACTTGGCATAAAAGTTACTCAGGTGTAGTAGATGTTCAAGACACAAATATCAGGTCTCTGTGACCTTGACCTTTGTCCTTGAAATTGGCTAGATGCAAGACACAAATTTCAAATCTCCGTGACCTTGACCTTTGGCCTTGAAATTGGTCTTAAAATTGGCAGGCAAAATCTTATATCCTATCATCCAGGATTACCAAACCTGGTGTGTTATTATATATTGGGATTGCAGAGTGTCATATACCATTTTCAAGTCATTTTGACCTTTGTTTTATTGTAAAACCTTATTGAAAACGTCTGTAGAGTGTGACAGAGTGCTGTATAGTGGGGATATTTATCACCTTTAGTGATAGCAGTTCTACTTTCTTCAGTCGTGGAAAAAATTAAATGCATAAGAATGGGTTTGACTGTACTGTGATGTGCATAATTTAACTTGTGTCAGAGCTCCAGATAAAGATAAGGGGGAGTATTTCAAAAACTAAAATCTTTATGTCTGCATTAAACCCTATGGTGTCACTACTCATTAGAATCATCTCAAAGAGACGATTCTAATGAGCAGTGACACTAGGATTTAGAGGTGTTTGATTTGTTATCTGGAGCCCTGGGTAAAGGTCACCACAATATGACCTACAGATTTGTGAATTATTTAGTAGTGACACTATAGGGTTTGGATTTGAGATGAGTGAGAAATGTTGGATTTGTCCAGCTTACTGTTTCTTATTTGGAGCCTTGTTGTGTGTTTCAGATCCAACATGTATGGAGTTGTACAGCCTAACACCAGTAAGGTGGCAGTGTACAGTGGCAGCAAGCATAACATCATGAGACAGGAGGACTTTATTGGCTATGATGAGGTAAAAACACAGATCCTTTAAGAATACAGTGCAGACCCTGATCAGACAGCTTTTTCAGGAACTATCTTATATAATAAATGCTTTTAGCACTAGAAGAGTTAAAATATTTCTTAACTCTTTGCTCCCTGGACTAAGTTTGTGGCTAGAAGACGAGACCGTATAGCGGGGGTAGCAAATACTGCTAGCAGACATATTTGGGTGCTATTATGACAAATACTTACATAACTTGTTTACTATTCATCCTCAAATGATCAAATTTTTTAAAAGATCCAATCAATCACCTGAAATATCCGTTGGTCTGGTGTTTTAAGAGATTTTATTCAGTAACAGGTTTGACGAAAAAGTTCAAATTTTCCTTCAAGTCCGATGTATCTGATAAACAAGTGTCCAATTTAGGATCGTTTTCTCAGTCTATTAACTGTATAATTTCATATTCAGACTAGCGTCTTATGAAGAAAGAATTCGATCCCGGCGTAATTTAGTTGTTTTTAGCTCGCCTGTACGTAGTACATGACGAGCTATTGCAATACCCCCGGTGTAGTCGTCGTTGTCGTCGTCGTGAACGGCGTAAACAATTTTAAGAAAATGTCTATAACTTCTATGTCCCTTGAGGTATTGCTTTCATAGTTGGTATGTGTGTGTATATGGACAAGACCTTCCCATGCACAGAAAATTTTTGACCCCTGTGACCTTGACCTTGAACTAAGGGCCTGCGTTTAGGTTTCGAAATCTGCGTTTAGGTTTCGAAAAATGCCTTTAACTTCTATGTCCCTTGAGGTATTGCATTCATAGTTGGTATGTGTGTGTATATAGACAAGACCTTTCCATGCTCAGAAAAATTTGGACCCCTGTGACCTTGACCTTGAACTTAGGGCCTGCGTTTAGGTTTCGAAATCTGCGTTTAGGTTTCGAAAAATGCCTTTAACTTCTATGTCCCTTGAGGTATTGCTTCCATAGTTGGTATGTGTGTGTATATGGACATGACCTTTCCATGCACAGAAAAATTTGAACCCCTGTGACCTTGACCTTGAACTTAGGGCCTGCGTTTAGGTTTCGAAATTTGTGTTTAAGTTTAGAAAAATGCCTTTAACTTCTATGTCCCTTGAGGTATTGCTTTCTTAGTTGGTATGTATGTGTATATGGACAAGACCTTTACAGGCAAAGAAAATTTTTGACCCCTGTGACCTTGACCTTGAACTTAGGGCCTGTGTTTAGGTTTCGAAATCTGTGTTTAGGTTTAGAAAAATGCCTTTAACTTCTATGTATTTTGAGGTATTGCTTTCACAGTTGGTATGTATGTGTATATGGACAAGACATTTCCATGCACAGAAAAATTTAGACCCCTGTGACCTTGACCTTGAACTTAGGGCCTGTGTTTACGTTTCTAAATCTGGGTTTAGGTTTCTAAAAATGCCTTTAACTTTTATATCCTTTGAGGTATTGCTTCCATAGTTGGTATATGTGTGTATAGACAAGACCTTTCCATGCTCAGAAAAATTTAGACCCCTGTGACCTTGACCTTGAACATAGGGCCTGCGTTTAGGTTTCGAAATCTGTGTTTAGGTTTTGAAAAATGCCTTTAACTTCTATGTCCCTTGAGGTATTGCTTTTATAGTTGGTATGTGTGTGTATATGGACAAGACCTTTCCATGCACAGAAAAATTTGGACCCCTGTTACCTTGACCTAAAACTTAGGGCCTGCGTTTAGGTTTCGAAACTGTGTTTAGGTTTAGAAAAATGCCTTTAACTTCTATATCCCTTGAGGTATTACTTCCATAGTTGGTATGTGTGTGTATATGGACAAGACCTTTCCATGCACAGAAAAATTTGGACTCCTGTGACCTTGACCTTGAACTTAGGGCCTGCGTTTAGGTTTCGAAATCTGCGTTTAAGTTTAGAAAATGCCTTTAACTTCTATGTCCCTTGAGGTATTACTTTCATAGTTGGTATGTATGTGTATATGGACAAGACCTATCCATGCACAGATAAATTTTGACCCTTGTGACCTTGACCTTGAACTTAGGGCCTGTGTTTAGGTTTTGAAAAATGCCTTTTACTTCTATGTCCCTTGAGGTATTGCTTTCATAGTTGGTTTAAGTGTGTATATGGACAAGACCTTTCCAGGCACAGCAAAATTTAGACCCCTGTGACCTTGACCTTGAACTAAGGGCCCATGTTTAGCTTTCGAAATCTGTGTTTTGGTTTCTCAACATTTTTATTACTCCTATGTCCATTGAAATATTCCTTTCATATTCAGTTTGCTTGTGTATATGGACAAGATCTTTCCTTGCATGCAAAATGTTTGAGCCCTCTGACCTTGACCTTGAACTTAGGACCTGCGTTTAAGTTTCAAAGTCTGCGTTTAGGTTTCTCAAAGTTTCTTTAACTCATATATCCATTGAGATATTTCTTTCATATTTTACATGCATGTGTATATGGACAAGACCTTTCCATGCATGCAAAAAAATTAGCACAGTGTCCTTGACCTTGAACTAAGGTCGCGAAAGGTTTTAGGTTTCGAAATCTGCGTTTAGGTTTCAAAAATGCTTATAATTCCTATGTCCCTTGAGGTGTTATTTTCATATTTGATTTGCCAGTGTACATGGACAAGACCTTTTCATGCAGGCAAAAAGGTTGACCTCTTTGACCTTGAGTGTGCTTTTAAGTTACTAAAGGTGCCGGTGGCGAGCTTTGTTGTCTCTCTGACAACTCTTGTTTGTCTTTGTTGTCTCTCTCACACGTAAATCTTTCCCGAAATATCCACATTTAGTATCGCAACTATAATGGCCACCTTTTGTTGCGCCACCATTTTGTTCCGAGTCAATTTCAAAATATGACAGTGCTTTTTTTTACGCCGTTCTATTTGTCAATATCTCCTACTAAAAATACAGTCTTACAAAGTAGAGAAAGAAATAATACCTTGTAAAACCGACGGAAAAAATAACTCTTAAGAACCACCTTTTTTACTTGTAACACAAGTAAAACACATATGCCAAAACACGAATGTTTGCAATGACATATAGGGCTAGTTGAAATGTGCATAGAAATTCTGCTTCGCAATTTCGGCATATCTCATTATTTTCTTATGGGATTTTTCATAGTGTATCATTGGAAAAACAATTCAAGAAGTTAACTGTCGATCTACATTCATATAAAATGTTTATTACACGGATATTTTCGCAGAAATTTACGATTATAATACGCCATACTCTATTTTCGGGGTAAGAAATGAATTATTATTCGAGTTCTAATATTATTCTTTATATTTAATTGCTTTTTGGTAGCTCATTTCTCCAAATTCATTCCCGATCGGCGTTGAACCATTTACCACAATTGTCTAAGCACAAATTGTAACATGCAGTTTTGAAACGTGAATTACATGTTCATAAAGCAAAATTTCGGAAATCTTTTTTTCAGAATGGAATATTATTTAGTATAATTTAAATGGATATTAAATAAAAAGCAGGGTGCCCACGGACTCTTAGTAGAGGGCATTTAGCGTCAAAAACACAAGTAAAGGAACTAATTTGTACAGAAATGATTTTTGTGCCCTCATATGCTACGACATGAACCGAATAACAGAAAAAAAGTCCCAAGAAATCACACGATGCGAAATATGATTTTTGGGGTAAAATGGCTGAAATAATAGGTAAAAGCACGATTTTTTGGGATTTCCAAACTGCGATCGTAGAAATCAATATAAAAGCCCGAAATTTACAGGCTAGACAAATATTCATGTAAACTATGGAATGGTACTTGTTAAGATATGTAAAATTTTCAAAAAACTAATTTTTGGGGTGAAATTGTCAAAATATTAAACCAAAATCACAAATTTTGAAAAATTCAAACAGACCGTGACATCTAAAATCAAATAAAGGAAATGGTGCACAGAGTTGATTTATATGTTATAATTTGCTTAAATATGTTCCAAATAACAGACAAAAGGTCTAGGAAAATTTAATAATGAAAACTATGATTTTTTGGTAAAATGGTTGAAATAATAACTGAAATTGCTAATTTTGGGGATTTCCCTGCTGTGATCGAGGATATCGATATAAAAGCTCCAAATCTACAGGCTAGACAACTGTTCATGTCAGCTGTGGAAAAGTACTTGTTAAGATAAATAAAATTTTCAAAAAACTGATATTTGGGGTGAAATAATCAAAATATTAAACCAAAATCACAAATTTTGAGAATTTCAAACAGACCCTGACATCAAAATAGAAATAAAGGAAATGGTGCACAGAGTTGATTTATATGTTATTTTTTGCTTAAATATGTTCCAAATGATAGACAAAAGGTCTAGGAAAATCAAACAATGCAAACTATATTTTTTGGGTAAAATGGTTGAAATAATAACTTAAATCGCTAATTTTGGGGATTTCCGTGCTGTGATCGAGAATATCAATATAAAAGCTCGCAATCTACAGGCTAGACAAATGTTCATGTCAGTTTTGGAATGGTTCTTGTTAAGATAAATAAAACTTTCAAAAAACTGATTTTTGGGGTGAAATTGTCAAAATATTAAACCAAAATCACAAATGTTATGGATTTCAAACAGACCCTAACATCAAAAAGGAAATAAAGGAAATGGTGCACAGAGTTGATTTATATGATATTATTTGCTTAAATATGTACCAAATAACAGACAAAAGTCTAGGAAAATCAAACTATGCAAAATATGATTTTGGGTAAAATGGTTGAAATAATAACTTAAATCGCTAATTTTTGGGATTTCCCTTCTGTCATCGAGGATATCAATATAAAAGCTCCAAATCTACAGTATGCACACATATTCATGTCTATCATGGAATGGCTCTAGGTAGGATGAACACAACTTAAAACAAAAGATTATTGGGGTAAAAGGGTTAAATTATTCAACCAAAATTTCATATTTTTGGGATTGTTGACAGATTTTGACATTGAAATCAAAATAAAGGAAAATATGCACAGAATTGATTTATCAGCAATTATATGTTTCAATGTGTACCAAATAACAGACAAATAATGTAGGGAAATCAAAGAATCCGAAATATGATTTTGGGTAAAATGGTTGAAATAATAACTGAAAAAGCTATTTTTGGTAATTTCCCTTCTGTGACCATGGATATCAATATAAAAACTCCAAATATCCAGGCTAGACAAATATTCATGTCTACTTCAGAATGGTCCTTGTTAGGATAAATGAAGGTTTCAAAAAACTATTTTTCGGGGTAAAATTGTCAAAATATTAAACCAAAATCATCAATTCTTGTTTGTAAAATTATCTAGGAAAATCCAACAAAGCCAAATATAAATTTTGGGGTAAACTGATTAAAAAAATTAATGTAAATGCAAGTTTTTGGAAATTCCACACTATGGACTTAGACGAGAATATAGAAGCTACAAATTTACAGGTAAGGTACATATTACTGTGTACTGTAGCCTTGTACTTATTAGGATGACCTAAGGTTTAAAAAATCTGATGGGGGGGGGGTTAAAAATGAACAATGTAAATAGTTAAATGAAAACCCATATCTTTTCACTTCACTATACTGTGACCTTAGACATGAAACTATACGTTCAAGGTCCTCAACTTACACACATACACCATTTTAATGTAGCTTAGTTCAAGTGAAGATAAATCAAAGAGTTTAATTGATTAAAAGTTTTAAGTAAAAATGGTAAACTTAAATAGGGCACATTTTTAATGTATATATTATGACCTTTAATATGATTAGAAAAGCTCCAAATCCATTTGAAAGTACATTGAGTACATTGTTACAGCAATATAACATAAATATAAAACTTAAAAATATAGTTAAGACAAATATATGAATGGAGACTTTTATAATTAAGGATAACTACTATTTTGAATTTGTTTTGAAATTCATTACTAAGGTCAAACAACTAGGTCTGATATGTCACAGGGTTGCCGAGTCCATTTATAAGGGAGATCAGCATTTCAGATGTCCTCGTGTCAAGTTTTAAAGGAAAAGGTTCGGTTATATGTACAAACAATAAGCGAATTAGTTATTGGAAAAAATAACGTAGGCTTGACACAGTCCTTTCAAATGAGACCTGCAACTAGTTTATCCAAAATTACACATAACAAGCTCAAAAATATATTATAGTGATTTGGAAAAATACACCCCCTCCACCAATAAAAGAAATCAAAACATAAACGAACAATTTTCTGCATTGTTGGATTTTCTGCACGATACTGGTTGGTTCTGGTGTTGGTTGGAAACAAATAGACATGAGCTATCCTGTACTTTGAGCTGTCATAATGGAATCTGACAACTGTGTGAAATATCAGCAAATCATAGTATACGCACTTTGGGCATACATCGTAATTAATGTAATTAATTGATCTAACAGTGCTTGCTATATATACATGTATATGAAATAACTGATAGTATATATATATCATCAGGTCCATAACAGTCAATATTCTTTTTGTGGTGCTTATTGTCTACTACCAGTGCACACTCTGATTTGACAAGTGGCATTTTAAATGCTGCTTCTAAGCTAGTACATTGGTTTAATTATCAAAATGCTGTCATTTAACCCTTATTGTGTGTGAAACGAATATAGGTTGTTACTTAACCCTAATTGTATGCGGAACGAGAATATATATCATTGGCAAATAGTGAGGACCCAAATCAGAGTGATTATAGCCTACAGTACAAAGTATATTGTGTCTTACCTGTAAATTTGAGGCTTTTACATTTATATATAAAGCCATGTTGTGGAAATTCCAAAAAATCACATTGAAACTAATTGTTTTAACCAGTTTACTCCGAAATGTCATATATGTATTTGGCTTTGTTGGATTTTCCTTTATTTTGCTGTTATTTAATTCATGTTGAAACATACTCAAACACATAAATCAACTCTCAACGTTTTTCCCTTTATTTGCTTAAGGCTTTATTTGGAGTTTTCAGACCAGGAGATCTCTGCTAAAATCTCGAAAATTGGTGTTTTTTGTTTAATTATTATAACAACTTAACTACATAAATCCGTTTTTTGACAGTTTTATTAATCTTTATAAGTACCATTCCACAGTGCAATTGAGGATTCGTTTAACCTGTAGAGTTGGAGCTTTTGTTTTAATAGCCACCACCACAGTAGTAAAATCCTAAATAAAGCCCATTTACATTTTATTTTTCAACGATTTTACCCAAAAAACATATTTGGTATTGTTTGATTTCCCTAGGTTATTTTTCTATTAATTTGTACATACTACTATTAAAGCATATGATAACGCATAAATCAATTTTGATTTTGATGGC
Organism: Gari tellinella; assembly: GCA_922989275.2. Classification (NCBI taxonomy): domain Eukaryota; kingdom Metazoa; phylum Mollusca; class Bivalvia; order Cardiida; family Psammobiidae; genus Gari; species Gari tellinella. The sequence continues at coordinate 56,225,076 of OV277860.1, forward strand.
AGGGATTGTCTACAAAAATTCCCCAAAATTGGTGATTTTGGTTTAATATTTTGACAATTTAAACCCAAAAATCAGTTTTTTGAAAGTTTTATTTATTCTTACTAGTACCATTACACAGTTAAAATGATTTTTGTCTAACCTGCATATTTGGTGTATTTATATTGATATCCACGTTCACAGTAGGAAAATTCCAAAAATTCGCATTTTCATTTATTATATCAACATTTTTACCTCAAAATTCATTTTTTAAAGTTTTATTTATCCTTAATAATACTTTTCACAATAGAGATGTATAAGTATCTAGCCTTTAAATTTGTAGCTTTTATATTGATAACGAACGACACAGTACTGAAATCCCTAAAATTAGCGTTTTCATTTACTATTTCAACAATTTTGCCTCAAAAAAACACATTTCGTATAGATTGATTTTCCTAGATTTTCTTCTATTATTTGGTACATGCTCTACCATATAAACAATTTCTGTGCATATTTTCGTGTTTGACATCAGGTAATCTCTACTAAAATCTCCAAAAATTTGGTTTGTGTTTAATATTTTCATGAAAACCATTTTTTGAAAGTTTTATATATCCCAATTAGTACTATTTGACAGTGCATCTTACTTTCAGTCTAATTTGTAGATTTGGAGCCTTTATGTTAACACCCAGGATCACAGTATGGAAATTCCAAAAATTATCATTTTCGTTTATCAATTCAATCATTTTACCCCATAAATTCGGATTTCGCATCGTTTGATTTTCCTAGATTTTTTTTCTGTTATTCGGTACATATTGGAGCATATGAAAACGCAAAAATCTGTGCATTTTTCCCCCAAAATTGTTTAATGCCCTCTACTACAAGATCTTAACGTGTGTTCATTTAACTAAATTCATTTTCACTGACATAATAAACTTTTATTCAAGCATGCAGGTATTCTTACAAGTAACTTATAACATTTAAATGGAATATGTATCTTGCATGAAGATTTAGAGCTAAATGATTCATATTCAAAGCCACTGGAAACAAAATTCCTAAAATCCTGATTTTTAGGAATTTTCTAAGGTTTTACCCAAAACATATTTGTTTTTAAATAATATTTCATTGTTTATCTGGTAATGATCTTTTTTAATTTAATTTAATAGAACATTTTGAGTACCGTATTGAGTTGGAGCATTTATATTCATATTAAAGCCATAATATATAAATTTCAAAATTCATGGGTTTTTTTGTAGTTTTTTTAAACATTTTTACCATAAAAACACATTCTTTTAAAACAAATATTTATCTTTACCTAATAACTTACTTTATTTAGAAGGTGTGTGCAACTATTATTTCAAACTTTAGCATTTTTTTTCATAGTTAAGGACACAGTATCGAAATTCCAAAAATGTGTGTTTTTTAACTTATTTTTTACAATTTTACCCTAAAAAATCCAGTTATTTTAATTTTTCTTAAACTGGTATGGGACTAGCCTGGAGTGTAATGGAATATGTGCCTAATCTGAAAATTTGGAGCTTTTTTGTTCAAAACCATGGTCACAGTGGCGAAATTCCAAAAATTCGCATTTTCGTTTATTGTTTTAGTCATTTTACCCCAAAAATCATATTTCGCATTGTGTGATTTCTTGGGACTTTTTTTCTGTTATTCGGTTCATGTCATAGCATATGAAAACACAAAAATCATTTCTGTACAAATTAGTTCCCCAAAATCTGTAAATTCCCTCTACTATCTGGAAAACAGGGAAAACAGGGAAAATGGTTCAAAAAAATTCCCTGCAGGGAAAAATCAGGGAATTTGAAAATTTGCTAAAAATCAGGGAATTATCAGGGAATTTGGCAAAAATTGGAGAGAGAAAATCTTGACTACTTATAGCCTCTCTTGCTGACTTTATTTAAAAGCTGTGTTTATTCATGTTAGGAACATGTAGTAATTAAGCAATTTACAATGTCTATTAAGTTTAATGTTTATCCATATCTGATGGGTTAGTTAACATTATTCATCAGTGCCTACTCTGTTAACTAGTTGAAATAATCAGCTTCTTAACTGAAGAGAAAGGATAATGGAGTTAGTAACCATTGTCCTAGAACTCAAGTGTCAAAGTAGTCAGAGATTGTTATGCAGATGAAAAGTAAAAGTAATTGAATGTACCCTTTTCAGCCACAAAACCAAATCAGAGAATGATCAATATCAGCATCAGTAGTATTAGCATATCTAAATGAAACTATATACTTGGGAAATATTTTGCCCACTTTGAGGCAATTTTTCTACACAGAATTATGTTGGTTTTATACCTGTAATGAATGCTGGAAATGCCCTCAGAACGCCACCAGAGACCATCTAGAAATAAAATTTTCTCGGGGGAGCATGCCCCCGAACCCCTCTAGTAAGACTACATTCACAAATATACCTGTGCTCCCCAGTCGCAAAATGCTTCCTACCGGCCTGCAACACTTGTGATGAAATTCAATTAAGATGCTGGAATTTTTTAGACCTAGCTGTGAACACTGCTGCATGCAGTGCTTCTATAAATGTGACATGTTACATTAGAAAAAGATAAATTTATACAAGGCATGGCAAAACTCAAAAGGTAAGAGTAAAGAATAAGTGTGACTTTATGATGTTGAAGGTATGGCTATAAGGGGGAGGTTGGAAGCCATCTTACACAGTTGTATTTTAGCAGTGTAAGCCGCCGCAAAAGATCAGGGAAAACTACCTTTCAGTCAGGGAAAAATCAGGGAATTATCAGGGAATTTCAATTTTGAATTTCTGTGGGCACCCTGAAAAAGGCTGTAAATCACTTTTTTTGGTAACTAAATAAACACTTAAAAGTAGCATGTTAACATCACGCATAGACCACATGCACAGGCGTGATCCGACTTCAAAGCCAATATTTTAACACGCCTATTAGCGTGATCGGACTGCAAAGAGTTAATAAGAGTGTTTACAATACACAGTTTACATGGGATATTTGGAACTACCTTAAGTCAAACTTACACGTAATCCATAAATTGAATTTCTACAGCACTCCCTCTTTACAACGTCTCCTAATGGGAGACAAAAAATTTATGCCTTGTTCGGAGGGAATCGTTATAGGGAGGGAAATTGACTAACATTGCAAACAACTTGAATCCAGATCAGACGTTGCGTAATGCGGCGCCTGATCTGGATTTAAGCTGTTTGTCACTCATCTTTATATTTCTTGTGTCAAAATGTCCACTTTAAGGTAACTTTGAAAACTACCGGCAGACGACAATTTTAAGTAGATGATATTATAGCAGTAAAAGCATTAGGCATAATTGTCCTGTTAAGGGAACTGCGACAAGAGTCGTTGTAAGGAGGGAGTCATTGCTGGGGAGGGTCGTTGTAGAGAGCGATCACGGTATATCTCGATCATGCCTAAGTCGAACATCATCATGTAACACATATTTCAAAGTTTAAAGTTTTAAGCTAAGCCAGGGTTTAACTTTGACATATAGGTAGGTCGACTTAAACAAATTTGAATTATTGAAGTCGGACTGTAATACTTTTGCTTTTTTCAGAGTGGTAAACAGAAGAGTGAAGCCCGGATAAGACTGGAGGAGAGTTACAAGGAGTATATAAGACATCTCATGGTGTCCCCCAACAAGCCTGCGAAAGTGCCATCGTAAGTTGTAACAAGAAGTCTTTTATCTTCGTTATTGTAACAACAAATATTTAACCAATTGCTCCATAGATAAGCAATGTAATGCCTTTAATTTATTCCCCCCACTGAAGAAAATAGCTCCAATTCATACAGTTATGTATGTGCACTATAAGAAATATTTTCTCTATTAATTCTAGCAGATGGTTACGAGCTTAAAGCAGGCTGAAAGGAAACTTTCAACCTGCTTTAAATGTCCAACTTTCTTCAAAACTAGAAACAGGCTAAGAGGTTTTCATAGGAAGAGTGTACTCTTCACTAGTGCAATGCTTGTAAACTATGCATATTTATACATGTATATGTTACAGTCAATCTGTTTAATCAGTCATTTCAAGAAATGACTAGTCAATCTGTGAAATGGCTCCCCCAGTCTTTTAAAGGAGTTTTTCTGTTTTACTGTCACCCCTCTTTAAGCAGTCGCCTATCATAAACACCAAAAATTGCAACAATGTAGTGGTCGTAATAGAGGGGTTTTACTGTACCTGTTTTTCAAACTTAAAAAAAAATGGTTAAGTCACATTTCCCTTTGAAATAAGGGTATGTTCAATTCAAGTGCGTCTGAGGTATCAAAGGTAGACTTATTTGTTCAGGTTTGAGGTATTCTGTGCCTCACTGATCCAGAACTGGTGGCGGGAAATGTGGAAACGGAAGCAGAGACGGAGGCAACAAAAGCGGGCAAAGCAAGCTGAGCAAGTGGTTCTAAAGAGACCAATTCGACACATGAATGTGAATGAAGCAGCCAGCATCATACAGAGATCTTGGAGAAGACATATTGTAAGAAGAATCAGGGCCTCAAACTACAAGTAGAAGGAATAAACTGAAAAGAATTTACTAAATATCTTCACTGAGTCCTATGTTGTGACTACTCATTAGAATAATCTTTTTGAGAAAATTTAGTGAGTATTCACAAGACAGGGATTGGTGGTTGAATAAGAGTTTTAGTGTTTGAAATAAATATATTGTGTTTTACTTTATATAGAGTTATGAAGTTTCAATTTTACAATAGTAATTTCTGTAAGCGGGCCAATTGTATCCCTTTCCCCCCCATAAAAGCACCTTATATTACATTTATTTATGCCTCATAGAGATGACTTTTCATGCGTTTACCATGCCTTGTTTAAGAGCCACAGAAAAGTGTTTCTGCACATTGACAAGTGGTTGCTTAAAGCAGACCGACTGCCTTCATGAGCTTTCTGCTTTACTGTCAGTCTGTTTAAAGCAGCCACCTGTATTAAACTCTGGAAAAAAGCTTCTGGGTGAAGGGCTAATACTTCAAATACTAAATAAATTTTGTATGCTGAAACTGTGATATTCTTACTTAAGCAATGTGTTCTCTGGTAAAACAATGATTTACCTCTGTATTGAATATAGTTTAATGTTGAACAACATGGTTCAATTCCTATGCAACATAATTGAGGTGTTAGTTTTGTCTAATTTTCAGGATATACAAGTATACAGATATTATAGAGACTTAATCAACTTCAAGACTAGAGGTAACCCAGCTCTGATGTTGCGGTGTATAAATCCGCAAGAGGCTAAACTACTGGATTCTGCTGCAGGAATTCACATCAAATTTAGACTAGCTGGGGTAAGTATATGAATACATGTACAATGTTACCTCCAAAAACTGGAATTCCCCCAAACCTTAAGTCTCTGAAAATTTAATCCTACTTAATTGTTAATTAATTGGCTACTTAATACAAGACAACAGTAATGTAGAAACTCCTAAAGGAGCTTTCTACATTACTATTGTTCTGGATTAAGCTGTCCCCTGTTTTAACATCTGCAAATTCAACCTCTTTTAAATGACTGCTAAATCTTCCTGTTCTGGAAACTTCTCCAAAAAAGACTTGGTTTGGAAGAGTTCTGTTTTTCTCAGAGGTTTCAATCTACAGTCAAGTCTTTATAGAATGACCAATGGTTGAAGAAGCATTGAGAAGTATGTACAAACAGTGATAATAGTCAGGGCTCCAGATAAGGGGAGTTTTTCAAAAACTAAAATCTTTATGTCTACATTAAACCCTATGGTGTCACTACTCATTAGAATCGTCTCTTTGAGACGGTTCTAATGAGTAGTAACACCATAGGATTTGGTGCTGAAATGAGTGAGAAAATGATGGGTTTGTTGATTTTACTCTCTCTGAAGCCCTTGCAGACTGATTACTTGACACATACTGCCATTAGCTACTATAGCTGCATTGGACCAGGATCAAACATGTTTAGTTAAGTCTTTTATAAATCTTACCAATTTATTTTGCTCAAGCATCTTAGGATCTTTTTGTGCAGTAATGATGTGGCAATATTTTCTTATGAACTTCATACAAAGTTTTTATTATCATTATAGGAAAGATTCCCGCCCAACATTTACTACAAGATTTTCACCCACCGGCCTATACAAGATATGTGCGCTAACAGTCCCAAAGACTACACAGTGGCCAATGTTAAACTGCAGATGGCTAAAGACGTACATAACAGAGGCAGGCTGGAAGTTGGAGGACCTTCGGGTAAACTAATAAGAGAATATTATAAATTAACTCACTGAGGTCTGAAATTCCCATTTCAGTCAAGTCTAGTCTTAATTTGAATTTCGGTGATTTGAATCAATGGCAAGGAAATACCCTTTCTCCCATTTTCGCCAATGTGGGATACAGATTTGACCCATGGGGAATCACTCTATCCTCCATACCATATGACATCATTTATTGTTTGCCTAGCTAAACCACAAGCGCTGCATGATGCGGGTAACTAAATGACATCATTTCTGGTGACGTTACTATAAACATTGTCATGTTTTGGCAGAAAAAGTGCACACAAACTGCAATTATTTCCTTATTTGTATCATGTTTTAATGATTTAAATGGGATCAAAAAAATCCACCATTCCTTTTGTTGATGTAGGATAGGAATTTTTTCCCCTTGGGTCAGAAAATTCATGCAGGCACTCGGCTAGCCTAGTCCCTGCATGAATTTTCTGACCCTCTGGGGAGAAATTTCTATCCTACATCAACACTCATGGTGGATTCTTATATTCTTCCATAGCCAGAAGTGATTGGTTCTTTCTTAACAGTGTTTAAGACTGGTGACTATTTAAAGCGAGATAAAAGTAAAGCAGAAAGCTCTTTGAGGATCTTACTGTCTCACTTGGGTCTTGCTTTAAGCTGCCGCCTTTACTCAGCACCATCAATATATATCAGGTGAAGACACATCTGCAACTTGACTAGCCTGTTTGTATTATTTATTTCTCACTGTTATGATAATTCTTTTAAGAAATAATAGTGCTAGTCATGGAATTTGCTGACCATTTTCTGTCGTTTATTTCGCTTAAACCCCAAAATAATTCAGTTTATTTCTTATATTTACATTAAATTTACTGTAATTTCTAATTAAATGAACATCTAATTAGTATGCATGTATGTTTAATCCATATTAGAAGTTGTTAACACGAATAATGTGTGCCCTGAAAGAAACAGCCATAACTGCATTACTTGGGCAACGCAACAAAATGATTCACGGAGAGCAGATCCATAAGATCTGCCTCCTCTGTGCAAGATATCCACAAGTCCAGCCCCTAGAAAAATTGCAAATTAATTTTGTTCAATGGAATTGAATGGGGCGAATGTAAATATTTATTGTTCACTGTTATGATAATACTTAAATTGTCCTATTTGTTTATTTCATAGATCGCAACTCTTGCTGGTACCAGAGGTCTGACAACAATGGCTGGAGACTAGTGTCAGATAGACTGATACACCACATCATGGCTGACCCTGTCACCTGGGAAACATCTCAGAAAAAATATGAATATCATCACGACAAGGTAAACCAAGTGGGGGACTAGTTATTTGTCATATTAAATCATTCACCCCTCAAATTTTAAATGGACAATTCTTGTTTCCAGGTAAATCTAGTCTATATTTGACTATTTAGGATTTGGCAATAGTATATACTCAATTATGTAAAGAATATGGAATAAAAATAGGGGGTTCCTGAAATTGAATATTCTTAAATGATAGTTTTTAGGTATACTCCTGATTATCAGGAGACACAGTCTTTTGATAATAAAATCTCAGAATAACCCTGTTCAGCTTTGGAATTTACCTAAATTGTTGGGTTATACATATTATTTCATAAAATGGGGAAAAATAAGTGCAAGTGGCACCAAATTTTCACCTAACATCATTTGAGTAACATAACCAGTATTCTGTCTATCATTTAGTCAAAAAAAGAGATATTGTTTGCTTTACTTGTTTGTCATAATCAGACTGCATCTGCCAATATTATTGACAGTGTCTTTTTGTGATAATGTTTTCTACTAACACTATATTGACATGATTATTTCATTTTCAGGCTATTTATAGTTATTCTGTAGATGTGTTAGTTTTATCCCTTTTGTAAGTACAATATAAATACATGTAGTATATGATAGAGTATGAGCACTGCATGTCTTGTGTGAGAGTTGCCATTGTCAGACAGTCCTGCCAATCTGTGCTATGTTTCTAGTAATTATTTACAGTCAAATCTTGTGTTCACCTTTTGGTAGCTTCTTTTTCATTAATGTGCTTTAGCAGCCATTTGTCTGAGTGTAAAACTAACTTTATATTGCTTCATCAGGGACAGGTAGAAGCTAAATGTAAATCAGAAAATAAAGCAGAATGCTTATTAAGGACCATGTTGCTTTATTTTCCGTCTGCTTTAAGCATTTACCATTTTTATGCCCCCGGCATCGACAGATGCGGGAGCATATAGTAATCGTCCTGTCCGTCCGTCCGTCCGAGCGCACGAAAGGTCCTTTGTTGGGTAGGGAGAACAATAGATTCCATTCATTCCGTGATTGCCCTATTGTTATTGTTGGGTATTTTAGTGTACTGTTGGGTATTTTTAAACAAAAAAAATACCCAACAAATGTCCAACTGTGAGATCGTCCGTCCTTCCGTCCGTCCGTAACCAGGTTAAGTAGATTTTACAGTTTCGTCTAGCATCAACACCGCTTACTCCAATGCTTGGATACTTATACAGTTGTTGCCTTGGACCATTCCCTATCCAACAATATCACCCAACCTTGATTTTGACCTTGACCTTGACCTAATTTGGACTTAGAATATTTTGAATGGACTATTTCTTGGTTAACTAGATTTTACCGTTTCGTCTAGCATCAACACTCCTTACTACAATGCTTCTATACTTATACAGTTATTGCCTTGGACCATTACCAACCCACCAGTAATACCCAAGCTCAGTTTGACCTTGACCTTGACCTAATTTGGACTTAGAAAAGATTCAGAATATATTGTCAAGGATGCCACCGGGGGCATAAGCGTTTATCGAACGCGCCGTCTTGTTGAAGTATGAAATGTTTTCTGTGGCTCTTTATCAAGTTTACGGTATTTAAGAGGAAATGGTGAAAGCTGAAAAGGCTTTACTTTTAAGGAAGGGTAAAGCAACCTTTCAAAAGAAGATGCATGTACAATCTTGAAAGCAGATGACTTGGTATTACAGAACAGAAATGCAGTAAGCTGCTTTTTTTATATACCCACCTCTAAAGGTGGTTGTATATTGGCGTTGCCCTGTCTGTTCATCCATACATAGGTCAGCTCATCCGTCTGTTTGTTCATTATTTTGTTTGTCCAGAGTTTTTTTGGGAAACTGTCAAATTTGAGGTTCATTCGATTTGTTGTTACAGAGTTATCTGCCCTTGATGTACTCAGATATGCTATAAAAGGCTGCCAGTGGGCCTATTATGCACGTTTGAGGTGCTCTTGTTGATGAATAGTCAAGCTTGCATTGATCAGGTAGTAAACATTTGAAGAAGCATGAAGTTCAGGATGATGCTTTATGAACGGCAAAAGTAAAGCAGAAAGTATTTAATAGTGCATTTCTACTTTACATTTACCCTATTTTAATCTGCCATTGACTAAATGATACATATAATTATTTTCTTTTGAGTGGCAGCTTAACCCTATAATAAGCTTGCATTGTCTGTGCATTTATCAATGAAAGGATTAAAGGGTCTGAAGGTTAAGACAAGATTGACTGTTTTTTTGAAAGAAGGTTCAAATATCATGTGATTTTATTTTTGTCTCACTCCTTTTATGAGTTGTTTTTGTCTATTTGTCACAAGTAAGTCCGCCCCAAAACAAGATATCTAGTAACATTGTTTTTACAATTTCATCTTTTTCCAAAACCCTGTTGGTCTCTTTTTGCCAATTTAAATTCTTGTATCACAATCAATGTTCAACATAAAGCTTTATAATGATCATGATAGAAATCTCGAGAATCTATTGGCTGGGTTATTATACCTTTCAAAGTCTCATATATAATTAGTTGAGTTTGAAAATGAAAGAACTTACTAGTTTTTAAGTAGGATATTACCATTAAGACATGTATTATTTAAAAAATAATAACTCTAGCATGGAAACGTTTTTGCTGAATTACTAACGCTATTGTTTTATAGACTGATATGTATCATGTTTCACCAGGACTCCAGATAGCCGTCTATTAACCCATTTGTGCCCACTATCCCAAATATGGAACATAGGCAAACAGTGTAGACGCATGATGCGGTGTCTGATCAGAGTCTACACTGTTTGCTGATAGGAATTTCAATATAAAACAAAATGAAAATGAAAATTTTGACCAGGCATCCCTTTGTTAAAAATTGGACTAATCCAATATATAAACATAGAAGAATCCAATGGGCGTAAATGAGTTAAACCCTTGTGTTATTACTACTCATTAAAATAATTTCTGAGAGATAAATTCTAAAACAGTCAAAAAATGGGGCCTAAACTATACCCTGTACTATGACTACTCATTAGAATCATCTTTTGAGACTGTTCTATTTAGTTAAAGCAGGTTTAGTGACAATGTAAGGACGCCAGTACATTAGTACTTGAAATAGCCTTATCTGGAGCTCTGTTCACATTTAACAAAGTGCACATACATGTAATTGTTTTCAGGTGTGTTTGCCATGGTTTATGGTCTCAACGTCCCAAGACCGCAACGTACCAGACGGAACGTCCCAATTATATGGATGGAACGTCCCACTATATAAAAATTATATGAAAACAGTATTATTTTACTGTTCCTTAATAAAGAAATGGTTTAATAATTTTCCCGAACCTAATCTGAAGGTTTTATGAAGAATATTGTCAAAAAATTAACACCCGATCGAAGGAAAAAAAGAATGCCTGTATAAACTCGTATCACGATGGGATGGAATGTTTGGCTTTTATACAAATGTCTCATTACAGACTAGAAGCCATCGCAGACTTTAATAAGGGTTGAATCTGTGTGTAAATCGGATGTACACATGTCATACGAATACAGCGAGGAACCTGATCAGGGGTTATTCAATCCTAAATAGTCATTAATGGACAAAACTTAGCTGGAAACTGGAATTGTCCATTCAGGGATGAATAGGTTAAGGAAAATTATCGGCGATTGTAAACCAAGAAAAGCCAACTTTTTTAACAGGGGTGTCGATACAGTTACTTAAACAATATATATATGCCTTTAAATACGATATTAGTACATCAAATCTATTTTAGTTGGTGTTTACGAAGGTTAGGTAGGATCGGCATTTTTCATATCGTCGCCGATTTTTGGACAATAAAAGTATCTTTTTGAGCGGGAATTCATATATGACTTATAAACTGGTACACAGATACCTTTAAATACGCTATTACAACATAAAACCCTTTTCCTGTGGTGTTCTCTGCATTTCGAGTCGCTCGTCGATGAAAACAAAGAAAATGAATTCTGCTAAATATTACGCCTGCTTAAATCAATATATCCTCTATATTTGACTTTATTAATATCCAATTTACAAACAATTTGGAATATATGATGAGAATTGAGTTGGTCTCTAATCTGGATGAAACTGTTTGAAAAGGTTATCAGGAGATTAGCTTTAGCTGCCGTCACGGCCGTCGGAGTGTTACCACTATTTGCAATTTTTTCTACGATCGGGTGTTCATTTTTGTAATAACAGATATCCTAAATCAATCAGATTATATATCGTGAATAATCTCAAAAACAATAAATTATACAAAAATAGTATGATAAAACTGATTTTCTATAATTTTTATAAAGTGGGACGACATTATTTGTTAATGACGAGTATACTCGTCGTTAGGGCTGAATGTATAAACCTACGAAAACGCCCCGAGTTCCCCATTTAAAATAGGGGTTATGCATTAATTCTATTTTTGGACTTTTTTCGACACTCCGGCCATGGCGTACAAATACACATTGAAATACCGAATACAACGTTTAAAATAGGTTTAAGATATAGTCTTGAAACTTATTATATCAATTTAAATGTATAGTATGAACTCATGGTCGAACATTGGCGACCATATAAAAGTGCCGAGTATATATCCCTGACATACGAAAACAAAAGCCGAAATTCATTTAATATGTACATAATATTAGCTCGTTCCCTTGTGAATATTCTTTCCAGACTCCACCCACTATGAATAATTAACTAAATTTCTACTCTGTTATAATTAACAATCGTTTTTGCTAAACAGTTGTGACAACTCTGATCTATGATAACTCTATAGACAGGTATAGTAGGCCCTGAACAATGTCTGCTCTGTTTGCAGAGGCGTTAAAAGGCTCAGTCGGGAAAGGGTTAAGAGACCTACAAATTGGTGTTAAAACAAAAATCCCATTCAAAATGATTCTTTTATTGGATTAAATGCGGCTACACTTAAAACTGAATTGTCACTTTTATATTGACACCGATTTTAACAGTCCACAAAGGCATCTTTTTGAAACTTGACTGAAATTAGTCGCAGGTTGGAAAACACATGTAATTTCAAAGAAATCGTAATATCTGATATTACAGTAAAACTTACACATACAGTGAAGAAGACGTTATTCTTTCACGTTTAAACGCAAACGAAATGCAATTGCAATAAAATGTAGGAAATGACAACTAGTGGTCAATTCTGAATTTATTTATTTTAATCTGAGTGGCAAACATACACACAAACACGTAAGGGACGGGTGATTGACAGGACAAGGTCTTTTGAAGTTAATCGACACAGCTTCTTACAGGTTAACCGCTTTCTGATGACATGTTTCATCTATTTCTGCAGACTTTATTTCGGCAGTCGGCTCTATTCATAGTCTTTGATGTTGCCGTGCAGAGGGCGATTTTTTTTTTGTTTTTAAAAAGGGACCATCTGCTGAGAAGAATCACCAGTCAAATTATCAGAACACACTGTTTAAATGTTATTTAAAAAAAATTGTAATAGTTATGCACCCATGCAAACCTGGCCTATTAAACTACCGCTGTACCCAGACCATTTAGCCTTATCTATTTTGTTAAGCAAACAGTGTAGACACTGCTCAGATGAATCCTTCACGAGTTCTTTGATCAGAATCTGCACTATTTGATGCCCCCGGTATCTATAAATGCGGATGCATATAGCGTTGTCCTGTCCGTGTGTCCGTCCGTTAAGTATCCTTTACCGTTTCCTCCAGCATCAAAACCACTTACTCAAATCCCTAGATACTTATACAGTTGTTGTCTTTAAGTTGGTTTTCGGGTAAAATATTTAACCCTCATCATGTTAAGTGCGACTTGTCTAATAATTGCAAACAGGTTGTATCCAGATCTGGATCCAAACTATTTGTCACTCATTTCAACTTTTCTTCTTTTTCAAGTGCATGAAAACTAATTTTCAGCTTATCCACAGAATTATACACTGTATAATTCCGTGGCTTATCAGACAATATGTTTAAAAAAAGACGACAATTCAGCATGAACACGTTAAAAACTCTTTGATCAAATCTTCAAAGTTAGCCGACTTCGCTTCCCCGCTCAACATATTCAACTCACAAGTAGAGTTTGTTGTTTTCTAAAAGTGATTGACAGCGGATTTTACTAATAATTATCCAATTGAAATACACCTTTTTGGGAGCATGAAACTTTCCTTTTAGGGCCCAGATGTGAAATTAACAAATGGATAATATTTCTAAATGTTCGAGTTACGATGTTCGTGTGTATGTAACGAGTTTACACGCAGTGATCTGTGAATGATTTTCTGGAATTTTACGAAAAATGCTGAAGATAAAAAATAAACTTGGCGAAAACAAAACACTTTTCATGGGAGTATAATTATAAGGTAAATCCGTTAATTTCATTCAAGTGTCATATATAAACCAATAATTTGCTGTCTTATTATGATCTATTATGATATCAATATCTTTTTTTTATAATGGCAATTTCGAATTGGAATTGAACGTTTGCTAAATAAATGAAACAAGTTGGAAGTTTTTCTGTGTGAATCAATCAGACATTTAAAAACGTTAAGAAAGTTAAGAAAGTCGCAAACATTTGAACAATTTATCAAATCGTGCCGATGTTCACACCCTCGCGAAAAATATTATGCTATGCGATTATCAGCGCGTGCGGAATACACAGTGGCATATTAGACTTGACACGTGTATATGTGTTACGCCTCTCGTCTGCAACTTTTCCCTTTCATGTATGCCGACATTTCAAAGAGTGTAATCGTAGACATGAAACATATACACAGTGAAAAAAGGTAGCTAATTGGGTGTGGCATTAGCGAAAGGAAACTTATCTTCTACGAAATACGAAGATTAATGCGATATGCTATAAGTGGATAAAACAACCCCGACTAACGGATGATAATACTCGCATAGGAACATCGTATGTACATAGTATGTAAGCAAAAAATATTTAATTTAATCCCAGTTACTCATTTAAATCACTATTTAACTTTTGCATCAATTAATAATTGTCAAATACGGGTGATATATATAATTTTTTTAAAATGGCACGTTGGGTCCACAAATGGTACGTTGATGTCGTGGGGCGTTGGTGCGATGGGGCGTTGAGACCAGACACCTTTGCCATTGTATGAATGGCTTTGATTTTTGTAGTTGATGTATTAGGAGACAAAATTTATATATTAAAAGCATGATGGTATTGGGTTCTTTACAGGAAAATAGATATGAGAGGTGTTTACCTGGTTGGAGGGAGATTGTTAATAATATTCACAATTCAAAACTGCTTTGATAGTTTAAATATATTTAATGCCAGAAATAGTTACATTACATACACACGCAAACCATCATAGACAATTTTAGGAAAAGGATTGTAACAAAAGAGTTATCATATTGAGTTCCTTTCTTTAAACCGCCTTGATAGCTCAGTGGTAGAGCATCAGATTATGACTTGGGAGCTGGGCAGGGGTCCGTCTAAAGACCTGTTCCTGGTTTTGAAGACAAGTATTCTCTTAAAGCAGGTTGAAAGTAAAGCAGAATGCGCCTTCTGCTTTACTTTCAGCCTGCTTTAAGCTACAATCTGCTAGAATTATAAAAACTTGCTTTTAAAAGTGGTTTTGGGAGGTTTGGATAAGTTTGGGGAGGTTTGGGGTCTTTAGACGGACCGGCTGGGCAGTGAAGGTTTAGATCCTGGCATTGTCTGATCAAAGACTATAAATGGTACTAGTATCTCCTTGGCTTGGCACTGGCATTATGGGAGAAATGCAATGACAGGTTCATCTGGTATCAAGATGAAGTGACATGGTCTTTGACCCATTTATGCCTGGATATTGCAATGAACTCTCACTCTGTGCTTGCTGGAAGATTTCATTATAGATATACAAAATTGATCAAAGGACACAACAATGTTTTTTTTCTCCATACAGCAGAACATTTCATATGCAATAGTAAATGGTGCAGACAATGATGAATCGCCGCATAACACATAGTCTCATCAGGATATGCACTGTTTGCCAATGCCCCCTATACTAGACACTAGGCTTAAAGGGGCTAAAGAGAGTTCTTTAACCCTTTCCCTCCTAGAAGCGTCTTTTAGCGGATATGATTTATTCCTCCACTGAAGAAAATAGTTCCAATTTAATCAGTTTTGAATATAATAGTATAGGGAATATTTTCTATATTCTAGCACATTAAATCTTAAAGCAGGCTGAAAGTAAAGCAGAATGCGCCTTAAGGTGCATTCTGCTTTACTTTCAACCTGCTTTAAGTGGTCTCCTATCTTCAATACTAGAAAAAGGCTATCAGGTAAAGGGTTAAATTTCATTGTGCATAAAGTCAAAACAATTATATTTCATCAACAGCTAAATGTCATAAATTATTTAATGAATTCTATATACTAGTATAAAGGTATCAAAATATCTAGTGTTTGATGTTGTAAAATGCAATCTGTTGCCTGTATTTCAAGCTTCAACGTAAACAAGATGTGGAGAAAAGGAAAAAACAGAGAAAGATACAGTGGATGCAGAAAATGTACGTTGAGCTAGAAGTCACTCTAACAGAACATTTTGTGCTTTTTAAGATGGAAGCAAAATATATTTCTTGTCTTTAGTAAATTAAACATTTGAGCAAGTCTTACAAAAGATAAAGGATTAATCGATAAAAGATAATTTTGCATAAAGTGCATATCAGTAATTCTGCAGTTATGACCAATTTATATCAATGAAATTACAGCTGGACCGTGACCTATAAAACAATGATAGATATATTTGATAGCTTTTAGCTCCAAAGCATAATAGAATATACACTGTAAAGTAAAACCTAAACAATAAGTACAACTCAGAAAAGGCTATATACATGTACTTATACCTGCCATATATACTAATATTTGGTTTATCATGAAAGTGCTTAAAGCAGATGAAAGTTATCCAGAAAAGCTCATGTGGGAGCTTTCTGCATAACTTTTACCCTGCTTTAACTCATTCACCCCTGGAACTTTCATGGACAATTCCATTGTCCAATTAAGTCTAGTCAATTTTTGACTATTTAGGTTTGATTTTAACAATACATGTATCTTGCAAAATGACAAACAGTGGTAAGCCTGATCATAGGGCTCCTGCAGGAGCCCTATGATCAGGGTCTTCACTTTTTGCATAAGACAAGTGTACGGCTTACATGATAACATTTTGTTCATGACGAGTATAATACTTGTCACTAGGGTTGAATGTGTTAAGCTACCACCTGTTTTAAATACCACCGATTAGTCCTCTTCTACAGTCATATTTTAGAACAAACTTTGATACTGTGATATACCTACCACGGTAGAATCATATTGTGACAATTTAATGGTATGTTTCAGGTATAAAGATGGTATGTTGAAAGCCAAATCAGATGATAAAGAAACAGTACAACTGATAGAGGGAGCTGCTGCAGGTAACATATACCCCACCCTCCCTTGTATTCACTATGCATTACCTTCTCAACTAACAGTACAGATTTGGTTTAAAAGTACCAGAGTAATAACATTTCAGGCAAAATGATAGAATTATGGTCATTATTACTAATGCTATCCCAGTATTACAGTAAAACCTCTGTATTACGACCGCTAAAAATAAGGCTTATTGGTTGTATAAAAGACAGGTGGCAGCTTAAAGCAAGGTGACTCTAAAACAGAAAGCTAAAGCAAGGTGACACTAAAACAGAAAGCTGCTACAGGAGCTTTCTGTTTTACTGTCACCTTGCTTTATCTTAACCCCTGATAATTAACACAATTTAGTGGTCGTAATAGAGAAGTTCTACTGAAGTACGGTATAACTTGGATGTCTAAAGGAGATGCTAAGCATGAAAGTAGACGATGGATTTTCTAACAGTAGTAACTATACACTACTTACATTGTATATTGTCTTTTTATTCCCATACACGATCTAGTCGGAGGCACATTGTTTTGCTCTTGCTCTGTCTGTTTGTTTGTCTGTCCAAATTTACTTTGACCATAACTTTATATAACTACATGAGATGGAGATTTCATATTTGGTATGTGTACTTAATTCAAGAAGCTCTGTATAATTTTACTTGGATCATTTGACAAAGGTGAAGGTCATTTAGAGGCCATTGACATGTTAGGGGCCATAGTGTTTCATAAACACATCTTGCTTTATTTTAGGTATGGTGGCCACTGTAGAGAACTATGGACCAGATGCCCTGGAGGACTGGGAGGTTGATGAACTGTTAGACTGGACCACAAGTCTTAACTTTGAAGAGTAAGTTTAGCGAACTAGTGAACCCTTCTATCACCATAGGCAATCACAGAAGACTTTGCAAAAACATTTGGATATTAATCAGATGCCAGGTGTCTGATCAGGATCCAAACTCTTCAACACTCATTTTAATATTTCTTTAATCATATTGTCTTATAACTATGAAACACTTGTGCAGACAACAATGTTAGAGCAGAAAAAAGGTTAACCCTTTGCCCCATAGCCTGTTTCTAGAATTGAAGATAGGTAACCACTTAAAGGAGGTTAAAAATAAAGCAGAATGCGCCTTAAGGCGCATTCTGCTTTATTTTCAACCTGCTTTAAGGTACCATCTGCTAAAATATAGAAAATATTTCTTATAAAAATACATTCATGACTGTAAATTGGAACTATTTTATTGAGTGGAAGACTAAATTGAATGTGCTAAAAGGCGCTTCTATTAGGGAAAGGGTTAAAGCAGACGATAAAGTTTGGAAATCAAAGGGTTAGATTAGCCAGATGAGCTAAAATTTCAGTTCACTGTGATATTACATGTATTTATTTACATAACATTTGGTTTATTTTAAGCAGCAGTGAGTCTTAACCTTTTTCTCCATAGCCTGTTTCTATTATTTAAGATATGTGACCCCTTTAAGCAAGTCGAATGTTAAGGGCATTCTGCTTTACTTTCAGCCAGCTTTAACTCTTTGATCCCTAGTCACGCATATATGCATTATTTGCAAACAATGTACCGGTACCTGTAAGGAGTACACTTATCCTATGCAAACAGTGTAGATCCTGATCAGAGGGCTCCTTAAGGAGCCCTCTGATCAGGGTCTACACTGTTTGTCATTTTGACATATATTGTAAAAATTAACCCTAAAAAGTCAAAAATGGACTGGACTAAATTGAAAACTAGAATTGTACATTTGAAGTTTCAGGGACTGTATAAATGGAACTTTTTTTCTTCAGTGTGAGTTGAGGAATACATTTAATGTGTAAACATGTGTATCTATGGAGTAAAGGGTTAAACACCAAAAACAGGTTATGAGAGTAAGTGTTTATAGTTAGGTCACAGTTTTTATCCTTCAATACTCTGAACAAAATTATCAGCTATTTTTTAAAAAAAACCACAACATTGAATTTTGGAAGCAAACATCATCATAGCAATAGAATGGTTAATTGGAAGAAAATATACTTTACTCATTCCAGTTATCAAAATGGGTGGAAGGAATTGGCCACAAGTGCAAACTCAGAAAAACAAGTTGGTAAGTACAAAGTTATTTCCCTTTTAGTGCCTTGTATATTAAACATTAACATGCATGATATAATACATGATATAGACCCTTTGTTGTTAATGCATGACATATTTAGTTTATTTTTTTATGCAATATTTCTGGTAATGCATGTAAGAAGCTCCAAATAAGGCAAGTATTGTCAAACTATGGTATCTGGAACAGTGGTACTTTTAGAAATCAGATAAATGAGTCCTCGGGATGAAAATTCTGTAAAACAATGAGTCCTTGAGACAAACATTGAGTCCTTGAAGTGAAAAATTAACCCAATATCCTATAACTTATTTCTAGTTTTGAAGAAATGTGACCACTTAAAGGAGGTTGAAAGTAAAGCAGAATGTGCCTAGAGGCACAATTCTGCTTTACTTTCAACCTGCTTTGAGCTACTATTTTCTTATGAGTAATAGGTTAATAAAGGACAGAAAGCTATGGGTCCATGGGACTTGCAACTATTTAAATAATTAGTACCTGGCAAGTGTAATGAGTATAGGACTCGGGATGCACAGGTAAAATTATCACTGCTGTCACTTGCTTTAGTCAAACATATCCTTATTTCAAAGTTAAAACGTGGCTTAGCCTGGCTTAGCCACGTTTTAACTTTGAAATAAGGATATGTTCGACTTAAACAAGGTAGATTTAATAAAATTGAACTGTAGGAATACGGACAAATTAGAGTTAAATGAGTTTAAGAAACAGAGGTTTGACTGTATTTCAAAAACTAACTTTCTTATGTCTCCCTAAGACCCTATTCATTAGAATTGTCTTGAAGAGATGACTGATAAGTAGTCACAACATATAGTTTTGTGGAGACACAAAGGGGAGGAAATGCAACTTGCTGTTTTCAGGAGCTTGCATATATACAAGTATCTGAGTTAACTTCCAACCTGCTTTAACCCATTACCCCATATCCAGTTTCCATTTTGGTAGACATATGAATACTTAAAGCAGGTTGAAAGTAAAGCAGAATGCGCCTTAAGGTGCATTCTGTTTTACTTTCAACTTTCTTTCAGCTACCATCTGCCAGAATATAGAAAATATTTCTTAAGAGGCATATTTGTGATTGTATAAATATGAGCTATTTTCTTCAATGGAGGAATAAATAAGAGGCGTTAAAAGGCGTATTTATGGGGTAGTGGGTTAAATATTGAAGCTATTTAGGAAAGGGTTACATGTATGTTTAACACAGGTTCTTCAGTACCTCCCTGAATGTTTGGTTATTAATTATTTTGCTGTTTTATAGTTATAAAGCAGCCATTCACAACTTTGTGGAATAGAATGCGTACTGCTTCAGACTCAACCCAAGGTTTGTCAGGCTGTGTGAAGCTAAGTTTTGAGTTCATGCCAGCAAATGTTGCTATGTACTGTGAAAAATGTAAATGTGTGGACACAATGTTGCTATATACACTATGTTCAGTAACTATGATAATCCAAGTGGCTACACAATGTTGCTATGTTCA
Source organism: Gari tellinella (assembly GCA_922989275.2). Taxonomy (NCBI): domain Eukaryota; kingdom Metazoa; phylum Mollusca; class Bivalvia; order Cardiida; family Psammobiidae; genus Gari; species Gari tellinella. The sequence goes on from OV277860.1 coordinate 56,245,500, forward strand.
TGTACTACGAGATTACAAGTTTGTACACAATGTTGCTATATGCATGTACTATTAGAATTCCAGTGTGTTCAGAATGTTGCTATAATCATTTGCTTTGAGAATGCAATTGTGTACACAATGTTGCTATATACCGCTATGCAGGGCTCCAGATAAGGAGAGTATTTCAAAAACTAAAATCTTTATTTCTGAATTAAACCCTATGGTGTCACTACTCATTAGAACCGTCTCTTCGAGACAATTCTAATGAGTAGTCACACCACAGGATTTGGTGCTAGAATAGTGAGAAAATGCTGGATTTGTACAATTAACTCCCTCTTATCTTGAGCCCTGGATATGTTCATGTACCTTAAGATTGCATCTGTGTACAAAATGTTGCTATGTTAATGTGCTATGAGAGTACATGTTAGTGGCTATACCATGTTGCTATGTATATGTACTATGAGAGTGTAGCTATTTACCATGAGATTTTGAATGCAAGTGGCTAAACTGGTATTACACATATTCTCTGCTATGATAATACAATTCAGAAAAATACTTTTTGATAGTGCTAAAGACAGATAAAATATTAAAGCTGGAAGAAAGACAAGCAGAAAGCTCCCTTGGAGCTGATTGCTCTAATTTCATCTTACTTTAACTCTTTTCTCCTCAGAAGTGCCCTTGAGTGCATCTTCTTAGTCCTCCACATACAGTGGAGAATTCGTTATCCTTTGCCGTTTAAACGCAAACGAAATGCAACTCGCTAAAATGTAGGGAATCACCATTTTTTGACATTTTCAAGTTTTTGTGATGAGTGGCAAACAGTTTGGAGCTTGATCAGACGCCGGGTTACCCGGCGTCTGATCTGGCTCAAATCGGTTTGAATTGGAAATAATAGTTTTAGGGTAAACACGTTTATTGGGAAAGAATAACGTTTTCTCCACTGTAATAGCTAAAATTGAATGATCATTTAAGGTATCGGATACCGGTGACAGCTCAAAGCAAGATTAAAGTAAATCTCTGCTTTAGTGTTATCTTACTTTTAGCATTATATATCATGCTTTAAATACTGTATCTAGATGATTTGCACTGTTTGCATATATGCTGAATGATTCCATTGTACATGTACTGTGAGATTCGTGTTATGTGAGAAATAAAAATTGAATGGAAATAAATCTGAACTTTCAAAAGAAATTGTGACCACTACAAAAGGGGATCAGTTTTATGTGTTTTGTGGCAGGTAAATGGTATATGACATACTCTCTCTCTAGGTTTCTACAGCCACAGATATACTGCTCCAGGTTTGTTTACCAACACGTTTGTGTATGATATATGTGACACCAGGGATCCAGATAAGGGGAGTTTTTCAAAAATTAAAATCTTTATTTCTGCATTAAACCCTATGGTGTTACTACTCATTAGAATCGTCTCGAAGAGACGATTCTGATGAGTTGTAACACCATAGGATTTGGTGAGAAAATGTTGGATTTGTTCAGTTTACTCCCTCGCATCTGGAACCCTGTATGTCTGTGTATGACAAAATGGCTCTGTAAACTTGCCTAAATGCTTGTGCATAGAACTTGAAATATTTAGTTGAACTTGTATTATTCTATTTAAGTCTACATCCAATATTTTCATTCTTTTTTTGAATTCTAAATAATACACTTTCATTGGATCAAATTTAAGGACATATCTTGTCAAATTTTCAGAATCATCATCTCAATTCAACTTCTTGAGCCTCAAATTGAGTGCAGACCCTGATCAGCCCCTTAATTTCCAATGTAGTAGTTTATCAGGGTCTATACTGTTTGCAATGTGTACTGATGCTATAGTATAACCACTCATAAGTGACCATCAAATTAAATCATTATGTTGGTTTTTAAATTTGTTTACGGGTTTGTTGTACAGGTTACAAGAGAGCCACTTTATTAATTATCTTTGTACTTTTCTTCAGGGAGGCAAGTCATGTAAAATCAAGAAACATGTTTCAGGAGATTTCATTCTTGTTCATACAGAAATAGTTGAAGGTGTTAACCCATTACCCCATAGCCTGTTTCTAGTTTTGAACACATGTTACCACTTAAAACAGGTTGAAAGTAAAGCAGAATGCGCCTTGAGGCGCATTCTGCTTTACTTTCAGCCCGTTTTAAGCTACAATCTGCTAGGATATAGGAAATATTTCTTATCATACTTATTCATTATTTATTATTTATTTTTTTAAATGATAAAAAAATAAATAAGTATGATAAGACATATTTTCTATATCCTATCATACTTATTCATGACTGCATGAACTGGGAATATTTTCTTCAATGGAGGAATAAATAAGAGGCGTAAAAAGGCGTATTTATGGGGTAATGGGTTTAACCTTTTCCTTCTATTAGCATATATTGAAGCTTTTTTAACACATTGTAGACCCAGATTAGACAACCCCTGAAGAGGCTGTCTCATTAGGGCCTGCACTGTTTTCTGATTTGGTTTGTCTTTATTGAGCCTGTACTCTTTCCTTGGGAAGTGTTTTCTTTATTCTGATAAGTCAGTGTACATGTAATAGTTCTGATGACAGATGTTCATGATGCTTTAATGATTAACACATTCAAACCTAGCGACGAGTATACTTGTCATTTACAAACGGTGTACCTGAGAGGATGATGCCTAGTCCAATGCAAACAGTGTAGACCCTGATCAGAGGGCTCCTTAAAGAGCCCTCTGATCAGGGTCTACACTGTTTGTCATTTTGAAACATATTGTTAAAATCAACCCTAAATAGTTAAAAATGGACTAGACTTACATTTGGTATTTTGAAATTGCAATAGTCCATTAAAAGTTTCAGGGGTGAATGAGTTAAATAACAAAGGTTTTCTCTATTTCTCATGACTTGCCTGCTAGTCTTAATGGTAATGGGTCTAAGGGAGGTTACTCTAGCTTTTTGGAATGTCTTTTAAACAGATATTACTTTCAGCTTCATCTTGGCAGGGGTTACATAATCATCATATCGCAAAACAAATATATTCTTATTTATTGTACTATGTTCTTTCACTATCTTAAAGTTATTTCTGCAGTTATACCTTTTTCCTTTTTTTGGTTGATATGTATCATATCATATCATATTATATTATGCTATGTTATATATAGTGAAAAATAAAAGTTATACATCATCAGATGTTCTGTTATAAACTTTTTTTTTATATAAATGCCAGTGACTATTTTCAACAATATTTAGGATGATGCATGGCTAGATAGACATATCATTTATTATATAGAGGTTAATAATTTCCATTGGATGGATATGAAAAATATATCATGAGAATGGGTTATTATCTGGTTAAAAAACGAGTCCGCAGGACAAATAACTAAATAACAACCCATTCAAGTAATATATTTTTCATATCCATCCAAAGGAATTGATTATTCTATTTGTTATGTACATTTTAATGACATTTTTACGGTGAAAACACACAAAATAAATTGTTAACACATGATATAGTGACATGACATCACAAAATGATATCATCACTGCAAAAGTGATATCACCAATAGTGATGATATCAACTGTTATGCGTATGAAATTTATCTAACTGAGAAATCTCTATAAATCATAGATAGGTATATAATAAATAATTTGGTAGTTCAACTCTTATCCCTTAAATATAGTTTGGCAAAGTTGTAGCTGGGTATATTATATTGTTATATTTCCTTAATATGTATGTTTCACTTTCTTTCATGTCATGTACTGAACCCTTTTAACACAGACTCACTGAATTGTGTACAGTAAAACCTCTATATTACGACCACTAAAACGAAGGCTAATTGATTGTATAAAGGACAGATGAAAGCTTAAAGCAAGGTGGCAGTAAAACAGAAAGCTCCTGAAGGAGCTTTCTGTTTTACTGCCACCTTGCTTTAAGCAGTCACATGTCATAAACACCTTATAATTTACACAATTTAGTAGTATTAATCGAGAGGTTTTAATGTATACAGAAGTTCTGAAATTGATATTCAATTTATTTACAGGAACTTAGTGGCAAACAGTTTTGATCCCAGTCAGACCCCACATTTTGTGGGGCCTGGTCTGGATCTGATCTGTATACGAATGTTTTATATACTGACTTTCAGTGTTGAAAGGGTTAACTGTTTTAATGATACAGTGGAGAATCTGTTATTCTTTCCCGTTTAAACGCAAACGTACGCAAACGCAAAGCGCTAAAACGTAGAAAAGAACAACTTTTGGACAATTCTGATATTTCTTGTTTATCTTGGTGGTAAACAATTTGGAGCCTGATCAGACGCCGGGTTACCCGGCGTCTGATCTGGCTCCAAACTGTTTGCACTGCAAATAATAGTTTTAGCGTAAACGCGTTTATTGGGAAAGAATAATGTTTTCTCCACTGTACATGTATAATATATAGTGTGATGTGGGGTTAGCAAGGTGGATAATCCAGTTTGGGCTTTAGTGTATAGGCAGGCAGCAGTTGTTTCCCTTGCTTTACATGTTGCTTTGCTAGAATTGTATTACAGTTAAACATTTGTTTTACTACCTTGAAAGTGTACAATAATTGGTTTAAGTAAAGGTAGCTTTGTACAGGCTAAATGTAGTGCAATAACTCATACAGGGACTTTCTGCATTGTTTTATAAGTTATTGAATCAAGCTGTAAAAAGAATATTTTTCTTGATTTGATGGCATTGGTACTCACGTTTTCCTGTACTTTATTGAGAATAATATTTTCTCTGGTTGTCTATTTAAAATGCTATATTTAGATTAATATCAGGTTTATAAATTTGAAAATGAATTGTTAAAATTAGCAATTTTCAGATATTTTTCTCAAATTCAATTACTAAACACATACTATTCTATAGATATTTAGTCCCGACAAGCTTTAGCAATTTTCCATTAACAACAAGCCAACAATTTATATATTTTATGCTGTACATCTATTCTGTATTGAGTTACTTTATCACCCAAGATGTATAGTTTTAATCATGTCATTTACAGTAGCCCTAAAACAAGATTTAACACATTCTAGTAATTCGTATACATATATTATGCCTTGTAATTATGTCTCCCCTATATAGGGGGGAGACATATTGATGTTGTGGTTCCTGTCCGTCCTTCTGTCTGTCAGTCTGTCTGTAGGAAATTTTGTGCAGCTAACTCGTCCTACACTCCTAGAAGAATTTGCTTATATAGAAAGATATTCATGTGGTTTGGATTTTGAGCTGCAACCATTTTGACAAAAGTTTTGGCCCTTTGAATATTTTCCTGACATAGAATATATAGGGAACATTTTGTGCAGCTAACTCCTCCTACACTTCTAGAAGGATTTGCTCCAAACTGTCACACATTAACAACTTATATGGGAAGATTAATGTGGTTTGGAATTTGAGCTGCGACCATTTGGCAAAAGTTATGGTCCTTTGAATTTTTTCCATAAATAGAATATATAGGAAAATTTTGTGCAGCTAGCTCCTCCTACACTACTGGAAGGATTTGCTCCAAACATTCACACATTAACAACTTATATGGGAAGATATTCATGTGGTTTGGAATTTGTGCTGCATTTAATGAGAAACTGTAATTTTTTCACCAAAGCTTGGCTATCTCTACAGACAGAGTACTACGGATTGCAGAATGAAAGTAATGCAGAAAGATTCATTTGGACCTTTCCCAATTACTTTTGTTCTGCATTGTCTTTAACCCTTTCCCACATAGCATATCTCTAGTATTGAATATAGGTGTCCACTTAAAGCAGGTTGAAAGTAAAGCAGAATGCGCTTTAAGCGCATTCTGCTTTACTTTCAGCCTGCTTTAAGCTATCATCTGCTAGAATATAGAAAATATTTTGTATTATACATATTTATGAATGTATAAATTGGAACTATTTTCTTCAGGGCAAGAATAAACTGAATGCGCTAAAAGGCGCTTCTATGGGGGAAAGGGTTAAAATCATACATGCATTCTCTTGAATATCAACTTAACAAGTGTTGACTGTTGCGTTTGTTTATCTCTATAAGATCTCCATCAATTTTATCTCTTGACATTGACTGTCACCCATATGACAAGAAAACAATTATTGTAATTTATTGAACATGATATTTATGAACTGTTTTCACCCCATTTGTCATATCTGTCAACCTATGTCGTAAACCAATACACAGTTTGAACATCCCTAAGTATGGTTGAAATTAATTTGATAGCCATTATTGGTTGTCATGAATGGGTGAATGTTATTAATCAGGGTTCAAGAAAAAAAAAGAAAAAAAAACACCAAAAAAACCCATGTTTTCTTTTTTCTCTCACATAAACTCAATCAACAAGGCTCAAGATGATTCTTCAGTGGAGAAAACGTTATTCTTTCCCAATAAACGCGTTTACGCTAAAACTATTATTTCTATTGCAAACAGTTTGGACCCAGATCAGACGCCGGGTAACCCGGCGTCTGATCTGGCTTCAAACTGTTTGCCACTCAGATTAAAATAAATAGTCAGAATTGTCAACAAGCTGTAAATTTTGACGTTTCATTGCAATGCGTTTGCGTTTTGTTTGCGTTTAAACGGGAAAGAATAATGTTTTCTCCACTGTAATAAGTAGATAGGATCTGGGTTACTCTTTGCATGTTGGGTAAATTTTTTGTCTACAACAATAGTCATCTGCTACTTTTCCTAAAATAGAATTTTCTAAATTTATTTGCAAAACAGGGTAAGAGTGTCGAACAGTTTGGATCCTGATAAGATTATGCGTTACATGGCACCTCATCTGGATCCAAACTGTCAAATGTAATCACTATGACAGTCATGTCTGCTGCTAGCATGCAAAAAGTAAAGGATATAAGGATTTCTAATAGTAAAATACCATTTAAACAATTTTCATCTGTACTTTACATAATGGTCACAGTGCAGCTGCACTTAAGAACAAATATGAACTACACTAAAAGCATTTAACAGCAGTTCAAAGCCATTATGAAATCAATATCAATAACTATTCCACTTGCTATTATGGTGAGAATCTTAGAAAACCATTATGAATTCTATTCAACTTATGAACTATACCAAACTTTATGATGAGCAACACAACCAATATCATGATGAACTATACTCAACACAATGATGAACTTTACCCAACACATTGAACTATTATATATTATACACTACATATTTATGAGCAACACTTAAAGCCATTATGAACTACATTTAACACAATGATAAGCAACACTCAAAGCCACTATGAACTATACTCAACACATTAATAAGCAAAACTCAAATCCATTATGATCTATACTAGACCCATTGATAATCAACTCTCAAAAGTCATTATGACTATACATAACACAATGATGAGCATCACTCAAAGCCATTATGAACTACACTCAACACAATGATGAGCAACACTCAAAGCCACTATGAACTATACTCAACACATTAATAAGCAAAACTCAAATCCATTATGACATATACTAGACCCATTGATTGTAGAGGCGATGGACCATGTTGTCTGTGCCAATAAAGAATATTTGACTTTGACTTTGATAATCAACTCTCAAAAATCATTATGACTATACTCAACACAATGATGAGCAACACTCAAAGTCATTATGAACTACACTCAACACAATGATGAGCAACACTCAAAGCCACTATGAACTATACTCAACACAATTATAAGCAAAACTCAAATCCATTATGACATATACTAGACCCATTGATAATCAACTCTCAAAAGCCATTATGAACTATACTCAAAACATATAGATGAGCAACACTCATATCCATTATGAACTATATATTGATGAGCAGAACAATCTAAACTGTTATGAACACAATAATGAACAACACTCAAAGCAATTATGAACTATACTCAACACAATGCTGAGGAACACTCATATCCATTATGAACTATACATTGATGAGCTGAACAATCTAAAATGTTATGAACACAATGATGAACAACACATCAAAGACATATTGATAAGCAACACACAAAGTTATTATGAACTATACTCAACACAATGATGAGCAGCACTAAAATTAATTATGAACTATATTGACACATTCAAAACCACTATGAACTATTCTCAACATATTGATGAGCAATACTTAAAGCCATTATGAACAATAATCAACATAATGGGAAACACTCAAAGCAATTACGAACTTTACTGAACACATATTTGAGCAACACTCTAAACCATTATGAACTATACTCAAGACAATGATGAGCAACACTCAAAGCCATTATTATGAACTATACTCAACACAATGATAAGCAACACTCATAGCCATTATGAACTATACTCAAAACACAATACTGAGCACCACTCAAATTGGTTATGAACTATACTAGACAAATTGATAAGCAACACTCTAAACCATTATGAACTTTACTCAAGACAATGATGAGCAACACTCAAAGCCATTATGAACTATACTCAACACAATGATAAGCAACACTCATAGCCATTATGAACTATACTCAAAAACACAATACTGAGCACCACTCAAATTGGTTATGAACTATACTAGACAAATTGATTAGCAACACTCAAAGCCATTATGAACTATACTCAACATGATGATGAGCAACACTCAAATCCATTATGAACTATACCCAACACAATGATGAGCAACACGCAAAGCCATTATGAACTATACTCAAACACAATGATGGGCAACACTCAAATCCATTATGAACTATACTCTACACAATGATGAGCAACACGCAAAGCCATTATGAACTATACTCAAACACAATGATGGGCAACACTCAAAGCCATTATGAACTGTACTCAACATGTTGATAAGCAACACTCAAAGTCATTATGAACTATATTCAAACACAATGATGGGCAACACTCAAAGCCATTATGAACTGTTCTCAACACAATGATGAGCAACATTCAAAGCCTTTATGAACTATATTAAACACAATGATGGGCAACACTCAAATCTATTATGAACTATACTAAACACAATGATGGGCAACACTCAAAGCCATTATGAACTATACTAAACACAATGATGGGCAACACTCAAAGCCATTTTAAACTATACTTAACCAGAGTTGTAGATAAGCAGAGTATCCGAGTACTTACCCAATTGAAATTGGTGAAATACCCAATTATTTCAAAACTAATGGGTGACAGTACCAAGCAAAAGGAAACCCAATTATTTGAAAGTGATTGCGTAAAAACCAAACGAATACTCAATTGCTTTTTAATTTCATCGGGTTATCGACTGAACTTTTACTTTAGTGGAACGTGTGTAAACAAAAGTTGCATATAGAACTATGTAAGGTAAACACTGAAAATCATTTTAGACATTTAACAACAATACCCTAAATGCACTGTTGAAAGAACAAGGATAGGAAATCCAAGTTTATTTTCCTACTGATACCCAATAATATTACAAATCATGGAGTTCTGAACTGTGGATACCCAAATGAATTATAAACCATGGGTTTGTGGTCAATGCAATACCCAATGAATTTTAAAAAAAAATCTATTCCTTTAAAATCCGTGTATTGATACCCAATTCCAAGACAAAGCTTATCTACAACTCTGCTTAACACAATGATGAGCCACACTCAAAGCCATTATGAACTATACTCAACACAATGATAAGCAACACTCAAAGCCATTATGAACTATACGCAACACTACTGAGCACCACTCAAATCCGTTATGAATTATACTAGACAAATTGATAAGCAACCCTCAAAGCCATGATGAACTATACTCAACACAAAGATAAGCAACACTCCAAGCCATTATGAACTATACTCAACACATTGATGAGCAACACTCAAAGCCATTATAAACTATACTTAACACAATGATGAGCAACACTCAAAGCCATTATGAACTACTCAACACAGTGATGGACAACACTCAAAGCCATCATAAACTATACTTAACACAACGATGAGCAACACTCAAAGCCATTATGAACTATACTCAAACACAATGATGGGCAACACTCAAAGGCATTATGAACTATACTCAACACAATGATGAGCAACACTCAAAGCCTTTATGAACTTACTATACTCAATACATTGCTGAACAACATTCAAAACTATTCTGAACTAACCCATTACACTGATGGACTATTAGCTCAATACCATGATGAATTGCATCCAATACAAACTTTTTCTACATTTCTATTGTTCAGTCAAACTTCCACCAATTCAATATTAATACTATTCATGTTACATCATTTGTAAACTTGCTTAACCCATTACCCCATAGCCTTTTTCTAGTTGTGAAGACAGGTGACAACTTAAAGCAGGTTGAAAGTAAAGCAGAATGTGCCTTAAGGCACATTCTGCTTTACTTTCAGCCTGATTTAACCCATTTCACCATAGCTTCTTTCTAGTATTGAAAATAGATGACTACTTAAAGCAGGTTGAAAGTATAGCAGAATGGGTCTTAAGGCACATTCTGCTTTACTTTCAGCCTGCTCCAAGCTATTATCTGCTAGAACATAGCAATTATTTTATTATGACACATACTCATGACTTTATAAATTGAACATAATTTTTATATTCTTCAGTGGAGGAATAACTTTAAGGCTTAAAACGGTGTATTTATGGGGTAATGGGTTAAGGTACCATCTGCTTGGATATAGAATATATTTTTATGGTGCATAATCCTGACTGTATAAAGTTGAACTGTTTCCATCATTGGAAGAATAATTTAGAGGTGTAAAAAGGTGTATTTATGGGGTAATGGGTTAACCTGGGCTTGAATGTATTTTAAAAGACATCTACAACTTTTTTTAAATTTAAAAGCCTGTTATGCATAATTTATTACATTCTAGAGTCATATTAAAAGCCCTTAATGAACTACTGTTAAAGTCATTAAAGGAACAATATAAAAGCTTAGTTTAAGGTGTACCTGTCATTTTATGAATAAACTGAATGGATTAATGTCACTCTAACTGTTTGCAAGGCTACATATAAAGAGTAAAATATGTGAATTATGTAATGTGAATGTTTCTCCTGAAAATTGCTTACTGTATCGACCAAGACTGGCAGTTGCATAGGAAACATTAGAATGATAGTCTTGAACCCCCCCCCCCCCCACACACACACACCCACACACACACACCATACTGAAGGAGCATTCTGCTTTACTTTATGTCTGTTTTAAGCTACCATCTGTTGAGATATAGAGAATATTTCTTATGGTGCATATTGATGACTGTATGGTGGACCTCTTTTCTTTTGTGGAGGAATAAATTAAAGACACAAACAGTGTGTATCTGTTGGGCAATGGGTTAAAACAAATATCTGAGTCCATTATTTCAACCAGTTAAAACAAGGCTTAGTGCTGTTTTTAAACACAGGTCTAAGTCAACTGTTCTTAATTTAGTTTCAAATGTTTTTTATAACAATAAAAAAAACACCTAATATATTGCAGGATGAAAGTTAAGCAGAAAGAAAATTGAAAACAAAACCTTATAACTTTTTTGTACAAACAGAAAAGCTTTACCAACAATTCAGTCTTAAATCATCATTATCATATTTAAAAGGTTAACCATTATAAGAATGAAAATTTATTTGTTTTAAATGTCAGGTCAATAAATCAAAACAAACAATACAACATGAATATCACATAGTTGTATAAATACATTTTCATATCATATACATTTTCATATTTAAAAAGGCCTCGAGTCCAAATATTTAACCCATTCCCCATTAGCCTGTTTCTATTTTTGAAGACAGGTGATCACTTAAAGCAGGTTGAAAGTAAAACAGCATGTGCCTAAAGACGCATTCTGCTTAATTTTCAGCCTGCGTTGAACTACCATCTGCTAGGATATACTAAATATCTCTTATGGTGCACATTTATTACTGTATAAAATGAAACTATTTTATTCAGTGGAGGAATTATTAAAATGAGTAAAAAATCATCTCTATGGAGTAAGGGTTTAGATTAATATCATTATTAACCCTAATTACCTGATAGCCTGCTTCTAGTATTGATGATAGATGACTACTTAAAGCAGGTTGAAAGTAAAGCAGATTGTAAGCGGACATGAGCCCCCCCCCGGACACAAGCCCCCCCGGCCGATTTTGCGCGGGGGACACAAGCCCCCCGCCTGTTTTGCGCGGGCGGACATGAGCCCCCCGACCCACCGTATGAAAAGATACATGTTTTATCGTGTAAAATTGTAGATTTAAAACTTCAAAATGTGTTTTTAAGTCTTACTTTGTTATTATTGCACTTTATATATTAAGCTTTTAACCCCAAATGTTTGAGAACTTTGATATGTTTGAGAATTATAAGACACAAACAACACCTTTAACTTACAATTATAAGGCCAATAGATTCAAACAATCTATCAAACTTACATGTTTGACTGGCGGTGTTACTTCAGTTAAAAGAGTCAATTAAACAATTAATTCCATGTATCATCAAAGTGTTACCAAGGCGCTTACATGGGGGAAAGGGTTAAAATATTTTATTTTATTTGTCATTACAGAGGACAAGATGAGACTATTTACCAGCACGGCAGATCCGTACGAGTTCTCGCTGTCCACTGGAGCATCACGGTACCAGTCCACACAACAGTCTCGGAACACTCCTGTGTCCTCTCTGGGTAGCGTGGGAAAGATTCAGGCTGTCAGTTGAGGAGGGGGAGGCTGCATTATCGGAAGAGACAACCATACTGTGATATTTAGCATTTATATCGTGTTTGAAAATCAGTATTATCATCAGTGGTTCAGTGATAAATGAGCTATTCCTACCCACTTTACATGTTTCTTATGCGTTTATTATCCTTTTCGTTAAACGCGTTTCCTAGCTGTTTCTTTACGCGTTTTTTTAGGCGTTTAAAAGAGCCCTGATGAAAGGGTTACACTTAGCCGACGGACCCCTTAGCCGAGACTTCATTGGTATAATTGTTTATTTACGCGTTTAAACTCGTTAAAATCGTTAGGCGTTAACCTTCGTTAATTGTTCGCTATGCGTTTCTTACGCATAGATTAACGCGTAAATGGGTAGGAATAGCGTATTTACCACTGTATAAAAGACAGGGCTCCAAATAAGAGGGAGTAAACTGAATTCACAAATCCAACATTTCCTCACTCTTTTCAGCACCGAATCCCATGGTCTTACTACTCTTTAGAATCGTCTCAAAGAGACAGTTCTAATGAGTAGTGACACCATAGGGTTTAATGCAGGAATAAAGATTTTAGGTTTTGAAATACTCCCCTTATATGGCGCCCTGATTAGTGCTTCAGATAAGAGGGTTTAATTTAAATCTTCAAATATATGTTTCTTTATAAGTATTCAAAACCATATATATGTTGTGACTACTTATTAGAATTGTCTCTCCGAGACAGTTTTAATGAGTAGTCTTAACATAGGGTTTGGGTTGAGACTTCTTGAGACATTTCTAATAAGTATTCACAACATAGGGTTTCTGTTGAGACTTCTTGTGGCATTTCTAATGAGTAGTCACAACAAAGGGTTTCTGTTGTGACTTCTTGTGATATTTCTAATGAGTTGTCACAATATTAGAGTTTGGTATGACTGTTTGAAGTAACATCCTCATCTGGAGCTGTGTGTACAGTGGAGAAAACGTTATTCTTTCCCGTTTAAACGCAAACGAAACGTAAATGCAATACACTAAAATGTAGAAAATAACAACTTTTTGACAATTCTGACTATTGATATTAAGCTGAGTGGAAAACAGTTTGGAGCCTGATCAGACGCCGGGTTACTCGACGTCTGATCTGGCTCCAAACTGTTTGCACTACAAATAGTAGTTTTAGCGTAAATGCGTTTATAGGGAAAGAATAACGTTTTCTCCACTGTATAAAGGAACTCATCATATTGAGTGCTGTGCAACAGTGCAGGGTATCACTGCAGAGAATCACTGTATATTTACACTTTCCTTGTCAATTGTGCGGAAAGGCCCCTTTGCAAACAGTTTGGATCCTGATAAAGCAGCTGCATAATGTGGCCTCTGATCAGGATCAAAACTGTTTGACACTAATGTTTTTAAATTTTGCCACCCGTACTGCCTTAAACATGTACCATGTGATTTGTATATTTTATTGTCTACATGAAAAATTCCATAGTCTCTTATAATTCAGTAATGAATGGCATGGTTCATGCATATATAAATATGTATATGATGATGTTTTAAACTGTGTAACCATGAAGAGACTCAAATAAAGATTATACCTACGTTATACCTGTACCATACTGCCTTGAATCTGTCTTCGAAACTTTCAGCTATATTGTTTTCAAACATGTTCACCTAATTGAGGCTGGTGTGGCAAAATGTTTCTAGCTGTAAAATTTAATAGCTGATGCAATTTGCATAAGAGTTTGTTTGGATAATCATAAATGTCAGGAAATGTTTTTTTGCATTTACAGTCAAACTGATGTTAATCAGGCACCCTATTAAACAATAAATACGTCTTTTTACACCTTTAATTAATTCCTCCACCAAAGAAAATAGTTTCAATTTGTAGATGTGAATATGAATTATAAGAAATATTACTTTATTCTAGCAGACTGTGGCTTAAAGCTGGCACATTAACTCTTTCCTCCCTGAAACTTTAAATGGACAATTCCAGTTTCCATTATGGTCTAGTCGATTTCTGACTTTTAAGGGTTGTTTTTGTTAATGTTTGGCATTGTGACAAACAGTGAAGACCCTGATCAGAGGGCTCCTTTCGGAGCCCTCTGATCTGGGTCTTCACTGTTTGCATATGACATGTGTACTACTCACATGAACACTGTTTGAAAAGGACGCCTATATGCGGGACTAGGGTTCAAAGAGTTAAGCTTTACTTTCAACCTGCTTTAAGTGTTCACCTGTCTTCAAAACTAGAAACAGGCTATGGAGTAAAGGGTTAACAAGAACAAATATCTGAACAAACATAATAACAGCTTTATCTGAGACACACATAAAGCTATTATAGAAGCTTGTGCTTTACTTTTTGTCCTTCATTAAGCTGTCACCTTTTTAATACAAATATATTTAAACTGCTTCGCCCTTTACCCCATAGCCTGTTTCTAGTTTTAACCCATAACCTGTTTGTAGTTTTAAAGAAAGATGATCACTTAAAGCAGGTTGAAAGTAAAGCAGAATGCGTGTTATGGCACATTCTGCTTTACTTTCAGCCTACTTTAAGCTATTATGTGCTTGAACATAGAAACAACTTTTTAGGATTCTTATTTGTAGCAGCATAAATTGGAACTATTTTCTTCAGTGAATGAATAAAATAGAGGCGTAAAAAGGCGTATTTATGGGGTTATGGGTTAAAGACAGGTGACCATTTAAAACAGGTTGGAAATAAAGCAGAATTTGTTTAAGGCACATTCTGCTTTTTTTCAACCTGCTTTAACCCTTTACCTCATAGCCTGTTCCTAGTTTTGAAAACAGGTGACCACTTAAAAGCAGGTTGAAAGTAAAGCAGATTGGCCTCAAGGCACATTCTGCTTTACTTGCAGCCCGCTTTAAGCTACCACCTGCTAGAATAAAGAAAATATTTCTTCTTATACATATTCATGACCGTATAAATTGGAATTCTTTTCTTCAGCGGAGGTTGAATCTGAATGTGCTAATGGGTAGAGGGTTAAGACGTTTAAGTGGTCATCTGTCTTCAAAAATTGAAACGGGGTTAAAAAAAAATATCATCAACTGACAGAAGGGTCTAAAGTTACAACAACATGATTTGTTTTCAATAATATTTAATAGCATAAACTCACCATATATCGACATCTTAAGCGGGAATCTGTGCTTAAATGTTAATGCTGTGTGTTTTTTACTTTACTTCTCACAGATACACAATATGTGTATATTAAGATAAAACAAAGGGGGAGGTGGTTTTTTTTATCGATATATGGAGGGTGTCTGTATTAGGTGAATTTACTAAGATTGTATTATTGTGGCAGAAGTAAGGGCTGACCTGTTTGATGTGGCATTGACAATTCTTGTTTGTTGTTTATCCCATTACCCAATAGGTGACCACTTAAAGCAGGTTGAAATTAAAGCAGAATGCGCCTTAAGGTGCATCCTGCTTTACTTTCAGCCTGCTTTAAGCTACCATCTGCTACGATATAGAATATATTTCTTATGTTGCATATTCATGACTGTGTAAAGTGGAACTATTTTCTTCAGTGGATGAATGAATTAAGGGTAAAAAAGGTGTATTTAACCCTTTCCCACATAGCATATCTCTAGTATTGAATATTTGGTGTCCACTTAAAGCAGGTTGAAAGTAAAGCAGAATGCGCCTTAAGCGCATTCTGCTTTACTTTCAGCCTGCTTTAAGCTATCATCTGCTAGAATATAGAAAATATTTCGTATGATACATATTTATTACTGTATAATTTGGAACTATTTTCTTCAGTGAAGGAATAAACTTAATGCGCTAAAAGGCGCTTCTATGGGGTAAAGGGTTAATAGGGTAATGGGTTAAACAGTAGAAAGAGTCTTGCATTTCAAGAAGTATAATTTCTCATGAATAACATCATTCAACTTTCATGTCTTACTTAAAAGAAACTTTATGCAGACATTTAACAATGAACATGCTGACAATTAAGAGACAGTACTTAAATGTCTACGGTATATAGTATTATTTAGCGTTAGCATGCTATGGGTGAATTTGTGATACTTATTTGCAAATAGTTTGGATCCAGATGAGAGGCAAAGTAAATGAGCATCTAATCTGGATCCAAACTGTTTGCTACTCTGATATTATTTCTTACAAGAAATGGTATATATAAAAAAAAATATCTAAATAATGAATTGATGTAAATTGTAAATTTTTTCAGAAAAATAATGTAGCATGCTGAAGGTTTTAATGTTGAGCAATTAGCATTGGGTCGGGTTTAACCCTTTCACAGCCATGATGTTATCTGCTTTAAACTATTGCCAGGGCTTCAGATAAGAAGGAAGAGACGATTCTAATGAGTAGTGACACCATAGGGTTTAAAACAGAAATAAAGATTTTAGTTTTTGAAATACTCACCTTATCTGGAGCCCTGTATTGCCATCTGCTTTTATTTCTCAAATTTAAATGTTAGGTATATTGACTAAAGTAATATTGTTTTTAGCGTCAAATAGTTTAGATTCTGATCAGAAGCCACATTTTGTGGTGTCTGATCAGAATCCAAACTGTTTGCAAATACAATTACCCTAGGGGTAAGTCAGTGAAGGGATTAACTCATTCATCCCTGAAAATTTTAATGGATAATTTCAATTTTAAAATAAGTCTAATCCATTTTTGACTTTTTACGTTTGATTTTAATAATATATTTCAAAAAGCCAAAAAGTATTGACCCTGATCAGAGGGCTCCTTAACCCTTTACCTCATAGAAGCGACTTTTAGCGCATTTAAATTATTCCTACGCTGAAGAAAATAGTTCCAATTTATACCTTCGAAAATAAAAATCATAAGAAATGTTTTCTATATTCTAGCAGATAATAGCTTAAAGCTGGCTGAAAGTAAAGCAGAATGCGCCTCAAGGCGCATTCTGCTTTACTTTCAACCTGCTTTAAGTGGTCACATATCTTTAAAACTAGAAACTGGCTATTGGGTAATGGGTTAAGGAGCCCTCTGATCAGAGTCTACACTGTTTGCATTTGACAAGTGTAACTCTCTTAGGTACAGTACTGAACCATATTAAATTAAATTGATAATCGCAAGCGAATTGCCATCGAATTGCCATCGAATCGGGCGCTTCAAAAAACAAATCCTACGTTTATATATTTTTACGCGAATTTTCCCAAGCGGTTGTGACAAAAATGGAATCGAAAAAATTAACGGAGACATATTTGCGAACATTTGTGAGATACACCATTCAAGAAAACTTACCCGAGGGTAAAGTTAGTATTTTGAATCGCAAGCGAATTGCCATCGAATTGCAAGCGAATCGCAAAAATTGTTAATTTAATAATGTTCAGTACTGTAGGCTGTTTGTAAATGATGAGTATACTTGTCGCTATGGTTGAATGTGTGAAAGGAAACAATTTGAATAATTTGTTGGAATTACGGCAGTGTAATTGACACATTCCTTTGTACAGGTAGCATATTTTTCATTTAATGTCAGTTTTTATACTCAAACTCAGGTAACATTTAATCAGAGGTGTCCACGTTGACAGATTTATTTCTTTGACAGTCAATCTTATATTAAACGACCACTGAACTATGAAGCACTTTAAAGACAGATGACTGCTTAATGTAGAGGAAAAGTAATGCAGAAAGCTCATGTAGTGACTGTCTGCATTGTTTTGTCCTGCATTAAGTTACCACTTGTTAAAAATTTCAAACAAATCTTCCCGATTTTATTAGGTACTTAATACAAGATCAACAGTGTACATAAAAGAAAAATAAATTTATGAAAAGTTTTTTAAACTACTCATTTACTGTAATTGCGTTAGATTTTGACAATTTTTATCTTGTGTAATTTTTGTTGCAATTACCCGGTTTTTCTCACTGTGTATGACTTGACAGTTTTATTTCAAATGTCATTAACTCATTACCCCATAACCTGTTTCAAGTATTGAAGATAGTTGACCTCTTAAAGCAGGTTGAAAGTAAAGCAGAATGCGCCTTAAGGCACATTCTGCTTTACTTTCAGCCTGCTTTAAGCTATCATCTGCTAGAATATACAAAAAAATTATTATGATACATACCATTGAGTGTATCAATTGGAACTCTTCCTCAGAAGAGGAATAAATTAATGGCGTAAAATGATTTATTATTGGGTAACCCTAAATTTCTCTTTTGGGTATTTATAATCCTTTTGGACTCTTCTAGTACAGGTATTTTGAACCAGTCTACTTCTACATTTTTTATATCACAACAAAAACCAATGAAAATATCAAACAGTGAAGACCCTGATCAGAGGGCTCCTACAGAAGTCCTCTGATCAAGGTCTACACTGTTTGCATATGTAATCGGTATTCTTTACAGAGGGCTGTAGGGTTCAAAGGGTTAACCCTTTCCCCCAAAATCAGATGAAAGTTTAACCCTTGCCTCTATAACAGAAAGTGCAAATCACCTATAGGGCGCATTCTGATTTACTTCCAGCCTGCTTTCAGCTACTATCTACTAGGATATAGAAAATATTTCTTACAGTTAATATTCATGATTGTATAAAGTTTAACTATTTTCTTTAGTAGAGGAATAAATTAATGGCGTAAAAGGCATATTTATTGGATAATTGGTTAAACGAGTTTGGAAGTATTGGAGAAATGTCCTTAAAGATCTATCTACAACAGTTTCATCTTAATTGAAGCTATCACCTATATAATAAAAAACGTCAATGACTATTTATTTATTATTCTCACTAGGCGTGAAAGTAACGGTAGAGCATGAGGAAATTGGGCAAGCGCAACGGCTCAGCCATATGAAGTTTTGTATAGATGCCCTGACATACTAGATCTCAAGGGGGTTTTACTAACCAAAGGTACAGACTTCACATGAGACGTCTGACTGATTCTTTGCCTAGATGCTAGCACAGTAAGTGCATGCTCTCCATGCTTTGATTCAAACTTTTTATGGGGCTAGATGTTACCACCCAAGCTACATGTAGGTCAAGTATAAATCTAATGTCTTTAAAACAAAATGAAATCAAAGCAGAATTTCATGTTGCAGTTTCTGTTTTACTATCATTCAGTGGAAAGAGTTAAATTTATACAAAAACAAGTTTCTCTTTTATTAGGTGTATTAAAACGACACAGCTGGAAGGATATACCTGCTGTGAAAGATGCTGAAGTTATTACATAATCTCTCTTATTATATTCTTGCATTGTCTTGGCTTTTTGTTTTGTTGAAATAGACAGATTTTATATAGACAGATTTTATGGTTTATGTTAAAATATATGTAAAACATTATTGTTTATGATTAAAACAACAAACTATTGTTTATGATTAATAAAACTTTTTATATAGTTGTCAGCTTTGTTTATTTTGTATAAACAGCTTGTTGCAAGTTTATTGCCCTTCCTAAAATAATTGATGAAGAATATATAGTAAAAACTCTCAATTATGACCACTAAGATGAAGGCTAATTGATGGTATAAATACAGATGACAGCTTAAAGCAATGTGACAGTCAAACAGAAAGCTCCTAAAGGAGCTTTCTGTTTCACTGTCACATTGCTTTAAGCAGTCACATTTGCTTCACACCTAATACGTACATGTAACACAATTTAGTGGTCATAATAGGTTTTACTGTAGTGCATGTGTGCGTCCGTTGGTGGGTGTGTTCCCGGTCCTTCCATATTGGTCCAGATAATTTTGTTTTCAGCAGCCCTTTAGATAAATTGATGTAACTACAGAGCGCTAAACTAACCAAAGGAGATGCAAATATTTAGACCATGTTTCCACTGAAGTATTTTTTATCCCAGCTGAATTAAATTACTTAACTCACTTACTCCTGATACTTTTAATCGAAAAATTCAATTTCCAATTAAGTTAATTCGATCTCTTTAGGGTTAAAAGTGTGGACCCTGATCAGTGGGCTCCTGTAGGAGCCTTCTGATCAGGATCTACGCTGTTTGCATAGGACAAGTGTACTCTTCATACGTACACTACTTGTAAATGACTGTAGGACATCTAATCAGGGTCTAAACTGTTTGCATAGGACACATGTACTCTTCACAGGTGTATGACACGATTTTTCCAGGTTTCATTTAAAAAATCTATTTTTAGTTCTTGTGACCTAGATCTGCAACAGACCGAACCAATTTGAACAATATTGGTAATGTTCCACTAGAAGTGTCACCATGCCAAATTACAAAGCTCTTGCCACAAAAGTTTCAGAGGAGTAGATTTTTGAAGATTTCACTATATCTAACTCTTTGTAATTTTGTGACTCCCGGGCGGGGTTATTTTGGCCCCAGGAACATAATTTGAACAACCTTGATAGAGGACATGTAGATGACAATTTGTGCCAAATATCTAAGCTCAGGGTACTGTGGTTTCAGACAAGACGTTTTTTAAGATTTAATTGGGAAACTCTATTTTTAGCTAATGTGACCTAGATATGCAAAGGATCGGAACAATTTAAGTATCTCTAGAATTGTAACCATGCTAAATTTCGACGCTCTGGAAACGTACGCACATTAGCTTCAGAGAAGAAGATGTTTGAAGATTTCATTATCTATGTGATTTTGTGACCCCCGGGGCGGGGTCATTTTTGACCCTAGGGATATTTTTTGAAAAATCTTGATAGATAACCTGTAGATGATGCTTTGTGCCAAATATCTAAGCTTAGGGTGCTGTGGTTTCAGACAAGAAGATTTTTTAAGTTTTTATTGAAACGATCTATTTTTAGCAACTGTGACATAGCTATGTAACGGACCGAAACTATTTGAACAACTGGGAAAGAGGACTATATAAGGACCATTCCTGCTAAGTTTAGTACAAATCCATCCAGTAGTTTAGGAGATGTCGTTTAAAGAAATGGTTGACAACGAACGGACGGAAAACGGACACATCACGATCAAAATAGCTCACCTTGGCACTTTGTGCCAGGTGAGCTTAAAACGCTACGGTTCGGCTCCCAGATTCTGTCAACCTTGCAAGAACTGGGAACCAAACAAAAGAGGAAGATGTTATTCTTGGGTCTCGAGCTAAATAAGGGAATATTAACCCATTTGTGCCTATGATCCCATATATAGGACAAAGACAAACAATGTTTGCTCTGATTAGACGTCGCATAATGCTGCGTCTGATTAGAGTCTACACTATTTGTTGATAGGAAGTTCAACATAAAACAAAACGAAAATGAAAACTTAGACCAGGCACCCCTTAGATAAAAAATGAACTCCCACTTGACGCAAGTAAGCTAACAACTCAAGTTTGGTATGTGCAGTTTACAGAATATGGAAATGAAATGATAACAGATAAAACAATAAATTTGTTATATTTTATTTTTGTAGTTTTAATGTTGGTGTATCACAATTGTACATAACAGTATCAGATCTACATGTATGTACAAAATATGGATTAAAGTAAAGGCTGGTTGTCTGTCTGTACACATGTAGCGATTGGCTGCAAGAGCGAAGACGTCACTAAATAAGCTCATTTCATATTAATGTTGCCAAAATGCTGTATTTCGTGAATGTTTAAGATTTTGTCAATCCGTGTGTGCATAGTTATTTGCTGTTCATGGTGTGTTTTAGAAATAGCTTATTATAAAATAAAAACACGATGTATTATGTAGATATGGGATTGTTTGTTTAAATAATACAGCAACTCTCGGAATTTAACCAATTACCCCATAGCCTGTTTCTAGTTTTGAAAATAGGTGATCACTTAAAGCAGGTTGAAAGTAAAGCAGAATGCGCCCGAAGGCGCATTCTGCTTTACTTTTAGCCTGCTTTAAGCTAACATCATCTGAAATATAAAAAATATTTTTTATAGTTCATATTTATGACTGTATAGATTGGAATTATTTTCTTCAGTGGAGGAATAAATTAATGGCATAAAAAGGCGTATTTATGGGGTAATGGGTTAAGGTAAATTCTACAGACACTAATTAATGAAATACTTCTCATTCCAAAGCATCTCGCCTGAATGAGCATTATTTGGCAATCTTCCATATTTATTGTTTGAAAACCATGACCTGTAACAAGCTGCAGAACTTTCAACCAAAATTTTTCTTTCTGATATTTCCTTTTTAGATTGACATTCATCGTTGAATTTCTTAACTTGAGGAAAAATTAATCTCGGCCTCTTTCTGGATGTTAGAAGTCGTTATTCATACCACATGCTTTAAAATGACATGAAACTGTATAGAAATCTCAACACCTTTGTTCTGGCATCCAACTTCTTCCAGAATGGCAGAATTTGATAACCAAATCAAAATTACATTTTTTTTGTTGTTGTTTTGAGTCGAAACTGTGTTAGTGAACTCAACATTTGGTAAACATAGTTTGCAAATGCTAGTTTCCAGGATTAAAAGAACTGCTCGGGTCAGTAACATGGTTAGTTAAACAGTAATATAATCGTAAAATTTTCAAGACTCAG
Source organism: Gari tellinella (assembly GCA_922989275.2). Classification (NCBI taxonomy): domain Eukaryota; kingdom Metazoa; phylum Mollusca; class Bivalvia; order Cardiida; family Psammobiidae; genus Gari; species Gari tellinella. The sequence continues at coordinate 56,268,478 of OV277860.1, forward strand.
AAGCAGACAATCGTCATTTGCAATACCCATATTAGCAAATTATGGACACGTATTATCTTTTTTATAACATGTGTCATACAAAGTGTTCACGAAAGGTTTAGTATTACAATTTAGTATAACTTTAGTACAATTTATATTCTGTTACAGCCTATGCATAACTTGCCATACGCTAAAACATATATGTATGTACAACATATTTCCAAACCTCATTGATGCAATTGTCATTTTTATGGCATATTCGATCTTCTAGCGTGCAGCAGAAACCTTTTGTTAACCTTTTGATATTTGTACATGTACTTATACCAGTATAGAGCAGGGCAGTATGTTTTTCCAATACAATTAAACCCTGAGATAATAATTGCTCGAAGATGGTTTGTTTTTCTTGATGTTAATGACAGGTGGTACATTGAGGCAGAATGAAAATAAGTCAGAAAGTTCTTGTAGGTACTTTCCGTTTTTACTTTCATTTGCTTTAAGCAGTTCCAAATCTAAACCAAAAAATGATTTTCGAGAGTGTGTAATTTGTAAGCTTCTCTCAATTCTTTGTTCATGTATGTATGAAAAAAGCTACACATCTAAAAGAATTCAGCTGATACATTTCTAAGACAACAATAGCTCATACTCAACAGGAAAACAACGAACACATTCATTTTCGGAAAAAAAGATGAAATTTTACTAAAATTTCTTTCTTGAAGCAGCTAAGCCAATTGATCTGAACTTGTATGCCAACGTTTTGATTTAAAGGTTTCAATCACAACCTTTGTTACCGTTTCCTTCTTGTCTCAACTGTCGGTATCCAAACGTTTTCTATGGTTATTTGGGAAAAGATAATGCCATTCAGTGAAGAAGCCTCTAAGACAAGCGACTGCTTAAAGTAGAAAAAACAGAAATGCAGAAAGTTTCCAAGGAAGGTTTCCATTCGTTTTATTCTATATTAAGCTGCCATCTGTATTTAAAATTCTCTTTTACATTTTCATTTAAACGGTGACACTCCAATCAAATTTGAATTTAATTGCTTTTTAGTGTAAAATAAGGAAAAAACCTAGCTCTAGTTGAAACAAAACTCGCTATAATGCAACTGGATTAACATTTTTGTTAAGAAAAAAATCCATAACTTTATGTACAAAACATACAATGGAGAATACATTATTCTTTCTCAATAAACGTGTTTATGCTTAAATTTATATTGCAAACAGTTTAATTAGAGCCAGGTCAGACGCCGGGTGATGCGGCGTCTGATCAGGCTCCAAACTGTTTGTCACTCAGATTAAAATAAGTCAACATTTTGACAATGCTGTCGTTTAGATATACTCAAGTCAAGTAGTATTATGAAGTATTGCATCGCTTTTTGTTTCGCTTAAACGGGAAATAATAACGTTATCCCCACTGTGCCCATGTGATATAAATAATTATAACAGTAGCAATTGTAATTGTATACCCCAACATAACAAAACTTAAAAGATAACACATGCATATGTTTTACCTGAAAGCTTTAAATGCACTTGACATGAAATGTACAACATGAAATTAACATATTAAACTATATACAGCTACTAGACTAGTGAACGTATGCTCTACACGCTGATAGATTCAATAACATCTTGTATTTACTATTCTATAGAAGACCCATGTTAATATTTAACCCCTTCACTGCCATGACGTCATCAATTTTAAACAATTGTCATCTGCTTCTAATTCTTAAAGTTCAATTTTAAGTCTTTCGAATCAAAAAATATAAAATTGAGCGTCAAACAGTTTTGATCCTGATCAGACGCCGCGTTATGCGGCGTCTGATCAGGGTCCAAACTGTTTGTAAATACATATTGTGATCGGGGTAAGGCAGTGAAGGGGTTAAAATGCTTCTGTAAAGAATGATTGCTGAAATAACCCGAAAGCAACTTAAGAGAACCTAATCAACGTTCATTTTGATTCGGTCTTCTTTTGTGTAGTCAAATTAGAGGTGTTTACTGTACAATGGAAAACAACTAAAGCGGAGAAGACACTTTTCTTTCCCAGTTAAAACGTTTGTTCTGAAATAATCTATTGCTAACAGTCTGGAGCCAAATCAGATGCCAGTTTACCAATCGTCTGTTCAAGCTTCAAACTGTTTGTCACTCACTGGATCTGGAAGGTGTTTCTTTTATTCCTGGGGTAAAAAGACAGAGTCTGTGACCCATGTATTGCATTAGAAACAATGTGCCTTATCAGGGACTACATTGTTTGTAAATTGTCAGAAAAATAGTATATTGACCACTATCAAGAACGGAAGGAACTATTCTGTTTTCAGCCTGGCTTAAGCAGCAAACTGCCTGAAATATGAGTGCGTGGTCTTAAATCATAAGATAGAAGGTAATGTTTACTTATTACTTTTAATTTTGACCATTTTGTAATATCTAATTTGGAGTCCCAAATTTAAAAATAAATAAATTTATGTGCCTTTAAGGATTTCATTGGCACCAACCAGTGCAAATTAATACTCCCTTACGTATCTTTGTTACTGTATTGCTTATATCTGCCAATAATTGATATATATAAGTAACTAATTTTGTGTCAATATTACAAACCAACAGAGATTTGCGCTCATATAATACATCGATGTAACCAAATTGGTAATTCCTGCCAATTGCCTTATGATATCAGATGATTTGTATTTAAAGCAACCAATTTTTATACAGTACGTTTCTCAACCTCGCATTCATATGAAGCAGAATGCTCATCAAGGCTTCGGATAGTCCATATATAGAAGCAACCAATGAAGTGTTAGTAGAAACAAAAACTTAAACTATAAAGGCGCACATTCTAACAAATAAAACAACCATTGTGACTGGATTGAAGACTACACAAAGGAAAGAAAATAAATGGGCAAAATAAAAAGGATTTTGCGGTCATCAAACAATTTGATTTTGTTTTCAAATTTCAGAAAGGAATTTACATAGATAAAGATTTCAATGTAGAAATTCATATGCATAGATCTGAAGATGATATGTAGATGATATTTTAATGTAAATAAATATGTTTTTACATTTATATATAGAGAAATATTATTAGCTGTGATGGAGGCTTATATCTTTCTTGGACGAAAAATAATGATGGAAGTTAAAGCGATTGGAATTGTCATTGTGAAGATGACAAAAAACTACAGTGCTCCCTCCCTACAACTGCCTCCCAACAATGACTCCCTCCTTACAACGACCCTTTCCGCAGTCCCAGACACAAGACAATTATGTACAACGCTTTAACTGATGTAATACCGTCTGCTTCAAGTTGTCGTTTGCTGTTTTTCTGAAAGTTACATATTGGACATTTTTTATGAAAAATACTTTAGACGAGTGACAAACAGCTTGAATCCAGACCAGATGCCGCATTACGCGGCGTCTGATCTGGATTTAAGATGTTTGCAAATGTAAACCAATTTCCCTCCCTATAATAACTCCCTCCAAACAACGCGCACATCTTTGTCTCCCATTTGGTGTCGTTGGAGAGAGGGAGCACTGTACAATCATAAACTCAAACTTTCTGCAAAGTTAGTTTATTTGTTCTGGTGGAAGTTTAACTGTGTGGTAGTTTGAACAGTCTAAACATTTCAATAATTAGTTTATTTGTGTTATTCTTGAAATGTATCAGTGTCTGATTTACTGTTAGAAATATTAAAATTGCTGTATAAAAATCCCAAGATACAATATAATGCACTAATGCAACGGAATACAATAATTATCTGTACACCACGCCCAATGGGCGTGACAAGTTTAAGTCACATTATCTATGTACACCAATGAAAGTGCCTATATTGGCATTTTCAATATAACACTGGCTCTTGAAAATATAACTGCATATATGTTTTCACTACTTAGCCTTTTGCGCACTATCGGCGAACACGCCAAAATGGTAACAGACAGTTTGAATCCAGATTATTTTGATTCAAACTGTTTGTCAATCTGATATTTTTAAAACTGACTACAGACAATTCTATAACCTGCTGCAGACGACAAATTTGCACACGAAACATTGCCTGAGGTGCGCAATGCTACTGAACAGGCATAAACATAGCGGCATAATAAACAAACTATACATACAGCATTCAGCTTGTCCAACACACATATGTCAACAAACTCAACATACATTATAAACTTAAAATTCACATTGTGGCAACCAAATTTTTTGTATGTGTGAAAAATTGCTTTCTTTTCAAGCTGTAGGCGGTGTCCTACATTCGGCCATTCTAATGGGGGGAAAGAGAGCATATTGCGAATTTTTATAATGTTAACTCATAATCTACTGGTTTCTTTAATCAGTCTCTTCAATTTTCAACTGAAAATAAGACGAAAATATGTGTTCCCATTTCACCCTTTCCATGCCTTGGTCCGGGTGTATTAACTTTTTGACGATCATACCAATGTTTCTTAGTCAAAATGCCTTATATCTTTTGAGGAATAAAAGTAGACAATTTCAAACTAACGGCACCATGGAAATGGGGTGGAGGGGGTCTGAATGAAACCACTTAAACAAGCAGCTTCGGGAAGACATGCTATATACATTAGAGTCAGACTCAGCAAGCTAAAGAATTAACAGCTCTTTAACGAAATTATGTTGGTTTTTGTATTTCATGAACTTCTTATATAAGCATGTTTCGAAATTTTAGATGGCACTTTCAGGAACACCAGGTAAAGGAACAACGGAATCATAACTGATGACTTACATGTAGCAAAGACGTAATCTATCGGAGCTTAATGGGATAGTTTACTTCTGTCCTTAACCCTTTCTTTGTCAACTTTATCGTGAGGTTTTACCCCTTCACTGCCACATTGTCGTCTGATTCAATATTTTTGTCAGCAATATTGTTTCAAAGTTAAATTTAAGGCAGTATGACTGACGTAATTATAAACCGAGTGTCAAACAGTTTGTATCCCGATAAGACGCCGCGTTGCTCGGCGTGTGAACAGGATTCAAACTGTTTGCGAATGTGCCCTTTGACCTCATTGACAGTAAAAGGGATAATTACCATTATACGAGTATAAGAATGTCTATTCATATTGTTTCCATGAAGACTCAACACATTTGTTTTCGGTACTAGCTGCCACCAGTCTGAACGACCGTCCATGTATTTTCTTTTAACCCCTTCACTGCCAAATTTTCCGTGAGTATTTTACCCCTTCACCGTTTCATTTTCGTCTGCTTCATTTTTGTTGTTTGCAAGATCGTTTCAAAGTAAGATTCAGTGAAAGCATGACTTTCACATATCGATACGAGTGTCAAACAGTTTGGATCCTGATCAGACGCCGCGTTACGCGTCGTCTGATCAGGATTCAAACTGTTTGCAAACACGTTGTTGAGACGTCCTTGAGAATGAAAGGGTTAAAAGGTCATTCAACACAAGGTTCGCACTTGAGAGGATATATGACTATAGTAAACAGTCACACGCGTTCACCACTCTTTAACCCATTTTATGCGGGATACACTATTAGGTGTACCTCTAGGCAAACGGTTTTGATCTCAGATCAGGCCCCACATTGAGGGGCCTGATCTGAGATCAAAACTGTTAGCTGCTAAGTCAATATTCTATCAGAAACTGTTAAATATTTTGCAAATATTTGAGTTATACCCGCCGCAGACGACATTGTAAAATGGCCGCCAAATATTACCCAGCATAAAATGGGTTAAACAACCATATATTCACTTATCGCACTTCTCAGAAGTTAAACTGTAAGGTCAATCCATTCAGTGAACAGCAGTACACATAGTTTATTTACACTGAATGGCCTCTCACGTCCTGCTGATGCATAATAAGGAACTCAAACAGAATCCCTTAATTTGATAAACAGGCTAGTTGTTACCACGTTGAAGAAATCAACCTTAATCCCACACAAAAAGTGTCTGTTATCACTCTATGTACTTTTATTAAGGTAGTTCACGTGACAATCAACAAGCAGTCTTATTGGCCACATTGCTCCGTCACTCGCTAATGAGGAGGGCTTGCCTGCATAGCATCTAAAAAGTCCTTCATCTCCTGAAAAGTAAGTACGGTAAACATCAATTTCTCTATCATTAGAATATAGCCTACATTGTTTAACCGATCAAACTGCATTTTGCACCCTATTAAGTACGGCATTTAATCATTAAGAATTTTGTTCTTTTTCAATGTCGCGTGGTGTCTGCACGCGGTATAGATAACTCCGCCTCGTAGCAATTAGTTGTAAATACTGTCATATTTCGCGATCTCACAACCAGAATAAGCGAAGGTTGTTTACAATAAACGTGGGAATATTATATCCTCGGCCAATGAAAATATAGATTATATTCTAAGTTATTTAGAACATATTAAGTGAAATCTTAATGGCTAAGAAGGGGGTCACTCGCTAACACTCGTTCCGCCCCTTCTTAACCATTACGATTTCACTTAATATGTTCTAACTATAATTTAAAAATTAAAACAAATGCAGCCACACCAACGTATTTTCTGGATGAGAAAAATACTTTCTGAACAGTTTAGGGCTTTAAACCTTTTTATCATATCAATTCGAACGAGGCGTTCGACTTGATATGATAAAAAGGTTTAAAGCCCTAAATTGTTCAGAAAGTATTTTGATAATATTTCAAAAGAATGGGATCTTTAAAAGAACATTTTGCTTAGCTTCTTCCAAGAGAAGTCGTCTTGTTTAATTACAAGAATATCATACATAAGCCAGTTATATATATTCAAAGAGTATGAATACATTGTAAAAATAACTCTGAATAGTCAAAATGGACCAGACAAAATTGGAAACTGAAATTGTCTATTTGGTGTTTCAGAGGTGATCGAGTTAGAAGTTTGCGAGATACGGGGGTCTGTTTCATAAAACTTCGTACGATAAAAGTTGTCGTAAGTCAGATTCAAAAAGTTACAATTGCTATTTATTTTCCCATCTAATCCTGTCTTGTGGCATCTCTTTGGATGAGAAATCAGAAATTGAATGTATTTTAAAGTTTTGACTAACGACCGTTTTTGTCGTACGAAGTTTTTTTTAAATGGGCCCCTGGACATTAACCCATAACACGCAATTTATGACTTGAGTGGTATATGCAATCAATTTGATTCAAGATCAGACTCTGGGTTACTCAGAGTCGGAGCAGGATCCAACCGGTTGCTGTTCGTTTCTTAAAAAGTCCGTTAAACTAAATTTGTATTTATTACAGACTTTAAAGTAGCCCAACTTATGGTGCCAGCTGGGTTACCATATCAATATACCTTCTCATTCACACAGGCACCAAGGTTACATGACTGTCTTTCCGTTAAACTTGGACAGTCCATTCCGCCCCATTTCGGTTTGACCATGACCTTTCGCGTCCTCTCCCGCACTGCAACCTGCCCGCACGACGCGGAACAACTTCCCCAGCCACTCCAGTCCATCACCTTGCAATCACGTGCTGAAAACAAATAGTTCCTCTTTTGTTTTAACCCCTTCACTGACATGACGTCATCAATGTTAAATAATTGTCGTCTGTTTTTTTTCTTATAGTATATTGACTTAAGAACTATATATTTGTCTGTCAATTAGTCTTGATTCTGATCAGACGCCGCGTGACGCGGCGTCTGATTAGGATCCAAACTGTTTGCAAATAACCATTGTACTCCGGATATAAAGGGGCAGTGAATGAGTTAATCAGGGCTGTTTGACTCCTCTTTTGTTATTGTTTTAAAAAAATCGTTTGTTCCAAAGAACTGTTTTTACAGCATTGAGTGTGGACATAGCATTATCATGTTCTACATTCTTTTAACATAACGTTTGCAAAGTGTTTTGTTTTTGCTTCAAAACATGTAAACAAACAAAAAAGTTGCGAGTCGCTGACAATGCAAAAGCATTTTAGGAGTTCAACAGCAATATTGGATCATACTGGACCAAACCATACCCTTCTATACGCATACATTGTTGCTTTTTGAAAACTGTGTAGTCCAAAGCCAGACGGCTCCTGAATGAGCTGTCTGATCAGGACATGTACTGCTTTCGTATGGGAACTCTCTTATATGAATCTGCACCATTTTCTGGTGAAAACTTTTCTTAAAGTTTTAGCGATGATAAATGTACATGGTAGGTGGATATTTATATGTAAACATTGAAGCTGAGGGTAGGGTAACGACTGAACAATGGATATTTTATGACCTTTTAAAACATATAAACATTGAAGCGGAGGGTAGGGTAACGACTCAAATTGTCTGTTAAAAGTACAAATTAATCATCTCAAGATAAGAATAAGAACTATAATAAGAACTTACGACATTTAGGAAGTCTGCATTTTCTCTTTCTTTCCAATTTTTTCGGACACTTTTTACCGCCGTTTTGTGCCGCTAGTTTGATCATTCTAGTCCGTTTGATATACTGTGACCCGCACTTGGCCGTACAATCTTCCCATGCTGTCCATTGGGTGATCATACAGTCTATCTTATCCTTGCCCATATCGGACTTTTTATTCCCGTTCTTTCCATTCTTCCTTCGTCGTCGCCTTTCTTTCATTTGTCGTTTCTTGTCCCGTTGTTTCTTTTTCTCCATCTGTTTCCTCTTCTTCCTCATGGTGACGTTGATTTTATTCGGATTCCTGCCGTTATTAGGGTCTATTTTATTGTTCATCATTTGTTTCTTCTTCATCATAATCTGCAGGTCGGTGTCAGGTATCTCGGTCAGTTCAGCTTTATTCATTTGGTTTATTCTTTGGAAATCTCCTGCAATACAGAAGTAGATACATGTGCAAAAACTACTTTCTGGATATAGTATAGTTTGTTTCAAAATTGTCGTCTTCACTTTAAAAAAACCCAACAAATTACCCATTTATGTCTTGATAGAGTTTGTGTATGTTGTTTGGAGGGGGTCGTTAAAGGGAGGGAAACTAGTATCCTTAAAGTGCTAAGCACGAATTGGCTCACACTTGCAAACGGCTTGAATCCAGATCAGACGCCGTGTGACGCGGCGTCTGATCTGGTTTCAAGCCGTTTGACACTCATCATTATGGTATTCTTTCTTCAAAATATGCAATATGTAACTTTGAGAAAAAGTAGCAAACGACAATTTTAAGCAGACGATTTTGGATTAGTGGAACGGTTAGACATAATTGTTTTGGGAAACAGCGACAAGCATTGTTATATGGAGGGAATCGTTGATCGTCTGACCGTTGTAGTGAGAGACCACTATATCTAGATTTATGCATAACGGTTGTACGCTTCACTCTAATTCTTATTGCGTATTTAATTGATACAATATTATCATATATAAACACAACATACTCATATGTAGCTCGCACTGGTCCCTGCATTCTAATGGCGACTTAAATCTGTTATCGTTGCCACGGCAGCCGCCATATGTAAATGGAAGACATTTCTGCATCCGGGCATCATAGTGCCACCTTTTGAAGCTGCCCCTGCAAGGACCTACATACTTTGGTAGGCTGCATATGGCTGAAAAGGAAAACAATAAGAACATTGTCAAAGGGCTGTCATTTCTCCGGATTTTTCCGAAATATTCGGATTTTTATCTAGCAGATGATAGCTTACTTTAAGGCGCATTCTGTTTTACTTTCAAACTGACTAAACTAACCGCGGTTAAAAAATAGAACAAAAAATGAAACATTAGGAATTTTCATGATCAACTTACGGCAGCCCTGGTTTCATTGGAAACGGAGTGTCTTTAGTAAATTGCAAAATCTGCTGATATAACATATTGTTTCAGAGAACAATTTTATACACTTGTTAGGGATGAATATATTTTAATCTTTGAAAGTTATAGAGGCCATTCCTGACAATTAAGAGTGTATACACAGTGAAATTTGAATTAGTATTAGGCAACTATTTATTAGGATACTTACATGCAGTCTTTGATACAAGTTATTGTATGATGCGGAGTAACAATACTGCTGGGGCCCGTTTCATAAAAAATGGTACAACAAATGTTGTCGTAAGTCATATTATAAAAGTCTTTATTATGATTTATTTCTCCATCTAATCCTGCCTTGTGAAGTGACAAGACAGGATTAGATAGAGAAATCAGAAATTAACTGTATTTTTTAAAGTTTTGACTTACGGCCGTTTGTGTGGTACGAAGTTTTATGAAACGGGACGCAGAAAACTCTCATTGGAGCATTCTGCATGTTTTTACTTTGTATAAAAGCAGTTATCTGTATTTAGAAATCAATATATGTTACTTCTTACAATGTTTGCTTAACACAGAGTTGGGTGTAAATACTCATATCAAATAATCAAATGTTGGAAGTTTTTTTTAGAAATGTTTGAAGTATGACGAAACACATGACGTCACAACTAAAATCATACTTAGCAATTTACACTTACCTGTGAAATTTTTCATCATATACGCCTTTCTACAGTCGGGTATTATGCCATAGCAAACATCCTTTTCCATGATCTTAATCCCACAGTTCATAGACAGTGCGTTCTTATGCAGAAACATCCGCCATCTTTCTCGTATGCCCCGCCCACAAAGCTTTGCAGTACACGGCGACCAATCCGACCATGGTGTTATTGCGCATGGATCACTGAGATTCAACTTTAAGGTATGTCTGACCTCGAAATTATTGTTGAGTTTTTCTCGGCCTACTTTTCTATCGGGTTTTTGCTGACATTCTCCCTGGCATGTCTCTTTTTCCATAAGTTGAAGGTCACACATAGATGGCGCTATGTTTTTGTTGACCATCTCTCGAGTACGTTGTCTCATACCAGCTCCACAGTTGTTACTACAGTCAGTCCAGTCTGTCCAATCAGTGGTCGCGCACTTCATCATTTCTATAAATAGAAACAAATAGAATAAATGTATAATACCTCTCTACTACGACCACTGACACGAATACTAATTAATTGTATAAAGATAGGTGACAGCATATAGCAAGCTGACAGTAAAACAGAAAGCGGGTTCAATGTGTTAACTATCTTCAATGCCTTTTCCCGAATACACTCGTAGGATCTAAACTGTTTGACACCCATTTCAATATTTCGTAAGTCAAAATACCTAAATATTTAAATTTAAGAAAAAGAAGTAGACGACAATTATTTTTTAAAATTGATGACGTCATGATAAACATACCAAGTTTCTTCGTCATCATCATCTTCTTCTTCATCATATCTATGAGGTCTTCGGTGCTTGGGACGGCGTCCTCATTGGCTTGGCTTCCATCATCATCTCCACAGAATTCCTTGACCTTTGTCAAGGTCACTTGGGCCAGGGGTTTAATTTTACGACTTCCGTAGAATGGCGAGTCAGGGTGTTTCGGGTTCATGTGCGTTATTGGGCGAATTCTCTGTGGCGGGTCGGTTGGAACTTTGGCAGTGTTCTGAAATAAACATGTTAAGCTGAACAGTTAAAACATTCTTTTTGTCGTTAACAATGGACAAGTATCGCACAATTTATTATTAAGTGACAGTCTAAAAACACGTCATCTTATTGTAGGACATGCAGTGGAGAATCTGTTGTTCTTTCCCGTTTAAACGCAAACGTACGCAAACGCAAATCACTAAAACGTAGAAAAGAACAACTTTTGGACAATTCTGATATTTCATGTTTATCTTGGTGACAAACAGTTTGGAGCCTGATCAGACGCCGGGTTACCCGGCGTCTGATCTGGCTCCAAACTGTTTGCACTGCAAATAATAGTTTTAGCGTAAACGCGTTTATTGGGAAAGAATAACAGATTCTCCACTGTAACACATTAAAGTTAGACAAGAGTACTACAGTAATTTTGAAATAAATTTTCTGTACTCGTTTTATTCTACATTAAGTCGGCACATTACTGAAATATCTTTATTGCAATTTCTTTGAATAAGTTGTTCAATACAAGCATTTTTATTTGACTGCTTACCTTACCTGCTATTTAATTCATTGAAACCTACTGACGAGTATACTCGTCCTTTACAAATTATGTACCTAGTGATAAGTACATTTGCCCTATATATGCAAATAAAGTAGACCTGTGATTAGGGTATACACTGTTTTTCATTTTGCAAGATATTGCACAAAACAACCCTATTTTAAAGAATGGGATAACCTTAATTGGAAACTGGAATTCTTCATTGGGAAAGAATAACAGATTCTCCACTGTATGAGCCACGTTATGACAAAACCTGCCTTATTACATTGCAAACAGTGTAGACCAAGGCCAGTCGCCGCGTCTTTGATGCAACGGCTGGCCTTGGTTTACACAGTTTGACACACACAGTCATCTGAAGCATTGTATTTGGCAGTATCACCTACGGTATTTGGCAGTGATGACAACCCCAGAAGGCTTCATTGCTATTTTATTGTTTATTCTGAACGAATGTTTAAATTGCTGATGTTGAGTCATTTTGCTCTAGACTAAAATCTTAAAGAATTGCCAAACAATCGGTAATATAACAAAATTGAAAACCATGATTGTTTTAACACCCTTTCATTTTCTTTGAGTTGCTTACGGGATTGTATTTTATTATGTATATAATGTTGAATGAAAGATTTGTTGCTCAGATTATATTAATCCCTTTTCTGACGAGGATTTCGTTTATTCTATAAATTTCGTCTAAATCATTTTGTTTTTCAAATAACAAACTGTACGCCGTTTTTTCTATTTAAATATGCTATGTAAAATTAAAATGTCAACTATCTCAAGTCCATACCATGCACCTAGTTACACGAAAACTGTTTATAAATGCCAAGCAAAAGTACCAGTGGATAAAATCTAAATATCGAGCTTGACAACGGCCCATGTCTAAATTGATTCGGTCAAATTAAACAACACATTTATTTAAAAAAAAACATCATTAAGGATAAAAGAAAACATTTTATGTGTTTCAACTAAACAAAGACTATACAAGACACGAGAGCCATACAGGATGTCGCATGTCTTTCTTTATCATTTAAGTTTTCATTTAAGTCCCAAATGAGAGGTCAAAATGGTTTCCGAATGTGTAAGAATCTATAGAGAATCTAATCCCTTAATATCTGTTATATACAAACGATTCCCGGTAACTCTTGCTCACATACGTAGAACATATCCGTAGTTCAAAGTTAAAACGTAGCATAGCTACGTTTTAACTTTGAAATACGGATATGTTCGAGTTAGGCGAACTCAAGAAATGATCTTACAACTGTAAAATTATTATGAGAAAGGTTAACTTAAGCGATTTCGAGTTATCTGGGTTTCATTGTCAGAGTTATTATAGACAGAGATGGAAGATTATCAAATTTATTCACATCGTAAAATCAAGCACACAAATACCTCATTGTCCAACTTCAACTGTCAAGTAATAGAAATAAATGCTCTCTTTATATTTTTTATCTCTGTTCAAGTGCATTAGAGGCGATCTTATACCTAAACTGATTTCAAACGATAAGTATCTAAATTTTAACCCCTTCACTGCCTTACTCAAAGTAGAGTAGATCTAGTTATTTGCAAACAGTTTGGATTCTGATCAGACGCCGCGTAAAGCGACGTCTGATCAAGAACCAGACTGTTTGACACTCATTTCAATATTTCTTAGGTCAAAATACGTAAATATAAATTTGACTAAAAAAAGCAGAGGATAATTGTTTAACATTGATGACGTCATGGCAGTGAAAAGGTTAAGACGGCTTGACACGGGTTATACATTTTATAAAGCTCGTTTCATTCACCTTTACCGCATTTCATCTAATCTGTAACAGTAAGTGTTCGAATATTACCCTCTTAAAATAGTTTTAAGGTAGACATATCTGTGACGTCATAATCACAGTATTCTAGACGCTTTTCTCTTACCACGTAGGAGATTCCGTCGTCTGTGCCAGCGTCCCAAGGAAATAGATCTACCACCATTTTGTCAGCCCATGTGCAGTTAGCATTGCACATTGACAGAGAGGGAATTCCTGAATACAAATGTTTAAACGTAGATGTACATGTATGGAAATAAAACGAAAACTTCAAGATTATATCCATATATATCAAAGTATAGAGTAGAGAAATAAAGTGAGACATCTACAAACGTCCTTACAAAGCACTGGATCAAAATTATTTGATTCTAAGAATAAGAGTAAATATGTGTATATAGTAAGGAAAGAAACATATTCATACCGTTCGCACTGTATGAATAAGTTTCTTTCTCTACTATATATATATAAATATCAATCTGACCGAGTATGTGTATGTCTGACTGTGTAGTCTGTTCACTGATTATCTATCTCTCTCTATATAAATATCAAAGTATATACAGCAAGAACAATGTTCTACCCTTAATGAGTTAAGTGCGACTAAAATAACATTTAGGCGTCATATGGTTTTTTACGTGTCGCGGTGCCGTAAACCCCAACTCAATCAACCCATAAACAGTTTTGATCCTGATTACATACCGGCTTACCCGGCGTTTGATCCGGATTAAAAAAGATTGACACATGATTTCGATGTTTCATATTTCAAGTCACAATGTCACCAATTTTATAACCAACGATATAACAGCGGCTAAAAGTTGAACAGATAGTGATGAACGGCAAGAATAATGAAAATCTCTTAAACCAAACCGCTGCCTCATGCAGAACAACAAAAATGGCAGAATTCCAAAAAGCACACAATGCATTATGTCTGTTTTGCATTGTGATTAAGCTACCCTCTAGATAAAAAACAAACTATCTGAAGTCGCCTGGTACAGCGTTTACTAAACTGTTCACTTTGTAAGAGAATATTCAATAGATGCCCATTGATATACGTGTATTTTGGTGCTAGGATAATTTAAGAAATGGAGCTTTCAGGATTAATTATTATGCATTAGAGTAGTTAGCCCTCAGTTCAGATATAAGTCCTTCAGGTTTGACTAAACATGTGAATCGCCTCAACACTAGTATTATTTTTCACCAAGAAAATGTTGGATACATGAAAATGTCCTTATTATAATAAAACAAGGAACATTTCGCTCTTTGGTTTAGAGCTTGATCAGACTTGCGGTTACTCAGAAGTATCATTACCATAACAATTAAACGATTGGACCTTTAACCGAATTGACTGCCACGCCATCATCAATTTTAAACAATCGTCGCCTGCTTTCATTTCTCAAATTTAAATTCTAGATATTCATTGAAGTGTGTGTCAAACAGTTTAGATCCTGATCAGACGTCGCGACGTCTGATCAGGATCCAAACTGGTTGCAAATAAATATTGCCTTTTAGGTAAGGCAGCGACTTGGTTGATAAATAAAGTGCTATCGGCCCTTGGCTGAAGTTCTTACCTTAGTTGTGTGTGTTCACTGAGCATTGTACAGTGTTCAGTTGCTTCACACTAACATAATAGATAAGAAATGAAACCATTGGGGCCAATAGAAAAAAGTTGTTATCCTTTTGAGCAGAGAGAACCGATCTCAAATCATCTTTAGGGATTATGCGAGATCAAGCACCCTTAAAGTTTTACTTTGTCAGAATGGAGTTGCTCATGGGAAGCTATGTTCAGCTCTGTTACTGGCCTGGTTTAGTGGATTGTGCCAATATGGTTCATCTCATTCAATAGCAGCTCTATACCCTTTATTGGGTATTTAAAATCCTCTGAAGACGGAGCATGGCTGCCTATATGGCGAGGTAATTGAAAACAGCTATGCACGTAATCCTCCAGCTTGACAGACAATAATGTCTGTACCAAGCTGTCCTGTGAGTGTTAAGCACAGGTACGCCAACAACAACAACAACAACAATAAAGTGCTATAGCCTACTCACCGATACACCAATCGGGACTGGGCCCAATCATGGTAAGGAGTGACAACAGATGAGCTTTCTGGTTTACAGAGAACCTCGACTCTCTCGTTGCCGTAACGTCACGCCACATTGGACTGGTCTTGATAACTGTGTATATCTTGTCGCTCTGTACAAATTAGAAAACCATGAAATCAAACAATGTTTAAAGTAATGTATATTATAAATAAATAGTTTGTGTGTGTGACATTGGGTCCTAAATTGACACCGGAAAATGGCGTTTGAACAGATTTCAAAGAGTGTGAACATTCCAGTGAAGTCACGTTTTGCAACTGAGGGGACACATTTGGCACAGAATAATTGTGCTGGACAATAGTATACTGACGTTTTCAAATAACAACATTAACTACTGTTCTTAAAATGCTATGTAAGCTCCTTGTACAGTGGAGAATCTGTTATTCTTTCCCGTTTAAACGCAAACGTACGCAAACGCAAAGCACTAAAACGTAGAAAAGTACAACTTTTGGACAATTCTGATAATTCTTGTTTATCTTGGTGGCAAACAGTTTGGAGCCTGAACAGACGCCGGGTTACCCGGCGTCTGATCTGGCTGCAAACTGTTTGCACTGCAAATAATAGTTTTAGCGTAAACGCGTTTATTGGGAAAGAATAACAGATTCTCCACTGTATGTGCAAGGTTATACTGGCATTTATTATATTTTTCTATTGATAATTTACAGAGATTTCTCAGTTAGATAAATTTCGTATTCGTCAGTTGATAGATATCACTTTTCCAGTGACGATATCTTTTTTTGTGACTTTATTTCACAATATCTTTTGTGACGTCGCGCGTAAACAATTGAGTTTGTGTGTTTTTTCTGCAAAGACGTCATTAAAATGTATATAATAAATAGAATAATCAATTCCTTTGGACGGATATGAAAAATATATCACTCGAATGGGTTGTTATCTGATTAATAAAACTCATCGTTCGGACTCGTTTTTTAAGAGGATAACAACCCATTCTCGTGATGTATTTTTCATATCAATCCAAAGGAATTGATTATCCTCTATATATCTGACCATTTCAAACAGTGCAATGAGTGCTCTGTAGAGACATTAATCAATGCACATTGTTAAGGAACATGCCAAGATACCTGTTTGTATAACTGTACCTGCATTAATATGATAAAGCATGTGGTCAGTTTTTATAACATTCTTTCCGTGCAGGAACAATCGGAAACATGTGTAAAAGATGCGATAACGTAAGATATACGTGGACAAAAACATCGTAGAAGTAAAACATAGAACAAGGTGCTTTCATCTGATACACTTATGCAGAAGAGAATATATATAGGATCTGTCATGAGTCGATGTTTAAGACAAGCTGATCTCAAACGAGTCTAGAATTGAAATGTTATTAAGCGAGCCTTGGCGAGCTTAATAACTTTTTCTATTCTAGACGAGTTTGAGATCAACTTGTCTTAAACATCGACGAGTGACAGATTCTTTTTCTCACATAACAAACGATTTTAAGTATTTAAAAGCAATAGGCATTTTTGAGAATCCCGGTGACGTCAAAACGCCGTTATAAATAGTGACGTTATAGTGACGTCATTCAAGTTGATCTCACACATGTTGGAGACAAGAATATTCGCGATCGCTGTTCGCTATTGAAAACAGGGGTAGTTATGTGAGAAAAGGATATTCGTCATCGTTGTTCGCTATAGAAAACAGGGCTTGTTATGTGAGAAATCATTATTCTACAAAAACCAAACACAGTGCAATAGAATGTAATCAGTTTAATGTTTAACCCGTTTATGCCATGTGGATTCTTCCGTGTCCATATATTGGATTAGTCAAAATTTAAACTAAGGGTACCTAGTTTTAACGTTCATTTTCGTTTGTTTTATATTGAAATATCAGCAAACAGTGTTGACTCTGATCAGACGCCGCATAATGCGGCGTCTGATCAGAGTCTTCACTGTTTGCCTTTGTCTCTTTTAATAGGAAGCTAGGTACAATTGGTGGTAAAGTGCTTACGAGTTATTTTATTCTCTATTTCAAACAGTTTGGAGCCTGATCAGAGGCCGAGTTATGTTTGCAATGGCCTAAATCAGTAGATTTCTGCTTTATTTTCTTCTTAAAGCGGCGGCCTGCCTTTAAATTCGAGCTTTATTTAGACACAGTCAACGAATTGTCCGTTGATTGTTCGTAATATAATAGCCATGGTGCCGTTTTTATTTTAGATCTATTCCAGACGAAAATGATGCACACACATTTAAACAAGAGGGCCAGAATGGCCCTTGATCGCTCACCTGTCCATGGCGACGCTAGGATGGGTCACTTGATTTCAGAAAAGAAGATTTGTAAAAGGTGACCCCAAGGGCGGGGCAAAATTTGAACAACTTTGATAGAGGACCTGTAGATGATGTTATGTGCAAAATATCTAAACTCAGTGTACTATGGTTTCAGACAAGAAGATTTTTGAAGTTTTCATTGAAAAAATCTATTTTTAGTTCCGGTGACCCAGATATGCAACATACCAGAACCAATTCATCAATATATGTGAAGGACCTCTAGAAGTTACACCATGCCAAGTATCAAAGCTCTGGCCATATTGGTTTCTGAGTAAAAGATGTTTAAACATTTCACTATGTAACTCTTTGTAAAACGGTGACCCCCAGGGTGGGGCCAATTTTGACCCCAGGGGTAAAACTTGAACAATTTTGATAGAGGACCTGTAGACGATGCTATGTGCAAAATATCTAAACTCAGTGTACTATGGTTTCAGACAAGAAGATTTTTGAAGGTTTTTTTGAAAAAAATCTATTTTAAGCTCCTGTGACCCAGATATGCAACAGACCGAAACCAATTCAACAATATATGTGAAGGACCTCTAGAAGTTATACCATGCCAAATATCAAAGCTCTGGTCATATTGGTTTCAGAGAAAAAGATGTTTGAACATTTCACTATATAACTCTATGTAAAACTGTGACCCCCGGGGCGGGGCCAATTTTGACCCCAGGGACAAAATTTGAACAACTTTGATAGAGGACCTGTAGACGATGCTATGTTCAATATATCCAAGCTTAGTGTACTATGGTTTCAGACAAGAAGATTTTTTTAAGTTCTCATTGAAAAAATCTATTTTTAGCTCTTGTGACCTAGATATACAACAGACCGGAACCAATTCAACAATATATGTCAAATACCTCTAGAAGTTATACCATGCCAAATATCAAAGCTCTGGTCATATTGGTTTCAGAGAAAAAGATGTTTGAACTTTTCACTATATAACTCTATGTAAAACGGTGACCCCCAGGGTGGGGCCAATTTTGACCCCAGGGGTAAAACTTGAACAATTTTGATAGAGGACCTGTAGACGATGCTATGTGCAAAATATCTAAACTCAGTGTACTATGGTTTCAGACAAGAAGATTTTTGAAGGTTTTTTTGAAAAAAATCTATTTTAAGCTCCTGTGACCCAGATATGCAACAGACCGAAACCAATTCAACAATATATGTGAAGGACCTCTAGAAGTTATACCATGCCAAATATCAAAGCTCTGGTCATATTGGTTTCAGAGAAAAAGATGTTTGAACATTTCACTATATAACTCTATGTAAAACTGTGACCCCCGGGGCGGGGCCAATTTTGACCCCAGGGACAAAATTTGAACAACTTTGATAGAGGACCTGTAGACGATGCTATGTTCAATATATCCAAGCTTAGTGTACTATGGTTTCAGACAAGAAGATTTTTTTAAGTTCTCATTGAAAAAATCTATTTTTAGCTCTTGTGACCTAGATATACAACAGACCGGAACCAATTCAACAATATATGTCAAATACCTCTAGAAGTTATACCATGCCAAATATCAAAGCTCTGGTCATATTGGTTTCAGAGAAAAAGATGTTTGAACTTTTCACTATATAACTCTATGTAAAACGGTGACCCCCAGGGCGGGGTCAATTTTGACCCCAGGGGCAAAATTTGAACAACTTTGATAGAGGACCTGTAGATAATGCTATGTGCCAAATATCTGAGCTCTGGCCCTTTTGGTTTTTGACAAGAAGATTTTTTAAGATTTCCTCATTTTTTCACTTTGGTTGCCATGGCAACCAGAGTTCTGCATTGTTTCAAATTCTTTGAACAACTTTGAAAGAGCTTGACCCAAGGAACATTCTTGTGAAGTTTGGTTGCAATCCAGCCAGTGGTTTTGGAGAAGAAGATGTTTGAAGAAATTGTTGACGCACAACGCACGACGGACGCCGGACAAAGACCGACCACAAAAGCTCACCTTGAGCACTTTGTGCTCAGGTGAGCTAAAAAGCGCGAACAAACCTACGGCCACATTTTCTATACCAATAATCATTACTACTTTACTAGCTATTGTGTATAAAAGTGATGCCTTATTATTTTGACTGAAATTTCACCTATATTTGCCTGGGTTATGTTCTTGTTGGTTGAATTCGTTGTTAGTTCTTTAACGGATCTACAAATTGCTGTGTTGCTCCATGTAACATAATTATTTCATCTCTGATCTCTGACTGATGAGGTTATGGAACACATGAACTCAAGAACTCTAGCTAACTTGGAGCAAAGTACAGTGGAGAATCTGTTATTCTTTCCCAATAAACGCGTTTACGCTAAAACTATTATTTGCAGTGCAAACAGTTTGGAGCCAGATCAGACGCCGGGTAACCCGGCGTCGGATCAGGCTCCAAACTGTTTGCCACCAAGATAAGCATGAAATATCAGAATTGTCCAAAAGATGTTCTTTTCTACGTTTTAGTGCTTTGCGTTTGCGTACGTTTGCGTTTAAACGGGAAAGAATAACAGAGTCTCCACTGTAGTTGAAGCATAAAGATTTTAGTATTTGAATATTTTCTCTCTATATAATATCTTAAGCTCTGGATGTCTCTCAGGAAAAAAAATGAAATTCTTTTATTTCCAAATGCAGTGTGCTTTCAGATGAACCTTCTCCCCAATCGCTTGGAAAAGAAACTTGCCCTAGGTCTTGCATCGGTTTGATTTGTCGATCGTTTGCACGGCGTAACATGTAAGTTAATATTTGTTATCTCTCCATAAACCAATTCTCCTGTCGCTCAATTTGCAAAAAAGCACGTGTGAATTACCACTCATCTTATCATGTCATCTCATTCCTTCAATTATCCAAGTTATACAGAATTCTCGGCCTTGATCAGACACCGAGAAACGGTAGCGTATCCGTATTACACAGATCAACATTGTCTTGAACTTAAGAAGGTTGTTGTTTTTACAAGGACTCTCTAAAAATAAATTTTAATTCGCGAATTTGAAGCAGACGACAGGTGTAAACCAGAAGCGTACACGTTTTGTTTATGGGTTCTGAATCAGAACTGCACTCGAACATGGATTAAGTCGACTGTCGAACATACTGTATTTCAAAGTTAAAACTTGCCGAAGCCAAGTTTTAACTTTGAAACACGGATATGTTCGACTAAAGCTATCTCTAGTTATCGAAAGTCAACACAAGGCATACATGTAAGTTCGAATTAGCGGCTAGTTCGAGTTACCGATGCTTCGACTGTATATCACAGGTGAAGGTCAACAGGTGCTTGTAAATTGTTGTCAACACTAGATCTTAATGGCAGATTTACCTTCACACTTTTCTCAGATTTTCTTATAAATCATGGTTACCTGAACGCTTCAGACAAAAGCCTCTGTTTACTTGTGTTAACTTCAGCACGTTATAAGCCAATTGTGATAACGGTGTTGAAAACAGTGTGGATCCAGAAGAGGCATTGAGTAACTCAGAGGTCCAGACAGTTTGAGACTCTGGTGAGGTTTCCACAAAGAATTGGCAGAAAAAGCAACTGTGAGATTGCAGCAGAAGACGAGTATTGTAGAAGAAACCTTTCTACCATTCTTAACCCTTTCCCCAATAGAAGCGCCTTTTAGCCGATATGATTTATTCATCCGCTGAAGAAAATAGTTCCAATTTAATCAGCAATGAATATGTATTATAGGGAATATTTTCTATATTATAGCACATGATAGCTTAAAACAGGCTGAAAGTAAAGCAGAATGCGCCCTAAGGCGCATTCTGCTTTACTTTCAACCTGCTTTAAGTAGTCACCTATCTTAAGTACTAGAAATAGGCTATCAGGTAAAGGGTTAAGGTTACCTGTTAACTATATAGATCTAATACTATTAAAGTTAACTGTTTTAAATTTTATTTTATTTCTGACTAGGATCCAAATGGCATTTTCCGAAACAATTAAACATTATATAGTACCGAGGCAGTAAATCTGTCAAATTTCAAACAGGAAATTAAAAAAAACCACCAAACATTTTATTGGCATTGGGTAGATATAAACAAAACAGAACAGAACAGAACAGAATTTTATTTCACGTAAA
The DNA here is from genome assembly GCA_922989275.2 of Gari tellinella. NCBI lineage: Eukaryota > Metazoa > Mollusca > Bivalvia > Cardiida > Psammobiidae > Gari > Gari tellinella. The sequence goes on from OV277860.1 coordinate 56,290,533, forward strand.
CTTTACAGTTTCTAGTGAGTATAAACGGATTGTGTCGCTGTACCAATTTTAAACGTAGTACTCGGTTAAACATATACGATATTTCCATAAGTATTTTTGCATGTAATTATATAATATTGCAAAACATTTCAAATAACCTTTTGTATGACTTTTTTCAATTTCAAATATCTAGAAACGAGAATCAAACAGTTTGGACTTAGACGTCGAATGACACGGTGTCGGAGTCTGGATTCATACTATTTGCAAAATGTGTCAAGTCGTAGTGAGCAGCTTATACGTTAACCCATTTATGCCCAGTGGATTATTCCATGTTTATATATTGGATTAGTCCATTTTTTATCAAAGGGATGCCTAGTCAAAATTTTCAATTTCATTTTGTTTTATATTGAAATTCCTATCAGAAACAGTGTAGACTCTGATCAGACGCCGCATAGTGCGGCGTCTGATCAGAGTCTACACTGTTTGCCTATGTCCCATATATGGGATTGTAGGCACAAATGGGTTAATGGTGGAGGGCCGGTACAGTTTTTGTAATTTATTGTGGTAAATCTGCCTTTATAGCTGACAACACATCATTCCTATCTGATGAAGCACACTTTTACCAGCCTGAACATAAACTTTTTGATATATATGCGAACAGTGTAAATCGACATTGAACAGCGAGAAACTCAGAATATGGTAAGAAACAAAGATACATGGTAATGCCTGTTCTTCAAAAGAAGAAACTAACCAATAACTGTACGAAACATTAATTTTGATTGTACCTTTATTGCAACATATAGTATAAAGAGTCAAGTATTTTTCATAATGGACAGTTTTTTGCAATACCTAGATTATCAAAAGTGGAAAACGCTATATCTGATTAAATCTTAGAATTAGATATTACCCACTTTACCACAAACCTTCAGCGATTCATGGGACAATTTTGATAACATTTGAAAACAGTTTGGATTCGGTTGAGACGCCGAGTTACTCGGCGTCTCAACTGAATTCAAAATGTTTTATGACAAAGAAAAATTGTTAAGAAATTGCAGAAATACCCATACGTTGGTATGTGCTGCAGACGAGACAAATTTGGCAGACGAAAACCAGTAAGACCTTGATAAGGGTTAGTAATTAAATTGTAGCAAGCGATTATGGTAAACTTCACGTGACAAGTAGGGCTAAAGTGGAATATATATTACTACGATGTCTGAGAGTTTGTAGTCTGTTCTGAGTGCCTCGTTTGTCGATTCTACAATGTAGGTCCTTAGTAAATCAAAGTTTGAACTATCATTTAAACTTTAAAATGCTATGAACGAATTGGCAGTCATTTGCAATCACTTTGGATTCATATCAGACGCCGAGTAACTCGGCGTCTGATCTAAATCCAAACTGTTTGACCTTCATTTAAGAGTTTCATTACCTAAAAATGAAGACGTTTGAAAATTACTATTTTAGCAGACGACAATTTTAGGACAGACAATATAATACATGTAGCAGATTGAGGGTATAGGTGAAGGGTGCCTAAAGGATAGCCCAGGGATTTAACTTCAAAGCGACTTTTCGCCTTGTATTTTAGATCTGAAATGACACTCTTAAGCGTTTCTCTGTATCTATTCAAGAGAAAGTTTGATAAACAAACTCAATGTTTAATTTAGCTCTGGGTAGACTTATAGTGCATATTTGGTATTAGGTACATTCAGAATGGCTTTAACCCATTACCCCATAGCCTGATTCTAGTTTTGAAAATAGGTGACCACTTACAGCAGGTTGAAAGTAAAGCAGAATGCGCATTAAGGCGCATTCTGCTTTACTTTCAGCCTGCTTTAATATATATTTACTAGGATTCAGAAATAGTTCTTCTAATACATATTCATGACTACATGTATATAAATTGGAACTATTTTCTACAGTGGAGGAATAAATTAAATGCGAAAACTGGCGTATTTATAGGGTAATGGGTTAAACAGTATAGTCTCATTTATACGGCCTCTCAAACAGATACTAAAGGCAGATGTCAGATTAAAGTAAAACAGAGAGTTCCATCTGGAACTTTCTAATTAATGTTCGCCTTGCTTTAAGTTGCCACCTTACTTAGAGAAGGAAAACAAGTATGATTGGAGTCGTAGTCATAGAAATATTAGAACTTTTATTTTCATGATATACATGTATTTATCAACATGCCAAATACTAGAGTAGCCAATACGGCTAATGTATGTTTATATACATGTACAAGAGAAACTCGATAATTCGAACTCGCGTTAGTCGAACATACCCATATTTCAAAGTTAAAATGTGGTTAACTTTGAAATACGGGTATACTCGACTTAGCACGATTGATATATCGAAATTAAACTTATGAAATATTGGTACGACCGATTTAGACAGGTCGAAGTATCGAGTTGCGACTACATACTTGTCTCAATGATCTTAAAACATGCTTTGTCGTTATATTTGTGGGCAAAAGTTTTAGATGAGAGCTTCGACTGTAAACTTAATAGTGATTAAGGCCTATCATTCATCGTGCATATTATTTCAAGCGATTTAAATCCTATACTGTTTAGTGCTGTAACTTGAGGACACACCCTGGTGAGGACAAGCCGGACCTTCAAAGGACACTTGTGTTTTTCAAAGATGACCCCTGTCGGAGAACAATGTCCAAATTGAGATGTATGGTTTTATAATGACGCCCCATCTCACACTCTGTAAACGGAAATCTCTGGTGTGAAAAATGGGGTGGTCGCATCAATTACACGCATTCCTGCATTAAGCCGGGGTCGAAAGATGTTGGGTGCGAATCATAAAAAACGACTACTGTATCGCGGTGAATTCGTAGGGTGATTTTATGTTATAAGTAACAAGGATTACCTTAAACCCTTTCACAGCCTTAATATCGTCTGCTTAAATTTGCCACCCTTTCATTTATCCAATTTAGTTGTTTGTGATTTTGTGCATTTTTGACAGAAGGAATTAATTAGTGAGATTTTGGATTTAATCAGAAACCCCCAGTTATTTGGCGTCTGATCTGGATCCAAATTTTTACCAATAAAGTCCAATGCAATTAATAAGTCCGCCATATGTTTGACAAAAAGGTGGGTACGTCACACAAATCACACTGAATAACACAAAACGCCCACAAAATCGTTTCTCTTCAAACACGTGCGTTTGAGCCCTTTCATACTATATATTGTATCCTTAAACCCTTTTAGCGCCGTTATTTCGTCTGCTTTAAAAAAATGTAATAATTTTTATTTTAAAGTAAATTTAAGCTGTTTGATTGAAGAAATATTGATACGAGTGCCAAACAGTTTGGATCCTGAGCAGACGCCGCGTAATGCGCCGTCTGATCAGGATCCAAACTGTTTGCAAAAACCAGTCAAGTCGCTATCGGCAAGCAGAGGGTTAAATTTAACAGAACAGAAATGTTAAATTTAACCATCACAATACATGATAGGTGTTAAAGTGAGTTTTCACCCAGAATGAAAGCCAGTGTTATTTATGAATAAGATTACAAAACACAAACATGCTTTTATAGTGAAATTTAACTTTTAAATAAATCACCTGTCATCAAAGGGCATTAAAACGAATGTTAACGTAACATCCGTTTGATCTGTCCGTGAATGCGCTTCCCCTCCCCTTTATAGTAAACCATTTCCTTTTATGTATCATTATTTAATACGCTTTACGGGATAAATGAAAGTTTATTACGAGCTTCAAACATAACAATCTAGTTTATAAATTATATTTAAGTGAAAAAAAGTTATATATGGAAAGAAAAGGCCTTGAAATCGTGTCCATCTCAGATAAAATCATTTTTATTACATGAAGACTTTATGATATGTGGCATCTTACTTATTTCAAACTACTCGTACATGTATGTTTTCACTAGCTTATAGTTGACTTTGTTTAAGCACGTGACAGCTTTAAAGACATTGAAAGTAGAGCAGATATACCTCTTACAGGAGAATTCTGCACTTGTCTTGCTTAACCCTATCTTTCTCATTGACGCCAAAAAACGCGTTTGCAAACAGTTTAGATCCTGATCAGACGCCGCGTAACCCGGCGTCTGATCAGGATCCAAACTGTTTGACATTTTTCTAAAAGAAATCAGTCATACTGCCATAAATTAAACGTTGAAACGATATTGCAGACAATAATATTGAAGCAGACGACAATGAAACGGTGAAGGGGTAAACATCTCACGTTTAATTTGGCAGTGAAAGAGTTAAAACAGCCACACGCTCTAAATATCTGACACCAAACGTGGCTTGCTCAGAATGACAGGGCTGTCATAAGTTGATCATAAAAATCCTAAGATTTCAAATTTCAATTTTTCAGACGCAATTTTACTAATCGTACCTTTACCCCATAGTCTGTTTCTTGTTTTGAAGACACATGACTGCTTAAAACAGGTTCAAAGTAAAGTAGAATTCTGCTTTACTTTCAGACTGTTTTAAGCTACGATCTACTAGGATAAAAAAATCCGAATACTTAAGAAAAAACCCGGAGAAATGGCAGCCCTGGAATGAGTGTAAGGATGGTTTTACTGTCATATATGTCACACAGTGCTTCTTCCCTACAACGGTCCTCCAAACAACGATTCCCTCCCGTTACAACAAAACTTGCTGCTGTTCCCAAAACAAGACAATTATGCCAAACCCTTTTACCCATTTAATTTCTTCTGCTCTTTTGCTTAAAATTACTTAAAATTTCTCAATATTGTATAATAAATAATGAGTGGCTACATTACAAGGGTTGGCGAAGACAATAAGACCTTGATAAAATAAAAGCGACGATTTTAATGAATGGTCACATCAAAAGGTCTGGTGAAGACCTCAGATTTTTATGCTGAAAAGTATCCAAATCGTAGTGTTCTGTAGGGTACGATTTAGACAAATGATGTACAGTGCTCCCTCCCTACAACGGCCCTCCGAACAACGAATCCCTCCTTACAGCGACCCTTGACGCTGTTCCACAAACAAGACAATTATGTCTAACACTTTAATTGCTGCAATATCGTCTACTTAAATTTGTCGTCTGCTTTTATTCTCAAAGTTACATACTGGACATTTTGATAGAAGAAGCATCATTTAGAGTGGCAAACAGCTGGAATCCCGATCAGACGCCGCGTCACGCGGCGTCTGATCTGGATTCTAGCTGTTTGCAAATGTAAGCCTTTTTCCCTCCTTTAAACGACTCCCGTCGCACACATTCTTCGTCTCCCATTGGGTGTCGCAGTAGAGAGACAGAACTGAACATGTATACATGTACATATTATTAGCTAATGTTGTGAGTTCTGCATCCACTTGAGCAGCTGTACTTTAAGAGGTAAACACAACCTATTTTGTCCAAAAATGTTTGGTTTGCCAACCTGGTCTGCATTTATTATTTACCGGATAAAAGAGGCGACATGGCTGAAATTGATGGCGCGACACCAGGCGACATTTGTCACCTGTCACCTGGATTGTGAACTTTGTTACTTTTAAACTCTTAGTTTGGGGACAAAGCCAAGAGTTCACATGAGGACAGACATTTGGGTCTAAGAAAATGTTGGTTAGGTCAGCATGTGCAGATTCAGGACAGGGGTAATGTAGAAAGATCCTGTGGTAGATTTCTGCTTTACTTTTATTCCTATTTAATAGACATCTGTCTTAAGATATATATATATACTGTATACATGTATATACGAGTGTACATGTACAAGCTTACCAAATAAATAACCGAAATTTATGATACTTTACACTAAGCTTGACCGAACATTCTCTTAGTTACGGCATCACTATTGGTAAAAACAATGATTGTTTCTCTCTTTGGAACAGTTTACCCTTTAACTCTTAGTGCTTTAATATTCACAGACTAGACTTTAAGTTAAAGTCTAGTCTATGAATATTAAACCATTACCACATAGCCTGTTTCTAGTATTGAAGAAAGGTGACCACTTAAAGCAGGTTGAAAGTAAAGCAGAATGTGCCTTAAGGCACATTCTGCTTTACTTTCAGCCTGCTTTAAGCCAAACTCTTCTAGATTATAGAAAGTATTTCTGATAGTACATACTTATGAATGTTTAGATGAAAACTAATTTCTCTGATGGAGGAATAAATTAAAGGCGTTAAATGGCGTATTTATGGGATAATGGGTTCAAGCACTACCAAATAACGGAGTCGATGTAAAATGAAAGAAACACACTTACAGTGGGGAAAACAGTTTTCTTGCCCGTTTTAATGTAACTAAACGCAAACAAAAAATCATAATAAAATAATGAAAACGACTCTTTTTACAAATGTTCTCGATTTGTTTTGAAATGCGTGACACACAGTTTGGAATCAGACCAGACGCCGATTTTGTCGGCGTCTGAGATCTGTCATAAAACTGTTTGCAAAACATCATTGTCTTTAACACAAACGCGCTCATTGGGAAAGAATAACGTATTCTCCACTATACAGGACTCCAGATAAGGGGCTATTTCAAAATCTAAAATCTTTATCTATCAATTAAATAGTAACATAATATGATTTGGTGGTAAAATGAGTGAGAAAGTGTTGGATTTGTTCAAATTACCCCCTTTTATCTGTAGCCTTGACTAGACTTTAATAGCACGGTCAATATTTGAAGCAATTTTAAATCTCAATCGTAATGAAATTTTGGAAAACCGTTATTTTATAAATATTTAGTCAAATATTGTTCACAATTAAATCTCGTTAAGAAAGATTAAACTTTCGACCTTTGCCATTTGATACTTACTAATTTCCAAATGAAACCCCAAAATATATTATACCCTTATCATTCTATTCAAAATATGTTTAAACATTTGCAAACGGTTTAGATCCTGATCAGACGTCGAGTAACTCGGCGTCTGATCAGGATCCAAACTGTTGGACACTCGTTTATATATTTTCCTCATCGAAATATGACATTCATGAAAGGTTTGAGCCATTTCGCATATGACATTTTTAGCAGACGACAAATGAATATTGTATGTGTTTAACCCTTTCACTGCCATGACGTCATCCGCAATAAAAAATGGCCGTCTGCTTCGCCTCTTATATTTAAATTTCATGTATTTCTAACGTAAGAAATATTGAAAGAGTGTCAAACAGTTTTGGATCCTGATCAGACGCCGCGTTACGCGGCGTCTGATCTGGATCCAAAACTGTTTGCAAATATTCATGGTACTCGGATTAACCTTTTCACTCTTATTGACGCTTAAAAGCGTTTCTGCAAACAGTTTGATCAGGATCAAAACCGTTTGACACTCATTTTGAAATTTCTTCAGTCATTATTTTTAATTTTTTACATTTGAAACGACATTGTAAACAACAAAATTGAAGCAGACGACAATAAAGCGGTGAAGGGTTAAACATCTCCCGAATACTTTGATCATGAAAGGGTTAAGGCATTGAAGGGGTTATAAGAAACAGTAAGGCGGCGGGTGCTTATTTGAACAGCGGGCTCTATATTTGCCGAGTATTAATGACTGCTTTTCGTAAACAATAGTTATTCTAAAGTTTGTATAAAAGAACGATGATTTTGCCCATTGCAATATAAGTCCGGTGACCTTATGAACTTATACGTTAGAGAAGTGATTGACAGTAAGCCCATGTTTAGTCCTAAATTAAAATACCCAGGACCCAATTTAACCTACAATCAAATTAACCCCCTTCACTGCCTTTACCCCGAGTGTAATGGTTATTTGCAAACAGTTTGGATCCGGATCAGACGCCGCGTAACTGATCAGTATCAAAACTGCTGTTTGAAACTCATTAATGCGTTCAATTTATTCTTACAGTGGAGAATCTGTTATTCTTTCCCGTTTAAACGCAAACGTACGCAAACGCACGCAAACGCAAAGCACTAAAACGTAGAAAAGAACAACTTTTGGACAATTCTGATATTTCATGTTTATCTTGGTGGCAAACAGTTTGGAGCCTGATCAGACGCCGGGTTACCCCGGCGTCTGATCTGGCTCCAAACAGTTTGGAATAAAAATAATAGTTTGAGCGTAAACGCGTTTATTGGGAAAGAATAACAGATTCTCCTCTGTATACTGATTTAAATTTGAGAAATTACAGCAGAAGACAGTTGTTTAACCCATTACCCTCTAGACCGCTTCTAGTTTTGAAGATACATGTATACATGTATGACCGCTTAAAGCAGGTTAAAAGTAAAGCAGAATGCGCCTTTAAGGCGCATTCTGCGTTACTTTCAGTCTGCTTTAAGTAAATAGAAAATATTTCTTATGATACATGTTCATGACTATATACATTTGAACGGTTTTCTTCAGTCGAGGAATAAATAAGAGGCGTCAAAATGCGTATCTATGGGGCATTGGGTTAAATAAGATTACGTCCTGGCAAGACTGCGAGCATCTATTTTCCTTTTACAATCAAACTGACGATCCAAAAGATCCAAAAGATGACGAATTACCCCGTGTGTCATAGGAAGCAGCTTAATAAGAACAAAATAAAAAACCCTTTCTAAAACAATATTCATGCAGTTTAGATAGACGGTACTTTTTATATATGTAGAAGTCATCTTCAGTGATTTTACGGATAAAACATGAACAGTTAAAACTCAATTATTACGATCATCAATATAAAAAAGGTTTACATTTATTTAGACTAGATGCAGGTGACCGTTTCAGCCATCACGGCAAACTATAGCGATGAGTCCAATCGTTATTTTCCTGTGAAAAGTATGAGTCCTCTGGTCAGGGTATGCACTGTTTGTGATTTTTCAATTGTATTGTCAAAAAACACTAAATACTCAAACATGGACTGAGCTTCATTGGATATAGGCATTTTACATTTGATATTTCAAGAGGAATCAGTTAAAGCATGGTTGAACTGAAGCAGAAAGTATCTTCTTCAATCGTGCATTACTCAGCCACCTGTTCATTAAACCAAACTATTTATTTCATCGTCGTTAGGTCGGGATTTTACTACATGTATGTACTTTTTACTTGTGAAAAAATAAGCTGAATCATGGATCCTACTGTGACAGATTTGTACAGGGGTGGAACGAACATTATACAGTCACGCTTGTAGTCAGCGATCAGTCAAGGGACGGTGAATAAGACAGGAGGACACTTAATACAGAATGATGCAACGCAAAACGAAAGCAATCAAGAAAGATCCCGTAAAGGAGCATCACTTTAGTAATCACATTTCTGTTATACATTGAAACTTATTTAAGCAGCCATTCTTTTAAACATACAGGAACATATCTTGAGCCAGGTGACAGCTTAATGCAAAACAAGTGTAAAGCAGAAAGCTCCTTTAGGAGCTTTCTGCTTTACGTTTGTTATGTATTAAGCTTTAAAATGCATTCAAGTATGCCAATGCAACATCTCTTTAGTGGCAACTTAATAGAGGTTTAGTAGTATAATAATCTTCTTTATCGAGTGGTTGTTTATTACAGGTCTGACTGTAACCACGACCAATTACTGTGGTAGGTATTCGAGTTATCTGTGGATTTCTCTAATCCTGTTTGCCACGCGAGTCACTCTGACTGAATACGAACCCTTAGTGCTCAGAACGAGACTTTGATCCGTATTTGCAAACAGTTTTGATCTTGATCAGACGCCGCGTAACGCGGCGTCTGATCAGGATCCAAACCGTTTGTTACTTGGATAGTGTGACTGGAAATGTATTACGGAATTAAATAATGCACATTTTCAACAAAATAACAGTTTTTAGTTGACACTATTTGGTGGCCTTCAAATAGTTAAAGTACAGATGACAGTATTTATGTCCTTTCTAAAATGCCTCCGAAAAATGGCTGGATTTGGCAAAAAAGTTTTAATTCAAATCAAACTAGATGATTGGCATCCAGCTGTAATCTTAAGGTCTAAATCCCAAAATGTCTGTCTATTTGTTCCTAGAATTGAGAAAGCTTAAGCAGAAGACAATGTCACTAATGTTCGCAGACGATATCCAGAAGCAGAAGATTCTCTCATTGACGATGTAAGGATAAAGCTTTTTAAAGACTTAGATGATCACGTGACTATACGATTATGGTAAAACACCTAAGTCACGGCCAGAGTGACATACGTAGTTAACACCAGTACCAGGTACAAACCACAGGCTTATAAGCCTCACTCTAACAGCCTTAACGCCATGACGATATGAGCTTTAAACAACTTTCGTCTGCTTTCATTTTGTAAACATAACATTTAGGTACTTTGGTTTAAGAAATATTAAAATGAGTGCCAAACAGTTTGGATCATGATAAGAAGACGCGTAACAAGCTGTTTGTCATTCGTCATTAAGTTCTTCTGTCAAAATGTCCATAATGTAACTTTGAGAAAAAGATAAGAAGACGATTTCAAGCAGACGATATAGCAGCAGTAAAAGCGTTAGCAATAATTGTCCTGTTTAGGGAACTGCGACCAGGGTCGTTGTAAGGAGGGAGTCGTTGTTGGGAGGGCCGTTGTTTGGAGATAACACTGTACATTTAAAGAGTCGATGTTACCCTATTTACTGCCGAACTTTTCGGTTTCTAACTGGTCGTTAGCGTTTCGTGTTGTAAATTTTAATTGTTGATCATATCTCTGCAGAAACATTTAACTCAGTGTAAAACAGTTTAGATCCTGATCAGTAGCCGAGTTACTCGGCGTCTGATCAGGCTCCAAACTGGTTTACAAACACATGTACCAGTGTTATTGCGATTGATAGTGACATGGTTAAAACCCACGGTGTTGAAGACTCGGCCGTGAACTTTTGACCATACCCTGTTAAATTAAAATTAACTCAACACAATTTGTAATCAATTTAAACAAATTTGCGACGAGTCCTCGACGTTCGTATTGTATAGAGCTAAGATGTCAAAATATTGACAGAGATAATTGGAGGAATGGGACAAATTAGACAAAATGATGCACATGTTTTGACAGATTCACACCTTTTATACAGTTCGCTGACCATTCGAACTTTAGTCGGAGTCGACGGAAATAGCTACAGTGGAGAATATGTTATTCTTTCCCGTTTAAACGCAAACGTACGCAAACGCAAAGCACTAAAACGTAGAAAAGAACAATTTTTGGACAATTCTGATATTTCATGTTTATCTTGGTGGCAAACAGTTTGGAGCCTGATCAGACGCCGGGTTACCCGGCGTCTGATCTGGCTCCAAGCTGTTTGCACTGCAAATAATACTTTTAGCGTAAACGCGTTTATTGGGAAAGAATAACAGATTCTTCACTGTAGGTTGCACATTTCAAAATGAAAACAAAGTGCTGACTATATAATTTTGGACTGCACGTCAAAAGGGGAAGAATAAAATGTTTTCTTTGAAAGAAAATTGAAACTCTCAAGGTGAAAAGAGAGTCTTAACGATGTCAAAAAGTCACGGCTGTTAACATACTTGTTCGTTTAATCTAGATTGAAAAGGGAGTTTGAAGAACAGTGAATATTCAGATGAGATGTCGCATTATGCATCTCATCAGGGTCTACACTGTTTGACAAAATGTTTGTGCTAGATACGTTCGTTTACAAAGTAGGGATGTATCACTGACAATGCTAAAGTTGTAACTATGGCTGATAAACAGTAATTTTCATAGAAAACAATGCAGACCCGTGCAAACTTGGCTGTAATACCTGCCAAAACGACAGCGTTCGTGCCTAGTATAGGCCGATTTTTTCACCCGGCAGTGCGGAGCTAATCTTTGGCAAAATAAACTAATTTACTTTTGATTTAAAGGGGCAATAGGTGTAGTTCCATATTATATCGTTATTGCCCGAAATGTATGCGTGCATCTATGTGAAAAGGTATGTACAGTCCCCCTCTCTACAAAAACACTCAACGGGAAACAAAGCTTGCGTGCGTTGTTCGGAGGGAGTTGTTATAGGGAGATACAATTAAGACTTGGTTTACATTTGCAAACAGCTTGAATCCAGATCAGACGCCGCGTAACGCGGCGTCTGATCTGGATTCAAACTGTTTTTCATTCTTCATTATATTCCTTCTGTCAAAATGTCCACTAATATGTAATGTTGAGAAAAAACGGCAGACGACAACGGTGAATTCCGATAATAAAAGAGCGTGCTGTCGCCACCAAAGTTGAAAGACAAACTCCGCCCTGCCAGGTCAATAAAATCGGTGCATACGTTAAATAATCGCTAGGGTAATTATGAGATTGTTACGAGATTGTACGTACTCATGACAAATAAACGTCGTACTTACATTCTGTTTCATATCTGTCTCCAGTTTTGAAGAGTATCCAAACTCGCAGACCTCCTTCACCCCTCTCTCAGCGTACTCGCCGTAGTTCCAGATGAAATAGTCATTTGTATGGGTGGCACCAACGATGTTGGACCAATGCAGCAGGAGAGCGTCTATAAATAGAAACAGATTTGTAGAAGACAGTCTTAAATAACCATCCGGGCAAACACTTTTTCTGTAATAAGAAACAATTTGTAGAAGGGGGTGTAAAATAGTAATATATTGTAGAACAGGGCGTCTAAAAACAAACAGTTTGTAAATTAAAACAAATACTAGTAGTTAAGCAGACTCCGTGTGAGTATTAACAATTATTGCCGCGAAATATACGAATATATATATTATACTATCAATCGGAACCAGTCTTACAATACAGTTTAGAGGACACAAGTTAAGCAGAGTACTGCTAAATGTGTTTTTTGCTTGACGTTCATTTTGGATTAGAGCATTCACACTTACCCTGACAAGCCTTACAACAATAACATATACAGTTTGACACGTATACCAATGTTTTTTAAGTACAAACAGTTTAATAACCCTTTCCCCGATAGCCTTTTTCTAATTTTGAAACCAAATGATCACTTAAAGCAGGTTAAAAGTAAAGCAGAATGTGCCTTACGGCACATTCTGCTTTACTTATAGTCTGGTTTGTGCTACCACCTACTATGATAGAGTAACTATTTCTAATGGTACATGTTTATAACTGTATAAATTGGAACTATTTTCTTCAGTGGATGAATAAATTAAATGTGCTAAAAGGTGCTTCTATGAGGGAAAGGGTTAAAAAAAATCAAAAAGTTAATGGAGAAAAGCAGATGGAAAAATATAAGCAGACGATATTATGGCAGTGACTATGTTTGATGGGTTATTACGTTATAACTGATAGTGATAGGGAAAATACTAATTTTAAGATCAATATTTCTTCAATGAAGTACATACTTATATATGTGCGTCATTTAAGTGTCTATATGCATCTATTTATGTTTTGAGATATGCATCGAAAAGATTACTCATTTTATTATCAGAAAAATATATTTGTTAGATAACATCCGATAAAATCGATATCAAAGAAAGCATTTTTGCAGTGGTTGTTTTATTCGAAATCGCAAACGGTTTAACCTACGTTTCGTCCCATTACATCTTCGAGGCCTACGAGACCGAAAACCCCTTGCACTTTAAACAGATTCGACCCATCTACATGCATAAAGCCTTTTTGTTCAATTAATGGAATATTAATGTGATCGGGCTTAATTATCTGTAGGAGTGGAAATGGTGATCAGACATCAAAGGGTATGCGCATCTACTTATTGGAAATCCTGTCGTCAAACGAAGCATTGCTTGCAAAAAAATAATCACACTAATATGCTTTTGCTTTCGTCATTTCCCGCTCATTTTGATTGGACCGTGTAACTACAAACAGTACATGTAGGTACATGTGTAGTGTACACTCTTCCTGTTAACATCTATGGCTTTTTTAATTTATTCAAAATGCGTAGCTGTCTAATGATCGATGAATGTTAAGCTTTAACCCATTACCCCATATCCCGTTTCTAAATCTGAAGACAGGTGACCACTTAGAGCATTCTGCTTTACTTTCATCCTACTTTAAGCTGTAATCTTTTCTCGATTTTAATTTTGAGCTAACAAAGTGCGGTTATAAATGTTGCATTAGATACCTTGAAAAACAACATGATGTAAATATTATACAAAATGTCATTTAAAGAACCTCGAAAAAAGCAATGACAGGATGATGCACTTAAATCTGTTCTCATTAATTACAAAGATGTTTTATACAGTAATGTCCCGTTTTAATATCTCTTAATAATCTTTGTTATTTTCGTTGGCAAATAGCTGGTAAAATATGGGTGGCAATAAAGCACATGCTTCCTTTAGTAGCTTTCTGATTTATTGTCATACTGCTTTAAACTGCATTTTTCTACTTCCAATGTTTTCATCAAATATTCACATGATTGCGGTATAACTGAACGTCACTGTAGATACGAACATACGGCTTGAGATGGCACGCTTTGAAAAGCATGCCTAGTTGGTTGCAGGTCTTGCCAAGATGTGTCTTTAATCTGAGCATTAAATGTCAGCTCCAGACTTCACATCCAGTAAATTATATTCGCACTTCATGCTTTGAACTGTGACTGTTCAGGATAAAACGGTCATAAAATCTGAATTCCACAAGAACGTTGAAGCTTGGATAATGAACTAGCGGCGTGTCTGTTTTATTGCACTGCTTACCAATGATCAACAACACGAACCAACCCCCCAGATATGGCATACAGTAATACCTCTATTTAATAACACTCCAAATCAATTAATTATTGGATATCTTTGACACGTGACAGCTTAATGCAGTACAAAAATAACACAGAAAGCTCCTTTCGGAGCTTTCTGTGTTAATTTTGTACTACATTAAGCAGCCTCCAGTTTTAAAATATCACAATTCGTTCTCTCTAGTACGTCGATAAAGAGACATCGCACTGCATTACAGTATAAGTTTTGTGCAAAAGAAATGTGGGCGGTCTGACGCAATACATTTAATAAAGTTATGATGGCGTTTGGTTAATATGTTTCAATTCATAAGTCACCATCTTTTTAATCAACGTACTGTATCGAACATGTTTGAATTAATTACAGTATTTTGTAGTATGTTTTGTATTGATAAAACATTAACATCTCGCGCTGAAATAACTACGAGAATGCAGATACATGTATAACGAACATGTTTTTCTTTTGCAAGATGAAAGTAAAGCAGAACATCCTACAGGGGCTTTAATCCTGTCATTGTCATATTTATCGTAAGGTTTGTACTTGTCACCGTCATATTGTGGCCTGATTCAATATTGTTGTCTGCAATATCGTTTCAAAATTAAATTTTAAGGCAGTATGACTGGCAAAATTTCGAAACGAGTGTCAAACAGGGTTGATCCTAATCAGACGCTGCGTTACGTGGCGTTTGATCAGGATCCAAACTGTTTGAAACGACGCTGTTTGGCGCCATTGGCAGTGAAATTATTAACCCTTTGAACCCTAGTCCCGCATATAGGCGTCCTTTTCAAACAATGTACATGTGAATAGAACACTTGTCCTGTGCAAACAGTGAAGACCCAGATCAGAGGGCTCCGAAAGGAGCCCTCTGATCAGGGTCTTCACTGTTTGTCATAATGCCAAACATTGACAAAAACAACCCTTAAAAGTCAGAAATGGACTAGACTAAAATGGAAACTGGAATTGTCCATTTACAGTTTCAGGGAGGAAAGAGTTAAGCTATGGCACGTGTTCAACTCTATAAGTGATATGGTTTTAGAGAGGTCATCATGGTTCGATATTACCATTACTCATAATCTTAGAAGTAAGTAAACTTTAAAAGTAAGAACATTGTACATAGAGAGAATATTGACTTTTGTACTTACTTCGGCCAGAGGGGAAGTTTTTAGGGTGTGTCTGTCGGGACCACAGCCCCTTGAACTCCATGTTGTATCGGGCTTCGCCACACGCACAGCATTCTGGAATATCGTTGGCAGCCGAGGCATCTCCAAGGAGTTTGGTTTCGTCTGGAAAGAAACACATAGCAACAATGTATTGTAATGCCATATATATTTCATATACCATCAATGTTAAGTTGTATTTCCCCTATTTAAAAAATGGATAATATTTAATGAGGGATTAAAGTCAAAATAGAAAGATCCTAATTATTTGACAAACAGATAAAGTAAATCATAAGCAATAAAAAAGTCCACGTCCTACCTTATAATGCACGGACGGCGCATACGTTTCGATTAATTTAAAAGCAACAAAAATAACGCATTCCCTTCTGTACAGTGAATGGCAAGGTCAATGTCAAGGTCAAAGTCAATGTCAATTATTATCGAAAACAAACAGTAGAAAAGCCATACAATAAAACTTGTCTATTACGATCACTTAAATGAAGGCAAATTGAGTGTATAAAGACAGATTAAAGCTTAAAGAAAGAAAGAAGTAAAACAGGAAGCTCCTACTTTGATCATGCTTTAAGCAGCAACCTGCCTCAAAACACCTAATAATCAACACAATTTAACCCTTTCATTCTCAATGACGCTAAAAGCGCGTTTCCAAACAGTTTGGATCCTGATCAGACGCCGCGTTACGCGGCGTCTGATCAGGATCCAAACTGTTTGACACCTGTTTTGAAATTTCTTCAGCCATACTGCCTTACTTTTTTTTTTTACTTTGAAACGACATTGCAGACAACACAAATGAAGCAGAAGACAATGAAACGGTGAAGGGGTAAAAATCTCACGACAATAGTGAGAGTGAAAGGGTTAATGTTGGCAGTAGAAAGTGTCCACTGTACTAAGCTGATAATTGCTTCCCTGTGTCAACATTGTACTTTTGTTTTACTCTCAGAGTAAGTATTTGTTTATCATTTTCATGGAACCAGAGTAGAACTATCAAGACATCTATAGACATATTCAGTTACCGTGATATTGCCTGTCACCATGGCAGGGCTGTCATTTCTCCGAGGTTTTTCGGAAAACTTCGGATATTTATCCTAGCAGATGAAAGCTCAAAGCACACTGATAGTTTAGCATAATGCGCTTTAAGGCACATTCTGCTTTACTTTCAACGTTCTTAAGCCATCGCGTTTGAAAAATAGAAAATTTGGAAATCGTAGTAGGTTGGACTGACTTGAATTCTTCAATTAATGTTAATTAAATGTTTATTTTAAGAACCGATGCTGCAGTAACAGAAACCCGGAAATTAAACAGTTATACAAATTAAAGAGTAATTCACAATGACAAACAGTAATTTCTTACATCGCAGGTATGCACAGCATCAGGTGAATTCAACTATCTGGCATTTAATCTAAACTGCCGTGTAGATTGAGATAAACAGTAAAACCTCGTTTCAACAGCACTCAAAGTATGTCCTAACGGCGACATTTAAGACATTTTGAATATAAATGCAAGACAAATGTAATGCAGAAAGCTCCTGCAGGAGCTTTCTGCATTACTTTTGTCATGCATTGAGCATCCATACGCCCTTAAAGGTTCGAATTACTTCTTAATCGTTACCCGGACTACAATGGTTAATGGTTTATTTGCAAACAGTTTAGATCTTGATCACTCGCCGCGTAACGCGGTACCTGATCAGGGTCCAAACTGTTTGACACACACTGCAATATAAAACGTTACTCAATTTGCCGAAAATTTGAACCTGAGAAATAAAAGCAGACGACAAATGTTCACAGCAGATGACGTCATGGTAGTGAAAGGTTAAAGCGAGGCTGCACTGTATTCATTGTTGTCTCTACAGCATCTATCCTAATTATACAGGTATGGTGTCCAATCCGTGCCAATGTTGTTTTGTCTCGGAATTTGCTTATATCTGTCAAATGTCAGTCGCGCGCTACCGTGTGATGTCAGCGATAACGGAGCTATCTGATTGGTGGAGACAACCAAACTAATGAGTATATTCACTAGACTTGTAAAAATCGATATACAGTTAATACAAGCTATGGCGACCTCTGAAAAGAAGGATGATTGGTGTTTAAAGCAAGCAGATGGTCGCTTAAAACAGCATGAAAGTAAAACAGACAACTATTGTAGAAACTTTCTGCATTATTTTCATGCTGCTTTTAACTGTTATCCGACTTTATCACCCTTAATAGGTCTCCAACTGAATGCCTGTAATATAAATATTTTTTTGTATAAGAAGCAGTTTCTAAAGAAAGCGCGCATGTGTTTGTAAAACTTGAAGAACATAATTTCACTGATTACCAAAAAAATTTCGAGCTCTTCACTAGAATAAACATGCAATTATTCAGACAAACGAGGCTTAAGACAGGAAAAAACTAACATGTGATGAAATTTCCAGTGTTCGATCTGATGTGTAATCACTTAACCTTTTGCCTGTCGATTGCGACTTCATAGGTATTTGCATACACTTTTGATCCTGATCAAAATTGTTTGATGTTCGGCGTCAGCATTTTGCATTTAAGAAATGCACAAATCTAAATTTTGTAAAGTTTGCAGACGACAATTTCAAAGCAGACGATATACCTACAAGAGAGGATTTGAATAGGTTTTTTACACTTACGAGTCTCACTTAAAGTCTCATTTCTACATTCCAGTTAAAAGAAAATATGGATTGATAAGTATAGAAATATTCTATGCATAAAACATCCTAAGAGAACAGAATGATACAAATCATTTGAACATTCAGTATTAAATTGAAAATTTATATTGTAAATGAGAGCTTTTCAACCTTTCACCAGCTAGAATTCCAGTCGGATTTCAATTAGATTTTGCAAACAGTGTGAATCCAGATCAAACGCGACAAAACGCGTCCTCCGATCGAAGTCCAAACTGTTTGATCTTAATGTTTTTAAATCATTAGTTTTGTGCTTAAATAGTTTAACTTTAAAACTATTGCTGACGACAACTGAAGAGCAGGCGATATTATAGCAGACTTCGAGGTTATAAAGCTTTTGACTTGAGTCTAAACTCGTTCCCAAGCATTTGATTGGTCAGATTTGAGCCTAGACTCAAATCTGACCAATCAAATGCTTGGGAACACACTCAGACTCAACTAAATCGCTTTATAACCTCGGAGCCAGGTTAATTACGTCCACGTTTCTTCTGTTTGTAAATGACGTGTTACATCATTACAGGTCAGTGAGTTAAAGTCACATGTCACTGTACAATGGCAAATTAATCGTAAAATAGTAAAATGCAGAAAATGACAGCTTTTCGAAAACATTGACGACTTATGTTATTGTGAGTTGCCAACAATTTGGAGCCTGGTCGTCTGATCTGGCTCCTAAGTGTTTGCAATGGAAATTATGTTTTTAGCGTTCACTTGGAAGGAATAACGTCTTCTCGACTGTAAATGTTACATGACCTTGTTAGATAATTTGATAATTACCTATAGAGCACATCTTGTAAGTGAGTCCGCCGTCGTCTTTGTACCACAATTTCGGATCTTGTGAAATGATGGTAGCCCTGAAAACAAAGAATAAGATTTAATTGGATGGTCAGATTTAAACATTTCCTCCATAGTCAAAAGTGCAAATCAACTATATCCAATTGTTTTTAACATACTTTAGGACACTGCTTAAATCTTCTGTTTAGGATCTTTCTAGCTCTAGCTTCATTTCATTTACAGTTTTATTGGAGTTTACGTTCTAGGCAAAGGCTCTTGTGTCCTATATCTTGGAAAGGTATTCTGTCAGTGGTAGTCTATTCGGGATTTAAAGGTGTAAACGGATCCTGCAGTTACAACCGTTTCCCTACAACGGCCCTCCCAACAACGACCCCCTCTTTACAACAACGCTTGCCGCAATTCCCACAAACAAGATAATTATGTCCAACCTATTCACGACTGCAATGTCGTCTGCTTCAAACTGTTGTCTGCTGTTTTCTCAAAGTTACATAACGGACATTTTGACAGAAAAAAACGTAATGTCGAGTGACAACCAGCTTGAATCCAGATCAGACGCCGCGTTACGCGGCGTCTGATCTGGATTCAAGCTGTTTGCAAATGTAAGATAGTTTCCCTCCCTGTAACGACTCCATCCGAACAACACACACAATTGATGTCTCCCATTGCTTGTCGAGGGAGCGCTGTACAGGGTAAAGCGCTAGATCAGAGGCAGCGTAAACGCTTTGGTACTCGTAGGAACATTTCCTCAATTAAAACATTACAATTTTTGAATTAGTATAAAATTGCAGACGAGAAATTTAAACAAAAGCATCTTGATGGTAATACGGGTATGCTCGACTTAGCTCAGTCCTGTTTCAACTCTGATATATGGTTATGCCTGAAGTGCACGGGCTAGCTGAAGTTATATCTTATTCGAGTTCGAGTTATTTACTTTCGACTGTGTATTAGTTTCGTAGAATACAGAAACTTTGTAAAACTGAACAAGAGTATACAGAAGTTTGCAGCTTGGAAGCTTACAGCCAGGCTGCATTCCATTCTTATCACTATATAAATGCTTAAGTACTTATGCTTATGTGAGACATTTATCATTGCATTAAGAGGATTACACTTAGAAAATTCACTGAAATCAGCAAATTTCATTGATTTAAAACATCACACGAAAGCATCTAAACATGTAAAGTTATGACTGTTAGCATGTATGTGTGTTTGTGTTAAACTAGAAAGCCCATTAAAAAACAGTCTAAAGTAGGCTCTTGAAAATGATTCTAAGTGACAAACAGTTTGAAACCTGATCAGACACCGAGTTTTTAGTTGTTGGACATTATGGTTAAACCATACACACGTCTTCTTGAAAATAATAACGCCGTTATTACTTTCAAGATGACGTGTGTATGGTTTAACTACAGTGGGGAATCTGTTATTCTTTCCCGTTTAAACGCAAACGTACGCAAACGCAAAGCACTAAAACGTAGAAAAGTGCAACTTTTGGACAATTCTGATATTTCATGTTTATCTTGGTGGCAAACAGTTTGGAGCCTGATCAGACGCGGCGTCTGATCTGGCTCCAAACTATTTGTATTGGAAATAATAGTTTTAGCTTAAACGCGTTTATTGGGAAAGAATAACACATTCTCCACTGTATGATGTCCAACAACGGTTTCTCAATTGTACATGCTAAGAACTGGTTTATAGTTTTTAAATACTTTCCTGTAATTTCTTATTATAATACGGGCATCAATAAATTTCATTAACAATACTACTATTCACATAAAACACATTTATTGTTATGTTTAACACTGAGAACGTTTTTCTCTTTGATAGCAAGATGGGCTGGGTCCAATTATCGAGTGATTATTACGTAATTAGTGAGATACACGGTGACACCGTGACACAGAACAGCATGGCGGATTGTCATCAAGTGCCCGGTATCTGAACCAAAATTGGCATTTAATTGGTTTTAATCTGTTTTCTTCTGTCTCTATCTCGTTAGCAATGGGCTCCTCCCAGTTTCTCTATACAGACTGTCCCCTACTTCGTGGCTGAGGATTCTTGTTTCAAAGTTATATCGTGTGTAATCTTGCTGTTAATTAACACAGGGCCTAGTCAATATGACCCCAAAAATACGCCTGCCTACGTTGAACAATTTATATCCTGATATAGCTGCAGCAAAATACTTCCATGAGGGGATTCAGAGTTATGAATGAACAATCCTACTTCACAGGTGACCATAAGCAAACAAAGCAGTGTAGACCAATAACATATAGTCCATGGAGAAACAGGACCTGTACGTTTAGTTCACAAATTGATATCAACTAAGTTTTTAGAGACTTGGAAAGAACAAATTTTCAATGAAAAAATATGGATTTCAGGGCTGTCATTTCTCCGGATTTTTCCTAAATCTTCGGATTTTTTCCAGTACATGGTAGCTTAAAGCAGGCTGAAAGTGAAGCAGGATGCGCCTTAAGGCACATGCTGCTTTACTTACAGTCTGCTTTAAGTAGTCGCATGTCAACAAAACTAGATACAGGCTATGGGGTAAAGGTACTATTCGTAAATGCAAATTTGGAAATCTTAGGATTTTTCATGTCAACTAATGGCAGCCCAGGGATTTTTTGCATGTTCCAACCATGAGTGCAGGCATGTTCTCTGAACAAAGTACTGGATGATTACTTTGACTCGTTCAAGCGTATTGCCCAACAGTCTACCAAATACAACATTGGAAAAGAGTGTAGTTCCTGATGTGACACTGCGATGCCTCGCCAGGATCTGCATTCTTTGCTATCTCATATGAAATGTTTTGCTGTATTGACAAATACTGGAATGTCTTTAGGTCACTTTATTTTATATCTAACGAAGTATTCAAGCAAGCAAACGGGACGAGTTAACTGCCAGGCGTAACACTAACATCTCTTCTTCACTAAATACTGCATTTGTTCTACACTAACATGTTGATATCCCTTCACTATTCCATCATTATCTAATTATATAACAAGTTGTATACCACAATATAGTATGCATGGCGATACTATATACAGCAGATAGTTGGTTATACTATCTAATTAGAAAGTGTCTGAAGAGTATCAACAATTATTTTCTACGAGGTACTTGTACAATTTTCTATCAGCCACTGAAGCAATTTTGGAGTCATAAAGTTCTTCATTGGTAAATCCTTTCATTGCCATACCCTGAGTGCAATGATACAATGGAGAATACGTTATTATTTCCCGTTTAAACGCAAACGAAACGCAAACGCATATCACTTAAACGTAAGAAATGACAACTGGTTGACAGTTCTATCTATCTATTTTTTATCTGAGTGGCAAACAGTTTGGAGCCTGATCAGACGCCGGGTTACCCGGCGTCTGATCTGGCTCCAAACTGTTTGCAATGGAAATAATAGTTTTAGCGTAAACGCGTTTATTGGGAAAAAATAACGTTTTCTCCACTGTATTAAACAATTTGAATTATTATCTGACGCCGAGGAATTTGGCGTCCGATCAGGATCCAAACTGTTTGAATAGCAGTTCTAATGTTTCTTAAGCCAAACGTGCATGCAATGTAAATTTGACAGTTAACAGCAGACGGCAATTTGAAGCATACGGTATCCTGGCGGTGCGAGGGTTAACTATTATCATGCTGCATTGTCGTCTGCTTCATATGTACCGTCTGCTAAAAAGCTCAAAGTAAATTTTAAGCTATTTAAATTGAAGAAATATGAATATAGTGATTGCTTAACAGTTTGGATCCAGATTAAACGCCGCGTTACCGCGGCGTCTAATCCGGATCCAAACTGTTTCCAAAATATTTTCAAATAGCGCTTAGAACAATAAAGGTTAATCCTCCTAGATTACAGTGTTCTTGCATTGGAGTCATTCGGAAAATTCCCAGATGCTTCTGATATAAAATGTTCATTTTAGCTAATAAATGATCATGTGCAGGAGCTTTAAAGTAAATCCCCTCGTGAAACGTAATTACTAGTTTACTGTCAATACTATATTGAGCGACATTTCAATTAGAACTAGATACAGGTGTCTAAAGATAGGCAGACGCTTTATGCAGATCTAAAGTAATACAGAGAGCTCTCACCGGAACTTTCAGACTTATTTGCGTTCTGTATCAAGCGGTAATTTATTTGAAGCGTTGTCTATGTATCTGTATTTAAAATCTCGTTTGAGACATGTTTGAGTTTACTTGCTGTAGGCTGTGGTTTAAATGAGTTTCGCTTTTTAGTTCTGTTATAATTGTTGAATGGTTTGCAAATAAAATGTTTGCCAACAAAGTCTGAGACTCGTGGAAAAGAGTTATCTGAGTTTTAACATACCTTTGTATAGATTTATTCAAAAAGATATTCTATATTATTATTATACAGTTAAGATCAAATGAGATGTAAAATTGAACTTATTGGATGTAAATGTTTGCAAATCTACGTCGTATTGCGGTACTTTGACTACGTCAATGTCTCATCCCGGATAGCTCTACAATAGTTATTTGCAAACAGTAATGTGACGTTTGATAGGGATAGAAAATGTTTCTTAAGTCAAAATGTCTAAATTTAAATTTGAGAAATAAAAACAGACCGGATAATTATTAAAAATAGATGACATCATCGCAGTGACGGTGTTAAGTTGCAACCTATATTAATGACTGCCCTCTCTTTATATTCTTAATTTTCAGCATAAATATTGTACGATTTACATGGGAAAAAGTACTTTATCTAACAATGCATACATGTACATGTACCGTGGAGAAAACGTTATTCTTTCCGTTTAAACGCAAACGTACGCAAACACAAGACACTAGAACGTAGAAAAGTACAACTTTTGAACAATTCTGATAATTCATGTTTATCTTGGTGGCAAACAGTTTAGAGCCTGATCAGACGCCGGGTAACCCGGCGTCTGATCTGGCTCCAAACTGTTTGCACTGCAAATAATAGTTTTAGTGTAAACGCGTTTATTGGGAAAGAATAACGTTTTCCGAACTGTACTGCGGTGTCTCATAATGTGTGTACACTGATTGCATACATATATATAATATGTATTAGATGTTTTCAAAGCAAACATGTTGTATACAATTGTTGACGGGCTCGTTAATTTTGTTTACAAGTTGTGAACAGATTACCAGGTCTTGTTCCAAAATAAACTATAGTTAAACTGTTTTCTCCCGAAATCTCATTAGGATTAATGAGAAATATGCCAAGAAGATAATCTGTTTCCGGGGAAGATTAGCTCATTTACTGACAAAAACATGAACAATCACAAGTTAATCCCTTCACTGCTTAACCCCGAAAGCACTTGTATCTTCAAACAGTTAGGATTCTGATCAGACGCCGAGTAACTCGGCGTCTGATCAGAATCCTAACTGTTTGACACTCATGTCATTGTGTCGTCTATCAAAATGGCTAAAATCTAAATTTTAGAAATAAAAGCAGACTACATTTCTTAAAGCAGACGATAATCTGGCAGTAAGGTGGTAAATGCTTCGTCAGCTAATTAGACTGTGTTTCTGGAGATTTATATTTATTTACAGGCGGTGAAATGATGATATAATTTGTTACATTTCTGCTGATCACGTTTTCGTAGTTTCGGCTTTTCTGTTACAAGACAATATCTCTTCAGAAAACCTTGGTTCATGTGAAATTCAGTACGCGTACCGGCGTTTGTTCTTTTTCCGTATCACATGTTAGTGACAAAACTTTTGATCCTACAGTGATCCCTCCCTACAACGGCCCTCCCAACAACGACTCCCTCCTATCGACGACCCTTGCCGCAGTTCCCTAAACAGGACAATTAGGTATAACGGTTTACAGCTGCTTGAAATTGTCGTCTGCAGCTTTTTCTCTCAAAGATACATATAAATGGACATTTTGATTGCATAAATACAACTACGAGTGACAAACAGCTTGAATACAGATCAGACACCGCGTTACATGGCGTCTAATCTGGATTTAAGCTGTTTGGAAATATAAGCCAAGTCCTTATTGTCCTCCCTATAACCACTCCCTCCTAACAACACACATAAACGTGTCTCCCATTGGGTGTCGTTATAGAGAAGGAGAATTTGTTCTTGTATATAATGCTCTTTCAACTGTGGAAACGTTTGTCTTCTTCCAAACAAACCCAACCGAGTTATGTAGACGCTGCTTTGTTTGGCAAATTCACATACAAATGAAATCACCATAGGTCATCTCTATGTACTTTAAAGTAAGGAGAGTGTGCCAAACAGTTCCTTTTCAGATATAGTCTTGACTGCTAATTGCAGCCGACAACGCTGAGAAACAGACGAGCTGTGAAGCAGACGACTGGCGCTATAGCAGACTGCTCGCAAAAGCCTCGTTTCCCAGGTGTGTTGGCACCCGAGGCAATATGATTTCATGTCATAATGTCACAACTGCAGGTGCTTGCACCATCTGACGGGAGAGCATGCTCTGTGTAACAGGGCAATATCACATAAGACAAACTTGGTTCATTGCAAATCGGTATGCCTTTCATCCAGTGTTTTATCTGTGGTCATATCACCGGCTTGCCACAAAACAACTTTGCCTAATATTCTTTCAACTATTGAAGCTTTCGTCTTATTCCAAACTATACTGTTACACACTTTATTGTTTGATACTTTCTATGCTTCAACTTTTAAACGGCTTGGAAACTTGTTACTGGTGAATTTCCAAACCAACAAACATAAATAACTTGGTCATGTGCTACAGGGACCCGTTTCATAAAACTTCGTACGACAAAACGGTCGTAAGGCAACATATTAAAATACATTTAATTTCTTATTTCTCCATCTTATCCTGTCTTGCGACAACTCTTTGGAATCGTCTTGAAAAAACGATTCAAAAGAAATGTACAATACAGGATAAGATGGTGAAATAAATAATAACTGAGAATTTTATAATCTGACTTACGACAACAATTGTCGTGCGAAGTTTTATGAAACGGGCATCAGTCGTTGTTTGACAGCAGACGCCATTAGCAGACGTCACGTGCAGCGAGCATGCGCAACAGAGGATGACGTTTTGCAGTAGACGGGATGTGCAGCAGATAACAAACCCTAGCAGACTGCTCGTAAACGTTACGCTGTCCAGGTGTGCTTGTGTTCTGTTGGCACCAGAACCAGCATGCTTGTATGTCGTAATGTCACAAGTACAGGTGCCAGCACCATCTGATGGCAGAGAAAGTTCTGTCAACTATTGTCTTTCTGATAGCCAAGAAAACAACGGCAAATTTCAATTCTGCTACTTTGAAAACAGGCCTTTCATTGAATTCCCTTTTGGCTTTGAACTTAAAATATATGTAGCCTTTAACGTAAATCAAGAGCATTTCCGTTATACCTCGTATATTTCAGAACAAATATCTATTAGTTTAAGGAAGTTTAAAGTCTGATATCTTTTTTAACAATCATTAACTGAATGCATTTAAATGCTGTGGCTCTTAACTTTAAACGCTCTAGCCTAATTCTAGTTTTACAAAGTAAGTTGATAGTAAAGCAGAATGCACCTTCCCTTACAATATGCTTTACTTGCAGCCTGCTTTTAGCTACAATCCGCTATAATATATAAAAAAAACATGCTCATGTAGCATATTCGCAACTGTATAAATGCGTATTTATGACTTAAAGGGTAAAGGCAGAAAACTCAACTGTCAATGGCGATTCAACTGGCATTTGCAAATATTCTGAATGCATTCCAGACACCATAAACTATTTGCCATCCATATCAATATTTTGTCGATCATAGTGGCAAATTCCAAAAATTGAAACGAAATTCAGATAAATTTTTGCAGACAACAATATGGTAGAACAAGGGTTAAACCAGACTCTACAACAGTGATAAAATTACAGCCTGGTTGTCTTTGTAAATACTTCCACATTTTGGCAGATAAAATATGTTTTAAAGTGATTATTTGCATTTCTTATCAGCTGTGTATAGCTAAGACCTGTGAGAAAGTTTCACATGTGATCAAAACAATTTTCCACTTGTGGACATGATAAATCGTCGACGGTGCATTCACGTTACATGTACATGTCCGGGCACAGAGATACCCGCTATGTGCGCCACAATGCAAGTATAATAGTATAATAGTTCCATTATATTTCTATCGTCTGCTTTTACCCAAACACTGCCATGACGTCATCGACTTTAAACAATTGTCGTCTGGTTTAAATTTAAAACTTGAGTTATTTTGACTTTGAAATATTGAAATTAGTGTCAAATGGTTTGGATTCTGATCAGACGCCGCGTAACGCGTCGTCTGATCAGAATCCAAACTGTTTGCAAATAGCCATTGTAGATCTATTCGAGGTACAGTGGAGAATGTGTTATTCTTTCCCAATAAACGCGTTTACGCTAAATCTATTATTTCCATTGCAAACAGTTTGGAGCCAGATCAGACGCCGGGTAACCCGGCGTCTGATCAGGCTCCAAACTGTTTGCCACCAAGATAAACATGATTTATCAGAATTGTCAAAAAGTTGTACTTTTCTACGTTTTAATTAGTGTTTTGCGTTTGCGTACGTTTGCGTTTAAACGGGAAAGAATAACAGATTCTCCACTGTAAGGCAATGAAGAGGTTAAATTGGCAGTAGTATTATTTAAAATTCAGACGTTTGCAGTGATGGTAGCTGAAACTCTGGTATACGAGTCACCCAGTTTGGATCCAGATCAGCTTCCGAATTACGAACACCGTGGTATGCTATAATTAGCTATTGTTTTAGATCTATTAGTTTATATTAGCTCGTACTTCAGCCAAATTACAAGTCTTGTGATATTCAGAATCATGATTACTTGGCGTTTTGTTTTGTCTCCTAACTGTTGCCAAATAGCAGAACCTATTTATACAGTCAAACTTCTGTTTAGAGAGTCCATTTGCAGTAACATGACAATTGCTCAATACAGGTGAATGCTTAATACAGGATAGAAATAATACAGAAACGCTCCAATTTGTATCTTGCATTGAGAAACCACTTATATTTAATTCTAAGCAGTGAGTTATCTTTTAAATGGTTGCTTACTGTGATGATGATATTGACTGTAAAGTCTGTCACCTCGCGTATGAAATCTCGCGTTGCTTTAACTCTTTCACTGCCAATGGCGCCATAAGCCGACCTCGCAAACATTTTGGATTCTGATCAGACGCCGCGTAACTCGGCGTCTGATCAGAATCCAAACTGTTTGGCACTCGTATCGACATTTCTTTAGCCAAAACAGCCTTAAAACAGACTTGGAAAATATTGCAGACGGTAGGGTTAAAGCAGACGATTAAACTTGACAGCGAAAGTTTTAATACACGCAAACACGTGAACATTCCTGTCAGGTGCAAAATTTACCTAGAAACCTATATAGAAGGAGAAACAGATCAAAAGAAAGCTTCAAGTTTGTTTTGCTTTTCACAACAGTACTTCAAGAATAAATCTGCAATTGATTCCTTATTCTCCAAACACAATCAAACTGACATATAAATCCGATCAAACGCCGAGTAATTCATCGTCTGATCGGGATATGAACTCTTTGAAATCACCATTTAAGTTTCGTTTTTATTAAAATACGTAAGTTCTAAATTGAATGTTTAAAGATGACGTTAATTATAAAAATGGATATGTGTCAAAGACCATGCGCGATTACAATATGATAACATAATTGATTGCCGCGCATGCATGCTGTTGTTGAACAAACCATTTTTGCACATTTTAAGGACATCTTATCGTGTCGTTTGTACTTGTAATAGTGTTTGTCGTTGCTGTTTCAAATTGAACGACCTATTTGGAAGTGGCTGGTGGTCTCTAACCAACAACACTGACATTTACAAACAGTTTGGATTCTGGTCAGACGCCGTCAGGGCTGCCATAAGTTGATCATAAACATCCTAAGATTTCAAATTTTTAATTTTTCAGACGAAATTTTACTAATCGTACCTTTACCCAATTGATTTTAGACACATTACTGCTTAAAACAGGTTGAAAGTAAAGCAGAATGTGCCTTAAGGCACATACTGCTTTATTTTCAGTCTGTTTCAAGCTTCGATCTGCTAGGATAAAAATCCGAAGACTTAGGAAAAATCCGGAGAAATGGCAGCCCTGTGCCTCATAAAGCGGTGTCTGATCTGAATCAAGACTGTTTACACTCATATCAATGTTTCTTATGACAGAAACATATAACATTCCAAATTTTATAATTAAGGCAAACGACAAATATAGTAGACGACAATATGGCAGTGACTTGTTGGACAAGTTATGACGTCAGTATGGCATTGAAAGGGCTACTGTTGTTTGGATGCAACGATAAAGCTAGGTCTATATCATGATATATTTTGCAATATTTATAGCGATATATCACTAAATGTATTGTCATACTTTTAACTGTATACGAAATCTAGTTTGTTTTAAGCATCCACCTGGTAGCTTGTTTACTGGCAGAATTTTACATAAGTGTTTGCTTGGTGCAATGTGAAAATACTGTACTATAGAAGCTTTCTGCATTGTTTTCGTTCTGCATTAAGCAGTCATTAGTCTTTAAAGATATCCATGCTTCTTCAATAAGCAATAAAATATTATCAAAACTGCTTGTCATTCAGGTAAGAATAAATACATTTGTAGTAATAAATTTAAAGAAGTTGCAATTTTCTACATTTAGTACGTTTCGTTTGAGTTTAAACGGGAACGAATACCGTCTTCTCCACTGTAAACCACCAAACATTGAATGAACGAACAATCAACAACCAAGTTTCGCTGAAGTATAAATAAAAGTCCTTTCTGTACTTATTAAATACGAGATAAATTCTGACAGTAACAATGATTTAAAACTGCACGCAAAAATAAACTTATCGTGTATGCAAAAAGTGTTATCTCTGAAAGGTCATAAAGGTCACGCATGCCACACGCAAGCTGCAGCGGAAGAATGCAACTGGAACGCATTATGTAACCATTACCGTGATAAAATGTCGTCTGCTTAAATGTTGTCGTCTGGAATTTGATTTTCAATTCTATGTATATTCTAAATGAAGAAACTGTATATGAGTACTAAACAGTTTGGATCAAGATAAGACTCCGAGTTCCTCGGCGTCTGATCTGGATCCAAACTGTTTGTAAATGTGAGTAGAGCGGATTTTAAGACGATAAAGATTGCAGCATCATTGTTTTAATTGGGTCATCTATTTGAACAAAAACAATTTTCTTTTAAGGCTTGCACTACAGTAACCTATAACAGCTAAAATATGTCGCCTGCTTTTTGCGATAAATTATTTTCTTCTTTAATCTTACATCACTTAAGCAGCTGGCAGATTCAAAATGCAAAAAGTCTTTGCGTTTAACATCAATCCGATTTTTAAACAGTTCGTAGATCTAGCATATTTTAACGCTTTTTGGCGCATATTTACATGTATGCAAGCAATGTCACAAACAACTATCTCAACTGATTTATAAGACAGAAACACAAACAAAACATGTCACTGCATTTATCAACGGTAAAACATATTTATCCATTGTCTTCTATTGCACAAGGCACTCATTATTTACATCATTAGATATACCATGTAACATAATTCACTTTAGGAATATTGTATACGGTTCTGTGTTATATTTGGGCTCATGTTTTTATACAAATGTTTGGAAGCCAATATACACTTAAAACTTTAAGACCAAATGACCCATTAGCCTACATACGTATGCCAAACGTTTCTACCAAGAGGATATTGGCAAACAGTATAGAACCTGATTAGACACAGAGCTTACACGGTGTCTTATCAAAATATACACTGTTTACTACCTTATATGAAATGTTCTGCTGCATGAGCCATACACTGTAGTGTCTTGAGATCATCGTTGTACATCTATAATGAAATTTGCTAGCAACATAGCGAGATTTCATTGCAATATCCAGGCATCATTGGGCTAAATGTGGTACATGCATAAAACAGACCCAGAATCTGACCAAGACCCCACAAGGTGAAAAATCAAACGTCTTCGTCGCCGATGCAAACTGTAAGAAAATTGGTTTCATTGAATGTTTGAAGTTTAGTAGAAAATATTCTGACATAGCAAAAATAAAGTTTTAAAACAGACGTCACTCTCTTTTTTAGCGTTGGAAACAAAAAGCATGCTTTTGCGGTTTTTTGAGATGATGAATTTTTATGTCGTATTTACTTTTTTCCTGCCTCTTCGTTCCACCGCCACAAGCAGTTTGGTGTAACGTTACACAAACATCGTTTATCATCTGGTAATTTGTGAGAGAATAAGAGGGAGGCACTTGTTTTAGCCCTTATCGTTCGTATATCATCATCGTCTTCAAAATCATCACTTGCAATATAATTTAAAACTATTTCTGCAAATCTATGATGAGATTATGATTTGAAACCATTCCCAAATGGATGGATCCTGATCAGACCTCAAATTACCCGGCATCCGATCTGGTTCATACCCATCTGCACATGAGACATGTATCAATTTCAACACAAGAATAAGGCTTAATCAATTCTCAATGTCACATCGTCCCGTGTCAGACAGGTAAGGGCTAAAACGGTGGTAAATACCGGCTAATATTTCACATGTCGTTTTGATAGTGCTTGCAATTTTTGCTCCATCCTTTCGAAGACTAAATCTATTGTCAGTACATCATTGCGTCTTCTTTAAAATGTAATATCATCTTTAGTATATGCATTGCAAACAAACAGTATTCAGTATTCAAAATAGTTCGGTTCTTTAGAATACAGTACGATCATTCTTGGTATGATTTGGACACAACTAATTGCATTATGTACAGTATTTTACAATAAGGTGTACAAAGGTTTTTGTACTTCTCTTTTTTCTCTTTTTAATTTATCACTTGTTGAGTAGATAATGGAGCCTCGAGCCTTAATCCAGTGGCGGTTGCTTTTTTCCTTCCATAACAAGACCAACATGACCTATATTCTGTTGCATTTGTTGAACTCAGAGCTAATGGCAATGTCTTAAATTTACTCTTACAAACACACTGGATACAGACCAGATACCAATTAAGCCTTTCATGATCAAAATCATTGTGAGATTTTTACAACTTCATTGCAATATTGTCGTCTGCTTCAATATTGTTGTCTGCAATATCGTTTCAAAGTGAGATTTAAGGCAGTATAGCTTGATGCGGGGTCTGGTCATGCGGCATATGATCAGAATCAAAACTGTTTGAAAAGGAGCGTTATGGCGTCATTGAGAATGAAAGGGTTAACGTTTGATGAACATCCAATATGTTGGCGATGTTTTGTGCAATCACTGAAAAGGAGCATAATTATCTGGAGTACAAACGTCCAGGGCTAACATAAGATCCCAAATGGCAACTGGACGAGGATAAGTAACCTTCGGATGCCCCGTTCGTTATAACGTTCTCAGTGAGAAGTAATCATATCGGAAATATTTACCTCACAACTCTTAACTTTATTCTGAAACAATACCAACAATCCACAACGTTAACCTTGTAATATTGAGTGTACAAATGAGTTCGCTGTTGCTGTTGTTATTGTTATAGTTGTGTAGTCTTCAAAATGTTGTTATGACCCTACAAGCACCAGGGTAAGGATACATACAATAGAAAAGAAACTAACAAGCTCAAAATTCTATATCAAACAAAATTATAATATTGATGACTCGATATAGAATTGACACAAGTAAATAGCACTGTATCCAGGGTACGGCAATGGAGGGGTTTAAAAAACGACCAATCATATGATAAAATGTTCTCTACTGTAATACCAGAAAGGCCAGATCAGGAAACTGTTGAATACAGACATGCAGAAAGCACCACACAACATGCACATGCAAGCGCGTGCCTTGCATGAATTGAATCCGTGTCTTTCCAACTTTCCTGACTAACCGCCTATCTTTCGGGCCTATATATCAATGCCGCTACTCATTTTTGCCAAAAATAAATCCCCCAACATTTCTGACCATTTCAAGATCAGCATATCAGGTATAACACAGGTCACGTGATCTGGTCATTATTTACGGGTGTCATAACATCACGGTATAACCCGAAATTGGGCTACGAAGAACGGATAATAGTGGAAGATAGATTGGAGGAAGGGCGTGCAATGGACCTGACGCGATTTTTCAGTATAATATTTCTTCATGGATACAGTGGAGAAGAAGTTATTTTTCCCGTTTAAACGCACACGGAACGCAAATGCATTTGAATAAACGTAGACAAATGACTACTTGCAGTCAATTCTTGTTATTTTAACCTAGCATCTGATCTGAATCTAGTCTGTTTGCACGGTGACAATAGTTTTAGCCTAAACGCGTTTATTTGAAAAGAATAACGTCTTGTCCTCTGTATCTTTGAGGTAACAAACACACAACAAAAATGCAACACAATAAATTATCTATTTTCTGACAGTAGATCTACATTTAACATTTCTAATATTATTTTTAGTGGGGATGGGTGGGTGGAAGGAGAGGATGGCACACCAAAGATATTTAAAAAGTTGATTCGTTTGTTGATTTTGACTGCCAAGCACTAATATGATATGCATTATAATTATGTACGCGCACCTTTAGCATTAACGTTTAGGTTGTCATTTGTGATTCTGTGATAACTGTTGTAAATGTTGCTTCTGAGTTTCAATAATTCACGGTATAGACTCAGTTGAACTTTTTAGTTAAATATAGTGAGTCTGCGCTCGACTAAAGCGAGCTCGGGTTATTGCAATTCATTATTATGTATAAATGTAGTGTATTACACGAGTCTGCTGTGATAAAAAGTGAAAACACCTTCATGATACAGATCAGCACTTGGCGCACGCGCTCACTTCCCTGGATGTTTAAACCTTTGCACTACAAAGCGTTATTTTTAAACCGAATTTACCAACTGTTAGGAACCTGATTCGACAAACAAGCGCATATCGCCTGAGTAAAATCAAGAGTAACTGCTCTTCGAGTTTTTAGTTTCATAAACGAATGAGAGTTAAATGCACGTTTAATTCAGCAAACAACAATTGTTCAAAGGATCCGATAATAAACATCTTGGAAAGTTTATGTTTCGTCTGCTTGTCGTGGTAAATGCGTTCCATGCACAACAGGAGTTGTTCTTTATTTTAACATTTCCCGCCACAATAAAGTATGCTTCAAAATTGTCTACTGCTTAAAAAAATTGAAGTTAGATTTTTTAAAAACTAAATATTCTATAAACGAGTATCAAACAGTTTGGTACCTGCTCAGGCGCTGAGTTACTCGATGACTGGTCTGGATACACAATGTTGGTAATTTTTACGAAATTGTTGCTTAGTTGGTTAAGGATTAAATGAAACTTTGTTTTCAATAGAGACATTTTAATGTGTTCTGTTGTAACCTTGAAGATGAATCACACTTCCGGTTAAGCATTTCCGATAAGTTGAATTGGTATTTTTCATGTTTTTGTGGTTTCCTACCTCTCAAAACAATGTTAATGGCAAAACAGTATGTGATCTACAGTGTTAGCCACCCAGACATGATATGCTACGGCTGTCTAATGAGCTGAGGCGCAGTTGACAAGACGTTGTTACCCTTTCATTATCAAATTTATCGTGAGAATCTTATCCCTTCATCGACATATTGTCGTCTGCAATACCGTTTCAAAGTTAACTTTAAGGCAGTATGACTGAGGAAATTTCAAATCGAGTGGCAAACAGTTTGGATCCTGAGCAGAATGCACTTATCATTTTTGAGTCTGACTCGTATCTAAAATACTAGACCTTGTATAGGTCACGGTGTGTCGATGGACATAAAACCATAAGATATTGCTAACTTCTTGCAGAAAAAAGTGAACAAAAAAAGAACCACGCTTTTGGCGGGTTAAAGATACTTAAAAGTTCAAATTACCTAGATCTACCAGTTTTCAGAGAGATGCTAAACTGTACAGTGGAGAATACATGTACGTTATTCATTCACAATAACCGCGTTTATGCTAAAACTACTAATTGCAGTGCAAACAGTTTGGAGCCAGATCAGACGCAGGGAAACCCGGCGTCTGATGAGGCTCAAAACTGTTTTCCACTCAGCTTAATATGTCACAAAATTGTTATTTTCTATATTTTAGTGTTAAGCGTGTGGTGCGTTTCGTTTGCGTTTAAACGGGAAGGAATAACGCTCTGTATTGGACAATGCTTACCTGAGTTCCACACAACCGTACGCGGGGGCCTGCCACTTCACCTTGATCTTTCTCAACTTGTATAGGAATTGATGCTGGACAACTTGGTGGTTACACTTAGCAAACTTAACATTGTCAGTAGGTAGCAACTGAAATATACAAAACGTCGCACATATAATGTGTTACCCTATTGTAATCAATGAGTCATTGTTTAACCCATCGCGCAATAGTTGCGGCTTTTAGCGCATTCAGTTTATTCCTTCACTGAAGGAAGTAGTTCCAATTTATACAGTTATGAACTAGTTATATAACAAATGTTTTCCTTATTTTAGCAGTTGGTAGCTTAAAGCAGGTTGAAAGTAAAGCAGAATGTGCCTTAAGGCACATTCTGCTTTACTTTCAACCTGTTTTATGTGGTCACCTGTCGTTAAGACAAGAAGCAGGGTATTTGGTAAAGGTTTAAATATAAAGCAAACTACCAAAGTATTACTTACACTAAATGTTTCATTTATCGTAGGCAAAGCAAACTTTCAGACACGTTTCCTTTATGCACTTAAGTACAAAAGTACAATTTTTGGACAATTCTGATAAATTATGTTTATCTTAGTGGCAAACAGTTAGGAGCCTGATCAGACGCCGGGTTACCCTGCGTCTGATCTGGCTCCAAACTGTTGGTAATAGAAATAACAGTTTTAGCATAACGCGTTTATTGGGAGAGAATAACATTTTCCCCACTGTACTTATGTATGATATAATATGTATTGGGTATGGCTTAGAAAAAGTTATTAAATACGATGAAATAATAAAAATACATAGTATGCCTTAGAAACTCTTAAACTTTCATTTCGGTAGGATCTTCACAAGGGCAAATTATGATACGTTATTTTTTCGTGACCGAAATATACACTGCACGCCCTTTCTTCCGACTACCTAATGTACAATTGTACTTACCTAGTGATACAGAAGATAGGGGGTCGTAATATATTAAGATCATGGCGTTGAGTTGCTACAACTCTAATTACAAGATATTGAATGTATATAAATGTCTGTAAATGTCTATTTTCACTGTAATGTTACATGTATATACATATATATCTCCTGAAGTGGAGGAAATAAAATATTGAATTGAATTGAATTGAAGTACATTTTTAATACATGCAGTTCAAATCAAGACAATACGTTTATTTCATTCTTCATATTACGTTGTACTCTGTATGATGTTCATATATCTTCAGCTTTCTAGTAATACTTTGAAAAATTGCAATTTGTACAGACCTTTATCAGAAGGTATCAAGTACAAACTTAAAATAGTCAAAACCAGTATCCAATTAAGTTCAGTCCATTATTTTACGTACTCAAATTTTGATGTCAATGTACTGCAAAATTGTAATCATAAACTGATAACAAGGTTCTTTTAGGAACCTTCTGATCTGCTACACTCTTCGCACAGGACAAAGTACAATATATACTATTCACTGTTAGGATTAATTGGTTAAACAAGACTAATCAAGTAACATGTTTTCTTAATTGAATATACCACACAACTACCAAAATATTCCAAACATACCAAATGTCCCATCATGGAATTCAAGACCAAAGTAAATTTCCAACACGGAAGAAAAAGTAATTGTAGTTGGACAACGGTACAAAAGAAGAATCAACGTATTTAATCGCGTCCTTCACACTGTTTGCAATGTACATAATATTTTTAGTAAAAGAGTTGTTTTCTTTTAACTCTTTGCACGCTAGCGGCGGATATAGTTGCCACAGTCATAACCTTTGCAAACAGTTTGGATCCAGATCCGACGCCGCGTGACGCGGCGTCTAATCAGGATCCAAACTGTTTGGCACTCTGACAATGAATTTGAAAGAAAATTTGAAAAATTCTAATTCTACAACAAAATCAGACGGCAATTGTTGCAGACGAAAAATTTACCCAGCATGCAAACACCATTTGCCACACTGTAAAAGAGAATATAAATTACCGTAAAGTTCCCCACGGTTTCCGTCTCATCCTTTGATCCCTGGGGCACCGCCACCATCATGACCCCGTGGATTCTTGAGTCAATGTGTACATCTTTGTCGTCACTGTCCTTCTTGATCACAACTGAAAAATACAGACAATGAACATGAATAATAGAAAAAAGTCAGTTTTGCTATTACCTGTATTCAGTGAAACCCCTCTAAACCGGAACCTCTAAATACCGGAATTCTCTCTAAACCGGACAAAAGTTTTGGTCCCGTTTCCAACCCTTCTTTATTTTTACCCATTACATCATACACACGCCTTTTTCGTCTTTGGTTTATTCCTACACTGAAGAAAATAGTTTATACATTCTAGCAGATGATAGCTTAAAGTAGGTTGAAAGTAAAGCAGAATGCGCCTTATGGCGCATTCTGCTTTACTTTCAACCTGCTTTAAGTGGTCAGCTATCTTCCATACTAGAAATAAGCTATTTGGTAATGGGTTAAAACCCCTCAAAACTGGAAACCCCTCTAAACCGGACATTTATGTTGTCCCCAAACATGTCCGGTTTAGAGGGGTTTCACTGTACATTAAAATATTAAAATCTTATTTTCAAAAGGACAATAAAGTCAAACTTGTATTAACCCATTATCCCATAGCCTGTGTCTAGGTTTTAAGACAGGTATCCACTAAAGGCAAGTTCAAAAGAAAGCAGAATGCACCTCACACTAGTTTTTGAAACTTCTTTTGTCATTCTGCCTCATTTGTTAACTTTGAAACGACATTGCAGACAACAAAATTGAAGCAGGCGACAATGAAGCGATGAAGGGGTAAAAATCTCACCAACTATTAAAAGAGTGAAAGGGTTAAACGGGAAAGAGTAATATCTTCTCCAGTTTAGGTGACACATTTACATGAAGAACGCCGTTCTAAAAAAAATTAAACAGTTCATCTTCAAAGTAAAGATCATACACGATAACGGCAGAGAATAAGCATGCGGATTCATTGTTCCTTTTTTCATTGGTTCGCAGCAAGATTCTGAAATCGGGGCGATCTTTATTTACATTATTTTTACTTTGGATATCTTGTTAACTGAGTGCAAATCATAGAGGTATATCTATATCTATACATTTGTTAATTCTTGCACTTGCCGACCATCGATGCCCTTTAGTTTGGAACAAACGGAAATAACTTTAATCCAAGTTAGATGGTTAGATTCCTTACTTCTTGGTCTTAGTATGTATTGTAAAAATACTTATTTGCAATGAGATCAATCTTCATCGCTTTTTGGTCACAACTCACAAGACTCAATGTTGATCATTATGTCGCTCATTATTTTGCAGATGATACATTTGAAGCAGACGATAGAAGTCTAACACCGGAGGGACAAAACTATAAAGTAACACACGTTCACCCATTCACTGCCATGACGTCATCAAGTTTTAACAATCATCTTCTGCAGTTATTTCTCAAATTCAAATTTTAGGTATTTTGTCATTAGAAATATTGAAATGAGTATCAAACAGTTTGAAATATGTTCAGACGCCGCGTGACGCGGCGTCTGAACAGATTCCAAACTGTTTGGAAATAAGTATTGTATTCAGGATAAGGCAGTGAAGGGGTTAAACTACATATAGTTCCTTATGACGTCTTGTTTCTCAGAGTATTCAACTCTAGAGAGTATCCCATTGTAATTGGACTGAAAGCCCGTATCCAAAACTGCACATTACTTTATTTAAGTTGTGACATTCTTAGGATGTTTTGATGGTATATAAAAGGAACCGTTTTTCACTGTTGCTCTGTGATTTCTAAACAGTATATGTATTGTTGCTACGCATTTCAAGTGTTTGTCTGGCGTAAACAGAACGGTGGGTATAGTACACTAACACTTCCCCTTTGCGACACCCACATGAAATATTGAAATATTATTGTCGGTTGTTTAGAGAGTGTGTTTCTTGGTACAGGACGAAAGTTAAACAGAATGTTCCTGAAGCAGCTTTTGGCATCACTTTGGTCCTGTATAAAGTAGACATTCGCATTAAAATATCTCGATTGTTTGACGCGAAAGAGGGGTGCCATTGTACAGTGGAGAATCTGTTATTCTTTCCCAATAAACGCGTTTACGCTAAAACTATTATTTCAAGTGCAAACAGTTTGGAGCCAGATCAGACGCCGGGTAACCCGGTGTCTGATCAGGCTCCTAACTGTTTGCCACCATGATACACATGAAATATCAGAATTGTCCAAAAGTTGTACTTTTCTACGTTTTAGTGCTTTGCGTTTGCGTACGTTTGCGTTTAAACGGGAAAGAATAACAGATTCTCCACTGTATGTGGTGATAAGGAAAGTGCTGTTCCTGTAGAGGAACTTGAAGGTTCATTTAAGGATAAAAATTTAACCATTATCCCAAGTATCTTCTGCTTAAACTATTGTCGTCTGCGAAAGATTGAAAGTGAACATTTTTATACATAATTTTACTGGATAAAAAACCTAGTGTAAAACATTTTGAATCCTGATCTAGGTCTTAACTGTTTGCGAATGGGACTCGGTTCGCTCATAGGCTATGATTAAGTATAATTGCAACAATATTCAAGAGAAAACTGTTACATATTTATTGAAGATGGACATCCCATAGGGTGGTGGTGTCATCAGGTAAAAGTTATAACATAGGGGAATATACAATACCAAACCATCGTATTCAATATCAGCCATGTAATAACTGCACGACGGAAGGACATACTGCAAGAGGAGAATACGCCAGAATTGACTATATACGTATACGAGCCTCAGAAAACTGTTTGGCATCTAAACAATATCCCAAAAGTTTGGTATCAACATTGATGCCAAAATTCAAATTATTAAGATTTAAGCTTAAAAGAAAGTTTACAGACTGTTAACGCTCATAACAAGCCAAACAGTCGGTATTAAAGGGATATTACAGCTGAATGCAGGGTAAAAGAAATGCAGAGGCTCAAAACTGTTTATAGTTCATACCACTTCTTGTGCTGCAATCACATTTGTTGGGAAACATCTTCCCGACTCTCTACAATCAAGACAATTAAACTAAAGGGCCGTCACTTATATAGCAAACAGTGTTTGGGATATGTGTTGTGGTTTTTTTTATCAAGAAAGCACGAATTAGAAGTTAATTATGCTATTAGTGCACCGTGTTGAACCTTGTATGTAATCTTATTACGCCACCAACTATCTACAGTGGAGAATCTGTTATTCTTTCCCGTTTAAACGCAAACGTACGCAAACGCAAAGCACTAAAACGTAGAAAAGAACAACTTTTGGACAATTCTGATAATTTTTGTTTATCTTGGTGGCAAACAGTTTGGAGCCTGATCAGACGCCGGGTTACCCGGCGTCTGATCTGGCTCCAAACTGTTTGCACTGCAAATAATAGTTTTAGCGTAAACGCGTTTATCGGGAAAGAATAACAGATTCTCCACTGTATCTATTTACAGCTAATATTTGTACCAATTTGTCATCGTTATTTGCTTACCGCAGTAAAAAGAGAGACTCGCAAGCGTCGCTCGATCAGAGCACAATAGAATATAGGCCATAGTATTAACTTTGAATTAACTTTCACGTCATTTAAAAGATTGAAATATATATATTTTGAAGGTTTTAAGATTTCACATTTTGAGACAGTTAATTGCATGCATGCTTGGAATTTGCAAACAGATAAGATCCATATCACACGCCGAGAAACTCGATGCCTGATCAGGTTCTAAACTGTTTGACAATTGTATTTTTTTTTCTAAAATAGAACATACAAAATACATTTAAAAATGACGACAAATGTTATGACTTCAGGCATCATTACAATTCGATGGGGGTTAATAAATATCTTCCAACCATTAATAAGCTGTTTGACGCATTCCCGGTTCCTCATAGAATTGACTTTTCATATCTATACCATGTCTTGTTTCAAGATCAGTTCAAGCATTTTCCTGTATTCTGACAGGTATGTGCTTAAAGTAGACAGGAATTTAAAGGGACAAGTCTGCTTTACGTTCATCAAAGTTTACGTTTTACGCAACAAACTGTCTAAAGAGATGAAAACAAGTTAGGGGGGAGGTTTTTTCAAAATCGTTTTTATTTCATACATTAACACTGCTGACTTTTATTGTTCAAAGCAATATTGCCTCAGAACATTTCATCCAGTCATGTAGTATCCAACCAAACACAAACAAAATTAACTTTAACTGCATTAATGTTAGTGGCGACTTCACCGGCATATGAGCCATATTGTCTGACACTTTTCTCAGTAAATACTTAATATTTATACATGTACATGTCAGGGCTGCCATTTCTCCGGATTTTTCCTAAATCTCCGGATTTTTCCCCAGTACATAGTAGCTTAAAGCAGGCTGAAAGTAAAGCAGAACGCGCCCGAATGCGCATTCTGCTTTACTTACAACCTGCTTTAAGTAGTCGCATGTCAACAAAACAAGAAAAAGGCCATGGGGTAAACGTACGATTCGTAAAATCGCACTTGAAAAATGCAAATTTGGAAATCTTAGGATTTTTCATTTCAACTTATGGCAGCCCTGGAATGTATTGGAAACAACAACAACAAACAACAAAAACACAATCGGGCAACAGTTTTTAAGCAGATGCAACTATGGCAGTGATAGAGCTGATCATTAGCTATACAATGCAGTAAAACTTCTCTATTACGGCCATTAAATAGTATTGATCATTACACTACCTAAGTTAACTGCAAAGTAAAACAGAAAACTTCTTTTGGGGCATTTTCTTTTACTTCCATATTGCTTTAAGCTGTTACTTATCATTCATAGAAATTTAAATTTCTTTTCAGTGGTCAAAATATAGAGGTTTGACTGTGCTTGTTAATACCACATATGAACTGAGTAAAGGCCATTTACCTGCAAAGAGTAATGCTCTTTCTCACTATTTATCAATAAACAGTTTGTATTTTGTGATATCTGTACATTTGATCCTATGGAAATCCCGAGGGCTGGTAAATATTGGCTGCGTGCAGCCGTACAATGGGCACATTGGCTGCACAAACACCGGTCGTTTGCACAGCCTAACTCTTCATAATTACAGCATAACTACAACGTGGAATTTTCTCATACTTCAATCATTTTCACAGTTTAATTCATCGTCTGTTTTATGCCCTTTTAATCGCCATAAAATCGTCAGTTTTAAAACAGTTTTATACGTTATTGTTTAAGATTAACATTTAAAGCAGTCTTGAAAAGACGATTCCAATGAGATGTCACAAGGTAGGATTAGATGGAGAATAGATAATATTTGAGACTTTT
Source organism: Gari tellinella (assembly GCA_922989275.2). Classification (NCBI taxonomy): domain Eukaryota; kingdom Metazoa; phylum Mollusca; class Bivalvia; order Cardiida; family Psammobiidae; genus Gari; species Gari tellinella. The sequence continues at coordinate 56,333,017 of OV277860.1, forward strand.
ATAATCTGACTTACGACAACATTTGTCGTATATCCTAATTCCGCCTGGAAGATTTTCCGCCTCACGCTAAAACTATTATTTCTATTGCAAACAGTTTGGAACCAGATCAGACGCCGGGTAACCCAGCGTCTGATCAGGCTCCAAACTGTTTGCCACCAAGATAAACATGAATTATCGAAAGTGTCCAAAAGTTGCACTTATCTACATGTTAGTGTTTTGCGTTTGCGTTTCGTTTCGTTTAAACGGGAAAGAATAACAGATTCTCCACTACACTACTAGCATTTTTTGTTGCTTTTACTGTAAATCCCACATTTTAACACATTCATCCCTAGCGACTAGTAAACCCGTTATTAACAAACCGTGTTTAATTATATGAAGAGTACACTTGACTGATGCAAATCATTTCGCCTCTGATCAGAGAGCTCTTCCTACAGTGTAGACCCTGATCAGAGGGTCCCTATGTACAGTGTTTGCAGTTACCGAGACTTGGCTCTACTTTAATGTCTATTAATAAACTGTTTGTAATGTGATTGGCCTTCAGCTGTTTTTGCAATACCATTCTTGCGTCTTTATCATACAATCTGAATGGAATTATTCTAATGCCAAGTAGTAATAAATATGACAAATAAATTCACATGAATACTTACTGTGTGAAAATGCTTTGTAAAAACTAGTAAAACAAATTAAGATAATTTTGTTTAACTTCCCTCTTAATATTCTTACCATGCAAAGTAAGCGTCTGCTCCTAAAACAATGTGTTAGCTCTTAAACAATTTATCTCTTTTTTAAAATTAAATGTCGAAACGACTCCGACTTCATTCAGGTCCAGATCATCGGAGGTCATGTTACATTGGCGTTTGAGGTGTATTCAATCTGGTTTCGAACGTTAGCCAAACGGTGCTTCGCATAATATGTCTTATTTCTAGAAGTAGCTACAGTGGAGAATCTGTTATTCTTTCCCGTTTAAACGCAAACGTACGCACACGCAAAACACTAAAACGTAGAAAAGTACAACTTTTGGACAATTCTGATAATTCTTGTTTTATCTTGATTGCAAACAGTTTGGAGCCTGATCAGACGCCGGGTTACCCGGCGTCTGATCTGGCTTCAAACTGTTTGTAAAAGAAAAACTAGTTTTAGCGTAAACGCGTTTATCGGGAAAGAATAACACTTTCTCCACTGTATTTCTAGTTTATTTTTACCTCATCAAATAAGTTTATAACAAATTAATAACGATAAACAAATAGAATGAGGCGTTAAATAAACAAAAATGTAATTGAAATTGAGACATAAAAGTAATTTCTCGTGATACGTCTATTTGCTTGAACGTCAGAAGAGACATGTTGATGCATTCTTGTGAAAGCATTTCAAACATTTTAATAGGTTATCTCTCCTTTAAGACCATCGTGTAGAGCTAGTTTATAGTGCACATACAACAGTGCCTCTAAAACTATTTAAAATTGGCTTGGATCGACCTAATCCATATTTCAATGCAAAAGTTACAAAATGTTTCCAACAGTTCGGAACATCCGAACATTTATCATAAATGCTAACTTTTAGATTGTACGGAAAACCCTTTTATTGGTAAACTATTCTTTGACACCAACAAACCAAACAAATATGTGCCTGTTTTATGATGCATTGCAGTATACCGGCAAGGAAACTATATACAGTGGAGAATCTGTTATTCTTTCCCGTTTAAACGCAAACGTACGCAAACGCACGCAAACGCAAAGCGCTAAAACGTAGAAAAGTACAACTTTTGGACAATTCTGACATTTCATGTTTATCTTGGTGGCAAACAGTTTGGAGCCTGATCAGACGCCGGGTTACCCGGCGTCTGATCTGGCTCCAAACTGTTTGCACTGCAAATAATAGTTTTAGCGTAAACGCGTTTATTGGGAAAGAATAACAGATTCTCCACTGTATATACAGTGGGGATATAGCTATTCTTTCCTTTTAAAGACAATTTAAATGCAGTTCAACAAAATGTATAAATGACAGAGTCTATACAAACAAAAATGAAGATCTATTAAAAGATTTGAATGAAAAACGATTTGGAGCCTGACCAGACGCCGAGATTCTCGGTGTCACGGTCTCGCTCCGAGGTTATAAAGCTTTTGACTTGAGTCTAAACTCATTCCCAAGCATATTATTGGTCAGATTTGAGCCTAGGCTAAAATCTGACCAATCACATGCTTGGGAACACACTCAGACTCAACTAAAACGCTTTATAACCTCGGAGCCAGATCTTCCAAACTGTTTACAATGGATATAATTGTTTTAGCACAGACGCGCTTTTTAGGACAAAATAATATCTCCCCTAGATAACTTTTTGGAGATTCAAGAATTTGACTGTTCCAGGATAGCCGTGATTATTCTGATATTGGACTAAATTGTGACAAATGACAAAGCGTTTTCTTGTAGAGTAGCTCAATAAAGATGATCAAATAATTTATTAAAGGTATCGATTTCATACGATAACCTTTTAAAAACGAATTACACACCCAATTTAAATTGTTTACCCTTTAACCTGAAATAATATCGCATGCTGCTAACATGTCGTCTATGATATTTTTTAAAAGATGATATTTGTCTTTAAACTTGCGAAAGAAACTTTACTACGTTTGTCAAACATTTCAGATCCGCATGAGACGCCGAGTTATTCAGTATCTAATCTGGATCTAAACTATTTGCAATTATACGTCAAGAATCGTTTGTCAAGACGGGAGTAAATAACAGAACGCCCTTTTCTAGTGTAAATCGTAAAGACCTCCTTACTTTTAGACTAAGTCATGACAAGAATTGCATTTACAAACAATTAAGATCGAGATCAGACACCGAGTTAATCGGCGTCTGATCTTTATCTAAACGGTTTGATGCCTGTATCGACGTTTCTTTAATATAGAATACTTTTTTTTTGAAGTAATATAATTGCAACCGCTAATTGTGAAGCAAAAGACACTTCCAGTACGTTAAGGGTTAGATATCATCTGGCACTAATTATTTCTAATCACTTCTGACAAACGGTGTTTAACATTAAAATTAATTTTGCTATGTTAGTTTATGGCGGGGTAAAGTTTTTAGGCGGCTTTTATTACCACCATTTTTGCTTTACTTATCTTTATTATCTTCGTCATTGTTTATGAATACAAATTAGATGTCTGATCGTGTAAAAGGATGTTTAACATGTGTAAAGTGATAGTTGCTTAAATATGACGTCATGAGTTTAGCAGACGACATAACTGAAGCAGACGAACCTATCCGATATCTAAATGATTAATCCTTTCACTGCCATGACGTCATCAAATTTTAACAGTTGTCGTCTGCTTTTATTAAAAAAATTCTTTTTTAGGTATTTTGACTGAACAAGTATTGAAATGAGTATCAAACAGTTTGGATCCTGATCAGACGCCGCGACACGTGGCGTCTGATCAGGATCCAAACTGTTTGCACATAAGTATTGTATTCGAGTGAGGCAGTGAAGGGGGTAAGGAGGGGCGATTAGAAACTCAATATGATCCTGAAACAGATAGTATTAACATGGAGGCGACATACGCATGAGAAAGCATTTAAGCACAATTTAAATCAATTCAATAAATGATTTTTATCGCATCTACATAGGTTTGCGAAATGCGTCTTTCTATTTTGCATATCATTATCGAGCACTGCTGGTTCCATATATATGACCTTGTTTATCAGTCTTACTGTACACATACATTAAAAACAGTGTAGATCTAGATAAGAAGCCGTATGTCCAGGAATATTCGAGATCATCTCAGATATTTGTATATAACGTATAGGAACTCTCAATATTATTATTATACCAGATTTATATAGCGCTCTTTTCAAAAAGGACGTGTGCGCTCAATATATAATAACGATTGCAAATACACTATAATAAAGTGTGAAAAGTACGATATCGTGATTGCATTATGCAAACAGAAGTCTTAGAACTCCACGCACGAGTTCAGAAGTTATATAGACACATGTACATGGAATATCTATTAACATATTTTACCAAGAATTCCGTACTGAAAGTAACAGCAATAAACTTAATAAATTCTAGGTAACTTTTGATACTGCATGTCTCACTTAATGACCCACTTTGAGATATTATGTACTCGAGTGTTCAAGAGAATCAGAAGAAGTCATATATTTTTACGCAATTAAATAAAGCAGGCGTTCGTTATCTATTTTGAAGTGTTTGGTATACCACGTGATTATGTCCAGCACACGTGGCAGATGGATTGTATCATCTTTTGCTTTTAAAGCAAAAGATGATACAACCCATCAATTCAATTAGATGGAATTAAAATCGCAGTATTTTCCGAAACAAAACTCGCCCAAGACATCTTAAAATATATATTAAAGCCTTCACCAAAGAAGAAAACAATCATTTACTGTCTACAAATTTACCCGATTTGTAGATGAGCAAATGTATGTAAACTTTTAGGTAGCCACTAAATTCTAAGTTTGGAAATGACATGAAGGGACAGCCATTCAAAACGCTTACTTTACCCCCTCTTACATGTTACATGAAACTTGTTCTTCGGGTTACTTTCAGACGAAATGCTTTAATGTAAATTTGATAGAAAGCTGTTATTGATAATCCCTTTAAATTTCATACGCCCAAAATGACGCATTATGTAATTAAGAAATCACTATTTCTATTATACGATAAACCGTTTCTAAATGATCAAGCAAATCTATAAATAAGCAAAACATGACAGTTTCATCGTTGTTAATGGTAATTGGCAAATAAACATATTAAATGCTTTTGTGCAGAATTATAAAGAATTTTCTATAATTAGACCTGCAATTGCTAGGTTAATTCCAATATGACAGCCGATGACTGTATGTATACAATAAATTCATTCACGGGTAAACATTGCTCAATTTCACGTTACTTAACTGACATCTTAATTCTATATACAGTGGAGAAAACGTTATTCTTTTCCAATAAACGCGTTTACGTTAAAACTATTATTTCCTGTAAAACCGTTTGGAGCCAGATCAGACGCCGTGTAACCCGGCGTCTGATCTGGCTCCAAACGGTTTGCCATTCAGTCAGAATTGTCAAGAAGTTGTTATTTTCTTCATATTAGTGCATTGCGTTTGCGTTTCGTTTGCGTTTAAACGGGAAAGAATAACGTTTTTCTCCACTGTACTATCAGACAATACCTGCTTTGTTGCTTTATCTAACGAAACGACAGTAATTACTTAGTCATTCAAAAGAAACCTACTGCTTCCAGAAAGATAATAGTAAAGCAGAAAGCTTTCTGCTTTACTTTCATCTTCCTTGACGCTTACATCTGCCTTTAATTCATACATGTACCTGCAGGGAATCGTATTAATGACCCACATTAAACAAAAAGATCGGCAGAAATTTAAGAAAACTAGGCAGTTCTTAAATATTATATGAAACAAAGTAGTTATCACATAAACAATAAGTTTTTACTCAAAAGAAAGAAGTATGTTAACCATTATCCTGCAAAAACCGCGTCGAAGTTGAAATCTGCAAACTGTTAGGATCCAGATCAGACGTCACGTTCTACGACGTCTTCTCTGAAATCCGTAAATCTCTCCATGGCACTGTTTAAAAGTAATAATTTGTTTTTGTAGAAATAGTGTATGCCACAATTTTAAAGAAAACTGTAGTACATGCACAGCAAGAAAAGGATTGATTGCAGCACTTGAGCAGGTATAATAAAGTCATGGCAGAACACTTGAGTAAGTGTGCTCATCATAATCGTAGTCTTTCTTTACTACAGTGGAGAAAACGTTTGTCGTTCCCGTTTTAACGCAAACGAAACGCAAACGAAAAACACTAAAATATAGAAAATAACCACGTTTTGACAATTCTGACTTTACATTTTTATCTGAGTGGCAAAGAGTTTGGAGCCTGATCAGACGCCGGGTTACCCGGCGTCTGATCAAGCTCCAAACTGTTTGCATTGGAAATAATAGTTTTAGCGTAAAAGCGTTTATTAAGAAAGAATAACGTTTTCACCATTGTATCATCAAACTTGTGTTGAACGACCTCTTACCAGTATTAGTCGTATTAAATACAGATAATTGCTAAATGAGGGACAACAGCGAAGCATAAAGCTCCTGTAGGAGTTTCTGTTTTACCTTTGTCCTTTACTAAGCAAATGCCCTTTTCAGAGATTTGTAGTTTTATAAATTGGTTGCTTATGGCACTAGACACAAGTCTGACGATAACTTCAAGTTTAGTCTTCAATGAGCCATTGTTAATCTTTGAGTACGTAACTATTAAAGGGCGCATCGTAGTCTATTAAATAATTCTACAAAGATTCAGTTGCTCGTAAAAATTAAGTTGGGCCTGGCACACGGCAATTATATTAAGACTTAATAAATTAACAAGCATTAACCCATCCATTGCCTTAACCCGAGTACAACAATTATTTGCAAACAGTTTGGATCCTGATCAGACGCCGCGTGACGCGGCGTCTGATCAGGATCCAAACTGTTTGACATTTATATCGACAGTTCTTAGGTCAAAAAAGCTAAAATTTAAATTGGAGAGAATAAAAGCAAACGACAATAGCTTAAAATTGATGACGTCATGTCAGTGAAGGGGTTTAACATACAAAATAACTACGAATACGCGCCAATAAATCTTTCCGAGGCTAAAGTATCGTCTGCTTACAAAATGCCGTCGGCGAATCCTTTTTTTCAGATTCATTACATATTTACCAATTCTGATCTTGATATTTTGAATGTGCAAAGCCCTATCTGAACCGAGGGGTACTTCGCAAGACTATTTGTCTAATTCGAAATGCATAGGCTATAGGCAAAGTCCGTGAGAAACCTTTGGTAAAAGTAAAGGTTACTATTTGTCTAAAACATTTATTTGCTTCATTTTGCTACAGTAAAGCCTCTTTATTACGACCACTAAGATAAGGCTAATTGATTTCATGAAAGACAGGTTACAGCTTAACCCTTTACCCAAAAACCTATTTATAATATTAAAGACAGGTGATCACATAAAGCAGGTTGAAAGTAAAGCAGAATGTGCCTTAAGGCACATTCTGCTTTAATTTCAGCCTGCTTTAAACTACCATCTGTTAGGCTACATAAAATATTTGTTATGGTAATTGTCATGAGGGTATAAACTGGAACTGTTTTCTTCAGCGGAGGAATAAATTAAATACGCTAAAAGTCGCTTCTATGGGGGAAAGGGTTAAAGCGTTGTGAAAGTAAAGCAGAAAGCTCCAAAAAGAGTTGTTTATGTGTACGTTCACCTTGCTTTAAACAGCTACCTGTCTGAAACACAAAATCATATAATTCAGTGGTCGTAACAGAGAGATTTTACTGTACTTTATTTGAAATTCCATGGAATATATCTGCAGACAATAGTTGATGTAACGGTAGAAAAATGGTTAACAAATTGTTTGAATTCCGTAACCCTGATCTGAGTTATTAGCATCTGCTGCGGAAGTTAGCCATTCTATTGGCTGCAGATTTTTTAACGTCAGAAAAAAGGACAGGAATCTAACCAATTAACCTTATGGCGTGCCAATATGTCGTCTGCATTCGATATATCTTACTTATTTACCCTTTATTCACGTATAATTTCCTAAAACACTTATCTGGGTTATAACTGATCGGACCCTATTCACACGCCAAGTCACGTTGCCTCTGTTCTGGATTTTATTTAAAAGAAAACAGATATCACAAAAAGTATTTTCAATAAGATATCACAAGAATTTCTGATAGGGCTAATTATGTACAGTTTGGAAGACATTATCCTTTCCCAATAAACGCGCTTAAGCTAAACAATTATTTCCAATGCAAACAGTTTGAAGCCTGATCAGACGCCGGGTTACCCGGCGTCTGATCAGGCACCAAACTGTTTGCAACCCTGAGTACAAAGAATCGCCAACATTGCCATTTTTTACGTTTGAATGCATTGCGCTCACGTCTAGTTTCGTTTAAACGGGAAAGAATAACGTCTTCTCTGTATCAAGCGCAAATCTGATAAGGCATAATTATGTAGGCTTAAATGAAGTGTGCGAATTCTGTCCTACTCAAATACACAGCCTTCTTGATTTGAAAATGATCCTTATGGCTTACAAATGGAATTACGGCCTCTGCTATTCTTAGAAAAAACTCGAGCATAGAGTAAATGTGTAATATAAACACATTATTACTGAACATCGAAAAGCATTTCTATTTTCAGCAGGAAATGGCTGCCATGATATTTATTAACACTTGCTTCACTACTTCCAAAAATGTTTGAACTAAAAGTTAAAAATTACATTAAGTCGACCATTGATTTAGTCAGCAATTATTTAAGGTTTTATGAAATTTGGTACATGTATTTGAAATTGCACACAAGGGGACGCCACAGACAGGTTTATGTTTAATACTACTGGTTAACTTTTACTAACTTGTACTTGCATATGGAATCTGTGTAATTACTACAGTGGAGAAAACGTTATTCTTTCCCAATAAACGCGTTTGCGCTTTAACTATCATTTGCAGTGCAAACAGTTTGGAGCCAGATCAGACGCCGGGTAACCCGGCGTCTGATCAGGCTCCAAACTGTTTGCCACCAAGATAAACATGGATTATCAGAATTGTCCAAAAGTTGTACTTTTCTACGTTTTAGTGCTTTGCGTTTGCGTACGTTTGCGTTTAAACGGGAAAGAATAACAGATTCTCCACTGTACCAGAATAAATAAGTAGTGTCTAAAAAAACTTGCCTTATAGCATTGCAAACAGTGTAGACCACGGCCAGCCTCTTGATATACACAGTTTGACACCAAAATGCATCAAAAACATTGTATTTCTTCAATTATACCGGTTATTTTGCAGTATATACCAAACTTATTTACAGAGTCTAGTGTGACAACGGTGCTTGGTCTGTACAATGTTGAATTGCAATAAGGTTGTGTCATGACATTCTTCAAATATTAGTGCTAGACAGTGATAAATTTGTCGAAAATTGGTAATAACCAACACATATTGCTATTGTATACTCTAAAAACGATATTCATCAGTATAAGCATGTGCTCCCTCTGTACCACGGCCCTCCGAACAACGATTCTATCTTTACAACAACGCTTGTCGCTGTATCCAAACAAGACATTTAAGTCTTGCACTTTCACTGATGCAATATCGTCTGCTTAAACTTGTCGTCTGCTGTTTTTTCTTAAAGTTACATATTATCGGATATTTTGACATAAGAAATTTAATGACGAGTGATCAATAGCTTAAATCCAGATCAGTCGCCGCTTGAAAAGCTAATGCAAATGTAAGTCAATTTCCATCCCTGTAACAATTTCCTTTCGAACAACGCACATAATATGTGTCTCCCAAAATATAAGCAAAGTCTTAATTTTCCTTCCCTATAACAATTCCATCCTAACAACACACACAGTGTTTGTCTCTAATTGGGTGTTGTGGTGTATACATGTACCAGTTCCCAAACATTTTTTTAATACATTAAAGGGTGGAAGGCAGGGTTGGCCGGTAAAAACCGGGGCGGTTTTAACCGCCCGGTTTTAACCGGTTAAAACCGCCCCGGTCAATACTCCCTGAAGTGGTCAATACTGGTCAATACCGGTCAATACTCTTTTTCTGTTAAAAGAAAGCTCTTGAAGCTTTAAAAGGGTTTAATTATAGTGTAATGATGTATTACAGATACACAGGAAGCTATTTCAAGTGTATATAGGGGGTATAGGAAGCACAAATTGGATTTTTTAAATCTGAAAAGACCACCCTGGTCGATTGAACTGACCACATCTATTGCTTGAACTGACCGCTTGTGGTCGATTGAAATGAACACTTCTGGTGGATTGAATCAACCACTCTGGTTTATTGAAAAGACCACCCTGGCCAATTGAACCAGGTGTATGGTGATTCCTGAAGTATTTGTTGACTTTATCACCTGGTCAGGAGTAATAATTATATCCTGTCCCAGCAGATTTAGTAAGTGTGCAGAGCAACCAAAAACTGTCAGGCTGAGTTCTGCTTCATCACAGATCTATCTTCTAAGTTATATGTGACTATGTTGAAGACCTTGCAGTCATACTGCTCAGCAGACTCATTGGTGGCTTCCTGGGCACAAATAGGAGTAAAACAAAGTGTTGGTGTATAATACCCCTGTCAGTGTATAATCACCCTGTATCAAGACATTTGATTGGTCACAATCAGATCTATGCCACTCCCACTGCAATGACATGGGGCAACATAACACATGATAATCTGTTTTGACAGCAATTTACAGGTGTTGCAAACTTGCAAATACTTATGAATATCCCATGATTGTAAATAATAGACAAAAATGAATCTTTAACATTTAGTTATTGCCTGACAATGGGTATATGACCGTAATGGTTAATTATTTGCTGTAATATATATACAGTAATATATTCCCAAAGTGGTCAATTGAAATTTTGAGTGGTCAATCTATGTTTTTAATGGTCAGTTGAGTTGTAAGTGAACAGTTGATTGAGTTGAAGTATTTAGTGGTTGATTGATTATGAGTATAGCTAGCCTTTTGGTTGGTAAACTCCCAAACTGATCCTAGGTGGTCAATACCGATAGATTTTCAATTGGCAAAGCCGGTCACTTCAATCAACCACTTTGTATTTCTGGTTTTATCAAATATTTACAAAATGTAATTCAAATATTTCAATCTTTAGATTAAATCATTGATATGAATATTATTCCCAGTATGCTCATCATGACAATGTGTGAATAAGATAGGTAGGGTACTAGTACTTTATTTTATAAGTAGTCTGATTGAATTGATCACATCAAATGGCCACCTGGCAAAAGACCACTTGTGGTCATTAAAGTAAAACTTTGAAAAATAACATCAAAATATCAAACTGTTATTTAAAAAGATCCTTAACAGTACAGTTTGTATGTACTGTATATATTAAACAACAATTTACATTGCTAGGGGTATGATACATGGGTTATAAGTTGGTTCGAAGTTGTCAATTGACCAGTAATGACCAGTAATGACCGGTATTGACCGGTTAAAACCAGTATTGACCGCCCGGGTGGTCAATACTCTTATTGACCGGTCGATTGCCAACCCTGGTGGAAGGAAAGCCGAAAAGCAGTTTCTTAAGGAGCTTTCTGCACCACTTTGATAGTACATGTATTGTAAGCAGTTATCTGCTCTAAGTAGCCTATAAAAGCCTTAACTCTTTCCTCCCTGAAACTTTAAATGAAAATTCTATTTCCATTTAAGTCTAGTCCATTTCTGACTTTTAATGGTTGTTTTTGTCAATGTTTGGCATTATGACAAACAGTGAAGACCCTGATCAGAGGGCTCCTTTTGGAGCCCTCTGATCTGGGTCTTCACTGTTTGCACAGGACAAGTGTACTATTCACATGTGCACTGTTTGAAAAGGACGCCTATATGCGGGACTATGGTTCAAAGGGTTAAGTAGCTTATACAAGCCTTAAATACCGATAACAAGACTTGCGAGAAGGGCTATACTTCAGAAAGGCTATAAAATCTCAAACTTTTATGTATTTACAAAGATATTACCTTGTACAATAATTAACTCTATTTAAAAAATTAAACCTTTTCACTGCATGCTTAGGCCGAGCACATGTCGCATTCACAAACAGTTTGGATCTAGATCAGACGCCGAGAAACTCGGCGTCTGATCAAGATCCAACCTGTTTGACGATAGATAGCTGTTTCGTCATTCAAAGTGTCAAAATCTTAATTTTGAAAAATGACAGCAGACGATAATTTTGAAGCAGACGATTTGGTAGTGAAGGGTTTAAATCTTCTAAGCCACAGCTGTTAGAAGTATCCAATATTTTGCTTTCTTTCAGCCTCTTTTATAACCACTTCTGTAGCTACCGTGGAGAGGACGTTATTCTTTTCCGTTTAAAACGCAAACGAAACGCAATCGCAATGTCAATAAAACGGAGAAAATGACAAAGCTTTGACAATTCTGACTGTTTTTATTAATCTGAGTGGCAAACAGTTTGGAGCCTGATCAGACGCCGGGTTACCCGGCGTCTGATCTGGCTCCAGACTATTTGCAATGGAAATTTTAATTTTAGGGTAAACGCGTTTATTGGGCAAGAATAACGTCTTCTCCAGTGTACGCCTAACTAATATTTACCTTGAGAAAGTCTACTACAGTGCCCAACCTTACTAAGCTAAATAAAACTGTTGTTGAACTTACAAACACTTTGGGTCCAACTCAGACGCCGAGTAACGCTTTATCTAATCAGGACCAAAACTTATCGTCAGTGAGTGTCAATATTTTGGGTTATTCAGGAAAAAATACTGAATCTCTGAATTTGAAAACTTTACAGACGTTACCAATGACGCAGATGATTTATAACATACTTAGGGTTGAAACTTTCTTGATACCTTTAGCTAGATATTTTGGCGCCAATAATTCTTTTTTAATTTTGCTGTCGGAATCCGGTCGGAACATTTATTGTTTGATATTTTGTAGAATACAATAAAATCTCATTTCTACAATAACTGAATTGATTTATAAATGGCGTTTTAATGACACATAATGCAGTTTAAAGCAGAATGAAAAGCAAACAAAAATCTTCTAATAGAGATGTCTGCTTTACTTTCATTTAGCTTTGAGCACCCACCTGCTATGAACAGGAACGTATGTACGTTCCTGCTATGAACAAGCCTTCTTTTTGGTGGCAGTAAAAAAAGGTTTTTACTGTGACTACACGCACGAAAATGAGTATCAAAGAATGTTTAACCCTTTTTTGCCGTTTTCAATGAGTGTCTGTTACCAAATCATCGTCTGCGTTTTTCCATAAAATTATATTTCTTGTACTTTTGACTTGCGAAATGCTGAAATGAGTGTCACACAGTTTGGGTCCAGATCAGACTGTTTGCAAAGAAAGACGATTGTGTCATTGGTTGCAATGACAGTAAAGTAAAGAAGAAATAAGTAAATACGGAAGACTATGGTCAATATTAGTGAAGCATCGACACGGATGTCAACCATTTGGATACGCAGTGATCAGACGCCGGCGAGGCATGGTTACTCGGCGTCTGGTTAGGACTCAGTTTGTTTGCAAATACAAGTAGAATACAGACAATGAAATAAAACGGTGGGGGTGTTTACCATTCAATCACAATTAAACATGATTAAAATGTGTCATCTATCTCAACATTTCTGTAGGGCCTTTTTGTATCTATTTTTTAGTCTGAATATGTCGAAAAACCATTTTCAAAACATGTGATGTCAATGCATCATCTTTAAATCCTTTCATGCTCAAGTTATTCGGAATATTTTTTACCCCTTCACCGCTTTATTGTCGTCTGATTTATTATTGTTGTCTACAATACACATTTCAAAGTTAGATTTAAGGGTGTATGATTTAATAAATATCGATAAGAGTGTCAAACAGTTTGGTTCCTGATCAGACGCCGCGTTACGCGGCGTCTAATCAGGACCCAAACTGTTTGCAAACGCGCTTTAAGGCGTCATTGAGAGTGAAAGGGTTCAATAGTGTAAAACACCGACCATAGTGTTCGTTACAGTGTGGCATAGCTGTCATTTGAAATCGGAAAATGAAATAAAAAAAAAGAAAGAAAAAAGGGAAGTACGATTACGACTGGTAATAAGCTTTCTTTCGAATGTCTGAAAATTGACACTAATATCATGAATGATGGGTGCCTGTTTTTATCTCATTCGTAATTTACAGTAACAACTCTCTTCAGAGAACGACATTTTAGGCAAAATGAACCTCAACAAAGGCAAGTTACTGCTTAATTCAGGACAAAAGTAATGAAGAAAGCTCTTTTCGGAGCTGTCTTCATTATTTTTTGTCCTGCATTAAACTTCAACCTGTCTTAAAGAGTGGCAATTTTAAAATGTTGGATGTCGGTAAACAGAGGTTGTTCAGTAAGCCGGGAGAATTTAAAATACTCAAATCCCGCACTGCCCCAGCGTGCTCTATACATGATGTAATTTTTACATTGGTTGGCACGATATGATACTTTTGTTGAATTCGATCCATTCAAATGAATTTTAACTGATGGGATTACCGCTCTTTCAAACTCTACTGATTTTCAATGTACTCGCCACAAATTCAATTCACAATCAAACTTATTCCAAACAGGCACCTAAATAAAGATAAAGCAATAAGTGTTAATACAGGAGGCAGCTTAAAGCAGGACAAAAGTAAAGTAGAAAGCTCCTGTAAAGCTCCTACATGAGCTTTTTATTCTACGTTTGTTCTTCATTAAGCAGTCCCCTGTTATTAGAGATATTAATGCTTCTTCAAAGAAATGCAATTTTACACAAGTTAAATTGTATTCTTGTGAAATGTTGGCATCTTAAGCACAGTATGCATTTATTCATGGTTTGTCAAATCCAAAGCGGGCACCAGTTGTAACTAAATTGAAAGTAATAACGTGCATAATAAGAGACGTTGGTTCTCTGCATGTATCGCACGTCAAGAAAAGGCAAGGATCTATAAGCCTGCCCTCCTCCGCGATATTCTTCCGCGATAAATATACCCCGGGAAAGAAATAGTGCGTGTAAGAACGTTTAATGGTACACATCTTTCTTCAAAAGACACTTGCTGAGCGTACCAGTCCCCATCATTGGTGATGGTATAACCAGAAAGTATCAAAGTAAACTGCACGAGCTTTGAGCTAAGATTTGTTTTGATTGCTGAACGTGAACCAAGATTCTAGATATGACTTAGATATATGTGACCTTCGGCAACTCTCCTCTTGTGTAAGCATTGATTTAATCGTTCTGTCTCATTTCCATTTTAAATTTGAAAAACAAACATTATATGTTTCTAATTGTCAAAATATAACTAATAAGTTACTTAAACTACAATGCAATTTTCAAGCTTGAATCAAATTTTCTTTACCGAAGTTACCGAGCACATGTACAAGTGTTTCATACAAATCACGGTTTATACATTAAAGCATATCGTTTATTTAAAAGGGCATTGGCAAATAGTGTTGACACTGATGAGATGCCGTGTTACTCGGCTTCACCTCAGGACTGCACTGTTTGCTATTTCGTATGATATGTTCTAGTGTATGGTCAAACACTGCACTGTCATAAGATCCCCATTTTAGATACATGTAGTTACAACGTACCCTCTCTACAGCGACACCCAATCGAATACACGTCTTGTGTGCGTTGTTCGGAGGGAGTAGTTCTAGGGAGTGAAATTGGCTTACAATTGCAAACAGCTTGAATCCAGACCAGAGGCCTGTTTAGGGAACTGCGGCAAGGGTCGTTGTAAGGAGGGAGTCGTTGTTGGGAGGGTCGTTTGTAGGGAGGGAGCAATGTATATTCATGATAATGAAATCTTCAAACAAGCACACAAGGATAGTTCATTGTAATGTCTAGGTATAGATGGGTAAAGGCCAGGGGAAACAAGCGGAGTTCTTCTGTAGCAGAATGTTAAAAGGACGTTTACCTACAACAATCAACCAATCAAAGCTAGTCTTTTTTAAGAAACGTTTATGACTGAACTATAAATCAATTTTACAGGATATCTATTTAACATACATTAACACTTAACCTGATGAAAAAGTTAATAATCTGTGAATTATCCATTTCATGTCACCAAACATGCATTTCCGGATAGCGATTTCGTGGCGCCTTATAAACCAATAAAGGTTCGCTTTCATCACAGCTCAAAGCACGGAATTATACACTCAGTGTATAATTCCGTTCTCAAAATAAGCGGTTTGCGTTAAGTGTTAAAGGCAAGGCGTGCAGTGAACATTTAAAGCAGGATGAAAGTAATCCAAAAGGATCCTTTAGGAGATTTCTGCTTTAGTTTCACTCAGCGTTAAGCTACAGTTTGTCTTAAGCACAGCTAATTATTATTCTTCCAAGTTGTCGTTATTGCAGGGTGCCGCTGTGCAAATGGTTTATAAATGGTGCGGAGTACCTCGGTACTTTCCCTTCATCGACTATCGGTTCATTCAGATGGCGTAAAATTGGAACAGATGTAATGAGTAAACCAGAAACAATGCGTTTTGACAAAGAAAACAGTAGTCTATCAATATGTCATCAGTTGATGCTACAAGTAGAGGAAAAAGCCTTTCACCCTAATCATGCTGAAAAATCGTATTCTTCAAAAATAATGTCTACGAAATACATGAAATTAAACTTACTAAAATTAAGTTTCTGCTTTGAATGACGAAATTCTCAAAAGCAAGTGAAAATCTGTTAGGATCTAGATCAGACGCCGATTAACTCGGCGTCTGATCTGGATCGAAACTGTTTGCAAAAGTAAACCAAATCGTGTTAAGCTTGGTAAGTGATAATCTGTTTACAAGTGTTAGTTGTATATTTTGTTACGCGTATGATTTTCCGGTTAAAAAAGTAGATCCTAAGTGGTAGTTCGGTCGTATAATTACAGCATTATGAGGTATAGCTTTTATATGAGATGCTAAGAGTAACATTAACGTTCATTTTAAAGCTTTGTTAGAAAACGGATTTATTTTATGGCTTGTTAATTACCTGAGAGATAATTACAATCTACTGGCTCTTGTGTTTATCTCTGTAAACGTCTATTAGAATTAATACGCCATTGGTTTTAACCTAAGTGGATGCTCTTCCCACCCTATTGGCGCCCCGTCTTCCCTAACTCATTAATCCCTGAACTTCAAATGGACAATTCCAATTTCATAGTATAAGTCATGTTATGTACAGTGGAGAATCTGTTATTCTTTCCCGTTTAAACGCAAACGTAAAACGTAGAAAAGAACAACTGTTGGACAATTCTGATATTTCATGTTTATCTTGGTGACAAACATTTTGGAGCCTGATCAGACGCCGGGTAACCCGGCGTCTGATCTGGCTCCAAACTGTTTGCACTGTAAATAATAGTTTTAGCGTAAACGCGTTTATTGGAAAAGAATAACACATTCTCCACTGTACACTACACTTTTTACCGAAATAAATCTAAGTCTAGTCTATTGCTGACTATTTATGGTTGTACAATATATTGCTAAATGATAAACAGTGTACATCCTGCTCAGAGGATACATCAGTTCTGGGTTACGCTGTTTGCACATAACAAGTGGACTCTTCAACAGGTACACTGTTTGTAAATGACGCGTATATGTGTCACTAGGGGTTATTTGACTAAACTTTCTTACCCATGGAACTCTTATGTAATTTAATCACAAGAACTACATCTCAGCAACTGGTCAGACTAGATATTAAACATAATCCTAGTTATCCCCTTACTTCACCCATGCTTAGATCTGGACCACACCTATAGCTACATGTATGTATTCTTGGGTAAATGTTCATTACGTGTATTTCCCACCCAGACAGTTTTTTCTCCAAGAACGAGATGTGCATTGTTGTTGTAGTTGTTGAAATAGGCTTTTAAGTCGCTTTAACATAATTTAAAGTTACCAGATCAACATCTCATTACATCGATCTAAAAGTATAAGGTATTGTTCCTCCGTATCTGATCTGGATCCAAACTGTTTGTATATACCACTGTCGTCGGGCTTGATAGTGTAGGCGTTATTTGCTTTTGTAACCCGGCGTCTGGTCAGGTTTTAAACTGTTTGCTATCCAGATTGAAACAAATCGTGGGAATGTTCACAAATCTGTTATTGTCTCCATTTTATTGCATTGTGTTTGCGTTTAGTTTAGTTTAAATGGAAGTACTTCTCCACTGAACGAAAGTACATGTAACAACATCGACTCATTTCAGTTACCCAAAAATGCAATACATTGGCATAAATGCGTTGCTGTAATTAATTTCTCAAGTAAAACTATTTGGGTGGTGTAAAGTTATCCAAATTATCGCATAGAGTCTAAACAGTTGGGAATTGAACAGATTAACCCTTCATGTTCTAGAGTTCTCAAATGGACTAATCCGCTGTTGATAAATGGCCAGTCTATGGTGATTTTATGACAGCTTTTTCGAAAGAAAGAATAAAATAAGCTCATAATTTTATCAGATCTATACGACCAGGGTCTACTCTACACTATTATCAAAGTATACATTTACTGGTTTATAGCAGATAACGGGTTAATTGCCTTCAATTTCTTACCCAAAGTACAATGGTTACATGTATTTGCAAACAGTTTGGTTCCCGATCAATAAAGCGGCGTCTGATCAGGATCCAAATTGATTGACACTAATTTTAATATTTCTTAAGTCAAAATACCTGAAATTTAAATTTGAGAAATAAAAGCAGACGACACTTGTTTAAAGCTGATGACGTCATGGCAGTGAAGGGGTTAACAGAAGTTACAACAGATGTTAAGACAAGACGCTGTACGATTCGAAAATGCCGCGTAGGAATACAATAACTATGACGTAATATCCGCCCAATGAAACCCGGTTATCGGTGAAATTGGAGATGAGAGATTAGATGATATTCAGAAGAATCAGTTATATGTTGACATTTCACTTCATAATCTGTGCACTATCAGTTCATTGTTTAAAGAGCGCTAAACATTGTAAATAATATAGAGTAAGCTCTGTACATTAAGTGACAATTCTCTGTACAAGATTAAGGGAGATGTTAACCTTGTACCAAATAGACTGTTTCTAGTTTTGAGGACAATCGATTACATAAAGCAGGTTAAAAGTAAAGCAGAATGCGCCTTAAGGCGCTTTTATATCTGCGATACTTTCAGCCAGTTTAAGCTAAATCTGTTAGGATATATAGAATACATGTCTTCTGCTGCATATTCATGACATACCCTCAATTATTCTGGTTCCAAACTGCATGCTTCAAATCGTCTTTAGGTTTCTTCAATTAAAATTATTCATAAATCTGAATTTTACAAAACTTTCAGACGACAAATTCAAAGCAGACGATATTACAACAGGGTAAGGGTTTAGACATCTGAATTTGAACTGCTTTGGAATATAGATAAAACAATGCTTCTTTACTACAGGCAATTGGTATCATAACAATTCGTTTCTGTACCCAATATAATTACATGTACGTCGTCTGTTGTTAGATTGAAGTCTGCCAAAATTGAAAATGTCAGTTCATGATATACGCGGAGTATCTCAGATACCATAGTTGAAATGTCAAACAAATTGGAGCCTGATTTGACATATTGCTAATTGGCATCTGATACGAGCAGTTTGTGTTTTGGTAAATAAAAGAATTTATATAATTTATTGCGTATTGGTTCACCCATTTGTCAACAAGACATTTTAGTATCAGCTTAGATTGACCTATTCAAACAGTCAAAAGACTATTTGGTACAGTACATGTAAAACCTCTGTATTACAAGCACTAAATTGTGTAAATTATTAGGTGTTTATGACACGTGATTGCTTATAGCAAGGTGACAGTAAAACAGAAAGCTCCTTTAGGAGCTTTCTGTTTTACAGTCACCTTGCTTTCAGCTGCCATCCGTCTTTTATAAATACAATCAATTAACCTTCGTTTTAATGGTGGCAATAGTAAGAGGTTTACTGTACTTCGTTGGCTGTGTCTCTATCTGTGTTGGGTAATATATAATATAAAATGTATCATTGCGTGGGGTGGGAGGATAGCGTGTAAACGACTGATTGATTGTTTTTTTAATTTCATAAGCAGCAAATGACGAAAGTATTGTAGCAAAACTTTTTTTGAGCAATATTAAATCATTGAATCCTAGCGACGAGTATACTCGTCATTTACAAACAGTGTACCTGTAAAGAGTACACTAGTCATACATGTATGTAATCAGTGTAGACTGTAGACCCAGATCAGAGGACTCCTTCAGGACTCTTCTGATCAGACTCTGCACTGTTTATAAATTTAGCAATACAGTGCTCCCTCCCTACAACGACCCTCCCAACAACGACTCCCTCCCCACGACACTCCAAACAACGACTCCCTCCCAACAACGTCTCCCTCCCTACAACGACCCTCCCAACAACGACTCCCTCCCAACAACGACTCCCTCCTTCAAGTGACAACGACTCTTGTCGCAGTTCCCTAAACAGGTCAGTTATGTCCAACCTATTCACGACTGCAATGTCTTCTGCTTGAAACTGTCGTCTACTGTTTCCTCAATGTTACATAATGAACATTTTGACAGAAAAAACTTAAAATAGTGACAAACAGCTTGTGTCTATATCAGACGCCGCGTCTGATCTGGATTCAAGCTGTTTGCAAATGTAAGTAAATTTCCCTCCATATAATGACCCTCCGAACAACGAAAAAATTTATGTCTCCCATTGGATGTCGCTGTAAAGACGGAGTGCTGTATATCGTTAAAAATGGACCGGACTTAATTTGAAACTGGAACCTGCCACAATAAATTTCAGGGGTGATTGTGTACCAGAACTCGACTATTAGGTTGAATGAGAGAAAAATAGACTGTGAATTAGTAGGCAACACTCTATTCACCAAGTCTGTTAATGAGATCTTCTCAATTTATTTTGCTCAAGCTAGGTTGCCAAGTTTATTTTCGCAAAGAACCGAAAACGCAATGAGCCGCATGCACGCTAGGTGCGTATTTGTACATTTAATTACTGACTCAAACATATTGGGTCCAGATGAGACGTCAAGTTACTCGGCGTCTCATCTAGACCCGATCTGTTTAAAAGTCTGATAATAGTTTTCGAAAAAAATGCAGATAAATGGTTTTTTAAAAGTGGTTGCAGACGATAAAAGTTTGCAGACGAAAATAATAGCTAACTAAAGGTTAACCCCTTCACCGCCTGCCCCGAGTACAATAAAAATTTGCAAACAGTTTGGATCTTGATCAGACGCCGTGTAACGCGGCGTCTGATCAGGATCCAAACTTTTTGCCATCAAGTACATATTTCTTGAGTCGAAATACCTAACATTTAAATTTGAGAAATAAAAGCAGACGACAAGTGTTTAAAACTGATGACGTCATGTCAGTGAAGGGGTTAACGGAGGTTCTGAGCGACTGCTAATGGTCTAGGTATTTTGATTTTCAGACAGGCTTGGTAACAGATCCGTACCGAGCCTTTTAGCACCTTTTCACCCGACTTCCAGTTCCGTGATCTGGTAAAGTTGCAATCCGAAAGGGTGGAACAGATTTACCAACAAGTGAACGATGCTCGCGTGTTGAGTGATGTATAGCAGACAAAAGCAGAAGCTATTGTTCATGGTAAAATAGCAATAGAGAAAAGCAAAGGTTAACATTTAACCTGCAATAATGTAGGTCAACTATCTGAGTCCATAGCTTTATTTCAGCGGCAAAGACATGCTTTGGCGTTGCTGAATCAGGTTGAAAGTCAATTCAAGATGTCTGTCACTCGTCATAAAGTTTATTCTGTCAAAAATTCAAAAATGTCAGTAATGTAACTTAAAAAACCCAGCACACGACAAGTTTACCAAGACGACATTGCAGTCGTGAATAGGTTGGACATAATCGTAGGGGAATAACGTCAGTCGTTGTTGTAAGGATGGCTTCGTTGTTAAAAGAGCCGTTGTAGGGAGGGAACACTGTAATTATAATTACAAATTATCCAAACTGTTTGACCATTGTGTTTAGATATCTGATGCAAAACTGACCATAAACATATTATGTTATATTGTAAATATTTATATGTTTGTACGACGAGACGGTATAGATTAAGACAAATAAACGTTCATTTTCTTTTCTTCACACAGTGCGAATAATTTTAAACAACAGCAGACGGCAACTATAAAATAACCGATAATGAAATAGGCGACGAGTCGAGCATACAGCTCACCAAAGGTGTTTCCAAAACATCACAGACACAACGTCAAAACTATACCTCGAAAAAAATACCTACCCGGGTAGTATTCGTTTGATTTCAAATATGTAAGCCTCGTGGGTGGCAGATCTAAGACTGAGGCAGTCCATTGATGTCGTCTGCTAAAAATATTCATCTGCTAAATACGTATGAGTTTTTGTATGAAAATGATTTCCTCGCCTTTAACATAAAAGTAATGGGTTTTCGCGTGTCAAATTGTGTGGAACCAGATGAAATAGCGACGTAGGTTGATGTGGTGATCAGGATTGACTATTCGCAGATGCAAGGAAAAACGGAGAAGACTTTATTCTTTCCAAATAAACGCGTTTACACTAAAACTTTAATTTCTATTGCAAACAGTTTGGAGCCAGATCAGACGCCGGGTAACCCGGCGTCTGATCTGGCTCCAAAACGTTTACAACTCAGATTAGCACAAGCAGTCGCAAATTGTAAAAACAATACGTTTTCTACGTTTTAGTGCAATGCATTAGCGTTTCGTTTGCGTTTAAACGGACAAGAAGAACGTCTTCTCCGCTGTAATCTTTAAGTAATCTGTGTACAGTGGAGAATCTGTTATTCTTTCCCAATAAACGCGTTTACGCTTAATCTATTATTTCCATTGCAAACAGTTTGGAGCCAGATCAGTCGCCGGGTAACCCGGCGTCTGATCAGGCTTCAAACTGTTTGCCACCAAGATAAACATGAATTATCAGAATTGTCAAAAAGTTGTACTTTTCTACGTTTAGTGTTTTGGTTTGCGTACGTTTGCGTTTAAACGGGAAATAATAACAGATTCTCTACTGTAATAGAAAATGAGAGAATCTGTTATTACGGTTGTGAAGAGTTTAGATCTGACGAGATGTTATTTGGTTGCGGTCTCATCTGGATCAAAACTGTTTGTCGTTAGTTATTGTCAGAAAAATATGGCGGCAATGTTTTTCGTGAACTGTTATATTGGGGGTTTGGGTGGGGTGGAGGTACATGTAAGCGAAACTAAGCGCATTTGTATTGCAAGGAAATGTAGAAAATAGGCGATTATTAACTTTACATGATGGCCAATTATTTTGTTATCATTGTAAAGAAAATCCCAACATTTTTATTTCAAATACTTGTTTTTGAAATAATGGAATTGTTCAAAGAGGTAATGGGTGATAGTTTGCAAGTTTTAGGCACTTGTATCAAGTATGTGTTTATATGTGAAGTAGAAATATTAGAGGACAGAGGGGGTCTGTATGAAGAGGTCTCAAAGTCCCCTACAATGTACACAGGGCGTTTACCAAAGATCCGTACATACGTATAGTAAAACAACACTATTACGACCACTAAATTATGCTAATTATGAGGAGTTTAAGGCAGGTGACTGATTAAAACAAGGTGAACGTAAAACAGAAATCTCCTATAGGAGCTTTCTGTTTTACGTTCAACTTGCTTTCAGCTGTCACCCGTTTTTATGCAGTCGATTAGCTTTCTGTTTACTTGTCGTAAAAGAGAGGTTTTACTGTACATCTACCCAAAGTACACTGGTATATTTATGCTAGTCAATTAATAAACATTTCTCGTTTTTCATCGTTAATCAATTCTATCGTACGAGCGAGGTCTTTTCCGAACTGATTTAAAGCAAGCTTAACAGTATAAAATCCGAAGAGACGACACTTTCGCTTTTAAAAAATATCTATTAAGCGAAAACGGTGCGTTTTGCTAAATTCCCAGCAAAATCGAACAAGTCAGTTGGTTCTATAAAGTTGATATTTGTAAAACAAACAGCTCTCAAAAATGTTCCTCCCGGATTTTGAATATTCCTTTTTATAATCTTTTTATGTATATGTAGATGTTATTTCTGTGGAATGATTTTAGTCACTGCTGCCACAAATGATGCTTTTTGTTCTTCTTTGAGTTTTCACGCGCCTGTAACATAAGAAAATGTTGCACTATCCTTTCTCCAGCTAAAGCGCAAATTCATGGAACTGGAAAACTGATTGGGACAAGAATAACTTTGCGTCTGATCAGGCTAAATACTGTTTGCAACTCAGATAATCAGATCATTTAAAAAAGATTCAACACAAATTTGAATTTTCATTTCGTTTTGTTAAAACGTAGAAGGGTAACGTTTTCGCCCAATACAACAGGTGAAAGGTTAAATGCACTGTTTTCGGTCAGCAATCGTGTCATGGTTAAAACTAGAATTTGGTGGTCTCTGATCTGACACTGCAAAACCACAGGCAGTCATATCTGTCAAGAATTTTTATTCGCTACGTGAACAAAAAACAAACACGTATGTGTCTAACTCTAATTTGTATATAATTGAGAACCAAGCTTTTTATAATGTTTTCTCATCATTGGTGTAAGGCTTACAAATGTGCGATGCTAACGTAACACCTTCGATGTCTTTACCTTCGATGGTTATTTGCGAAAACAGTTTGGATCCTGATCAGACGCCGCGTTAAGCGGCGTCTGATCAGGATCCGAACTGTTTGACACTCATTTCAATATTTCTGATAACTAAATACTTAGATTTTAAATTTGAGAAAAATGCAGAAGACAAGTTTAAAATTGATGACGTCATGGCAATGAAGGGGTTAACTGGCTCTACAGGTAAATTGAAAGCCAATTCATCATTTGGTAAATGACAGCTGAAGAGGGAAGATGTATTGTTTGTTTTAGATATTTCTGTGCCAGAAGTGTGCTAATGAACGAACAATTACTGACATATGAAAATAGTTAGAGTCTAGATCAAAGGAAATGTATGTGGTCCATTGTAAAATCACCTTTTGCCTTTTTCACTACATGTAATACAAAATGTACGTGCATCAAATATATTGACAGTCAAAACAGTTTTGATGTAGATCAGATACTGGAAACTTCTACTTATCTTATAAAAACAATGTTTTCTATTCACTGTATGCTTAAAACCAGATGGCAGATAAAAACAGAACAGAACCAATACAGAAACTTCTATTAGCTGTTTCGACATTATATTTATATATTGCATAAAAAAGCAGCATTAATCCATTTACGCCCAGTGGATTCTTCCATATTTATATAGTGGATTAGTCCATTTTTTATCAAAGGGATACCTGGTCAAAATTTTCGTTTTCAATTTGTTTTATAGTGAAATTCCTATCAGCAAATAGCGTAGACTCTGATCAGACGCCGCATAATGTGGCGTCTTATCAGAGTCTACACGGTTTGCCTAGTGTCCCAGATATGGGATCGTGGGCACAAATGGGTTAAGCAACCATCTATTTTTAGAAATAACTATTCATCTCAAATGAATGGTCGCTCGAAACGGAATTTATTCTACTTTGATGTTTCGCCTTTTATTACCTCCAAATTATATATCTGGTCATTTTGATCAGTCTGTATCGCATTCGATTAAATCATATACCGTGAAATATGACAAGTCGATAATACGAACACAAATATATTTCCATATTAGATCAGTTTGAGCTGGTATTAAATGTTCACTGAAAACACACCGCACAAGTACGATGAATATACCCGTCGGTTAGAATTAGCGAGTTTTGAAGAAGATATTAAAAAAATCAAGGATATCAGCGCTACCGATTTATTTGTATTTTTTTCAAATATTGTAAAATATGCACAGCTGAACAATGAGACCATTTATCACGTTGTGCTAACTCTCACGCGAACCGTCCCAATCGTGTGAGGCGAATCAACACAAAAGTGTTTTAGCCCCTTCCCGTCAATTCCGGATCACACTGGCATTTGCACAAACTGTTTGGATCCTGATCAGACGCCGCGTAACGCGGCGTCTGATCAGGATCCAAACTGTTTGACACTCACATCAACATTTCTTTAGAAGAACATCTAAAATCTAAATTTGAAAATTAGAAGCAGACGACAATGTTTAAGAAGAAAATAGCACGGCAGCGAAGGGGTTTAAAGAAATATCAAAATATTGTTACTTCTATTGACTATACCAGACATTCAGGTTTGAATATTATTGACCTGCAGTAGGAGTAAGATTTGTATAATTTTATTGAAATGTAAATATTTGGCGATCTACTTGTGATAGAGAATAAACATATCTTAATTTTGAGTGTAAAGGATTTCCAACTCTTAGAGACATTCCAGCCCAATCGCTCGTTAGGCGGTTCGTGATGGTATTTTTCTGGTTTGATAATAATTTAAAAAAGTGCAGTCTCATTTCGGAGGATTTAACCCATTTACGCCTAGACTTATAAAACCCTTAGCATGCTACAGTGGCGTTAGACGGCATTCTTTTCCAAATAAACGCATTTATGCTGAAGCTTATACATATAGGAGCGCTAATTTTTGAGAATCTGAACAGTTATACACTACATGTAATCATTGTATTTTAGATAAGTATGTATGTTCATTGGAAACGGTAACTTAGAGTCTGATCTGGCTCCAAACTGTTTACCACTCATATTTGAATTCATTGTTTAACATTTTCATCAATCTGTCTTTTTCTAAATTTAAGTGCATTGCGTTTGCTTTTAACCAAACGGGAAAGAATACCGTTTTGTCAGTGTAGTTAACTCTTTCCTCCCTGAAACTTTAAATGGACAAGTCAAATTTCCATTTAAGTCTAATCCATTTCTGACTTTGAAGGGTTGTTTTTGTCAATGTTTGGCCTTTTGACAAACAGTGAAGACCCTGATCAGAGGGCTCCGAAGAGTCCTCTGATCTGGGTCTTCACTGTTTGTAAAGGACAAATATGCTATTCACATTTACACTGTTTGCAAAGGACGCCAATATGCGGGACTAGGGTTGAAAGGGTTAAGTGTTGTATGAGTACACTTGTCCTTGTAAACAGTGTAGACACTGACTATATGAGCTATCTGATCATGGTTTGCACTGTTGACATCTTGCAATATTTGGCACAAAACAAACATGAATAGTAAAAAATATATTTGTTGAAAATTAAATTTGAAATGTTCATTTTACGTTTATGGGGTCACAGGGTGACAATACGTTAGTCATAAAAATCCTAAGATTTCCAAATTTTCAGGCGCGATTTTTGAAAAATGTATTATCTTTTAACCTTTCGCTGCCAGGCTCTATAGCACTATCGTAATAGTGCAAACAGTTTGGATTCAGATCAGACGCCGCGTAACGTGGCGTCTGATCTGGATCTAAACTGTTAGACACCCGTATCAATGTTTCCTAAGCAAATAACGCATACAATTCCAAATTTGAAAAGTAATAGCAGAAATCCGAAGATTTCGGAAAAGGTCCGGAGAAATTATGAAAAATTCGAAGACTTCAGAAAAATCCGGAGAAATGGCAGCCCTTGGTCATTGAGTTAAATGAACGTAGTTTCACCACAGTTCGTAACCAAGTAATGTGAATAATAAACAAGCCTTTTTCGTGATGATAAAAGTACAACACCTCCTATAGGAGACTTCGCACATACAGAAACTGTGTTTACGTACGCTTAACCTGCAATGGCATTATTATCTTCAAAACGCTTTCATCTCCAAATGTTACCGTCTGCTTAAGATTTTCGCGGACAAAATCGTCTGCTAAAATGTGTCGTCTGCCATTTTATATAAGTGTCAAACAGTTAGAATATCGATCAGATGCCGCTTCAGCAAGTAGCGTCTCATCTGGATACACACTTTTTGGAATGCCGACTTTATATAGTCGCATATGGTGATAACCAAGAAATGAGAAACGAAAAAAACAACTAAATAAAAACTGAAAGAAACAAAAACAGAATAAAAACAAAACCAACAACAAACAAAAAGCAATCAATATTATTTTCTTGAAGCTTGAACATTGGCAGTCTAAATTGCTAAGTGACGCAATGCCTTGCGCTCTTTTATCTCGTCAGTTTTTAAGTACATGTATCGCTTCCACTGTACTTCTTAAAACATAGAATTTTGGTAGTTCTGATAATAATGAGCCTTCTATACATGTGTTGAACAATTTGAATTCTGATCACACGCCGAATCCTTTAGAGTCTGGTCTTGGTCAAAACTGTTTGCAAATAGTCGGAATCAACATTGACTATGTTGCCCGTGAAACTTCAGGGTTCAGACTCAGAAATGCAGTCACGAGATCTATTTTCTATATTACATATTATTCGTTTAATATCGTTAGGCAGGGCTTTTGTACTAAAAATATTCGTCTGCCTTTGAATTACAACCACCGAACTACAAAGTAAATATCCCGTTTTGATATTTAGCGCTACTGTTTATCTTCTATATTTTAACCTATTCGCTTTCAATGCAGGGCGGGATCAGAAATGAAATTTCAATTTAGTTACAGTTAACTCTCCCTATAACCAACATTCTTAAGGAGGCTATTCTGGTATGAATGCAACTGGCTGCTTAAAGCAGAATAAAGTCAAAGCAGAAAGCTCATGTATGAACTTTCTGCTTTACTGTCAAGGTGGATTAAGTTGGCATCAGTTTGAAAGACCATCGACATGTACTATTGAAAGTTTCGTGATAAAGAGATCCAAAATTTATTCTAAATAAGTCGCATTTAAATAGTTTGATTTAAAAAGGAGGATTTCTTGGGTCATTTTGTTTCCATGAATAAGTGCAAACCAAGTCAACCTCTTTTTTGACATAATATTCATAGTTTCAAAAACATTAAACAGACAAAGACTTGTAATTACCTTAATGAAGATCAATTAACAGTCCTTCGGCTTTCGCCATTACTATCATACTTAACCCATTACCCCATAAATTCGCCCTTTTACGCTTCTATTTATACCTCCATTGAAGAAAATAGTCTCAATGTACATGTATATACAGTGGAGAAAACGTTATTCTTTCCCGTTTAAACGCAAACGTACGCAAACGCAAAGCACTAAAACGTAGAAAAGTGCAGCTTTTGGACAATTCTGATAATTCATGTTTATCTGGGTGGCAAACAGTTTGGAGCCTGATCAGACGCCGGGTTACCCGGCGTCTGATCTGGCTCCAAACTGTTTGCACTGCAAATGATAGTTAAAGCGCAAACGCGTTTATTGGGAAAGAATAACGTTTTCTCCACTGTAGTCATGAACCTGAACCAGAAGAATATTTTCTCTATTTCAGCAGATGGAGCAAAATGGAGAAAACGACAACTTTTCGACAATTCTGACCGGCGTCTGATCTGGCTCCAAACTGTTTACATTTGAAATAACAGTTTCAGTGTAAATGCGTTTTTTGGAAAAAATATAACGTTTTCTCCACTGTGGTACGGAGTGTGGATATTCAAACCCAGGTGGTTGGCTAAATACCGAACAGAAGTAGTACAGAAAGCTCCTTTAGGAGATTTCTGCATTATTTCAGTACTGTATTAAGCTAAAACATATCTTTATAATGGACACTCGGAATGATCGAGACGTTTCTTTATAATTTGATGTTGAAAGTACGTGCACTCATACATGCATTTGTATAGGAAATATTTACTCAGTCAACTTAACACTTTCACTCTCTATGACGTCTTAAAACGCGTTTGCAAACAGTTAGGGTCCTGATCAGACGCCGCGTAACGCGGCGTCTGATCAGGACCCAAACTGTTTGACACTCTTATCGATATCTATTAAGCCAGACAACCTTAATTCTAACTTTGAAACGTGTCTTGCAGACAACAATACGGAAGCAGACGACAATAAAGCGGTGAAGGGGTAAAAATCGCCCGAATAACTTGATCATGAAAAGGTTAAGAAGAAATGTTTCGTCATTGCTAGTACAGTCGAACTTCGATATCTCAAACTCGGTAATGTCGAAAATATACCCGTATTTCAAAGTAAAAACGTGGCTAAGCCACGTTTTAACTATGAAACACGGGTATGTTAACCGAACATGAAGTAATGTGATTCATGTATCGAACTATCGGGGAGTTCGAGGTACATGTAAGCGAGTTCGAGATATCGAAGTTCGACTGTATAAAGAAAAAAGTGCAAGTAATAACGCATTGTCTGTTTACAGTAAAGCCCCTCTTAACAAAAACGTGCAAAAAGTGACAGTGTATGTCTTTATGACAAGTTTCAGCTTAATACAGGATTTAAGTAATTAAAAGAGCCCTTATTTGAGGTTCCTTCGTTACTTTTGCCCTATATTTAGTAGTTACATGTACCCTACCATTCTTCCATTCATGGTGGTCTTTTAAGAGAGGCTCACATTTACTTCAATTCCAACCTATTGAATATCCAGGACAAAGTATTTTCTTCCATGGCTCTTTTCATATCATGTCATTCTTCGTCAATAATATAATGAAATTGTCATGAGACAGTGGAAACTGCTCAATCTAACCAATCAAAAGCTTGACATTTCAGACTCATCTCAAATGCTTTATATTAATATATAACCCTGGAGACAGGTGTTTTGCATTATTATTGTTATGCATAAAGCAGGTAAAGTTCTTACATCTCTTAATATTCATTTAACTATATACTTTATATTTCATATGTACTGATTTGTGTTCTTAATTGATTAATTGTGGGCTCATTTCAGAAAACGATATTTTAGAACAGTAAAGGAAAACAATAAGTTAATATCCTAAAGGAAGCATCTGATAAGGATATATACTGTTTACAAAAAACACCATACATATACTACAGTATTCCCTCCCTACAACGGCCATCCAAACAACAACTCCCTCCTTACAACAACCCTTGCCAATGATGCCTAAACAGAACACATATTTCTACCGCTTTTACTGATGTAATATCGTCTGCTTAAATTGTCGTCTGTTTTTTTGATAAAGTTACATATATGTGACCATTTTGATAGAATAAGTATAATGACGAGTAACAAACAGCTTGAATCTAGATCAGACGCCGCGTTACGCGGCGTCTGATCTGGATCAAGCTGTTTGCAAATGTAAGCAAATTTCCCTCCCTTTAACGACTTCTGCCGAACAACGCACACGCTATGTGTCACCCATTGGGTGCCGTTATAGAGAGGGAACACTGTATATAGTTTTCATTTAGTATGTTACCCCCTTCACTGCCTAACCCCAAGTAAAATAGTTATTGTGCATACAGTTTGGATACTGATCAGACGCCGCGTCACGCGGCGTCTGATCAGGATCCAAGTTGTTTGACATTAATTTCAATATTCCTTAAAAAAAATCAAAATAATTAAAATTTAAATTTGAAAAAAAAAAGCAGACGATAATTGTTTAAAATTGATGACGTCATGGCAGTGAACGGGTTAAGGCACCAACCTTTAATTATATAATCGCTGTGGTCGCACAACCTGTCAAACTCACAGTCAGATGGTCTAGTATTTTCAGTTCTAGGTTCGCTTCGATAATTATTCGGTATTTTACTGACACGAAAATTGCGTTTCACGTGAAGGCATGTTTTATAATATTAGACAAGCTCTTGTGGGTACAGTAAAAACTGTGTTAAGCCAAATTTTAAAAGAAACACACTGTCTAAAAATTAGGTGGCAGCTTAATAAATATATGAAATTATATACATAAAAACAACTCCTGTCTGCTCTTCGATTGTTCTGCATTAAGCTATTTCCATATGTATATGTGTATTCGCTGATATACCATATAATTATAACCATTTAATATTTAGGCTATCAGCTGGCTAAGTAAATTTTTCGTCCCCCTCACCCCGAAAGGTAGAACATTTCCACATATACCATGATTTAGTATGCATATAGGCGATCCCATTTAGGGTGGATGACAAGCCTGAAAGTGGTGCAGATTTTTTTATTTGGCGTTTCCATGGCAACAGCCCAGTTTTACACTGTGTTTCAGGAAAACCGCTGTAACTTGATCAATTGTTTGTAATAGAAGAATGAAAATAGTACAGTGATGAAGCTTAGACATTGAGCTTTAATAAAATGAGAGTTTGTGTAAATTATCTCATTTGCATACTTATGAATATTAATGAGAATATTAAAAAACTCAAAAAAATAGGAAAAATAATATCAAAATCATACTTTCAACTAATAATTAAACACACTCAAAGGATACAAAAGATGCCAATTTTGCTTAAAAACATATCTGAACATTCCTTGAAAGAATGAGCTGGGTTTGATTAACCACTGACTACTGTATATGCCCCAAATTCCGTTTCTATGACAGCCGTCCATTTCTGACACAGAAACATGGCAATTCCTCAAACTTGCCCAATCCTCCAGAAAATCCTCTGTAACTTTGTTACTTTTGGTAATATAAGTATGAAAATTGTACAGTTATAGAGCTCAGAAGTTGGCCTTTAATTGAATGAACTTTTTATATAAATTATCTCATTTGCATAATTATGAATATTAATGAGATTATTAAAATCCTGAAAAATGCAGGGAAAAATTATTAAAATCATACTGAGTACGTAAATTTTGAACTGACTCGGAGGACACAAACAGAGCAAATCGTAATTATGATATATCAGAGAATATTGAGCCGGTTGGCGGGTCATAACCCTTTGATCACACGTGCCACGAGTTCCGTTCCCATGACAACAGGCCCACACAGATTCATTATTCAACCAGGAAAGCCACTGTATCTTTGGCGTTATTTGTGAAAAAAGAATGAAAATAAATTTTCAATAGAGCCTAAACATTTGCTTTTAATTTTATGAAAACTGATGCACTTGATCTAATTTGCATACTGATGAATATTAATGAGATAATAAGAAAAACAGAGATAATTTATGAACATGTATCAAAACCATATTTCGAACTAATCCTTAATCTGGCACAGGGATCACAAGAAGAACATGTTGTATATTGAATACCGGTACTAGTATTAAAGGGCATACATAGAATGAATAAGCTGGTTCTGTGCCAAAATTATCTGCCATATCTATTTTAGCTCACCTGAGGAAAAGGCTCAAGATGAGCTGTTGTAATGGCCTTGTGTTCGGTGCATGTGTCGTCCGTCGTCAATAACACTTGCTTCAATTGACATCTCCTCCAATAGCACTTGACAGATTTCCCCAAAACGTTACAGAAATGTTTCTTGGATAAAGTTCTTTCAAATCTTTTCAAAAGATAAAAACGATGCAGAATATTGGTTGCCATGGCAATCGAATTAAAAATCAAAAGGAAATCTTGAAAACAATTCTTAACAAAAACTACAAGGGTCAGAGCTTAGATATTTGACACATAGCAGCAGCTTTAGGTTCTCTATCAAGTTTATTCAAATTATTCCCCTTGGGTCAAAACTGGCCCCGCCCCGGGGCCGCAGTTTTAAAAGGAATTATACAGTAAAGTTTTGACCAGATTGTCATCTAAAGCTAATGTGGCCAAAGCTTTGATATTTGGCATAATATTTATGATATTTGATATGTAGCGAACATGCTAAGGTAGCGAAATTCCAGGTGGTCAAAGGTCCTGAAATCTTTCAAAGCCTTTCAAAATAGGTGAAAATGTTTTCTGGGTGACAAAAAACTTGGATCTGGGTATGATGCAAAACAACTCGGTGTCTTATGCAGATCCAAGCTGTTTGCAAATGTCACTACAGTATTTAGCCTTTTGAAAGAAACGGATTAATGAGTGATTGCATTGGTGGATGAGTTGGGTTTTACAGTACTGCTATGCAAAATAGGTCATATAGCGATGAGGAATTACAAGATGAGATGCTGATGATTTCAGGAAGAAGATTTAGGCTTATCCCATTCGTCCGAAGCAGAGCATGGGATCAAAACAACCGATGACAAATCAGTTTCAGATTTCGATCTGAACACGTTCAGTCAGAAGTACTTAAAAAGATCACATATACGCGGATAAGTCTACATATTGAAAGCCTGTACATCATTTGGAGTTGATGCCTAATCGGAAATCTTTGCAGTTTTACACATTGAAGCAAAATACACCGATATTTCATTTCAGATAAGTCTATTCTGACATTAACTCATAGTTACATGTGCTATGTAGAGAGTAGAATGTCTTAACACTCAAACCGGCAAGAAAAAGAGAAGCTCAACTTGATTATATGCCAGTCTGAAAAGACTAGGCCTTGAGAAAGGCTACGTCTCAAGGGATAGATACCTTCCTTGGTGCTTTACTTTCTAGAAGGAACCGGATGACTCGTGATATAGAATTCGCCGAGACCATAGGCAGCTATATTAAAAGGATGTCTGAAGATGAGTACAAATTGAAAGAATCTTTGGGAGATATTCACTGGCATAAGGATAATGGGTGTTATTCAACATACACTACGTTGCAAGATCACACATTGACCCTGACACTGGTAGTGATGGGAAACGAGGTC
Organism: Gari tellinella; assembly: GCA_922989275.2. Taxonomy (NCBI): domain Eukaryota; kingdom Metazoa; phylum Mollusca; class Bivalvia; order Cardiida; family Psammobiidae; genus Gari; species Gari tellinella. The sequence continues at coordinate 56,366,890 of OV277860.1, forward strand.
TTTCTACATATAAAAGTCAGAGGAAGTTTTTCAACTGGAAAGAACTGTGTTTATTTTGTGAGAAAAAGTCTTATAAAAGAGACAAGAATCTCGCAAATGTGGCAATATTTGAATTTTGTTCCATATTGGAGAAGAGAACACAGGAAAAGAATGACACAGAAAAGAGCTGTAGGATTAGTGACTGACTACAGCAAGCTCATTGCAAATGAAGCCAAATATCACAAAGACCATCATAGCAAGTATATCAAGCAAGAAAATTGTACAAAAGATTTGTCTGAAGCAGGAAATGTTTATGAGGCGGCCTTTGAAAGCTTGTTGATTGTAATAACAGCATAACAAGAGGCACATGTGTTATATTTCGCCCAATTGAGAAAAGCTGAAAAAAATGAAGAGAATGATTTATGTCCCAGGACGGGTCATTTTTACCCCCCGAGGCATGTTTTGAATAATCTTGATAGAAAACCAGGAGAGGATGATATATGCCAAATATCTAAGCTCTGTGTACTAGGACTTCGGAATAGAAGCATTTTTAAGTTTTCATTGGAACAATCAATTTTTGTTCCTGTGACCTAGATATGCATCAGACCAAAATCATTTCTTAATTATTTGTAAAGGCCATCTAGAAGTGTCACAACGCCAAATATCAAAGCTTTGGTCACATTAGTTTGAGAGAAGAAGATGTTTTAAAATGTCAATAAATAACATACTCTATGTAAAACTGTGACTCCCGGGTGACCATTTTCGTTCACAGAGACATAATTTGAACAATATTGACATAAAACCTGTAATTGATACTATATGCCTAATATCTAAACTCTGTGTACTAGGGTTTCAGATCAGAAAGTGTTTTGAAGTTTTCATTGCAATATCTATTTTTGCTCATGTGACCTAGTTATTCAATAGACCCAAACCATTTCAACAATATTGGTAAAGGACATTAAGCAATGTAATCAATGCGTAATATCAAAGCTTTGGCTACATTTGCTTCAGAGGACAAGCTGTTCAAAATCTAACTGTATATTTCTTTGTAAACTGTGACCCCCGGGGCTGCTACTATGAGTCAAATATCTAAGGTCTGACCCTTGTAGTTTTTGTGAAGAATTGTTTTTAAGATTTCTTTAAGGTTGTTATTTCGGATGCAATGGCAACCAAAATTCTGCATCGTTTATCTTTTGGAAAAATTTTAAAGAACTTTATCCAAGAAACATTTCTGTAAAGTTTGGGGGAAATCTGTCAAGTGCTATTGGAGGAGATGTCAGTTGAAGCAAGTGTTAACGACGATGGATGACACATCACGCCGAACACAAGGCCATTACAACAGCTCATCTTGAGCCTTTTCCTCAGGTGAGCTAAAACAGATACGGCAGATAACTTTGGCACAGAACCAGCTTGTTCATTCTATGTATGCCCTTTAATACTAGTATTCAATTTACAACATGTTCTTCTTGTGACCCCTGGGCCAGATTAAGGATTAGTTCGAAATATGGTTTTGATACATGTTCATAAATTATCTCTGTTTTTCTTATTGTCTCATTAATATTCATCAGTATGCAAATTAGATAAAGTTCATCAATTTTCATAAACTTAAAAGCAAATGTTTAGGCTCTATTGAAAATTTATTTTCATTCTTTTTTCACAAATAACGCCAAAGATACAGTGGCTTTCCTGATTGAATAATGAATCTGTGTGGGCCTGTTGTCATGGGAACGGAACTCGTGGCACGTGTGATCAAAGGGTTATGACCCGCCAACCGACTCAATTATTCTAAAAATATTCTCTGATATATCATAATTACGATTTGCTCTGTTTGTGTCCTCCGAGTCAGTTCAAAATTTACGTACTCAGTATGATTTTAATAATTTTTCCCTGCATTTTTCAGGATTTTAATAATCTCATTAATATTCATAATTATGCAAATGAGATAATTTATATAAAAAGTTCATTCAATTAAAGGCCAACTTCTGAGCTCTATAACTGTACAAATTTCATACTTATATTACCAAAAGTAACAAAGTTACAGAGGATTTTCTGGAGGATTGGGCAAGTTTGAGGAATTGCCATGTTTCTGTGTCAGAAATGGACGGCTGTCATAGAAACGGAATTTGGGGCATATACAGTAGTCAGTGGTTAATCAAACCCAGCTCATTCTTTCAAGGAATGTTCAGATAAGTTTTTTAAGCAAATTTGGCATCTTTTGTATCCTTTGAGTGTATTTAATGTTTAGTTGAAAGTATGATTTTGATATTATTTTCCCTATTTTTATGAGTTTTTTGATATTCTCATTAATATTCATAAGTATGCAAATGAGATAATTTACACAAACTCTCATTTTATTAAAGCTCAATGTCTAAGCTTCATCACTGTACTATTTTCATTCTTCTATTACAAAAATTGACCAAGTTACAGAGGTTTTCCTGAATCACTGTGTAAAAATGAGCGGTTGCCATGGAAACGCCAAATAAAAAAATCTGCACCACTTTCAGGCTTGTCATCCACCCTAAATTGGGTCGCCTATGTGTATACTACATCATGATATAAGTAGAAATTTTCTACCTTTCGGGGTGACGTAGCTCCTTAAATAGAGCTCTTTTTCAACTTGGCTGACAGCCTAATTAATGTAACACAGCAAATGGCTTAGGTTCAGACCAGACAGCGAGATAGAGATGAGGACCAGTGGGTTACTCTGCGTCTTATTTGGTTCCAAACTGTTTGATTCTATGATGATATTTATAAAAAGAAATGACAGATACAGTCGAACTTCTACATCTCAAACACGGTTAAGTCGCACATTTATTATACCCGTATTTCAAAGTTAAAACGTGGCTAAGTCACGTTTAACTTTGAAATACGACTATTTCCGACTAAGCCGAGCTGGAAATAATGCAATTTATTTGTAGAAATATCAGTTAATTCTATTGCAGTTTAACTCTTTCGCTGCAAATTAATCGTGAGATGTTTACCTCCTCACCGTTTTATTGCCGTCTGCTTCAGTTTTTTTGTTTACAAGATTGTTTTAAAGTCAGATGACGTGTAGTGTGACTTAAATCACATCGATACAAGTGTCAAACAGTTTGTATCCTGATCAGGATCAAAACAGTTTGCAACGTCGCCAAATGGCGACGTTGGCAGTGAAAGAGGTAACTGTATATTAGACTAGCTTCAAGAGTTGCTGCAGACGAAAAATTTGCAGACGAAAACTGTTTATCGTGCTGAAGGTTAAACTTGTAATTCTTACAATAAAGTTAAATTTTCAGCTGATGACACGTACGTTACGTTGTCTACAGAGTATATAAAACCCCAGTAATTAACTAATTATGTCTTCTTTTCATTACATAGACAAGAAAATAGACCCATGGGGGATGATATGATAAACCTTGTAGAAATGAAATTACTCGTAAATGAAATACAATGGAACACTGTCATCATGAGTGTCTCTCTTTTATAAACAGACAAAACACGACAATTATAGGAAGACCTTCGTTAAATGTACCGTGTCGAACAAGGTGAAGTTTCAACCTTTAAAATGGCAATACTCAAATCTTCAAAATAGTTGCTTGAAAGTTAGACCGACAAGTACTGGTATATTTTTGCACAAAAGCGACTACTTGCACCATAGTCTTGCATGTACAATTCTAGGAGATATTCAAGTTTCTATGAATTAAAGGAATTTGGAGAAAAAAAATATCAGAAATTTCAAACTTGTTTTACTACGTGTAAAAGATTGACATTGTGGTGAGAAACGAATTTAAACTGATTTGATGACTTCTCTAATTTTTAAATTATATAAATTTTAGAAAAATTATTGTCATTTAAAAACGAATTTGTACGACTAACACCTGTCTGTCCAAATGAAGCAGAAAATGACAATTCAAATTCTTACGGAAGTTAATGTTGGTGCTGGTTACAATAAAACCTCTTTATTACGACCACTAAATTATGCTAATTGTTTGTATAAAAGACAGATGATAGCTTAAAGCAAGATGACAGGAGCTTTCTGTTTTACTGTCAGCTTGCTTAAAGCAGCCACCTGCCTTAAACACCCTATGATTCACACACCCTGCCTAAAACACCCAATAATTCACACACCAAATAATTCACACACTTTCAGTGGCCGTAATAGAGAGGTTTTACTATATGTAAATGAGCATTGTAAAATAACACAACATCACCCGTTCAAGATGAATAAAGAAGCAGTCTTTCCATTTGACTCTCATGTTATAGTATTCTTTACCCTCAATGTTTCAGTGGTATTTCTAGAATGTTGATGACAGCGTATCGCAAAGCAGTCACCATGTTTGGAACAAACAACATTTTTGTCCTGACAAGATTCGACCGTTTCCATGCGTGGCACCAAACCCTTGTAACCCTACAATCCAATGATTGACCATTAACCCCTTACCCCTATAGAAACGACTTTTAGCGTATTTAATTTATTCCTCCGCCAAAGAAAATAGTTCCAGTTTATACCCTCATGAACAATTACCATTACACATATTTTACCAAGCCTAACATAATTTAGCTTAAAGCAGGCTTCAAGTAAAGCAGAATGTGCCTTAAGGCACATTCTGCTTTATTTTCAACCTGCTTTGAGTTGTCACCCGTCTTGAAAACTAGAAACAGGCTATGAGGTAAAGGGTTATACACCAATCTAAACATTCTTGGAGATTCTTTGAATGGCAATGATCACAACTCACCAGCATTTGCAAACAGTTGGATTCATGATCAGACACCGACAATAAGCAAAGCAAGCTCATGACAAATTTAGAATTAAAGAACATAAATTATTTGTTTCTATACTATTTATCTACATTGAATTTTATATCGAGAAAAGAAACTAGCGTTATCTTTTTCATATTAAGAAAAAAACTAACGTCCACTCGGTGAAATCGTTAGAAATATCGAGTTCGTGCTCTTTACTCAACATTGCGTCTGGTTGCGACTAAAGTAACACATGTTAATGACAAATAATAACAGATATCCAATCACTTGATTTGTAGAATTACTCTTTCATCTACCTAACCCCTAAAATATTAAACAACAATATCTACCCGACATACATGTGTGAACTAATCATACCGCCATTAATCTCCAACTTCCGGAAGGGTATAGTCTAAGCTCTGTCCACATTTTTATCGGCGGCGATATCGTCAAGGTTTTGAAAGTTAGGTAAAAGTAGCTGAGATGTGCATGCCTGTCAAATTGAGAACACTTAAAATGGACATTATCTTGAAATAGTATCCACCAAAGCAGTTGCTGTATAACTAGCCGACGACCCGAAAAAATGTATGCGTTTAAAAAGAGATGCAGGTGTTGCAGCAGGGCTACCATAATTTACTCATAAAAATCCTAAGATTTCAAAATTTTCAAGCGCGATTTTAGGAAAACGTACCTTTAACCCTTTAGCTGCCAGGCTTTTTGACATTAACATAATTATGCAAACAGTTTAGATCCAGATCAGACGCCGCGTATCGCGGCGTCTGATCAGGATCCAAACTGTTTGACACCCATATCCGAGATTTTCTTTAAAAAAATCCGGAGATTTCGGAAAAATCCGGAGATATGGCAGCCCTGTTGCAGACGTATGGTTAACCATTTACTCCATATATACACTTTTTAACGTATCTAATTAATTCATCCGCTGAAGAAAATAATATCGTGTTATACAGTATTGAATGCGTGTGCTACATAATAAAGTGTTCATATATTCTAGCAGTGTTACCTTAAGACAAAAGTCGTGCCGAAGTCTGCTAAAGGAGTGTATCCTGCATTAAGTTGACATTCCTTGATGGCTCTGAATATATATATTTGTAATTGTTGCAGAGCATATGTTTATTTGTAGATTGTTTTGGCACCTGAATACGAAAGTATGTTGGTGTAAAAAGCGTAAGATCACAAGAAACGTGTGTGTACATGCCGTACTCGACAAAACAGTGCTAAAAGGCATGCACTGTATGAGAATCAAAGTACTGAAAGTACTGAAATAGGTAATGGTCTTAGAGAGCATTGCTATAATGTATATTGTTTTCTTTGAACACAACAATAAAAATTGCAATTTCAACATCGACAACAAAGATTCACCGTTTGTGTCAAAGACAAACGACAACTTAAAGCAGGATGAAAGTTAAACCACAACTCATGTGATACATGTAGCAATATTCCATATTCAGCATGTCGGTTTGTATTAAACGCATTAAGCACACATTATCTTTGTCGCTACTGTACAACATTTCACAAAACAACCAAAAATAAATATGACACTATCGATCACATACAGTTTGTCTTTGTTTTCTGTTATCAAATTATGACTCAGACTACAGTCAATTTCATATCAAATGACCACTCAATACAATACGATTCGATTACCTCTAAACTCTGGCGATTGCTTAACCCTTTACCCCATAGCCTGTTTCTAGTTTGAAGATATATGACCACTTAAAGCAGGTTGAAAGTAAAGCAGAATGTGCCTTAAGGCACATTCTGCTTTACTTTCAGTCTGCTTTAAGCTATAATATGCAAGGAAACTGAAAATAATTCTTATAAATTATATGCATGACTGTATAATTTGGAACTATTTTCTTCAGCGGAGGAATAAATTAAATGCGCTCAAAGTCGCTTCTTTTGGGGAAAGGGTTAAATGCAAAGTTAAATGACACAAAAACTCCATTTGCATTATTTTGTTTGATCTTGAATTAAAATGGTCCCGCCGTAGGAGATCTATATCATACTTTAAATAAGTCTCCTAAGACAATATCGATTGTAATCACATTATTCCATATAAAACTCTTTGGATTTCGAATACGAATTTTGCCATATTGTTTAACTGACTACAATCTCACTTTACACAGCGCTGTAAGATAGTTTACAGTCTATCTCGTACAGTCGAAGTTAAAGAAAATAGTTTAAATCTTGTATATAGCTGACATCTTTATATTGAGTAAAGGTAAAGCAGAAAACTCCAATAGCAGCTTTTAGTTGTACCTTTGTCCTACATTTAGAAGTTATACACATTATGAAGAGATATAATGCTTCTTCAAACAATGTCCACTTTACGTAAGTTTTACTTGACTATCTATCATTTATCCGATGACCGGTAGTAACTCAAAGTCGTGGACGCTATCTTTATAAAATTGACATAAAGGTATTGATTCGACTACCTTTATGGTCCAGTAATGTTATCTGCATATAATGTATCGTTTGTATTATGTTTGATTTAAGATTTAATGTTATGTAGTTATATAAAGACATTTGAATACAAGTGACAAACCGTTTGGATTCTGATCAGACGCCGGGTAACTCGGCGTCTGATCTGAATCCAAACTGTTTGCAAATTGCCAGTCAAGTCGCATTATGCAGGGTGGGTGAATAGTAATTTATCATGACTCATATCCCAGTAAAAAACATTGTGGAGACGTCAGCTTGATACAGACGACGAGGTTAAGCCTTGTACGACATGTCCTTTGAAATACTGCAATAATCGTCTGCTTTAAAATTGTCGTCTGTAACTGTTTTTAACTTCATTTGTTTTGCAGTGAAAGCAGCTTAGACGCCAAAAACATTGGAACTGGTAATAAATTTTGCCTCTTATAATTTAAAAGTATATTCCCGTTGCAGACAGTTAATCGTTTTTTCGTATATAAGCGATGCAGACACGACAATTTCAAATTTGTTTTAATACAGCATCTACGAAATTCGGGGCTTTATCAACATGAAAAAGGGGATTGTGTTTTACTGACAAAACTCATTAAAGGATTAGGGGAGCCGATTTGATTTGATCCCCTATGATAAGAATACAAAAGGCAGAATTTGTTCTTCTTCTTGAAAATATAGAGTTTGTGTCCGTCTATAAGTAGACTTAAGACATGCCTGTCCTTTGTATAGCGCACTTTAGCTAAGATGCATTATCTTTTAACCTTTTCACCGCAACCCCTTCGTCTATTTGGAAAGAAAATGGCGGCTGCCATTAATTTATGTTTCAATATCAATGAGTAGCATTTGAATGATGCTATACTGTAATGTCAATTATCCTAAGTATTGGGACAGACATGCCTGAGCAAACAATGTAGACCCTGATCAGACTGCTCCTGAAGAAGCAGTCTGATCAGGGTCTACAATGTTTGCCATTTTGTTTGTACCTTTCGAACAAATTGCTATTTAATGAAAGCAATATTTTCAAAATTCACGATAATTACCATGGTTTTCCAAGGTTTAGAATTTTTATAGTATTTATGCTAGAATTACTCGGCAATTAATTTGGAACTTATGATAGCGAGATTGATTGAGAAAGAAAATTAACTAAATGAACTACAGTTCAAGCGCCCACAGTATAGTCTTGTACGGAAATAACACATATATCATTGACCAAACCGTAATGATTTTTTAAGATCCGTAAAACTATCTTTAACCTGGATGCGAAATGTACACAAAGTCATGTATAATTACTGTACTGGACACGTAAATAGATCTATATTCTATATCATTATCTTATTGTTTCTGGCAAATCCTTAGAATATATTTATAAATTCCCAAACTCTTGCTTTTTCAAAAGCATACGAGCACAAACGTATTCAATTTTGAGTCATGAGATACTAATGATATTGACTAAACACACGCAATAAAATAGTATCACATATTCATTGTATTTGAAATCAAGCGCGAAGATGCTCTATATCCTGGAGACAAAGTGTTCTCAACCTCCCCCAATATTTAATCATGTGTCACATAACATATCTATTTTAAATTACCCGTGAAGGGTCACCCATTTGATAAGCTTTGACCTACTGACAGAAAAAATAATGTTTATATTTAACGGAAGACAAAGGAAATAATGTTGTGTCAGGAAAGTAAAATGTCAGCCATTAACATGTTATGGTATACTTTCTTAAGTTGTGACAAAGCGGATTTAATTTCGATGTTACGTTAATACATGTCTATTATATTTCATGGTTCAGGCAACGGTATTAATTTAATGTCAAACAGTTTGAATCCAGATCAGACGCCGAGTAACTCGGCGTCTGATCCGGATTCAAGCTGTGTGTGAATGCAAGTAAATTAGTTGATAAAGTTTCAACCCTTCACTTCAATGTTAAAGCCGCATTGTGTTTTTGGGAATGCTGCATAAAACGGTTGTTTGGGATCCCATTAGAACTACGTGGGACGTGATTCTTTCATAAAAAGCGGCTTTATCTAAGAAATTCGCTTTTAAATTTTTATTTATAATTTTTTTGTGCTAGCACAATTTAAAGAGCCTCCTTGTGAATGGAAAGAAGGACAACTCTGTAAATACAGGGCTCCAGATAACGGAAGTATTTCGATTACTAAACTCTTTATTTCTGCTTTTAAACCCAATGGTGTCATACTCATTAGAATCGTCTCGAAGAGACGGTTTAATCAGTAGTAACACCGTAGCATTCGGTGCTGAAATGAGTGAGAACATGTTGGAATTGTTCAGTTTATTCCTCTTATCTGGAGCCGGCTGAAATGAAGAATTTAACCCTTATTCTGCTGCTAAGACGTCTGCTTTGACATTGTCGTGTGCAATATTTGTTTAGTTTAGATGTATGCATATTTTTGATTAAACAAACCTTAAGACGAGTGTCAAACAGTTTGGATCCAGATGAGACGCCGCGTTACGCGGTGTCTGTTTTAGAGTCAAACAGTTGCGACCAGTAGGCACAGGATTAAACTATGAGATAAGGTCACCACGTGTAAATAATTAATCACGGTGGTAAACGTGTACAATCCAATACGGGTGATCTTGCTGAAAATGACTGTTTCAGCCTTGTCTTCTCTCTAACTAAACCACCTATTTTTGGATCTTCACCAAACTTGCTATAAATGTTTATTAGTAGAGAATCTAGCTCAATTTTGATAACTATCAAAGTCGCATGAGGCATGCCTGAGTTATTGCCCTTGAATAATTAAAAAAAATGACTGTTTCAGCCCTTTCTGCTCTCTAACACAAACACTTTTTATTGGATCTTCACCAAACTTGCTGGCATTGTGTATTTGTTTTAAATATAGATCAAGACAAAAATCGAATACAGCTGACTGAAAATCCTTCAAGAGGTAAAGGAGGTATTGAGTAGTCATTTATTACTTTACTTATTACCAACACGGCCAAGATGAAGCACATGCAACTATTGACCAAATAGTTGGCTTAAATAGAATAAAAACAGTTCCTATTACAGAGTTGACAGGGCTAAAATAAGTATGAAATAGCAAATTTTTAATAATTGAAGAACCGTAACTCCAACATGCCTTCGGCGATTTGGGTATTCATAGAGCTGGACTAAGTTTTTATCCAATATTATTTTCAGCAAATTTGAAGATCCAATTAAAACCGTTTGAGTCAGAAAGCTGACAAGCCTGAAGTATGCAATCTATAATCATTCAAGGGCAATAACTTCAACATGCCTTGTGCGATTTTGGTAGTTAAGATTATGAACTTGATTTTATATTAATAAACATTTTCAACCAGTTTGGTGAAAATCACAAAAAAGTTATTTGTGTTAGAGAGCAAAAAATGGTGAAACAGGTATTTTTAAATACATAAAGGACAATAACTCAGACATGCCTTATGCGATTTAAGTAATAATCAAACCGAACCTAGATTTTGTATAAATAAAGAATTTCAGCAAGGTTTTGTTAAGATCCGAAAAGTAATGTTTGTGATAGAGAGCAAAAAATGCTGAAACATTAATTTTTAATAACTAAAGGGCAAAAAACTCATGCCTTATGCGATATAAGTACTATTCGAACTGGAGATATTTTTATATTTATAAACATGTTCAGCAAGTTTGGTGAATATCCGATAAAAACTGTATGTGTTAGAGTGCAAAAAAACCCTGAAACAGTCATATTTTAATAATTAAAGGACAATAACTCATATATACATTATGCGATTTTAGTAATATTCAAACTTAACCTTGATTTTATATTAATAAACATTTTCAGCAAATTGGGTGAAAATCGATAAAAAAGCATTTGTGTTAGAGAGAAAAAAATGGTGAAACAGTCCTTTTTAATACATTAAGGGCAATAACTCAGATAATCATTTTGGGATTTTAGTAATAATCAAACTGGACCTAGATTTTATATAAATAAAGAATTTCAGCAAGTTTGTAGAAGATCCGATGAAAACTCTTTGTGTTAGAGAGCAAAAAAGGCTGAAACAGTCATTTCTAATAATTCAAGAGCAATTACTCCGACATTCCTTATGCGATTTTACTAGTATTCAAATTTAACCATGATTTAATATCACTGAAAATTTTCAGCAAGTTTGGTGAAAATTCAATAAAAAGAATTTGTGTTAGAGATAAAAAACTGGCTGAAAACAGTAATTTTAATACATAAAGGACAAAAACTTAGATATGCCTCATACAATTTTAGTAGTTATCAAACTAAACCTAGATTTTATACTAATGAACATTTTCAGCAAGTTTGGTGAAGATCCAATAAAAGTATTTGTGAAAGAGAGCAATAATTGCTGAATCACTCATTTTTAATACAAAAATGGCAAAAACGCAAACATGCCACATGCGATTTTAGTAGTAATCAAACTGGACTAAGATTTTATAATAATAAACAATTTCAGTAAGTTTGGTGAAGATCAACTAAAAAATTATTGTTTTAGAGAGCAAAAATTGCTGAAACAGTCAACTTTTAATACATAAAGGGCAAAAAGTCTTACATGCCTTATTCGATTTAAGTAGAAATTTAACTGTACCTAGATTTTATATAAAAGAACATTTAATGCAAGTTTGGTGAAGATCCAATAAAAACTCTTTGTGTTAGAGAGCAAAAAGGGCTGAAACACCGTTGTGACGAAATGTGAATCATTTTATAGCAATCGTTCGCACCCGGTGACATTGAACCCAGCTGTTCCACGTGCCACTAATCCGTGTGGTAATATTTATGTCAGACGATCTACTTTCGGTTTGTTATGGTTTTAAATCGCTTTTTTGGTGATTTAGGCCTGTCTTCAACATTTCATAGATCAGTTTGGCCCATTAGAATGTTCAAGCATTATTATTAACCGTTATTGTATTTCGCACATTAAAAAAAGGTCTGAAAACACAATGGGACTTTAATGTAAATCACTAACAATGGTCCCTGTTACGTTCCAAGATTGCTACTGAAATATTGATACCAGGCATTCAGTTTATTGCCCCTATCTTATTACTGACTTTTTAGTCTGTGTTTTGTAGCTAACTGTATATTTACGGGTAATTTATAGCTTTTTATCTAATTTCTACGACATCAAAGTCAAAAGGGGTGAAATCTTAAACATGTTCATCCGAGTGAACGCATATAGCCAGGTGTGATAGCTGTTTCATAAACATAGGGCTAGTGTGTGGAAATCTTTTCACCCATTGCCCTATAAATACCCCTTTTTCGCCATTACGTTATTCCTTTATTGAAAAATATACTTTCACTTTATACACTTATGATTATGAGCTAACAAGGTGAAAGTAAAACCGTTTAGGAGCATTCTGTTTTTCTGTCATATTGCTTTAAACTGTCACCTGCCTTTAATACAATCAATTAGCCTTCTTTTTAATGGTCGTAATGGAAAGGCCTTTACTGTTTATGACTGCTAAATGCATACAAAGTAATACAGAACAGTTTACCTTTCTACATTACATTTGCTCTGCATTAAACGATGATTAGTCTGCTTCACCTTTTGTCTGCATTTATATATAAACTTCCTCAAAGACTATACTTGTGTATTTTATTTTCAGTAGATTTTCAACGTGTAATGTTTGTTAAATTAATTAACAAAAACTTTGAAGAAGGCAAACAGCTTTGCAGCATATCTGGTCTAATGAATGGCATGTGGGGCAAGGTCTGTCTTTTCACTGTTGTGGTGTTTGGCTATTCTATGGGTATTTACATGTACTATATGGCAAATTCTTTCTTCAGTCGAAGAAAAACAATTTTTAAAACCTCTCTTACTACAGCCTCGTTTTCAAAGTTTACGTTACAGTGGAGAATCTGTTATTCTTTCCAAATAAACGCGTTTACGCTAAAACTATTATTTGCAGTGCAAACAGTTTGGAGCCAGATCAGACGCCGGGTAACCCGGCGTCTGATCAGGCTCCAAACTGTTTGCCACCAAGATAAACAAGAATGATCAGAATTGTCCATAATTTGTTCTTTTCTACGTTTTAGTGCTTTGCGTTTGCGTACGTTTGCGTTTAAACGGGAAAGAATAACAGATTCTCCACTGTAGCATTTCATAATCCGATGTGCAAATTTACTAACATTTAACCTTATAAATGCTACTAACGGGTAATTTTTGATACATGTAAGTGTTGCAAACAGACTACGACCAGGTGAGACGCAAGGTAACTCGGTGTCCAATTTGGATCATAGATAATCGAACCTCTAACGCTACATAATCATTTTTAATCGAAATGTGGAAAAAATGGTTTGTAGATTTGTTGCAGACGATAGATTTTGCAGACGTGAAATAGATTGTTGAAGTTTAACCCCTTTATCAAATTTCAAAATGAATACCATTCCCCGAGTACACATGTAATTCTACTATGGTTATTCGCAAACCGTTTGGATTCTGATCAGACGCCGCGTCACGCGGCGTCTGATCAGAATCAAAATTGTTTGACAATCATTTCTATATTTCTTAAGTCAAATAACCTTAAAGTGAACTTTGAGAAATAAAAGCAGACGACAACTGTTTAAAACTGATGACGTCATTGCAGTGAAAGGGGTTAAGTGTTGTTTGAGGATACTTTATCCAAGACTTTCAATCAACGTAAAAATAGTTGATAACCCGTCCTACTCTATAAGCGAATACAGTCGACTTTACAAACAGTTTGGATCCAGATCGAATACGTGTGACACTCATTTCAGTTTTTCTTCAGTAAAACTGCAAAATATTGAAATTATGAATCAGGTATAAAATTGCAGAAGACACATTTAAGCAGACGATATATTGTCTAAGAAATGGTTGAAATTGGCGGTAAAATTGGACGACGAAAAGGTTAAAAAACTATCTAGACCCTTTTCTATTTGCGACCGTGATTAACCATGGATAATTTAACCATTAACCTGACATATTTCGCCGGCTTCCAAACTGTCGTCTGTACTGTTTTCAGAGTCCAAAATGTATGTCATTTAATCAATAAATCGATGAAAAATAAGTCAAAAAGTTTAGATCCTGATCAGACGCCGAGTAACTCGGCGTCTGATCAAGATCCAAACTGTTTGCAAGTGCCAATCGAAAATCGAATTCAGGGAGATATAATTTAATATCGACCCACTGCTCATATTCTATATTTACTGCTAAGTATTGACACGCTCTTTTATTTCGATATTTACAATAAACTGGTTAATCTGGACCATATTTCCCTCCCACAATATTCAATTATTATTGCAAAAAGGGGTCAGCTGGTGGATAAATATGGGTATTACATGCATTGTGCATATAGTTTGGACCAAGACCCCTCAAAAGAAGGGCTAAAATATCGGTTGTATAACTACTTATTGTATTATCAAAAGAAAAACTTAAAATAAATATTTCAGGGTATTTACAGACGACAGTTCTGAAGCAGATGACACTTCTAAAACACACGACAATACCGACAATGTCTGAACAGTTGAAAAGTACATGCTATTGAATTTACTGTGAGCTTTTCTTTTAAAATTTCCTGATAGTTAACAATGAATCGCATTTGCAAACAGACTGGACCCAGAACAGATATGGAAAAACAAGGGATAATGATCAGTTTTTGACATCTTTAGCGTTTGAATTGTATTTTCAGTAATAATGAAAATAATTTGTTGATTTTATTTTTATTTTTTTAGCAGACGACAATATTGAGGTAGACGACAACTAGATTTATTCGACACTATAAGGAAACACCGTCACTGACTTATGCCAAGTGCATTGATTCGGGCAATCAGTTTAGAGCCTGACCAGATGCCGAATAACTCTGCGTCTGATCAGGATCGAAACTTTTTATATTAATATAGAAGTTTCACCAGTCAAAATGCCCTAGCTCTAAACCTGAAGATATAAAACCAGATGGTATATTTTGAAGCCGACGATGTCCTGGTGGTGAAGGGGCTAGCCCTCATCAAGCTAAGTTCGAATTGGCTAATAATTGTAATCGCAAACAGTTTGGATTCAGACCAGACGCCGCGTTACGCGGCGTCTGATCTGAATCCAAACTGTTTGCCACTCATATTCATAGTTCCTTCAATTTAAAAATATAAAATATGATTTTTTTTCAGTTTTCGCAGACGATATATTTGAAGTAGACGACAATACTGCATGGCAAGGGTTAAGTTGCAGACGACGGGAAAAGACAAGTGGACCAGAGATCCCATACAAAGACAGTCAAATATTGCCTCAATCTCCCCTACAGTTTCCGTAACAGGGCAGTCAGGGTTCATATAAGGCGAAATGTCTGTGCTTTTAGCAACTAATGTCTCGTGATTTTAGCTACACCATGGGAATTGGTCAAGCCTGGCTAAGTAGTTTTGTAGTTAGTCATAATAATCATGGGTGTTGCTTTTTAGGAAAAGTTTATTTAGCGATGTTTTATTAAAAACTTAAATTGAAAAGTCCCGACATGATAATGCACTACAGGGGTAGCGACTCATATTTTATGGGGTCCAACTTTGCTACAGTCCTACGGTAGATAATTAAGGGGCCATCCAAAATGCATTGGCCTATCAACAAATAACACGTTTTCATGTACAATCGTTTCCTATACGTTAAGCAGTCAGTTGAACTTGAAACTTAAATGAAACATTCAACCCAGATATCATTATTTAGCCATATGGGATCCTAAAGGGCAACCGTTATGTTGGGCTCAGATGTACTGTCAGTTACTATGGGCGCCCGGGTTACTGTGTGAATCAGTATCCATGCACTATATATAATAGTCTATAGTCTGCGTCAGACCACACAACTTGACCACGACCTCGTGTGCCTGAAACTTATTCTTTTTATAACATGGTCTGCTTAAAAAAGTAATCTCGTCTGCACAATTAAGTTTTGAAAACCAGTTGTTTAACATCTTTTTATAACTAAAGAAATATATTGCATGGACAAAATAATTTGGATCTTGATAAGGCGCCGAGTTATTGGGTGTCTAATCTAGATGCAAACACTTTTCAAAATACAATACAGTTAGTTCATGAATTAGCAGAATAAAGGTTAAATTTACTTTTTAAGATTCCTATGGCTTCCCATGAAATCCTCTTCAGATATCTTAGATACAATGTAACACGACAAGACAACATACGTCAGAGTTGACCACTAGGTCATCTACAAGTGCTACATACATGTAACACTTTCAACTCAGTACATTCGTTTTTGAAATACATTGTATCTGTATAGAGTACACTTGACCTGTACAAACATGTAGACTCTGATCACAGGGCTCTTGCAGGAGCCCTCTGATCTAGGTCTACAATGTTTGCCATTTTGCAGTATATTGCATAGACATTTTTAGAAACTGGAATTGTTCATTAAAAGTTTAAGGGGAGAAAAAGTTTAACTATTTTCCTCACAAAAACCTTTGATGCTTAAATCCTGTTCTGATAAAGTGCCATCGAAAACTGTTTCAATATCCTGACACAAGAAAGCTTGAAGCAAGCTGAAAGTACCAGAAAAATGATCCAGGACCATCATACAAATGTACTGTCTAAACGCATAACGTTTTTGCATTTCATATGAGTCTACATTATACGGTAATTTTAATCGCTCTTAGCATAAATGGAATAAAACTACAAAAAACAACGAACTCTGACTTATTGCAGACAACCGTTTTGAAGCAGACAATACTATACAGCATTAAAGCATTCTTCCAATACCTACATCGACCAATTGTGACGTGCAAGATGACATAACATGTCCGTGTCGCAACATATCTGACATTCATCACTATCGCAATGCCAAAGTTGCTGCAATTTAGTTGGCCCCAAACCAGACCACTGATTCTACCAACTCTCACTTTCTACTAGGATCTACATGGGGTTATTCTTTCCCAAGCAAACGTGTCTCGACTCCAAGAACTGAAGTCCATGGCAAACAGTTTGGAACCAGATCATACGCCGCGTAAAGCGGCGTCTGATCTGGTTCCAGACTGTTTGACATTTGTATTATCGTTCATCTAGTCAAAAGCTAACATTTAAACTTATTTACATACATGTTAGAATATAATGTACTTACAAAATCGACACATCTTTTAGCAGATACACCATTATTGATAGATAAACAATGAAATATTTGTACATTTAGTAGGAACAAGGAAGCTATGTCGTTAGACAAGTATCTAAGATTCCACCCTCTCGTTATGGCTTAATCCATGGACATTAAAGTTAACCCAATGCTGTTACATGTTACATCTGGCGTCCAAGGAATACCGTTTGGAACCTGATCTGGTTCCAAACTGTTCGGCATTCGTTTTATTGTTCATCTATTTAAAACATCTAACATTTCAACTTATATACATATATACTGTATAAGAATACGTATACAAAGTAGACAAGTCTTTTGGCAGGTACACTTTTGTCAGACAAACGGTTAAATATGTGTAGTAGGAACAACTAGCGTTAGACAAGTATCTAAGATTCCACCCTCTCATTACAGCTTAATCCGGGTACATTAACGTTAACCCTTTGCTGTTACATGTAATCCCTACAGTACTTTACATCACTTGACTGACTTTTCCAAATAGTTTGGATTCGGATCAGACGCCGCGTCATGCAGCGTCTGAGCCGAATCCAAAGTGCTTGACACTGGTTTGGATATCTCTTCGGCTAAATGTCTGATATCTACATTTTTGTAATCTTAGGCAGACAATTTTGCAGTAGCGACTGTGTTGATAAGTTTGGTATCTTCATAGTCCACACTTTGGAATTCGTAGTCGACTAATTTAGAGCGGTTTAAGATTAGAAGAACAGTATCTTTGGAAACTTTAAAAACAAAAGAGTGCTTCAAGATAAATGGTGTTTGACGACTTAAGATTATGCTGACTGATACTGTAACTCTGATCAGCAATAAATCCGTCAATTCCACAACATTATTTGCTTAAGAATACACGGCCGTCCTTACTTTTTTTTATTTCAAATTAAGGCTTCAGGTGTTTATTTTCATTGAAGTAATATCGATGTGGGTGTAAGTAAGATTTCTGATCAGACGTCGAGTAAATAAGAAGCGTCTGATTTGATCCAAACTATTTGAAAAGGACGTTTTAGTCCGGTTGGCTGTGATTTTGTTAATTTAACCCATTTGTGCCATGACAGATCTATATATATAGGACATAGGCAAACAGTGTAGACTCTGATTAGACGCCGCACAATGCGGCATCTGATCAACGTCTTCACTGTTTGCTGATAGGAATTTCAATATGAAATAAAACGAAAATGAGAAATTAGACCAGGCACCCCTTAGATCGAAATTGGACCAATCCAATATTATAAGCAAAACTTATACACTAGGCGTAAATGGATTAACATGCATATTGTGCATGCTGTGTAAGTGTCGTCTCTAATAATGCACACACTTGAATTACATCCCCCGAACCCCCACCCACCCACAAAAAAGAAAAAAAGAAGGAAAAACAAAGAATGTAATACATGTATCAGAGTGTCAAACAGTTCGGATTAAGAATAAAGTCACTTGGTTTGGATCCAAAATGTTTGCAAATAATCCAAAAGTAATAAAACATCGCCAGGAGCGTGCAGATGGGAAAACCTTTTTTATGCAGACTTTGCAGTTTTGCACAAATGTTGCATATAGCAAAAGCATTAACACTACATTGCTAAAAGCTAGACATGCTATATGTATCATAACACTTTAGTTCCTGATCAGACGTCGAATAATCTATCGCCTGATCACGGTCAAAACTCTTTGGCAATGGCTGATAAAGTTATCTGCAGTATTAATAAAAGGAACAGGAAAAGGAATGCAAGGATAGACTATTTTAGAAAAGAGTTGCTGAAGACAGGTTTGAAGTAGGGTATATGTTAGCAAGATAAGTGTTAAACTGCTGTCAATGGTTTAACTTTATGTCACAAATCAATTTTCATTAATTGATTCAACCACGGTAAAACGAAGTTAATTATCAAGATTCGTGTCGAAAGTCATCAAAATATATGATTGCTCAAATGACACACCTACAGCTCATTACATTGTATGTTACCAAACATACGTTTTTCTAATTTAGATCAGGATCTATAGTGAGTATTTACCATTGGCGCTTAGTCGTATCTTGACGTTATGCTAATTTCGTTCGAAAGAGAAAGCATATTCTTTATGCGTCTCTAATGTTAGCATTTAAGTTGCAATCCACAATTGCAGTTTCAGGGCTATTGAAAGTGAAACTATTTCACTGAATTATACAAAGAACCAAAAGTAAACTCCAGCATTTCAACTTCTCAATTTGATGCTCATGTTCGTCGTTTAATGTAAGTGTTTACTTAAAGCCGAGTGAATGTAAGAGAGAACATTTCTTTATGAACTACTTGCTTTACTTTGGTGTTGTGTTTAGCTTACACTTGTCTCACATAAACTCTATGAATAAATTGTCTTCAGATCGGTCGTTTAATGCTGGATTTATTGTACCCTGATTCAACAGGAAATAACATTTTAAAGAGTGTTTAAAATTCCTTCGTGGCTACCCTGAATGATTAACCGTCGATGTGTTCCGGGTCATTGTCAGTTTATTATTGCAAACAGTTTGGATCCTGATCAGACGCCGCGTTACGCGGCGTCTGATCAGGATCCAAACTGTTTGATACTCTGATAGTATTTCCTAAATGAAAATGGCGATACATCTGCACAGGCTATTGGTGCTACCGGCAAACGATTGTTTAGGAAACCTTTCCACATACTAAAGACTTAAACATTGTTCCGGAGTTAATCAGTAAACAGTGTCTATGTTTTTACAACACGGCAATAATAGGCGGAGAGAATGTTAGCATTGCAAATCAACAAGACTTCATTGTGTCCAAAACATGGCTCAAAACAGCGAACATAACTACCGGTATCTAAAGATACTCTCAGAATTCGGATTCAGGAAACATATATTATACAGTTGAGTTGAGGGTTTTCTTACCAGTTTAAACGAAATTAAACACAAATATCAGAAATGTTGAGCCTCATATCTAAACCCCCAAATCTCGCAAGACTTTAGTCAATCCAGCGTTTTGTAAACGTGCATAATACATGCAGTGTTGATAAGACGCGCTACAACCCAAAATGCAGAATGAAAGGAATGCATAATTCCACTTTTATCTTGGCAGGCAAAATGGTATATCTTTGATTGTTAATTTTTCATTTAATAATATAACTCTTTTCAACGTCTGCTGCATGCGTATAAAGAGTTCATGCTAACCCTTTCACTGCAAATGGGGCAATCGTATTTGATTTGCAAACAGTTTGGATCCAGATCAGACGCCGCGGGTCGCGGCGTCTGATCAGAATCCAAACTCTTTGACACTCATATCAATAAAAAACAAAATAATTTCTTCAGAAAATCTTGAAAAAATAAATTTGGAATAAAACTGCAGACGACAGGTTTAGCAGACGATACTTAGGCAGTGCATGAGTTAAGCTAACCGCAAAAGTAATGACATTAATTAGGTAACGTTTGGTACCAAAATAGTTTAAAGAAAACGGATATATCAAGTATTTCGAACAGTCATCCGAAAGTTTCCAAAGAATACTACATGTAGATATGAAACAATCTATGGCATTCATAGCTACAGCCTTGTGCTATACTTGCAGTTAATGGTGAGGATTAGAACTACATCAATTGAGGTATCGTTCAGTGCATTAAGCATTAAGCTGCCACCTGTATTAAACTGTTAATTTATTACATTTTGAATGGTCACTTAACGCATATTTGACAGTATTACTTTATACATAACCAATTATGTGCATGGCGCCATCTTGTGACGGGCCATTAATGATTATTCAACGGATTTTAACACGTTAAATCTCGGTTTCAACATGCTAATATTCGACCGAATAATTGTTGTTGCTATACTGAACATGTAGATTAATTTGTATTGATTTTTGTTTTGCGTTTCTTTTCCGTATTGCATTAGCATTTGCTAATTAACGAAACAAAAACATGAATGTTGTGTAATGTACACTAATTGTATTATAAACTGCGTAGTATTTTTATATAGTTGTAGGTGTCTATTTAATTTCATGTCGAATGTAGTTGTGCAAGTAGTCAATGTCTAATTATGTTCTATACATGTACTAGGGAAATAAATAGTATATGACATCATTCTACTAACCAATATCATTTTAAGACGCTCCATTGGCTGTAAGTTGGATGCAGAACCCGTCGTTGGGTTTATGTACGAGTCTAGTGTAAAACACTCATTTAACAGTGGAATTCAACACTCCAATACTCCATTTATTGCAACACACAGACCTTTCTACATTACCGTGGTTCTGGGGCTTAATTGTCATAGGGAATGTTTCTGTTTATTTGACCCAGATCATCCTCAAGAACTAAAAAGGAAGACAGGCCGATGTCCTTGATCACATGCGCTGCTTCACAACGAGCCGAAATCATCTACAGTATCTGAAGTCATCATCTTCATAATAATCTCAACATCCCTCTTCATTCATTGGCGCCGCTATGGCCTATTGTGTGCAGCAGTGTTGTAAAACCCGACTCATCCATCCATCCATCCACCCCTTTATTAAGATACCGGATAAATATTTTCTTAGTGATTGCTAATATTGTAAGTTCTACGCAACGACACCATGTATGGCACATTCATTTTGACTCTGATTGGGATCGAACCCGTGACCATCCATTTCTACACCGACACTTCAATAAATACCATTAGATTGCTGATGACATATTATTCTGCTGGTATTTTGCCGTTTTAATTATCGGTACCAAAGTGCTGACGCATTATTTTACTGGAGTTTGACCGTTTAAATCTCGGTATCATGGCTGTGTTGACACAGTACTCGGGCGACAGGACCGAGGTGACCGTGGCTGAGGAAGTATCCTTTCAATTATTCACGCCTCTTACTAATATATCATTATTAATGTTGTGATTTCCTACTCCAGCCCAGAAGTGTTCAGAGTAGGCCTTGAAATTTTAGTGACAGAAATATCTGTGTTATCATACCCTGATAAGGCCACACAGATCACAGAGAAGGAGGCGTGAAGAGTTTTTGTTTAATACTTAAGCGGCTAATCGCGAATGCACTTGACATTTGTAAACAGTTTAGATGCTGATCAGACGCCGCGTAAAGCGGCGTCTGATCAGCATCCAAACTGTTTAATATTAGATTTCAATTTTTCTTCATGTAAATATTTTTAAAAAAATGTTGTTTTCTAAAATGGCAAAAGAAATTTTTGAAGCAGACGATATTTTGGCGGTAAAAGGGTTAACATGTGTCCAACACCAGGTCGACCAACACGATAATGTGAGTGAATTTCACCATGTAAACATACCATTGACAACTAGAGTGTCTGAAGAGTAGGCACATTTCTCGCCTAATGCACGTATGTATCGTGCGTTTACCTGGTCGTCAGATCCCGCGCTCGTAAGTTGAAGAAGCATGCCCTTCTTTCCAAGGACTACCTACTATGAATTGCAAGACAGTAATGCAGAAGTCTAATTCAATAGATGTCTGCATTATTTATGCCTTGCATTAAGCTGTATTATTTCTGTTACTATGTAAATGTACGTTCATTTTTAGGGGTAAGTCGCATCGTAGAGATGTTGTTGTACTTTGATAAAGGGAAAAGGGAATCCATTTGTGTATTTGTTTAAGTTAAAAAATATGGAAAGAATGAGACAACATGACACTCAAAGGAAAAGTTGGGGAAAGATTAAAGCTGAAGGTTTTACAGTGTTCCCTCCCTATAGCGGCCCTCCCAATAACGACCCCCTCATTACAACGACCTTTGACACTGTTCCCCAAAACAAGACATTTATGTCCAACCTTTTCACGACTGCAATGTCTCTCTGCTTAAAATTGTCGTCTGCTGTTTTCCTCCAAGTTACATATTGGACATTTTGATAAGAAAAACTTAATGACGAGTGACAAACAGCTTGAATCCAGATCAGACGCCATGTGACGCGGCGTCTGATCTGGATTCAACCTGTTTGCAAATGTAAGCCAATTTCCCTCCATAGAACGACTCCCTCCGAACAACGCACACGCATTTTGTCTCCCCTTGGGTGTCGTTGTAGAGAGGGAACACTGTATTGTGTTGCCGATATATTTTGGTATTTCTGTCAACCTTTATGTGTTCCATTGCATGCGACCGCTGGTTACCGCCGTAACTCCAGTACAATAGTTTCTTGCAAAACAGTTTGGATCCTGATCAGACGCCGCATAACGTGGCGTCAGATCAGGATCCATACTGTTAGACACTCATTTCCATACACATGTATTTCTTTAGTCAAACTATATACATGTACTTTATATTTAAATTTTGTTTAAGATTGATGACGGCATAGCATTGGATGGGTTGAAAAAAGAATCGTGATATCTACAGACAGGTCAGCCTTTTGTAAGCACCCGGCTGTATTTAGTTTTTTGGGGTAAAATATTGTTTCAAGTAAGCAATAGACGTGTGCTTTCTTACATGTAATGTTGGATAAAAGTAGATCTTATACTGCTAAGTTTGCGTAAACAAGATCAAGTTAAAAGCCCCAAAAGACTCCAAATGTATATTCTGGTCATAGGTTGCCGGATACAAATTAGCCTGTATACGTATAACCCATACAATTAGGCATTATATTGACGTCGGGTCATAATGATATCAGTACATTTGTAGAAAACCATTTAAAGATTACACCATTTAAAGAATACACAAGAAAACATAGGAAACCTTAGTTGTACCATTTGTCCAAACCAGACAACGCCAATTTTCAGCGTTATGGATTAAAAATTAGTGACAATTGTACTTGACGTTAACGATGTAAACCTGTATGCACTTTCCTACTTGGAATTTAAGTTCACTTTTTAATCAACTGCTTGTCTTAAAATTCGAACACAATCCGTTTATTTGGGTGGTCAAATTAGCGTGATTTTACTGTTTAAAAATTGAGAGTGAAATGATATGAAAAGTTCCATTTCAAAACATTTTACGTTGCACTGTTTATACAAACTCGCTCACATCTAGCCATATATGTCCTGGAATGTAGATCTTTGTACCCGCAGGGGCTTCAAGCACCCAAATTGTACGTCAAAAGTACACAAATGGTTCTTCTTTTCTCACAACTCTATTTAGTCTCTTACAATATGTACATTTTCAATTCCTACTTGATTAAGTTAATTACCAGGTGCCGCTTTTATAAGAGTGTAAAGGCAAATACCAAATTAACTACATTGTATTTAACTGCCACTGGGAGGTATCATTTACATTTCCAAACTGTTTGGAACCTGATCAGACGCCGAGTTACTCGGCGTCTGATCAGAATCAAAACTGTTTGAGACTCGTATCAACGTTTCCTCTGTGAAGTTGTATTTTATATTGATATCAAATATTAACAATGCAGAAGACAAATATAAGCATAAGATTATATGGCAGTAAGAGAGTAAACCATTCGTGTGAGTTAATGACTATACAAAATACCCTTTTAGGGAACTGAAAAAATTCCAAACCGACTTTCTTTAATAATCAGTAATTACTCATGTAATGTAAACGCGTTCTGTCAAATAAGTAAATGAAGTATCGATGATTCTTAAGTATAACGTCTGGTACCTTAATTTGATATATTTGCAGACGGCAACTTCTAAGCAAATGCTTTCATAGAATTTAAGGGGCTCATGTAATATGTTTTGGATTCTTGTGTTAGACATTCATCTATCATTCTGTAATGAATGCATGTTGTTTATTTAGTTATCATCCATATACATTTCATAGGCATAATATTACATGTATGTAAACATCGCTGGAGTTAGACAGCATGCGTTGATACACATCATTATGGCAATGGTAATATGAATTGATCCGAAGTAACTTTGTCAAAACTATCTTGTTCATGTTCAAGGTAAAATTTTCCAATACACATGAAATGGATAAAAAATGTCGGAATCGTGTGAGGTACTGGCAATAGATATACAGTGGAATCTGAATTAAGCGGTCGTTCATTGAATATGTATTGGTACAGTGCTACCTCTCTACAACGACACCCACTGGGAGACACAAATTGTGTGCTTGTTCGGAGGGAGTCGTTACAGGGAGGGAACTTGGCTTACATTGCAAACAGATTGAATACAGATCAGACGCCGCGTAACGCTCGTCATTAAGGTTGTTCTGTCAAAATGTCCAATATGTCACTTTGAGAAAAACGCACATATTATTTGCCTTCCATTAGGACCTGGTGTCGTTATAGAGAGGGTGCTCTGTAGTTAAACTTTTCTCTGTGATGTTAAACAATAAACCTTTATATTTTGTGGTCACCCAAATCAGGTTGAACTGACAATCTGACATAAAGGTGGCATATTAAAAGTTTAAACATGCTTTCGTTTCATTCAATTCTTATTCTCTTAATAAAGCAGAGACATGAATTCATGTGTAAATGTTTCTTCACATTGAACAAAGGTCTGATCATATGTAATGGAAATCATATACAGTAGAACCTCTCTATTACGACCACTAAACCGAATACTAATTGATTGGATAAAAGACAGGTGACAGTTTAAAGCAAGGTGAGAGTAAAACAGAAAGCTCCTATAGGAGCTTTCTGTTTTACTGGCACTTGCTTTAGGTAGTCACCTGTCGTAAACACATTATAATTAACACGATTTAGAGTTCGTGATAGAGAGGTTCTACTGTAATAACATTTAGACCCAGATGAGACTGAATCTCATCTGGGTCTACACTATTCACCAATGTCTATTGATATATATGCAAATAACGAGTGAGTAAAATAGAAATTGTCAAAATGCGTGATGTATATAAAGTCAACCATAGTCAGATCACAGATGCAAATCTGAGTTGTTGGTGGTCTGAAAAATCATATTAAAGATGATTGTAAAACACATTTAGTTATTCGCCTAAGCGATATTCTGGATAAGTAAGATATATTTTTATTAAGATTTGAATAAAACTAATGTACGTACTGCTGTTTCTACCATGCATCAGTTAATGTAACCTTTATAGTGCAATAAAACCCCCGAGTGAGGGTTTAATATAAGTTATTACCCTAATCAATCGTTAAATACTGTATTTATCACTCGGTGTCCAAATTGCTGCACTATTTAGAGCTAGTGATTGACATCGAGCAGAAGAAACACATTTTAAATAATAACAAACTACATAAGCAATCAATATTAATACAGACAGCGTAAATGAAATATTTAAGATGACATAGCGAAGACCAGCTGAATTGGCGACAGAAAGATGTGTTTCCAACCGATAAATTTAATTTATGATGCAAGCCGAGGGGTGAAATCTGTAATAAATCACCATATAACACCTGTTTTAGTACTGGTGGTATTCGACTGTCCGATTTAGTTGACCAGCCATTCGTTAAAAGACAAATCCAACACCTCTTGTATTTGACCCCTTCAATATGTTACATACATACATGTATGCATGGTTTATAATTGAACTCTGTCACTTAATATATTTAATTAAAAAGATTAACCACTTTTTCGTGATAATGACTGTATAAGAATAATTATATGGGCTACTGTTGATCAGATATAGCCAGCATGGTCCACGTTCTCTTGCATGTAGGTGTAAACGGAAATTATCTAGCAATGCTGACTATTTTACAGAGTATACATTTGTAAATAGCTAGGTAATACACTAATATAAGATATAAACAATTCTTTTTCAGGGTCGTCATTTAAGACTTTATAACTTTTCTCATCTCTTTTACCTCTCACGAACACGCATTTCGTGAATCTACATTGTCTTAATGAAGAACCATAGTAAACGTTAAATAATGAATTATGCCAAGTGACTGCCAAAACAATGTGTATCTATTTATTTCAGCCTGCTTGGAGTACTCACATATCTTCAACATACTATGAGAAAAAAAGTGTTAATTGAAAGTAAGGCGAGTAAATTAACCTTAATCGCCATAGGTGATCACAATCAACCTTTGCATCCAGTTTGGTTCATGACCTGAGACCGGGTAACCTGGTATCTGATCAGGATCCAAACTGCTTAACACTGGTATCTTTTTATCAAAAAAAATACTGCCTTATTATATGAAACTAAATCACTATTACATACAGCAGTGTTAAAACAGACAAGACTCGTATTTGTAAGGGCGATAAAAGGGTTTAAACGTTTTACAATCATCTTTAGTTGCAAAGGTAATTCATGAGAAACTAAATACTATCTGACACCCAATCGATTGCAATACAGCCACCACTTAACCTCTTGTAGTTTATCTGCAAAAATAGTATACAATTAACCCCTTCCCTGCCATGACGTCATCAAATTTAAACAATTGTCGTCTGGTTATATTTTTTTTTTTTTTTTAGGTATTTTGACTTAAGAAATATTGAAACGAGTATCAAACACTTTGGATATTGATCACACGCAGCGTTACGCGGCCTCTGATCAGTCTCCAAACTGTTTGCAAATAGCTACTGTACTCGGGGTAAGGCAGTGAAGGGGTTAAATTATTGCAGTGTATCTGCACAAATAGTGTACAATTAACCAATAAATCATTGCGACAAAAAACTTCCGCAATTAACCTTTCTTATATCACATATCGTCTGCTTGCAATGTGTCGTCTTTAATAGCCCCCTCTCCCAGTTTTATTGTTGTGTATTTTCAATTTGAAGATGTCTAAACGCATACGTCTTAGGTCACACAGTTTGGTTCCTGAATAGATGCCGAGTAACTCGGCGTATAATCAGGATCAAAATTGTTTGAAAATGCGAGTAACGTTGTTATTGACAAAAAAGGTTAAATATGCGAGGTGTTAACTTCAAAAGATTTTACAGGGTAATTTGTCTTGAGCTTTGTACATAAATACAGTGGAAAAAACGTTATTCTTTCCTGTTTAAACGAAACGAAACGCAAACGCAAAATATTAAAACGTAGAAAACTGCAACTTTTGGACAATTCTGATAACTCATGTTTATCTTGGTGGCAAACAGTTTGGGGCCTGATCAGACGCCGGGTTATCCGGCGTCTGATCTGGCTCCAAACTGTTTGCAATAGAAATAATAGATTTAGCGTAAACGCGTTTATTGGGAAAGAATAACGTTTTCTCCACTGTAAATACGTCTTAATTTGCGCAGCTTTATCCTTCGTCAGCAAGTTGCAACTTTACTAGAATTTACAAACAGTTTGGATCTAGATCAGACGCCACAATATGCGGCGTCTGATCAGGATCCAAACTGTTTGATACTCATATTAATGTCATACTACCCGAAATCAAACTTTGAAATGATATTGCAGACCGCAATATTGAAGCAGACGACAATGTAGCGGTGAAGGGGTAAAAGACTCACGTTTTATTTGGCGGTAAGAGAAAGAGAGTTAAAGGGGTTTATGTACAGTGGAGAATCTGTTATTCTTTCCCAATAAACGCGTTTACGCTAAATCTACTATTTCCATTGCAAACAGTTTGGAGCCAGATCAGACGCCGGGTAACCCGGCGTCTGATCAGGCTCCAAACTGTTTGCCACCAAGATAAACATGAATTATCAGAATTGTCCAAAAGTTGTACTTTTCTACGTTTTAGTGCTTTGCGTTTGCGTACGTTTGCGTTTAAACGGGAAAGAATAACAGATTCTCCACTGTATGTATTTCTTTTATTCTGCAGTATGCTGTCACCTGTCTTAAACACCGTCAACAAGTCATGTGCTGAATGTCGCTGAATAGAGGTATAGCTGTAGATACATATCATTATTATTATTTGAACAAATCTTATTATCCTTTCTTAAGTGAATATTGATTTTTATTACCCTCATAATAATATTGTTTCAACCTACGTTTTTGATTGGTCCTTGAGCGTTTTTATGTGAATTTTGCAACAATCCGAAATATTTACGATATTACGGAAAGGACTGCTTTACGGTTGTAAAAAATGACATCCAACGTAATTGTAATAGCCGAAATGGCGCCTCGGTTATACTTTGAACATAGTATTTAAGCTTTGTAGTGTACCCGCAAGGAGGTTATTTCACAACAATCTATACAATTATTTATGAATCTATAATCTAATTGTTTTCGGTTGGATACCCGTTCTCTGCTCCCAGGGTTTATGGTTGTAGAAACAAAGGTTTAATGACCTTCTAAATCTTATCAAATTATATAATTTATGTGAAAAAAAAAAGAAAACATAGTGAAGAATGAAAGGTATGCACGCTCATACCGTACAAATATGCATCAAAGTAACTAGGAAACTGACATTTCTTTACCCATTTAACAACTACATTTAATTTAGTGATTGGTTTATATACAAACAGAGTAGACTCAGACCAGATGGCTCCTCAAGGAGCCATCTGATCTGCGTCTACACTGTTTGCTATTACAATTAGTATTCAAGCTATAAACACATCTTGTTTATTGGAAAAAACACCTTCATACGAAATATTGGTATGTCCCAAAAACTGTTTATTGTGTCTATATTGCATTACGTCTGAGGCAACTTTTCAAAACAATTACACAATCATGTACTAGTAATTAGTTTTAACTGAGTTTTAACATCTACCCATGTCACTGAGTTTTGTAATTGATAATAACTGTTTTGCATTCTAAATTAATAAAGGCATATGCGTGACAAGTGGTTGAGTTGTAATGGCATTACTACCGCACTCATACAGTGGAGAATACGTTATTCTTTCCCGTTTAAACGAAACGAAACGAAACGCAAACGCAAACGCAAAACACTAACATGTAGATAAGTGCAACTTTTGGACACTTCTGATAATTCATGTTTATATTGGTGGCAAACAGTTTGGAGCCTGATCAGACGCCGGGTTACCCGGCGTCTGATCTGGTTCCAACCCGTTTGCAATAGAAATAATAGTTTTAGCGTAAACGCTTTTATTGGGAAAGAATAACGTTTTCTCCACTGTACTTATCACGATTATGCGACCATTGGAGATGAGCTACAATTGGTATAGTCTTTACGGCATTCGTCAGCTAGTGTAAATGCAAGGCAAACGTAATGCATAAATATTACGTAGATGCTATCTTTATTTATTTTTACCCAATTATCTAAAAATCTAAAAGTGTAGCATATCAGTTTAGTTGAATCCTAGAGAGCTGACATATCCGAAAATCGAGTGTATTTCATTTATAGGCCGAGTTAACCCGTTGCAACTCGCACATCAAGTTTTAATACGGAACAGTTACTTGTCACTTATTTCGACCATATTTCGACTACAGAATAGTTGAGCGATGTTTGATTGACAATATCTACACCAAGCAGATCGGGGGTAATTTAAAAGCAATTTGTCAACCACTTTCATTTTTTCCACTACGACAAAGTCGGGCTGATCTAAAATGTGTCATTGTCGGGTATCACCACTGTAAATAGTGCAGTCAAATGATGGGAATATTGTTTGATTTTTTTCTTGCAACGATTTTCAAACAGTTGCCTCTGAGTCACTCGATCTTATGTAACGCTCCGTGCTCTTTGCCATTTATTTATATTCACTATATGTGAAATACGTTGATTAGTTACACCTACACCAAACCATCAAACCGAAAATATCTGGGTAGCTTATCCAATTTGTCGAATAGACTATTATAACGGAATCATTTCAATCCGCTCACGTTTAGTCTTTCAATAGACTTCAATGGACAAACGGGCAAATCTCTCTTAAGCGACATTAAAACTTAATTCATATTGCTGATATTAAAGACAGACGTCAGTATCATGCTGGCTGGACGAAATTACTGTAGAAATCTCCTACAGGAGAAACCTGCAAAACTGTCTTCCTACGGTAGTCACCTCCGTAATATACATGCAGATCAAAATGATTCCTAATTGGTTGGTCATCTAAAAGAAGTTGTATTGAATATGTTATTCTAGATGATTGCGTGTTGTTTTCTTTCTGCAAGTTAAGTAAAAGCCAATGTATATCGTATATACAGTGGAGAATCTGTTATTCTTTCCCGTTTAAACGCAAACGTACGCAAACGCAAAGCACTAAAACGTAGAAAAGAACAACTTTTTGACAATTCTGATAATTCTTGTTTATCTTGGTGGCAAACAGTTTGGAGCCTGATCAGACGCCGGGTTACCCGGCGTCTGATCTGGCTCCAAACTGTTTGCGCTGCAAATAATAGTTTTAGCGTAAACGCGTTTATTGGGAAAGAATAACAGATTATCCACTGTACATGTATACGTTTTACATAATACACTCTAGAAATTTAAATAAATCGCTCCATTCAGATAAATCGAACATTCAGTTTAAAATCCTCTCTCTTACATGTACTACTACACAATCTAGCGTTGTTTACGAAGGAATGTTTGCCTCTTTTTCAAAGTGACGGGTGACTTTGACTCGATAAAGATGAAATCGCGAGTGACTTTGATAGACTTTTAACGACTTCTGTTGCGTGGGGCAACAATTATTTGCTATTAAAACTCTTAAATGCTAAACAAAGTATACAGTTCAACCCTAGTTTAACGGTTATTAGTTGAAGAAGAAAGAATACCATAAGAGACGGATATCTGGTTCATTCAGGAGCTTTCTGTATTACTTTTGTTCCTGCATGAGGCTACCAACTTTAGGTAAAACTGCTAATTTATCTCAGTTTGGATGACCAGGTGTTACGATAAACAGTGTTAAACTCAGAGGTCAGGATACATTCTTAAGAGAAATATAATACCTCAATAGATATACTTCTAAATGAATAAAGTTTCACTGTGAACCAACACAACCCCGAGCCAGTGAAAGGACGAGTCAACAAACTAATGACCCTACACAACTATGAAGGACAGGAACTCATTGTAGAGGTCTAGTGGCGCATATATGCGTCTTTTACCAACAGTGTACCTGTGAAAAAATACACTTGTCCTATGCAAACAGTGAAATCCCTGATCAGAGGGCTCCTAAAGGCGCCCTCTGATCAGCGCTTCGCTGTTTGTCATTTTGTAAAATATTACAAGAAACAACTCTTAATAGTCTAAAATGGACCAGCCTTTATTGCAAACTTGAATTGTCCATTGGAAGATTTAGGGGATAAAAAAGTTAAAGAAGTCTAAACATTACGACCACTCAAAAAGGCCTTAATGACATTGTATTAGGCATACTTATGGTTTCGTAAAGCAAGGTAAAAAGCAGAAAGCTTCTGAATACTCCTAGCAAAAAACAGAAAGCTCCTATAAGTGATACTAAGTATATGCTGTAACATGTAACGTCATCCATGCGTCTTAACAGCAGAAATTTCGTTGAGAAATCATACACTGAAAATGCATATGCGGTGCAATAAAATGTTAAAATAAAGTTTTTTATAAAGTATCATGTGACGAACGGTTTGGAGCCGCATCAGGCGTCTGGTCTGTTTCCAAACTGTTTGCAATGTAAATCATTGTGAGTATGTGTGTTTATATAATATATAAACACGTTTATTAGGAATTGATAACGTCGTTCACTCTGTAGATAAAGACATATGTATTATTAATCCAGGACAAAATTGATTGTTTTCATATAGCATTAACTCTTTGAACCCTAGTCCCGCATATAGGCGTGCTTTTCAAACAGTGTACATGTTAATAGTACACTTGTCCTATGCAAACAGTGAAGACCCTGATCAGAGGGCTCCGAAAGGAGCCCTCTGATCAGGTTCTTCACTGTTTGTCACAATGCCAAACATTGACAAAAACAACCCTTAAAAGTCAGAAATGGACTACCTAAAATGGAAACTGGAATTGTCCAATTAAAGTTTCAGGGAGGAAAGAGTTAAAGGCCGCAAGTCTTTATAAACTGCCGGTAAAACGTGTTTCTAAGTGGTATATTCACGCGGAGAGTATCGGTTTAACAAAGAAATGATCAAAGGATCATGAACTAAAATAGATAACAAACAAACTATCATTCAGAGAAGCTCAAGAAGAAATCAGCTAAATGACAAAAAGTTCGGCCTCCTGTCAAGTGTTTACAGAAGTCGTGGAATTAAAGTTTAAGGACACTGACCCCTGTACTCCAATGGAACGTATTACGAATTTCTCTTTGCACGGTCCCTTGCAGTGGAGTAAACGTTATTCTTTCCCGTTTAAACGCTATCGAAAAGCAAACGCAATTCACTAATATGTGGAAAATAACAACTTCTTTTAAATTCTGACTATTAATATTAGGCTGAATGGCAAACCGTTTGGAGCCAGATCAGACGCCGGGTTATCCGGCGTCTGATCTGGCTCTAAACGGTTTGTACAAGAAATAATACTTTTAGCGTAAACGCGTTTATTGGGAAAGAATAAAGTTTTCTCCATATTTCT
Organism: Gari tellinella; assembly: GCA_922989275.2. Classification (NCBI taxonomy): domain Eukaryota; kingdom Metazoa; phylum Mollusca; class Bivalvia; order Cardiida; family Psammobiidae; genus Gari; species Gari tellinella. The sequence goes on from OV277860.1 coordinate 56,400,289, forward strand.
TATTTTGAAGACAGCTGATCACTGAAAGAAGGGTAAAGTAAATCAGAATACGCCTTAAGGCACATTCTGCTTTACTTTTAGCCTTTTTTAAGCTACTAAATTGATATTTAGTTTAATGCAGAACGAATGCGCTACAGGAATCTTCTTGCAGACACTATGTTCTTCTTAACTTTACATTAAGAAACACTTGGCGCAAACACCAGTGTCCATCTAAGTCTTATCCATTGTTTAATATTTAGGGTTGTTAACAAGAAACGTTGCAGACGTAAAAACACTATAGTGATTCAAAAATCAAAACGAATCTCGATTCTTTGGATTAGCTTAAACCGATCGTACCAGTATTTCATAAGTTGAATTTCGATAAGTTAATCTCGCTTCAGTCGAAAATATTCTTATATCAAAGTTAGACATGGCTAAGCTACGTTTTAGCTTTGAAATATGTGTATGTTCGAACTAACGCGAGTTCGAAGTATCGAATGTCGACTTAATTCACTTCCTTGACAATATTGGTACTTACATTGCAAACTCTTTGTCTGATCAGGATCAAGATCGTTTGAAAGTTATACAAATATTCTTTAATACCGCAAGTCTTTATTTGAAAATAAGAGCAGACGACAATTTTAAGCAGACGACCATGACAGGAAAGCGGGTTAATGAGATCTTTTGAAATTGTTTTATTCAACATTATGGCCCTACTTTATTGGCCGCATTAACGCCAAGATTGACAAACGGAAAAGAAGATGAACATTTAAATCGAGTTAAATGTGACACTTTTGTTGGGCCATCTAGTGCACGACACTTTCCTACGCGTTATATCTGGTTTTATAACTTAAGTTTACTACGCGTCACGAAATATTCCAAACTGAATATTAATACGCTAATAAACAACATGTTCTGCCGTTAATCATAATAAATAGTCCACGAAATGACAGCATTTGCTAGTGGTGTTTACAGGCAGTTAAGCCCTAACTGTGCTTGAAACCAGCAAATATATATTTGGACAATCAGTGTTGATCCTAATCCAAGGGCTCCTTTCGGAGCCCTGGGATCAGGATCGACACTATTTGTTTTTGTTTTCAGTATTGCGGTGATATGATCATAACATTAAACATAAACTAGTCGTGTTTAAGAGTCGATTATATTATTTGACAGACCTCAGCGCAGTAATGGCACAGGCAACAAGTGATTAAATGAAAGGTGTAAAATTTACAAGAGCCCTGGCCACATTTTGCATAAAAACATGACAGACAAGCAGAGGTATACGACAACATGTTAAGTGTGTATGGCCGTCTTTTAGGTTTACGAAGGCCCTTGCATCATTTAGATACTGGCTCAAAAGTATGTAGACGATAAAATAGGGCATACAACCATTTACAATTTTAAGTTGTAATCGCCCCCTGTCCCAATAGCATGTTTCTATTCTTAAAGTCAGGTGATCATTAAAAGCAGGTTGGAACTAAAGCAGAATGCTCTTTAAGGCACATTCTACTTTTCTCACAGTCTACTTTAAGCTACCATCTGTTAGGATAAATATTTTTCTTATGGTACGTGTACATATTCATAATTATATTTAGTGGAACTAATTTCTTCAGTGGAGGAATAAACTTAAGGAGTATAAATGCGCAATAATGGTCGTAAATGCATGTACATGTGACTCTAGAATACGTATAAAAGTGCCGAAAACAATTAACTACAATTTGTTTCCGCTTCGAAATTCGCCTACAAAATGTGAAGTTAATATATTGGCGATCGATCAATTATTTATCATTATCCCCTTATCGTGTTGCGCGAAGATTAACCGGCATATTTGAAAACAAACTTGATCTAGATCAGATGTCTAATAACGTTTTGTCAAATCTTTTCATTATACTGATTGCACATAATTATATCAGTTGTGTTTCTTTCAGCTTAAGATACACATTTGAAAAGCAAGAGTCAAGTAGATAGCATCGTCAGCTAAAATTGTAAGTAATTCCCTCACGACTCAATGAGTGAAAAATTAGACACATTTGTTCAAAGTACATGGTATAAAGCTTCGATACCGTGTATGATAGATGCATGTTGTTATTGATACATAATGATTAACCCTTTCACTCTCAATGATGCTTAAAGGCGCGTATGCAAACATTTTGGATCCTGATAAGACGCCGTGTAACGCGGCGTCTGATCAGGACCTAGACTGTTTGACACTCTTATCGATATTTATTAAGTCATGCAACCTTATTATATAACTTTGAAAAACAATACTGAAGCAGACGACAATAAAGCGGTGAAGGGGTACAAATCTCCCAATAATTTGATCATGAAAGGGTTAATTAACCTTTATTGTGTTATATCCATTTTCAAAGGTTTCTTACATAGATTTTATGCCTTTTTAGTTGAAGAAGCTTTGACACAAACTTCAAGCAGTTTGTATCCTGATCAGCTGTCAAGTTATCATGTGTCTGATCTGTATTCAAACTGTCTTGAAAGGCGTCAAAGCGCGTTCAGGGCGATCGGGTTATTGACCGAAAACAATCTTATTGTTTGAAAACCCTAAATGACATAACGAACAACTTACAGTGGAGAATCTGTTATTCTTTCCCGTTTAAACGCAAACGTACGCAAACGCAAAACACTAAAACGTAGAAAAGTACAACTTTTTGACAATTCTGATAATTCATGTTTATCTTGGTGGCAAACAGTTTGGAGCCTGATCAGACGCCGGGTTACCCGGCGTCTGATCTGGCTCCAAACTGTTTGCAATCGAAATAATAGATTTAGCGTAAACGCGTTTATTGGGAAAGAATAACAGATTCTCCACTGTATAAGGACAAAGCCCTACTTCAAAGATCTTTATATCCTAAAATTATATACAATGTAGTAAAGGCCTTCTTTTCCAAAAGCTCAACAGAATGCCATGTCGGTGTTTGAATCAGGTTTTGTCGTTGAAGGCTCTTAAAGCAAGGTAAAAGTAAAGCAGAAAGCTCCCACAGGAGCTTTCTGATTTACTTTCACCTTGGTTTAAACTACCACCTGTTTACTATGTAAACAGCATCGATGCATCTTCATTATAGAAACATAACTACCATGGTTTTGCGGTTCATCCTTTAAACGTCACCATTAAAACTCTATGACATATCTCAAATCAAACCAGTGATGAAAACTCATTAAAACAAAGGGAAATATGTGAACAGAACGTCGTTAAAAAGTATCGGTGGTGACATTAATGGTCAAAGGGTGAAGCTTAATGAGAATATTGCGACTACTTACAATTTGTCAACAAAACTTTGGACAGCCTTTATTGCCACGAGCCATCGACTAGCTCCAAGCGAACGTTTGAAGTATTGAACGTAATTTTGAATGACGTTTTTGTAAAACTGTTTCGACGCAAATCACGCGTTACGCGTTTTCATGATTGACACGTTATGTGTCGGTAAACCAATTAACCCGTAACCTGCCAAAAAAAACTTCTGCTTTGAAAGTGTCGTCGACAATTTTGTTTTAATATTAAGATTGCATTTATGAATTTCGGAAAAGAAACAAACGAGCGCCAAATAGTTTGGATCCAGACTGTTTGCAAATAGTTATAATGATGCGATCAGCAGGCAATGCGTTAAAGTACAGGGGAGAATCTGTTATTCTTTCCCGTTTAAACGCAAACGTACGCAAACGCAAATCACTAAAACGTAGAAAAGAACAACTTTTGGACAATTCTGATATTTCATGTTTATCATGGTGACAAACAGTTTGGAGCCTGATCAGACGCCGGGTAACCCGGCGTCTGATCTGGCTCCAAACTGTTTGCACTGGAAATAAACGTGTTTATTGGGAAAGAATAACAGAATCTCCACTGTAACAATTAGTTCAATAACTGTCTCATTATATAGTTAGATACACAGAGCGGAAAAAGTTGTCCTTCATGTACAAAAACGAAACTAAATGCTCGTGCAATAAAATGTAGAGCTTGGCGATCTGTTGGAAAAGCTGACCATTTATTTCAATAGAAGTATCAAACAGTTTGTACGTATGTCAAACCGTGTTGATAAAAAGAACAAAAAAAACAAAACAACCCCAAACCAAAAACCAAAAAAACCGGTGTTGATCAAATTCGAATGCCGAATTAAATACCAAATAAACAACAGTTACGTAGACAAGAATTATATTTGAAAATGTTAATATAGGCTATCTGGCGAGTAAATGACTTAACACAGCATCTGACCTGAGTCTTCACAGTTTGCTGATAGAAAATTCAATATAAAACAAAATAAATAAAATGAACACCTTATAATCCAATATGTTAGAATGAAAGAATCCACTGGGCGCAAATAAGTTAAATGATTACTGCCGAAGAAAACCGAAGCCCTATTAACCAGCCTCTTCTCCAACCACTTGAACTAATCAGATGTAAACTATGATCTATTACCCCCTCGGAATGTGAAGTTTAATTACATAGTTAATAAACATCTAAAGATGACAATTATCGCGTACTTATATCTCCATCTATTTCTCTTGGCGTATTAATACGCTAACCATTTAACAGTGAGTAAACAGTCGAGTCGCGCTCTTTCGAACTCTTCGATAATTCACACTACTCGTTAATTCGAGCTTCTCGATAACCCGAGATATTCGATAATTCCGGTATCTAACTTTCTTGAGTCGAGCATAACCATTTTGCAAAGTTCAAACGTGGCTTTGCCACGTTTGAGCTTTGCAATATGGGTATGCTTGACTTAAGCGATTGTGAATTATTGAAAGTCAACTCTGTTGGTTCGCGAGAACGAGTTTCTAGGTTCATTTCTACATTCTCCCCTAGTTGTTCTATTACTTAACTAATATTTGAGGGGTTTAACTTCTCGTTGCATTTCTTAAATCAGTTTCGGAGTTAAGACATTTTGGGCACTACTAAAGCTTTTTACCTATAGCTTGCATTCTGATTTAAACAACCACCGCTGTTAAATCCGATTCCAAATGCCTTAGTCCAGTGTTTGTAATATTAGTATTTAATGCTGAATTTGCTTCGAACATTTTCTTTGCATCTATAAAATGAACAGCACCAAATGTGACTGCAGTCGTTTTACTAACCGCTTGTGTCCAGACAAGGATCCGAATCTTACTCGGAGCTCAAATACAATTGTCTAAAAGATACTCTACACAACGACAAAAAATGGAAGTAAAAAGTAAAAACCAGAATTTACAAGTTTAAAATCTAAGGGAACATGACAATATAAGTTTTACACGGACATTTTATGCAGACTCATTGTACAAAGGCGTTTTCTCGCGATTTAATGATACGTATTATTGTGCGTTTTTTCTCTCGGATTTATTTCTGTTATAAATATTTCGTTTCAAATACGTCGCATTATATGCATCTGTTTGTCACGATGCCCTAATTTTACGTCTTGTTCAGTTATGTGTAAAATACCTTAAATCCGTTTTACGCGGAAAACGACTAATATAGACTTGTGCAAACAGTTTTGATCTTGATCGAACACCGCGTTACTCGGCACATGGTCATAATCCAAATTGTTTGGCACTCATACAGTCTAAATCTCTACAATTAAAATTTGGGAAATAAAACTAATGCAGGCAGCACTTTTTACCAAGGAACTCGTTAGATACTGTGAACTTATTTTTAGAAATACCTACAAAGTGTTTGTCTATTATACGAATTGATTACTTAAAGTATGGTTATGGTATACGGATCAATGTTTTAAAATATGTTTATTTTCACTTTTGACTTTTCCGCCGTATATTGTAATTCATTCAATGTCATAACTAGAAATCATCATATCATGTATTTCTCAAAATATTTTGGCATTTTGAATAAAGAAACATTGACATGAGTGCCGAACAATTTGGATTATGACAAAGTGAAGAATGTATCAGCGTCTAATCAGGGTCCGGAAGGGTTTCCACCGGATTTTCAATTCAAATTGTATTCAAACTGACAGCAAAGTCAGGCCATAGCAGCAAAGAAGATAACAATATTGTCAAAGAATTGTACAATTATACCTGAACTTTAATACCTCAAATGAAACAGTAAACGCACCATGGCTTCTCTGGTTTCAATTAACGATACTGAAACATCTTAATAAAAATACTGCCATACACCTGCATATTTACCAGGGCTGCCATTTCTCCGGATTTTTCCTAAATCTCCGGATTTTTTTTCACTACATGGTTTTTTAAAGCAGGCTGAAAGTAAAGCAGAATGCGCCCTTAGGCGCATTCTGCTTTACTTACAGCCTGCTTGAAATAGTCGCATGTCAAAAAACAAGAAAAAGGCTATAGGATAAAGGTACGATTCGTAAAATCGCACTTGAAAAATGCAAATTTGGAAATCTTAGGATTTTTCATGTCAACTTATGGCAGCCCTGATTTACACATCGCCAAATATAAAGTATATTGTTCTAAAACACCGTCCCGTTAGTCACGACTTGACTGGTATGTTCAAACAGTTTTGATCCAGATCAGTGTCTGATCTGGATCAAGACTGTTTGACATCATGTTTTACGTTTCTTCAATTCAGAAATGTATAATTCTGAATTCTACCACATCTGCAAACGACAAATTCAGTGCAGACGATATTTCGGCAGGACAAAGGTTATCTATACCAGTTACAGTGGAGAATCTGTTATTCTTTCCCAATAAACGCGTTTACGCTAAAACTATTATTTGCAGCGCAAACAGTTTGGAGCCAGATCAGACGCCGGGTAACCCGGCGTCTGATCAGGCTCCAAACTGTTTGCCACCAAGATAAACAAGAATTATCAATATTGTCCAAAAATTGTTCTTTTCTACGTTTTAGTGCTTTGCGTTTGCGTACGTTTGCGTTTAAACGGGAAAGAATAACAGATTCTCCACTGTAACTATAACAATAATGTTTACTTGAATGTGTCTGCTTTTATTTAGCAAAATAAGATATTAGGCAAAAGCATTTTTAATTGAAGAAATATATATAAAAGTATCGAATTTTTTATTCAAATTAGAAGCGAAGGTATTTGGCATTAGTAAGAATCAAATTGTTTGATATTGTCTGTGTTTTCGAGCTCGGCCATGGAGGCGTTGGATATTGTTTTACCTAGTGTATTATGTAAAACAGTATCATTTTTAACATAAATATCAAATACGGTGTAACAGTAATTCAAGAAAGTCAGTCATAGTCACAAGTCTCAAGAGATACATGTACGATATCCTCTCTCACCTATATAATGACAATTTAGTACAGGCCTGTAATGTGACATTCGAATGTTTTAACGTGTAGGATGTGTAGCAACAAATGTATACCTAGATCAGAGGGCTCCTACAATAGCCCTCTACTCGAAGTCTGCACTTTATAGTCAAATACATAGGTCAATGGGGTAAGTCAGATAAAAATAAAGCAAATGAGCTCCTGTTTAAACCTTACATGGTGAAACAAACAACGTTAGCCCCCCTCCTTCCCCCGGAATGGTCCAAAAATAGGGGGTTTATTGTATTACATGTATCATATACAGGTATATACGGTATATCTTTGAAAAGGGGGCTTGGAAAATTAGTATCTGTCTGTGGACGACAATGGCTCAACAAAACTTAAACAGTTCATAAAGAAAGTGTTTCAGAATTTTGACAAATATGAGCTACCAAAAGGACTAGAATTATCAAAAGTATTTGGGCAACAAAGAGCGAAATATCTAGCACACTCGATTTTATCTGTTACGCTAAAACTGCCACGGGTGCACTCGGTGTATATATGTTTTCCAAGTCTTATTTCTAAATAAGTATTATTTTATCTTAAAATCTCGTGCAAAAAGTCTCGTTTGTACGAGATAACCATCTGATGGGTGGTATTAGATTTTTTGTATACATTTATGTATTTCCGACTTGTGACGTAACACTGTTCCAATATTGCAGTTTAAACATATTACACCGTAACATGTTAAATAAACCTAGGCGATTATTTAAACAATCTATATTAAAGATTACTATTACGATCAATTGGCTAAAAGACACAGATTATGATTCAATTACTTTAACACATGTATAATCGTCTTAATGATACAGATCTGCAATGGCGGTTTTGATTTCTGGTATTTAACCTTAAACTACTCTACAGACGATTTCATGGATAACGTTTTAAAAAGTTTAGATTCCGATGGGAAGCCGAGGTCATTTCAATCTTACAAGGACTCAAACTGCTTTACTAGTTATCAAAACAATTTAATTGATAGTAGCAAATCTTCTTTGAAACTTGTAGCAGATGCATTTCTGCAGACAAAAGAACCCAGACTATATTATGCGTGAAAGGTTAAGAAGGAAATTGCGATAACATCATGCACAGTAATCAAACGACGGTCTGCATTGCTGCAAGGTCGCAGTTTAGCAAATTTTCTTCTCTTAGACAGAAGATTGTCTGTAGGATAAAACAGTAAATGTATTTTGATAATGAAATATTTTCTTAATTATATTTGTTTACACATTATTTCCGCCCTAAGCGTTATATTGGCAGAGCTTTGATATTGGGGTACACAAACAAATATGTATATTGTACATGAATGTTTAGACATCGTATATGTACACTTTTACATGTAACATCAGACCGCTCTACAGAATCTTTATTTCAGTTCATCGAACCGTGTGCTTGCTTAAAGAGAACGAAAGCAAAGAAGAAAAATAATTTTAACTTTTAATCTGATGTAAGCGGCTACACGTTTTAACCACCATCAATATAACTTTCATTTGAGTGGTTGGATTAGCGAGGGATTTTACTTAATCACGACGAAAACATAAAAACCAGCACAGGTCAAACCCAGCAAGTGGATCTGACAATGTAAGAAGTTTCTTGCCAAAAGCGTTAATCTGTTTTCAATGTGATACTAAGCTATGATTTCTCCTACAGCGTGCAAAATGCATTTCAAGACATGCGTTAATTCATCACTCTCGTGAAAAGACGTCTCAGCAACGTTTGGGTAAACCTTCTACACGCTTTAAGCGAATTTGTTATACAATTGCAAACAGTTTTGAACCAGATGAGACGCCGAGTTACTCGGCGTCTCATCTGGATCCAAACTGTTTGACAATATGATGGTACTTTCTAAAGGAAAATTCAGATAAATTTATTATTTCGAATTGTTGCAGACAACAAATATTGCAGACGACATTTACAGCGCGTGCTAAGGTTTAAGCGCGAAAGTCTGTCAGCAGGGGTGTTAATTCATCAAAACAAGAACCCATTAACCGCATCGAAAAATTATATAACCAGATATATAAGCAGAGAATGACTAGGAAAATATTTTTCTATGGGAGCAAAAATATTCTTTACATTTTGAATGCGGGTTTTTGCGGTTTCTTGTTTCTGTGCTATGCCACGGTAAATATATTAAATTTGAAAGGTGAGTTTTTATAACACTTACGGAAAGAGTTTTGTTTAGAATTCCCCCTCATCGTTGTCTATCTCCCGTTTTTCTTACTTAATTGCATATAGTCATTCTTATTTCAATCGTAAGTGGGGAATACATTATTCTATGAAGTATCTGCGAAATGAGAACGCAATTGTACCTTATACTATTGAGATTCTGTGAAATAAGAACGCAAATGTACTTTATTGTATTGAGTGTCTGCGAAATGACAACGCAAATGTACATTATACGTACTATTGAGTATCTGCGAAATTAGAACGCGAAATTAGAACGCAAATGTACATTATACTATTGAGTATCTGCGAAATTAGAACGCAAGTGTACGTTACACTTTTAAGTATCTGCGAAATTAGAACGCAAATGTACATTATACTATTGAGTATCTGCGAAATTAGAACGCAAGTGTACGTTACACTTTTAAGTTACTGTGAAATAAGAACGCAAATGTACGTTATTCTATTGAGTATCTGCGATATGAGAACGCAAATGTACGTTATTCTTTTGAGTTACTGTGAAATAGGAACATAAATATAATGCAGTTTAATGTAGACTGTTAAAGGTTGTATTTTACAAATGTTGAAGGTATGCCAACTCAGTGGTAAACAATTTTGAGTCTGATCAGAAGCCGAACAACTCGCGCCTGATCTGGTTCTAAACGTTTTTGCAATGGACATCATTGTTTTAACACAAACAAGTTTATTTCGAAGAAATAAAGGATCATCCTTGTATGTTGACGCGGCCGCTTATCTGGATTCAAACAATTTGACAATACATGTATGATAATAACTGCTAATATGAACAGGAAACACATTCATTCTTAGACTTGCTATATACGTATGATTGCTACATACAGTTATACATGTATATACATGTGTATCAGATATGAGCAATGCCTATAAACAATTCGAACAAGGACATTGACCAAAGGTGGACATTTTTACCGACTCATCTTCCCACACAGTACAACTTTGACTAAATTAAGATTGTGTTAAAAGTCCTTTTAAAAAAGACCCATTGGCAATCATTCAGTCAGCTTGCAGCTTTATACAGACAGAATGCAATACCGAAAACTTCTTGCTGAGCTTTGTTGTTTCACAATCATCAATAGACAGACACCATTTTAAACGCTGTGCACGCTGGGTATGACTTTGACTGTGTTTGCAAACAGTTTGGATGCTGATTAGACGCCGCGTAACGCGGCGTCTGATCAGCATCTAATCTGTTTGACACTCTTCCTTTTTTAAATTTGAAAATGCATAAATGTCCATTTTAAAAGATTTACAGGCGACAATTTCAAAGGAGACGATATTACGACAGGCAAAGGGTCTGAGTACTCTTCCAGTACATAGTGACTGGGCAGAAGTTCAAGAGTTTGAAACCTTAAGCACTGCTTGAACCTTTGCCCATTGGTTGACAGTTGTCTGGTTAAAACAGCTTTATCATTCTAACACGTCCAGCCGTCTTATCTGTGTAAGATGTGATAACTAGATTAAAACCCCAATGTACCAACTTGAACGTTCAACCTCCGAACATGCGCCACACTGAAAGAGCCAGTGGTGCTAGATAATACTATGGGGACAAATGACTAGCACTGCAGGCAACCAGATTCCATTAACTCACTCGACCCTGAAACTTCATATGAAGAATTCCAGTTTCCAATTAAGGTTATTCCATTCTTTAAAATAGGGTTGTCTTGTGCAATATCTTGCAAATGAAAAAACAGCGTATACCCTAGTCACAGGTCTACTTTATTTGCATATAAGTATAGTCTAAATATAGGGCAAATGTACTTTTCATACTAGGTACAAATTATTTGTAAAGGACGAGTATACTCGTCAGTAGGTTTCAATGACTTAAATAGCAGACAAGGTAAGCAGTCAAGTAAACATGCTTGTATTGAACAACTAATCCAAAGAAATTGTAATGCATATATTTCAGTAATGTGCCGACTTATTGTAGAATAAAACGAGTACAGAAAGTTTATTTCAAATTCCCTGTAGTACTCTTGTCTAACTTTATTTTGTAGCCATGCAGTCTATTTATGCTTCTTTCTTGAGCAGTCTCCAGTTACAAGTTTGTGAGCAATATTAACATTGTTTTCCTTGTAGATTGGTTTAAGTAATCTGCTTTAAGTTATTGTTTGCCTCTATTTATCAAATGTAAAATTACGGCATATTGAAACAGCGAACTTGTTGCCAAACTGTTTAGATTCTGCCCTGACGTCGAACTACATGGGGTCTGATCAGAGCCCAACATGTTTGCAAAGTCCTTTGCACTCGAGTACAAAAACAAGCTTTATCATACTAACAATTATATTGTCCACGCATGTAATACATATAAATAGATGTACCAATTTCAAAGATAAACTCTGAACTTTCCAAACGCAGAAAAAAAGAAGATGAAGTTTATGCACAAGTTTATTTTGTGATTTTGACATATTCAGTGATTGGAACTCATTTATATGGCATACTACCGGTATTATAGACAAAATGGGAGACTTCATCAACTTATATCAACAATAAAAATATTCTTGTATTACTGACGACATGTAAAACAGTAGACGACATGAGGCGACAGGTGAAAGGTGAATCTGACCATAACCTGTAGTGGTGCCCGTGGCAACAGCCTTTCCGGTACTTTATTTTGACGAGTCATTTAAAATAATTGCGACCCAAGCACTGTTTGCCAGCATCCAAGGATTTATAAGTTAAACCAGTCTACATTCTTTCAAGGTGAACCAGTTTACCTTCTAGCCATTCCGATTACTAAAACAAAGACCTGAAATATCTGAACAGAACAAACACAAACAATGCAGACCCTGGTGAGATGCCACACAATACGGCGCCTCATCTGGGACTGCATTGTTCGCTCTGGTAAACAAAATATACAACACATCATTATCAGAAATGTCGACTGTACAGTGGAGAATCTGTTATTCTTTCCCGATAAACGCGTTTACGCGAAAACTATTTTTTCTTTTACAAACATTTTGGAGCCAGATCAGACGCCGGGTAACCCGGCGTCTGATCAGGCTCCAAACTGTTTGCCACCAAGATAAACATGAAATATCAGAATTGTCCAAAAGTTGTTCTTTTCTACGTTTTAGTGCTTTGCGTTTGCGAACGTTTGCGTTTAAACGGGAAAGAATAACAGATTATCCACTGTATTAATGCCCCTGATCTGGGTTTGCACTGCTTGATATATCAAAAATGTATTTTTGTTTCATGCCTTGATGAGCCGGAAATGTCATAAGACTTCTTTGTAGAAAACGTCTATGGACACTTGGGTTTTAAAATGAATTTAACATTTTTTAATGGCATTTGAATACATTTTGTCTAATGTTACATTTTATGCTTATTTGAAAAACAATCTACCTGACCTCATTAGTCCTTACCTTGCAGAGAGCGACTGTTTAACAGTTTGTGCATGTGTTTCTAACATAAATGTTAAAATTACAGAGAATATGTTGAATGAGCTTTGATTTAGAATGTATTAGAATCAACCTTTACCGCATCTTTGATCAAGTTTGTAAAAACTGTTCACACTATTTAAGTGACAATATCTATGCTTGGGCAGGTTAACAAGTTTTAAGGAAAAAATGCATTTCTAGCATGTTTTTGACATTTTCGCTTCTCAGCTGAAATGCACATCTGTTGAAGGCGTACAGGACAGCACTTTGGGATTACCATGGAGTCATTTAAAAGACATTGATACCCGTCTTGTTTTTACATGACATTCCAAAACATATGGGATGTCACAGAGGCAACAAGTAGCAACATACGTGGAATGTATTAGTACGACCAGTCAAAATAAGTACAGGGGAGAAGAGGTTATTCTTTCCTAATAGACGTGTTTACGCTAAATCTATTATTTCCATTACAAACAGTTTGGAGCTAGATCAGACGCCGGATAACCCGGCGTCTGATCAAGCTCCAAACTGTTTTCCGTTTAGATTAAAATGAAAATTCAGAATGATCAAACATGTATTTGTACATTTTATTGCAATGCGTTATAATTTACTGTTTTTACTAGTTTTTATTGTGTTTCGTTTAAACGAGGTTTTCTTTTGTTTTCAATTAAATAAACCATAGATAATCAAGTTAAACATCAAATAGTATAACATTTTCTCCACTGTAACATGTAAAAGCGTGCTACAATTTAAAGCAGGATGAACGTAAATAAGTAACCCCACTTTACCCCATTTAAGCATAGTGTCTAGACTGAAGTAGGCATTAGTAAACAGTGTAGACCCTGATGAGACGCCGCGTTACACTGGGTCTACACTGTTTGCTATTTCATATTTGTTATTTCATATGAAATGATAGCCTGTATGTTAAGGACAAACAATGTAGTGTCTTTAAACAACCCATATATAATTGGTTAAATTATTTATAATGAAATGTTCTAGAAAGCACACAAGGAGAATCAATTGCAATATCCAGACATAAATGAATTAATAGAAGAGTAAACACGGTGGTTATAAAGATAGGCGGTTGTTTACAGCAGGATGAAGGTAAATGTTGGAACAAATGATATGAAAACCGGTTGTCTTTTCTTTAATTCGTCCTAGTTTGAATAGATGCGCAAGATGGTATTTTGGTACATACAGTGGAGAATGTGTTATTCTTTCCCAATAAACGCGTTTACGCTAAAACGTTTATTCCCACTGCAAACTGTTTGGAGCCAGATCAGACGCCGGGTAACCCGGCGTCTGATCAGGCTCCAAACTGTATGCCACTCAGGTTAAAATAAATGGTCAGGAGTGTCAATAAGTTGTCATTGTCTACGTTTTATTGCTATGCGTTTGCGTACGTTTGCGTTTAAACGGGAAAGAATAACGTTTTCTCCACTATACATGTATTATAATATCACACTTTTTAAATTCAGGCTGAACAGCTGATTGAGTTTATGGCAAATTATATTTTTGTGGGCGTTTTTGAGGCGAGACTGTCTTATAATACAATACGTGATAATATCATAAAGTCATGGATTAAACTATATAAAACCCTACTTAAAGCTAGTCGTCAAAAAGCTACGTTGGTTTTCAGATTCAAATTTAATTTGCAGATAGTTTGAACTCAAAATGGAATGAGCAATATGCTCTATATTTATCTCCTTAATCCAACTAAGCCGTTCGTCATGAAAAATAGACATTAGCAAACAATTGAGACCCTGATGAGACGCCGCGTTACGCGGCGTCTCATCAAGGTCTTCACTGTTTGGTATTCCATATTAAATTATATGCTGTATGAACAAACACATCAGTGACTGACGATCACCCTTGCATATCTATAATGAAATAGTCCATCAAGCCACAGGGTCAGCTAATTGCAATATCCAGGCACAAATGGATTGAAGCATCTCAGTTTCATATTTTCTGTTATTTTGCAATGGTGCATCGTTTGATGTTGTGCAATATATTGGTAAAATGACCCTAAATATGTAAAAATGGACTATACTTTATTTGAAACTGGACTTGTCCATTGAAGTATCAGGGGTGATTGAGTTTTAAGCGACCAGTAGAATAAATTTTAAATTAGGAAAGACAGAACGGTGTCGGCGCAATGCATACAGTGGAGAATCTGTTATTCTTTCCCGTTTAAACGCAAACGTACGCAAACGCAAAACACTAAAATGTAGAAAATAACAACTTCTTGACAATTCTGACTATTGATATTTAGCTGAGTAGCAAACAGTTTGGAGCACTGATCAGACGCCGGTTACCCGGCGTCTGATCTGACTCCAAACTGTTTGTATTGGAAATAATAGTTTGAGCGTAAACGCGTTTATTGGGAAAGAATAACGTTTTCTCCACTGTACCAAACGTATAAGAGCTTTGTGTATTACTTTTGTGTTGCATTTATTCAGCCGTCACCTACGCTGAAAGGAAAGCAGAATGCGCCTTCAGGCGCATTCTGCTTTACTTTCAACCTGCTTTAAGTGATCACCTGTCTTCAAATTAGAAACAGCCTATGGGGTAATGGGTTAACTGCATGTTTAGCAGGGATGGCCTACGAAGACTGTCATATACGTGTGAACATATATGTTAATAAGTCTGCTTCTAAAGGCTCTAGGACAAGCGATTACGCGCTTTGTCAAATATGATAAACCCTTGCTGTCATAATATGTGAAAAGTGAAATTTATATGTAATACCTTTGTGTACGGTAACCATCTCGTGAACCGGCCATTACCACAGTCAAAGTAACCACGTGATACGGAAAGAAAATGAGTTATTTTGTCGTCTGCTTCAAAAATATCCTTGCTTTTTCATCAGTGATTTCTATTTTTCCAAGCGTACATACCCAAAATTCACGTATACGTGTCAAAACGTTTAGTACCAACAAATGACATACTTTTAGTAAGATGTCTTTTTAAACAAACTTGTCGTAGTGCAATGATCAAATAGTTTTGGAAAGACAAAGTGGCCTAATTTGTTAGATTAATGTTTTAGTTTAACGTGTGTAGTTAATCAAAAATTTGGCATTTAAATTTACAGGGCACACTTTCTTGAACGACATTAGGGCAAAAATGAATTAAGACCGTTAAACGCACAACTTCGTTAAAAGCAGGACGATAGTAATGCTCTGCGATGTCACCTATATTTAACACCAACAAAATGGCATAGTTTGAGTGTTACATGTAGACCTTACTATAAATGTGAAATTGGGATTGGGAAATATTCGACCATGGTTATATAACAGACATGTATGCAATAATTTGAAGTTTAACGCAAATATATGCTACTCAATGTAAGCTGTTTGGTACCTGATCAGACGTCTAATGTCTGATAAGGCTCCATACGGTTAGCAATGGAAACCAGGTGTTGAAATACATATGAGCCGTGCCATGACAAAACCTGCCTTATTGCATTGCAAACAGAGTAGATCGAGGCCAGCCGCCGCGTCAGAGAAATAGAGTAGACCAAGGCCAGCCTCGATCTACTCTGTTTGACACTCACAATCATCTTAAGCATTGTATTTAGCAGTACTATATTTTTTGAGAGTGTAGACCAAACTCGTTGCAGAGCCTGGGATGAAAATGGTGTTCGGTCTGTATAATGAGACAGGTTTTGTCATGGCGCGGCTCATATACAAGCATGTTTATTGAGAAATACTGTGTTTGTATCTCCTGTTTTAATGGGTTAACTTCTGTTTTCATGATTTTAGTGCGTTAAGGTTGATGGTATATGCGTTTATTTTATAAGCGGGAACGAATCCCATAAATTACTCAAAATCTCTCCAACCCATATATGTATATACAGTAAAGCCGAGCTATTTTCGCCACTCAAAACAAGGTTTGACTTTGGTGTTTGGCGTGTTACTGCTTATAAAAAGATGAAAGTAAAGCAGAAAGCTACTAAAGAAGCTTTTCTGCTGTACCTTCATCTTGCTTTAAAGTTTTACCTGTCTTAAATATAAAGTAAGACATTTGGAAGTGGTCACAACAGAGGGTGTGTATTGTATCCATAACTGCCTTAAGCCAACTATTAAAGCTACATAATAACATGTGAAATAGATCGTTTTCGAGAAATTAGCATAGATTAGTTAAATATTTACAAGGTTTGTTTCTCACCTTTATCCTGTCGTTAGAAAATTGTCTTGACATTTATAAATTGTTAGGATACAGTGGAGAAGACGTTACCTTTTCCCATAAACGCCTTTACGCTAAAACTATTTATTTCCATTTCAAACAGTTTGAAGCCAGATCAGACGCCGGGTGACCCGGCGTCTGATCAGGCTCCAAACTGTTTGCTACTCAGATTAGCGTGAAAAGTCAGAATGGACAAAACGGTGTCATTCTCTACGTTTTATTGTGATACGTTTGCGTTAAGTTTTTATTTAAATGGGAAAGAATAACACATTCTCTTTTGACAAATGTTGTTGATACCAACCTTTATAGACTATCATAGACTAGAGTCAGTATATATAGTAACTTAAACATTACGAATATAAATGTTGATTGTAAGGTTTGAGGAATGTGTTATGGTAATGGAAATGGTTGAATAATCACCAGATGCATCTAGTTAAATACTACTTAAAATGCATCAAGGTCAACATTGCTTACAAGTAGGTGCGCGTTTTCATCGCCCGGTGAAAAATATTGGTTTCTGTACAATGAATCGGGTTGCATTGGCAAGACACAACTACATGTAACATATGATACATTCGGAAGCATTCGGAAATTGTCAAAGTGCTCGGAATGGTTACGGTAGAGTCCGGTAGCCACTGAACTATCCGAACGTACTTTAAGCTTATTCTTTTTCAGTTGAATTATTGGGTTGGATATTTTCGTGACTCTCTGTAATTACACATTGTATTTTATGGCTTTAATACTATGGTAGTTTCAACTAGTTTGGGTCATTACTACCTTTTGGACGTAGGACATTATTACTTCATAAACTGTCCAAAACATTTTAAAGTAATTATGACCAATCCTATATACATTCATTATAAAATGTTAGCAACAAGATTTTACTCTAGATACAGACTCAAACAGTTGCAGGTGTCCATCTTAATGTCTAAAATAGGACATTATCCTTTCTGCTTAAATGAAACATCGGTGCTTAAAGGATGTATAATTTCATTAAACCTTCAACCCGCTATGTAACTGTCGTCTACAGAATCTGTCCTCTAAGAATTTTCACAGTTGATTCGTCTACGTTTTCTTCCAGAAAATATTACTGGGTGTCAAACAGTTTGATTCCAGATGAGACGCCGAGTTACTCGGCGTCTCATCTGGAATCAAACTGTTTGTCATAGGAATAATAAATTCACTAGTTGGTTGCGGAAGGTTGAGGGGTAATTTTGAACGGATCACCGATAAACTCATTTTTCATCCGTTGACCTAAAAGTGCCAATTTTATATTGACGGTTACCTCGGTGTAATGTCGAAAACTAAAATATCCCGAGTCAAAAGCCTCCTAGAATATGGCCCTTTAATTCAACAAAATAGACCGTAAGAGGGTTCTAATTATGTGTTACATGTAATTGTTAGTGAACAAGATTTAGAATCAACATCAGCATCAGCGGCAACTTTGCCTAGGGGACGAGTGCAGCTGGTGACACTATATAGCCATTTGCTAAACTGTTTTGACTGCCACCTTATTGTCATCTGCTTTAAATTGCCATCTGCATTGTTTTCAAGTTCAATCTGAAGAAACATTTTATAGTTTTATACAAGTGGCAAATAGTTTAGATTCTAATCAGACACCGCATATTTTCTGATTGGAATACAAACTGTTTGCAGATGTTATTGGTTTCGTGACTGACCGTGACAACTTCATCATCCGCTTTATTATTCGGGAGATTGTTACCCCTTCACCGCTTTATTGTCGACTCATTCAGTATTGTTGTCTGCAAGATACGTTTCAAAGTTAGATTTAAGGTAGCATGACTTAATAAATATCGATAAGAGCGTCAAACAGTTTGGGTCCTGATCAGACGCCGCACTACGCGGCGTCTGATCAGGGCCAAAACTGTTTGCAAACGTGTTTTATGGCGTCATTGAGAGTGAAAGGGTTAAAGGCCAATTGCTATTTAGACAGACCATTAAATGGATTTGGTTACTGTTTTTAAGACAGGCGATAGCTTAAAGCAAACTGATAAATAAGCAGAAATCATATTTTTGAGCGTTTTGCTTTACATGTACTTTCCTTTCGACGTAAGCTCTCATGTGTCTGAAACCCTGTGTTAATGAATCTTCTTTTAAGCCGGGGTGGGGGTATACTTTACATATAACACTTTATAAATGTCACGAGTGACTCAATCATGTGATTTGAGTTAACATTAAACAGTATAGTTTCTTCTCACGAATTCCATTTTGTTCAATCTGTTAAAGTAATTGTAAAGTTCGTTAACATGGTTGTGGCATAGCTATCTCTTTGCATGGAATCATGTTCATCACGGACAGTCTAACATGTACAGTGGAGAATGTGTTATTCTTTCACAATAAACGCGTTTACGCCAAAACTATTATTTTCACTGCAAACAGTTTGGGGCCAGATCAGACACCGGGTAACCCGGCGTCTGATCAGGCTCCAAACAGTTTGCCACCAAGATAAAGATGAATTATCAGAAGTGTCAAAAAGTTGTACTTTTCTACGTTTTAGTGTTTTGCGTGTGCGTACGTTTGCGTTTAAACGGGAAAGAATAACAGATTCTCCACTGTAGCCATGAACAATTTCAATGGCGAAGAAGTTAATTCACGTCCAGCAACAATTGAGTGAACAAGAATGGATACATGTATCTTGAAACATACCTTACTGCTGAAAGTGCACTAGAGAAATAATTCAGATCATCCATAAAGTCGACTTCCTTTACTTTTAGTCTTGATTTAAGATGGTCCAGTTGGGAATACGTTTTTGGTTCTCAGTAAACGCGTTTATGCTAAACCCTTACGTCCATTGGAAACGGTCAATAGCAAGATCAGACGCCTTGTAACCGGCAACAGAACAGTACAAGACAACAGTAATGTAGAAACCAAAACGTATTCTGTTTTATAACCACCCTATAGGTAACCCATTTGTGTCTGGATACATGTATTGCAATGAAATCTCCCTGTGTTTATTGTTTTAGCAGGACGATTTTATAATAGATTAAAGACATTACAGTATTTTTCCTTTCCTTCCCAGTAATACGTTTCATTATGAAAAACAAACAGTGAAGACCCTGATGAGGCGCCGCATTTTGCGGCGCCTCATCAGGGTCTACACTGTTTGCTTATCTCTTCTTAGTCTCTATACTTAAATGGGTTTAGTGTTCAGAAATGATGAGCAAGTTATTAGAATAACCTTTTGGCACCGAAAATGGTATTCGATTTTCTTAGGCTTTCCGGCTGTACTGAATCCGGGTTTCGAAGGTTTCCTTGTAATAATTGTTACAACATAGCAGCAAGATAAGCTATAATAACTAATAAATCACTGCTCTCCAATTTACACAATTACACCAACATTACGGAAACATTTACGGTCGTACCCCCTGGGCGTTTTTAGCCCCGCCCCACCCATCAACACGGTAATGGAAACACTCAGCCCCTGATGTAGTTAACACGACTTATTTCATTAGATTTGACAGCCTACCGTCAACAGAATGTACATTCTCGTGTCTAGAGCCACATTAGAGCGTTATTTCAGTCATAAAATATAACCTATATGGCCATATATAACCCCTTTAGCTGTTCGAGGGCCACGTGCGCTATTTCGCTTTATGATCACCGGTTCGTGCTCCACTAAACAACATTACGAATCAAGTTTCGGACAGCATCGCCATCGTCTTCACCCATTTTGTTCGCCAAAAACATTATCAACAATTTGTCATTTGCATTGCTTGGTTTAACCCATTTTCCCATAAATATGCATTTTAACGCCTCTAATTTATTCCTCAACTGAAGAAAATAGTTCAACTTTATATAGCCATGAATATATAGTTTATTAAATTTTATTATATACCATAATACATGTTTTCTATATCCTAGCAGATAGTAACTTAAAGCATGCTTAAAGTAAAGCAGAATTCGCTCTAAGACGCATTCTGCTTTAATTTCAATCTGCTTTAAGAGGTCACATTTCTTTAAAATTAGAAAGAATATGTGGGGTAAGGGTCTTTCCCGTTTCAGGTGTTGCTAATAGAACCAAACAATGTAGGTTAATAAGGGAAGTCTTCGTACTTGCAATATTTTAATGTGATCATAGTTTATTTCTGTTTTATCTTTCATTATTGATTTTGAACAGTCGTAGAAACTTATTGAACATATTTATTGATATCCTTGTATAAAAAGTCGAGTTGATAGATACATTTAAACTTTGTTGTGGTTAATATCGTGCGTTTAAAGTATTTAGAAATGCTACATCACTGGGTGTGATATCTCAGCTTAGCGAAATAAAACCATACCGTGAAATGTTTTGAGGAAATAAAATTGCTTCTAATCCCAGGGAATCATTTATATTTTAATATTTACGACCGATATTAAAATCAGATTATGTGCAAATGTATAATATTTACGTCAGTCGACAAACCATACGACCCAAGTTCATCAAACTTATGTTAGTACATGATATTGAACCCTAGCGACGAGTATACTCGTCCTCTGCAAACTGCTTATCTGCACATAGTACATTTTCCTTATGCAATCAGTGTAGACCAAGTGCAGAGGGCTCCTGAAGGAGCCCTTTGATCTAGGTCTTCACTGTTTGTCATTTTGCAATATATAACGAAAACCTGTAAATAGTGAAAAAATGAACTATACTTCATTTTATATTCGAAGTGTTCATTTGAGGTTTCAGGGGTGAATGAGTTGAGCGCTACTCAAAAAGGTGCAGGTACAGTGGATAATCTGTTATTCTTTCCCGTTTAAACGCAAACGTAACGCAAACGCAAAGTATTAAAACGTAGAAAAGTACAACTTTTGGACAATTATGATAATTCATGTTTATATTGGTGGCAAACTGTTTGCACTGCAAATAATAGTTTTAGCGTAAACGCGTTTATTGGGAAAGAATAACAGATTCTCCACTGTAATACGGTGCCTAACCTAGATCTACATGTAAAATGTCTGACACTCTGGTAAAATTCTCTACAATATTTTATTGGTAAATGTACTCAGCAATACTGCAGACAACAATTGTTTGCAGACGAAAACTGCCAAGCGCGCTAAATGTTTACTCTTTGCATGCTGGGTAAGTTTTTCGTCTGCAACAATTGTTGTCTGCTACTATTCTAAAAATAGAATTTTAAAGAAATATTCTTTTCGAACATGGTCAGAGTGTCAAACACTTTGGATCCAGATGAGACGCCGCCTTACGCGGCGTCTCATCAGGATCCAAACTGTTTGCACAGATCGTCACGACTCCTTCGCTAACAGGCAAAGGGTTAAATCTACCCAGATGTAGAAGGTTTTTAGAGTGCAAAACTAAACATAATCCACAACCTGTGCTGTGATATGTATCTCTAAATCTACTATTTAAGTATGCAAGTAAATTCTAGTTTTATTGTGCAAAAAAATAGATTTTAATATTGATACACTGAGCAAGGCGTGTATTTATTTCGACGTATGCGGTGGCAAACATTCTTATGTTCTTTAGTTAAGTCACTCACCCAATACACATTTAATGGACAATTCAAGTTTCCAATTAGGTCTAGTCCATTTTTGACTATCTAGAGATTTTTTTAAAATTTATTTGCAAAATGGTAAACAGTGTTGACCATAATCCTTTCAGAGATTTCTGGTCAAGGTCTACACAGTTTTCACAGGACAAGCGAACTCTTCGTATGTACACTGTTGGTTAATGACGAGTATATTCGTCACTATGGTTGCATATTTAAATAAAATGCATCATTTTTGTTGTTATTGCCAATTACACTTATATTTTGCCGATTGTCAATAAAATTGAGTTGTTATGGGTCAAAGGTAATTCACTTTAATCTAACCCATTAACAACTATATGCATTACATGCATACATGTAAGAGAAAGTCGGCAAAATATTTCCGTGTAGACGACAAAGGATTATCTTAACAGACGAAAGATTAATGATAAACATATGCTCTCTACTTAAAAAATGCCAAAGTTTTATGCTGAATTATCGTCTGCTTGAAAAGAGGCATCTGCATTGTTTTCAAATTAAGTTGTTTTAATATCTGATTATTCAAGGGAATTTCTTACAATCATCAAAACGTTAAAACCCTGACCAGGGGCCAAACTGGTTTCAATCTACTGTGAAATTGTAAAAAGCACGAAGAATGCACCGAATTGATAATCCGAAATGTGAAACTGCGTTAACCTTTTCAATCTTGATGACGCCATAAAGCACGTTTGCAAGTAGTTTGGATCATGGTCAGATGTCGTGTAACGCGGCGACTGATCAGAATCCAAACTGTTTGACGTTCTTTTTGAAGTTTCTTCAGTCATACTGTCTTAAATTTAACATTGAAACGATATTGCAGACAACAATATTGAAGCAATCGACAGTGAAACGGTGAAGGGGTACAACTCTCACGATAAATTTGATCATGAAAGCGTTAACCATTACAAACGGTTAAGGTTTAGTCATTTTGGAATCCTTGCATTGTATTTCAATTTTGAAATGCAGTGCTCCCTCTCTACAGCGACACCCAATGGGAGACAAATATTGTGTATGTTGTTCGGAGGGAGTCGTTATATGGACATAAATTGGCTTACATTTGTTAACAGCTTGTCACTCGTCATTATGTTTATTTTCTGTCAAAATGGCCTTTATGCGAATTTGAGAA
Source organism: Gari tellinella (assembly GCA_922989275.2). Lineage (NCBI taxonomy): Eukaryota > Metazoa > Mollusca > Bivalvia > Cardiida > Psammobiidae > Gari > Gari tellinella. The sequence continues at coordinate 56,423,914 of OV277860.1, forward strand.
AACAGCAGATGACAACTTCAAACAGATGCTTTTGCAAGGAGGGAATTGTTGTTCGGATGACCGTTGTAGGGAGGGAGCACTGTACACCATTCGCCATTCCAATCATATTTCCGAAAGATACATATTTCGTAGCAAACATTATAGAACCAACCCACTGTTATATGCAACCCAAAGAATGTCTTTCACTTTGATATTTCAAAGTCTAAAGCAATTTACCTTTTTACAGTAAAAATTCCCTACTACGAACACTGTATGAAGGCTGATTGATTGTATAAAAGACAGTTGACAGCTTAAAGCAAAGTGAAAGGAAAAAAAAAAGCTCCTAAAGGAGCTGTCTGTTTTCCTTTCACCCTGCTTTAAGCAGCCATTAAAATAATTAACACAATTTTGAGATCGTTATAGAGAGGTTGTACTGTATTCAGTTGGAGACATGTCTTATCAGCCGCCTTGTATATAAATTAAAACATATGTAAACAGTGCCAGAACATTAAACGTGTCACAGGAAAACCGGGTCGACAGTCTTCAAGGCTTAGCCTATATCGGAAATGAGGTTTCGGATCTTGAGAACAACTTATTACACTGTATAAGCATGACCTGGTACGTTATTAAAAGGTCAATGATAGGTATTTAGCGTAATATTACATTTTCCCCAACAACTGTGTAAACAGGCACGGTCCTACATTTTGTATATTTTCGTTTTCGTAGTGCCGTTTGCTAAATACGCTATTTTTCCAATAACAAGGGTTGTACTCAAGTAATTGATGTAGATATTAGAAAACTGTTTAAACTCTGATGAGACGCCGCAAACGCTGACTTTGTCAGGGATACCATAACTTGCTACTAAAATAGCGTGCTTCGGGCATATGGTATTTTGACCCATTACCCCATAAATACGCCTTTATTACATCTCTAATGTGTTCCTTCACTGAAAAAAATAGTTCCAATTTATTCCATGAGTCAAGAATATGTACAATAAGATATTTTTTATCCTACCAAATATTAGATATAGGTTATATCAGGCTTAAAGTAAAGCAGAATGTGCCTGCTTTAAGTGGTCAGCTATCTTCATAACCAGAAACAGGCTATGGGGTATTTGGTTAATGTAAGCATCAAATCTTAGTCTACACTGTATTCCTACGCAATGCTCTTTGCAAACTACGCTCCACTTGCTACGTCACCCATTACGTAAGTACTACATTTACAAATGGAGATTAAAATTGCTGGCCTAGATATTCCACCACCTCCTTTATATTTCCGTCGTCAGAGAACCATATGTGTACCTACAAATTCATTTCACAAACAAATGATTACTTCTCAAGAGCAATAAATTAACAACCTGTCGCGTTCCGCATTTCTACCGTCGGCTTCCTTCTTCAATAAATTTAACCTCGCGCGACTTCCAGGTAAATTTACAGCATAATAAATAAGCAAAGAACATTTATTTCTAAACAACCAGTCCCGTGCAGTACTGCAAATGAGAAGAAGGTGTCTGGTTATCTCAACAGTTAGAAAAACTGCCTAATGCAAGACATATGCAATGCAGTAGGGTTCTATTAAGGAGTGTGCTGTGTCATCTTGTTTTATATTAAACTTCTACCTTCTTAAAGACATACATGCAAACTTCTAGAAACAGTCGCTAAACACGAGTTTGACTATACTTCCAGAGAGCACGAACTCTTGTGTATAGTTAAACCTCTCTATTACAACCACTCTGCAGAAGGCATTTGTTTGATGTTAAACCGTAGCATGGCAGAGCAATATGAAAGTAAAACAGAACGCTCCTACCGGAGCGTTCTGTTTTACTTTCATCTTGCTTTAAGCTGAAATCAAGTGTAGCGCCATTAAGGCGTATTATAGCAATGGTTCTTAAAGCGAGGTGTTGCTGTAAATGAAAGAACTGTCACGTTGACAAAGATTATTCGTCCCGTGGTATACTTAATATCAGGTTACGCAATTAAAAGGTTGTAATAATCTCGGTTTTTTGACAATATTATACAAAAGATTCCCAAAATACATCTTAATTGCAGGACCTCTGTTGTGTGATCTATTAAGAGGTCTTGTCACCATATATGCAATAATTACAAACAGTGAGTGATAAGCTGGTGGACTGATATATTTCTATATTGCACAAATTATGTTTATCTGACCTCTTAATGAAATAGTAATTAAATTCAGATTAGACTGACAACTTATGGTCAGAAGAGGACTAAGTAATGTTTCGGATGGTTGAGATCCATTTTGATAAGAGACATATTTATCTGAATCCTACAGAAAGGCTGGTATCGGGTTACCTTCTCTTCCCAAATTGTAGTCGGACATTTTTTGCTAGCACGTGCAGTCTGCTAAATGTTTTACTGAATGCATGTGTTTTTAATTTCTCACAGAATTAATAATGTTCTTCAAAAACAGGTTGCAACAGATTAAATTCAAATAAAAGAGCTTTAGATCCAGATACAACCTACTGGTAACTACAATATAGACTTTTTAAGAAAACAGAAATAGTTTCATTTGCGTTGACACATTGTTTCATCTTATCAAAGAACTGACAATACTCATTAAGGTCCTTGCTGACTTATCTTTACTTGTAGCGGATTTTCACCAGAGCATTTAATTGATATATAGATTATGTTTCTAAGGGGTCAGGTGGTGACAAGCTGGTTAATTCATAAAATATTATTGCATGCTTTAGCATGCAATAATATTTGATGCATTAACCAGAACTAAGTAAATAATGACACACCCTGACGTGAAATTTTTGTTCTGCTTTAAACAAATATAGAATGTCAAATTATCGGAACATATTTTATGGTACTCTTCAGTACAAATCAGCGATTTAAATACATTATGAGGCAGTAAATATGCCAGTGAACCGACATGTTCCCACAATGCACCCCTGTGTCTGGCTATTCTATCGTCTGCTTCAATATTGTCGGCTGCATAAAAATCAAAATTCAACTTTACGTTGTTTTTAAGAAACCACTATCAAATACCATGCTTCAAACATTTGGAATCATGATCGGAAAACGGATAAATTTGGCGTCTGGTCTGGTTTTGAACTGCCTGCATTTAGTTATGAATTCGGACTTGAGTGGGGAAAGGGTATTAATACAGACTGCAGTGTCCCCTGTAAACAGTAGTTTGTATTAAAATTAATAAAAACAGCCATCTGGCTTACAAGTAATAAATCAAAAACGCTTGCAGTATAGAGGAATGCATTGGACATGGTGCACCTATCAAACTTATCTAAAGCGAGACAAAGTGGAGAAACTTAGCAATATTTTAAGACTGATTGGCTGCGTAATGCAGGGCAAACGTAATGCAGAAAGCTCTAATGGATCTTTCTGCATTACGTTTGTCCTGCATTAAGCTATCTCCTCTCTTTAAGGCTACCATTTTATCTTATTATCAGCCGTTTAATAGAAGATTGGCTATATACAATGTAGTGGCATTTACCCTTGAATACTTAAGACGTGTAATCTGCTTCCAAAATATCGCTTGCTACTGGTTTTAACACATCTGCAATGCTTTTATTTCAAACTGAACTGGTACAAAAAGACCCCGAATATTTCAGATGATGATGAGGTTATGAATTACCGGTAAATGGTTTAGTATCCAGTTTGGGTCCAACCTGCATTTGCAGTTGAGTGCCGTTTATAAGGAATACTGTAAACCCTGTTTTAGCGGCCGCCGTAAAGGATATGATAAATAGTCTTGTAGAGGGACGGTAGCTTAACTCTTTCCTCCCTGAAACTTCAAATGGAAAATTCCAGTTTTATTTTAGTTTAGTCCATTTCTGACTTTTAAGGGTTGTTTATGTTAATATTTTGTATGATGACAAATAGTAAAGACCCAGATCAGAGGGCTCCTGAAGGAGCCCTCTGATCTCGGTATTTACTGTTTGCATAGGAGATGAGAGGACAAGTGTACTATTCGCATGTATACTGTTTGAAAAGGACGCCTATATGCGGGAATAGGGTTCAAAGGGTTAATAGCTGCATGCCTATAGTTATACAGAAAGCCCCATGACGATCTACTTAGTAGTCCTGTATTACATTGTACCCAGGAACACGTCTTCCTTGCCGAATGACCGTTGAACAAAGTGTGCACTGTATTGTACTTGCTTGATAAATAATGGCCGCTCACAAATTTAGACGGAAAATGACAAATTGCCAAAATGATTAAATCTAACCTGAGCACCTTACGTAATTTTAATAAAATTGTGGAGATAAAATGAAATTTTAGATAATTCTCGCGGTAAGCACGGAATGTGTCACGATAACTATGAAGGTGAATATAACCTGTTATTTACGTACATTGGCAGGAATGCTTTAGCAATTTGAGGCCAATGCAGTTATCATGCGAGTCACAAGAAATTTGCTTCTATGAACATTTCAGATCCAGACCCGCAGACCAGGCCGGAGTTTCGCTAGAAAATATCCAAGGTTTCTTTTTAGTCATAAAAATTAAGACAGCGTTTGTCTTACATTAAACACATTCACTGCCGCACTCCAAGTACACTAGTTACTTGCTAACAGTTTGGTGACGCGGCGTCTGATCAGAGTCCAAACTGTTTGACACTCATTTCAATAGTTCTTATTTAAAAAATGTGAATTTGAGAAATGAAAGCAGGCGACAACTGCTTAAACTTGATGACGTTATGGCAGTGAATGTGTTAAGCAACTTAAGTCGAATAAAACACTTAACGTGCGAGTAGTCAGACATGAGTTCGTATGAACATTTAGATCCAGTCCTGAAGTTGAGTATCTCTACCAAATTGTACGAGTTTTCTTGTTAGCCATAAAAATAAGACAGCGTTAAAAGTTATTAATGCGAAAAAGAATCCGAATGGGTGGAGTACCATGTGTTAATTAATTAACTCCATTCATTGTCTTATCCCGAGTACACTAACATTTGCAGTTTGGATCCTGAATAGAATCCGACTAAACTGGCGTCTGATCAAGGTCCAAACTGTTTGACGCTTCTATTGAATGTATCTTAAGACAACTGATCTCAACATTAACTTTGATAACTCTTATCAGCTGCATGATGACCAATTTAACGAGACAGTGACGGAGCTTATAACGGACGCATGTACTGTTGTTTATTGGCCAATTAACTTCCAGCTTATAATTAAGATTGATATAATTTTTACTTTTAAATGTTGTTATTTTGGCAAAACCCAGAATCATTGCAATATGACAAACAGTAAAAGCACTGATCAATTGGCTCTTGCATGAGTCCTTCATAGTAAGGGTCTGCATTGTTTGCATAATGTAGGTGTACTTTTTACAGGTAAACACTGTTTTAAAGAACACATGTATACAGTTGAGACTACGTTATTCTTTCCCGTTTAAATGCAAACGCAATGCAAACGCAATTGCAATAAAATGTAGAAAATGAAAGACGCCGGATTATCCGGTTTTTTGATCAGGCTCCAAGCTATTTGCAATTCAAATTATCCTGTAATCATAAACGCGATTACGTCTACTATATTGTATATGTGTCGATCAATGTGTGCGCCCGTTTAAGGTGCACGACACGCTAAAGTAACTGAAACTCTGGGACGCCCATGTGTTTCAAATTTGAACCCATGTGTCTATACTGTAGTTCGATCACCAAATTCACTTTGCTTTTGATATGGACTCTGTATTAGTTAATAGAGACAGCAGTCTGGTATTCTATGGCGTGAAGGAGTGTGGAATAAGATATATTATTCAACAACGATAAGCCAATCATAGTCGTTCTGATACTATTATTTGCTTTAATCCTTATCGCGTTAAATTATCGTCTGCTTTGAAACAGTCGTCTGCAATTTCTTTCTTCAAATGTATTTATAATATGTAATATCAAACAAATATATTAGTATGACTATCAAACAGTTAGGATCCAGATCAGACGCCGAGTTACTCGGCGTCTGATCTGGATCCAAACTGTTTGCAAATGCGAGTCAAGTTGTGTGTATTGAAATAAGGGTTTATACATCATGCGATTGACCCTATTCATCAGTATCGCCCCATATCGTGTCGTCTGCTCTCTTATTATTCCAGCAGACGATACCAGGCGACAGCAGACGACAATCGACATGATTAACCCATTTGTGCCCACGATCCCATAAATATGGGACATATGCAAACAGTGTAGACTCTGATCAGAAGCTGCATTATACACTGTTTGCTGATAGGAATTTCAATATAAAACAAAATGAAAATGAAAATTTAGACCAGGCACCCCTTCGATAAAAATGGACTCACCCAATATATAAGCATGGAAGAATCAACAGGGCACAAATAACTGTTTTCTCTAATGGTTCCTGTAGTACTGTTTGATAAACTCCTTCTCTCATTGAACTATAACAGATTTTCACATTTTCATTGTTTTCTGATAAAAATGCATTTACATGTATGTTTACCTTATACACGTTTAAATAGGTGACTGTCGACTAATATATTTCTTTATAGGTGACTGCCAAACAGGATGCACACTGACTATAAGTACAGTGGAGAATCTGTTATTCTTTCCCGTTTAAACGCAAACGTACGCAAACGCAAAGCACTAAAACGTAGAAAAGAACAACTTTTGGACAATTTTGATAATTCTTGTTTATCTTGGTGGCAAACAGTTTGGAGCCTGATCAGACGCCGGGTTACCCGGCGTCTGATCTGGCTCCAAACTGTTTGCACTGCCAATAATAGTTTTAGCGTAACAGATTCTCCACTGTATGTCCATTAAGTATTTCTTTAATTCACCAGCTTTACACACATTTGACTGACTTAGAGCTTGATGGTTTTATGTAGCACAGATGAAAGATCAACAACAACAACAAAAACAACAACAACAGCAGCAACAACAACAACATACATTGGCCAAAACAACAAAAACATTACAGACACACACACAAATAAATAATCTATCTTTAAAATATGATAGCACTCAAATCCCTACTGCACTCAACAGTGCACACGTACAGTGGAGAATCTGTTTTTCTTTCCCAATAAACACGTTTACGCTAAAACTATTATTTGCAGTGCAAACAGTTTGGAGCCAGATCAGACGCCGGGTAACCCGGTGTCTGATCAGGCTCCAAACTGTTTACCACCAAGATAAACATGAATTATCAGAATTGTAAAAAAGTTGTACTTTTCTACGTTTTAGTGCTTTGCGTTTGCGTACGTTTGCGTTTAAACGGGAAAGAATAACAGATTCTCCACTGTAGTATAATTTGATAAAGTATAATAGTATAACTATACAAGCTATGAAGGAAGACGACATCTACCTGTCGGACATAATATAACAACGCTTGCTTAAAATATGTAGGTACATGTATTCCGTCTGCAATGAAAGGTACACATTTTCAGCAGACGATATTAAACAGACGAAAACAGTCGGAGACATCTTAGGATTAGATATGAAGTATTATTAATCTGTCTACCATACTGCTTACATCATAATCTGCAACTTATTATAACTTTGTTTATTTTTTATAAGTATTTAAACGTATTAATGCATATCGTCTATAAAAGTAGACATTGGTATACACCCCCCCCTAAAAAAACAAACAAAAAAACAAAACAAAACAAAGCCATATTGCAGACGACATTTCAATAAGGTGCCAGAAGTTAAGGTATAGATTTCAATTTTTGTCAGACATAAAGCGATCCTGTGTTAAACTCTTTTCAAAATTCTAGTCTTACATGTAAAATACTGTTTTCACTTTCCTCCCAGGGGGTCTTTGTACAACTGGAGAAGTATTTAGCTCTGAATATTCATCTTTTATAGTGATTTAATATATATTTACATTTGCAAACAGTTTGATACCAGATCAGACGCCGAGGAACTCGGCGTCTGGTCAGGATCCGATCTATTTGTCACTTGTGTCGTATTTCTTATACAGGGTAAAAAGAGAATTCAAGAATTATAGCAGAGTATAATTTGGAGAAGAAAAAAAATGATTTTATTCAGCGTCCATGAATTTATGAAAGTGAAACCCCCAAAAAACTTTTCAAACCGTAATTGACATAATACAGTAGAATTCATTATTTTTTCCCAATAAACGCGTTTACGCAAAATCTATTATTTCCATTGCAAACATTTTGGAGCCAGATCAGACGCCGGGTAACCCGGCGTCTGATCAGGCTCCAAACTGTTTGCCACTCAGATTAAAATGAATAGGTTGTAATATAAAAAAAATTGCCTTTTTCTACATTTTAGTGCAATTGCGTTTCGTTTGCGTTTAAAACGGGAAAGAATAACGTTTTCTCCACTGTACTCCACTTGATTTGAATCAATTATGTCATATGGTCAGGTATAGATCAAAACCTTTCGAATTAGAGGCATACATGTAAGTACAATACCAATACCAATAGAAAATAGATACGTCATGTGTTTCTGTAGAATACTATTTCATTTAATCCTTAGGTCACTAAACGTGTCCACTTAACAATGTCATCTGTCTGAAAATTGGTTTAAAGTTCATGGTTAAGTTATCAATATTTATTTTTAACAAAGTTAATATATTTTCTCCAAGGAAGAAAGAAGAATCATTACCTGAACATCTAATCTGGGTCGAAACTGTTTATGAAACCCAAAGTAAAACTAAATCGTGTTTTCAACATTTAGAATTTACTATGCTATGGTCGAATTTGTGACGGTGTAAACAGTTTGGATCCAGATGAGACGCCGACTAAGTCGGCGTCTCATCTGTATCTAAACTGTTTGAAACGTTCGTAAAAAAAATTATGTCCTAAACTAAATTCTGAAGAAAAGAAAATTATTTGAAAAAATTGCCACAGACGACAGGTTTGTGCAGACGATATTTGCAAAATTCTGAAATTTCCTGCAGGCGACAAATTTGTGCAGACGAAATTTGCGAAAGGTCAAAGGGTTGAGGCAGATGATATGTTCAATTTCAATGAGAGAAGAAGCTCCTGAACAGAGAGTCTTTATGTAATCCCTTAATAAGCGTGGAGTAATATTGAAAGGGAAAGGTAGGATGTATCTTTATATGTCCATACACGGGGGTCCCGCTGGGTATCTTGTAAGGCAGAATACAGTAGAAGAAAAGAACACATTTTTGTACCAGACTGTATCACTTTAAAATCTTTTGAGCTGCCTGTTTAAACCTTTCATAGCCAAAATCGGAAACTAGTCTACATGTACTGACATACGAGTGTCAAACAGGTTGAATCCTGATCAGACGCCGAGTAACTCGGCGTCTGATCAGAATTCAAACTGTTTGACACCCCTATGTACATGTATATATGCTTTTTTGTAGAAAAAACTCAAAATTTGAATTAAATGTGAGGAAATATTTGCAGACGACATTTTTAAGCAGACGATAATATGGCAGTAACAGGGTTAATCTGTCCCCAAAATACATATCTGATAAATTACTAATTTCGGTCGATGTAAACTGCAGTTTGATTTGTCGTTTTACATGATTAAGTATAAAAAACCCGCTCAAAATGGTGTCCGCTAATTTTCTGAAATATAAAAGCTGATTTTAAATGTTTGTAAAACATGTTCTAATGACCAGCGCTTAATGTCTTCGATTTCGTAAACAATATTATTCTATTTATTACGACTACGGCATTTGTTGTTGATGAAGGCAGATGCCAACTTGAAATAATATAACAGATAATGCATAAACCTCTCAAAAGAGAATGAGAGAGCGAGATAGAGGGGGTAGAGTGTGAGAGAGAGAGAGAGACAGAGAGAGAGAGAGGCGTGAGGGAGAGAGACAGGGAGACGTCGAGAAACCATCGAGAGTTATAGATTTAGAGATAGAGAGAGAGACAGGAAGACAGAGAGAGAGAGACATATAGGCATAGAGAGAGAGAGAGAGAGAGAGAGGGACAGAGAGAGAGAGGGGCAGAGAGAGAGAGATAGAGAGAGAAAAGAGGTAGAGAGAAAAAAGGTAGAGAGAGATAGAGAGAGAGAGAGAGGGATTTGTTGGTTATTGGAGTTCATAGGAACGGACTCTCGACTTTATTGGCTTTTCCGTCAGTTCCGGAAGGCAGAGTTTGCATCCGAGATTGAACCAGCGACCCCGGTGTAACAATACAAGTAGTTTACCCATCATGCCATGGAGGTTACATAGTTGCAAGAGAATGTAATCACACTGATAAAATAGTCCGTGCATAGAAACCATTGCATGTTTGTGTATGCACCTTTTTCATTACTCTTTGCATGCTGGGTAATTGTTTTGTCTGCAAACATTGTCGTCTGGAACTATTCTAAAAATAGATTTTAACAAATTTCTTTTCAAAACAGGGTCAGAGTGTCAAACAGTTTGGATCCTGATGAGACGCCGCGTTACGCGGCGTCTCATCTGGATCCAAACTGTTTGCAAAGGTAATCACCGTGGCACATATCCGCCGCTAGCATGGTAATAGTTAATGAATAAGAAAATACAACAGTGAAAAAGATATGAAACTGTAATCCACCTCTGGCATTCGTCCAGTTTATTACTGATAAGCCCCTTTCAACTTTTCACTTTCAATTTATCGTCTGCATAAAAACGTCGTCTGCTTTTTTAAACTACATGTAATTATGCTTTAACATTTTTACTGAGGAGACATTGTTACAAGAGGAAAACAGTTTGACTTCTACATGTAATCAGACGTCGAGTCAGTCGGCGTCTTATCAGGCTTCAAACTGTTTACAATTGCCAGTTAAAGAACGAACAATTTCGGTCACTTTGCACAACGGCAAACTAATGATAAGTAGTCGAGAAACATGAATAAGAATCATTAACTCATTAGTCTCGAAATCAAATTGGCCATTATAGATTCCATTTGAGTCTAGTCAATGTTTTACTTCTTTTTAACCCATTGCCCAATAAATACGCCTTTTTGCGCCTTTAATTTATTCCTTCACTGCAAGAAATAGTTCCATTTTATATTCATGTATATGACCCATGAGAAATAGTTTCTATATTCTAGCAGATATAAGGCTTAAAGCAGTCTGAAAGTAAAGCAGAATGTGCCTTAAAAGGCACATTCTGCTTTTCTTTCAACCTGCTTTAAGTGGTAACTTGTCTTCATAACTGGAAACTGGCTATGTGGGAATAGGTAAACAATACATGTTTATCTAATAAATTAATAATACATATAGATCTAATGACAAACGGTGCAGATCCTGCCTTTACGCTGTTTGCATACATGTAGAACAAGTGTACTATTCTCCGTATGTACTGCACAGTTTGTAAGTAACGACTATACACGTCGACAAAGAGTTCAATAGGTTAAGATGGTTACTTATTTTGACAGTCAAAGCACGAACAGATTAGACCTACAGTATTACATACGACGATTATATAATAAATTAAATTTATATTGATAAAAATATCTCACTATCAAACTAATGCAGACTATTAATTTTAAGCAGACGATGTTTTGGTGTGAGGTCGGTTTCACGCGATGTATCAATATAACGTGCTTAAGTATATTTCACGGCTGACATACCTCGATCTGTCTCTCATACAATTAGAAAAATACGACCTTACAAATGAAGATGCATAAGTAATGCAGTTTTGACAGTTGACTTCTTATCGCCATTTTGAGCCAGACTCGAAAATTGTAACATTTGCAAACAGTTTGGATCCTGATCAGACGCCGCGTAACGCGGCGTCTGATCAGGATCCAAACTGTTTGACAATCATATAAATGTTTTAAAGTTAACATGCCTAAAATTCTACACTTTAGAAATAAAAGCAGACGTTATGGTTTGCAAGCAGACGACATTATGGTAGTAGATGTACATTGTATTAGACTGGGTTATGACGTCATAGTGACAGTGAAAGAGTCCAGTGGCATGCATTTATCTATTGACCCGTCTTAAGAGACATTTTTCATTGAATGACTTATCACTTAATACAGATTTCACTGACATTGGCCGATGAGTAACTCGGCGTCTGATCTGGATCCAAACTGTCTGATACTCGTTTTTACGTTTTCTGAAACGAAATGCACTTTAAAACTGAAATTTACAAAATGCAGACGATTGTTTTGAAAAGCAGGCGAAATTTTCAAACTATTTTTTTACTAGATCTACTTACTCTTATAGCCTGCAGGAGAACTGAAATTTAGTAAAGGAAATTATTCGCCTCACTTACCAGATAATGTCATAAGTTAGCATGTTGCGGTAAATTATGCATACCGAAAAATGCATCCGTCTGGCCTCTTTAAAGAATCACCCCCTCTATCATCCGTGCTCTTTTGAAACAAACCGCATGAAAAATTGTTTTGACCTAGGCGAAGAATGACCCCGCCGGGGCGCTTTTAATATTCATCGCTTTTTAGTTGGATTTTAATTTGGCAAATTAACGAAAGCCCGGGTTATGCTGGGTCTAAAAACCCCACTGATTGGAGCCCATGGGCTCGATCGATCAAAGCTTACCGCAGCCCCAAGAATTGCCCAGCACAGGCCCACTGTGCTAATCAAGTTGACTCCCCTGTTTATGAGACATGTCGTCTGCTTAAAAGATGACGTTTGCATAATTTTTCATTTTTTTTTTTTTTTTACTAAACAGTCATTTTTCAAAACGCTCTATATCAACGTTATTCTTTCCCGTTTAAACGCAATCGTACGCAAACGCAAAACACTAAAACGTAGAAAAGTACAACTTTTGAACAATTCAGATAATTAATGTTATCTTGGTGGCAAACAGTTTAGAGCCTGATCAGACGCCGGGTTACCCGGCGTCTGATCTGGCTCCAAACTGTTTGCACATGCTAATAATAGTTTTAGCGTAAACGCGTTTATTGGGAAAGAATAACGTTTTCTCCACTGTAACCCTTTGGTCTGTCTCCAGAGACTTAATGTTACATTTTGTTAACCCTTTTACTGCCGTGACGTCATCAGCTTTCAATAATTGTCGTCTGCCTTTACCTCTCAAAATTTAAATTTTAGGTAAATTGACTAAGTAATATCGTAATGAGCGTCAAACAGTTTGGATTCTGATCGTGGCGTCTGATCAGGATCCAAACTGTTTGCAATATAGCAATTGTACTCGGGGTAAGGCAGTAAAGGGGATAAGGTCTAAGTTTAGGGAATTTTCAAATCAATACTTAATCACTATTACTCAGAGTTATTTCACAACGTAGATACAACAACAAACTATATACCACTTAATCCTTTTTTTCTTCAACCGTATCATCGTCTGCTTTGAAATTGTTGTATACATTATTTGCAAATTACGATTTGTACATTTCCAAGTTGAAGAAACCTGGAGATGTGTTTCAAACAGATTGGACTCAGATCAGTCGCCGCGTTACGCAACAAACTGTCTCTATATATGTGTTTGCTATAATATTGAGCAATACACATGTATATAGAATCTATGACTGTCACTTAACGGCAAAGGCAATCAAGAGTTTGGCTCATCTTGCGGCTGAACATTTTGGTTTGCAGTACTTAGTAAACAGCACAGACACTGATGAGACGCGTAGTCTCAACAGGGTCTACACTATTTGCCAATGTGCTCTTTAGAAGCAACTAGACTTAAATGGGTACGAGAGTTTCATATCGTTCCACGACACACAAGCTTTCTACCGAGTGCTAATACTTTTGACAATACTTGTATTTTAAGTTCTACTGCAAATATAAATGTTCTAGCTGATTGAATTTCAACATCTTGTCGAAAAACCACACTATTTGACACTTGACATGTGGTTAACGTAAGTGATTATAAAGAATTTAAAATGCAATTCTAAAAAATCGACAACTTACACAATTTGACGACATATTTTGTACATATAGCAGACGACAGCAGACAGCAACGGTTACTGCAGACGGTACAGTCAACAGCAGCGACTGTTTTACATAACTCTTTGAACCCTAGTCACGCATATATGCGTCATTTGCAAACAGTGTACCTGTGAGGAGGACACTGATCCTACGAAAACAGTGTATACCCTGATCAGAGGGCTCCCAAAGGAGCCCTCTGATCAGGGTCTACACTGTTTGTCATTTTGACATATATGGTAAATATCAACCCTAAAAAAGTCAAAAATGGACTAGACTCAATTGAAAATTAGAATTGTTCATTTGAGGTTTCAGGGAGGAAAGGGTTAAGGCAACAAATTTACAGTTGAGAAGACGTTATTCTTTCCAGTTTAAACGCATTGCAATAAACCGTATAAAATGACATCCTTTCGACAAATCTGACAATTCATGTTCATTTGAGTGGCAAACAGTTTGGAGCCTGATCAGACGCCGGGTTACCCGGCGTCTGATATGGCTTCAAAATGTTTGCATCGGAAATAATAGTAAAACGCGTTTATTTGGGCAGAATAACGGTCTTCTCTATTGTACCAGCAGACGACAACGGTTTCAGCAGACGACATATTTTCCAAGCAGACGACATTCCTCGTGACCACGTTGATATCCAGTGTGCTTATCAGTTTGATTGATCATGGGGTATTGATTTGTTTTTGGGCTCTCTAATCCCCTTTGGGGTGAAGCCCTGGTCAAGACGGACGGATAGGAGAACAGAAAGGGCCCAGTGGCTAGAAAGTTGATGGATGGAACCCGTTTTCGGATAAGATTAAACCCTGTCCTACTGATTGTAGGAATATTGTGTAACCTTTCGTCTATTGAAGTGTTACATGTACTTACACTGTATATAGGTAGGGTAGAAGACGATCTGAAGCTCGGATATCATAGTCCAACAGTTTGGATCCTCGGCATCTCATCAGGATCAACTTGTTTGAAACTCTGATTTTATATTCAAATTGAAAATGTTTGAAAATTCTAGTTTATGGTTGGCAATAGATAAAATGTATGTTTGTAAACGAACATTGTTGGTTTAAATCTAATTTTGTTGTTGAAGCCCTGTTAGGTTTGCATGTTCGTGGTACGAGTCATAACTTTCATGCTCGATACAGGCTATTTCAGAATAAGTACAGTAAACCTTTCTATTACGACCATTAAAAAGAAGGCTAAGTGAATGTATAAATGACAGGAGACAGCTTAAAGTAAGGTGACAGTAAAACAGAAATTTCCTTTAATACCACCTTGTTTTGAAGCTGTCACCTGTCTTAAACAACTAATAAATTCTCACAGTTTAGTGGTCGTAGTGCAGAGGTTTTATTGCACACACATCGGTGTCTAGTCTGAACAGTTAAGATTGTACTGAGTGTAAGGAAGTGAAGGGGGTTAAGACAGAAGTGACCCGGGTTACTGTGACTCGATCGTATAAACCTTTACGATAATGTCTGAGATAAAGAAAAGCAAACAGTACAGACAGAAGAATACTTCTCTCTTTAATACATACACTATCCTCTTAACAGACCAATCCTGAATCCAATATATTGACTGGCATGGCAAATATCTTCTTAAACCATTTAAGCCTAGTGTCTGTTAAAGGGGACAATTGCAAACATTGAAGACCCTGATGAAAGCCGCGTAATGCGCGTATGCGGCGTCTCATCAGGGTCTGCACTGTTTGATAGTGCATATGCAATGTTCTGCTGTATGAAAAATCTTTGCAATGACCTTAAAATCACCCCTGTATATCTATAATGCAATCTACCAGCAAGCACATAGGGAGAGTTCATTGCAACATCCAGGCATACATGTAATTCAGTTAAAATTCCTTGTCAGATTAACTTTGCAGCTTTTGTTACATGTTTTGAAGAAACGCCGATGCGGTTGTGAAATAGCTACAGTGGAGAAAACGTTATTCTTTCCCAATAAACGCTGAAACTGTTATTTAAAATGCAAATGTAACCCGGCGTCTGATCAGGCTCCAAACTGTTTGCCACTCAAATTGAAATAGATAGTCAGAATTGTCGAAATGTTGTCCTTTTCTTCATTTTACTGTGATGCGTTTGCGTTTCGTTTGCGTTTAAACGGGAAAGAATAACATTTTCTCCACTGTAAACAGCGCCTGGTCTGGATCAAAACTGTGTGTAAGGTAAGTACATCCTGACAATTAATAAATTATCTCAGCAACTCCGAAACTTCGAATGGACAATTCCAATTTACAATTAAGTACAGTCAAATCTCTCTATTACGACAACCAAAACGAAGGCTTATTCATTTTATTAAAGACATGTGACAGCTTAAAGCAAGAAGGAAAGGAGTTTTCTGCTTTACTGTCACCTGCTTTACTGTCACCTGCTTTAAGCAGTCACCTGTTGTAATCACCAAATAATTAACACAATTTGTGCGGTAGTAATAGAGAGATTTTACTGTACTGTACTTTATTTTTTACAATTTGTTGCAAAATGAAAAACAGTGCAGACCCTTGTCAACTGGCTATTTTAGGAGCCCATGGCATTTTTTGCAATAGGACAAGTGTACTATATATACATAGATACACTGTTTGCATTGGACAAGTGTACTATACATAGATACACTGTTTGCATTGGACAAGTGTACTATACATAGATGCACGGTTGCATTGGACAAGTGTACTATACATAGATACACTGTTTGCATTAGACAAGTGTACTATACATAGATACACTGTTTGCATTGGACAAGTGTACTATACATAGATGCACGGTTGCATTGGACAAGTGTACTATACATAGATACACTGTTTGCATTAGACAAGTGTACTATACATAGATACACTGTTTGCATTGGACAAGTGTACTATACATAGATACACTGTTTGCATTGGACAAGTGTACTATACATAGATGCACGGTTGCATTGGACAAGTGTACTATACACAGATAAACTGCATGCAAAGGACGGCTTCACTCATTGCTAGACCTCAATGAGTTAATGTAAAGAGAGGACCAACATGGGGTGAAAATATATAAGTGTAACATAAAACACCGTTACACGTCTTCTAACATAATTACTGCTTTCTCGTCTGAGATATGTTAATGTACAAGTATAACACGTGTAAAAATTAAGACTTTAAAATTTGTCAATTTGAATCCATCAAAGTACGAGTATAGATTATTAAAACTTCAGTCAGTTTTGGTATTAGTTTGACATTTTTATGAGTGGCATACGTTAATACAAGTTATTCGCAGGCGATAGTACAGTGGAGAAAACGTTACTCTTTCCAAATAAACTTGTTTACGCTAAAAGTTTTATTTCCACTGCAAACGTTTTGGAGCCAGATCAGACGCCAGGTAACCCGGCGTCTGATCAGGCTCCAAACTGTTTGCCACTCAGGTAAAAATGAAAAGTCTGGATTTTCATTAAGTTGTCTTTTTATCCATTTTATTACTATGCGTTTGCGTTTCGTTTGCGTTTAAACGGGAAAGAATAACGTTTTCTCCACTGTATGGTAGAGTGTCCTGTCTATGGAACAACTATAATTGATAATCAACTAAATTTGAAAACCAGATACACATATCCCATAAATCATGAAAGTTGAAAATGTCACTTGCAATTAAAGATAATTTATACGTGTAGCCCAAGGCGCTAGATCATATAGGCAGTACAAATAATAATAATATTTTCCAGCACTTTCAACCTAATTTCTACTGCAAACACTATATTGCGACTTCTCATTAAAATCGTCTCGAAGAGACGATTTTAATGGGTAGTCAAAATATTGAGTCTACTAGATACATGTATATACGGAATTTAGTTATTTGATACTAAGCAAAACCTCCACAAAAGAGCACTAAAACAATTACTAATTGATTGTATCTATGAAGGACAGGTGGCAACTTAAAGCAAGATGAAAGTAAAACAGAACGTTTCTAAATGAGCCTTCTGTTTTACTTTCGTCTTGCTTTGATTAGTCACCTGCCTTTAACACGATATAATTTATGTAATTTAGTGGTCGTAATAGAGAGGTTTTACAATACATCTTTTACCTAGAGGTATGCTGCTCGAGTAGAGAGTCTGGTAAGTTTAACACATAGCCTGAGTCAAGTTTAGAAAAAAGGGGACCACTTAAAGCAGATTGAAAGTAAAGCAGAATGCGCCTCAAGGCGCATTCTACTTTACTTTCAGTCTGCTTTATGCTAACATTTGCTAGAATATAGAAACAGTTTGTATCATACATACTCATAACTGTATAAATTGGATCTATTTTCCTCAGAGGAGAAATAAGTTAAAGGAGTAAAAAGGCGTATTAAAGGTGTAAAGGGTTAATACAGGTATAGAAATGAGTTCATACACAGTGGGAATGAGACTTAAAATTCTCATATTGAGAATGGCGGCGCAATATTTAATTATTTCTGTATAAAATTGATGACACCATGACTGACGATTAATCATATGTCGTATACCGTTTTGCACACCTTAACATTATCATTCCACTTAACCATGTCCTTTCCAGCTATTGCTGTCTGTTTGGACCCAAATCAGACGCCTCATGCCATGATTTCTGATCCTAACACAACTGTTGCCCGTTTGGCTTTACATGTTCCATCAAACTAAACTTTCGTGAGATTTTTACCTTTACTCAATCACTGTTTTATTGTCGTCTGCTTCAAGTTTGTTATTTGCAGGATCGTTTCAAAGTAAGATTTAAAGTAGCATGATTAAAAACATATCGATATGAATGTCAAACCGTTTGGATCCTGGTCAGACGCCGCGTCACGCGGCGTCTGGTCAGAATCCAAACTCTTTGCAAACGCGATTTAAGGCGTCATTGAGAGTGAAAGGGATTAGACGCAGACGAGATTGAGAAGCAGACTGCAACAGGAAGCAGGCGACAGTTACTGCTCATTCAAAGGATACTTGGCTACAGACTGAATATCTATAATTACGAGAGATCGAGATTCATAACATCGACGATTCATTCATAAGAACCTGAATGTTGGATGTAAAAGTCATATGCATATTTGCCAAATGATTCACACATTCAGCATATCGTCAAAACAAACAGAAATATCGTCTATTCTGAACTATCGTCCGCTGCTTCTGTAAAACTTCCATGTTTTATACAGTGTACAGTGGATAAGATGTTATTAATTCATGTTTAACTCATTGAGCCCTAGTGATGCATATTAGCGTCCTTTACCAAACGTGTACCAGTGCAGAGTACATTTGTCTAATCCAAACAGTGAAGTCCTGAGGAGCCCTCTAATCAGGGACTTCACTGTTTGTCATTTTGCAATATACAAAAAAAAAACCCTAAATAGTCTAACATGGAACAGCTTTTGTTGTAAACTAGAATTGTCCATTTGAAGTTTCAGGGGATAATGAGTTAAACGAAATTGAGCGTAAATGCAATGCAATAGAATGAATTCGGAAATTGACAACAGTTTATACAGGCAACATAGCTGAGCTTATATTGTTTGCTATTTTGCTTTAGTTTATTAGAGTGATCAGTATGAATACATAAATTCCTGTAATATGTCAATATACCACTCTAAAGAAATCTGGTTTTCGGTGTCTTAGACAGGCGAATGCTTAAAGCAAGATGAAAGTAAAAGCAGAAAACTCATTTAGGAGCTTTCTGCTTTACATTTATCCTGCTTTAAGCTTCGATCTAACTTTAATACAAACAACTTTTTCCCTTTTTTACATTTGCCGTAATTACGGTGGCTTTAACGTATCATATTAATGACATCGCGAATATGCACAAAAAACAGTTACAGTATAAAGTGATTGACCTATGCTAACAGCTTTTCAAAGCTTCTCTTTCCATAACTATCACATCTTAATCCCAGTGAAATCCACACCTTCAATTTCCCCCCTAAAATTGAGAAAATTACAAATTGTGTGTAGTGTTGCGAATATCATATTCATACGGGTACTAAGCAGTAGTTAGGCTGGTTCTCCACTTAGCATGACCGGACTGGTTCACGTATTTGCAAACAGTTTGGATCTCGATTTGACTGGTATTTGCAATCAGTTTGGATCCAGATCAGACGCCGCGTTAAGCGGCGTCTGATCTGGATCAAAACTGTTTGATACTCGTTTTTTAAGTTTCTTTAATTACAAATGTATAAATCGTAATTGAATATTTTTGCAGGCGGCATTTTCAAAATAGACGATATTACAGCATGATAAGGGTAAAGTGACAACGTATTTTTTAATCTTTTAACTCCAGATCAGATGCTGGGTTACATGTACTAGGAGTCTGGTCAGTATTCAAAGTTTCAGTTTTCTGGGGTTAAACAGAATATATATTTTTGTAATATATATTATTGGAGACGACATTTCAAAAGCAAACGAGATACTAGCAGAATAAAGGATTAAGTTATCTTTTAAACCATGATAATTATTTCTATCCTTGGGTAACTCTCAAAATCCCACCATAAAAAAAAAAGTTTGTTTTAACCACCATAGTATTTGTGACTCTAGCTTGAACTTACACTTATACAAATAATCAGGGTCAAATCAGCCATAACCTTTATCGTCGGCTAGAAATTTGTCGTTTGCAATTAATTAGATGAACTTCTTTTCTATACGTTTTATATTCAACGAAATATGAGCGTCAAAATGTTTGAATAATATATTCGGAGTATGCTTGGAATCAAAACTGTTGCATATGCAATTACATTGAATGTATGAGTTGGGTTTTACGGCACTGAGACACAAAATAGGTCATATAGCGCCGATGCAATTAAATTGACCATGACATTACACGTACAGTGGAGAAAACGTTAGGATAATTTCCCGTTTAAACGCAAACGAAACGCAAATGTAATACACTAAAATGTAGAAAATTACAACTTTTTGACAATTATGACTATTTATATTAAGCTGAGTGACAAACAGTTTGAGCCTGATCAGACGCCGGGCTACCCGGCGTCTGATCTGGCTCCAAACTGTTTGCACTGCAAATAGTAGTTTTAGCGTAAACGCGTTTATTTGGAAAGAATAACGTTTTCACCGGTATGGGTTAATGACTCTGTTTTGCTAACAATCTTTGGAATGAGACCATAACACGATAGCTAATATAGCATTACTTTGGAATGGAAGAACCACCATTTCCATAACCCAAACCAATAAAGCTACAGAATACATGTAAACTGCCTTCTTATCGAAGCCAGGATAGATTTCAGATTTAATCCTGTTATACACGCATACATGTAGTCACCTTCTATGTCAAAGGACCTAGGCACAGACAAATAATAATAATAAGTTTGATCAAGAGCAGGTGTAACGTGAATTTCGAAAAGATCTACATCAATCGGGTACATCGGAACATGTTGTATGACTGTTCGATCGATGTTCAATATGTAGAAGTAGTTGTAAAAGCAAAAAAAAATGTTATCCCACCTTACACACGCTCTGTACATTGTAACTGTCTCATGCTAAAAAAAGTATTGAGCAACAATTCTACGAAATGCTCGAATATTTCTATTATTTTCTTCAGAAAATGCCATCTGATTATCAAACAGTTTGGATCAATATGAGACGCCGAGTTACTCGGCGTCTCATCTAGATCCAAACTATTTGCATCAGTTATAAAAGAAAAGCACCCGTATAATGTGCTGAAGGGTTTAAGCATCTTGACATTCTCAGTGAAGTAAAGGATTTATGTGACAGTCTAATGATCAAAGTCCCATCTAATGAAACTTATATCAATAGTTAAATGTTATAACCGGTACGACGCATTCATATCATCTCCATACTTTTTTGCCTCAAAGCCCTATCTCAAATATACGTTATACAGTGGAGAAAACGGTAGTCTTTCCCGTTTATACGCAAACGAAACGCAAACGCATTGCCATAAAATGTAAAAATGACTACCTTTTGGCGATTCTGAATGTTAATCAAAACATGGAAGGCAAACAATTTGGAGCCTGATCATGCAGAAGCCGGGTGACCCGGCTACTGATCTGGCTCCAAACTGTTTGCATGGGAAAATTTTGCGTAAACGCGTTTATTGGGAAAGAATAACGTTTTCTCCACTGTACCTTGATGGAAAAAATGAGAAATATTTTATCAAGTCGTGCCCTGTATAATTGGCTGGCTGATAAAACTTTAAATTATTTCCCCCCAAATTTTATGTTTTTGTTTGTTTGTGTTTTACCTATATCTGTTACGAATGTATTTTACCATTTCCTTTACAGTCATTCCTGTGTATATGGACGGTTCTTTAAAGACGTAAATGAGAGGTACAGTGGAGAATCTGTTATTCTTTCCCAATAAACGCGTTTACCCTAAAACTATTATTTGCAGTGCAAACAGTTTGGAGCCAGATCAGACGCCGGGTAACCCGGCGTCTGATCAGGCTCCAAACTGTTTGTCACCAAGATAAACATGAAATATCAGAATTGTCCAAAAAAGTTGTTCTTTTCTACGTTTTAGTGATTTGCGTTTGCGTACGTTTGCGTTTAAACGGGAAAGAATAACAGATTCTCCACTGTAGTTGCTTCATGCGGAGCAACAGAAATGCATAAAGCTCCAAGTGAGTTTTCTGCATTATTGTTGTTCTATAATAAGCTGTTTGTCACAGTTGAAGCAGGAGATTAATCTTTCTCTAATTGCCACTTGGCACATACCTTACTTTTTTCTCCTGAATACTCAATACCTCAAATCTATTCAACAAAAACCGGCAAAATTAGTAAGAAATCATTATAGAGTACGTTTTAATAACTTGATGCTTTCTTAAATGCGAAACCATCTAGTTGTTAAAACATGTTCTGTAATGATCTAGTTAATGGACATAATTAAAACACAAGTACGTATTTCAATGCAAATGATACATCACCCCCGGTGTCAGCTACGTGATCGGTTGCAAAGGCTGAAGGCTGAAGTTTGAAAAATAAGAAGCATTTTTGCTTTTACAGTGTTTCGATATTTAAGTGTGTAATTTGTCCACGAAAGAAAAAAGTCTAAGGGAAAGGGTGGCTTTATTTTAAGGAAAGAAAAAGTCCACCGTTAAATATGCAAGTTGGAATAGTTGTTACAGTATACACGTTTACTTTGTTACTTTACAACAGGAAAAGTCGTGTTGATTAAGTGACTATATATGAAGAAATAAAATGATCTGCAAACATAGACTGCTTGATGCAAAGACAAAACAAATGAAGAGATGTCTCTGCATTAAGCAAAATACTAGGTTTTAAAGAGATCAGTGTTTCTCGTCGAATGTTCGCCAAACACTACACATTCAGCATCATTATTTTGGTATTTTTTGTTCGTTACATCCATAGTTAAATTTGTTTGAAAAGAACAAAAGGCGTAAAATTTAATACAGTCAAACTTGTTCTACTAGGAAATTCTTAGATGTAGTATGATCCAATCTTTCTAATGTGCTGGAATGCTGTATGCGTAACAAACGAACATCAGAACGCTACTATCCTATAGGAGCGTTCTTTTTCCGTTTGACATGCATTTAGCTGCCAATGTATTTAAAACAACAAAAATAATTATTAACATTTCTGCATTTAAATTGTGAAGAGCTTATTCGGGATTCCAGATAAGAGAGAGTAAACTGAACAAATCCAACAGTTTCTAAATCATTTCAGCTCCAACTCCTATGGCGTTACTTCTCATTAGAATCGTCTCAAAGAGACGATTCTAATGAGTAGTGACACAAAAGGGTTTAATGCAGAAATAAAGATTTTATTATTTGAAATACTCCCCTTACCTGGAGCCCTGTTATTGAATAAAATGTAGTACAGTTAATCTTGTATTATACGATCGATGAAAATAAGGAAAATGTACACTTGTATAGCTCTTGCGAAAGAATACAGCTTCGTTATACAGAGGGAAATTGGTTTACATTTGCAAACAGCTTGAATCCAGACCAGACGCCGCGTAACACGGCGTCTGATCTGGATTCAAGCTATTTGTCACTCATGGTTAAGATTTTTTCTGTCAAAATGTCCATTACATGTATGTAACTTTGAGAAAAACAGCAGACGACAATTTTAAGAAGATGTCATTGCAGCCACGAATAGGTTAGACATAATTGTCTTGTGTGTGTGGGGATAGCGACATGCGTTGTTGTAAGGAGGGAGTCGTTGTTGGGATGGCCGTTGTAGGGAAGTAGTACTATACAAACTTTCTGCATTAATTCTCCCCTTACCTTCAGCAGACAAATTTAAAGTCTTTAAACTTCGGCATGCTTCTACATTTAAGTGGTCATTTAACTTAAGTTTGATTGTGTATTGGATTGAGGACTGAAGTTCATTATAAAATTAGCCTTGTAAAACATGTCTATTGTGGTGTTGGCAAATACGTCCTGTTTATACTCAACATCACGTGCACAACCGTATATTAAAACTAAAATCCGTTTACAAACACCCTTTATCAATACTTAACCACGGGAACTTAAACGTGTGATCAGGGTCCAAATTTTGCAACTTTTCCGGCGGAAAAATAGAAAACTGTTTAATGTCTAATGGCATTATTTGATGACAATACCGAAGCCAAAACGACTTCTGCAGTCAGCTAAAGGACAAACCGCATAACCCCTAGCTCTGGAATGCGCGATATTACATAGGGATACCACAACGAAATGTAATGCATGTTGCACTTTCACGCGAGCAGCAAATCATTCTCGCGCGTAGTTGTGCATTAGTTCCGAAAGACCAATATTGCTATTAAACGGCTGCAATCATGGTGATACAGTGAATGCGCCCTAGCACGACCCTTCAAATATATTTGCTGATGGAGTTGAAGGCAGTTGGAAGCTTAAAGCAAGATGAAAATAAAACTGGAGCGTTCTGCTTTATTTTAATCTTGCTTTAAAAGCCATTTGCCTTACATATGGAAACACAGTTATTCTTTTCAACGGTTCAGATAGTGGCTGCGTACAGTAAATGATGATACTTATTAGTGCACCGGTCAGTAGTTGATACGAACTATTAACATATTAATACTTTCCATGGATCATCTTATCAAGCTTATTTGGAGAGTTGATTATCAGTCACTGGGTACATGTACTACATGTATATAGGAAATGCCATATGTACAACTGAATGTTTCATAGAAAACATAGGAAAATACGAAATAATCATTACTTATTCAACCACGAAGGAAAATAAAACCTACGGTACCTCAAGTCTAGAGAAAACTATAGAAAGGGGACTGCTTAAAAGTCACGCCGAACACTGCAACAGGAAATTTCTTATTAATTTTGTCAAGTACATTAAAATATTCTATTATATAGTAAGAAACATGAATGTGTCTTTATTGAATGATCCCGGAATACTGATTGTAATGTACAAAGTTTTACTGAATTGCACCATGGCATGTGTACATGTATTTACAATAAATGTATTTAACAGGGCTCCAGATAAGGGGAGTATTTCAAAAATTAAACTTTTATTTTTGCTTTAAACCCTATGATGTCATTACTCGTTAGAATCGTCTCGAAGAGACGATTCTAACGAGTAGCAACACCATAGGATGTGGTTCCCACATAGTGAGAAAATGATGGTTTTGCTCAGTTTACTCCCTCTTATCTGGAGCCCTGATAATTATATGCAGTAAGTTTGTTAGACTATTTCATTACATTGTATCAGTATACAGGGATGCTTTATTAGTCACATGCTAAACATCCACACAGTCATGCGTTTCTACATTAACTCAAAACAGTGTAGATCCAGCTGCTACGACTCATCTTGATCTACATTGTTTGCTGACTTCCTATTTTAAGGGACTATAAAATGTTGGGCTACACTTATAGGAGGGATTAAAGCATCTAGAGAATTCAACAAAATGTTGAGTTCAAGTAGATGACTAATTACCACCCACTTTGGTCAAGAGCTGGTGTTGTTTGTACAATTACAATATCAGTGGGCATATAGATAACCACGTGAGGAAAAACATAACTTGAATATTATCTCCAGTCAGGACACCTAGTGTCTGTGTCAATTATAGCATCTTACTTGTGCAAGTTACATTACAAAAGTATCACAGACATTGTATTTGAGAAAAAGCATCAGTACATGTCAATAATAAGATTACAATGTCATATCCCTATCCCAAGCAATCATAAAATAGCAAAAATTGGCGAACTGCGTAAACCGGATGAAAACAAGAAGCATCAAGGTCAACAGCGTTTTGCTAAACTACATGTATAAGTACATGTACATGTATACAATTTATTAAGTATATTGACATAAAATGCTAAATCAACAAGAGCATGATATCCTTAAACTTGACGAACCACACATCTATAAACTCAGAATCGATTCTTATTTTCATAACAAAGCCACTATGTGAGGAACCATTCACAACTGTAGTTATCATATTTCATTTTAACATCTGAACTTTTTTAACGTCCTTTGTAAGACGTGGAGTCACTGGTCTTGGTCCACATTGTTGTCAGCGTCAAAAATCTATTTCTTGGGAAACGGCTCATATAGTAAGTGATAATAAGTATTTGAGATAGAATCTAAGAATACCCGTAATCAAAAGCTTTACATGTACTTTAAGCATTCCTTGCAAAGCATCTCCATAGACAGATGATTTCTTAATACAGGACCAATGTAAAGCAGAAATCTCCTGTAGGAGCTTTCTGCTTTGCGTTTGTCCTGCATTAAGCTGACGCATGTCATCAAGGCCACATGCTAAACACAGCATTGACTGTGTTTTTTATTATACAGATAGTCTGCCGTTTGCGAAGTGTTACCCGTAATATGGCGCGACAATTGGTCAAATTGACTTAGTAAATCCTAATCCTAATCCGAGTTAAAACAACTCTCAGACTGCACAGAAGCTTAACTAAGGCAGACTGATATCTCCTTACAAAGTCAACATCGTCCCCAGATTCAGATTCCAAATGTGAAGTTTATTGAAGATAATTGCATCTTTATCGACTAAATGGGCATGCAGATAAACAGATACTGTTTTAAAAGGAAATAGAGAAACAATATTAGGGTATATTTTGTAATATAATTTATATTAAGCAGACATGTAATAGAAGACGAATTAGCTTATAATAATGCAGGTAGACGTTTAACGCAGGACAAAAAAGAAACGTAATATAGTCCTAAAGAAGCCGTTTGCTGTTTTTTGTACAGCATTTAAGCACACGTGTATTCTCTAGATAGGTCCGTGTTTGTCTAAAAATGTCCGCTTTACTCTTAAGCTTAACTCTCTTCTTTGTCTCTTAAGTGAGACTGAAGAGATATTAACACCATGTTTTCTAGATACGTGGAGAAAGAGCATTCGGATATTGCTAGCAATGTTGACTCCGACTGCTGAAAATGTCCGTCTGATTTAGGACTAACGTTGTACTCGCCGTGACTCGTCAGAACTAATAAACATTGTTTTGGACAGTCGCGGAAATAAGGCCCTAATTGGCCACCGCTTTAGGTCTGGTATTGGTCTTCATTGTTTGCAATATCCGAATGGCGCAACTGATACAGGGAATACGTTATTCTTTCCCAGCAAACGCATTGTTATTTAAAGAATTAATGTCAATTGCAAACAGTTTGGAGTCAGATCAGACTTCGAGTATCTCGATGTCTGATCCGGCTTCAAACTGTTGTCAACCGAATTTTAGCAAGACCTTAACAATTTCAATTAAACTATCTTATAAAATTGTCATTTTTCAAAGTTCAGTTTATGTGCATTTAGTTTAATTTATAGGCGAAATAATACAGTGGAGATGTGTTATTATTTCCCAATAAACGCGTTTACGCTAAAACTATTATTTGCAGTGCAAACAGTTTTGAGCCAGATCAGACGCCGGGTAACCCGGCGTCTGATCAGGCTCCAAACTGTTTGCCACCAAGATAAACATGAAATATCAGAATTGTCAAAAAGTTGTACTTTTCTACGTTTTAGCGCTTTGCGTACGTTTGCGTTTAAACGGGAAAGAATAACAGATTCTCCACTGTACCATTTCCCAAACTAATCTATGTGGCAAACAGGAGAAACTTACTATTATAGGTCTCCTTTGGCCGGTATATTCCTTCCTTGACAAGACCTTTCACAAATATTTTATATCCATTGTCTCCCGGTTTCTTGGTCTCGTACGTGTGTATAGGTTCCCTGTTACAAATATTCCCAGCTATAAAACAAATCTGGGAAACTAAAACAAAGACAAACACAATGTTACACATAAATCCACCCATCGTGCTTTTTAACAAACACGACCTTAGAGCGAACAATTAAAATCCAAAGTTCACAATTAACAATCCAGGTTAATAATAAAAAATCCAAGAACACATGTACGGTGTCAATAAAAATCCACAGTCGAAGTGATCACTAATTTTTTAACGAAATAATAAACAGAGGTCTCCTTTAAGACATGGTTAGTCTTTATCTAACTAATCCGTTGTCACATTACGGCGGTATTGCATACAAGTTGTACTTTATCTGACTCTAATACACCTGACTCGCTATTCTGTTTCTGTTAGATAGTGAAACGTGTGTACGATACCTTTCACCTCACAGTAAAATACAACTGATGCGAGATACCATCTCTCATTGGTTGACAGGTGTTACTATGCTCCGCCCATTTGTGACGTCACGTCATCCCACTGTCAGGTTTAACTGATTTTTTTGGTACAGTCAAACCTTTGTTAAACGATCATTCAATAATATGACATTTTATAAAGACATGTTTGCTGTATAGGACACAATAAAGGCAATGCAGAAAGAGTACTTTCTGCATAATATTCATTTTTATTCAGAAATAAGCCACATTTCTAAACTGATTGTCCTAGTAGATTGGTTTGAATGGTCGGTTAAACTAGGGGTAACTGTATACGGTATAAATATTTGTAAGGTTCGTAGTGACTACATAATTATTAAATTGTTTGATAAACTTGACATGCCTAAATTTAAAATATTTTGGATCCTGGTCAGACTCCAAGTAACGCGTTAAACCAGGATCCAAACTATGTGTAATTTAATTTTGTTGAATGACATTTAAACTTCTTTTAAAAACCGTTGCAGACTACATGTTTAAAGTAGTTTTAACCCTTTCACTACATGTACCATGGCATCAACTGCTTTATACAATTGTCGTCTGCTCTTATTTTTCAAATTTAATTTTGAAGGTAAATTGACATAAATATAGTCGAAATGAATGTCAAACAGTTTGGATCCTTAACAGACGCCGCGTTACGCGGCGTCTGATTAGGATCCAAACTGTTTGCACATAACCAGTTTACTATGTGCAAGGTAGCCAATGAGTTAATACACTTAACATTCAATACATACAATGTACATTCAATGCAATCTGCTATACGTGTTTTTATAAACTCTCAGGTACACAATTTGTTTTCTTTTTATTTTCAGTTTGTACAAGAATTTATTGAAATTCGACCTACATTTACTGTAACTCTTTCCCCCTTTGATTGTACAACACTTAAACTTTTGCGGCTTCCATGTGTATAACTGTTTAAAGTGCTTTTTCGTGTAAATAACGCCAATTAGTTTTTTAAAAGTACAATATTAAAATCACGTATAAAAATAGGACTGATTCCACCTGATTAAATATTTTTTGGAATAACAAAAATTAAATCTGTTTATTTTTAGTTTCACGATCATATTTTGTTTTTTAATGGAAATACATGTATCTAAAAATGGATCACTGATCGATGCAGACTAAAAATTCTGCAAAGTAATATCTACTCCTACTATTTGTTCTAATACGTCTAATTTTATTTTCATTACTATTACTACGTCAACGATAACAACAACGTTTACTACTTCTACTACTACTACTACTACTACTATTACACCAACGACAACAACGTTTACTACTACTACTACTTCTACTAATTCTACTACTTCTTCAACAACAACATTTACTACTACTGTTACTACTACAACTATTAATACAACAACTACATGTACTACTATATTAGTGTTAATATTTCTACCCCAACTGCTACCACCATTACTACTACTACCGTCTACTTCTACAACCGCGACTGCTACTACTTCAAGTACGACCTCAACTTCTACAACAACAACTACTACTACCGCTACTACTACTATTGCTATTGCTACTACTTCTTCTGGTACTTCTACAGCAACTTGTAGTATTACTACTCCTACTACTATTTCTACTACTGCTACTATTACTACTGTTTCTAATACTGCTACGATTACTACCACAACTGCTGCTGCTGCTACTATTACTACTACTACTACTACTATTATTATCATACAGCTACAACAACTACTACTTCTTCTTTTACTACTAATACTAATACAACCACTACAACAACAATACAACCAACAACTACTGCTACCACGTCTACCACTACTATTGCTATTATTACTACACCTTTTACTACTGTTACTGCTACTTCCACTTCAGCTGCTACTGCTACTACAACAACAACCACTTTGTTTACTACTACAACTTTTACTGCTGCTGCTGCTTCTACTACTACTACTACGTGTACTTTTATTACTACTACTAAAGCTACTACTGCTACTTTTACCGCAACTACCATTTCTCCAAAGTACTACAACAACTACTACTACAACTACCACTACCACTACAACTTCTTCTTCTTCTTCTTCTACTACTACAATTATTATTTCATGTACTACTAAATCTACTTCTTTAAATTTAACTAGTAGTCCGGCAGCCAAATCCAGATATGGACCTTGACCTAGAAATGTGGTCTATAGTTTTTTTCTCATCATGTTTCATTATAATGAACATGTTCTGGACTATCTTGACCGGGTAACCAGGTCCAGTTGTTACCCTTGGGCAATTTGAAATATTACGGGATTACCCCACCCACCATAATTGCTATTACGAAAACGTGAAATTATTATAAAAAGTACAAGAAACCAAACGATGGTAATTGTTTTAGCAAATAATATTTACAGGAATACAAAACAGCTTAAATACATACTCTATGATATTTCGTAGTATGTTTTAAGTCGTTCTGACATAAAATACAAAGATTCTGATCCATAAGTGATTGTTATACTCTATACCTATACTCCCTTGATCTGTCTACAGTTCTATATCCACCTTTTATACAAAGTCAATATACGTCTTCCTTTTTATAAACCATAAATAATTAACCTGGTTCCTACTATTTAAGAGTATCTAAAGGTTAACATAGTACTGAGTATAATGTAGATGTATTACAACTATACTTATTATCAGTATTGAATGAAGAAATCTAGATCTACATGTCGATATACACCTCTTAAAATGGGTCATACATTTACATGCCCATTAACACTTGTTTTGACAAAAGCAGACCTAGTCATTTTGTAACCAATTATCAATGAAGTTTCCCAAAATACTTTTTTTACAAATGTTTTTGGATAGTTTCAGACTCATTGAAACCAAAATGGCTGCCAAATGGCCATTTTTAGTAACAGCTGGTTAACTACTTTAATTGACTGTATATTGATACTTATATAAACAATTTTCAATGATTCTTACTGAACATTGACTGAGAAATCCGGTTAGCTTTTATTTAGTTTGGATCCTGTCACCCAGTGCTGATATAATCCAATATGGCTGCCGTTGATATCTTTCTTACTAATTTCTACTAATATGATTTTTCTTGAAATGAAAGGTTATGCAAATCATTTGTTTGTGTATTTCAATGTCATTATGCCAAACATAATTCATGCAAGTAAATCCTGAAGTTGGTAATGCTTTGACAGGATAATAAGGGGCCTTTATTGACCACCATAGAATCGCAAGTGTTTATTTGGTCAAGATTGATTTTGTTAGAGTTGGATAACTATAATGATATATTTGCCAAGAAAGTGGATATTTCTTTACAAAAGTTGAACATATTTGTTCTGAATTAGTATCAAAATAAATTTACATAATGTGTAGCACTATATAAAACCCTTTTTTGTACCCGGATATGTATTGTACTTAAAACATATTTGTCACTAGTTTTCGCGTGTTAGTGGAAATTGTTATTTTCAGTTGATAATTATTATGCATACCAATGGAGAATATACGTGTCACCTAACCATAGCAGGGTGTTTAATAAGTGTTTCAAAGTATGTGTCATTTCATTTTTAAATTTGCGGAAACAAATATGTGACTTAAGTTAACCACTTAATGGACAGCAAGCGCCGGAGGCTAAGTACCCTTTTACTTATTTAACGGGTTCACAGTGGAGAAACTTTGATCTTAACGAAGCTATGTTATCTTTTTTACATGTACAATGTAGTCGACAAACCCCAGTGCTTAAGAGAATTCAAATCTTTGATGAAAAGACCTGGGCACAAATAAAAAAAGTGATTTTATCAGACGAGAGAGAAACCGTGTCTCCAAATATGTGTCTATTATTCTTCCAGCGTCATTTAATGATTCCAGAGGTAATCATGTGAGCTACTACAACAATGTCAAGTACTGCTGTTCAGGGTCATATGCATTGCGTTCGGGACTATTGGAGACAGTATGGCAATGTATTATTCCTCAACCTGTATATTCTGTGATAAGTAATCAAAATCAGGGGGGCGATCGAAGAAGGAGTATCCGGGAAAATGCGAAACAATGAAATCAATTAAGGTAATATAAAATGCTGCTGCTCTGTGAAGTGAGGACAAGCGCCATATGATTGCAAAGGAGGTCATGTGCCATCACAGTTATAAAAGATGTATGATCTAAATAGGGTTAAATGTATTCTTGAAAAAAAGTAGTTAAATCAGGTCAAGATTAATTGCAATCTGATCATGCATGGTATGTCCTCAAGGATCATGTTTCTGAAACACTAATAGACTCCAAAGGCGTCAAGATTTTAATTTTCTTTCATAAATGCTACATTGATGTTCTCAATCAGTGTGTCATCTACTCACTAGCTAGAAGTCTTGGTGACAGGACTAGCTGGTGTTTCCCGCAATTTAAGTTCATTAAAAGATCTAACAAGAGTGAACATATTGTATCCAATGTAAATCCGACAATGTGGTCAAAAGAACAGGCTTTGACAACAATGTAATTGCACAGGCAAACTCTTATATGCAAGGTTGAAAGACCTAGAAAACACAACGAACAACCCAAACCCTTAACCACAAGACGACTTGGTATGATTATCAAATGTGCTATTATTAATGCGAAATACAGATTTAACAGCTATACTGATAGTCATTGCAGGCTTGTTACAGCAAATTGAAAGTTATATACTATGAGTGTTTAAAGTGTTGGTTTCATGATATAAACTAAGTGCACGTATATTTTTGCAACCAACAGCTAATATAGACGAATCATAGAACCTTTGATTACATGATTTGTCAATTGAAATATCTTTTCTTTTACTTTTAAACATTTATAAGCGCATCTGGTTGGGCGTTTTAATTTTCACTCAGGAATATGAAACACAAATTCTCGTATAACTATAATATATCTATTACTTTGACTTATCTAACATGCATATACTCTTACATATACATGGACCACTGCTTTACTAATAGGTGCAGTTACAAGTGAGAGAACAGTCTGTTTGGTCAAGACTTTTCCTGTAGCACAATACATGTACATGTAGTTGTTGCAGGTCATGGACGAATAAAACAAAACAGGACAGCACGTCACTTTGGGTCTAGGAATCAAAAGCCTAACCTTTCTAGAAAGGTTATTAATCTTAAGCATATGGGCCCCGTTTCATAAAACACCTTACGACAAATGTTGTCGTAAGTCAAAACTTTAAAATACATTTAATCTCTGATTTCTCTATATAATCCTGTCCTGTGACATCTTTTTGGAATCGTCTTTTCAAGACGATTCCAAAAAGATGTCATAAGACAGGATTAGATGGAGAAAAAAAACACTAATTGAGACTTTTATAATCTAATGTTTTATGAAACGGGACCATGGTTCATAGCATTAACTACATGGAAGTAGAAAAACTGGTCAAAAGTGTCCAACGCCAGACCAGTTGTCAAACCAGTTGTAACAATCTATCAGGAGTTGACATTTTACACTCACTTAATTCAGTGCTAATTTCAGTTTTCATTTCTTCTACAGTCACATGATTTATGCGAAGACTCATATGTTTCAGAAATTCAGAGTATTAATAAACTTTCTAGAGTCGGCCAGACGTTTACAGCAAGACCCACAGTGTGGTGTTTTCCCTTTTTCCACCCATGACTTGCATTCAAAAGAATGCCGCAGGAAGCAGTCTTGCCTAAACCGACTGTTCTTTCACTTCTCACTGCACCTAAAAGTAAAACAGAATTATTGCATGTATATGGAAGAGAATGTCTGTATTAGTGTTTCTGGGACATGCTCCTTGAGAACGTTCCATGCATGGTCAGATTGCAAAGATTCTTGGTCTGATTTAGTAACTTTCTCTAGAATATTATTATCCCTATTTGCGATCACATGAATACCACTTATTCATGCTGAAGATCGCTTTTTGTCACTCTCAGAGCAGCATCATGATCAATGTATTTTCTAGATTGTTTCCACTGGTTCGAGGGTTACTCCTTCTTAGATCGGCCCGTTGGGTTTGATAATTTATCAAAGAGCACACAGTTTTAGTGATTATTACAGCAGTACGTAATTGGGATCATAGCCCGACTGTCTACGATACACCATAACGCAATGTTTACTACTTTGTATCTTCTGTGTCCGTTTGATCCGCAAACCCCGAACAGCAGTGACAATGCTGTAGCAGCTCACATTAAATTAACGAGGATGCTGGACGAATAATTGACACATACATGTATTTGGAGAAACTACATCTCTCGCGTCTGATAAATCACATTTTTATTTGTGCCTAGGTATTTTCATCAAATGGTTCGGCTTCATTTAAGTACTGGGGTTTGTCAATGTGCCAGACACACTTCTTCGACTTACTGGTGTCTATCTTCCAGTTAACTACATTATACTTGTGAAATATCAAATTAGCATTGTTCAAATCACGGGTTTTTCTCCGTGAATCCATCAAATTAGTAAAAAGGGTATTTAGCTTTGGTATGTTTTTTGTACCACTAAAAAATACACTTATTAAACGCTCTGCTTAATATATCATGATTTGGCCAGGTAAACCTATATTCATCATGAAATACATAATAATTATCAAATAAAAATAACAATTTCCACAAACCCGCGAAAACTAGTGACAAATATGTTTATGTGCATTACTTACACAAGTTCAAAAATAAGCTTTTATACAGTGCTACACATAAAGCAAATTTATTATGATACTAAGAAATAATAAATATATTCTAACTTTGTAAAGAAATAATCCCTTCCCTTATTGGCACATAGTTATCTGTATCAGCCAAAATCAAACTTGATCAAATAAATACTTGAATTGGATAGTGGTCAATGCAGGCCATTAATTATCCCTGTAAAAGTATTACTAACTTCAAGATTTACCAGCATTAACTACCGTATGTTTGGCACAATTACAGGGAAAGACACACAAAAAACATTTGCATAACCTGGCAAATCAAGAAAATTTATATTGGTAGAAATTAGTAAAAATAAGTATCAACGGTTATTTTATCAGCACTGGATGACAGGAACCAATCAAAATGAAAACTAACCGGATTTCTTAGTTAATATTCAATAAAAATCTACAAAAACTATTGATATTATTATCATTTACAGTCAATAAAAGTAGTCGAATTGCTCGAAAAATTAATTGTTGCTAAAAATAGCCATTTGGCAGCCATTTTGGATTTCAATGAGTCTGAAACTATCCTTAAATATTTTCATATTATGTACTTGGGGAAACTTAATTGATAATTGCTTACAAAATACCATTTAAGATCTTTAACAAATGAAATGAAAGTCCCAATCAAGAAAAATTATGTAAGTAGAAATTAATAAGGTAGATGTTGACGGCGGCCATTTTGGATTATTTCAGCACTGGATGATGGGAAACAATTAAAAAAGAAGCTGACATGATTTCAAAGTTAATGTTCAATACGAATCAACTAAAATCGTTCCATATGAGTATCAATTGTATGTAGTACTGAACCTTACTAAATTAAATTGATAATCGCAAGCGAATTGCCATCGAATTGCCATCGAATTGCCATCGAATCGCGCGCTTCAAAAAACAAATCCTACGTTTGACTATTTTTACGCGAATTTTCCGAAGTGGCTGTGACAAAAATGGAATCGAAAAAAATAACGAAGGCATATTTGCGAACATTTGTGAGATACACCATTCAAGAAAACTTACCCGAGGGTAAAGTTAGTACTTTGAATCGCAAGCGAATTGCCATCGAATTGCAAGCGATTTGCCATCGAATCGCAAAAATTGTTAATTTAATAAGATTCAGTACTGTAGTCAATATAAGTAGTTTTATTGCTCGAGAAGGTTAAATGTTACTAAAACTGGCCATTTTGGCGGCCATTTTGGATTTCAATAATTCTGAAACTATCCTAAAACATTTTCAAAATTTGTATTAAGGTAAACTACATTGATAATTGCTAACAAAATACCTCTTTTAAGTCTCTAATACATGAAATACTTATAGTCAATTTTTCAGCAATGTTAAAATAGGTGGGTGGGATGAACAAGAAATCGCTCGAATTTCCCAAGGGTAACAGAAAGTTACCCGGTCTCAAATTGTTAGTTATGATTTACTTTGTTCAAATCAATAAAGAAAAAAACTATAGACCACATTTCCAGGTCCTCTTAAACTTCTGCTGGACTATTCAGGCGTCTCATGTGAGGCCCGCACCTAATATTTGATAGTTTGGTTAGTAAAACCCATTTAAAAACCCCAATGAGATCTAGTATGTATGGGCCTCTATTCAAAACTTCAGATGGCTGAGCCGTTGCTTGCACAATTTTCTCATGTTTCGCAGTTCCTTTCACGCCTAGTGAGAACAATGGGGGTGTCAATGAAGGGACTGGGGTAATGTCTTTAAATCTAGTCCATTTTGACTATTAAGGCTGATTTGACAATATATTGAAAATGACAAACAGTGCAGACCCTGTTCAAAGGACTCCTTTAAGAGCCCTTTGATAAGGGACTACACTGTTTACAACCTGTTTGCAATGGAAATAATAGTTTTAGAGTAAACGCGTTTACTTGGAAAGAATAATGTCTTCTCCACTGTACATGTATGAGCGAGGGCCTATTGTACATGTACAATAAATACCATGGCTTGAAAATACCAATAGTAAACGATATCGTGTAAATACTCGGATATAATGACAATAAGAGAAATGTACAGACATCTTGTTTAAATATTAATATTTCAAAATATGAAATATAAATACAAAATAAACAGAAATGTAAAATATTAACCACTTCACTCCTTTGACCCGAGCGCACGTGATTTTGTAAACAGTTTGGTCCTAGACCAGACACATGATAGCTCGTCGTTTTATCAGAATTCAAACTGTTTGAGACGGACTTTGATATTTTTAATGTCAAAATGCATAAAACCTTAATTTCAAGAAACAATGAAGCAGACGACAATTCTAAGCAGACGACACTATAGCATGAAAAGGGTTAATTGTCGCCATGATTTTGATAAGGGTCATACCAGTGACTCTTGGAATGAGATTTAATTGTCACGCCTTGAAGTGGAAAAGAGGTCATTCTGTCCCAATAAACGCGCTTATGCTAAAAAATGTCAGCCATATGCAAACAGTTTGGAGCCAGATCAGATGCCGGGCAACCCGGCATCTGATCAGGATCCAAACTGTTTGCCACTCAGATCGTTATAAGTTTAAAAGTTTTATTGCACCACATTTGTGTTTTGTTTGCGTATAAACGGGAAAGGATAACGTACTCTCCATTGTACAGTGGAGAAAACGTTATTCTTTCCCGTTTAAACGCAAACAAAACGCAAACGCAATACACACAAATGTAGAAAAAACAACTTTTTGACAATTCTGACTATTGATATTAAGCTGAGTGGAAAGCGGTTTGGAGCCTGATCAGACACCGGGTTACCCGGCGTCTGATCTG
The DNA here is from genome assembly GCA_922989275.2 of Gari tellinella. NCBI lineage: Eukaryota > Metazoa > Mollusca > Bivalvia > Cardiida > Psammobiidae > Gari > Gari tellinella. The sequence continues at coordinate 56,461,591 of OV277860.1, forward strand.
GCTTCAAACTGTTTTCACTGCAAAATATTAAGTTAAGCGGTAAACACGTTTATTGGGAAAGAATAACGTTTTCTCCATGGTAAATAGTTAACCCTTTCACTCTCAATGACGTCATAAAGCGCATTTGTAAACATTTTTATCCTGATCAGACGAGGCGTTCCGCGGCGTCTGATCAGAATAAAAACTGTTTGACACTTGTTTTGAAATAACGTCAGTTATACTGCCTTAAATCTTACGTTGTAACGATAATGCAGACAACAATATTGAAGCAGACGACAATATGACGGTGAAAGGGTAAAAACCTCACGATAATTTTGATAATGAAATAGTTAAATAGTGTGCCAATTAAATATTAGACCAGCTTTTTGATGTTTATACATGGAGTCAATGACAGTGTACATACACATGATATCAAATATTAAACAATGTACACAGTTTATAAAGATTTGGTATCAGCGACTACAGCAGATTTCAATTATCTTCAAAAACTTTCTGTTAATCGTGAGAAAAAGAAAAAATATTTGGTACCGTGTTATGCTTTTTGCTCATCAAATTCAAAACAATAAAGATAACTAGTGCTTGTTAAAGCAGAAAGCCGGGGGTTTATCACATCCATGTGTGCCTCTCCAACACACATCATCTCTCTCTTTCTCTCTCCTGTCACTCTCTGTCTTTCTCTGTTTCTCCCTTGTCTATATCTGTCTTTCTCTGTCTCTCTCTGTCTCGTGCTATCTTTCTCTGTCTGTCAGTTTGTTTGTCTGTCTCTTCTAAACTACATGTACTCGGTATCAGGCCTGGCTCCAAAGTGTTTGCAAGGAATGTTAGTTCAACTTCTGGAAAAGCAAGCGATTGTGATAGCGAAGACTACTACATTTACCATATCGAATGATCAAATGATTCATTCCAGCTACAAAATGTTAGAATGCGCCAAAAAAGTCAGAATTGTATTACACACAGGAAATTAAAGTCACGTGACTGGTAAATGTAGGATTTATTTTTGTATTAATATTTTTCTGCATTTAGCAAACCTCTGTATAAAGATTAAGATTGCTTAGAGGCATTGTATCAAACGATCGCTTAAACGCGTTTACGCTGAAACTATTGATTCCGTTGCAAACTGTTTGCAATTCAGATTGAAATGAACATTTAGAATTGTCAAAAAGTTGTCATTTTCGATATTTATTGCAATGCATTTATGTTTTCGTTTGCTTATTCTGCATTTAGCAAATCTCTGTATAAAAATTAAGATTGCTTAGAGGCATTGTATTGAACGATCGCTTATACAGTGGAGAATACGTTAGCTATTCTTTACCAATAAACACGTTTACGCTGAAACTACTGTTTACGTTGCAAACTGTTTGGAGCAAGATCAGACGCCGGGTAACCCGGCGTCTGATCTGGCTCCAAACGGTTTGCAATTCAGAAGGAAATAAATATTTAGAGTTGTCCAAAAAGCGTCATTTTGGATATTTTATTGCAATACGTTTATGTTTCTTTTGCGTTTAAACGAGAAGTAATTAAGTCTTCTCCACTGTAACAGGCAGGATTGTATTGTAGTACAGTCAAACTTCGACTTCTCGAACTTGCTTAAGTCGAACATATCCGTATTTCAAAGTTAAAATGTGGCTAAGCCATGTATTAACTTTGAAATAAGGACATACATGTATTCAACTTAAGCGAGGCATCGATAATGAAATTCAATTATAGAAATACGATAAAAATCGAGTTAAGCGAGATATCGAAGTTCAAATTTGTAAATACATGTACTTATCATGCTTAGCGTGACTTGGACTGATACAGTGGAGAAAACGTTATTCTTTCCCGTTTAAACGCAAACGAAACGCAAACGCATCACAGTAAAATGGAGAAAATGACAATCTTTCGACAATTCTGACTATCTATTTCAATTTGAGTGGCAAACAGTTTGGAGCCTGATCAGACGCCGGGTTACCCGGCGTCTGATCTGGCTCCAAACTGTTTGCATTTTAAATAACAGTTTCAGCGTAAACGCGTTTATTGGGAAAGAATAACGTTTTCTCCACTGTAGTGGCATTAGCCGGTTTAAGACCAAGACCAGATACATGTATCGATTTACCTGGCGTCTGATCCGGAGCCCACATGTTGTCACTCGGCTGGATGCTTGATAAAAATGTTGTTTTTGTGTCGTAAACAAACAAACCAAGTTGTTCGGCATATTGTTTGGATCCAAACTGGTCAAATAGCTACTCATGTTTCCGTAATCAGCTTGGAAATGGGTTAAAATAAGGCTATACAGTGCTCCCTCTCTACAACGACAACCAATGGGAGACACATATTGTGTGTGTTGTTCGGATGGAGTCGTTAAAGGGAGGGAAAATGAAGACTTGACATTTGCAAACAGCTTGAATCCAGATCCGACGCCGCGTAACGCGGCGTCTGATCTGGATTCAATCTGTTTGTCACTCATAATTGTATTTAATCTATCAAAATGTCCACTTATATGTAACTTTAAGATAAAAAGCAGACAACAAATTTAAGCAGACGATATTGCCGCAGTAAAAGCGTTAGACATTATTGTCCTGTTTAGGGAACTGCGGCAAATGTCGTTGTAAGGAGGGAGTCGTAGTTGGGACGGCCGTTGTAGGGAGGGAGCACTGTATTCCTTTATTCCTTTGATGATCATCGAGCACACTTTCACATAAGGCGGCATCGAATTATCATGTAATTTGTTTGGCACTCGTATCAAAATTTCTTCCGTTAAAACTTAAAATTCATTAAGTTGGCATACTGATTCCAGACGACCAATTTAAGCAGACCATATTTTGTTTAACAAACCGTTAAAACTGGCGGTACATTTTCTAGTTAATTGAGAAATAGTATTGATGCAGAGTCATTTATTACGGTCACCAGTCGTTTGAAGTTAGTCTTGCTGTAAGCAAGAGAGAGAGAAAGTTATGTAGCGTCACAAGATATCGTCCACTGTGCATGTCATTATATCACCACTATGAAATACAGTGCAAATTCCCTTAAGCCATTTGTGCCTTTAGCATCCCATAAAGGGACATTATGCAAATAGTATAAACTCTGCTCAGACGCCGCATAATGCGGCGTCTGAGCAGAGTCTACACTCTTTACTGATAGGAATTTCATTATAAAACAAAACGAAAAATGAAAATTTAGACCAGACACCCCTTACATAAAGAAAGGGTTTATAAAAATGGAAGAATCCACTTGGCATAAAAGGGATAAGCTGCACTCAACAGTACTGTCAAGCCTGTATTATGCAACCTCCCTCAAAGGAATTATGGAGGTAATTACAGTACTGAACCTTTATTAAATTAAATTGATAATCGCAAGCGAATTGCCATCGAATCGCCATCGAATCGCGCGCTTCAAAAAACAAATTCTTCGTTTGAATATTTTTACGTGCATTTTCCGAAGCGTTTGTGACAAAAATGGAATCGAACAAAATAACGAAGGCATATTTGCGAACATTTGTGAGATACACCATTCAAGAAAACTTATCCGAGGGTAAAGTTAGTACTTTGAATCGCAAGCGAATTGCCATCGAATTGCCATTGAATTGCAAGCGAATCGCAAAAATTGTTAATTTAATATGATTCAGTACTGTAAATAAAGGTACATGTACATGAAACTATTAAATGCAGGATAAAAATAATCCAGAAATCTCCTATAGGAGCGTTTTGCAATATTCTATGCTGCATTTAGGCACTTAATACAAATTTGAATGTACTGTATTCAAATAATAATCGGCATTAGAATCGATTACATAGAATACATTATTCTCTGCGAAGCTGAGATAACATTTTTCACACAGTTTGGAACTGGATAAAATTATTATTATCCAATCTGTTTAACAATCTGTGTAGGGGCTTCATCATTTGAAAGAGCAAACAATTTAGAATGATATGGGGACATGTCAGACAAATGTTAGCCTTATGCAGAAGGTTTTTATGAGCCTTCTGCGTTACATGTATATCTACTAGAGCCCTACATAAATCGACATCAAAAGTGGTAGAACTGTATCGCTTTGCTAAAGGTTCATATTGCTATGTTATCGTTACGTTAGAATACATACAGTGACTGATGTTCAACGTTATATAAAGCTTGAGTTGAATCTGAGATCCTTTTAAGCATTTGATTGGTCAAATTTGAGCTCATCCTAAAGGATATTTATGTATGATTACAAAATATGTACTATGTTTGAAATAAAATATGTTTAACTAAATTTGAGCAAAAGCTCAAACCTGACCAATCGAATGCTTTGAGAATGATCTCAGACTAAACTCACATGCTTCATAACCTTGGAGCCGTGAAACGTCTTTTGCAAGTAACGCTAACGCCAATTACGTATTAAGGGCGACTTAAATTGTTTGTTGAAGAATATACGAGACTTTTCAAAAGTCCATGCATGAAAAAATCTACCCAAAACGCTGTTGCAATCGTCTTTTTCACTGTAATGTATTTTAAACTAAAAACAACAACATGGTTTTCAGAATGTTTAGATCCAGATCAGACATCTAGGTTCTCTACGCCTGATATAAATTCAATCTTTTTTGTGAAGCAGATCATAATAAGCGTTAACACGTGTTTTAACAAGTGTGGCATCAATGTTTGATTCCCGTCGGTCTGTATTTTGACACCAGAGGTGTTGAAAGTGCATGCTTCTGCATCCCCAGTCCCTGCAATCAGTTATAAAAAAGAAAGTACGTGTACGTCATTCGAACGACTAGATTTTGAACTGCTTAACCCCGTCCTCCATATGCAATAGTGCAAATCATCTACGTTATACAGAGTTCCCTCTCTACAACGGCACTCCCAACAACGACCCCTCCTTACAACGACCCTTGTCGCAGTTCCCTAAACAGAAAAATTATGTCCAACATATTCACGGCTGCAATGCCGTCTGTTTAAATTGTCATCTGCTGTTTTTCTCAAATTTAGATACATGTAATAGACATTAACTTAATGACAAGTGACAAACAACTTGATTCCAGATCAGACGCCGCATGACGCGGCGTCTGATCTTGATCCAAGCTGTATGTAATTATAAGCCATTTTCACTCCCTATAACGACACCCGTCGAACAACGCACATAATTTTTGCCATGCATTGGGTGTCGTTGTAGAGAGGGAGCGCTGTATATCTAACTGTTTTAAAGCAGGATACTGAATGTTAGACTGCTTCACATTCATCTTGCTCTAAGCGGGCACTTGTATTCAAAACCATGGTAGAATATTATATTTTATGTAAAGCGATGTATGAAGCTTCTGGGGAGGAAAGGGTTCAGTGTAAGTGAAAGTGACTTTGTATGCCGCACTAACTAGGGTAGACTAGGTTAGCATATTTTTAAAATAAGTATAGACAGTGTCTCATTGGAAAAACCAGAGTTATCACGTTGGCAGATAGAGTAGACAAAGTATATCCAATGTGCCAGGTCAAGAACTACTTATGACACACAGATATAGGTAAAACATGTCAAAAAATATTTATGCTAGTTAGACTTTAAACCCTGTTATATACGTACATTCGCATTTCATCTGGGTTGGCACTGTTCGCTGAATGATACAAGTCTTGTAACTAGGAACTTTAAATCACAGTACATGTGGATTGGTAATTAGCGAAAGCCATATAACAAATCTCGTCATACATTGATTAACTCATTATCCCCTGAAACTTTAATGGTAAATTCCAATTTGCATAAAAGGCTGGTCCATTTTAGACATTTTAGGGTTGGTTTTTATAATATATTGCAAAATGACAAACGGTGAAGTCCCTAATTAGAGGGCTCCTATAGGAGCCCTCTAATCTGGGTCTTCCCTGTTTTTGGTAAAGGACGAATATATGCGTCACTTGGGCTCAATGAGTTAAACATTTGGCCAAAAATAGTATTGTTTGGCCTAAAAATGTTGCCTTAAGTTTCGTTTCAAATTTTGTTTTAAAACGTTCGAATGAAGAAACAATCGGAACGAGTGTTTGGTCATTTAGGACATTGATCAGAGATCATACGAGAAGCTACTCGTTCTCAGATCTGGATCTGTTTGCAATGTGACTGTAAAATGTATTCGCCAATAGTGGTTAAAGGCTTACTAGTAATTCGAATAAAGAAAACATATAGCCACACTACGGAGAAAAGCTTTCTGACATACAATGTAGTAGTATGATTACTTTAATGACTTAATATGTCCCGTTATTAACCCCTTCGTTGCCGTGCCCCAAGGGCACTGGTTATTTGCAAACAGTTTGTATCCTGATCAGACGCCGCGTACCGCGGCATCTGATCAGGATAAAAACTGTTTGACACTCATTTCAATAAGTTTTAAGGCAAAATACAAAAAAATAGCTTTGAGAAATGAAAGTAGACGACAATTGTTTAAAGCAGGTGACGTCAGAGCAGTTAAAGGGGTTAAGATCATGTTTCTGTGTAGTTAGCTAGTTTTGTTGTCCTATAGATATCAGGTAATTTCTTCTCCTCCCAACCGGATATCCTTTGACATGTTCATTCACCCCTGAAACTTCAAATTCATAATGCAAAATGTACGAAATTCCAATTTAGAATAGTCCATTTCTAAACATGTCGGGTTGATTTCATGACAATATATTGAAACACAGTGCATACCCGGACCAGATGGCTTCAACAAGAGTCCATATAGGAGCCATCTAATCAGGATATATACTGTTTGCATAGGACAAGTATATTATTTACAAGTAATAATAATGTTCGTCCTTCGATAGCGAAGATGACCACACAACTGCCCTTTTCACATTTAGAAGGTACGTGTGCTGATCAGGCCAATCATCGCATTGAAATAATGATTACAATGTGGACAGGTGTTACCCGCAATGTGATGTTGTGCTCTCTGTCTTTCCACCGCTGCCTCATTTGTCCTTGCCCTTCGACCCGTCTTTCTTCAACCTTCGCCACTCCAGCTCTAACTATGGAGCACCAGTTTGGGCGGTCTTGGGCATGTTTCCTCCAAGAAGCAGATACACTATCGCACGAATTCATATTAGCCCTCAATGTGTCTTTGTATCCCTTTTTCTTGTCACATTGGGAAAGTTTTCCTATTAGAAAATCACCGTAAAGCAATCCTTTGAGAAATGCTTGCCGTCCATTCTACATATTTCCACAGTCCACCGTAGCTGTGAACGGACAAGCTTTCGGATGAGGTGCTTAAGAGTATCTCCATATCTGGGACTTTTGTCTTACCACATGCTGTACAGAAAAGATCGGATACACCCTTCGAGCAACTCTTTTTTATCTCTAATATTTACTCCATATCTGAATAAGTAATACTGTAGTCTGTCACAGTTAAAGAACAAAGCAGTTAAACAAATAAATAACGAATTAACACTACTGGGTTGAAACTTAAAAGACTGTTATGGATATACATTTATAATAATTGCAAAACTATAAGCACCATGTCATTTCTGTGAAAAAACTTGAACACGTTATGCATTCGTTTTGAAATGAAACCCAACGCAAACACAATAAAACAAAATATAGACACTCAAGAAACTGTCTGACCAGGATTCAAAATGGTTACAAGATACAAGAAACAAGATACAAGAAACTTTATTTATAGTCGGGTGTTTTCACAACATATATAACATTAGCTAAAAGCTATTTACCGACATAATAACATAAGTTTCTTAACAATGAAATTAACTTACAGCCTGTAAAATAATACATTATCAAGTTCATATGGTAAAATTCTACAAAGTGTATTATAAAATACTTTCATACATCACAGATTTTTGATATCACACATTGAGCCTCATATATAAACTATTTAAGGTACAACACGTTTTTAAACAAAATGCAGATTAAAACTACCTTATAACATACATTATTTCTAGCTTTACAGAACGTCACTTATTAAAGCAGGTTGAAAATATGACTGAATGTGCCTTCATTCGCATTCAGCTTTACTTTCAGCCTGCTCCAAGCGTCAATGTATTAGGATATGGAATTTATTTATATGGAACATATCTAAATATCCATGACTGTATAAAGAGGAACTATTTTATTCAATGAAAATAAATTAAGCGCAAAAAGTGCGGTTCAAAGGAGTAACGGATTAAGCAGACGATGTTGTACATGTACAGTGGAGAATCTGTTATTCTTTGCCGTTTAAACGCAAACGTACGCAAACGCAAATCACTAAAAAGTAGAAAAGAATACTTTTTGGACAATTCTGATATTTCATGTTTATCTTGGTGGCAAACAGTTTGGAGCCTGATCAGACGCCGGGTTACCCGGCGTCTGATCTGGCTCCAAACTGTTTGCACTGCAAATAATAGTTTTAGCGTAAACGCGTTTATTGGGAAAGAATAACAGATTCTCCACTGTAGCAGGTGACGGGTTACATGTAAGCATGCAATGGAGAATACGTTTTATCCTGTCACAGACCGAAAAAGCGACCGTGAAACAGGGGGCTGGATATTTTTTGTCATATCCTACCACTTCCTTATATGGAGTGCAGTTTCCCTAGTCCAAGACACTATAAGCAATGAAGCTAGGAATCAAAATTTGATATCCAGTCACTTCCTTATAAGGGCGCGTAGGAATACGGAACTATTTTGACCTATTTCAATTTTAAGAATGACGTCATTATTTTTTATGACGACTGCTGAGTACAGATCAAAACAATGATGCTCCAGACCAGATAAGAGAAAGAAAACTGACAGTATTGAGTTTAATGCAGAAATAAAGATTTAATGTTTTAAAAAAGAATCTAGTCCCCTTGCCTGGAGCACTGATCCAGTGAGAAAATATGATGCAAAATCAGTAACTTGATTTTTTTTATCTTTATTTTTGTTGCTTAAATATTTAGAAAATAATAGATATGCATGCAGATCCGTAACAAACATGTTATAACTTTATTTTTTTAAACTGAAAAAAACATTCATGTTGTTGAATAAGAGACAGAAATGTGTCATATTATAGGCCACATAGACTACTAATTTTTTTATTTCGTTTGAACAACTCCAAACGTTTAACAAATAACCCAAGCACTTAGTTCAGAAATTGAGAAATGCCAGTGCAGCTACCATGCAGATGATTAGCCACAGAAACAAACAATCTCTTTAAAATTACAGTCTAAAGTTAATGACAAAGGGTAAACAAATGACCTGTTCAAATCTGCTTTTCAGTTTAAAAACTCTTAGAAGAACTGCGGTTCCACATTATCACTTGTATAAGAGTCAAAATGAAAGCACCAATTGAACATCAACCTATGGAATCGTTGGCTCTGTGTTGATGTTGATTGAAACATTTCACCAATTCAGCAATTGGCAGGGAGTCTTGATACAGTTTTGTCATTCACCAGTTCTGAAATAACAAATAAAAAAAAATCAGGCAAATGCAACTTTCAAACGAAACGTTTTAAAATCAATATACAGCACCCCCCCCCCCTCTTTACAATGACCCTCTGAACAACGATTCCCTCCTTACAAGTTACAATGTTCAGTGCTTGCCGCTATTCCCTAACAAGACATATTTGTCCAAACTTTGCACGGGATGAATATCGTCTGCCTAAAATTGTCGTTTACTCAAAGTCGCACAATGTACATTTTAACAGAAAAAAACATAATGACGAGTGACAAACAGCTCCAATCCAGATAAAATGCCGAGTTCCAGGGCGTCTGATCTGGAGTCAAGCTGTTTGCAAAAGTAAGTAAATTTCCCTCCCTATAACGACTCCCTCCGAACAAGGTACACAATTTGTGTCTCCCATTGAGTGTCGTTGTAGAGCTGGAGTACTGTATATCTATGTGCAGATGCAGCAGTAAAAATCACCTTACCATTCCGAAGATGACAATAAAGACACTTGAATTCAGTACTTTATAAATAGCCTACCATTTTCTGACAAATCGACCAGGGTGAAAGGAGATTCCCTACGTGTCTGATAGATAGAAGATGAAAAAGAAAGACAGAAACAGACAGACAGACATATACAGATAGACAGACAAACATAGACAAAGAGACAGATAGAGACTGAGAAACACAGAATGGGAGACTAAATACCTGATAATTAACAACAACACATCTGAAACCGACGCCCTGTCTGCACAAGTGTCTACCGCCTTCGCACTTTCTCCATTTCTCGACAACCCGTGAAGCACCCCCTCCCACCGATATTCTCCATTTCGACATGAATTTTCCATTTCCCCCCAAGTTTTCGATTAAACATAGTTATTGCATCACAAGACAAAGCCACTGTTGAGAAAGCAGATCTAACGTGAAGTCCATGAATGTAATTCCAAAATGCGTCCATTTGTTAAAATATTTTCCCCATTCAGCAATGACCTGTGAATCTGGTCGCCCCACGAAGGTGCAGCTCAAAACATGTATGTGCGAACTTTTAAACCGAATTGACATGTACTCCTTTTGGTATAATTCGATTCAAAATAGGTATATTCCGATTCAATTTTTTATTTCTAGCCGTTATGCTTCTTTTTTGTGATTATATCAGCACACAATGGGAGGACTATTTTCTTTCCGTGAAGTGGTATTTAAGTAATTTGGTTAGATCTCTACAGTTCTATTTATAGAACATTCTATTTTAGGAAAATGAAACGGAGGAAAGTTAAGGAAAATTCAATTATAAACCTTTTCATTTCTTAAAACCTGTTTAGTGAAAGGATAAATAGAATAACCTGTCAGTGTCGGATATTTTAAAATTGATCCAGTTCAGGACGAAAATGAAAGTCTCGGCAAGCCTCGACTTTTCATTTCCGTCCTGAACCGGATAAATTTTAAAATATCCGCCACTGACAGGTTATTCTCTATATTCTTTCCCGTTTAAATGCAAGCGCATTGCAATAAAAAGTAGAAAATGACAACTTTTCGATAGTTCGGACTATTCTTGTTAACCTGATTGGCAAACAGTTTGCAGCCTGTACAGACGCCGGGTGACCCGGCGTCTGATCTTGCTCCAAACTGTTTGCATTGGAAATAATAGTTTAAGCGTAAACGCGTTTATTGGAAAAGAATAACGTCTTCTCCACTGTAAGTAAAACAATGCTAATACTCTAGAGCTTCTTTGGACAGAATAAGATTTAAATGAAACAAAAACACAAGCAATCGAGGAACCAAACAGCCACCTGCATGCTGTGACAATGAGCCAAATGACCTCGTGTCTCTGCCAAGCATGGTGAACAAATTACAATTATAAAAATACAGAAACAATAAAACAAACAACTGTCCGTATTACATAGAAATATGCAGAACGCCAGGTGGTGCAAAAGTGGTTGCCAAAACGTGAACAAACTTGTGTCATTGAAACTTATTCTTTATTGTTTTATTGTTATATCGCCTGTGTCCGAATAGACGTTTGCTCTTTGGCTATTCAAGCAATTTGACTGAAGAAACGTCTATATTTGGATTATAATAAATTGGACCCTGATCAGACGTCAAAATACTCGGCTTCTTATCAAAGCTGTTTGCAAACGGAAATGTAGCTAGGATTGGCAGCGAATGGTTTTTCTTTTTATGATGTCCCAGTTATCCCATTTGTTTTTAATCAACTCTAATTATTCTTGGATGTATCCGACAACAGGAAACAACTTCAGTTTAGAAGATACGTTTGTGAGGTTTCGTTAAGTCTACTATAATGACCATTTCTTTGAATAGTTTTGTTCAAACATATAAGTTATTTAATCAATATGTATAGAACATTGCCGGTCTACACGTCTGTTAACTAACTTGACATTTCACCCCTACCCCTTAAACATGTACAGTAAAAACTCGATTCGACGAACTCGCGTTACTTCGAACATACCCATATTTAAAAATTAAAACGTGGCTTAGCCACGTTTTAAATTTGAAATACGGGTATGTTCGACTTAAACGAGATCGACTTATCAAAATTAAACTTACGAAATACTGGAAAGATCGATTTAAGCGAGTTCGTAGTATCGAGTTTCGACTGTAGTTGAAAAACGAATTGATTCACTATAGTGAGGGCGCCAACTCTCAAAAGACCCTTAATTAACAATGATTTGCAAGCGGAGATGCAGAAAATTTCTAATGGTATATTTGAATAGTATAGACCTTCCCGAGTTTGGAAAGGCCGGATGCCAAGGCTGAAAGTGGTCAGGGACATTTTTACAAGGGCGATAACTCTGACCTTCAATTATTCAATTTTCGCCACAATTATATTGCATTTTAACACTACTTGTATATTTCAATTACCACTTTAGCTAGGGACACCAAATTTGTTGTGTGAGTACATCTTGGGATGGCGGAGTGTCACGTACTAAATTTAGGTCACTATGACCTTGACCTTGACCTTTGACCTCAATTTTTAAAAAAAAGCTTGTCAGGGACATATCTTATGTACCGTATTAGATAGGAATAGTTAATCTTGTGTGTAAGAACATCATGAGAAGTCGGAGTGTCTCGTACTACTTTAAGGTCACTGTGACATTGACCTTGACCTTTGACCTCAATTGTAAAATTTGTGTATTCTTGTATATATGTAACCTTTTTTTGTCCTGAGTATATTTCCATTACCACATCAGCTAGGAATAGCAAATTTGTTGTGTGAGTACGCTTTGGGATTGCGGAGTGTCGTGCACTACTTTTAGTTTACTGTGACCTTGACCTTGACCGTTGACCTCAATTATTTTTAAAAAGCTTGTCTGGATTATATATTTTGTACCGTATCAGCAAGGAATAGCAAATTTCGTTTATTAATACATAATGAGATGGCGGGGTGTTGAGTACTACTTTAAGGTCACTGTGACTTTGACCTTGACATTTGAACTCAGTTCCAAAATGTGTGTATGTGCATATGTATGTAACTCATTTTTTCTTGAGTATATTACCTTTACCACGAAACTTCACACACATATTCACAGAAATCACCCCTTTTAAAATGCCATCGTAAGTATAAATAAACTGAGCGAGGGTATTCGCATCGTCTGCGATGTCTCGTTTGCTTGAGCAGGCTCCCCTTTGTTTAAGTTGAATATGTAAATTGCCAAATATCATATAAATATTTTAATAGATCTACACAGAACCGTCATATATAATTTTAGTGTATCGTAACGCCAGTTGAATCATTACTCACATTAACTATTTCGAGTTTGCATGATTAAATTCAACTGCATAACGTTAGGATTTTTTTTGCCGTTTTCGTATTATTTTCAAAATATGGTCACGCAGATGGACATTGTGGTTTTAGAGAGTTGGTTAGAAGGCAAATCAGCAGCATATGTATCAGAGTAGTTGAGTATTAGTTATCTTTTTAAAATTTGGCATCTGCTAAAAGTTATCACTGTTGATATCTAGCTACATAATTATTGTTAATATCATTCAAACATGTATCTTATAGCCATGTCGCTCACATGTAACATGTAGGCTAGTGTACCTTTCTTTTTACTATGGTGTTCATCTGAATCGAACGACATTTCATTTTCGTCTGACTGACGCAAACTGACGTACGTTAATGAATAATTGTTGGTGTTTATTTTTTAATTTTACAGTAGTTCAGTGCTATCGCAACTAGTGTGTATGGTGTGAATTACAATGTGTAAGTGTCCGGTGTGATGGAAATGTGCCACTCTGCCGGTCGGTCATTGGGTAATTTCTATGCTTCGAATTCCATCATAATGGCTTGAATGTTTTGTCACATATTTCATAGCCTACTGATCGTCTCCTTCACTATCTATATGAGCAGAACCAACCCGGTTGTCACCTATATCGTCATCGCAAGCACATGCGTCAGTGGGCTGCATATTTTCTTTTTGGCATTTGCATCGCCTCGATGAGCAATACCTTTTGCATGCGCATCTTTTGAAACCAATTATTGTAGAATGTATTTTGTCATTTTAATCAGAACAAGGTGATTATTTCCAACGATGCCCTTACTAGCGTTAACTGGGGATGGTAGTTTGAGGTATTGCTTGGTGGCTGAATTCCAGATAAAAGACTGGTACGTTTGTAGTTATTTCTCTTCATAAATGTTCATTCAGTGCATCAGATGTCGGCGGGGGTTTCGCACTTGAAAAACAAAATCTTTCTTTGAGAACAGGTCATACCTGACACTGTCGATGTTTTCTTCTAGCATCTCGCTGTATAAACAGACACTGCCTGTGGCACAGATTATGTCGCACGTATTGACATGCCTACTCGCTCCTCTCCAACTTCTCCATGTCCTTCAAGCAATGACACTATTCGTGACAATGGTGCTCCAACGTTTCTTCCCCATTCCATAAAATGCACTATTAGAGTCACAACCCTCAACGCATGTATGACCGGCAAACATTTGAAAATATTTCTCCAAGGTCTGATGCTTTTGTCGTGCATATGAATAAAACGTTTTATTTGGCGTCTGAATATTTTATCCAATGCTATTCTGTGACAAAATTCTGCCACTTCGGAATCCACAGAACAATATTTGTAACATGGAGCTCTCTCACGACGAATATTTGAAATCATTCTAGAGTTTGCCTCCTTATGGTCAGACCGTAGTTCTTCTACACTTTCACAACCTTTACTGCTTTATCTGTGTCTTTGAAACCGCCACCGATAAATACTGTCATATCATCTGGTAATTAATTTTCAAACTGATCAGTCAATTCTCTTACAACGAATTCCGCATTGATATTGTCGACCTTGTTGACAGGATTTAAAGGTAACTTTGTTATTTGCCTTGACATGGGCGTTTTGTTGTCTGGTTTCTTATTTCCTGCATCTCTACATGCCCGTGTCTCGTTCTTTCTCCGGACTTGATAGATTTTTATTCATACTGGTAGTTATCCCCAACCAGAGCTGTGTATTTGAGTGCCACGCCTAAAACTACTGATGCAACTTTCTTAGAAACATCACCAAATGTTTACAATCAGACCTTTTGGTGCATATCGTCCTAAACAACATCAATTCAATGACTAAAGCCCTGGGTGTTCTTTTTTGTCAAGCTGCTTTATTTCCACCTTTCCTTCAAACCTATACAATATTGCGGATTTTGTAGTTTTCTTCATGTTACCATCTAGATTGAATGGTGCCAAAGGAACGGGGTCAGCTCATATGAAACTAGAAGTTTCTAACGTCGATTTCACGATTTTTTCCGGCTACAGTCAACTCACTGAATAATTATCTATGTTAACGAATTCAATCTTCTTGATTGTCTTGATCTTCCCTGGTTTCTTCATTTAAGAGAATGTCTTGTTGTTTGGTTTGGCAATAGAGCCAAGCAATCAATACGAAAAGTTTCGTCGAACACCTCAGCGGTCGGCAAGTGTCCAGATCTATGGGACAGTCAAATCATTTGCTCTTGTCCCAGTGATTCATAAGCCCTTTCTCCGTAAGGGTAAGTGTATAGGTAGACCTTTATTTGGTTAGGATATACTCATTGGACCTGCATCCAGAACTGTTTGAAAGTAATATTGGGTTGGCAACTTCCAATTACGTTTCAACGTGGCTCAGAGACAGAAGGGAATAAGTGGCTATAATAAGGATCCACACTGGACACAACAGGCTTGTGTCACATATCTTTACCAAGATGAAGATAGCCCCATCCCCTTGTGTACCTGTGGCCTTGAACAGCAAACGGCTTGGCATATACTGCAGAGGTGCCCACAACTGGACGAGAAAAGGAAGCATATGTGGCCAGAGTCGATACATGTACAGACCAAGCTATATGGACGGATAGAGGAATCTAGGAGGATCACATCGTTCATGACAGAATCTGGACTGGCGTTGTAGACGGTGAACATGGCTCAGACAAAAATATCTTGAACAACGTCACTTTAACTGTTGATAGTGTAACAGTGAATGCTTCCTCTTGGAAACATGTATGTTTGTTTAGAAAGTTTATATTTAGTTGCATTCCAAAGCATTTAACCTATTCAATCACATAATGGTATGTGTTGACGTATCTAAGTGCAGCAGTTTACCATTGTCTTCCATTAAAGATAGTTCTAAGATCTTCAAAGGCATCTACTGGAGTTATCACATTCAAATGAATGAAATTATAATGCTTTTGTAACACAGGACGCTATTTATTGTACATATATGTCTAGTTTTGTTTTTCAAACGCCTTTATCCATATACATGCGTTGGGTTACTTTCTGAGGTACACATTCGTTGATCGACATATTTTAATATGTACATGATACGTAATCGTTTCTCTGCTCCATATTGCCATTTGATGTCTTGCGATGCCATGAAACCAAATTCAATCAATCAATCACGAAGCTGGCACGTTTGGCGTTTAAAAATGCCCCCATTGATTTTTAGATCCATGATAATAGCCTTTTGGTACAACGGTATGTTCCTTTCGCGTATGTCCACATGGCGGAGGTGGATTTGCAGGTTTATAAAATACTAGTAATAGTATCATATGAAGACTCAATGTAGTTGTGAATCAACCGCTTCTATATAAAGACTAAAATCAGCTGTGCGACAAGACTTAACAAATTGACGAATCAGAAGATTCAGTTTATAGCAGTAATCTATATGTGGCTGATGGCACATGTTTAATCTACCCGTCAGATGACAATGTATATGTAGCATTTTGGCCTAATAGAAATAATGTGTTTCTTGCTTGTTTCTGATGCACGCATTTTAGTTTGCAAATGTAATGACTGCCAATGAAGGGATGAGCTCTGCCACTATTCGAGATACCACAGTTAGTGAGTGCTGGTGTCACCTTTTACAGTCTAGCCCATCTCCAGACACACATTGCAGCGTATACACGTAATTATGTTCAGTATACACTGCACCAAGTGAAGCAAGGGCCTTACCGTTTCTATCTGCGGACATTGCTATTGAAGTTTCTTTTCAAACATGAAGACGGGCTGATCGACTACCATACCTTGTGACTGGTCTTGGTTTATGTTGTTATATGGCTTTATCGTTTATGGAGGACTTCAAATCCTTGCCAAATTATTGAAGAACGGTTAGATGACTAAATGAACTGAGACAACATGTATGTCATGGGTTTTAAAGTATTTGTGCTATACTGGCAAAGCAAACAGTCCATAAAGGACCCATTTAAACACCAAGATTTGTACATCTTTCGACAGCATGTGCCCTTCGCTTATCTGGAGAATTGCCACATGAAAGAGTATGCTGGCTGTATGTCCTCAAGGCATGACCATGAACAGCCACATTACCATATTGATGCTTTAATGACAAATCTGTTAGTATAATATGTTATTTTAACATGCAGTTATGTGACAGTAATATATGTCGACACTGTTTTTCATTTTATCAATACCATATAGTGACAATTGATTAGAATTGGATAATTTGACATATCCAACACCGTCTAAAGGCAATTTCAATGTCAGCAATGAATTTATTGACCACAAATTAGCTAGAAATCATGTATCACACCTAGTTCCAAGACAAAAATATTTTCGGGTATTTTCAAAATGGCCGACAAATTGGCCGACGGCAGACATCTTGGATTTTTAGAAGTTTTGATTTTCATTTTCCCGATGGTTTTATGCAATTCCCATACACAAAAGGAAAAATTAGCATCGTGATTTGAAGAGAAATTCACGTATCATGTCTACTAATAAGTTTATATACTGGGAAATAAGAAGCTGGAATTCAGTATTCAGGGGGAGATAATCAATGCTAATTTTCCGAGTCATGCGGCGGCCGTTTAACTTCAAACAAGTGCCATTCTGTAGAGAATACTTGCACCTTTAACATGATATAGGTCTCATAAATTCCGGCTATTTGGGGACCTAGGGTACAGTCAGTCCTGAAACTAGTTGGCATGCTTTCCGTTTATAAGAATTAACATTGAACGTTGGTGGGTGGGGCAAGTAAAATGACTGTAGAAAAAATTCTGACCACTTTTGAAATTGGCATCCGCATAAAATCTTCATAAAAATGCATGACGAATTCGGAAATATAACTGAAAATTTTCTGCATCACCACTTGCAAAATTTTTTTTTCACTGACCTGGGCGCCCTTACTACTAACAGTGACATTAACCCACATCTTGTAGCAATATTGTCTGTATAGAACCTGCCGTTTGCAAAATAAGTAAAAATTCAAATTTGTACAGTTTTGAAGTAAAGAAACCTAAAGACATGTATATTACGCTGATCTGAATCCAAAACGGTTTGCAAAACCATTCAGGTCGCGCTCGACTAGATAAGGATTACGTTTATACAAGTTCGATGCCTCCTCCTTACAACGGCCCTCCCAACATCGACTCCCTCCTTACAACGACCATTGTCGCAGTTCCCTGAACCGGACAATTATGTCTAACGATTCTACTGCTGTAATATCGTCTACTCTAAGTTATCGTCTGCCGTTTTTCATATTGGACATTTTGACAGAAAATGCATAATGACGAGTGATAAACAGCTTGAATCCAGATCAGACTGATCTCGATTCAATCTGTTTTCAAATGTTAACTAATTTCCCTCTCTATAACGACTCCCTCCGACCAACGCACACACGTTTTGTCTCCCATTGGGTGTCGTTGTAGAGAGGAGCACTGTTATAACAAATACAAGTTTGCGAAATAATTCTTTGATTTTGTTTCAGTAGCCACCGGCGTCAATCATCTACACTCAACTAATACTTTACTTCTAAATAATAGTGTATGTTGAACTGCTGTTAAAAATCATTTCAATAAAGTTATTCGAAAAAAAGAACAATGATTTTGTTGTTTGAGCAAAGAATCTTGAGGCGATGCACCGTTTGAACCGTAACCATCGTCTAAACTTTCAAGCGATGTACCAACTTGAAATACGTTCAGGGGATTATAATAATCACCTAAAACAATAAAAGAAGATAAATGATATTGGTCTCCTATATTAAGCAGTTTCATATATTTAAAAGCTCAACCCTTCTTTGAATAATGGCCATTTAAACACCTATTTTAACTTTTAGTGTATATACAGTCAAACTGCAAAAGTTTTAATTTTCAAATGCGGATATGTTCGACTTATCAAATTTCGACAGTATGTCCTTTTTCGGATTTGATGGTCATTTGCAACTAGATGGACTGTACATCAGGTCATTCAGAAGATACATGTACTGGTTTTACAGTCTAAGATTAAGATAGAAAGAAGGAACTTTCTTGTTTTCTTTTGCTTCGACAATTTACCTGTGAATAGCACATTGTCCAAATCAAACACTGTATACCCTCTATCAGAGATCCTGTAGGAGCCCCTGTTTAGAGTCTACATTGTTGTTCATTTTACAATATACTATAAAAAATAACGCTTGATAGTCATAAATAGAAGATACATGTATCTAGTTGGAAGCTGGAATTGCCCTTTTGATATTTCAGGATTCAATAGGTTACAGTGGAGAAAATGTTATTCTTTCCCAATAAACGCGTTTACGCTAAAACTATTATTTCCACTGCAAACAGTTTGGAGCCAGATCAGACGCCGGGTAACCCGGCGTCTGATCAGGCTCCAAACTGTTTGCCAATCAGCTAAATATCAATATTCAGAGTTGTCAAAAAGTTGTTGTTTTATACATTTTAGTGTATTGCGTTTGCGTTTCGTTTGCGTTTAACTCATTATCCACTGAAACCTCCAACGGACAATTCCAGTTTACAATAAAGACTGGTCCATTTTAGACTATTTAGGGTTGTTTTTTATACTATATTGCAATATGACAAACAGTTAAGTCCCTGATTAGAGAGTTCCTGCAGGAGCCCTCTAATCAGGGAATTCACTGTTTGCATTAGACTAGTGTACTCTTAACAGGTACTCATTTGGTAGAGGACGCATATATACGTCACTAGGGATCAATGAGTTAAACGGGAAAGAATAACAGATTCTCCACTGTATGTTGTTTTATTGGATTATCGATGAACAAAGTCTAGACTTTGTTATGTACTTTTATCATAAGTAAAAATGCTTACCTTCCTTTTACAACAACCATGCTTTCAGATTTCGAACAATAATAGATATTGTTCCAACCGTGAGTACTTATTTCACGCGGGAGCGTTATTTCGCCATAACGATAGTACAGTAAAACCCATTCCCTGCAATTATATCGTTTGCTTGTATTTCTCAAGATAACACTTTCATGATCAACTTTATCGTGAGAATTTTACCACTTCACAGTCATATTATCGTCTGCTTCAATATTGTTGTCTGCAATATCGTTTCAAAGTTAGAGTTAAGACAGTACAACTAACGTAATCTCATAAAAAAGTGGAAAACAGTTTTGTCCTGATCAGACGCCGCATTTCGCAGCGTCTGATCAGGATCAAAACTGTTTGCAAATACACTTTACATGTATGACGTCATTCAGAGTGAAAGGGTTAGGTTTCGGGGTTTTGACAAAGAAAACATCGATTTAAGTAAAAACAGTTTCGATACTGATCAGACGCCGAGTTACTCGTCTTTGCATGGATTACAACTGTTTGCAATTGTGAGTGCAATTGTAATAAGGCAGCGAAGGGGTTAAACCCTTTACTGGCTTACCTAAAGTACAATAGCTATTTGCAAACAGTTTTGAGCCTAATCAGGCGCCGCGTTCAGGATCAAACCTGATTGACACTCATTTCAATATACATGTAGCTAAAGTCAAAATACTGAAATTTAGGATTTCAAAAATAAAAAGAAGATGACAATTTTTAAAAGCTGATGACGCGATGGCAGTAAAGGGGTTAAACAGACATAGACATTATGTGTACATATTTTTCTTATCAATAAACATAATACTTATCGTATTCAAATCTCGCCTTCTCCAAATGCAAATATTGTCTGCATTTTGTAAGAAGAACAATTTTTAAAACAATTTTTTAACTATATAGACAATTAAGATTGCCAAACAGTTTGGGTCCAGATCAGACGCCGAGTAACTCGGCGTCTGATCTGGTTCCAAACTGTTTGCAAATGCAAGTAAGGTTAAGTTGTGCATCGTAATGGTTAAAAGCACCATCTATACCAGATGTGACTAATGATAACTTAAAAAGTTAAAATCTACAAATGTAATAATAACATATATATTCTCACCTATGTTAAGCTATCTGCGGAATGTAACAATTTCACATTATCAAAAGTAATAGTTAAAACGATATTGTTGCCTAGCATCCATTTTAACACTTTTCCCGCCAAATTGTCGTCTGTATCTGAAATTGTTATCTGCAAAATTTCTCAAATTTTCGTAATTTTGTAATTCATCAAATAAACACTTCGTTGGGATATGGGTTAAAAGATTTGAACCTGATCAGATACCCGGTCAACACATATTAAGATACATAGTGTTTTAAAAGAGGAGTTAATTTGTGCTTAGTATAATAAGGGTGCACTTTAATCTTTTTTAAAATCAAAATCTATCTATGGTTTGACACGAACATTTTGATTTTCTGGTTTAAGTGACTGTAAACAGTGTCTGGCTTTAATGTTTTGGGTATTAAAACTTGCAAAAGTCATTCGTTCGACACTTGTGTGATTCAATATTACCCTGATGTTCGTAATCTTAAAGATTTACGATAATGAACGGATGGTATATATTTAAAATATGATGTTAACCCTTATCTCGGTAAAGCAACTTGATTTGCTTTTCAAAACAGTTTGGATACAGATAAGCCGCCACGTAAACTGTGCGTTTGAACTTCATTCAAACTTTTTAAGATTCGTGGTTATTCGTTAAATAAAACAACCTTAAATCTAAATATGAATTAGTGTAGAAGACAGTTTTTAAGTTGAAGATAAGAACGCCATTTATACATGTTGGTGTAGATAGCTGAACTTTTCAAATTGTTTTACGGTCCGTTACGAAGCTAATACATTTGTGTATCAAGGGCCCGTTTCATAAAACTTCTTACGACAAAAACGGTCGTAAGTCAAAACTTTAAAAACATTTAATTTCTGATTTCTCTGTATATCATGTCTTGTGACATCTCTTTAGAGTTGTCTTGAAAAGACGATTCTAAAGAGATGTCACAAGATAGGATTAGAAATAAATAATGATTGAGACTTTTATAATCTGACTTACGACAACATTAATTTTGTCGAACGAAGTTGTACATGTATGATACGGGCCCAGGGTAGCTAGTGGAGAAAATGTTATTTTTCTCGTTTGAAAGAACATAAACATAAAAGTAGTGCAATAAAACGTAGAACACGATTTAATTAGGAACACTTGGACGATTCATTTCTATCTGAGTGGCAACTAGTATGGAGCCTGATCAAACGCCTGGTACCCGGTGTCTGATCGGGTTCAATACTGTTTGTTACTTAGACAAAATAGAGCGTCAGAATTGTTTTTAAAAAGGTGTCATTTCCTGCAATATTGTTTAATTTCATATGAAATGTTCTACTGTAAGGACAGATAACTAAATATCTCTAGATCACCCTTGTACATATATACGCCTACAGTGGAGAAAACGTTTTTCTTTCCCAATAAAGGCGTTTACACTAAATCTATTATTTCCATTGCAAACAGTGTGGAGCCAGATCAGACGCCGGGTAACCCGACGTCTGATCATGCTCCAAACTGCTTGCCACTCATTTTAAGATAAATAGGTGGACGTTTCCAAAAGTTGCTTTTTCTATATTTTAGTGCACTGCGTTTGCGTTTCGTTTGCGTTTAAACGGGAAAGAATAACGTTTTCTGCACGGTACATGTATCTATATCTGTTTCAGCATGCGCATGGAAAGAGTTCACAGCAATACTCAGGCATTAATTGGTTACAATACATTTGATATCAGTTGTAGCAAGATTTGACCATCACAATTCTACAAATATTTATGTATTTATTTATCTATATGTTCCTTAAAGCTTCAGTGCGTTACTACGGTACCATAGCCTTTTTGGTTTGCAACGGTTACTGCATCGACCAAGAAAGTAGAAACAAAAATAACTAGTACAGTGCTCCCTCTCTACAACGGCCCTATCAACAACGACTCCCTCCTTACAACGACCCTTGCCGCTGTTCCCAAAACAATATAGTTATATGCCTAACACTTTCACTTTTGCAATATCGTCTGCTTAAAACTGTCGTCTACTGTTTTTCTCAAAGTTACATAATATACATTTTGACAGAAAAAACTTAATGACGAGTGACAAATAGCTTGAATCCAGATCAGACGCCGCGTAACGCGGCGTCTGATCTGGATTCAAGCTGTTTGCAAATGTAAACCAATTTCCCTCCCTGTAACGACTCCCTCCGAACAACGAACACAATGTTTGTATCCCATTGGGTGTCGTTGTAGAGAGGGAACGCTGCAGTACATTTTGTATTCACAAAATCGATGAGGTAATCCAATTTGTCCCCCCCCCCACACACACACTTAAAAAATCTAAAATATACATGATTATATAGGTAAAAAAATAATATCAAACATGTTTCCTTGAAACCTGTGTTCTGAGTGAGCATGAGTACAACAAAGCGTTTATTATGTTGGAAAGTATGTAACCTGGTTTTGGATCAACATAGCCACCTGTATCGTATTGTATGACATTGTATCGATCATACATATAACATTTACAATTGCCCCATTCAAATCCATTGGAAAAATCCCGTTCAATTCGTGTAAACGCATTTTTTCGAGAGGGCGGGATGTGTGATAAGTTTCCAAGAAGAGGCGGGGCATATGCATTTGTCATCCGCGAATTAATCTTAAAAGTTTGGAAATTAAACAGCAAACATTTGGCGGATTTTTCAAAAAAGTGTTCTTAACCGATCTATGCCTTCCTATTAGCGGCACATTGATTCCCGACTAAAATTCTTTTTTATTAATGAGATAAATTGCAAGAAAATTGATATACCTTGTAAACACCAACTATCTGCATTTCTTTATGACAATAAAAATCGATATATTTATCCTACTCTAAAAATGACGTCACTTCCAAATGACGTCAAATCGGCATTTTTAACTGTCAAGTTGTTTTCCTAAGAATGTAAACAATGGAACTTATTTGTTTGCTTTCGAATGTACACAGCTTCAGTAATTCGTCCATGGCTGTTACTTATAGGGTAAACATTATTCGTATTATCAACCTCTAATATGGATTAAACATACATGCGTACTAACAAAATGTTAATTTAATATTAGATATTACAGCAAATATATTGTAAATATGAGAAATAAACTGAATTCTTTCGGCGTTCAAGCGAAATAAACGACAGAAAATTGTCGGCAAATTTGCCGATAATTTTCTGTCGTTTTTTTCGCTTGAACGCCGAAAAACTTCAGTTCATTTCTTAAATAACACATGTAGGTGTCCGTTCGAATTGTGTTTGAGTCGTGGTCTGGTTTGGACTAGTAACACATGGGTCGTTGGTCGGAGTCCCCGCTGTACCAGATGAAATTATTAATGGTCTTTAGGATGAGACTTTAAACGGAGTTCCATGTTTCAGTACAATAGACCGGGCATGTAAAAGAACCAGTGGTTCCATCTGTATCCTTGCACCTCCCCCAAAATCTAAAATGACTAACCTCTGCTGGGAGCGTCCCTACAATAATATAGTGTACTAATAATGTAGGTAAATGTTGATCTGAAGGGAGGTCAATCCCACCTACCTGCCGCTTGAATTCCAGTGGTAGAACAACCGGACTGGGGAACATTTGCTTCTATTGCAGGACGCATTACGATTATACAGTACAGAATGTCTCCGTTGCATGACACCATGCTGAGATTAAAACGACATCTTTACACTAAAGCTTCAGATATGTTGTCCCTTTTCACAGGAATAAGGACAGAGAGTACAGAAATGGTGGCTTAATTCAGGCCATGCATTGACCCTTTCACTGTCAATGACGCCTAAAGGCGCATTTGTAAACAGTTGGATCTTGAAAAGACGACTCCAAAGAGATGTCACAAGACAGGATTAGATGGAGAAATAAATAATGATTGAGACTTTTTGACGTCTGATCAGGACCCAAGGTATGATCATACATATATAAACATAAACATATGTCAGGTATATTATTATTATTATACCCGAAGTTATATAGCGCTCTTTTCACACGGGATTTGAGCGTTCAAAAGCGCTTCACATGAAATTATATAAATGTACCTACAAAGCGAGAAAAGACAAATAACTGTATTCGCAACAAACATGATACATTATGGAGGTACATGGAAACATGGAAATTCTTTCAATATTATTGCCAATATTATAAAAGTTGTTATAATTAGTTTTGTAAATCAACTTCAAAATGATTCAAACAATTAAAAGACGAATGGTATGATTAAAAATAGTGATTTTTGATGTTTTAGTGTAGAGCCGAAGAGCAGTTCACATATCGTAAAACGAAATGTTTAAACGATACTCGCCGTGTTGTTTGGTTGAGTTTTGCATAATCCATTGCTGAGTTACACCCTTAATTTATAAAAAAATAAAGATAAAAACTGTCCAAGAATTATACCACAGGCCATCAGCCAACTGCTTTCAAAGGGATTGGGCAATCCCTACCATAAAGATCCACCAGACAGGCACAAAGTAAACGGTACAACTCCAGAACTCCCATTTAGACCCACAACATCTACAGCAAGAACACAGTCCAGAAGTAGCAGTCATCGATTTCCTACTTTCTTCTAATCACAGATATTAAAGAAGTGTGTTTTCAGACGTTTTTTGAAGGATGCAACTGAGCTCGCATCTCTGATGTCTGATGGTAGACTGTTCCAGAGCTTTGGTGCTGCATGCATAAAACTTCCATCTCCAAACTTCACCAAAAGACTTCTCGGCACAACCAGCGATACTGATTTACTCGTAGACCGCAACTTTCTTCGAGGTTTATACACGTCCAGCATACTAACAATGTACCTTGGAGAATCATTGCACATGGCTTTGTATGTGAGTGTCAGAATCTGTGTTGAACTGGAAGCCAGTGAAGCTCCTTCAAGACTGGAGTGATGTGACTGTACTAAGAAGGCCTGGTAATGATGCGGGCTGCTGTATTTTGCACACGCTGAAGATTTCGTAGTGAGGTATACCGCCTTAAATCTTACGACATTGCAGACAACAATATTGAAGCAGACGACACTATGGCGGTAAACTCTTACAATAAATTTGACCATGAAATGGTAAAACAGCATTTACAGCAACCTGTCGTAATTGATAAACATGTAACTTAATTACCACTTAATTGAGTGGTCGCTGAAGACATTAATATCGAGCATGACTTTGCCAAATTGGAAATACTATCTTTAATCTTACAGGGGTTTTAAAGTGATGCTCATATTGATATGATGAAATTCATTTCATCGAAATTAATGTTCATCCTCCACGTTTAATCTGCTGAATGGTACAGTGGAGAAAACGTTATTCTTTCCCAATAAACGCGTTTACGCTAAATCTATTATTTCCATTGCAAACAGTTTGGAGCCAGATCAGACGCCGGGTAACCCGGCGTCTGATCAGGCTCCAAACTGTTTGCCACCAAGATAAACATGGATTATCAGAATTGTCCAAAAGTTGTACTTTTCTACGTTTTAGTGCTTTGCGTTTGCGTACGTTTGCGTTTAAACGGGAAAGAATAACAGATTCTCCACTGTACTAGAGAATATGTAATAGATGTTTCAATCAGTTTAGATCCAGATGCAACGCCGAGTTACTCGGCGTTGCATCTGAATCCAAACTGTTTGATATCTAGAATATATTATTATAAAGAAAATGCTGATAAATCATTTTGAGAATTATTGCAGACGACATTTTTTTCAGACGACAGTTACACACCATGCTTAAACTTAAAATAGTTACATTACATATTTCATATCCAACAGATCTAAAGGTTATCTGTTTTGTACCATTTCGTCATTTATTAAATTAATCGTTTCATTTAATCACATTTATTTTACGCAAGACTGCAATATCGTTTTATTAAATCTGGGAGAGCTACTAAAATTGAAATTGCTATTGTTGAAAGGGTCTATTTTTAGCCTTAACAATGAGACAGAACTAGAAACGTTTAATAGTTTGGATCCAGATCAGGCTCCGAGTGACTCGGCTTTAGTTGGCATTTGATCAATATCTAAACCGTTTTACATTAAATTTCCTGAGTCAAAATGCCAGTAAATATGAATTTGATAGTCATTTAAACAGGAAATTTGAAGATACAAGATGACAATGAAATCGTTGTGATACTAGAGCAATTTTCAGAACAATATATCATTTTTAACTAGTGCATTTTTTCACTCTTCTCTATTAATGTGTGTTAGTTTTATATTGTCTGTTTATTTCTTTGTAATCTGGGAAATCTCCCTGAAACTGGAAGTCGCTGGAAACCGAACATAATTGTTCGACCCGCAAGGAATTGATACTTGCTCGTCAATATTTCAGATAGGTTGCATTAAGAGATCGAAGAACATGTGACTGTTAAAGGCAAGATATTACAAATGCATCAATCCCTTTAACCCTTCCCCCCCATAAATACGCCCTTTTACGCCTATAATTTATTCCTCCACCGACGATTATACAGTCATAAATATGTATTTCTATATTCTGGAAGATGGTAGCTTAACTCATTAACCCCTGAAACTGGGGTAATGGGTTAAAGGGAGTACTTCACATTTGAAACACTGCGTCAAGCCTCTACCCATCTTAACCTTTCACACTATAAGTATGCATTTTTACGTCTTTAATTGATACCCCCACTGACGAAAATGTTCCAATTTACACAGTCATAAATATGCACCATAGCAGGCTGAGAGTAAAGTCCAAAGGTTCATTCTGCTTTAATTTGCTTTATGTGGTTTTCTGTCTTCAAAACTAGAAACAGGCTATAGGGTTATGGGTTGAACTTATTTTTCTGCAGCAAGTTTCATAGAACAGATAGCTGCTATAATTCATTATATATTTTTGTGTTCAAGACATGCACCGAGAATACGAAATACTTTAGATATAGACGAGACGCCAGCTTCTGATATGGAATAAAATATTTTGCATAAGATATCACAAGTTCACACTCTGCACGATCTAGCGTTTAGATTATATAGCGTCGATACATGTGCACTCGGTAGCTGCTTTATTGATGTTTTAGAAATATTGCATATGTATTGTATATCAGCACCGGTGACTTGAATTTGTAGGTCAAATTTAATCAAATTAATTCTATTAAATAAGAAGTCGGTTACTTCATTGCTATGTGCAAGTTGTTTCCACAGAAATTGGCACATATTAGCACGACTCCTGATAAATTTATAAGCCAATTAATCTTGCACAACAGGTGTAAGGAACACTTTGGTAAGGTACATGTAACAGAAATATTGCAGGTACGTTTCTTTCATTTTTATACCGGTATGATATGACAGTGTGTAGTAGCCGTGTGTTTACATCTGAAATTCTGCCATTTATATTGGTATATGATATTAAAATGGAATTGTCGGTTTTGTTAGATTTAACTGATATTCATTAAAGAAAGTGCAATAGAAAGTGAAACAATACCGAAAGTACAAGATACATGTACATGTAAAACGTATACATGACTTGTAAGAACACTCTGATCTGGGCCTTCATTGATACCTAGGACAAGTTTACAAGTACTATTCACAGGAATACTATTTGAAATATGAGCGTTTACGTGTCACTAGGACTAAATTGACCAAACTCTTTTATCACAATGAACCCTGGCGACGAGTTTAATCGTCCTTTACAAACGGCGTACAAACGGCGTGCCTATGAAGAGTAGAAAAGTCCTCCGCAAACAATGTAGACGAAGGTCAGAGGGATCCTTAAGGAGCTCCACTGTTTGACACTTTATACCGTTATACTATATCTTTATACCGTTATACTATATAATTGTTAAAACCTTCCCTAAATATGAGTAAAAATGTTCTTATAACACTACTTTTAAAATTTTCTTACTTTGACAGTTTCGGTGACTGCTGTCACCTTTCTCAAAAATCCAACTGATTCCGTGGATCATCGGCTGTTTCCGTCAGCGCACTTGCTGACGAAAACCGGGTCCCAGACGTGAGAGAGCTTATATGCCCCCTCGTCCCTCTTCATGGTGGACTTTTGTTTTCTTATCTGGATGGCCTCCTTCATCTGCCGAGCGCGAAGGTCAGACTCCCTATCCACTATCTTAGTGCCCTCCCAGTCAATAATATGATTAGACTGTACAAAATGGTCCATTATACCGCTTTTGTTGTACTCTGTCAGAGAAGCATTTCTTTCAGATCTAGCTTTTCTTTCAGATTCAGCAAGGGCGCTGACGGAAACAGCCGATGATCCACGGAATCAGTTGGATTTTTGAGAAAGGTGACAGCAGTCACCGAAACTGTCAAAGTAGGAAAAATTTAATAGTAGTGTTATAAGAACTTCTTTGTTTTACTCATATGGACTTACCTACTAAATGATCTCTTTCAAGGACTTCCCTAAATATGCAAAACAATTGACTAGAACAAATGTGAAACTCGAATTGTCCATTTGAAGTCTCTCTCTGGTGATTATTAAGTTACATGTAAACGTTATCATTATTTGTACAGTGGAGAAGAGGTTACATGTATTCTTTCCCAATAAACGCGTTTACTCTAAATCAATTAAAATCATTGCTAACTGTTTGGAGCCAGGTCAGACGCCGGGTAACCCGGCGTCTGACCAGGTTCAAAATTGTTTGCAAATCAGGTGGAAAAGGTAATTTTCAAACAGTTGTCATTGTTCTAGATTGTATTGCAATGCGTTTACGTTTCGTTTGCGCTAACATGGGACACAATACAGTGGAGAATCTGTTATTCTTTCCCAATAAACGCGTTTACGCTAAAACTATTATTTACAATACAAACAGTTTTGAGCCAGATCAGACGCCGGGTAACCCGGCGTCTGATCAGGCTCCAAACTGTTTGCCACCATGATAAACATGAATTATCAGAATTGTCAAAAAATTGTACTTTTCTACGTTTTAGTGTTTTGCGTTTGCGTACGTTTGCGTTTAAACGGGAAAGAATAACAGATTCTCCACTGTAACATCTATCTACTGTAAATATGCCGTCTGCAGCAGTTCTCAAAGTACATTGTACACACACCTGTTTCTGCCTTCAAGATATGTAGTCCAGGACTAGGCCTCTAGACCCGTTTGCAAAATGGTGTTGAGAGAGTTTCTCACTTGATGTGAGTTAACGAGACCATAGACATCACAAATCACCGAGGTGCTTGTCTGCCACACTGTCACGTTTCCCATAATATCCAAATTCAATATGGCCGCCGCCAGCCATTTTGGAAAAGCTAACTTTTTTGTTTTTTGGAGAATAAATAAGTGTAATACCTCTAAATTGATTGTTTTTTGGTGTGCAACTCATTTCTGATGCCCTTTGTGCAATCTGGGGTGTCTTTGATTTGGAAAGGTCAAATTTCACATTAGTCAAATCCAATATGGCCACCGCCAACCATGTTGGAAAAGCTTTTTTCGTTGTTTTTTTAAGAAAAATCGAATATAATACTTCTAAATTGATTATTTTTTAGAATATAACTCATTTCTGATGCCCTTTGTGCAATATGGGATGTCTTTGATTTGGAAAGATCTAGTTCCACGATAGCAAAATCCAATATGGCCGCCGCAAGCCATGTTAAAAAAGCTAACTTTTTTCCTTTTTTGGAGAATAAACCAATGTAATACCTCTCAATTGATAATGTTTGGGTGTTGAACTCATTTCTGATGCCTTTTTTTGCAATCTGGGATGTATTTGATTCGGAAAGGTCAAGTTTCACAATCGCCAAATCCAATATGGCCGCCGCAAGCCATGTTAAAAAAGCTAATTTTGTTTATTTTTTGGAGAATAAACCAATGTAATACCTCTCAATTGATAATGTTTGGGTGTTGAACTCATTTCTGAGGCCTTTTGTGCAATCTGGGATGTCTTTGATTTGGAAAGATCAAGTTCAACAATAGCCAAATCCAATATGGCCGCCGCAAGCCATGTTAAAAAAGTTAATTTTGTTTCTTTTTTGGAGAATAAACCAATGTAATACCTCTCAATTGATAATATTTGGGTGTTGAACTCATTTTTGAAGCCTTTTCTACTATCTGGGATGTTTTGATTCGGAAAGGTCAAGTTTCACAATAGCCAAATCCAATATGGCCGCCGCAAACCATGTTGAAAAAGCTAATTTTGTTGTTTTTTGGACAAAAATCAAATGCTATACTTCTAAATTGATTATTTTTTAGAGTAGAACTCATTTCTGATGCCCTTTGTGCAATCTAGGTTGTCTTTGCTTTGGAAAGATCAAGTTCCAAAAGAAGCAAAATCCAATATGGCCGCGGCAACCATGTTGAAAAAGCTATTTGTTTTCCTTTTTGGAGAATTATCAAATGTAATACCTCTAAATTAATAATATTTTGGTGTGGAACTTATTTCTGAGGCCCTTTGTGCAATATTGGGTGTTTTTGATTCAGAAAGGTCAAGTTCCACAATAGCAAAATCCAATATGGCAGCCGCAAACCACGGTAGAAAAGCTAATTTAAAAAAATAATAATTAAGAAAGATCAAATATACATGTATATCTTAATTGGTTATTGCTTGTGTTTAACTCATTTCCTCTCTGAGGTCCTTTGTTCAATATGGAGAGTCATTGGTTTGAAAAGGTCAAGTTCAATGTCTTTTTGATACATTAACGACCTTTGGCTTAGCTTGAACAGCAGTAGTCAGTATGTAAACAAGATGTAAGTAAATGGCAACTCTCTGACATTAGACAGAGAAAACACGACAGTGAGCGGGACTCAATCCTACGTCCTGAGGTAAGAGGCTTTTATCCTAACCACTAAGACTATCACAGGCCCATGGACAGATGGTAGGGCCGGGGCAGAATATATAACACCTTGTTCCACATGCATAGAAAGATACATCAATAAAGCATCAACAATTGATTAGATACACATGTAGTTCCAAAGTTATTTCGTGCCGGGTTTTCACAGGGTGAAGAAACTGAAGTGTCCAGTTTTCCATGACAAAATGTGTTGCAACAAGACTGCGCGTTCAATAAACGCTTATGCCCCCAGTGGCATCCTTGACAATATATTCTGAATCTTTTCTAAGTCCAAATTAGATCAAGGTCAGGGTCAAACTGAGCATTGGTGAGTTAGTAATGGTCCAAGGCAACAACTGTATAAGTATCAAAGCATTGTAGTCAGTTGTGTTGATGCTAGACGAAACGGTAAAATCTAGTTAACCAAGAAATAGCCTATTTAAAATTTTCTAAGTCTAAATTAGGTCAAGGTCAAGGTCAAAGTTTGGTGATGTTGGTGAGTTGGTAATGGTCCAAGGCAACAACTGTATAGGTATAAAAGCATTTGTAGTCAGTTGTGTTGATGCTAGACGAAACGGTAAAATCTAGTTAACCAAGAAATAGCCTATTTAAAATTTTCTAAGTCCAAATTAGGTCAAGGTCAAAATCAAAGTTTGGTGATATTGGTGGATAGGGAATGGTCCAAGGCAACACCTGTATAAGTATCAAAGCATTTGGGTAAGCGATGTTGATGCTAGACGAAACGGTAAAATCTACTTAACCTTGTTACGGACGGACACACGCACGCACGGACGGAAAGACGGACGGACGGACAGGACAATTACTATATGCCCCGCATCTGTCGATGCTGGGGGCATAAAAAGTACCTCTGCAGCACGGCAAAGACATCAACGAGTATCACACGTCTCTGTACACTAATACAATGTGAGCAGACTCTATGGTAAAGGCTTAAGGCACTTTTAGGGCAGCAGAGTACCAATGTACTCCTTACCACAAGGATCCGACACGATTGATTTTGAGGGGAATAATCGTCAGAAGGGATAAATAGAGAAAAGGGATACAACTGATTGTCAGTATATTCTCACCCTATCTCGACAAAACCGGGCATATCATGAATAGAAATTGATGAACCGACACTTGTGTTGCATGTCTGTCTTCAGTTTCTTCACCCTGTGAAAACCCGGCACGAAATGACTTTGAAACTACATGTGTATCTAATCAATTTGATGCTTTATTGATGTATCTTTCCATGCATGTGGAACAAGGTGTTATATATTCTGCCCCGGCCCTACCGTCTGTCCATGGGCCTGTGGTAGTCTTAGTGGTTAGGATAAAAGCCTCTTACCTCAGGACGTAGGATTGAGTCCCGCTCACTGTCGTGTTTTCTCTGTCTAATGTCAGAGAGTTGCCATTTACTTACATCTTGTTTACCTACTGACTACTGCTGTTCAAGCTAAGCCAAAGGTCGTTAATGTATCAAAAAGACATTGAACTTGACCTTTTCAAACCAATGACTCTCCATATTGAACAAAGGACCTCAGAGAGGAAATGAGTTAAACACAAGCAATAACCAATTAAGATATACATGTATTACATGTATATTTGATCTTTCTTAATTATTATTTTTTTAAATTAGCTTTTCTACCGTGGTTTGCGGCTGCCATATTGGATTTTGCTATTGTGGAACTTGACCTTTCTGAATCAAAAACACCCAATATTGCACAAAGGGCATCAGAAATAAGTTCCACACCAAAATATTATTAATTTAGAGGTATTACATTTGATAATTCTCCAAAAAAGAAAACAAATAGCTTTTTCAACATGGTTGCGGTGGCCATATTGGATTTTGCTTCTTTTGGAACTTGATCTTTCCAAAGCAAAGACACCCTAGATTGCACAAAGGGCATGAGAAATGAGTTCTACTCTAAAAAATAATCAATTTAGAAGTATAGCATTTGATTTTTGTCCAAAAAAACAACAAAATCAGCTTTTTCAACATGGTTTGCGGCGGCCATATTGGATTTGGCTATTGTGAAACTTGACCTTTCCGAATCAAAACATCCAAGATTGCACAAAAGGCCTCAGAAATGAGTTCAACACCCAAACATTATCAATTGAGAGGTATTACATTGGTTTATTCTCCAAAAAGGAAACAAAATTAGCTTTTTTAACATGGCTTGCGGCGGCCATATTGGATTTGGTTTTTGTGGAACTTGATCTTTCCAAATCAAAGACATCACAGATTGCACAAAAGGCATCAGAAATGAGTTCAACACCCAAAAATTATCAATTGAGAGGTATTACATTGGTTTATTCTCCAAAAAAGGAAAAAAGTTAGCTTTTTTAACATGGCTTGCGGCGGTCATATTGGATTTTGCTATCGTGGAACTAGATCTTTCCAAATCAAAGACATCCCAGATTACACAAAGGGCATCAGAAGTGAATTATACTCTAAAAAATAATCAATTTAGAAGTATTATATTTGATTTTTCTTCAAAAAAACAACGAAAAAAGCTTTTCCAACATGGTTGGCGGCGGCCATTTTGGATTTGGCTAATGTGAAATTTGACCTTTCCAAATCAAAGACACCCCAGATTGCACAAAGGGCATCAGAAATGAGTTGCACACCAAAAAAACAATCAATTTAGAGGTATTACACTTATTTATTCTCCAAAAAACAAAAAAGTTAGCTTTTCCAAAATGGCTGGCGGCGGCCATATTGGATTTGGATATTGTGGGAAACGTGACAGTGTGGCAGACAAGCACCTCGGTGATTTGTGATGTCTATGGTCTCGTTAACTCACATCAAGTGAGAAACTCTCTCAACACCATTTTGCAAACGGGTCTTCAGGGTAGGTACAGGACTAATGTTACCAAACGTGTGAATTGATTTGGATGAAACACTCACAGAGCGAAAAGTTATCACAAGTTCGCACATATCATTATATACAGTCGAACTTCGATATCTCGAACTCGGTTAAGTCGAACATACCCGTATTTCAAAGATAAAACGCGGCTAAGCCGCGTATTAACTTTGAAACACTGGTATGTTCGCCTAAACCGAGCTTGAAATGAGACAAATTCATGTTTCGAAATATCGGATATATCGGGTTAAGCGAATTCGAGATATCAAAGTTCGACTGTAGTTTTAAAACGCCAAAGCAAGAACAGCTTTGCACGGAATAGTTGCATATCAGGCACTAATGTGTTTAAGATAAGTTTCTATTTGTATATCATAGAATGTGACTTATGTCTTGTTATAGAATTGTATAGGTCATATAAGTTTATTAAGAATTCGTTTATTTGAAAATTGCTACCGCAGACCTTGGCACATATTATCACGACTACTGATAAATTGTAAGCTCATTTATCTTATTCAACAGGTGGTTATAGTGGAGAAGATCATTTCCGTTCAAATATAGCTTGGCGCAAAGCAATGCAATAAAATGGAGAAAATGAAAGCTGTTTAAAAGTGCTTACACTTTATTTCAATTTGAGTAGCCGTTTGGTGTATGACCATGAGCAAAACAGTATTTTAATTGCAAGGGACGTAGGGATCTGTCGTTAAAAAACAAGAAATATGTGAAAATTATGTACTATTGATAACATACTATATTGGATATGATGGTTTAAGAAAAAACAATTGTGATTGTATTTGCAACACTTTTGCAACACTGGAATAAAATTTAAAGACCATGATTTTCAAAATTAAAAAAGGAAATAGCCATGTGTTCCATTATGTTCCAATTCGATTAATCATGACACATTTTACCTGTACGAATTTACAGACACTTTAGCCCTTTCACTCTAAATGACGACATAAAGCACGTTTGCAAACAATTTTTTATCCTAATCAGACACCGCGTAACGCTTCATCCGATCAGTATCAAAAACTGTTTGCCACTTGTTTGTAAATTAAGTCATTTATACTGCCTTAAATCTAACTTTGAAACGATATTGCAAGCAGCGAAATTGAGACAGACGACAATGAAACGGTACAGGGATAACAAGCTTACAATTATCTGAGAGCGTTAAAAGAGTTAAAACAATGAAACAGCGATTTTTTAATAATGGATATATCTCCCAACCTGTAGAATAACATATTTTAGTCATTGTTAATACCCATTTCATACATGGAGCTGGGTTTGGGTCATTTAATTATCATAGAATGATTGTTATAGTTCGTCTCTTTAATATTACGTTTTAACTTGCCTTAACCTTTTCATGATCAAATTTATCGAGACGTTTTTACCCCTTTACCGCCATATTGTCGTCTGCTTCAAATATTGTTGTCTCCAATTATGTTTCAAAGTTGGATTTAAGGCAGTTTAACTGACGTGATTTCAAAATAGCGACAAAGAGTTTTGATCCTGATCAGACGCCGCGTTTATAACGCGGTGTCTGATCAGCATCAAAACTGTTTGCAAATGCGCTTAATGACGTCATTGAGAGTGAAAGGGTTAACACACTGAACCCTAGCGATACCCGCTGTTTACAAACAGTGTACATAGGAAGAGTATAATTATTGTTCTTTGCAAACAGTGAATATCCAGATCAGAAGGGTTCTAAAGGATCCCTCTGATCAGAGGCTGCACTGTTTGTGATTTTGTAATACATTGCAAAAAACAACCCTAAATAGCAGGAATTAGACTTGATACGTTGTTCTTAGTACTGTCTGATAACCAAACTTTTAGAACCTAGTTCGATACAGCATTTTGAACAAGGAGGATGAGTTTAGACTGCCTGTTTACAGCTCTAAAATAATGTTTGTTTTCTTGTGCCGTACTTCCTGGTAAATTATTAGTGAATTACCTAAGCGCAACAGGTGTAAGACAACGAAAATATCTAAATTGAAAATCCAAGCTCATCATTGTTATCTTCCTACCTTTGCCTAACAGAAAGAAACCAAATTATTATACCGAACTTTCGTAAACTATTTTAAATGATACACGGATAAAATTGTACTCATTTGACGTAGTCAGTTGTTTTGTTTGTTTAAATGAAATCGAAGAGGTAAACCTTTGTTTTTTATTATACATAGACGATAGGTTTAAAGCAGACGATATTTGTAGCCG
Organism: Gari tellinella; assembly: GCA_922989275.2. Taxonomy (NCBI): domain Eukaryota; kingdom Metazoa; phylum Mollusca; class Bivalvia; order Cardiida; family Psammobiidae; genus Gari; species Gari tellinella. The sequence goes on from OV277860.1 coordinate 56,498,309, forward strand.
TCTAAAAGATACACATGGCTTTCTGTAACCTGGCTTCGGAACCGAGCCAGATCTACCTCAAACTTGGCACCCAGTTAGTAAAATATCAATTTGTTAAGCATGCTCAATTTATGGTTCAATGAGATCGCCTATTTATGTATACTGGTTGTGGGGGATAAGATTTCTTAGATACATCAACAGGTTTTACGACCATCGTCTGGTACATTATAACCTATTTTATACAGCAATTTTCTTAATTTAGATTATTACAAGTTTGAAAAATGTTCAGTTTATGTCAATTTTAGGGCTTTGTTTCATAATTTAGAAAAGCAAGAGAAAAGTAGACAATGCAGATTCTGATCAGAGGCTACACTGTTATGTACTGGTTTCAAACATAGAAAGGGATAGATGCCTACACCTTTCGTTCACATAGAATTTTCTTTGCTTTTAATATTTACATGAATGTTAAATCATTCTTCAACCCTTTCACTGTCAATGACGCAAAAAGACGTCTTTGCAAAACAGTTCGGATCCCGACCAATAAACAGGCACATTCTGCTTTACTTGCAGGCTGCATGCATCTTTAAAACAATAATTATTTTCATCGAAACCAGTTAAAAATTAGATCAAACGCCGGGTAACCCGGCCATTTATAGTGTTGCAACACTGTTTGCTTTTCTTATTTAAAGAAACCGGCAACAATTTAAACATTATGTCATTTTTTACATTTTATTGCATTGTATTTGGATTTACAGTGGAGAATCTGATATTCTTTCCCAATAAACGCGTTTACGCTAAAACTATTATTTGCAGTGCAAACAGTTTGGAGCCTGATCAGACGCCGGGTAACCCGGCGTCTGATCAGGCTCCAAACTGTTTGCCACCAAGATAAACATGAAATATCAGAATTGTCCAAACATTGTTCTTTTCTACGTTTTAGCGCTTTGCGTTTGCGTACGTTTGCGTTTAAACGGGAAAGAATAACAGATTCTCCACTGCATGTTCGTTTAAACGAACAAAGCCGTCATCTTTACTAGAAAATAACGGGAAAAGTATTTCTGTTTTAAATGTACTAGAAAAAACGGAAAAATAGCTTTCTAACTGTTTTCAAATGTACTAGAAAATAATGGAAAAAAGTCTTTCTAACTATTTTTAAATGATCTAGAAAATAACCGAAATAAATATTTCTAACTGTTTTAAATGTACTAGAAAATAAAGGAAAATGTATTTCTAGCTATTTTTGAAATATACTAGAAAAAAACGGAAAAACGTTTTCCTAACTGTTTTTAAATGTTCTAGGAAATAACGGAAAAACGTCTTTCTAGCTGTTTTTAAATGTACTAGAAAATAACAGAAAAAACGTCTTTCTAACTGTTTTAAATGTACTAGAAAATAACAGAAAATGTCTTTCTTACTGTTTTCAAATGTACTAGAATATAACGGAAAAACCGTCTTTCTAACTGTTTTCAAATGTACTAGAAAATAAAGGAAAACGTCTTTCTAACGATTTTCAAATGTACTAGGAAATAAGGGAAAAACGTTTTCCTTACTGTTCAAATGTACTAGAAAATAACAAGTAACTCCATATATTATAATTAAGCACGAGTTTGAAGAATAGCATTACATGTACGTATATTCAATCAATAAAAATATACATGGAGCACCAATTCGACACTTTTACATATTGTTGCGTTTTCTACATACAGTGGAGAATGTGTTATTCTTTCCCAATAAACGCGTTTACGCTAAAACTATTATTTGCAGTGCAAACAGTTTGGAGCCAGATCAGACGCCGGGTAACCCGGCGTCTGATCAGGCTCCAAACTGTTTGCCACCAAGATAAACATGAAATATCAGAATTGTCCAAAAGTTGTTCTTTTCTACGTTTTAGTGATTTGCGTTTGGGTACGTTTGTGTTTAAACGGGAAAGAATAACAGATTCTCCACTGTATATGTTCATACGCCTTGTTTCTGTTGCATGATCATGCAAAGATATTCTGACTTTTATCAATGATATCATATTACATGGCGTCTGATCTGGCTCCAAACCGTTTGTAACGGAAATTTAAGTTTATTCGAAGAAACAAAATACATATTCATCATTGTTACGTTTGCTTGAACATTTATAAACATAGAAAAGCAATGCCATAATGACACCGTCAATCTTTAGTTCGTAAAGAACGAAACTGTGAAACGTAATGAAACTAGTTAGGATAATTATGTGACGCTGTGTAACTTATTTGGACTCAAAATGACAGAACACTACAAAGTTCCGACGTCGATGTACAGGACGTCTGGTCTGGCTCCAAACAGGCTCCAAACTGTCTGCCATTCAAGATATTTTTAACTTGTTATCAATGATAAATCCTGTCAATTTCAACATTTTATTGTTCTGTCAATTTCAACATTTTATTGCACCGTTTCGTCTAATCGGGTAAGGGTGACGTGTTTTGCACTGAATATGTAAATTCATATATTGTTTCGTTTATAAATAATGAACGGAATTGTCGATAATGTTTAAACTGAAACTATATGCATATTCCGCATTATTCGGTAAGCTATTTTCATCTTCCGGAAAAATGGATAATTCCCCACATCAGATTATATGTTTATGGTCAGACAGAAAATAAAATTAGATCTTTTAGCTTTAAACGAAGTTAAATTGTATATACAACACTATAAACTGGGGAACTCGTTTTATTTACCATTCAAGCAAATTGAAAGCAAAGAGAAACAAACCAATCGTTTCCTCAAGCATTTTCAAACAATATCCGTCCTAAATTTTGGACTGGATTAGACAACAAGCGGAGATCTTTGGGGTTTCATCTGGTTCCAAATTGTTCGAAAAAGTCAGCCGTATTAAATGTTCATTTTGTTTAGTTGGACATAGAAATACTTACCTGTCGTGATATCACCTTTACAAGAATATTTCCAAAGCAATGAACGCGATAACGTCGCAAATCATGACGTTGACGTCATCTTTTTTTTTAAAAATATATCAAACCACCCATCGCGTTAAAACGTCCAGAAATTTAAAAAAAAAAATCGACATATCGACTAAAAAACAATTGAATTCGACAGTTTAAATAATGCTCTTTCAGAAAGTGAGAAAATTCAATTTCCGATAAATTTGTCACTGATACCAGTTTTGTCGTGGAACGGCGGGCCCATATATATAAGCTTAATATAATATATTGTTTAATGCAAAGTAAAAGCGAATCTCAAAAAGAACACATCACCAACACACAAGTGCGGTCTGAAATAACACAAGCTACCGGGTCACACATATATCTACTGACAAAGAAACGGACAATTGGCTATGGTTAAAACAGACCACATACAAAACGGCCCAAATATGGAACAAAACGGACTACTTTAGGATAAAACGGCCCATACTTTTAGGACAGAACGGACCATGTAGGGACACAACGAACCATGTATATTTTTAAAAGTATTGTTGACAATACTGAAAAGGAGGAAACTGCAATATTATGATCATGTTATAGGCCGGTTGTATTCAACTGGCAGGAGGGAGCTAACCTTTGGCAAAGATAAACTAATTTACTTTTGATTTAAGGTTTTTTTTAATGTTGAAGACTTTAACAATACATCGCGCTATCTAGATGATATTTTTAATATAGACAACCCATTTTTTGATACGTTGTTTCCTTTTATTTACCCAAAAGAACTACGCCTTAATAAAACAAATGAGTCAAATTTGTCGGCACCATTTTTAGATTTAGATCTTTTAATAAATAACGGAATTGTTTCTTCTAAGATTTACGATAAACGAGATGATTTTGATTTTAGTATTGTAAATTATCCTCATCTAGATGGCGATGTTTCCCGTTCTACATCTTACGGGGTTTATATCTCACAACTTATTCGTTTTGCTAGGACCTGTACCTCGGTTGAGGACTTCCACATTCGTAATAAAACTATTACTGAAAAGTTTCTTAAACAGGGATACAGATTTCATAAACTTCGTAAAACATTTTCTAAATTCTTTTATAGAAATCGTCCTCTCATTAACAAGTATAAATGTAACTTAAAGTCTTTTCTGCGGCAAGGTATTTCACAACCGGAGTTTTATGGTGATGTTATTTACAAACTTCGTAAGATTCTTGGACATATTCATTATCAAAACCTGTTTGTGAAACGTGTTAGATTTTTCCTCAAAAAAGATTATGATCCAACTATATTGCTGCGCACTTCACGTTTGGTTATCGATCAATCTACAATTGATAACCATGTTTTCCTCTTTGGTTGTGCGACGACAGACAGGGCTTAGCACTACATGATGATGTATCTCAAAAGCCGTCCTTAACCGGGAGAGTTATGTCGGATTTTCGTGCTTTGTTTGTTTTTTCCCTCCCTCTCTGTCGTACCCTGAACCCATCCATGTCTTACAGTTACTCGTGACTACAGACTAGTCGCTTGAGTACAATTTGACCGTTGCCACAGTGGGTTATTTTTAGCACGGGCTTGAATGTTAAATTCTTTCCCGTGTTACTAATAATCTTGTCATAGATTTTTTGTTAGATGTTTTACATGTATTTACTTACTGTGTTGGCGGTCTTTTTGATTGTAAGGTTTTGGAACAGGGTTTATATTTTATGTACACTGTTTGTCTTTATAGGTGAAAATAGGAGATACGAGTGAGGTTGGGCGCCCCTAAACCCAGGTTTAACCCCCAGTGGTTGTTAATGGTTGATAAATTTATAATTAATTATTGATTGCTACTGACCGTACCAAGGCGGGCTCCTATATTCACTTAGCTTTATGTTTGTCTTGCGTGTTGTTTTCTATTTAGTGTGTAGATGAAGGAATGGTATTGCGTGTGTGTGTGTGTGTTTGTTGTGGTATGACTGTGTGTGTGTGTTCTGCTTGAGAGGTTGGTGTATTGTTTGTGTTACGTTTCTTGCTTGAGTCTTTCGTATTTATTTATTGATAGGTATAGTTCCGTATTATATCGTTATTGTCCAATACTTTCAACCTGAAGAAACACAATTTAAGCGTGCACCAATATCCACGTGCAATTGATATATTGCTCCCTCTCTACAACAACACCCAATGGAAGACAAAGATTGCGAGTGTAGTTCGTAGACAATTGTTATAGGAAGAGAAATTAAGACTTTGTTAACATTTGCAAACAGCTTGAATCCAGATTAGACGCCTCGTAACCCGATGTCTGATCTTGATTCAAGCTGTTTGTAATTCTTAATTATCTTCCTTCTGTCAAAAAACGGTAAATTCCAATAATGAAAGAGCGTGCTGCCGGTGTAACGCTGTAGAATGACCCACCCGTGCAAAAGGACACGGGTCTTTGTACTACGTAGAGAAATGACCCCAAACTGTGAGGGGGTCATTCTATTACGAGTTGATGGGTCATTTGTCTACGGTCTGGGGTCATTTTTCTACGTAGTAAAATGACCCGGGTCACTGTTCTACGTAGTGACATGATCCATGGGTCATTTTAGCAGGGGTGGGTCATTCTACTGCGTTACACCGGCCCCAAAGTTGAAATGCAAAGGTCCGTATCGAAACTCCGCCCAGCCAGATCAATAAAATCGATCTATACGAGAGTTCAAAATTGACAAAGACAATATTGCAATACACTGTTGGAAGTTGGAGAAAACAAGGCAGGCCAGGGAAAATATGACCATATAATAATGTATCTGTATTTAGTAAAACCTATGCCTTTCTTTGCATAACCATTTCACATCATTTTCACAGTATAAATAAACTTATCATAATAAATACATATCGTAAAATATCTATTATCTTGAATTGCAGTTATGACGGCTCATTCAGCCTGACATATTGGAATATTACCTGAGATGTTACAGATTGTTTTTTTACATATTGAATAAATGTTTATCCTAGACACGTTAACCCTTAACTCTTTCCTCCCTGAAATTTCAAATGGACAATCCCAATTTCCCATTTAGTCTAGTCCATTTATGACTTTTAAGGGTTGTTTTTGTGAATGTTTGCATTTTGACAAACAGTGAAGACTCAGATCAGAGGGCTCCTTAAGGAGCCCTCTGATCTGGGTATTCACTGTTTGCATAGGACAAGCGCACTTTTAACATGTGTACTGTTTGAAAAGGACGCATATATGCGGGACTAGGGTTCAAAGGGTTACCACAGCTTGGCTCACATTTGATTACAGTTTGGATCCAAACTAGACACCGGTTTCCTCGGCGTCCGATCACTATCCAAAAACTGTGATACTCGGTTAGAGATTTTCCTCAGAAAAAGAATAATAAAACTTATTTAACTTATTTAAATTGATTTCGCAGAAGATAACTTCGAAGCAGACGATGGTTATGGACAAAAATAGCCTATATTTACTTACTTTAAACGAGCAGGTAATTGGCCATAATTGATTCATTATTGCAATTACGTAATGCATGCTATCGCGTAAAAACGATTAGCTAAATTATATTTTGTTATATAATGATGAAACATTGCAATTGTATCACACTGAAGTAGTTAAAATGTCGTTAAATATATGGTATATCATACACCATATGTTTTTACGACATTCCTACTACTTGAATGTTATGTTTTAATCAAAATAATCATTGAACAATTGTATAAATACAGTAGAACGTCTCTATTACGACCACTAAAAGGAAGGCTATTTGTTTGCTAAATAGACAGGTGACAGCTTAAAGCAATGAGAAAGGGAAACAGAAAGCTCCTGTAGGAGCTTTCTGTGTCACTTTCACATTGCTTTAAGCAGTCACCTGTCTTAAACGACTTTTATTTGACACAGCTTATGGTCGAAATAGAGAGGTTCTACTGTATATGTATTTATACAGCCGAAATCCGATACTTCGAATTCGCATAACTCTAAATTACCCGTATTCCTTAATTTGATTTAATTTTCATATATTTGAAACAGGGGTACATTCAACTTTTAAAAGAGTTCGAATTATAAAGTTTGAGTGTATATTCAATAAATAATTGCATCGGTTAAAGTGAATCAATATCCGTTACAGTATAATGCAACTTTTGCAACAGCCCCTAACACTAAACTATGAAGAGACACTGAAAGTGGCCGAGTTGGACCATTAAATCTAGCCGAGTTGGACCGGGCCGAGTTGGAAATTGGCCGAGTTGACCCGCATTCATTGACAACAAGCAGAAAACTTACCGATATATATTCGCTGTTCAGCGTCTTTAAAGTTTGAGGACTCATAATGAGATCGGACCAGAATCGTACTCTACGTACAGCGATCGACCATTCTCGTCAACTGCCGGTTGTTCCGAACTATGCTTAAGCTTGGTTTGGAGCAGGTCGGCATATGACGAGATTGGTCGATTGCTCTCAGTAAAGTTCCGATATTGATCTGATCTTATTAGGGGTCCTCAACGTATATACTAATCCTAACACACTTCGCACAAAGAAGGGAAGTACCTGTGTTTGAATTTTCAATAAAACACGCACGCGCTGTAACGCATTGACGTGACGTCATATGGCTTCGAAACTGCGTACGCCAAGAAATGTAGCGCCGTTGTTTCGGTGCAACTTGTGGTTAAATTGAAGTGTTACATGTAGAATCGAAACAATGAATTCATACAAGTGTTTTATTATTTCTTCAATAGAGAACAAAATGTTCAAACTGTCTAATCCAGTTTTGATCCTGATCAGATAACACAACATTTAACACCTTATCTGCGTTCAAACTGTTGGCATTGGTCTTCAATACTGATCTTTATTAACCCCTTCACTGCCATGACGTCATCAATTTTAAACAATTGTCGTCTGCTTCTATTTCTAAAAACAATTTTTATGTATTTTGACTTAAGAAATATTAAAACGAGTGTCCAACAGTTTGAATCCTGTTCAGACGCCGCGTTACGCGGCGTCTGATTAGGATCCAAACTGTTTGCAAATAATTGGGGTTAAATCCAAAGGTAAAACTATGGCAATGACAAAACTGTTGTGTTGATGCATTATCAAACACTTACAACAGAATACTAAATCTATGATTAATGTGTTATGGACGTCATCTGTTCGAAAAAGTGTCTGCTTTTTTGCAAAACGTTTCGCGGCGTCTGATCAGGCTCCAAACGTATTGCAAATATCCACCGTACTTAAGGCAAGAAAAGGTTAAAATGGAACAAAGATGAACCCATGGTAATATATTATAACTGACACCACCGAAGACACCTGTGTCCACAACTGTCACGCAAATATCAAATTAAACTGACACAACTTTTCAAGATTTACAAAAAGCGTCAATGAGTCTTCCCTAGGTTTGACCAATAGTGTTGCTATCTATTAAGTGATCATAAACTAGCACTATTTCTAATTCAATACTATTTTCTACATATTTATGGTTACTGCCAGTGTCTCAAAGAGCTTAGATCTGAATCAATCAAACACGCGTGTTTTTTTCAATGAGTGATATAGATAAACTATGACCGTCAAATCTATTAACGGTTTTGTAAATACAATGATACAGAATTACCAATACTGTAATCAATTTTGTTGACACCTCACAGTGTGCTGACGTGAAATTTGATTTATTTAATGACAGTTCAATGTCAACCTTTTGTTGCAAATATAATGAAAACATAACAACCAAGTACTCCACTAGGATTCAAACATAGCTTATAATTCACTACACTTGGTAAAATTAGCCAAACAAGTACTATTTTTTCTCCAACTTAAATTACACTGAAAATAAAATTTGCAACAGTAATGTTCATTTTTGCAGCAGATATGCTACATTGGGAGTGTACGAATTTCCAAGCTTGTTCTGAAGGGACACGTACATAATTATATATTTACGTTTTCAGAAGGACTTCATTGCATTGATAGAATTTTTGATGGGGAATAAAATTAATATTAGATATATAGCAGACGTTATTTCTTTCTGACAAAGAAAGATTACACCCCAGCTGTAGTCAATATGATACATAGTTTTCAGATCATCATTTTCAGCACAAGACTATACAATTTCAGGCCAGTAAGACTAAGATTATTTAGACCATGCATCCAAAGAGGTTTCTTTGCTCTGGATCTGGCATGAGTAGAGAGGTGCTTTAACTCAGAGCACAAACGTTTTTCCTTTACCTTGGAATTTTCGGAGATGTCACATCCTCTTCTTCGGCAAGACTGCACTGGCTTGGATCAAGTGACTGATAAAATGTACCATAAGCTATACCCAACAGCAGAGAATGTGCCCAAACTGTATGGACTGCCAAAAATCCACAAAAAGGATGCCCCCCTCAGACCCATTGTGTCAAGCTCAGGCAGTGTACTCTACGCCACAGCAAAGCATGTTGCTTCAGTTATAGGTCCGTTAGCGGGGAAGACGAAACATCATGTATAGTAAATAGTGTGGACGTTGTACAAAAGATCAAGGATTTAGAAGTGCCGCCAGGTATAAAGCTCGTTTCTTATGATGTTTCTGCATTATTTACATCCATACCAGTAGACAAAGCCTTAGCTGTGATACGAACTCGGTTGAATGATAACACCAGTGTCTTAGAAAATTCAGAATTGGATGTCGACCAGATCATGGAGCTGCTAGAAGTATGCCTCAACAGCACTTATTTCATCTACAGAGGACACTTCTTTCAACAGAAACAAGGAGCAGCCATGGGTTCACCGGTGTCACCTATTGTTGCAAACCTGTATATGGAGTTTTTTAAGAAGGAAGCATTGGAGTCGGCCAAGAATCCACCTTCCCTATGGTTTAGGTACGTGGATGACATAATGACCAAGATCCACGAATACGACATAGAAAACTTCACGGAACACATCAACTCAATTGATGAACATATCAAGTTTACGTCAGGGGAAGAGGAAGGAGGGTCTATTCCGTTCCTGAATACGTGTGTACACGTCGAGGATGATGGGTCGACGAGAGTGACAATATACAGGAAACCCACCCACACTGACCAGTGCCTAAACTTTCAGTCAAACCACCACCTTGAACACAAATGTTCTGTGGCTCGCTCGCTACTACATCGTGCTGAGACCATAGTAACAGAAGAAAAAGACAAAGAACAAGAAGTTGAACATGTAAAGAAGGCTCTCAGGGCTAATGGGTATCCAGAATGGATTTTGAGACTCCCCAAGAAGAAAACAAAAAGAGTGGACAATGGAAATGCCATATATACGTGGAACATCTGAAGTACTACAAATAATCTTTCGGAAACATGGAGCCAATATTTTTCATAAACCTTACAATACCATCAGATAACAAGTGATCCACGTAAAAGATCGTACTGACATAATGAAAAAGTGTGGTGTGATTTATCATATAAAATGTGAAAACTGTGAAAATGATTATGTGGGCGAAACAGCAAGACAATTGGACACCAGAGGAAAAGAACACATGACAAGGGATTCATCAACCATACACGAACATTGTGAGGCAACGGGTCACAAAATCAGACCTGACAGCAACAAAGTCTTGACTTCTGAGGACAACTTCTGGAAGCGCAAAGTTAAGGAAGCCATTGAGATAAAACAGCGCAGACCATCACTTAACAGGGACGAGGGACTGGAGCTACCGCGGGTATATGACGGTATCCTCGTATCACGTGACCACTCATCGGTCACGTGATCCAAGCCAGTGAAGTCTTGCCGAAGAAGGGGATGTGACATCTTCGAAAATTCCAAGGTAAAGAAAAAAGATTTGTGCTCTGAGTTAAAGAACCTCTCTACTCATATTTAGACCATGGTCTGAATTACTTGCAACTTTACTTACAGTGCCAGCGGTTTAGCATACATGAACGTACTGAACCAACAGAAAAGTACACATAATTACAATGCTATTACTCAATAAAGTACTTTTTTTCGGAGTTAAAACGGCTGATAGTTTAAAGCAGAATTGAAATAAAAACAGAAAGCTCCCCTAGGAGCTTTCTGTTGTATCTACATACTGCTTAAGCTTTCACCTCCCGTCAAATTCGAGAACAGTCCTGTTTGAAAAGTTCGTTTTATGGCTGAGTTGCAGTTCAATGTGTACATAAAATTCCGGAGATTTATGATAGCTGTTAGGAAATAAGTTTCACTACATTTAATAGTTTCGTATATAGAACAACAGAGTGCCATTTCCTGTGCATATTAGCGAGCTCTTGAATAACGAACAGGTGCTTAGAACAAGCAACACTTTGTTGCAGATTGTTTTATTCTATAAAATAAACGCTTAAGCCTCACGCTATCGAAATTGGTAAATATTTAAGACCCAAACATATGCCCAGTAAGCAACATCAGATCTGGATTCAAACGTTTTTATTCTTCATTATCAGGTTCAACTAGTTAAAAACAATAAAACAGTTCTTGATTCCTTAAACAAATATGATAGTAATGCAGTATTTAGACAGGAGAATGGTTAAGAACTTTTAACAATTATGTCTAAAGATAATGGTTGATCAAAAGTAGAATCTACTTATCGCGAACAGCAATTAAACATTTGATGTACATTCTGTACCTTTTCAGCGGCAAAAACTACTTTTTGCTCATTGTTTAGCGCACATCAATGTTAGAAACAATAATGACATGCACAGCCAAGCTTGCGTTATGCAAATACCCCAACAGATTATCAATTAGCAGTCTTTCTTACAAAATGCAGCTTAATGCAGGTCAGAAGTAAAACAGAAATCTCCGTTTTACTTTTGACCTGAAGTTAAGCAGTAATTTGTTTGAAAAAGAGATCCATGCTGATTGAAAGAAAGGCCGCTAAATGCAAGTCGACGGTACTTATAAACTTTCATTTTGTAGTTTTAGATAACAATTGGCCAAATATCTTGCGTTTTCTACATCTGATTCCGGGTAGGGATGTTAAAGAGTCAAGTATAAATGATATTTCTTGGGAAGAATGATATAAGATAACACAATTTAGGCACGGGTTCAAATTCAATTATGTAAACTATGTTAAACTATGCTAATTAAAATGTTTGGAAGCCTACAGCAGCTGTTCATCTCAAAACAGTAAACTCTAACTTAACTAAGGGTCCGAATAACAAGAACATACTACAGTATTCCCTCCCTACAACGGCCCTCCCAACAACGACTCCCTCCTTACAACTACCCTTACGGCTGTTTCCCAAACAAGACACTTTTACTTCTGCAACATCGTCTGCTTCAAATTTCCGTCTGCTGTTTTTTCTCAAAATTACATTTTGATGGAATAAATATAATGACGGGTGACAAACAGCTGGAATCCAGATCAGACACCGGGTAACGCGGCGTCTGATCTGGATTCAAGCTGTTTGCAGATGTAAGCCAATTTCCCTCCCTGTAACGACTCCCTCTGAACAACGCACACAATCGTTGTCTCTCATTGGGTTTCGTTGTAGAGAGGGAGCACTGTACCTGAATGCAGAACAAAAATATGCAAAAATAGATCTTCAGGACGTGTTAACACTAATTTGGAATATTCTTATTAAGAACAAAATGATACGATGAATATCCGTGATGACTGCTGCATGTCTAAACCGTAAATAGGTCTAATATACCTACAAATGTAACCTAGAGCTGGCACATATATTCAGTGTGTCGAATTCGTGGTCTAGCGATAACGTGCTTGACAAGTAACACGGTGGTCGCTGGTTCGAGACTCCGCAGCACCAATTAGAATTACTGATGGTCCTTAGCATGAAACCTTTTACAAACCGAGTTACCAGGTATAGGTGCTTTACACCGGAGAGAGAGAGAGAGAGAGAGAGAGAGAGAGAGAGAGAGAGAGAGAGAGAGAGAGAGAGAGAGAGCGAGAGAGAGAGAGAGAGAGAGAGAGAGAGACACACACACAGACACAGACACAGACACAGACACACAGAGAGAGAGAGACAGACATAGAGAGACACAGACACAGACACAGACATACAGACAGACAGACAAACAGACAGAGAGAGAGACAGACGGACAGAGACAGAGAGAGACAGAGAGAGACAGAGACAGAGAGACAGACAGAGAGACAGAGAGACAGACAGCGAGAGAGAAAGAGAGAGAGACAGCGGGAGGATGGAAACTCGGTTACGTATAGATATGGATGGAGACAGAGACAAACATACAGAGACAGATGGCAGGCAGTCGTACAGAGTAAGTGAGAGACATATATCACAGAATGGTAGACAGACAAAGGCAGTTACAGTGGTTTCATAGTTTATTACTGTATAATCAGGCCACCGGCCCATAAACAAATACATTCATACAGTATCAAACTACATGTGTGCAGTGAATAGTACAGTGGAGAAAACGTTATTCTTTCCCGTTTAAACGCAAACGAAACGCAAACGCAATACACTAAAATGTAGAAAATAACAACTTTTTGACAATTCTGACTATTGATATTAAACTGAGTGGCAAACAGTTTGGAGCCTGATATCAGACGCCGGGTTACCCGTCGTCTGATCTGGCTCCAAACTGTTTGCACTGCAAATACTAGTTTTACCGTAAACGCGTTTATTGGGAAAGAATAACGTTTTCTCCACTGTAACAGTGGTAGAGAAACAGCAACAGACGGAGGGATAGACATTGATAGACATGGAGGCAGACACAGACAGACACAGATACACAGATAACGGCGTATTTTTATTGTGATGAGATGAGTTTGAAGTACCATTGCAATAATCATATTATCCTTTGAGTCTTTTCACACAAAATATTCTCATCGTTTGACTCATGTAATGATTATATTGAAAACTATGAACTTGTCAAGCTGACATAATGGGATCTGAATACTTCAAATAGATTCAATATAAAGAATAAAGGTTATAAAGAGATTACATTCAAAGTACATGCACACCTGCAGAAAATGTGCTTATGTCATGCTAGATTATTTTTTATAGGAGTCTGCTCGAGTTAACGTCAAACGCAATTGTCACCATATATGCAATAATTACAAACAGTGAGTGATAAGCTGGTGGACTGATATATTTCTATATTGCACAAATTATGTTTATCTGACCTTTAATAAAATAGTAATTAAATTTAGATTAGACTGACAACTAAAGGACGCATATATGCGTCACTAGGGCTCAATGAGTTAAAAAATCCTTTAATTACTTTCAATCTGCACTAAGCAAGCTTAAAGACAGGCGACATACGGAAATGTACCTCATTTTGAGTGATTGCCCGACGCGGGGCCCAATAGACCTTCCTACCCTGTCGCGATTCTGGGGCTTAATTGTCACAGAGAATGTTTTTGTTTCTTTGACTGAGATTATCCTCTCTTCAATCGACAGGAGCATGGTAGAGAAGAGAAATGCAGGGCTGCCATAAGTTGACATGAAAAATCCTAAGATTGCAAAATTTGCATTTGTCAAGTGCGATTTTACGAATCATACATGTACATGTACCTTTACCCTATAGCCTATTTCTAGTTTTGTTGGCATGTGACTACTTAAAGCAGGCTGGAAGTAAAGCAGAATGCGCCTTAAGGCGCATTCTGTTTTACTGTCAGCCTGCCTTAAGCTACCATGTACTAGAAACAAATCCGAAGATTTAGAAAAAATCCGGAGAAATGGAAGCCCTGGAAATGTCAGGCTTCATCTGAAGATGTCACGAGATCGCGTACCTCGCGAGAGTCTCTTCGCTCTGTCAAATGAGTTCAATCGAATATATCAATAAAATCATAGAGTTACAAAGATCCTATCTGTTTAAGTATAAGTTTTGTTTACGCACAGATGTGATGCAGAGATGATATCAACACTTCCGTTTCAAATTTATGACATGTAAGCGATTTGAACGCGTCTGATCGATTTAACACGTTGAACGTTTAAATCTTTCACTGCCAATGGCGCCTAAACGTGACTATGCAAACAGTTTGGATCCTGATCAGACGCCGCGTTACGCGGCGTCTGATCAGGATCCAAACTGCTTGACACTCACATCAATATTTATTAAGCCATACTACCTGAAATCTTACTTTGATATGATATTCCAGACGACAAACTTGAAGCAGACGAAAATGTAGTGGTGAAGGGGTAAAAACCTCACGATTAATTTGGCAGTGAAAGAGTTAATAGTACAGTAAAACCTCTCTCATTACGACCACCCCTCTATTAAGACCACCTCTCTATTACGACCACAAACTTGTGTTAATTATTAGGGGTTTACGACAGGTGACTGCTTAAAGCAAGGTGACATTAAAACAGAAATCTGCTTTAGGAGCTTTCTGTTTTTCTGTCATATTGTAATAAGCTTCCAACTGTCTTTTAAACAATCACGTACAGTGGAGAATCTGTTATTCTTTCCCGTTTAAACGCAAACGTAGAAAAGAACAACCTTTTGACAATTCTGATAATTCATGTTTATCTTGGTGGCAAACAGTTTGGAGCCTGATCAGACGCCGGGTAACCCGGCGTCTGATCTGGCTCCAAACTGTTTGCAATGGAAATAATAGATTTAGCGTACACGCGTTTATTGGGAAAGGATAACAGATTCTCCACTGTAGCATTCGTTCTAATGGTCGTTATAAAGAGGTTTTACTATAATGTCGTTTGCGGCAATGTTTGGTGTTCAACTGTTCTTTTAAACTTTCTGTTCCAAATAGAACCAGAGTATAAGACAGTTTGGATGCAGATGAGACGTAATGTACTCGGCTTCTCATCAGCACCCAAACTGTTTCGTACCCGGCGACTGATCTGGCTCTTAACTGTTTGCAATAGAAATAACCGCTCTAGCGTAAACGCGTTTATTGGGAAAGCATTACGCCTTCTCTACTGTGTTTGCAAACAGTGTGGATCTAGATGTTTGTCACTCATATTAACCCCTTCACTGTCATGACGTCATCAAATTTAAAAACAATTGTCGTCTGCTTCTATTTCTAAAAAACTATTTTTAGGTATTTTGACTTAAGAAATATTGAAACGAGTGTCAAACAGTTTGGATCCTGATCAGACGCCGCATAACGCGGCGTCTGATCAGGATCCAAACTGTTTGCAAATAACTACTGCACTCGGGGTAAGGCATGAAGGGGTTAAGATATACAGTCAGAAATGCCAAAACTGTCATTTTCTACATTTTATTGTACTAGTTAATCAACATAATGTGTTTCATGTAGAGTTTCGTTTGCGTTTAAACGAGAAATAATGTGGAGTAAATGGACAATTTGCTTTTCTTGTCTACTCCCTGTGGTTCATCGTATTTTTATATAAATGTTATATAATTATGTAAACCTATATTGCTTTTTATCTCAATTAAGGAGAAAATAACAGCCTTTTGTTGAATTCAATTTCGGTAAAAATTAATATATTTGCAAAATAAAAAATCAGTTCCGTTCATAATCATAGGGCTTCTACAGGAATCCTCTAATCCGGTCTACATTGCTTGCTTAGAACAGCCGTCATCGTATAATTGATAAAGGACGCGAGCACTTGTCATAATTGTTGAATGGTTTAAAGGATTTGTGGAAGGCACTTGACAAAGACAACGAAGGATTAGATACATCAAAGACAAAAGCAATTACAACTAAGTATGATATAATCTATAAAGTAAGATTCTATGATATAAGCTTCAAAGATATCAGTAATTTGACTATTAACCCCTTTACCGCCAAGCCATGTTACACTCTCATTTGTAAACAGTTTGGAAACATAGCAGACGCCGAGTTACTCAGCGTCTGATCTGAATCCAATCTAGTTGTCACTCGTATCAATGTTTTTTCAGTCAAAAATGCTCAAAATTTTAATTTAGATAATATGAGCAGACGACAATGTTTTAAGCAGACGATAATTTGGCGGGAAAAGGGGGTTAATACTTGTTGAATAATTACAGAGATCAATGTATCATCTTTGTACCACCATCCACAAGCGTGCTTGAACAAAACTCATTTACGAAAGTTGTTAATCACCTGTATCAATGTAACACGTGTCTCTTTTAATCCTTATCATGCTGAATTGTCGGCTGCTTCAAATATATCGTCTGCGAAATTAAATAGAAATCGTTTTTAAACATTTCAAACTAACGATGAAGATAAGTGGCAAAAAAGTTTAGATCCAGATCCGACGCCGCGTTACGCGGCGTCTGATCTGGATCCAAACTGTTTGCAACAGTATAAGTCAAGTCGCGCTTAGCGTGATAATGGTTAATCCTTTCTATGTTGGAAACCGAGACATTTGTATATGTGTATAAAAACAATACTAAACCAACAGTACATGTATAGGCCCTGATCAGAGACTCCCTCTATTCAGGGACTGCAATGCTTGATTTATTAATTATTTTATTAGATTAATTAGAAATCTTATCTCAATTTTAATTAATTTATTTTTAATTTTTCATAAAACATCCCTAGAAACTAACATGAACTGGCTACTTTTTTTATAAAAGTGGACTATTCTAATTGATGAGTTGAGCATAGCAAGGGTAAAGATAGATGGAACATCTACAGCATTTACCGACCAATCCTCACAACAGGTTAATCTATTTATAATTGCACAATAATAACGAAAAACGTCTAATAATGATTCAGGAGATCTTTCAACCCCTTAGTTTAAATGCTAAATACTGATAAAACATGTTTTAAATTGGCATACATTAAACAAACATTTCCGTTTCTTGGTACAAGTGGCAGCTTAATACAGAACGAAAGAAATTCAAACAGTCCCTGAAGGAGATGCCTGCATTTTTTTTATTCCGGTTATTTGCTTTCTGTTAGAAAGAAACGCAAAGTAAATTATGTGAATGCTCGCTAAAACCAGATTTGCTTGTACATATTAAAAGATTAAAAAGCAATGAAAAGCGGCGGGACATATCGCAATTTTTCATGTCGTAAAGGTCATCAAAAAGCCATCTTTGATTGATTTGAGACTGAATACAAATTGGCCAATACGCGCTGGTAAATGTTTAGTAAACAGCAGTTGTCACAGTCATTCGCAATTATTTGTTTAGGTTTTTATAAGAATAAACCGGAACCGGTTCAATATATGGTCTCACGACAAATTTAATATATTATCAGTAAATCATTATACTAGTTATAAGCGTTACCAGGGGTCTGAACAGAATCGAAAGCGTTTTAAACTCATTTCAATATTTCGTAACTCCAAATAGGCCTACCTAAACTTTATATTTGAGAAATAAAATTAGACGCCAAGTGTTTAAAATTGATGATGTCATGGAAGTAAAGGTGTTAAGATACAGAAAGAAATTACTTAACAGTCAGTGAAAAGAAGGTTCATTGATGGCGTTTACCACAGGTAGGAGCTAAAATAGGGTTAAAGTAAAGCAGAAAGCGGCTTTGTGAGCTTTCGGCTTTAGTTATTTAGAAATATGTCGGTGTGTTGTACACAATTTATTATTACCTGACTCTCTTTTTAAGTGTTACTAAAACATTTTGACTGTTTTGATTAAAAACTCATAAGATTATGCCAGGCGGGCAACAGTCTACTGTTACATCTTAAATAGAGAGTCAGGTAATAAATCAATTATTTCATAGGTACTTCGGAAACAGTCAGATCCGTGTCCCTCGGTAGCAGGGAAGACCTTTGAGAACTGTTGCCCTCGGCCGTTAGCCTCGTGTAACAGTTCTCAAAGGTTATCCCTGCTACCGAGGGTCAATGTGTTTGACTGTTCCCTCAGTACCTATGAAACAACTGTATAATGTTCTCGAGAACAGTGATACTCATGTAATAAATCATTTAATGATGATCCATTGTGGATAATATAGGCTAATAGCAACCTATTTAATATACTACAGTAAAATTAAGATTGAGTTTCCGATCAAACTCCAAACTGTTTACAATGGATATAATTGGTTCAACATACGCACCTTCAGTAGGTAAGAATAACGTCTCCACCCATATAAGGCGATATGAGCAGACATAAGTGGAACAGTTCTAACCTAACAAAAGTATTGTTAATATACATGAATTTCACATTTATTAAATGAACAAGGCTTCATATTATACGGTCTTACCTCTATATTAACCTACGTTATTACATGTATTTCTCCCAATAAACATCCCCTTTATGTCTAAAACCATATATCAGTAGTACAGTGGAGAAAACGTTATTCTTTCCCAATAAACGCGTTTACGCTAAATCTATTATTTCTGTTGCAAACAGTTTCGAGCCAGATCAGACACCGGGTAACCCGGCGTCTGATCAGGCTCCATACTGTTTGACACCAAGATAAACATGAATTATCAAAGTTGTCCAAAAGTTGCACTTTTCTACGTTTTAGTGTTTAGCGTTTTCGTTTCGTTTCGTTTAAACGGCAAAGAATAACGTTTTCTCCACTGTAAACTGTTTGCAGCAGACTACTTACTTAATCCTCTTCGCTCCCGTCGGAGCCTAAGGCTTTCACCACAGGACACGATTCCGTTCGGTCCATGGTCCGGGCTTTGGCTTCTCCCCAAGACATCTTTGTCTTGCGGAGCTCAATGTTGAGTGGCATACGCCAGGAGTTTGTTGGTCTTCCTCTTCGCCTTGTGCATTGAGGGTTCCAAGCTAGTGCCTGTCTTGCAATGTTGGGCTGTGGTCTACGCAGCGTGCGGCTGGTCCGTCTTAATTTCTTCTGTAGGATGGAGTCTGTGACTGGTTGCTTTTCTGCCCTTGCCCATAGCACCTGGTTGGAGATCCTGTCTGGCCACCATATCTGTAGAATATGTCTCAAGCATGTGTTGATGAAAACTTGCAGGCGCTAATCAAGGCGTTTTGGTCCTTCTCTAAGTCCCTGTTCCATACTTATGGACAGTCTTCACATTGCTGTTGAAGAGTCTTAGCTTTGTCTTGAGGTGGATGTTGTGGTTCCTCCACACTGGTCTTAAGGTCGCAAAAGCATGGCAGGCTTTCCCTATCCTGGCCTTGATATCTTCCTCTGAGCCTCCTGTCTTACTCACAATGCTGCCCAAGTAAGTGAAAGTGTCCACGTCCTCAATGGCTTGTCCCTCTATGTTGAGGTAATGCATGTTGCCTGGGTTGATACTGAGGCACTTTGTTTTCGTGTTGTTGACTTCTAGCACGGTTGATCTGGCTACTTATTGAGTCTGTCTGTTTTCTCCTGTATATGGGTGCAGGTATGGGACAAGATATCTATATCATCTGCATTGTCGAAGTTTTCCAGATTGCTTGTCAGGGTCCATTGTATCCCTATTGGCCTTTCCAAAGTCTTCTTCATTACCCATTCGATGGCTATCGAGAAAATCACAGGAGAGAGCAAACAGCCTTGTCTGACGCCGGTGCGCATTTCGAAAGGTTCGGAGAGGTACATGTCGTGGATGACCTGACAGAGGTTGCTGTTGTTTAGGCTCCAAATTATGTTGACTATCTTGCTTGGGAGGCCGTAGTGCCTCAGTATCTTCCAGATTGTGTCCCTGTCCACCGAGTCGAACGCTTTTTTGAAATCGATGGAGTTGACATAAAGGGGACAGTTCCAACTGTTTGCAGCAGACTAGATTTTGCTTAATAATTCTGACGACTTTTTCATGTAACAGACATTTTTGAGTCTGATCAGACGCCGATTTACCAAATCAGTTAACGTTTGAACAGAATCGCGATTATTTGGAGAAATGCCAGCCCTACTGTTTCAGTATAGAATGCGTTATTACTTCCCAATAAACGCGTTTAAGCTAAAGAAATTATTCCTTTAGCAAACAGTTAAGAGCCAGATAAGATGCCGGCTAACCCGGCGTCTGATCAGGCTCTAATATGTTTGCCATTAAGATTAAAACGAGTCATCAAAATATCAAAATGTTGTCATTTTTGTCATCTTATTACATCGTACAGTGTGTATTTGCATTTATTTTGCGTTTAAACGGGAAAGAATAACATATTTTCCCCTTTATCAAGACTAGGAAAACTAGGATCATCCTCCTGAACGTGACTACCCGTATGTAGCAAAACGATTTCAACAATTTTAATCCTGTATCAACACATTTTCAACAATAAATCAACAAAACGTGACGGTTAATAATTTTCAGTAGCAACCTATTCGATATATTACTTTAAAACCCCGATTTAAACACCTCCGAAAAGTATACTCATTTGTGATATTCCATGTATGTAGCAACTTAAAGCAGGATGTAAGTAAAGCAGAAAGCTTCTTTAGGAGCTTTCTGTTTTACTTCAATCCATCTTTAAGCATCTACTAACTTTAGACACTGCAAGAAACAAACATTTCTTTGTGTGATCGTAAAAGAGGGATTTTACTGTAATATTTTTATCTTAGCACCCAAATCCGATGTCATATATTTCCGGTTGACTTATAATTTAGAGATTTATCAGCCTGAATATGTTCTTTTGACGTTCATAATCTCACCATATAACTACCCCATATGTTGCATTAAACAACTGGGTGTTAACATAAGTTGTATCTAAAGCCCGTGTGTGAAGACGCATATCTTAATGACTATGGCGTTTTAAGTTCAATATAGAAACATACTATTAACAGTTCGTGATGGTATGAAACCGTTTGTGGTAAATAATGACAAGAATTCTGGGCGTATTTTTTTAAATGTGCATTCCCCCTTCTTCCTTACGGTTGTATCTTGTCGAAATTTACCAATCTATGTAAGTGTCGGGAAGGGTCGAATCTAATGTTGAGAGAACTTCTGACCCGACCCCATTTCCTTATGTATATGGAAATAAAATATGTTTAAACTAAGTGTCGTCTGCAAAACTTTTCGGGATTTGTATATCAACATTTACTGTTAGAATATATGATCAGACAGAGGAATACTGGCACTTTATGAATATACGAAATTTGAAATTTAAAAGACACTAATGATATAAATATCCAATCAACCTTTCGATATGGAAGCGGCAAATTCCCGCTATGGAAGGGGCAAAATTCAGAAAATACAGGAAGGGGCAAAATTCCGCCTACGCAGACTCAGGAAGGGGTAAAGTTCCGTTTCGCAGTTTGAGCAAAGTTCCGTTTACCGATCAGAATGACACATACAAATGGGCCCAGATACATGTAAGTTCCCCTTCTACAACGGCCCTCCCAACAGCGACTCCCTCCTTATAAAGACCCTAGCCGCAGTTCCCAAAACAGGCCAATTATGTTTTATGCTTTTATTGCTGCAATATCGTCTGCTTAGAATTGTCGTCTGCTATTTTTCTCAAAGTGATTTAATGGACATTTTGACAGAAGAAAAACCTTAATGACGAGTGACAAACAGCTTGATCCAAGATCAGACGCCGCGTAACGCGGTGTCTGATCTGGATCCAAGCTGTTTGCAAATGTAAGCAGATTTCCCTTCCTATCTCTTATTATCACACTTTTCTTCTTCGAGTTAACCTTTATTACGAACATAGCACTTATATTCTTTGAACTATTCCAGTTGTTAATTCTGTTAACAAACATAAACCACTACCAATGTTACAAATGCCCCATTTATGGGGAGGGCCTTTACTAATGTTGATAGAACTTGTGGCCCAACCCATTTACTTATATTCATAATTTGTGGTATTACACGTTTTGTAAATATGTCAACTGTATTACATGTATATATGAGTAATAAAATATGTTTAAACTAATTTCCCTTCCTATAACGACTCCCTCAGAACAAAGCAAGTACTGCTTGCCTCCGATTCGGTGTCGTTTTAGCGAGTGTTGTATTGGGTTCTTAACTAGACCCAACTGTGACTGTTTGCAAAAGTCGTCACAAATTCGCACGTGAAGGAGTTTAACCCATTGAACCCAACTTACACGCGTCCGCGTCATTTGCAAACATTTACATGTGAATAAAAGTACGATTGTCCAGTGCAAACAGTGTAAACCAAGATCAGAGGAGTACTCAATGGGTCCTCTAAACGGGGTCTGCTCGGTTTGTCATTTGGAAAACACTGAAAAGTTCCAACTTTAAGTAGTTTGAAATGTCATTGACTTAATTGGAAACTGTTCATTGCTTATTTGACTCTTCAGGGGCCACTTCGTTAATCCATTCACTGCCTTTCCCCGAACACAACAGTTTTTTGCAAACAGTTTGAATCCTGATCAGACGCCGCTTACGCGACACTCATTTCAATATTTCGTCAGTCAAAATAGCAAAATTTTAAATTTAAGAAATAAAAGCAGACGACAATTGTTTCAAATTTATGCCGTCACGGCAGTGAAGGGGTTAATCCATCTGGCACCAAACTGTATGCAAATGACACAATTGCTTTAGCTCAAGCATATTTAACCATTTCACTGCCAACTTTTCTTGAAATATTTACCCCTTCACCGTTTCATTGTCGTCTGCTTCAATTTTGTTGTCTGCAATGTCGTTTCAAAGTTAAAAAATAAGGCAGTATGACTGAAGAAATTTCAAAACGGTTTGATCCTGATCAGACGCCACGTAACGCGGCGTCTGATCAGGATACAAACTGTTTGCATTCGCGCTTTTGAGCGTCATTAAGAACGAAAGGGTTAACTTAAAAGAATCACGTCTCCTTCCTGAAAGTCTTTACATCTTCCCTAAAGTAAATGACGAATCTTTACAAAACAGTTATTTAATGCAGACCCTAGGCGTAGTTTTGGAGTACAGTACTGAACCTTATTAAATTAACAATTTTTGCGATTCGCTTGCAATTCGATGGCAATTCGATGGCAATTCGCTTGCGATTCAAAATACTAACGTTACCCTCGGGTAAGTTTTCTTGAATGGTGTATCTCACAAATGTTCGCAAATATGACTTCGTTAATGTTTTTGATTCCATTTTTGTCACAACCGCCACGGAAATTCGCGTAAAAATAGTCAAACGTAGGATTTGTTTTCTGAAGCGCCCGATTCGATGGCAATTCGATTGCAATTCGATGGCAATTCGCTTGCGATTATCAATTTAATTTAATAAAGTTCAGTACTGTATGTGCACATTGGCATGTGCACTCGTAAACTTTACTTCTTAACTATATGACAGTTGAATAAATTTCGATTGTTTAACCCATTTGCGCCCAGTGGATACTTTCATGCTTATATATTGGATTAGTCCATTTCTTATCGAAGGGGTGCCTGGCCAAAATTTTCATTTTCATTTTGTTTTATATTGAAACTCCTATCAGCAAACAGTGTAGACTCTGATCAGATGCCGCATAATGCGGTGTCTGATCAGAGTCTTCACTGTTTGCCTGTGCCCATATATAGGACCGTGGACACAAATGGGTTAACCATATCACAGTTGAATAATCTTCGATTGCTTAAAATGAGTTCTGCATCATTCATAAAGTTTACTCCCTTATGAATTTATATGCATATATGCGATCTTGGTAACAAACAATGATTTCCAGATTGTATACATTGTCTGAAATGGAACTTTTTAAATAAATATACACTATGCCTATATGCATTGGTTGGTTTTGATTTGTTACATGTAATTTGTTATGAATTTACGTCGCTTTTAACATTTTTTCAGTCATATCGCGACGTCCAGTTAATTACAGGAGGAGGAAGACCCAAGAAGCCCTTTATGAACTGTTTCAGGCACAAATCGACAACTGGGCAGAACCACCGACCTTCCACAAGCCAGCTGGAAAGCTTCCCCACATGAAAAATCCGAACGACCCTACTGGGATTCGAACTGTATTGTTTGGTATCTTGCATTAGGTAAATGTGCATTTGCAGCAACCTGTCTTTAGGAATATCTAGTATATTATTTACATGTGTATCTGGCAGTCTACGAAATTAAATACAGTGGAGAATCTGTTATTATTTCCCGTTTAAACGCAAACGTACGCAAACGCAAAGCACTAAAACGTAGAAAAGAACAACTTTTGGACAATTCTAATATTTCATGTTTATCTTGGTGGCAAACAGTTTGGAGCCTGATCAGACGCCGGGTTAGCCGGCGTCTGATCTGGCTCCAAACTGTTTGCACTGGAAATAATTGTTTTAGCGTAAACGCGTTTATTGGGAAAGAATAACACATTCTCCACTGTAACATGTCTACAGGTACAGTGTATCCACAAACGCATTGTTTTCACTCAACTCGAACACATAATTTACCCCATAATTGTCGTCAAATCGTCAGCTTATAAATAATCGTCTGATTTATTTCTAAAATTTACATCTTTGACATTTTGAATAAGGAAACATCGATATGAGTGCAAACAGTTTGGAAGACTGATACTGGCTTAAAGGTTGTAAAGCGTTAAGAGTTAAGTCTCAAATCGTTCTCAAGAATTTGATTGGTCAGATTTGAACGAAGATTTAATATGACGAATCAAATGCTTGAGAACGATCTCCGACTCAACTCAAACACCTTTATAACCTTGGACAGGCGTCGCTGTAATTCTGCATCTGATATGGATCAAAACTATTTGCACAGTTCTGTAGTAAGCAGTTGCCGTTAAGGGGCTAGTTATTTATTTATTCACAACCGACATACCAAGATAAAAGCTCGTCTTTGATTTACTATTCAGTGGTTTGTAATTGTCGTCTGTTTTCACGAAACAGGCGACATACGATGAACCCAACGGCATCTAGTCATGGAGTCGTCTACATCTTAGTCAACGTGCACTCATTTGCATAATAATTTCACTGATATTATCGTCTACTTTAAAGACGTCTCCTGACGACCTTTCGATCATAATGCATTGCCAGACAATTTCCTTGCAAAAAGCATGGATCTTATGGACATGTGGGTAGCGAAGAACCATTGAAGCTTCTCGTGTGAGACCCAACCTATATATTTGATAGTTTGGTTAGAAATAACCATTGAAAATCACTAGAGCATGAGTATAATCTGGGTCTCAGCAGGTAAATTGAGATTGGTATAGCATGTGATGCATGCTTTGACAGTAAAAGAATGAATGAAATGCGTTAAAAGCGTATCAATAGAGTAAAGGGTTAAGGAAGCGACCCCATGAACTGTACAGGCGACAAAATGTCCAACAAAAAAGTTGCATAGCTTGTGCAGATTAGATCTCGTTTATGCTAAGGTCAAATACACTGACATTTGCAAACAATTTGGATCCAGATCGGAATCCAAGTAACAAAGTGTTTGATCTGTATCGAAACTGTCTGACACCAGTATCTGTGTTTCTTCAATTCTAAATTGATGGCAGTTGGTAATTTCGATACGGTCATTACATTGTACAGTAGAACCTCTCTGTTACGACCGCTTAAATGAAGGCTTAATGATTGAATAAAGACAGGTGACAGCTTAAAGCAAGGTACATGTACCAGTGAAGCAGAAAGCTCCTGAAGGAGCTTTCTGTTTCAATGTTTCATTGCCTTAAGCAGTCACCTGCCTTAAATACATAATATTTAGCAAAAATTGGTGGTCGTTATAGAGAGGTTTTACTGTACGTTAATAAGTTAAGGAACTGTTTCACACTATGGTTCGAACTTGTAAGATCTAACTTGTATAAAGCGACCACTCTCCAAAATATTGCAATATCCTTATACAGTAGAGAAAACGTTATTCTTTCCCGTTTAAACGCAAACGGAACGCAAACGCAAAACACTAAAACGTAGAAAAAACAACTTTTCGACAATTCTAACAATTGATATTAAGCTGAGTGGCAAACAGTTTGGAGCCTGGTCAGACTCCGAGTTACCTGTCGTCTGATCTGGCTCCAAACTGTTTTCAATTGAATTAATAGTTTAGCTTAAACGCGTTTATTGGGAAAGAATGACGTTTTCTCCACTGTATATAGTTTTAAGATACATCAAGATACGCATTTGCTTAAAGCAGGAACCATTTGTTTGTTCTTTAAGTAGGTTCATGTAGGAGCTTTTACTTTACAAGTTTCATGCATTTAGATGACAGTTGTGTCAATATTATATATGTATGTATTTTTTATTTTTGGGTTTGTTATTTGATACAAGTTTGACTGTACATATTACGTGTTTACTAGTTTCTTTCAAGCTTCATTTCCTATCTTTTCACATCACCTTTCGTGGCTTTAAAATAATATGTTCGAATAAGTTTGAGTTTCTTTTGGAAGTTCGTAAAGATTAAAAATGATTTAAATCTTTGAGCGCTAAATAAGTTGTCGTCTGCTTCAAACATGGAGTTTGCTTAAGTTCTTAACGTATGATTAACCCTTATCCTGCGGTGATATCGTCTGCTTCGAAATTGTCGTCTGCAAAATTTATTCAAATTAGATTTATACATTTTTTAAATAAAGAAACCTTAAGAAGAGTGTCAAACATTTTGGATCCAGATCAGACGCCGCGTTACGCGGCGTCTGATCTGGATCTAAACTGTGTAAAAATCAATAAAGTCGCGACCAGCGACATTGTTGTATGTATTTGACAAATGTTATGATCTATTGAAAAATAAAATATGTTTAAACTAAAGGGTTAATATACTATGAAGGTAGAAAACATAATAGATCCTGACTAGACTCCGCGCGTCGCGATGTCGGAACAAGATTCACAATGTATATTAACACATTGAACCCAAGTGACGAGTATACTCGTCAGTAACATATCATATACATGTACCTGTCAAAAGTTCACTTGTCCTATGCAAACAGTGTATACCCTGATCAGAGGGTCTATACTATTTGTCATTTTGTAATACATTGTTAAAATCCTCTTTATTTATTAAAAAATGGGCGAGATTTAATTAACCCTTTACCTGATAGCCTAGTTATAATATTGAAGACAGGTCACCACTTAAAGCAGGTTGAAAGTAAAGCAGAATGTGCCTTAAGGCACATTCTGCTTTACTTTCAGCCTGCTTTAAGCTAAAATCTGCTAGGCTATATAAAATATTTGTAATGGTTATTGTTCATGAGGGTATAAACTGGAACTATTTTCTTCAGCGGAGGAATAAATTAAATACGCTAAAAGTCGCTTCTATAAGGTAAAGGGTTATAAACTGGAATTGTCCATGAGTTAAATTCATAATATCATTGCAAAGATGTAATGGATGAAGCGTACATAAAGTTTGCATGAATTAAAACCACTACAGTGCTCCGTCCCTTCAACGGTCCTCCCAACAACGACTCCCTCCTTACAACGACCATTGTCGTAGTTCCCTAAACAGGACAATTATGGCCAACCTATTCACTGTTGCAATGTCGTCTGCTTAAAAATTTCGTCAGCTGTTTTTCCCAACGTTACATAACGGACATTTTGACAGAAAATAACTTATTGACGGGTGACAAACAGCTTGAATCCAGATCAGACGCCGCGTAACGCGGCGTCTGATCTGGATTAAAGTTGTTTGCAAATTTCCCTCTCTATAACGACTCCATCCGAACAACGAACACAATTGTTGTCTCCCGTTGGGTGTCGTTGTAGAGAGGGAACGCTGTTATTGCAAATATATTTAAGATAATTATGCAAACAATATGATACCGGGATGTGCCAATCAGTGTCACGTATATACATGTATCGACATTTTCTCAGTTTTAGACTACCAAAAAAAAAAACACCCCGTCAACAGTTCAACTTTAATTTATTTTTGTTTAAACTTACTTTTTCCAAAATTTCCACACCGAAATTGGGTTGGGCTACAAGTTCCAAACACAAAATTAGTTGCTTCTACTTTAACTCGTATATAGTTTATTGTTGATATGGTGATAGTTTAGTACGAGGTATATGTATCAGATGATATTGCCTTTCAGATAAGGCTTACATTCATAATATTAGCTCTCAGAATAACACTAAAATGTTCCAGATTTTCAGGTGCATACATGTAAGTTGGTATGTTCTACATCATTTGCATTGTGCTTGTGATTGTTATTTGTATGAAAATGGAAGAGAGTGACGTTCCACTTGCTGTGTAAAATGTAGGACTGCTGTAGTGAAGTGTATCTCAGATTATGTCAACCTTTCTTCTTGGTTTAGTCAATTATTTACGACACACACCCTAATCCTTGTTAAGAAGACGAACGGAGTGTGTTTGCTGGAACACTCCTATATGGTGTGCGATAGAGATTCTTACAGATGTTTTAATATAAGACGATAGCATCAAAACTCAAATCTAAAGCAGCACTGAAGGCTGTAAAATATTCGGAAATGTCTAAATGTTAAAAACGTATGCTATACACGAAGCTTCATAATTATAGGGAACACAATATTTATGAAAAAGAATCAATCTTCTTATATAATATTCTATACTACAGTTTACAAAAACATATTGTAAAACAGGTACAGAGGAGAACACGTTATTCTTTCCCAATAAACGCGTTTACGCTAAAACTATTATTTCTATTGCAAACGGTTTGGGGCCAGATCAGACGCAGGGTAACCCGGCGTCTGATCAGGCTCCAAACTGTTTGTCACCAAGATAAACATGAATTAACAGAATTTTCCAAAAGTTGCAATTTTCTACGTTTTAGTGTTTTGCGTTTGCGTTTCGTTTCGTTTAAACGGGAAAGAATAACGGTTTCTCCACTGTAAATTGTTGTTAGGGCATACTTGTTAGTATTTCGTTTCATCATTATATGCCTTGCTATAATTGTAATAATCATTCGTTGGTACTACATCTGTAATATCTCATTATATATGTGCAATTGTGATACAGTGCTCCCTGTCTTCAATTACACCCAATGAGAGACCAAAATGTGTGCGTTGTTCTGAGGGAGTCGTTAATGGGGGATACATTTGCAAACGGCTTGAATCAAGACCAGACGCCGCGTAACGCAGCGTCTGATCAGGATTAAAGCTGTTAGTCACTCGTCATCATTTAGTTTTTTCTTTCAATAAGTCCTATATGCGACTTTGAGAAAAACAGCAGACGATAATTTTAAAAAAGACGACAGTGCAGCCATGGAAAGGTTAGACAAAATTGTTTTGATTGAGGAACAGTGGTTAGCGTCGTTGTAAAGAGGAAGTTGTTGATAGGAGGACCGTTGTATGAAGGGAGCACTATATATAAACAAATTGCATATTTCTTATACAGCAGAAATTGTATATGCAATAGTAAACAGAGCACAACCTTATGAGAGGCTGCGTAACACGGAAACTCACAAGTGTCTGCACTGTTTGCCAATGCATTCTTAACGTTTAACTGCAAATTAGCTTGATGTAATGAACTGTTTATCAAAACCATTGTTCGCCAAAGCTGGATAACACACGCAATAAATACCCAAATGTCGGACAAAAGTCTTGGCATATGACAAAAAACAATTTAGAACCCCCGCTCATGAGCCGTGTCACTGACTTACAATCATTATCAGAAATAAACCATTTACACCCTTTTCTTATGAAAAAAACCCCAAACGGATTTGTGATCATCTTAACAAAACAGTTTGGATCCTGAGGAAACGCCGAGTGAATCGGCGTCTCATCAGAATCCAAAGTGTTTGCCATTTATAATAATTTGTAAAGAGACTGACAAGACAGGACTTCGTAAATTGAAGCATGCGACAGTAACTACAGACGACGAATGTTAAAAAATGTTATAGAATAGTTTACAAGTTGTCGGTATGTTGGCTTAGTCGTTTCGTATCATAGTCACATGTCGAGTTACAGGGTGTTCCCTAGAGACCTTCCTACTTTCCCGCAGTCCTTTGGCTTAAGCCTTTTATGATCAACGTTTTTTAAAAAAGTTAATTTATGGCAATGTAACTGACTTCATTTCAAAACAAGTGGTAACAAGTTTTGATCCTGAGACGCCGCGTTACTCGGCGTCTGATCAGGATCGAAACTGTTTGCAAATTCGCTTTATGACGTCATTGAGTGTGAAAGGGGTTAATTATCATAGGGAGTCGTTTCTGTCTATTAGACAGATATTACAGTGGAGAAAACGTTATTGTTTCTCAATAAACGCGTTTACGCTAAAGCTACTCAGTTTGGAGCCAGGTCAGACGCCGTGTTACCCAACGTCTGATCTGGCTCCAAACTGTTTTCCATTCAGCTAAATATCAATAGTCAGAATTGTCAAAAAGCTGTTATTTTCTACATTTGAGTGTTGCGTTTGCGTTTCGTTTGCGGTTTAACGGGAAAGAATAACGTTTTCTCCACTGTATCCCCTCTGCCAAGAACTTTAAGGACGTCAGGTCGGTCACATGCGCTGCTTTTATTTTGTCTTCATTGTATCTCAAGAATGAATTAAAGGTTGCCCTAAGTTGACTCACTTTTCGGACATCTTAAGTGACTACGGTCTGTTAACATATTTTACCTTAACAATAACCGTCCGCTAAAATATTTCATATGTAATTTATTCTTTGCAAAAGCAGGAGTTTAGAAATAACGACCAATGATACAGTGGAGAATCTGTTATTCTTTCCCGTTTAAACGCAAACGTACGCAAACGCAAAACACTAAAACGTAGAAAAGTACAACTTTTTGACAATTCTGATAATTCATGTTTATCTTGGTGGCAAACAGTTCGGAGCCTGATCAGACGCCGGGTTACCCGGCGTCTGATCTGGCTCCAAACTGTTTGCACTGGAAATAATAGATTAAGCGTAAACGCGTTTATTGGGAAAGAATAACCGATTCTCCACTGTATATCGATATGAATGTCAAAGAGTATTTTGTTCACCCGAGGGAGACTACTACAGTCATAATTGACAGTGACTGGTTTGTTTTACATGTGTATCTGCAGTATAATAATGATTTCATTTGTCGGTAGATCTGGCCCAACATGTTTTCGTTAAAGATATCTTAATTTTCGTCTTTCGATTTCGAAGAAGACCATAACTTCATCTCCGTGAACTAATGTCGAGCAATAGTGTTGGTCCGAAGATGGCTGACCAATCTTGCACTGAACGTTAAAGATATATAAAATATCAAACAATTTAGACCCTGGTGAGACGCCGCGTAAAGACCGGCGTTCCATCAGGATCTAAATTATTTATCAATGTCCTCTTTTGAAAACACTACTAGTATGGCACATTACTGAAAAAGTATGCTGAAAATAAGTCATTATTTCTACACACATAACACATCTATATTTCAGAACAAAAATATTTCATAAAAAGGACAGAAGCATATTATTAACATACCAAGACGCAGAAGAGTAACAAACCGCCTAAGCCGAAAACTACTTTTTGTTGCGGATAAACATCTGTCGTTAGTTGTAACTCCTTAACTGCAATGGTGCTTGCCTTTTGTAAACAGTTTGATTCCAGAACAGATGGTGAGTGGATACGTAGTCGGATCAGGATCCAAATATTCATTTTTCAAATCGATGTTTCTTCAAAACAATATCTCAAATCCAAATTTGAAAACTTCTGAAAAAACTAGTATAAGTAGACGCAATATTATTCCATGGTGTTGTAATAAGCTTTTAACTGTCATGACGTCATCTTCTTTTAAAATTATCGTCTGCTTTTATTTCGCGAATTTAAAACGTAGGTATTTCGACGTAAGAAATATTGAAATGAGTGTCAAACAGTTTGGGTCTTGATCAGACGCCGCGTTATGTGGCGTCTGATCAGGACCAAACCTGTTGGCAAAACAACAGTGTACTCGGGGTAAGGCAGATAAGTGGGTTAAGAGACAGGAGGGCATTTTGACACGGAGCCAAGTGGTAATGGCGACTATCTATTATCATTTCATGGCCCGCTGAAAAGACGAAACAGTAATTTGTATGTAACGTATGCAAAAAGCGGAAATTTGCCTTAGAACTACCGATTTGTACTAAATTAGAGGGAAAAATGTGACATTCTGTGTTTAAGTTAAAATATTGCTTGACATCTTACATTATCGCACAGATAGAAGGGGCATGCATTTATCCTTCTAATTGGTTGCCATGGCTCACTTGCTAAAGCTTTGAATAGCACGTTGTGTGCGAATTGGTTATAACGTTTGCAAACAGTTAGTGTATGAATGTACATGTAGATGAAATGCCGTCTAATCTGGATCAGACCTGTTTGAAAATCTTGTGATGAATTTTTAAAAATATCAGAAGTAGCTGAACTCTGATAATTGCACCAGACGACAAAGTTAGCAGACGACAACAACCTAACGATGTATAGAACGTTGTCTGATGGGAAGGTTTTTTCAATTGAAGATGAAGTTCTAGTATTGTAGTATACATGTATAGTGGAGAAAACGTTATTCTTTCCCAATAACCGCGTTTACGCTGAAACTGTTATTTAAAATGCAAACAGTTTGGAGCCAGACCCGACGCCGGGTAACCCGGTGTCTGATCAGGCTCCAAACTGTTTGCCACTCAAATTGAAATAGATAGTCAGAATTGTCGAAATATTGTCATTTTTTCTCCACTTTACTGTGATGCGTTTGCGTTTCGTTTGCGTTTAAACGGGAAAGAATAACGTTTTCTCCACTGTACCAATTGAAACACTTTTCTTCTAATCATGCAGTGGAGAAGAAATTATCATTTCCTGTTTAAACGAAGGGCAACGCGATGAAATGTAGTAAATGACAGCTTTCTGATAATTCTGATAATTTGTTTTTAATATTTTGATCTGAGAAGCAAACTGTTTGTACCCTAATCAACCACCAAGTTACACCGGGTCTATACTGTTTTAAAAAAAGAATTAAAGCTAAAGGTTTTATCTAGTACGTTTGAGAAGACTTTAGTATTGTCCAAATAAACAACTTTGTAAACACCCACACTGTCCATTGCACTTAAGATTAACTGAGATGTCTTCAAATTCAAATACCTGTTATTTTCCATAAGTTATTGAATTCCGTTTGCGTTTATCTAAGGAATGAATTACGTGTTTTTACGGTTTACGGGATTGTTTTATGTATTGAATGTACCATATACCGGCCAATTATGTTTAATAGATGTAATCCTGGATGTAACAGCCATTCGATCTCCATAACCCTTTACCTTATAAACTTTTTTATTGTATTGAAGATAGGTAACCACTTAAAGCAGGTTGAAAGTAAAGCAGAATGCGCACTAAGGCGCATTCTGCTTTACTTTAATCCTACTTTAAGCTGCCATCTTCTAGAATATAAAAACTATTTCTTATAAGACATATTCATGATTGTATAAATTCGAACTATTTTCTTCAGGAGGAATATATTAAATGCGCTATAAGGCGCCTCTATTGGGGGGGGAAGGGTTAAAATATGGTATGAAAATGAGTCCCAAATACATGATTTGGAGTTGCATTGCAAATTCAGGCTTTTACCCAGTAAACTGTCTCTGTGTGAATAACGAACACTTATCAGACCTTAAATTAAACAATGCAACTTGAATATCCATTATTAAAGCATATTCTAACAAAATAGGTCGCGGTGTGTATTTCAGCCTAATTATATGCCATAGCAACCATCAGTTGGTCGCTAGGTCGGTATCTCTCCGGTGGATACTCCGCCCTCTTTCAAATTATAAGTTTACTGAGAATTATACGTCATACATGTATTTCAATACGATTCTAGAAGACGTTACAGTGAGAATGTACATACTTTTCGTTTAACCTGGACAAAATTATTTAATACCATCTAACCACTGTAATAGATAACAGGCATTCGGCGTACCTTTGTTTTCGCCGTTAGATATAAAATTTGTCACGCATTTTATCATGCAATTTTTTATGACCGCAGATGCTTTGAATTATTGGGGGCTCGTGTTAGTGTCAGACAACGACAAGTGTAAGGGTGCTCACCAGTAAACAATAGAGAATACATTAATCTCTCACGTATAGTCTAAACTAAAAGCAAACGCCTTGCAATTGCATGTAGTGCAGTGGAAAATATTATGTTTTACAATTAACGCGTTTCTTGCGATAAACTCAGTTTTTCCGTTGCAAACAGTTTGGAGCAAGATGACCATGCTCCAAACCGTTTGCTACGCAGACAACTTTTGAAATGAAAATTTATTTTTCTACATTTTATTGCCATGTACAATGTATTTCTGTTCCGTTTCGTTTAACCCTTTCCCGCATCCAGCGGAGAAAACGTTATTCTTTCCCGTTTAAACGAAATGAAACGAAACGCAAAACACTAGAAAAGTGCAACTTTTGGACAACTTTGATAATTCATGTTTATCTTGGTGTCAAACAGTATGGAGCCTGATCAGACGCCGGGTTACCCGGCGTCTGATCTGGCTCCAAACTGTTTGCAACAGAAATAATAGTTTTAGCGTAAATGCGTTTATTGGGAAAGAATAACGTTTTCTCCACTGTAGAAGCGCCTTTTAGCACATTTAATTTATTCCTTCACGAAAGAAAATAATTTCAATTTTAACAATCATAAACATGTAATATAATAGTTATTAAATCAGACTGTAAATAAAGCACAATGCGCCTTAAGGCACATTCTGCTTTACTTTCAATAACTGTAACTACATGTAGCAAGGGGTTTAACGTTTGGTCAGGATACAAACTGTTGGCAAATACGTTAACTATTGCACTCTGGACAAGGCAGAGAAGGAAAACCGATATAACATTTCGATTGATAACATCATATCACACGAGAGACAACCATTTGGATCAATATTAGCCAGTAACTTCTTGCAAGGCAACAAGTAAGGTTTTCCCATGGCACGAATTATCTTATTGCACCAAATTATTTTATATCCGTTTAATACGTATAGTGCTTACAAATAAGATATGTGCAAACATAAGTAGACAAATTTAAGACAAAGAAAACCACAACGTTTATCACAGTTTAAATGCATGTTGTTGAATTTTATTTTTAGCGATATGAACATTTGCATGTAAATTATTATCTAATAAAACAAGGCTAGCAGTCGGTAATTAACCTTTCTAACAAGACATAATTAATTGATTTTAAAGGCATTAATGTAAATATTCAAAATTATCCAAGGTGCATCTAAAACAAATTGACAGACATACTTTACAAACAGGACAGAGTAATGCGGTTTCTGAGGCGGTGGTTGAACTTAATCTACCCTGTTTGAAATATTTGATTACAAATCGTTTTCGCGACACGCCTCCTTTCATGTGAATATAAGGCGCAAGAAGAACCATCAAATGTAGAACAGTAGTAATAACTACCTAATCAAATTTTCTCATGCAAATGATTTGTTAAACTGTTCATAAGACGTCATGAAATTTTAAAACCGACTTTAACATTGTTAATGGCGTAATTTCATGGGCGCCTGACATCTATGCCCCACCATTAGAAATGACAGGCCGCTCACGACCACCTGTCAGTCAAAATGCTGCTTCTAAATACCAGCAACCGGAACTTAATATTGGGATGACAGCAGTCAAACAGTTAATCCATTAACTCATTGACCCCCTAGAATTTTAAACTCTAGGGGCCCGTCTTATGAAACGTCTTACGACAAATATTGTCGTAAGTCAGAGTCTAAAATTCTCAATTATTATTTATTGCTCAATCTTATCCTGTCTCACGACATCTCTTTGGAATCGTCTTGAAAATACAATGTAGTCAGGATTAGACGGAGAAATCAGATATAAGATGTATTTTAGTTTTGACTTACGACCGTGTTTGTCGTATGACGTTTTGTAAGACAAATCCCTGTGGCCCGTTTCATAAAACTTCGTAGGAAAAATGTTGTCGTAAGTCAAAACTTTAAAATACATTTAATTTCTGATTTTTCTATCTAATACTGTCTTGTGACATCTATTTGGAATCGTCTTTTGTAGACGATTCCAAAAAATGTCACAAGACAGGATTAGGCGGAGAAATAAATAATAATTGAGACTTTAAAATTCTGACTTACGACAACATTTGTCGTACGAAGCTTTATTAAACGGGCCCCTGATTCTTAGTAAGTGCTGCTATCTTTAGGCTACTTACATTGTAGGATTGCTATTACAACACAGTATAGTGCACAATGACAAATAGTGTTTCTAATCAGAGAATATTGATAACATTCATTTACCATTCACTGACTTACCTTATTATAGAGTACAACGTTATTTGCAACAGTATTGATTGTGATCAGACGCGGAGTCCAAACTGCTTGCCACTCATTGCTATATATCTTAGGTTATAATACTTAAAAGTCAAATTAAAGGAATAAACACAGACTGGCACTATTGATGACGCCACGGCAGAGAATGGTTTAAGCGTGATATAGTAAAAATAGGTTCACTTGACGGTTTTAGCCTTTTCATGAACAAATTCATCGTGAGATTTTTACCATCCATCGAAACATCGTTTCAAAGTTACTCTTTGATTTAAATCAGAATGATTAACGTCTGTTCAGGATTTTGGCAGTGAAGAGTTAATATAACTGGCAGACAACTACATGTAGGAGCCTGGTCAGATGCTGGGTACTTCGGCATTTGATCTGTCCCCAAACTATTTGCAATGTAAATAATTTGTGTATCTCATTAGCGGTCATTGGGAAAACAACGTTCTCGCACGTACTTTAGTCCCAAAAGGGTCTGTAATTTTGATGGAAACTTAAGGACACACAAGTTTTATTTTTCTAAAAGTAATAGCAAGCCAAACAAAACAACTAAGCCAGGAAAAAAACGCAAAACAAACTCAAAACAACAAAAACTCAATATTTACATGTACAGTGGAGAAAACGTTATTCTTTCCCGTTTAAACGCAAACGAAACGCAAACGCATTGCAATAAATTGTACAAAATAACAATTAAAAAAAAAAATCTGACTGTTCATATTCAACCAGTTGCAAACAGTTTGGAGCCTGATCAGACGCCGGGTTACCCGGGGTCTGATCTGGCTCCAAACTGTTTGCATTTGAAATAATAGTTTTAGCGTAAACGCGTTTTTTGGGAAAGAGTAACATTTTCACCACTGTACTTACACCCCCTTTTACCAACACTTTGGCCACAATGACTGTATTACAGCAAACGGATGTAATCCCTCGTCCAGACCCCGAAGGGACAGCGACTATTTGTCACATTGCGCATGACTAATGACCCCATCTTAGAAAACGTAAGTCCAGTAAACCATGTGATTAGTGATGCTTCGGCACAGAGAAAACAAAAAGTGTACAGCATTTGAAACAGTTGCCAGTTTATTGCAGGATAAAAGTAACCCAGAAAAACCCTGTGGGAGATTTCTGCAATAATTTTGTCCTGCATTAAGTACTGTATTAAATATTTGCATGTCTTTGAATATATCGTGTTTTCTGACTGTATTGATGTAGAAGATATGTGTAATGTATGTTAAAGTTGTAGCAGTGTTGGTCAGCCTCCAACATTGCGTGTCACAGTGGTGTTTTTATGTTTTATATCATTTACGAACAAATGTGATAGGGGTTTTAGCTTAGAGCTTTACGCGAGATAAAGTTTGTAAGACGTTATTCTCTTCTGTTTAAATCATTGCCTGCCTAGTTTTATCGTCTGCTTTAATCCTCCAACCGCCAAAATATGCTCTGCATTTGTAGTGGCGTCTGCAATATTTTTAAAGTCAGCTTTAGGGCTGTTTTTACTGAAACAATGTCGAAACGTTACGCTGCGTCTGATCAGGATACTCCACCTTAACATATTCTTCAATTTTAAAATATGGATGAGTTCCATTTAAGTACTGAACCTTATTGAATTAACAATTTTTGCTATTCGATGGCGATTCGCTTGCAATTCGATGGCAATTCGCTTGCGATTGAAAATAGTAACTCTACCCTCGGGTAAGTTTTCTTGAGCGGTGTACATAATGTATCTCACAAATGTTCGCAAATATGCCTTCGTTAATTTTTTCGATGCCATTTTTTTCACAACCGCTTCGGAAAATTCGCGATAAAATATTCAAACGTAGGATTTGTTTTTTGAAGCGCCCGATTCGATGGCAATTCGATGGCAATTCGCTTGCGATTATCAGTTTCATTTAAAAAAAAGTTCAGTACCACAATAATCGACTTAAGTCGATATTTCATACTGTTTGACACTCGTATCAATAGTTTTCGGTCAAATTGCTTTTAACCTTACTTTGAAATAATTGTTTAGGTAATATTTTTTAAATTGGTTAAGAAACTGGCGGCGAATTGTTCAAACCTCATGGCATGTGCAAACACTTTCGAATTCGACGTTTGATCAACCTTAACCTGTTTGCCACTCAGCAATAAATCGTCATTTTAAGGTAAGTTGTCATTTTCTCTTTTTTATTGGATCATGTTTCGTTTCGTTTAAATGGAGAAGAGTAACGTCTTCTCCTCTGCAATACCAGCTTTATCAATGACAAATATAACAGTGGAGAAAACGTTATTCTTTCCCAAAAAACGCTTTTACGCTTAAACTATTATTTCCAGTGAAAACAGTTTGGAGCCTGATCAGACGCCGGGCAATCCGGCGTCTGATCACGCTCCAAACTGTTTGACACTCAGATAAAAATGAAATATCAGAATTGTCAAAAAGTCGTAATTGTCTACATTTTAGTGTTTTTCGTTTGCGTTTCGTTTGCGTTTAAACGGGAAAGAATAACGTATTCTCCACTGTACACTCTACCAAGCACTGACAGTGCAATAATGCACTCTTACTTGTACATGTACATGTAGTCGTTGAATGGCAGCTACATTATATATGATGGAGGCGATGCTAACTAATGATTGTACTTATATTTGCATGGATTTGATAAATAATGTGTTGCCTTCAGCGAACCCAAACTTTCACTCGAGGGAAATAGTTGGTTCTTGTGGTAACAGGATTGGCGAACACGTTAGTATTTCCCGTTTTAACGAAACTAAACGCAATTGTAGCGAAATAAAATGTCGAAAATTGCAGTGTTTTTAAAAATTCTCACGTTTTATTTCAATCCAGGTGGCAAACAGTTTGGAGCTTGATCAGACGCCGAGTTATTCAGCGTCTGATCTGGCTCCAAACTGTTTGCCATGGGCGTTCAAGGTTTAGTACATACGCTTTAATTGGGAGAGAATAGCTTTCCCACTGTTAAAGTGTTGGGGAAACAACTTCTTCCACTTGGTTAGACACCAAAGGTTGTCCTTCGTAAAGTACAGACATATTACAAAGGCTTGCAAATTGCACAAACACTTTTAAGTTACTGATATGCCCATAAGCATTGGAATACTCGCATATAACTAATCAGCGATACACATAGCTGTCCGTCTTGTCGTGGCAATAATTGTTTTAGGCGAACTTCTATTCGGTTTGAAGTTTATCATTTTCTATGTTGTTATAGTGTTAAGGTGTTATCTTTTCCCAATGAACCCGTGTGTGTATGCCAATTGCAAACCGTGTGGAGCCAGATGAGACCTCCTTGGCAGCTGATCAGACTCCAAACTGTTTGCCACTCAGACAAAGCTATATTCGTTAGGATTTTAAAAAAAAGCTGTCAATTTTCTTCCCTTTATGGCATTGTTTGTGTGTTTCGATTTGATAGAGCAGGAAAGAATAACGTCTTTTCCATTGTATAAACAATATTGTTGACTAAGAACATACAAACATTGGTGTAAGCTCACAATATAAAAAGAGTAACTACATGTATTATACGGCTAAGTGAACACTCAATATTGCATCAAATTCAGAGGATCATGTTGTAATTCACTTGTACCCTATATCGGCGAAACATTGCGGATTTAAGGTTTTGTCTCCTCCTGTCAATCAGTCTGTCTGTCCGTTCGTTTCCTTTAATTTAGGGATTGGTTAAAACCGTAGTTTTTGGTGGCTCACCCTCTGCCGGAATGGGACATATATTTATTCAGCAATACTCCAGGGCTGCCATTTCTCCGGATTTTTCCTAAGTATTCGGATTTTTATCCCAGCATATCGTAGCTTTAAACAGGCTGAAAGTAAAGCAGAATGCGCCTTAAGGCCATTAGTTTCAATCTGTTTTAAGCAGTCATGTGTCTTCAAAACAAGAAAAAGACTATGAGGTAATGGTACGGTTAGTAAAATCTCGTCTGAAAAATTAAAACTTTGAAATCTTAGGATTTTTATTATCAACTTATGGCAGCCCTGGTACTCTACTTGTTCAGTACGGTACGGTACCGGTACTATTTTTTGAGTAACACATAGGTCAACAACTCTGCTTTTCATGAGTTCAATCAATATGAAATGTTGCCGTTTCTTTAAATGGAAGTCGTTACGATTTGACAATATAAATCGTTGTTATATTTCATCATTTTCACAGTTTGCAACCAATAAAATACTCCTCAAATATTGAAAATGCGATTAAGTGACATAGATTAAAAGATGAAAAGCGTTAACTTGTATTTACGCACTTTTATTGCAAACGTACACGCCTTCAAGAGTTCAGGTTGACCTTTTTGCAAGTTTCACTCATGAATCCAATATTATGTCATTAATATCTACAATAGAGAATACTGTTCTTTCCCAGTTAATGTTGTCTTGAACTTGATCGAAAGCTAGGTTAATTGGCGTCTGGACAGACTCGAAACTGTGTTTTAAATGTTAAATGTTTTAAAAGTTTAGAATAAACAAGTTTATTGGCACAGAACATTGTCACTGTATAATATATTGGTTTATCATAACGAGCGTCTTGTGAACCAAACTGTTCAAGATGTTGGACATATTTAGACTTTTGGTTTCGACATTTAGTTGCAACCCTGTATAATGGAGAAAACTTCCTAATACATGTGTTTGTGATGAAATCATTAAAGTCAATTGTAAACAGACTGGATCCAGATCTGAGACCATTTTACCTTACCTACGATCTTATCTTACGACCAATCTTAAAATCGAAACTGACTCGTGGTTTCAATCATTTTGATATAACAGATTTTACACCTTGAGAACGGTTGTACGACAAAGCTTTAGCTATGACCATTAACAAAACGTTAATAAAACAGCACCAGAAGACGAGTTACTCGACATCTGAGCAGAACTGTTGATCACTCAGATCAAAAATAAATCGCCAACATTTTCAAAAAATATCTATATTTTTTACTTTGTATCATGTTTTGCATGTACGAGTTGTGTCGTTGATATGAAATAATTACATATGAGCCGTGCCCGGACGAAACTGCAACATTGTACTGGCCAAGCATTGTTTTGTATCTTATTTTGGTTTACACTACCAAAACCCGTATAAACTACAGCTACATAAATTCCTAAGATACATATGGGTGTCAAACATTGTTGATCTAGGCCAGCCCCCTCGTCTTCGACAGTCTTCTACAGTCTACACTGTTTGTAATGCAATAAGGCAGGTTTTCGCACCACGGCTCATATGTATTTCGCAGAGCAGGCTGTATGTAGACCAAAAAACAGCCAATGTCACGGTTCTTGGAAACATTTCAAATGTCTCATTGCCTTGGCTATCAGCTGCGACCCTGTATATCTAGGCTGTGGTCCGCGTATGTCCAGTAAACGGCCATTATACATGGTTTATGGTGACGCGGTGAGAAAACCATCACTTACCCCGGGAAATTATTGCCATGGCAACAGGTAAATGTGTACGTACAGGCGTGGTGCAGTTATTAGGACAGAAGAGATTAGGCTTGGCGAAAATAAACTAAGTTAATGTTTTTATACTCACATAGTAGCCATAGCAAGATTACTATGCTTGACCAACCCATGTGAGTACTCAACATGAAACACACAGTTAGTTACAGTAAAACCTCTCTATTACGACCACTTAATTGTGTTACTTATTAGGTGTTAACGACAGATGACTGCTTAAAGCAAGGTGACAGTAATATAGATAGCTCAATAAGGAGCGTTCTGTTTTATTTGTCAACTTGCTTTTAGCTGTCACCAATCGTTTACATGATCAGTTATCCTTCGTTTCAGTGGTCGTAATAGAGAGGTTTTACTGTAAACAGGGCTGCCATTTCTCCGGATCATTTTCCTAAGTCTTCGGATTTTTATCCTTGCGGATGGAAGCTTAAAACAAGCGGAAAGTAAAGCAGAATGCGCCCTGCTTTAAACAGTCATGTGTTTTCAAAACAATAAACAGACAACGGAGTAAAGGTACGATTAGTAAAATTGCATCTGAAAAAATGAAAATTTGAAATCTTGGAATTTTTATTATCAACTTATGGCAGCCCTGTGTAAATGTCCAGATACAGTTAACGTGTTTGCACAAAACACACATTTCCATTGCAAACAGTTTAAAGCCAGAACAGACGCCGGGTAACTCGGCGTTAGATCAGGTTCCAACATATTTGCTAATCAGATCAAAAAGGAAACTATGACATTTAAGACATTGTCATTTTCTCCTTTGTATCGGATTGCGTTTAAGTTTAGTTTGGTTTAAACGGGAAGGTATATCTTCACTCACTGCTCTATGACTATTTAAACACTGAAGACTGCACTCCAAAATCTGGAAGCTTGTGAAAACGGAAAGAATGTTTCCATAAAAAAACATTGGTTCTTTTGTATCACTGTTTTCCTAAATGGAGCCGGAATCCGTCCTTAACACATTGTCACCCAGTGGATTATTCCATGCTTATATATTGGCATTCAATTGTTATCAAGTCAGCGAAGTGCATGGAATAGACGTTCAAACATGGGTAAACATTTAATTATTTCCCATTTAGGCGGACGAAAAATATTACAGTTTCTTGAAATGTTCAGCGCGCCTCTTGCTTTAAGGTCTTGATGTCGACACGTTTCGGATCCGTACAAGAAAACGAGATTTTCCAGTCGTCTCATCAGGAGCCCGTTTCATAAAACTTCGTACGATAAATGTTGTCGTTAGTCAGATTATAAAAGTCTCAATCATTAATTATCTCTCTATCTAATCCTGTCTTGTGACACCTCTTTGGAATAGTCTTTTCAAGACGATTCCAAAGAGGTGTCACAAGACAGGATTAGATAGAGAAATAAGAAATTAAATGTATTTTAAAGTTTTGACCTACGACAACATTTGTCGTAAGAAGTTTTATGAAACGGGCACTGGTTCTTTAGCCGTGGTCATAAATTATTAGAGTACATGCATGTTTGTTTGCATCAAGTCTCCTACAAGAGACAAATAACTAAAATGTAATAGAAAAGACGTAATGTATTCCCTATAAACGCGCTTATGCTACAATATCCATTACCCGGCGTCTTATCTGGTTCCAAATTTATGCTTAGGATATAAAAATATATCGTCAATTGTGTTTCAAAACGTTTCCGTTTTTTTCTACGTTTTATGGCATTGATTATACGTTGAATTTCATTTAAACAGGCCAGGAATAACATGCTCCCTTCTGTATGTTTAGTAGTCTTAGGTATCAGTAAGTAGCAAACAAAATGCATACACAGATATGTCACCTTTTTGTCTTACGAACGTGCGAGGCTCTTTGCATAACGTCCCATATATTGCTCTTTTTGTGTGAACATTTGTTTCGAGTAATACTTTTCACTTATCATATACGACGTATCATTGCAAACAGTTAGGATCCAAACTAGACGCCGAATAAAATCCGGAACCCAACGTTTTGGCACTCTAATGCCGATACATTGTAGGTACAGCCGAACTTCGACAAGTCGAAATCCCTTAAGTTGAACATATCTGTAATTCCGTTGAATGTAGCTCGAGCTTATTTTAGACGAAAACTTCAATGTATCAAACTTAAAACGTGGCTAAATGTAACAAAATTTAACCTTTTCACTGTCGATGACGTCATAAAATGCATTTTCAAAAAAAAAATTTGATCCTGATCAGACGCCGCGTAACGCGGCGTCTGATCAGGATCAAAACTGTTTGTCACTTGTTTTAAAATGACGTCTGTTATACTGACTTAAATCTTGCTTTGAAACGATATTGTAGACAACAATATTAAAGCAGACGACAATAAAGCGGTATATGGGGTTAAAATTGCACTGTAAATTTGACAATGAATAGGTTAAACTTGGAAATATCTGTATGTTCTTCTGAACCGAGTTCGAGTTACTGATATACGAGATATAGCTTGTGTATCAATTCAAACAGTCTCTCTGTTGATTGATTGCGATATAGACTGGATCAAAATAAAATGCTATATGATCAATGTCGAATCTGTATGGCATTTCAGCTTCGTTAGAGTTTTATTCAGTTATAATGCTGAAAACCTGACCTTGAGAAAAAAACCAGTAGAAATATTTTAAGCAGACGTAAACATGCCCGTGAAGGGTCTAATAGATGTGCAGACCCATGCAGCCTGTTAAAGTATTACCAGTATAACATACTTTCATAACCCCGTTCGACATCAC
Source organism: Gari tellinella (assembly GCA_922989275.2). Classification (NCBI taxonomy): domain Eukaryota; kingdom Metazoa; phylum Mollusca; class Bivalvia; order Cardiida; family Psammobiidae; genus Gari; species Gari tellinella. Next base: position 56,543,080 of record OV277860.1, read on the forward strand.
TGGCATTTGCAAGAAAGTTTGGATCCTGATCTGACGACAAAAAGAGTCGACGTCAAGGAGAAAAATGATTTTATACGCCTATATATAATTCTTCGTTCAAAAATGCCCAACGGTTGTCTCCAAATTGAAGAAATAGTTGAGTATTTTACCCTGCTTAAATGTCGTCTGTTTTAAATAAATTGGGAAAAATAATTTTATGTTTTTGAACCTGCAGAAAAGTTGAAAACGAGTGACAAACAGTTTGGATCTAGATCAGACGCCGCTTTTCGCGAAAAGCGGCGTCTGATCTGGATCCAAACTGTTTGCAAATGTTAGTCAAGTTGCGCTTAGCAGGATAAGGGTTATTAGCCAATGATATAACAGGGAGTACTTTAACATGGTCCTTTACGACTGAACTCTCATAACTTTATTGCTTTATGATTATGTTTCTAGTAGTGTTGGCATTTTCATATTACATGTACCTATTCATTACAATGGATACTTTGAAAACTGAACTCTTCTCAACTAATATTAACTCCAATATCTGAAGTATATTGCAGACAGTTTGGACCAAGATCAGACGCCGCTTTTCGCGAAAAGCGGCATCTGATCTGGATCCAAACTGTTTAACGCGTCATTTTCTTAATTTCATTTGCATTTGGCTTCCTCGAACGGGAAGTATTTTGTACCATGCATTTTAAGTCTTATAATAAGATGATCTATTTTCTTATATGCTTGTTCAACTGAAATTAAAAGATTTATCCTTTAGAATATAATTCAGGAATGCATAAAATACTACATCAGTAAATAATAATCGGCAAAAAGGTATGACAGACTTGTCGAAATTAAGGCCAGGCTGTCATTTTATATATTTCATTTAGTTTGTATTTTGTTTTATTCAAGCGGAAAATATTTGCCACTGCAACAACAGGACTAGCAATAAAACAAGTTTTTTCTTTTATGCTAAGCAGTGAATTATAGAATTTTCTCAGTAGATTATAAAGTTATAATCTACAGTGAATTATAACTTTTTGGAACTATTTTTTGCCGGAACTACTTTTTTTATTATCTCCCTTTAATTTGAATATGCCATACATGGTTATTTCCCTTGTAAAGGGGTGTCTGCTCTAATTTTTGTTCAATAAGCTGTGATATGTTCCTTTGAACATTACTAATTAAAGCAAAAGTAGATCTACAGCAAAATGGAAATTAATGAAAGACATTGACATTTCAAGCTTATGTGAGATGTTGGAAATGAAAATAAAACAGTTTGCCAAATTTGGTAATAAATCCAAACAGCAATGTTCAACATAACAGACAATCATATTTTTTACATTAAAAAAGAAAAAAGAGTGTGAAAATGGTTTTTGCCATTAAACTGTTGAAGATGTCCTTTTATCTTTCTCCATGATGTGATGAAGTATCTGATATCATATCATGCATTGTCAGATCTGTCTAGTGTAGTTTACAGACAGTTTACTGACAATACCATTTTGAAAATGTTCATAATATGATAACAAAACAATCTTTGAACTGCAGCTTTAACCCATTACCCCCATAAATACGCCTTTTTACGCCTATGATTTATCCCTTCGCTGAAGAAAATAGTTCCAATTTATACAGTTGAGAATATTCAACATTAGAAATAATATCTACATTCTATCAACTGGTAGCTTTAAAGCAGGCTGAAAGTAAAGCAGAATGCGCCTTAAGGCACATTCTGCTCTACTTTCAACCTGCTGTAATGGTCACATGTTTTCAAAACCAGAAACATGCTATGGGGTAATGGGTTAAGTGTACTTTGTCTCCATTTCTTTACGTTATCCTCCTTGATCCACTTGTCTCCTTGTTATTTGCTAAACTGCTGTCATCAGCTTCATCCATTTTTGTCATCCATCCAATTAACTTTTCCTTTTGCGGGTGTTGTTGAATTCATTTTGCTTTTTGTGGGACCATCCAAGCAGACACACACAGTAAAGAACTCATCATAGTGTTATTTACATAATGAGTTACTAAATACATGCTTCTGAAAGAATAGGCTATCTCTCTTGTCCAATTACACAAAAAACATCAGGTTTTTGTGTTTATTATAGATCTCTACATAGCAGCAATTCTCCTGATTTGAAGTTGTGTTGACTGTAGCCTGAGTGCTGTCATCAATTTCAAATCCTGGCATTTAATATAGATTGGTGCAAAAACTGACATGCCGCAATGTGACATTCAACTACGACTGCAAAACGCATAACATTTCGCAAATTGCCAAAACAACCAATTTTTTTAAAGAAAAAATGCATGTTAATGTCCGAAAGTAAAGCCAAATAACAAATATATTTATAGTTACAGATCATGTAACTTGTAACCGATTTGAAATGCAATCCAAACCATCTCCTCCTCATAAGTAACCATTTCACCAAAAAATTGCAAAAATGATGATGATAGGCACATAAGAACAAAAGTTATTGTTCGACACCATAGTGTGACAGACAGACAGACAGACAGACAGACAGATGGGTAGACAGACAGAAAGACCGACAGAACAAAAATAAGTGTCTCTTCCGTCGGCTAAGGGTGGAAACAAATATGATTTGAAGTATGGATTCTCACATTGTGGCAAGACAATATAAAATAAGCCGGCAACTTGCTGATAGAAACAGAATATTAAATATCCTCCATAACTTTATCTTTGGGAGTGCACTTACTCAACTAGCGTCTGGGGAAAGAATCATTCAAGCGTTTCATGTGCAGCCCACAGCTAATATTTGATAGTTAGGTTACTAAAGTAAAATCCGTTGAAACCCCCTTCAGATCAAGTATGAATGGGCCTCTATTCAAAACTTCAGATGGCTGAGTCGTTGCTTGCACAACTTTATGATGCTTTACCTGTATTTTCACGCCTTGTGAGAACGGGGGGGGGGGGGGGGGTTCAATGAATGGACTGGGGTTATGTCTTTAAGACCAAAAGCACATTACTCTCTTTGCTTAGTGTTGACCCAGAAAAGAGACTGACTTAGACACAGTGTTAAAATAAATGCGGCTTTCAAATTCACCCCCGTCCCATCAACTTGTTCCACCGGTAGAAGAAAGTGTTTCAACTCTTTTATTCGATACTGGCACGGAGTATTTACCCCGTGTATTTACTCCGTGATACTGGTATGCGACCCGTCCACAAATCCAATTTCTTTCTTGGTATTGTCTTGTTTATTACCGTTGCCCGTTATTCTGTTATTCAATACGCATGCTTGCCCTTGTGTTTACACATCAATTTCTGACCTAGGCTACACGTCAGACTCAACATTTCAAAACACGCCACGCGGGTGACTTTAACTCTCAATTCATTTGAATGTCTAAAAGTGTGACACAGGGAAAGCTTATTTATAATGTTAAATATTCAACGATAATTAAATACACATACCTAAATAACATCAGTTTGCCCTCTGTAAATCCAAACAATAAATTTTCACATTGAATCGGAAAAAAATGGCGACCAAAATGTTTACGATTGTTGCTCCGGTGTCGCGCGTGCAGATTACTACGCCATCAAAATCACACCAAGTCTGGAATGCTTCGGTTTTGAGAGGCTCCCAACGGGGTATTTAAAATTGCCCAAGTGCTAATTCGGCGTCTTTATTTAATATTTCTCTGTTAAAAGCATAAAAGAAATAGAATAATTGTTTGTTTCAGTGTATGATGGGGTTTTCTTTCATCTCGTGAAAAGCAAGGGTAATATTTTCACTCGTGGCTTCGCCACTCGTGAAAATATAACCCTTGCTTTTCACTCGATGAAAGAAAACCCCATCATACACTGAAACAAACAATTATCCTCTATGTAATAATGATTGCAAAACTGGTGTTAATTGCAATTCCGATTGCTACAGTATTAAGTTTTTATAAAACGCTGACTACAGTGGAGAATATGTTATTCTTTCCCGTTTAAACGCAAACGTACGCAAACGCAAAATACTAAAACGTAGAAAAGTACAACTTTTTGACAATTCTGATAATTCATGTTTATCTTGGTGGCAAACAGTTTGGAGCCTGATCAGACGCCGGGTTACCCGGCGTCTGATCTGGCTCCAAACTGTTTGCAATGGAAATAATAGATTTAGCGTAAACGCGTTTATTGGGAAAGAATAACAGATTCTCCACTGTATAAGATGATGTACTTTACACAAGACAATAAACGCAATCTTTGTCCTCCGTGTTTCGTGCCGAATGCAACTGTCAGGTCTAAAAGGTTTCGTACACACTAGGTAAATGGTGAATTACAGTGTCATGTCAGGTTGTGTGATCCCTACAATCTATTATTTGAACTGCCTAATAGGGGGACGTGCACATGCAAAATGCAGGCGGATTTGGAAATCATTAGTAAACCGTATTCATCACCACGTTCCCTGTATGTAAGGAATCAGTACACTGTCAGAGAGAGCCATGTTACGTCATAACGCATTTCAACCCATTACCCCATTGCCTGTATAGTAGTTTTGAAAACGTGTGATCATTTAAAACAGGCTGAACGTAAAGCTAACACCTGCAAGGATATAGAAACTATATATTTCTTATGGCCAATATTCATGACTGTATAAGGTGGAACTATTTTTTTCAGTGGATGAATAAATTAATGGTGTAAAAGGCGTGTTTATGGGGGTAATTGGTTAACCAGTTCATTACCAGGATCTGCTAGTGCTTTCTGTCTGACTTTTTTTGCAAAATTATTTATATATGTTTTACCCTTTCACAATCCTGACGTCATTAATTAAACACAATTGTGGTCTGCTTTTATTACACATATTTACAATATTTGAGTGCTTTTTTTTTGCCTTAATAAATATTAAAATGAGTGGCAAACAGTTTGGATCCTGATGAGACATCCATGGTATTGGACGAAAACATTGGTCATGTTGACTTCATACAGTAGAGAATCTGTTATTCTTTCCCGTTTAAACACAAACGTACGCAAACGAAAAACACTCAAACGTAGAAAAGTACAAGGTTTTGACAATTCTGATAATTCATGTTTATCTTGGTGGCAAACAGTTTGGAGCCTGATCAGACGCCGGGTTACCCGGCGTCTGATCTGGCTCAAAAATGTTTGCAATGGAAATAATAGATTTGGCGTAAACGCGTTTATTGGAAAAGAATAACAGATTCTCCACTGTAAAAGAGATACTGCCATGGCGTCACCCGCTTTCCACAATTGTCCTGTTCTAAGTTTTTCTTTCTCAATTTTTAATTTTAGGTGAGTTGATAAAGGTGAAGGTGAAAGGAGTGTCATACAATTTGGACGTCTGATTAGGATACAAGCTGTTTGCAAATAGCCATTGTTCTCGAGGTAAAACAGTGAAGGGGTTTGCTTCATCACTTTAGTTTTTATTATTTTCCAGTGAATTCTCTGAGTATAAGCAACATTAAGGGGAAGGTGATTTAACTGTACTTAATATTATTTAAACTGCATTGTTTAGTGCAGAAAATTATTTTTGAAAACCGTCAACCATTTTGAGAAACGTTTCTCCGACTGGATCTTTATGTTCGTAATTAGTGTAACTTATCCTTAGGTTAGTAATATAAAACAGTGCCTAACAAAAACAATACTGCTTACGTAAATAATATTTTTATTCCTTTGCCTGCTAATCACGACTTGACTGTGTTTTGCAAACAGTTTGGATCGAGATCAGACGCCGCGTCACGCGGCGTCTGATCTCGATCCAAACTGTTTGACACTATACTCCGTTCTTTAATAAAAATGTATGGAATTAATTGAACAAATTTTGCATATGACAATCTCAGATCAGACGCTGTTTCGGCATGGTAATGGTTATGGGTTGGTAGGGCTGCAGGTAAAAAGTGCACACCTTAACACTTCATTGCCAACCTTTTCGTGAGATGTTTACCCCTTCACCGTTTCATTGTCGTCTGCTTCAATGTTGTTGTCTGCAATGTTGTTTCAAAGTTAAAAGAATAAGGCAGTATAACTAAAGAAACTTCAAAACGAGGCTCAACAAGTTTAGATCCTGATCAGACGCCGCGTTATCCATATAGGACGACAATTTGTACGGCGTTTCAGTAAAATCAAACCCGTTCGCAAAAGTCTGTCATGACGGCTACGCCTGAAAAAGGGCTAATGTCTAGAGATGTGGTGGTTTTGTTTTTGCTTAACCAGTATAAAACATCGCCTGAAAACTAAACCAAATACCGATCTGGCATGGTCATTTGTCGTGGCTGTGTCGCGAACACAAGTCACTATCCTAGATTTGTTCGCCTTTTCTGTGTTAAGCATACAGTCATGTAACCACTTAAAAGGGGGTATAAAATACAAGCACATATAAGTTTCCAGCAAACACTACCGGTACAGGACTGCCATTTCTCCGGATTTTTCCTAAACCTCCTAGTACATGGTAGCTTAAAGTAGGCTGAAAGTAAAGCAGAATGCGCCTTAAGGCGCATTCTGGTTTTCTTCCAGCCTGCTTTAAGCAGCCACGTGTCAACAAAACTAGACACAGGCGATGGGGTAAAGGTACGATTCGTAAAATCGCACTTGAAAAATGCAAATTTTGAAATCTTAGGATTTTTTATATCAACTTATGGCAGCCCTGCCGATACATTGTGACTACACTATTCGAAACGATTTTAATTGTAAAAGTTCAATTACAGGGTTTGGCTGAGTTATGAATATGTATTCAAAAATATATTTAGTTTACCCCCTCTTACATGCATATCTTGGGTCATGGTGGAATGCCAATGCCACACGTGAATAAGAGTTTACTCCTTTATGCAAAATGAAATCTTCCATGTTTATATATATTGGGTAAATCATGTTTTGTTTAAGGAGTGATTGATCCCAGTTTACTTTGATAAAAAAAATCCTATTTACAATATCTTTTAAAATATAAATATGGTTTTGGCAAAATGTGAATAACGTTTGCCAACTGTGAAGATTCCGATGAATCACTATTGAATGTAGTGCGTATTGTCAGGACCTGCACTCTTTGCAAACACATACATGTGTATGTCACAGAAAATGTCAAAGTAATTTCAGCATAATGGAATAACGAGATATGCAAGTACAGTAGAACCTCTTTATTACGACCACTAAGTTGTGTCAAATATTTGTCGTTTAAGACAGGTGACTGCTTAAAGCAATGTGAAAGTGAAACAGAAAGCTCCTTCAGTTTCACGTTCACCCCACAGGTACTTGACACATACTTTATTATCTATTAACCCCCTCCCCCCTTAAAAAAAAAAAAAAATTTTTTTTTTTTTTTACTATACTTCTATTATAGATACAAGGTAAACAGCGCAATTCGACACCTAGTCTTTACTATCCACTTAAACTGATGCTAAAATAGACTCGATCGCCGATATTCTCTTGTGGTACCCTCGGGAAATGATTAATTTATCAATATCTACTTTTTATTTCATCAAATTCCGTCAAATAACGCCACAGTACGTGAATTATAACGAAAATAAGCTTCAAAAAGTTTTCTGTCGTTCTCTTGGTACAGAATTTATTGCCCAAAATAAGGGGTAATCTAGTCGGTTTGCACATTTAACGGCCTTTACGGCTGGAACTTTCACCTAATTTCATTAGAGCAAATGCGTTTGTGTCGGAACATGACCCTCTTCACTATCAGCTATATGAAATATACATGTAATTTGGCATGAAATTGACAAGTGAAAGACTCATTTCATTTTCAATGCCATTTTGAATACCGGAATGAATCGAATGAACGGAGCGATCTCATTGGTCAAAATTAAACAGGTAAAGTTTCTTTTAATTTTGCATTCTATGTAAATTATATAAAACTGATAATATTTCATTTAAAGATGATTTATAATATTTGGTGAAAGTTCCAGTGGCATAGGCCGTTTATTGTGGACAAATAACAGATCACCCCTACATGTACATTCGTTGCTATGTACAATTCTGTACCAAGAGAACGACAGAAAACTTTTTGAAGCTTATTTTCGTTATAATTCACGTACTGTGGCGTTATTTGACGGAATTTGATGAAATAAAAAGTAGATATTGATAAATTAATCATTTCCCGAGGGTACCACAAGAGAATATCGGCGATCGAGTCTATTTTAGCATCAGTTTAAGTGGATAGTAAAGACTAGGTGTTGAATTGCGCTGTTTACCTTGTATCTATAATAGAAGTATAGTAAAAAAAAAAAAAATTTTTTTTTTTTTTTTTTTAAGGGGGGAGGGGGTTCATAGATAATAAAGTATGTGTCAAGTACCTGTGGTTCACCCCTGTCTTTTATACGGACAATTAGCCTTCTTTTTAGTAGTCGTAATAGAGAGGTTCTACTGTATTTATGAAAATATTAAGTACCATTATATAGCAGTGACTACCATATTCTTTCTTGTTTAATTCAAACTAAAACCAAACGCAGTACAATAAAATGTAGACAATTGCAGCTTTTCAAAATATCAACCACTTATTAGAATCGGAGTGGCACATAGTTTCAAGCCTACGCCGGGTTATTCGGCGTGTCTGATCAGGCTCCAAACTGTTTGCAATGGAAATAGTTGTTTATTGGAAAATTATGTCAACTTCTCCACTGTACGGTTTGTTCTTTCAGTGTACATGTACATGTAAATTGCATCTGACCATTTATCACCAGACCAACTGTCACGGATGAAAGCTGCGGTGCACGTGTATTAAGGAGTAGTCAACCCCCAATGGACGGGTCATCATTGCATTGACTGGACAGTTTAACTAATTGACCATTCCTGTAGTCAAGACTAATGCCTGAACTGACTCTCAAGGACAGTTCCGAATGCAGTATCGGTATATATGCAACGTGACAAAGTGCAACAACGCGCTAAGGTGTAAATTGGAAGTCCCGCCCAAGAAAACAGGTACTTTTCAATTAAAGTGTGACATCTGAAAACTGGAAATCCCGAAAATCGGAAGTTTTTGAAGACCTGAAAGGAGTTAAGATTTTGAAAACCTGAGCGAGAGGTTTCGTCCAAGGGCATTTGCACTTCATGCTCGCTAATTATTCCACGGATACTAATAGGGTACACATGTAGTACAGTGACAGACGGCTGCTTAATGCATGACAGCAGTAATGCAGATGACTCATATTCAGTGGAGAAAACTTCATTATACCCCGTTTAAACGTAAACGAAACGCAAACGCATCACAGTAAAATGGAGAAAATGACATTTTTCGACAATCCTGACTATCTATTTCAATTTGAGTGGCAAACAGTTTGGAACATGATCAGACGCCGGGTTACCCGGCGTCTGATCTGGCTCAAACTGTTTGCATTTGAAATAACAGTTTCTGCGTAAACGCGTTTATTGGGATAGAATAACATTTTCTCCACTGTAGGAACTTTCTCTAGTACAGTTATCATCCTGCATTAATCTGCCGCCTGTTTTAAACAATTGACACTTAAACAAATCTAGTACAGCTGCTTAAGTGCTAAACATCCTCTAGCAAATCTTAAAGTTTCGGATCAAAGTCCACAATGGTACACACGCGTTTAAATATTTTAGAAATTAAGCAATTCGTATCAGTCAACAATTGAAGTCATTCTTACCATAACAACGGGGCTACCTCAAAACAGTTGATTACGTAATGCAGAATAGAAATAATGCAGGAAGCTGCGATATGAGCGTTCGGCAATATAATATAGGTTATCCTGCATTAAGCAACCACATGCATTAGGTACAGACTATGGATCTTCTATTGAGAGGTCACTAAATACAATATTAATCCTGACTGTTTCAAACATGCCCCCATGGTTCAGACAGTGTTTCCGACGGCGCCACACAGAAAATCAAAAATGTTAACACAATCGGTTGGCATGGTACTGTATAATATACAAGGAATGTGATCGATTGCGCACTATCATCCGACAGTCGACATCTTTGTTATTGTGAAAAATCATTATCACACGAAGTGTTATCATTTTGTTATTCACAAGCTATTTTGATACTAACCGGACACTGAGTAACTCGGCATCTGACCAGGATCAAAACTGTTTCATACTCATATCAGATTTCAAGGTTTTAGAATGTATGAAACCGGCAGTTTTAAAATCTCGAAGGAGACATTTTTGAAGCAGGCGATAATAGTTCATGGTAAGGATTAAACGGACGATACGGTTTTATAGCAGGGTAATAATGATAAATTAATCATAGTTACATGTAGTTACGCAATATTTGAAATTATTCAACTTGATGTATGGGTAATATGAAAATACCTATGTTACCACAACACTGGTCTCAAAACAATAAATCTGATGTAAAAGATGAGCATTCTAACATGTATCAAACATAATCATGTTGAATTAACGTCTGCTTCAAATATATCGTCTGCGCAAAAACTCCAACATTGCTTTCTTTGGGTTTTTTTAACTAAAGAAAATATGAATATGAGTGGTAAACAGTTCTGATCCAGACCAGACGCCGCGTTCAAACTGTTTGTTAATATTTATGCCAGCTGTGCTTACCATGATGATGGTTAACCCCATAACTGTCATAACCTCGTCTCAATATCTCACCCACTCTCTTATCCCGAGTGCACATATATCTACAAACAGTATAGAATTCAACATGATGACACGCTACTCAGCGTCTTGTCAGTATCATTTGATTTGAGTTTTTTTTATGATTTTACGTTGCTTTAACAGTATTTCAGCCATATCGCGTCGACCAGCCAATTACAGGCAAAGGAAGACCCCAGAAGTCCTTTATGCACTATTTCAGGCACACATCGGCAACTGGGTAGAACCACCGACCTTCCGCAAGCCATATGGAAGGCTTCCCCATATGATCTTGTCAGTATAATTTTCTTTAGAAACTTATATGAAATATGTCTTTATCCTACATATGCCTTTTTTAAGTTTAATAAATCAAATCCGACAATATCTTTAAAACAGTTGATAACAAGGTCCCATGCTTATAAAGCGTTTGAGTTGAAACCAAGATCGTTCATAAGCTTTAGATTGGTCAGATTTGAGTAGAATGCTTAACTCTGACCAAGAAAAACTTAAGAAAGATTTCAGGTGCTTTATAAGCTCATACTCTGTATTGATGTGTCTAATAATTGCCGTCTGCATGTTTAGTAAAAATTTAGCTTTAGGCATTTAGCCTTCATACTACAGCGCTCCCTCCCTCCCTACAACGGCCCTCTGAACAACGTCACCCTCCTTACGACGGTCATTGTCGCAGTTCCCTGAACAGGACAATTATATATATGTTTATATATAAACGGAAATGCAAAGGTCCGACAAAAGTCGGTCCGGTACAAGTTTAGATATATATATAACACGCCTTAACTGCTACAATATCGCCTGCTTAAAATTGTCGTCTACTTTTTTTCTCACGCCGCGTTACGCGGCGTCTGATCTGGATTCAACCTGTTCTCAAATATAAACCAATTTCCCTGTTCATAACGACTCCCTCTGAACAACACACACACACTGTTTGACTCCAGTTGGGTGTCGTTGTAGAGAGAGAACGCTGTATCTCCAAACACTTTGAACTTGGTACTTACGGGAAACTTTGGTGGGAATCGATGAGTATTTAAAATTAAAAATCTTTACTTCGGCACTAAACATTATGATGAAATTACTCATTCAAATCGCCTCGAAGGGACAATACTAAAAGGTTTTGTGCAGGAAAGAATCAGCAACACAGAATGAAATATCGATTTTCAAAATAAAAGTATAGGTAGTTTGATAGTTGAGATAGTTTTTCAATATAGGTATAAAAACTGTCAAATAAATAGCATTATACAGTGTAGAAACTTTATTCTTTTCTAATAAACAATTATCTTTATTGCCAACGGTCTGGAGCTAGATCAGACGCCTGGTGATCTGGTGACTGACCAAGCTTCAAACTGTTTGCCACCCATATTTAGTTAAGATGTAAATATCTTCGAAAAGCTGTCACCTAAACATCTTATAGCTTTGCGTTTGCGTATTGTTTCGTCTTATAGCCTATGTATAGTTTTAAAAACAGATGACCACTTAAAGAAGGTTTCAAGTAATGCGCATTCTGTCTCACTTTTAGCCTGCCCTGATCTATTATCTGTTAGAATATAGAATCATTTTTACGGTGCATATTTATGACTGTATTAAGGGAAGGGCATAAAAGTAACCAAGCAACAAACAAGTAATTAATTGTTTTTAATTTTCTCCCCCAAAGAAGAGTGTGCCCCTCACTCCCACTTTACTTCATACGTGCCTGAAGAGAAATTATTCTATTCAATGGAAGGAATACATGATCATCTTCCTTCGGTCCTTGGCTGAAGTTCTTATTTTAGTTGTGTGTTTCACTGGGCATTGTACAGTGTTCAGTTGCTTCACACTAACAGAATAGGTAAGAATGAAACCAATGGGGCCAATAGAAAAAAAGTTGTTATCCTTTTGAGCAGAGAGATCCGATCTCAAATCATCTGTAGGGATTATGCGAGATCAAGCACCCTTAAGGTTTTACTTTTTCAGAATGGAGTTGCTCATGGGAAGCTATGTTCAGCTCTGTTACTGGCCGGGTTTAGTGGAGTGCGCCAATATGGTTCATCTCATTCAATAGCAGCTCTATACCCTTTATTGGGTATTTAAAATCCTCTGAAGACGGAGCATGGCTGCCTATATGACGAGGTAATTGAAAACAGCTATGCACATAATCCTCCAGCTTGACAGGCCATTCTGTCTGTACCAAGCTGTCCTGTGAGTGTTAAGCACAGGTACGCCAACAACAACAACATCATCTTCCTGAAATGATACAAGGGCTGCCATAAATTGATAATAAAATCCGGAGATTTAAAAGTTTCAATTTTTCAGACGCAATTTTACTAATCGTACCTTTACCCCATAGTCTGTTTCTTGTTTTGAAGACACATGCCTGCTTAAAACAGGTTAAAAGTAAAGCAGAATGAGCCCTAAGGCGCATTCTGCTTTACTTTCAGCCTGTTTTAAGCTACGATCTGTTAGAATAAAAATCCGAAGACTTAGGGAAAATCCGGAGAAATGGCAGCCCTGTGATACCTCACCATCATCACCATCACCCCCATCTCATCATTCATTGGCCTTATAATTATGATCCAGACTATGCCTTAGAACCGTTAAACCCAACTCAAACATCCCTCATTATTATAAAAGGTACAGTAAAATCTCTCAATTACGACCACTTACTTTTGTTAATTTTTTGGCATTTTTCAAGAGGTGACTGCTAAAAGGAAGGTGACAGTTAAAGGAGCTTTCTGTTTTACTTTCACATATCTTTTAGCTGTCACCTATACTTTATACAATCAATTAGCATACATTTCAGTGTCCGTAATAGATACGTTTTACTGTACGATGATTTTGACTTATCGCATTCACTGCAAAGCAGCACATGAGATCAAAACCACCGACCTGCTTTTCTTTCCGATCTTTGCAGAGCGGGCAATCTGTATTAATCAAACTAAAACATTATTTTTGGTCCACGACAAGGGGTAAATATGTAGCGACTAAACTGTTATATTTTGTTGAATGAGTAATCGAGTGAACGACTGTTCTCTATTCCATAAAATACAAAACAATCACGATATTATAGCCACCTAATATAGGTTCAAGCCTAGTGTACAGGATAAACAACGATTTAATGAAGGAAGAAAGTAAGACAGACATTTCCTTATCATGCCCCTATTCCACACCGACTACGAATCCCACGAATTGATAAAAGCTGTGATTCGTGGGGATTCGTGGAGTTCGGCATTTCTTTCTATCCAATTCGTGGCCCTCTACGAATCGGCTACGAATCGGCTACGAACGAGTTAAGACTATTCGTGGGATTCGGCTCGAATCTTACGAATACTGTCAAGAATTCAGTACGAAATGCAAGAATCCACTACGACTACTGCACGAACGCTAAGAATTAGTTATGAATGTGCCGAATGCATCTACGAATCAGCTACGAATGAAATTTGATTCTTGACGGTTCGTGGGATTCTTGAAGGTATGTAGTGTTCCCTCCCTGCAACGGCCGTCATAACCACGACTCCCTCCTTACAACAACACTTGTCATTGTTTTCCAACCAAAAACAAATATGTCCAAGCTTTCACGCCTGCTATATTGTTTGTTTAAAATTGTTGGCTGCTGTTTTTCTCAAAGTTACATAATAGACATTTGACAGAAAAAAATAATGGCGTGTGACAAACAGCTTGAATCCAGATCAGACGCAGCGTAATTCGGCGTCGGATCTGGATTCAAATTGTTTGCAAATGTACGCCAATTTCCCTCCCTATAACTACTCCTTCCAACAACGCACACATTTTGTCCCCAATTGTGAGAGGGAGCGCTGTAGTTCCCGTTTCAACTCGGGCATCAGTCCAAAAATGGACTTTTAAGATAGAGCAGCAGTGGCACTGGATTTGGAACTGGCGTATCAACGCTAGCTGCATGCTAATAACAAGAAGATATCCCGCAGAAGAAGGGAGAGATCCACAAGGTGCTGGGTTGGACAGTGGCTGACTCCGACTAGAAGGCTATAGAACATTAGCTTATAGTGTGGAAGATGAGAATACCTTTACCAACTTCAGTGTTCACACTCTACAACGGCCCTCCAAACAACGACCCCCTCCGTACAACGAACCTTACGGCAGTTCCCCAAACATGACAATTACGTTTAACATTGTTGCTGCTGCAATATCGACTGCTTAAAATTATCGTCTGTTGGTTTTCTCAAATCTACATATTGGACATTTTGATGACGAGTGACAAACAGCTTGAATCCAGACCAGACGCCGTGTTACTCGGCGTCTGATCTTAATTCAAGCTGTTTGCAAATGTTAATCAAGTCTTAAGTTTCCTTCCCTATAACGACTCCCTCCGAACATATTGTGTGTGTCCCATTGAGTGTCGTTGTATAGAGAGGGAGCGCTGTATGTAAGAATGCCAGGATTATACTAGGTCAGTCATCCATGCAGAGGAGGGACACTCACGTGAGACCAAATATATATACGGGAGTGAAGCTGGCATTGACTCTCAGACTCCTGGCTACAGGAGAAAAGTATCAAACTAGTACTCACGAATCCCACGAATGAGTTAAGAATACCACGAACGTCAAAAAAGCCGTTTACGAATCCTACGAATCAGCTACGAATCCTACGAATGCACTACGAATTTGTTACGAATTAACTACCCATTGTTCCATTCGTGGAGGTCTTGGCCAAAACTTTGAACAGCTCAAAACTTTTGCCACGAATCCCCGACCGCTCACGAATTGCAAGAATCGACTACAAATCAGGTAAGAACTCCACGAATCTGTTAAGAATCAACTACGAATCCTAGCGTTTTCCAATTCGTATCGATTCGTGGGATTCGTAGTCGGTGTGGAATAGGGGCATTACGCTATCTGCTTTAAGTTCACCCCGCTTTAAAGGTCACATACCGACACCTTCTGAAAAATGAATCTGGTTTCGGATCGTCGTAATATCTGATGGGAGATTGTTAGTTCAGTTCTTTTGAACCAAGTTAAAGGGCGAAGACCCTAACAGTTGTCCCAGATCCCTATGTCAACACTGAAGGATTCGGTATGTCATATAATCGCCGTTTATCAAGCAATGGGTGACACATATGTTTTTGAAGTCCTTAATTCACCCCTCGGTCCCGGTAGAGTTATGAATTACCCAGGGTACGGGTTTCGTCCAATTTATCACTTTTAACTTCTTAAAATAGTATTTGACAGCACGCAAACAATGGCGACTCTGGTCAGATGCTTGGTAACCCGGTGTCGGATCATCATCGAAACAGTTTGCAACTAAGATTTACATGGGTGGTACACCTGTTGTTTTACCCCTTCGCCGCCATAATTTCGTCTGCTTCAATATTGTTCTCTGCAATATCGTTTCAAAGTTAGATTTAAGGCAGTTTAACTGACGTAATTTCAAAACAAGTGGCAAACAGTTTTGATCCTGATTAGACGCCGCAAAACACGTCGTCTGATCAGGATCAAAACCTTTTGCAAATGCGCTTTATGACGTAATTGAGAGTGGAAGGGTAAAGTAGCTTTACTGCTTTACCTTCATCTTACTTTAAGTTATCACATGTCTTTAAAAGCATCAACTGATATCCTTTTAATAGTCATAATAGATAGAGTTATATGTAAATTTTGCGCACTGAGCCGTGACTGAGCTTTTCTATTTATAGAAGTTGCAACCATTTCATGTTATGGGTAAGTTAGGGTTCAAACCTTACTTGACATTTAGAATAAGATTTTGATACCTGTATATGTTATCGTGGTCGAGATAGTACAACACTTGCTGCACGTGGAATAGTTTTTTACTGACTAAGGTCATGGGTTCGATACCCAGTGGATGCTGTTTTTTATTTATGTTTTTGGTTTGGAAAGGGTTTTTTATACTAAATATAACGATAACCACCAGGAACATAGTAATTGATCAGTATTGAAATAATATATATTATTCAATTTTTATTACATTTCTGTATAACCACATAGTTCGAACTAAAGATGGTACGACATACAAAATCACCGCATCAATTCCATGGAAAGGAAGCTTGTAGAAAACTTCTACGTGCCTGTAAGAAGGAGTGTAGCGGCATGATTCGAAAACCGGCATCTGTAAATATGATTCAACATGATTTGAAAAAAAAATTAAAAAAAAAAAGTTTTTACATAGGCTGGTATTTAATAGCATGCATATATTAAGTATTTATAGTGTTTCCGGCACCGCAACACAGTGAATATAGTTGAGTTATTTGAATGTGAAATAAGACAGTCAGTAGAAATAAAAGCTTCATAAATGGCATGTATTTGTATCTCATGCGGCTGCACAATTTGAATGGAGGCATGTCAAGGTCAATGTCGTCCTTGAAAGTCAAATATTTAGGTGAATGTCATAACTTTTGAGCCAGTAGATAGAATTACTTCATAATTGGCATGCGTTTGCATCTCATGGAGCTGCACCGTTTGAAAGGAAGCATGTCAAGATCATCGTTCGATGTCAAATGTCAAATATATAGGCCAATGTGATAATATTTGAGCTAGTAGATAAAATTACTTCATAATTGGCATGCGTGTGCATCTTATTGAGCTGCACATTTGGAAAGGAGGCATGTCAAGGTCAAGGGCGGAAAGGGGGACAAACCGTTGTTTTACAAACGCATCATGTTGCCTGCACATCTAGGTGTAGATCCAGGGTTTTCGGTTAGGGAGAGGTGCGTAGAATTTCGAAAAAAAATACATCCTTACACTAAGAAGAAACAAGATGCTTTTGTGAAACAACGCTATGTCCGGCTTTCCGCTCTTGACATTGAAGGATGACCTTGACCTTTACATGTCTCCATTCAAAATGTGCAGATCCATGAGATGCACGTGCATGCCAATTATTAAGTAATTATATATACTGGCTTAGAAGTTATGACATTCACCTATATATTTGACCTTCAAGGATGACATTGATATGCCTCCATTCAAAATGTGCAGCCCTATGAGATAGTCAGAGATACACATGCATGCCATTTATGAAGCTATTATTTCTACTGACTGTCTTATTTCACATTCAAATAACTCAACTGTATTCACTTTGTTGCGTTGCCGGAAACACTTATATAAATACTTAATATATGCATGCTATTAAATACCAGCCTATGTAAAAACTTTTTTTTTTCAAATCATGTTGAATCAAATTTACAGATGCCGGTTTTCGACATGATTTGTAAAAAAAAATTCAAATTATGTTTTTTTTCAAATCATGTCGACTGAGAAAACATAATTTGAAAAAATTGACATGATTTGGTAAAATTTTTCAAATTAGAATTTTTTTCAAATCATGCCGCTACAAGGAGAAGCAAAAACGATATAAAATCCAATAAAACGTATACGGTGTAATCTTAACGACAAGTACATGTATACTCGTCATCTAGAAAGAGTGTACTTCACTTGTCCCCTGAAAAAAGTGAATACCAGATCAGGGAGCTCTGATCAGGGCAACACTGTTTGTCATTTTTCAATTGTCATACATTAATTTGACTTAATTGGAAACAGGAATTGCCCGTTAAAATTTCAGTGATAAATGAAAACAAATTAAATACATTTAAAACTTTCAATACTTCGCAAAGTTTATCGTTTTAGGTCGTCCATGGCACATTTAGCGTATATGCTAAACAATTCAAATAAGTTGTTGTTTGAAAAATAACGCAATAAAACATAAAAACTAAAAATTTAAAAGAATTAATTTCTTGTGGGAATCGAACCCATAGCCTTTTATCCTATTGCAAGTAGATCTACCCTTACACTCTACTAATTACACTAACTCGATTCAATACACAAGGCACACTATCCTTAGTAAACCATGAAAGGTAGGTAACTCCTGAACGAATCCATGGTTTGTGATGCGTTTTACCTCTATAGGTGGACTCGTCCTAAAGGTCACAGCTCACGGGTCAAAATCGGACTATATAGCTATAAATTGTTGGCTTGTTTTGGTATCAAGGAACTTCAGTTATAGGTCGATTTTATTGACTTGGCAGGGCGGAGTTTCGATGCGGACCATTGTATTTCAACTTTGGGGGCGGCAGCACGCTCTTTTATTATCGGAATTTACCGTTTTCGGCTGCCGTTCTTTACCGGTATTACTGGACAGTTTGACAGAAGGAACATAATGAAGAGTGGCAAACAGCTTGAATCCAGATCAGAGGCCGCGTCTGGTCTGGATTCAACTGTTTGTAAATGTAAACAAAGTCTTAATTTTCTCTCCTTTTAACAACTCCCTCCGAACAACATACGCACATTTTGTCTCCCATTGGGTGTTGTTGTAGAGAGGGAGCACTGTACATACATTTTTCACGTCGATATGGATGCACGTATAAATTATGTTTCTCCATGTTGAAAGTATCGGACATTAATGATATAATTCGGAACATTACCTATCATCCCTATAATCAAAAGTAAATTAGTTTATATTTGCGGTTAGCTCCGCCCTGTCAAGTCAATAAAACCGGTATATACACTACGTTTTAGGGTGTAAGGGAGATAACCTTGATAAATGAAACTGTATACAGCTCTAACAGTGTTATGTTTCCTACTCAGAAGACCAATCGGAGCCCCGTCACTGCGATACCTAGAGTACAATTGTTATTTGCAAACAGTTTGGACCCTGCTCAGACGCCGCGACTGTTTGCCATTCTTTCAATTTTACATCAGTCAAAAAACTAAAACTATAAATTTAAAGAAATTAAAGCAGACGACAATAGTTCAAAATTGATGACGCCATGGCAGCGAAGTGGTAAAACATTTCGACCAGTTTTATTCACTCGTTATTTGCTAGTTTTTAGTGAATTATTTAACCATTTTACTATCAATGTCGAAAAAAGACGCCTTTGCAAACACTTTTGATCGTCGTCGTCATACTGCGTTTCATCTAACATTGAAACTATATTGAATACAACACTATTAACCCTTTACCCCATAGAAGCGACTTTTAGCGTATCTAATTCATTCTTCTGCTGAAGCAAAAAGTTCCAATCTATACAGTCATGAACATTTATCAGAAGGAATAATTATTTATTCTAGCATGTTGTAGCTTAAAGGAGGCTGAACGTAAAGCAGAATGCGCCTTAGGGCGCATTCTGCTTTACTTTCAACCTGCTTTAAGCTGTCACAATTTTTCAAAACTAAAACCAGGCTATTGGGTAAAGGGTTAAAGCAGTCGACGATATAGCTAGAAAGGGCTAATTGATTCTAAAATTTTACATTCGCTCTGTAAAACTCTAAGGAAAAAGTGAAGTTCAATTTTTAGTGAACCTTCACTTCAGATCTCGTTCTAACTAGTTTTAAAAATCTTCCATACGGCGGAGAGATACCGACCAAGTTAGGATCTACTTTCAGATTATCCGTTTGGGTATCTCGAAACCCCTATTTAAAGTCGCAGACAGTTCAATTAAAATCAAATTGCGATAAAAAAATATCACATGCTGTTTTTAGGGGAGATTATCATATTACGCTCCGTCATTAAAGCTGTACGCTTTCTCTCCCTTTTCCGAGTGAGTGGTGTTCTATTTATAGATTAGACAAGTTGTCTTCTAGCTACGGTTTGAAATTGACAATTTCAACCAATTTGTTCACCAGAATTACACAGGAAAGTCGCTCAAACATAAAGCAAACCAATGCATTCACACTTACTAAATTGGGAACGTAATGTTCCGTTATGACATATTTAAACTAGCCTATGTGTATCGGATATGCCACGGATAGCGGTGTGTGCACACGCTGTGTAGTCGCATTTCACCGTTGCTATTCGCGTTGTGTAAAGAATGTTAAAAATAAGCGCCACCTTATGTTTAAATATGCTTTGATAATGGATATTCAGATTGAAATTTTTGTTTTAGTTTCTTACGAGCGTTCTTATAGCACAGCGAGAAAGTTTACTGGTTAAAAATTCTCATAAGGGTATTTGCAAGGTCCATAAACTCTTGTCTGCCAGAACTCCGCGTGCGATCATCATTGTGATAAAGGATATTAGTAGATCCATCAGAGAATAGGCTCGAGTCTACTGCTTTCCCCCTAAACGGAAATGACGGTTTGTTCACTGCAAATGAGCATCGCTATGACGTGCTGTCAAGATCGGTCCAACAAAGGATCTCCTATACCGGTTAGGTGTCCGAGTTTGCTTAGTCCACAAAATACGGCTTGTCTGCCGATACCACATTGTTTTACAGTACTAAACGCTGTCGACGCAACGTCAACGTAACACATCCGTATGTTGACCTGTTGTCCTAGGTCTCTGTGCTATATATACTTAGCAGAATAGAAACTTTACCTACTTTAGTGCCGGTTTAAGCGAAGTTTTAATGACGTTTCATAAAATATACGCATATTTCATAATAGAGTTATCTATAAAGACCATACAGAGCCACGACGTAACACGCTTTCCACTTCCGGTATTTAACACTGACGGCGTGTTGACCTAGTCAGGGTATATTTTAAGTTTATTGAATGCAACAGACATACGCAGGCGTTAGCCAAGCATCGAACAAACAAAATTGTAAAAGTGTGCGTTTCAAAACTGAGATGTCACAGCTTTCTGAAAATCACAGAAATCAGATCACTTGGCATGCTGACGGCGAGCGCGTCAGTTACTGATGTTGCGCGTCATTTTTTACTCATACGGTTGACAATTCATAGCTTGACTACTCGTTAAAGAGTTACGGGGTAAGTCCAGAATCGTTCGAGATCGCTGACGTCACGTTGAGACGACCGCACTCTTACGTTAACATACCGATGTAACCGTTTCATCCCATCAATGAACACTGCTCGGCGGTTTGGGATCACTGCCGAGACAATAAGGAATCGTCTGAGGCAATGTAACGGTCCTATCCGTACCCGAAAATCGTATACTGGGCAGATCTTAACTCCACGCACAACGCCCATAAATAGAGAATATTTGGTGACTAGCTTTGAATGAGAAATGTTATCTGGCAAGGCGGATAAAAATATCTGATCATTTTTGGTCTAGATATAATAAGATTCTCGCTTTAGAACTATGTTTATCTAAGAAAGCGCGCTGTTATATAGATGACGTCAGTGACGTCACATCCTAGTTACGTTGAAAAGGAATTAAAGAACCTTTAAAAATCTAGGTGTGTGAAGTTTGCACGACATTCGACAATTCGACATTCGACCTTTCACAAATGAAAGGTCGAACAGCTGTCGAATTTCGACTTTCGACATTTAAGCTTTCACATAATGTAACAAATTTTGCCGATCGATAAGTCAGCTTTGCCATAATGTAGAAATGTTGTCGAAATTCGACTTTCGACATTCAACATTTTTAAAACACATTACTTTGTCGAACTGATGTCGAATTTCGACGTTCGACATTTATACAAAGTCGGGAAATTGTCGAACTAGGGTTGAATTTCGACGTTCGACAAACTGCAAGTAAGAGAAAAGTCGAAATATTGTCGAAATTCGACGTTCGACATTCAAAACTTCTTAAACACATTACTTTGTCGAACTGATGTCGAATTTCGACATTCGACATTTATACAAAGTCGGGAAATTGTCGAACTAGGGTTGAATTTCGACGTTCGACAAACTGCAAGTAGAAGAAAAGTCGAAATATTGTCGAAATTCGACGTTCGACATTCAAAACTTCTTAAACACATTACTTTGTCGAACTGATGTCGAATTTCGACGTTCGACATTTATACAAAGTCGGGACTTGGTCGAACTAGGGTTGAATTTCGACGTTCGACAAACTGCAAGTAAGGGAAAAGTCGAAATATTGTCGAAATTCAACGTTCGACATTCAAAATTTCTTAAACACATTACTTTGTCAAACTGATGTCGAATTTCGACGTTCGACACTTATACAAAGTCGGGAAATTGTCGAATTAGGGTCGAATTTCGTCGTTCGACAAACTGCAAGTAAGGGAAAAAGTCGAAATATTGTCGAAATTCGACATTCGACATTCAAAATTTCTTAAACACATTACTTTGTCGAACTGATGTCGAATTTCGACGTTCGACACTTATACAAAGTCGGGAATTGTCGAATTAGGGTCGAATTTCGACGTTCGACAAACTGCAAGTAAGGGAAAAAGTCGAAATATTGTCGAAATTCGACGTTCGACATTCAAAATTTCTTAAACACATTACTTTGTCGAACTGATGTCGAATTTCGACGTTCGACACTAATACAAAGTCGGGAAATTGTCGAACTAGGGTCGAATTTCGACGTTCGACAAACTGCAAGTAAGGAAAAAAGTCGAAATATTGTCGAAATTCGACACTCGACATTCAAAATTTCTTAAACACATTACTTTGTCGAACTGATGTCGAATTTCGACGTTCGACATTTATACAAAGTCGGGAAATTGTCGAACTAGGGTTGAATTTCGACGTTCGACAAACTGCAAGTAAGAGAAAAGTCGAAATATTGTCGAAATTCGACGTTCGACATTCAAAACTTCTTAAACACATTACTTTGTCGAACTGATGTCGAATTTCGACATTCGACATTTATACAAAGTCGGGAAATTGTCGAACTAGGGTTGAATTTCGACGTTCGACAAACTGCAAGTAGAAGAAAAGTCGAAATATTGTCGAAATTCGACGTTCGACATTCAAAACTTCTTAAACACATTACTTTGTCGAACTGATGTCGAATTTCGACGTTCGACATTTATACAAAGTCGGGACTTGGTCGAACTAGGGTTGAATTTCGACGTTCGACAAACTGCAAGTAAGGGAAAAGTCGAAATATTGTCGAAATTCAACGTTCGACATTCAAAATTTCTTAAACACATTACTTTGTCAAACTGATGTCGAATTTCGACGTTCGACACTTATACAAAGTCGGGAAATTGTCGAATTAGGGTCGAATTTCGTCGTTCGACAAACTGCAAGTAAGGGAAAAAGTCGAAATATTGTCGAAATTCGACATTCGACATTCAAAATTTCTTAAACACATTACTTTGTCGAACTGATGTCGAATTTCGACGTTCGACACTTATACAAAGTCGGGAATTGTCGAATTAGGGTCGAATTTCGACGTTCGACAAACTGCAAGTAAGGGAAAAAGTCGAAATATTGTCGAAATTCGACGTTCGACATTCAAAATTTCTGAAACACATTACTTTGTCGAACTCATGCCGAATTTCGACGTTCGACACTTATACAAAGTCGGCAAATTGTCGAATTAGGGTCGAATTTCGACGTTCGACAAACTGCAAGTAAGGGAAAAAGTCGAACTATTGTCGAAATTCGACGTTCGACATTCAAGATTTCTTAATACACATTCCCTCTGTTGAAATTATGTCGAATTTCGACGTCCAACAATTTCCGGACCCGGGAAAAGTCGAAATATTGTCGAAATTCGACATTGTTCTTTCAACAATTCTTTAACACATTCACTATGTCGACCTTATGTCTACTTCCGACGTTCGACAAGTGGCCTGGCAAGGAAAAAATCGAAATATTGTCGAATTTCGACATTCGACATTTCAACAAAGCCAGTAAAGTGTCTAATTTATGTATATTTTCGACAATCGACAAATTTCCCGATAGTGCAATAGTCGAATTATTGTCGAATATCGACGTTTGACATTGGTCTTTTACCAAAATGTCGAAAATTTGTCCAAATTCGACGTTCGACTTTCAACATATCTTAAACACATTCACTATGTCGAATTTATATCGAATTTCGACGTTCGACAATTTGCCGGGCCAGGAAATAGTCGAAATATTGTCGATTTCCCAATTTTTCTATTTTTCAAACGCGATTTTACACTATAGTCATTATCTAGACACAAGGAAACTTAACACAGATATTGAAAGTAAAGCAGGATGCGTATTTAGGCGCATTCTGCTTTACTTCCAGTCTGTTCAAAACTACATGTACCATGTGCTAGGATACAAATCAGAAGATTTCGGAAGACATCCGGAGAAATGGCAGCCCTGATTTATGGGACGGGGTTTAGGTGAACAGCGAATAAGATCTTTCATGAATGTTAGAAATGCACAATTATATGTATTACATCCTTCTCATACCGAACTGTATAATTATGAAATCAATGGAAATATATCGAAAAGCTCAGCCTTATTTAACTTTTAAAAATATATTACCTTCTGATCCAATCTACGAAGGATTCATTATTTTTTCCCTTATAAATTGGCCTCTGCTTTTTTGCATATTCGAATTATTATGCAGAAACACTTTCTGTGGGTCACTTTGCCATGTGGTCATCTAATTTCTGAATAACAGATTAGAATCAAAACATGAAGTTGACCTTTCATTATACACTACTCGTATTTTACAAAATACTTAGAGGGTGGCCTTTGATTTTATTTTATCCCTATGCCTGCGAACAGACTTTGTCCATGTTACATGTACACTTTCTAGGCATTGCTGATTATGATGTCAAGGAGGTCCTTATACATGTATGTCTTTGAATTACAAGTATTGCTTATGTGTAACTTATTGCAGGCTGGATACTGATGGATCAGTATTATGCAAATAATGTAGACCCAGCTCAGATAGCTCATACAAGAGCATTCTGATCAGTGGATGCACTGTTTGCCAAAGCAATCATAAGCTTCAATAAGAACATAAAAGTCCTACGATGTTCAAAGGTACCTGGTGTTTCATAATATAATTGAAATACAATGGATTAACGCCATTTAAAAGATTTATCTGCAGTGCCTTTAAAGACAGATATAGCAATATTCGAAATGGGGAATTAAATTAGTTTAAAATTATAACAATGCTCTTTTCTGATAGTTTGACCTCTAATTGCCTTTTTAAAGAAAATCATGTCGGACATAATTTTCTTTGCAAAATGTTCCGAAATATTGGAATAGAGCAATGCTATGATTTGGCAGTGCCTTTTTATGTTAACCATTTACTCCCTAGATATGCCGTTTAACGCTGTGAACTACATGTAATTCCTCCTAATGAAGAAAATTGGTACAACTCACACAGTCATGAATATGTATCATAATAAATAATTCTATGTTCTAGCAGATGATAGCTTAAGGTAAAGCAGCATGTGTAATAAGGATCATTCTGCTTTACTTTCAACCTTTTTTTCGTAGTCACTAGTCTTCATAAATAGAAATTGGCTATGGAGTAAATGGCTCTTCTTTCACTGGTCCTTTCTTTGTTAAGGTTTTAGAGCCATAATAGAAAACATCGACCATCGATATATACATGTAGCTTTAATGTTCGTGTAGTAAGATTGTGCCGGGCATATTACAGAATAATTATGCGGAAACGGTGTTCAGATTTTCGCATTATGGATCTATAACCTTAAAACATTGTCGAAATAATAAAAAAGTTTACATTATCAAAATTTGCTTATTTTATAATGCCAATTTAAAAAACAAAAAGGTCTAACGTTCTCAAGCTTTTCAAAGTTTAAATTTTCAACAAGAATATTTAGGCCTGAAATATTTAGAATATCTTTCAACAAATTGTATAGAGTGGAGAAAACGTTATTATTTCCCGTGTAAACGCAAACGAAACGCAAACGCATAGCACAAAAACGTTGAAAATGTCAATTTTTAGATATTTCTTACAGTTCATTTTAACCTGGACAGCAAACAGTTTCGAGCCTGATCACCCGGTGTCTGATCTGGCTGCAAACTGTTTGCAGTGGAAATAAACGTTTTAGTGTAAATGCGTTTATTGGGAAAGAATAACATATTCTCCACTGTATACCTAGACGAAAAACAGTTGATTTGGATTCTGCTTCAGCACCGGCTATTTACTGCATTTCCACTTCACCACTTTCTATTTAAATATGTTAACCCTTTACTCTAGGGCGAGTGTTAAATGACGTCTTTTTTCGTAAGTTATTCGTTAGCTTCCGAAAACAACTACAGTGTATTGAGAATAGTGTTATCGGTTATAGATAAATACAGTCGGTGATGGCTCAGTGGTAAGGTCGCCGCGCTTCCAAGGTAAGGGTATTGGGTTCGATCCCCGGTAGAGTTTTGTATTATTTATTGAATATGTACATGTATTTTTTTTTAAAATGCGGATAGACGCATGCAAACCATGACATTCATGCAATTGCATGTACATGTATATGAAATAGAGTACAGTGCTACTTGCCTAGGAAAAACTTGGCTAGAAAACTGGTCCAAAGAACACCACGTTATGCAAAACACTCCCAGAAAGCACTATGCGTTACGTTTGTATTTCGTCAAGCATCAAAAGGCATCAGGCAGCAGGCCGTTTTCAAAAAAATTGCTGACTGATTTATTTTAGTATCGTTTAAGGCATACTAAACTTTTAATTTTTTACTATTTAAAAAATATTTACAGCCGAAGTTTACAAAACAGTACCGAGAATCGAACCCATGACCCTTCCACAACGAGTCATTAACGCTATCCATTCAGCTATTGCAACATAGTGACTTTTGGTATCGGCTAAGGTATATATCAATAAAGTATCCGGAAACTCCCGATTATACCACCGATTGTACCAACGAAAGCTGACGGAAAGTGATGACCGTCAGGTCAAACCTTATTGATAATACTTCTCGTCTGTCAGTGTTATTATTTACTAAAATTCTACATCTGCACGTGCTGACCTTGAAGGAAATGGACAAAACTTCCACGGTATCCGTCAATAAAATGAAGTACAGTGTAGCCTACTTCCCCCGGACTTTACGACACATACCTCTCACTTGTGCATTTCGTCGCCAGATCAGGATCCAAACGGTCTGAGGCATTGCCAAGGCAGCGCCTCACTCAGTTTTCTTCTTGTTCTTGCTTGACGATGTATTTGTCGCAATTTGACTTCGTTTTCTTAATGTCCGTTTGGGGAGGGTTACACTGTACTTCTCTCTTGTCAACTCTGTTACTCACTATAAGACTACATCAGCAATGATGCCCTCTATAGACATGTGAGGTTTTATTTATTTGGAAATTGTTCAAAAGAAAGAATAGTCGCAGCTTTAACTATAGACGGACCAGTTTGCTTTATTATAAGTGAACTGATCTGCATAGCTAATTTATATATTGTATCATCTAATAATAGCTTGGTATTTATTTCTATATATTGTGTCCATACCATTTAGTTAAGTATTTTAATATTTTTCCACCTTCCATCTAGATCGCAGATTAATTCAGTATTCGACCACCAAATGTCCTACTAACACAATAGTTTTTTATTATATTATACTTCACATGTAATTACAAAACATATGTTTTGTTTTCTGTGACAAAAAAAGAAAGGGTTGTTCTGTTCTGTCTATTACAGACGAGCAAATAGGTAAGTAAGTAAGTACACAGTAATATATAATAACAAATATTATATATTATTCTCAAACAGATGTTAACCGAAAGTTTAAAGCTTAAAGCAGTCTCAATGCGCATTTGGCTTTACTCTTAACCCGCTTTAATTGGTCACCTATATTCAATACTAGAAACAGTCTATGGAACAAAGGGTTAATGTTCAGGGACCACACATATAGGTTGACCAATTAACCCATTGCTCCATATACGCATTTCAATTCACTCCAACACTAAAGAAAAAAGTTTCTGCCTAGACAGTCACCAATTTTATCATAACAAATATTTTCTATTTACCACAAACCACAAAGCCCGTTTCTTTGTTTTTAAGATAGATGAATAACCGAATACTTGAAGCAGGTTGAAGGTAAAACAGAATGCGCCTTAAGGCACATTCTGCTTTACTTTTAGTCTGCTTTATGATACATTTTCATGACTGTATAAATGGAAGTATTATCGTCGGTGAAAGAATAAATTAGAGGCGTATTTATCGGGTAAACTGGTCTTTACTTGCATTCTACTTAACTCTAAACGGTCATCCATCTTCAATACTAGAAACAGCCACATGTCAATGGTTTCGGATTGAAGACCACCGACCTACTCCCAAACAGTTTGTCTTATAAATATTCCATCTTATTATAGAAATGGCATTCTACCAGTGTAAGATAATCCGTGCATGCAAGATTACTGAAAACAGTGAAGGATCAGCACAATGGCCCTCCCAGGTGACTAATATAGTCCTGGTATAATCAGTATATACACCGTATCTATATGTAAAATATTACTTAACTTTATTACATATATAGTAACTCGTACATTTAAGGTTATTGAAGACTTGATCGTGAGCAATCTTTAATATGTCACTGAACTTACCGACTATACGCCTATATAAAATTACACAAAATACATGTTATTGTATAATTTTTATAGTGAAGACCCTGCCCAGTGGGCTCTGGTAGGAGACACCAGGCCCGGTGTGATCTGTTTGCGGTCTAGCTGTACCAAATATACATCAATACGTTACACACCAGGTTAGACAAGTATAAGACCAATATAGTTCGGTAGAAGACCTTTAATCTGAATTCAAACCGTGTTTCGTATAAATATTCAGGTTATACATCTAAATACAATTACAAAATAATAGTGCCTGGTACAGTTATTCATTCTTGTCAAATACATGTAGTAAACAGTGTATAACTAGATCAAAGTGCTCTTCTAGGCACTTTCGGTCCAGTCCGCAATTGCCCCATACGTATACAGATTTAATCGCACGACTCCCGAAGACTTATTCGCACTATCTGCCGTTAAATTGTCGAAATTGAAATCTGATACTTTTTCCACATTTCCCAGACTTTATAGAAATGTTGAATGTTTACCACTTTGGTGAAAGGACAATATCGAAAGTCGAAATTCGAAAATAGTTCGACTATTTACCTGTCTGGCAATTTCTCGCAAGTCGAACTTCGACAATAACTCGACAATTTCCCTGCAATGGCACTTGTAAAACGTCACAATTCCACATAAGTTCGACATTGTGAATGTGGTAAAGAAATGTTGATTGTCAAATGACGAATTTCGACAACATTTCGACTTTTTGTAGGCTCGCTAAATTATTGAACGTCTAATTTCTACACAAGTTCGACATAGTGAATGTTTTTAAGTAGTGTTGAAAGTCGAACATTGAATTTCGTCAAACGTTCGACATTTTGGTAAACGGACTATGTCGAATGTCGAAATTCGACATAATGTGTCGACTTTTTCCCGGCCTGGAAAATTGTCGTATGTCGAAATTGGACACATGATCGACATAGTGGGTGTGTTAAAGTAATTTTAAAAGAAGAAAGTCGAATATTTTGACAATTTTTCGATATTTTGGTAAAAGGATAATGTCCAACGTCGATATTCGACACTATTTCGACTATTGCAATATCGGGAAATTTGTCGATTGTCGAAAATATACATAAATTAGACACTTTACTGGCTTTGTTGAAATGTCGAATGTCGAAATTCGACAATATTTCGATTTTTTCCTTGCCAGACCACTTGTCGAACGTCGAAAGTAGACATAAGGTCGACATAGTGAATGTGTTAAAGAATTGTTGAAAGAACAATGTCGAATTTCGACAATATTTCGACTTTTCCCGGGTCCGGAAAATTGTTGGACGTCGAAATTCGACATAATTTCAACAGAGGGAATGTGTATTAAGAAATCTTGAATGTCGAACGTCGAATTTCGACAATAGTTCGACTTTCCCCTTACTTGCAGTTTGTCGAACGTCGAAATTCGACCCTAGTTCGACAATTTCCCGACTTTGTATAAGTGTCGAACGTCGAAATTCGGCATGAGTTCGACAAAGTAATGTGTTTCAGAAATTTTGAATGTCGAACGTCGAATTTCGACAATGTTTCGACTTTTTCCCTTTCTTGCAGTTTGTCGAACGTCGAAATTCGACCCTAATTCGACAATTTCCCGACTTTGTATAAGTGTCGAACGTCGAAATTCGACATCAGTTCGACAAAGTAATGTGTTGAAGAAATTTTGAATGTCGAACGTCGAATTTCGACAATATTTCGACTTTCCCCCTTACTTGCAGTTTGTCGAACGTCGAAATTCGACCCTATTTCGACAATTTCCCGACTTTGTATAAATGACGAACGTCGAAATTCGACATCAGTTCGACAAAGTAATGTGTTTAAGAAACTTTTAATGTCGAACGTCGAATTTCGACAATATTTCGACTTTTTCCCTTTCTTGCAGTTTGTCGAACGTCGAAATTCGACCCTAATTCGACAATTTCCCGACTTTGTATAAGTGCCGAACGTCGAAATTCGACATCAGTTCGACAAAGTAATGTGTTTAAGAAATTTTGAATGTCGAACGTCGAATTTCGACAATATTTCGACTTTCCCCCTTACTTGCAGTTTGTCGAATGTCGAAATTCGACCCTAATTCGACAATTTCCCGACTTTGTATAAATGACGAACGTCGAAATTCGACATCAGTTCGACAAAGTAATGTGTTTAAGAAGTTTTGAATGTCGAACGTCGAATTTCGACAATATTTCAACTTTTCCCTTACTTGCAGTTTGTCGAACGTCGAAATTCAACCCTAGTTCGACAATTTGCCGACTTTGTATAAATGTCGAACGTCGAAATTCGACATCAGTTCGACAAAGTAATGTGTTTAAGAAGTTTTGAATGTCGAACGTCGAATTTCGACAATATTTCGACTTTTCCCTTACTTTCAGTTTGTCGAACGTCGAAATTCAACCCTAGTTCGACAATTTGCCGACTTTGTACAAATGTCGAACGTCGAAATTCGACACCAGTTCGACAAAGTAATGTGTTTAAGAAGTTTTGAATGTCGAACGTCGAATTTCGACAATATTTCGACTTTTCCCTTACTTGCAGTTTGTCGAACGAAGAAATTCAACCCTAGTTCGACAATTTGCCGACTTTGTATAAATGTCGAACGTCGAAATTCGACATCAGTTCGACAAAGTAATGTGTTTTAAAGATGTTGAATGTCGAAAGTCGAATTTCGACAATATTTCTACATTATGGCAAAGTTGACTTGTCGATCGGCAAAATTTGTTACATTATGTGAAAGCTTAAATGTCGAAAGTCGAAATTCGACAGCTGTTCGACCTTTCATTTGTGAAAGGTCGAATGTCGAATTGTCGAATGTCGTGCAAACTTCACACACCTTAAAAATCTAGTGTTTTTCACTTAGGAAATATAAAAGGTGGACAATTATAGAAGTATCTCAGCAAGCGACTGGTGGCGCGTATTCTATAACGCTTTGATTGCATCGAATAGTTCGAATAAACGTCGTTACAGGTCGGATTCTGTTGAAAGAGTTTTAGAATACCTTTCCTAACAGCGGGAAAAATAAGCGTCTCGGTGGGAAAAAATAGTTCCGGCTACAGGTCATGTGACCAACTGACATAATAACATCGGTCATGTGACCACATAGCATAATAAAGCAAAGTTTATCAGTCACCCCTTTATCCGTCAGGAAAATAGGCACGTGACACGATAATAACGTTAACGTCATGCCCTGGCATAAGGTAAACTTGACGTCGGGCCGAATAATTACCTGATTCATACGACCAACGACCTCAGATATGCTCGATTACGAAAACTGTCAGGTCCTCCCAGATAACGTCATTAGACGGTACACCAGAGACGGAGTGTTGCTTTCATTAGGCTGTGACGGTGGGCATGCACGCTACTGACTAGAAGTGACTTTATGCAAAAAGTCACTTAAATACCACCGGAAAATGAATTAAAAACATCTTGCGTACACACCTTGACATCTCTGAGAATTTTGAAATCGACCCCTGTGCATTTTGACGTCAAATTACGACGTGACTTTTGGATTTTTTTCATCACCATTGTCCAGAACTTGTAGATATTGATCCAAAATTTTGAATAACAATAAGCTTTTTGCAAACTTGTGTTTGTAGACAGAATTATACGCATTAAAATCCCATGTAAAGTTTCTATTTGTGCTGAGTATATATATGCTGTCATCTGCCACTCAACTTGTTTGTTGAAAACGTTTGCGCATTTCTGTGGCATTTAACGCCTTCCTCCCGTTAGTTACGTTGTAGTTACCAGCAAGTATCGCAAAGACTCGAATTCGCCTTTTTGCATTCAATTTTAGAAATTTCGTTGTGTACCGATTTGAATTCACATATTATATATTTCTTTGTATAAGTCATAACAATTACACTCATTCGCGGTTTCTGTGGCATGTGTATTTCCCATGAGTTGCACGTGCAAATCAATCAAAACAACGTATTTTCAAATTAACTAAAACGATATAGATTGTGTTCTTGATTGATGGCAAATATACATGAGGTATAGTGTGCAACATTTTAATCGATACGTCCTCTAGATATCAAACTATCTAAATTTAAAAAAGTGCGCACTTTCTTCTGGAATTGAGTAGACATTTTGTTTTGTTTAACCCCTTCAGTGCTTTACCACGAGTTCAATTGTTAAATTCAAACAGCTTGGATCCTGACCGGACGTCAGTACGTGGTGTCTTATCAGGTCAAAATTGTTTAAGAATCATTTAAACATCTCTTTAATCAACATACCTAAAATTTACTTTGATACATAAAGCAGACGACAATCGTTTACATTATTGATGACATCATGGCAGTGAAAGGGTTAGCTTGTATTCTTACGATGCGTTTAAAGATTATCACATAGCATATGGTATTTGAATAATGGACGTTACAAAATATAATATATAATATTGTGGCGTTAACAGGGTCAAATGTTATACACCATTTGAGTTGAGTCTAAAGTCGATCTCAAACATTTGAATGGTCAGACTTGAGCCTAGGCTCATATTTGACCGATCAAATGTTTGAGAACAAACTCCGACTCGTCATATGTAATAATAGGGTTAGCTTGTTGACCATTCTATTTAAAAGTGATAACAACTCTTTTAGCGCATTCAACGCCTCCAGTGACATCCATGACTGAATTCAGAATTATTTCCAAATCCAAACTAGGTCAAAGTCAGTTAAAATACTACTCTAAATTAAGTCAAAGTCAATGTATAAATTAAATATGATAGATATGAGTGAACTGGTAATGGTTAAATACAACAAATGCATTTAAGTATTAAAGGATTGTAGTAAGTAGTAATGACTCTAGACGGAACGTTACAATCTAGTTTACCCAGTAAAAATATTTAAGATCAAGGTCAAGATCAGATTGTAGTTGGGTTATATTGGTGAGTTGGAAATACCCAAGGCCAATAACTGTACTATGATATTTCAAGCGTTCAAATGAGCGGTGTTTATGCTAGAAGAAGTGGTGAAATCTGGTTAACCTCGTACGCATAGACAGACACGCGCACGGACGCACGGACAAACAAAGGAAATAGTTATCCGCCAACCCGACAACAAATTAATCCTTTCATCCATCCATCCATTCATCCACCAACCTATCCATCCATCCACATCAATCAATCCATCCACCAACCAATTTCAGTCGATCTATCCATCCATCCATACATACATCCATACATACATCCATCCACCCATCTGTTGTAGGGTGGAGTTTGCCATAAACTATTAAATTATGAATAAATCAATAAAATATTGTAATCACCTAGTTTCTTGTTATTTCGACTTCCCCATTAGAATTATCAGTAGCGTTTAGATATACTCAATTCCAAAAGAAACTGCGCAATGTTTATTTCCAAATATTTTAATATCTAGAAGACGTTTCGATTAAAAAGTTCTCAAACAATATCTCATGTATATTTGCCACCCATAGATAACTAAATTTATAACTCAGTATGAGGACATTTTTAGTTTTTGGGTTATGCGTTTTTGTGCATGTTTTGCACGTGCAGGTCAAGGAAAAAAAACACATGTCACCAAAACCATGCATGAGTGTAATTCGTATGCCTTATACAAAGAAAAACATCACATTTTACTTCACATCGGTACACAACGAATTTGCTGAGATTGAATGAAATATGGCAAATTAGAGTATTTGCAATGCTTGTTCATAACTAAAACGTCACTAACGTGAGTTGGACGTTATGATACCAAAGAAACATAATCATTCGGTTGCTCAAACGGTTTCAACATAAAAGTGGAGCGGCAGGTCGTCGCAGACGGTGCACAGATACCTAGAACAGCAGTTCAACAAACGAACGTGTTACGTTGACGTTACTTCGACGTCGTTTTCAACAGCGTCTAGTTCGGCAAGACAGTACGGTATCAGCTGACAGACCGCATTGTGTTGGCTCTGGCAAACTCGGACTCTCATCTGGGCTAGGGGACCCTTTGTTGGACAGATCTTGACAGCACGTCATTTGGCTGTTCGTTTGCAGCGAGCATGACGTCATTTCCGTTTGGGGAGACAGTAGTGGACTCGTGTCTTTTCTTTGTTATGTCTAATAATATTCTTAGTCACCATGATGCTCGCACGCTGGTATTTAGCAGAAAATACCTTATGGACCTTGCAAATGCTCTAACTTAGGGATAGGACTAAATGTTTCATTCCCGACGTGGTTATTAGACGTCACGTAAGGTCTACGCGATATCTTATTGCTGCTCTCATCATGAGCAAAGATGGACACATACGATACTGACATAACTTATTCGAAAATTACAACTTAACCGACATACAATTCCCAACTGAACACGGTCTGACTCTCAGAGTTACTATGCAACATTGATTTTAACACTTTGTCTTTTCTCGTTTACAAACATCCACTTTAAACGACCGCATCTCAAAATCAGAAATAACTGCCAAATTGTTCGTGAGCTGATCTTAATTTTGGTACCAAATGAATAGGCTTCCGGGAAAAAAGTCAATGAATAATTACAGAAAACAAAGTGCACAGTTTCTTTTTGAATTGAGTATATTTAGCTCAAAGCTCATTCGTTTTGATCTTGTCAGTCGTAAGGAATGTGTACCTTTTGGTCAAGGGGAACTAACTTTT
Source organism: Gari tellinella (assembly GCA_922989275.2). Lineage (NCBI taxonomy): Eukaryota > Metazoa > Mollusca > Bivalvia > Cardiida > Psammobiidae > Gari > Gari tellinella. The sequence continues at coordinate 56,578,309 of OV277860.1, forward strand.
ACTAACATTATTTTGTCTAACCTTTATACCACGTGATAACGGGCCATCTTTATCCCGTACATCTAAATGGCAGCCATAATATAGTATTTTGGTTACTTATGGATAGATTCAGTATTTATGCAAGTAAATACACAATGTTATGTTGTAATGGCTATTTTCATATGTGTGATTCTATTACGTAGCTTTCATACATTTACGTTAGGAACATTTGTATAACAAACAGTAAACATTTGTAATGTAGCAAGTCGGTTACTATTATTATTGTTCATTATATGCAGATCCGCACGACCTTGTCATGATTATAACAGTCCATACTTAATAAACTACTGATAGACTTGATCTGACAGTGTTCGTCCTAAGCTCAAACCCACTGAGCACGGCCGGAAGGTCAGAGGAACGGCGACGGAGCCGCAGATTCTATTACACTCTACCAAACATCCTCCCATCCATCCATCCATTCATGCATCCTACTACCCACAACTTATTCCACTTCATCCACCCGGCAATCTGTCTGTCAGTTTATGTGTCTGTCTGTTCATCTATCAATAATTTTTCTGTCTGTATTTATGCTTGTCACTCCGTCCGAACGTACGACAATCTATCCGTCCACCCATCCAATCATCAATGCACTCACTCTGTCACAAATTCACTCATCCATCCATCGACCCAGCAGTTCATCCAATACCCGTATGTCAGTATGTCTCCCTATCTGTAAGCCTGTATGCCTGTTAGCCTGTTTGTATGTCCTTTTTCTAATGTATCTCTGTCTGATTTCGTCTGTCTGATTGGACAAAGTGTTTGTGTAACTACATGTATATGTTTTATACCGGGTTTGATTACTGTCTAAATGACTCTTTTGAGGTAAGCAATAAAATATAGACAGAAGCAATAAAGCGTTTAAAATACAGTAAGAAAACATAACTTCAGTAGCGTGTTCAGTAACACAGAACACACGGCTTATACAGTTGGCTATCCGTGTAAACCGTACATACAACCGAACCAACCGTGGCCTTATCCGAGTTACACTCGGACCATTCGAGTGTATCCGTGAAAGCCGTGTATGATTTTTAAAACTTTTAAAAAACTGACACGGGTACCATGTCCGTGTATGATCGTATTAGCGATCGTACAAGACCGTGAGAGACCGTGTGAGACCGTACGAGACCGTATACACAACCGCACATGAATTCCACATAACACGAGTGAGCTTAACCGTGTCAATATCGTGTATAAATCGTATGGAGCATAAGTCGGTGGGACCGTATGTAAACCCTGTAAATGTCCAATTAATCCAGTAAAAGTCGTGTCTAATCGTACTAGGCCGTAACAGACCGTACTAGACCGTACTTGGAACCGTACAACAATCGTATGAAAATTGTTTTGCAAATCGTGTTCAAACCGTGACAAACCTTGCTTGACCGAGTATATCCGTGCTTTGTTCGTACATACTCTTGCTACATTCGTACCAGTCAACCCGTGTATAACCGAGTATACCGTATTGGAACCGTGTGCTTAACCGTGTTCTGTGTGAGACAGGCTTAGCGAGTTGGCTATCGGTCTGAAATACAGTGGAGAAAACGCAATTCTTTCATCCAAACGCAAACGTATCACAATGGAATATAGAAAATTACAACATTTTGACAATTCAGACTACCAGTTTTAATCTGAGTGGCAAACAGTTTGGAGCCAGATCAGACGCCGGGTTACCTGGCGTCTGATCTGGCTCCAAACTGTTTGCAATGAAAATAATAGTTTAAGCGTAACCGGAGTTATTTGGCAAGAAAACATTATCTCTACTGTACTCTGCACGCTGCACACGGGGCACAAACTGCTAATTTAAACAGCAAACAGCGGTAATTGAACACGCTACAGGTCGTTTATTGTTACATTGACATGCGACATCCAATCATTTACCGCATTCCGCGCTGTATTCAATAAGAATATACAAGTTATGTATGAGTTAAAAATAGCCGCTTACCATAGAGCTGCATTTTGTTGCAGTTTATCATAAAAATGGAATAAATATTAATACAATGATTATAACTATTCGTGATTTACAGTTTTTTTCTCGAGCGGGTTTACTATTGCAATCGTGTGCTGTATCTCTTATAATCAAATATAACAGCCAGTAAACATGGTACTGATTCAAAAACACACCAACAACAACGGTACAACCATATGGCTAAGTTTAGCGAAGAAGTAAACTGCGTAATAAATACCACGTTACCAATGGAATGTTTACTGTTGTTACGGAGATTAATATCGATGGCCGGTATAGAGTTTAGTACGGAAGCCGGATATTGCCACTTTAAGAATCTTTTTTTTTATTTTTGTTATCTTACAACTTAAAGTTATTATTTTGAAAATTCAAGGTAGTATCTTGACAATTTAAGACAGTAACTTTAAAATTCAAGATATTTACTTGAAAATTCAAGATACTATCTTAAAAATTCAAGATAAGTTTCTTGAAAACTCAACATACTTTCTTGACAATTCAACACACTTCCATGTAAATTCAACATATCATCTTAAATGATGTTAATATCTTGAAAATTCAAGATACTATGTTGATTTTTCAAAAAATTTATCTTGAATTTTCCAGTTATTATCTTGAATTTTCAAGTTACTATCTTGAATTTCAAGATACTATCTTGAATTGTCAAGATAATATTTTGAAAATTCAACATACTATCTTGAATTTTCAAGATAATAACTGTAATTTTCAAGATAAAAAAATAAGAAAGAGCGTGTCCCAGTTAAACGAATGCCCCCAAAGATACAGGGAGGGGAATTCAGACTATCTCTCAAATGTAAACTGTACAGAACAAAAACCAGAACAGAAAAACCTTTTATTTCCTTGCCCGGTTACACTTGGTAACAACAGGGCTCTATAAAGTACAGTAGTTACATTTCGTGGGTATGAACATATATCAGAGTCATTCACAATATTATTTAAAGATGATCAACAATTATTGTCTTCATACAGTACTGAGTATTCTAAGATAATATGGTGAGAGATAGAGAGCAGAAACTGTCGAGGAGCGCCATAAAAGCGCCAGTTTGAGGAATTCAAAGGTCATAAATCCAAAGGGCTTAGTATGAATTGACGCCACTGGTTGACGAACTTGGTCTCCATTTATGGTCAACAAACATTTTCAGAAAGTTTGGTGAAGATCAGATGAAAACAATGTGTTTGTGAAACACAAATACCCCCAGCCAGCATCATGTTTTGTAATGTAATGTCAAGGGCAAGGTCACAAGGTCAAAAAGGTTTGTATGGTAGGAAAGGTCTTGACACGAGGAAGACCAATACCAAGTATAAAAGGCTCAGGTGCAAAAATGCAAAAGTTATAGCCAATGTTAATTTTTTTTTGGTTAAAGTTTGATTGAATAGGTCAAAGGTCAAGGTCACATGGTGAAATACCATGGTTGGAAATATGTTGACACAAGAAATATATTAACAAAATATGAAAGCGTTGTGCCTACTGGTGCAAATGTAAAAGCCATTTTAAGATTTTTATAAAGTAGGTCAAATATCAAGGTCAAGGTCAAATACGTTGGTATGGTTGAAAAGGTTTTGACACGAGGGAGACACATGCCAAGTATAAAATGCCCAGGTGCAAAATATTTAAATAGGTCAAAGGTTACTTAAGGTCAAGGTCACATGGTCAAAGACTTTGGTATGGTTTGTAAGGCCTTGACACAAGAAATATACATACAAAATATGAAATCCCTGTGCCTACTGGTGCAAATGTTATAGCCATTTCAAGATTTGTACAAAAGTAGGTCAAATGTCAAGGTCAATCGCAAAGACGTTGGTATGGTATGGTTGGAAAGGTCTTGACACGAGGAAGACACATGCCAAGTATAAAAGGCCCACATGGTCACATGGTCAAAGACGTTGGTACGATTGGGAAGGACTTGCCACAAGAAATATACATTCAAAATATGAAAGCCCTGTGCTTATTGTTGCAAATGTTATAGCAATTTAAAGAATTTTACAAAAGAAGGTCAAATGTCAAGGTCAAGGTCACAAGGTCTAAAAAGTTTCTATAGTTGGAAAGGTCTTGACACAAGGAATAGACATGCCAAGTATAATATGCCAAGGTGGAAAAATGCAAAAGTTCTAGCCAAGGTTAAAGTTTTTGGTTAAAGCTTGATTAAATAGGTCGAAGGTCATGGTTAAGGTCACATGGTCATAGACGCTGATATCGTTGAAAATGTATTGACACAAGAAATATACATACAAAATATGAAAGCCCTGGGCCTACGGGTGCAACTGTTATAGCCATTTAAAGATTTTAACAAAAGTAGGTCAAATGTTAAGGTCAATGACACAAGGTCAAAAAAGTTTGTATGTTTGGAAAGGTCTTGACACGAGGAATACACATGCCAATTATGAAAGGCCCAGGTGCAAAAATGCAAAAGTTATAGCCAAGGTGTTATGGTTTTTGGCACAGACGAACGAACAGACGGACGAACGGACGGACTATAAACAAACACACAGACAGGACAAAAACTATATGCCCCCGAATCGTAGATCACATTTCTCAAAGTGGCACTATCCGGCTTCCGTAGGTTTAGCACATAATTGCTGAATATGTTTACAAAGATATATCAAACCGACAATTCACAATTCAAAATTACATTCGTGTGGTACGTGTTGCAAAATCAACAGCAAATCAAACTGTTCTGGGAAGAATATGGAGATCGTAACAACGTTTTCGAGGTATGTGTATTGTCCAAGTTTAAGTATGGTCAATCCATTTAGGTATACTATCTGCACCTATCATATGATGTTATTCACAGAAACTTGGCTTAGTGATGTATTTACTCCCGAGGTGCATGGGTTTTCTACTTTCGTTTTAAACAGAAACTGTATACAGAAGGGGGCAAAAAGAAATGGTGGAATGATAATAGTTTATGTAAAGGATAATGTGTAAAAACATGTAGAACTCTTAAAACATGTAGAGCATAGTTTGATTTGGTTTAAAACAAGTGGGGATAGGGTGGGGCGTGATGATGATGATGTATAGATGAATTTTGTGCGCTGAACCGTGACTGAGCTTTTCTATTTATTGAAGTTGCAACCATTCCATGTTATGGGTAAGTTAGGGTTCAAACCTTAACTTGATATGTAAAATAAGATTTTGAGACCTATATGTCATCAAGGTCGAGGTAGTAGAGTAGTGTTTTACTGGGTAAGGTCATGCGTTCGTTACCCAGTTAATCCTTTCTTTTTCTTTTTTTTTTGGCTGGGAAGGGCATTTTTATTCTACACATGACGATAACCACAAGGAACCTTTAGTAAGTGTTCAGTATTTAAGTAATATATATTATTCAATTTCGTATTACATTTCGGTATAACCACATTATTCAAACTAAAAATGCTACGACAGACAAAACCACCGCGTCAATAGTCCAACTTTTCATGGTAAGGAAGCTTGTAGAAAATGTATACGAGCCTGTATGAAGGAGAAGCAGAAGCGATTTAAAATTCCATTGGATTTAATCCAAATCCCATAGAACTTATAGAGGACACCTTAAGCAGCACCCCGATCAGGGCATTACTGTTTGTCATTTTTTAATTGTCATACATTAACAAGACTTAATTGGAAACTGGAATTGCACATTGTCATATCAGTGATAGATGAATTAATGCAATTGTTTTCTAGAAGTAAGAGACTGGCCACATAGGATAACATTTTACATACATTTAAAACTTCACAAAGTTTAACGTTTAGGATGTCCATGACATATTTTGCATAACATGTTGAACAATTCTAATAAAAGAAAGAAATCCTACTCGGAATCGAACTCACAGCCTTTTACACAATTGCAAGTACTCTAACCCGCTAACCCGCTACCAATTACTTTAACTCGATTATTGATTTAATCTCAATACAAAAGGCATTATATCCTTAGTATACCATGAAAGGTAGGTAACTCCTGAACAAATTCATGGTTTGTGACGCGTTTTACCTCTACGGGTGGACTCGCTCTAAAGGTCAAAGCTCACGGGTCTAAATCCGACTATAAGTGTTTGTTTATGTTACAACATAACAACTGGTATAGTCGGATTTAGACCCGTGAGCTGTGACCTTTAGGACGAGTCCACCCGTAGCGATAAAACGCGTCACAAACCATGACATTGTTCAGGAGTTACCTACCTTGCATGATATACTAAGGATATAATGCCTTTTTGTATTGAAATTAAATCAATAATCGAGTTAGAGTAGTAGGTAGCGGGTTAGGGTACTTGCAGTAGTGTCAAAGGCTGTGGGTTCGATTCCCAATAGGATTTATTTATTAAAAAAAAAATATTTTTTATTTTAATGCATTTGTTTTCAAACAATTACTTATTTGAATTGTTGTGTTCAGGCAGATTCCCTGCGGGAACTGTTTCAGTTTGTTGATATTTATAAAATACTTGAATTTTTAAAAGATATTAATTTATATTATAAAATTTGAATAAATTATATTTTTTAAAGATAATTTTTTGTATGTCGATTATGTTTTGTCCATATTTTGTTTACTTTCCCGTTGATCGGGACTGACATTGACGTAATCTATTAGTTGTTATTGTTTTAAATTTGATATTGTAATTATTTATTCGGCTCTAAATGACCTTTTTGTGTCGATGGGCCGTAAAACACCATTCATTCATTCATTCATTATTTGAATTGTTCAACATATATGCAAAATGTGTCATGGACAACCTAAACGTTAAACTTTGTGAATTATTGAAAGTTTTAAATGTATGTAAAATGTTACCCGATGTGGCCATTCTCTCACTTCTAGAAAACAATTGCATCAATTCATCTATCACTGAAATGTCAATGGGCAATTCCAGTTTCCAATTAAGTCTTGTTAATGTATGGCAATTGAAAAATGACAAACAGTGTTGCTTTAGGAGCCCTCTGATCTGGATATTCACTGTTTTCAGAGGACAAGTAGAGTTCACTCTTTCTAAATGTCGAGTATACTTGTCGTTAGGGTTCAATGTGTTAGGTAACTTAGGAATACCTTTAAGTTTACCCCATATGAGTTATATAGGATTTGGATAAATTCCAATGGAATTTTAAATCGCTTTTGCTGCGCCTTCTTACAGGCTCGTAGACGTTTTCTACGAGTTACCTTGTCATGGAGTTTTAGACTACTGACGCGGTGGTTTTGTCTGTCGTAGCATCTTTAGTTTGTACAATGTGGTTATACTGAAATGTAATAAGACTTTGAATAATATAGTTTATTAAAAAACTGAACAATTACTAATGAATCATTGTCGTTATCGTCACGTGAAGTATAAAAATGCCTTTCAAAACCAAAAAAAAAGAAAAAAAAAGATTCACTAGGTATCGAACGCATGACCTTACTCAGTAAAACACTACTCTACTACCTCGACCACGATGCCATATAGGTCTCAAAATCTGATTTTAAATATCAAGTTAAGGTTTTAACCCTAACTTACCCATAACATGGAATGGTTGCAACTTCAATACATAGAAAAGCTCAGTCACCGATCAGCGCACAAACTTCATCTATAGTAGAAGAGAAATGTTTGTAAACTAAAATATGTTTGATATTATAGCTGAATATATTTACATTTACCAAACTCAGTATAATAATAGTTGTCAGTCTTTTTAACTGAATGTGTTATGTTAGAGTTGAAGAAAAAACATGCTGAAATTTAGTCTTTACTAAATATAGGTTTACTACCTGATGATTACATAGAAGATGAGGTTCTACCCAGAAGGTCATATGATAAATGTGTAAATGAAAATGGTAGGTTGTTGTTAGATATATGTAAAGGTACTTATCTTAGGATATTAAATGGAAGAAGAGATTTTGATAAAATTGGAAAAAATACATGTATAACTTCACAAGGAAGCAGTTATAGATCTGGTAGTTTGCAGAAAAGAGATGTTTAATTTTATTGACAATTTTTTAAAGTTCATGAAGCCAATACTTTATATGATCATGTAGCGTTATTTTTTTCAGTAAAAGCTAGTAGCATGGAGGATTCAGAGAAAAATCTTGATGTAAATAGTTCATGTTATACTGAGAATTTAACTCATATAATATATAAATGGGACAATGATAAAGTGGATTTATTTTTAAACTAACTCGGCTCAGAGAAAATGTGTAATACGATAGACAGTTTGTGTAATGATATAAATGTGGCATGTACTACAAGAGAGCTTGATGCAAATTTAAATGAATGTTACTATTGTATCAAGAATATGTGTGATCCATTTTTAAAGAAAAAATATGTCAACAAATAAAGGTAAAACTAATGCAAAGAGTAAAGAGAAACAGCAATAAACGGCAAAAGATGATCGGCAAATTCAATGAATCGTGTTGATATTTACATATGAACATTGTATTAGTATGCATGTGTGTTTAATCCACATTAGAGGTTGTTTAAACAAATAATGTGTACCCTGAAAGGAACAGCCATTACGACGTTACTGAAGCAACGCAACAAAATTATTCGCGGAGACCAGACCCATAAGCCCCGCCACCAATGCGCAATACAAACGTATATTCACAAGTTCCGCCCTCTCGACAAATAGCGTTTATACAAATTAAACGCGATTGTTTTCAATGGATTTGCATGGGGCGAATGTAAATATTATTGGTTATTACTCCAATAGTTGGTCAGAAGGGTTTGTTGTACCACTTCATATATAAGGAAATATCAATGAGCCAGGGAATTATAGATCAATTACACTTTTAAGCACACTGGGTAAATTATTCACAAAGATTTTAAATACTAGGCTGACATAGTGGGCAGAAAACACAATGTGCATATTGCAGCACAAGCTGGTTTTAGGGAAAATATGAGTACAGTTGATAATGTTTTTTGTAATACATGGTTTAATTAATCATTTGTTGAATAAAAAACAAAAAGCTGTTTGCAGTGTTTATAGAATATTCAAAAAGTTTTTATTTTACTGCTATTATATGATTTGGTTCAAGTTGATAAAGTTAGGTGCACGTGGAAAAAAACTGAATATAATAATGTCAATGTATAAAAATGTTAAAACTTTATGAAACTGAAGGTGAAATATAATAACCAGTAGAGTGATAGCTTCATTAGTATATTGGGTGTTATACAAGTGAAAAACCTTTCTCCATTTCTGTTTCCATGTGTCTAAATGGCATTGAAGAGTTTTTTATAACAAATGTTTTTGAAGGTGTTGGTATTGGTATGCTTAAATTATTATAACTTTTGTATGCTTATGATATAGTCTACATGTCTGAGACTGAAAATGGATTAAAGTATGGACTAAACTTACTTGAAGAATACTGTGACAAGTGGGAGAAACGAAGCAGTGTCTACTTAGCTCTGTGAGATGGTAATAAATAAATACGAAAGACTCAAGCAGGAAACGCAACACAAACAATACACCCACCTCTCAATCAGAACACTCAAACAGTCATACCATAACACACACACATACACACACACACACACGCACATGCGCACATGCAACGCAATAGACAGCAACTGTCGAACACGATTGTAACACAAAGTGTCAAGTTGAGCTATTTTGATCGTCCTATGTCCTGTGCCCGTTTTCAACAGTTTCTTTAAACGACACCTCCAATATAGTCCTCTTTAAAAGTTGTTCAAATAGTTTCGATCCGTTGCATGTCACAGGAGCTACAAATAGATCGTTTCAATAAAAACTAAAAAAATAGTATTGTCTGAAATCACAGTACCCTGAGCTTAGATATTTAGCACAAACATATACACGTGCTCTATCAAGAATGTTCAACCCATGTCCCTGGGTTAAAAAATGACCCCGCCCCGTGGATCACAAATTTACACTGAGTTATATAGTGAAACCTGCAAACAGCTTCTTCTCTGAAACTAATATGACCAGAGCTTTGATATATTGCATGGTGACACTTCTAGAGGTATTTTATAAATGCAATTAAAATTTCAAGAATATTCTTGTCTGACACCACAATACTCTGAACTTAGATTTTTGGCACAAAGCATTATCCACAGGTCCGCTATCAAGATTGTTCAAATTATGTCCTTGGAGTCAAAAATGACCCCGCCCCGGGGTCACAAATTGACATTGAGTTATATAGTGCAATCTTCAAAACATCTTCTTTTCTGAAACTAATATGGTCCGAGCTTCAATATTTGGCATGGTGATACAGTACTGAACCTTATTAAATTAACAATTTTTGCGATTCGCTTGCAATTCGATGGCAATTCGCTTGCAATTCGATGGCAATTCGCTTGCGATTCAAAATAGTAACTTTACCCTCGGGTAAGTTTTCTTGAATTGTGTATCTCATAAATGTTCGCAAATATGTCTTCGTTAATTTTTTCGAATCCATTTTTGTCACAACCGCTTCGGAAATTTCGCGTAAAAATATTCAAACGTAGGATTTGTTTTTTGAAGCGCCCGATTCGATGGCAATTCGCTGGCAATTCGATGGCAATTCGCTTGCGATTATCAATTTAATTTAATAAGGTTCAGTACTGTACTCATATGGTTCCGGTCCGTTGTATATCTAGATAACAGGAGCTAATATATATATATCTTATAAAATTTCAAAATACTTCTTGTTTGAAACTACAGTACTCTAGACTTAGATATTTAGCGCAAAGCACCATCGACTGATCCCCTATCAAGATTTTTCAAAGTATGTCCCTGGGGTTAAACATGACCCCGCCCGGGGGTCACTAAATCACATAGAGTTATGTGGTGAAACTTCAAACATCTTCTTTTCTTAAACAAATATGGTCAGAGCTTTGATTCTTGGCATGGTGAAAGTTCTCGAGGTACTTTACCAATATTGTTCAAGTGGTTCGGTCCGTTGCATATGTAGGTCACAAGAGCTAAAATAGATTTTTTCCAAAGAAACCTTAAACAAATCTTCATGTCATACACATCAGTACACTGAGCTTAGATATTTGTCACACAACGTTATCTACTCAGCATAATTATTGTCATAATTTCTCAGCTTTCCAAGATATTTTCAATTTACACCAGCGGTTCCAGGTGCGCTATTTAGGACCGTATTCGGCTCTTGTTGAGAAAGTGCTCATTTATAGATCGGCGTGTTATAAAGTTTATTTGAGCTACGCTATTGTGTACATTACGAAACACGTAAATTCATCCAAATCGAGGGTTTATTCAGCTGTTCTCCATTATAAGACCCGAAGGAAGCACAGGTGAACATTACGAAACATTCAAAGCCAACGAGTTCAAGGGTTTATTCAACTGTTATCCATGATACAAATCTACTGATACCCCCTAAACAGTCATGTTTATGGTTTCAAATCTTTGAAACCATCCATAGTCAGCATTGATTTTCAAACCTTTTACCCAGTCTTCATAGTAAAAAAACCAGCACTCAATAACAACTATATAACTATCCAAGCATTCGAATCAATGAGTTGATGCCTGAAGAAATGGTAAACAAAATCTTGATTACATCGTACGCACAATCGAACACATGCATGGACACATGGACTAACAGGACAACCACTTCACGCATTCCGCATCTGTTGATGCAAGGGCATTAAAATGTTCATGTTATGTGGCTAGCCTAGCAAAGGAAAAGTCAAATAAATTTCAGTTTGTGACCATATTTATCCGCCAACCCGACAACAAATCCATCCATCCATTAATTAATTAATTCATTCATCCATCTATCCATCCATCCTTCTATTCTGTTACTCACAAATATTTTCACTCTTCTATCAATCAATCTACTCGTCCGTCTGTCTCTCCGTATGTCCACCTGTATGTCCGTCAGTCTGTTTGTCTCTATTTGTCTATCTATCTTTCAGTTTGTTTGTATGCCTGTTTGTCTATCTATATGTATGTCTGTCCGTCCAAACATCCATCCATCCACCCACCAGTACAGGCACTCGATCGAAAATCCATCAAACGCAATCAATCTTACCAATATCTTACCAATGACTCACCGCTTCATTCATATATCAGTCCGTCCGTGATATTGTCTCTCTTTAAGTAAGCATGTATTATGTCAAACTGTTTATCTTTTTCCTCTTATGTATATCTTTGTTTGCTTGTGCCTGTCTGCCTACTTGATAGGGCACTATGTTTGTTTAACTGCTGGTTTATACCGCTTTCAATTCTGTCTTTATGGTCCTTTTGAGATAAGAAGAAAACTTATTCAAATACAAAAGTTGAATCTTTAGATCGTTTATTGTTAAACTGATATGCGTAATTTCAACATTGACCGCATTACGCTCTATTGATTAAACATTGATCTCGTACAATTGTGTGTTAAAAATAGTCGCTTACCATTGAGCTGCATTATGTTGCAGCTTAATAGAGGAAAGGTATAAGATCGATTCAATGATTTATAACTATTAATTAATTTCAGTTTGAATTTAGAGCGAATCCCGTTTACTATTGTTAAAATGCGCTTTATCTCTGAAAGTAAAAGTAAACGCTATATAACACAACGCTAAACATAATACTGTTTCGAAAAACAAGATGGCTAAGTTTAGCCCCAAGTAAACTGCGTAATAAATCGACGTTACCAAGTCAGTGTTTACTATTGTAACAGGAATATATGCATGGAATATAGCACATATTTGCTGAAAACAATTACATAAATCTACTGGTAAAACCGACTTTAAAAAGTATCCAAGTGCATGCGCATGTTACGTATTTAGAAATTAACAGCAAATCACACTATTCTTAAATTGATATGACGACCGGCACAACGTATTCGAGGTTTGCTTATTGCATCAGTCTAAATATCAATCAATCAATTTAGCTATATTAATTGCATATATCATTTATTTGTTTGTTGCATTCTTCCATTTAAGAAAAGCATGGCGGATAACAAATCAAGCAAAACACCGAAATATGAGATTTTTTATTAAACTCTTTCACTTCAATGACGTCTTCAATTTTAAGTAATTGTCGTCTGTTTATATCAGTATTTCATAAATCTAAATTTAAGGTTTTATGACTTAAGAAGTATTGACATACGTGTCAAACAGTTTAGATCCAAACTTTTTGCAAATAACGTATGTAGTGAATAACAGAGGTTTTAGAACAGCACAATACACTCCAAGTCTCTTGTTAAATACGAAAAATCTACGGGCCTTAGTCAAAGATAATCATTTCCAAATACACGTCACAATTTTGTTCCATGCATTCTGTCGCATAGTAAGTAGGAGAAGTTTTATCCAACGCCACGGTAGCATTTGTAGTTAGCTAAATCGTTATATAGCGTCGTTATCGTGCCTTAAATGGTGCTGTCACACCTCACCGGATGGCATAAACGGACGTCACACGGAAAGAAAATTTGTCTAAGAAAGATATCCGGGGACAAAATTCGTCCTCGCTGCTGCGCGAGGCGCATGCGTTTAGGGTATGGAGCGAATAAAACGCATGATGACCGAACAGCTACTGAACATGTAAAGAATAACTAACGGTATATTAACGGACATAACCGTACGAGTAACGGATAGATACCGGATAAAACGAAAGTGGAACGCATGAGAAACTGGCACAACCTTCTTGGAACGTTTGAGAAACATTCTTGTTCCTGTCATGATAAAACTGGTATAAATAGACCGAACAAGAAATGCACACAGTACATAATTCGCCCTTCACGAGGCATAACTCGTGGAAAACTCGACAAGTTTTGACGACACGTGAACTCAATAGCTGATATATAGTTTAAAAAAAGACAGCATCATATAGAACATTTCAGCTTAATATGTGAAAGCATGTGCAAAGAAAAATTCGGAGAAAACAAACAAAAGTCAACAGGGGGCATAGCTCATGAATTTCGAGTAATCGCCCGGTTGATCCGTAACATCAATGCTGACGTATGCAAACGCATAGCTACCGTACATCTAGCGTTCATTTTTGTCCGGTGGCATACGTTCCCAAGTTTTCAACATGCTTAAAACATTCCACCGGATTAAACGCACATCACCGGACATGCAACGTCGCCATGTAACGACTTATGGTTTTCCTCAACCGGAAATAGGAAATAAATCCTCATGTACCTTTGAAAAAAACCCGTATAACTAATAATGTTTAAACTGATATTCTTGCATAAAAAGCCGTTCCCAGGGGGTGCATTAACGAGTACTTTAACGTGTATTAACAAGGCGATTCACGTGCACACGCGCTGTTAATGACCGCTATAGTTATGATTGTTCCGGGGCCCAGTATAAACAATAACAATGACGGTTTGAACAGCGTTCTGGCCAAACTTCAGCCTACACTGTCAGTGCAAAGATGCTGGTGAATGCATTATAATTGAAAATACAAAATAATTACCGTGCGCCAAATACACATAAAGGTCATTAAGGCGAAATGCGAAAGGTTATTACTGTAATAACCCTAAGTATTGGGACAGACAATAGCTAGCAAATGGTGTAGACTCCTGAGGGAGCATTCTGGTCGGGATCTAAACAGTTTCCAATTCAGTTTTCACCTTTTGAACTCATTACTATGTGATAAAATGATGATACATAGCATTACGCCTAGCCATAGATGTCCGATTAGTTTCTAAATCTATTTCAAGAAATAGACAGTGAGGAAGACATTTTTTCCCCGTTTAAACGCAAGCAAAACGCAAACACAATGTATTTACAGGTAGAAAATGACATTTACTTTTGGCAATTACGTCCAATCATTTTTATCTGAGTGAAAAATAGTTTGGAGCCTGATCAGACGCTTAGTTATCCGGCGTCTGATCTGTTTCCAAACTGTTTACAATGGAAAACTATAGTCAAATATAGTTTTAGCATTAACGAATTTATTGGGGGGAAAATAACGTCTTCTCCATAGTATACAGTACAACCAAACTCAAGTTGTACAACTAAATAATTCGGTAAACAGGTGACATTATTAGGTATAGTGGAGAAAACGTTATTCTTTCCCAATAAATGCGTTTACGCTAAAAACTATTATTTCCTTTGCAAACAGTTTTGAGCCATATCAGACGCCGGTTAAGCCGGCGTCTGATCAGGCTCCAAACTGTTTTCCACTCTGAAAAAAATGAACGGTCAGAATTGTCAAAACGTTGTCCTTTTCTACATTTTAGTGTTTTGCGTTTGTGTTTCGTTTGCGTTTAAACGGAAAAGAATAACGTTTTCTCCACTGTAGGATGGATACAAAGCAGAACACATCATATAAGTAAACACACTAGGTAAAGTAAGTTTTGATTTATTATTAAAACGTGCAGTTAACTCATTAATAAAAGCGATAATAAACAACTTAAATCCCATTTTTCGTATACGAGTTATGTATACATTGTACCGTAATTGTGCACATACATGTACATATTTTTAAAATGCCGAACTTTCGACGGCAGCGACTTGCTATCATAGATTACATGAAATTGACACAACATCTGTGTCCCAGTTTGCGGCCGTAAACCCAAATCAATCAAATTTGAAATTGACAAAATCGGCCATCTGACACTCCAATTGGTCTACGACCAGATAGTTCATTTCAGTAAAATGTCCATGACAGCGACTGTTTGCATACGTTGTCCACAGTTAGGCGAAACCTCTCATTCAATAACCACTGAAACTTTAAATGAACATTTAAAATCAAAATAAAATTTAGTCCATCTTGTTTAATTGCGTTCTGTTTAAAGTATACATGTACACCGATGCATTGAACATTATTCTTCGTGTGGCGACCGTGATCAGAGGGCTCCTTTAGGGGATGTTCTGTTCTTTGGAATCATGAATGTTTGCACTATAAGGATCCTAAAACCTCCTTATAGTGCATACATTCATGATTCCATAGTGTGGAACTATTTTGCTCAGAGGAGAAATAAATTAGAGGGGTAAAACTGCATATTGAGTGAGTGATAGTTTAATGTGCAATCAAATTATGTAAATGTAATAGATGTCTTGGGTTAGCTGTTCCTCATTAAACTAAGACTTTTCCTGTTATTTTGAGACCAGCTGGGTGATGACTTTGTGTAAACATACATTTTGTAAATTCATCATGAATTAAACTTTGTTATGTTAAATCTGGTTCATTCTAGTTATTGTCACTGTTCTCTGTTCAGTAAGCACCAAACACATTCTGTTCACAGTCAAGGAGAAAGGATTACTCCAGGGTTAATATTGCAGACTTCTCAAGATTAAGACCAACATCCAAGGCTGATGGCCAGTGGCATCTGGTGATAGAATCTGAAACAACACACATGTATGAAAAATAACAATAACAGTTTAAACATAGAGACAGCTTTATCATCTTATTTAGAATTATTTTTGATTCTTTAATGAATGCATTGATTGAATGAGACAATTCAAATTCAAATCTTTATTTAAAACCTACAAGTAAATCTAACAGACACACACATTTTGAATCTATAACGTCAATTTTGATAAAATAGCATGTCAACCCAAATTCCGCTCCAGCTATTTCAGTAACTGACTCTTAGTACGCTCCTAATATTTAAATGGCTTACAAAATTATCAAAACATATTTTCAAAATTATTCTAAATTCCTAGACAACTGTAGTATAAAAATGGTTACCAAGTACAATAACAGTTAGACGTATAGAAAGTTAAAAGGTTATAAAGCTTTTAAGTTGAGTCTTATATGGTTTTTAGACATTGATTAGTCAAATTTGAGTTTTTGCTCATCAAAAACTCAAATCTGACCAATCAAACGCTTTAGGACGATTTCAGACTCAACTCTAAATCTTTACAACCTTGGAGCCAGGGTCTCTGACGTAACATGATTCTAGCACTCTAACGACTGTGCTGTTGGGACTTGTTGAGTTTCTACTAAGATAACAGTGGAAAAAAACGTTATTCTCTTAAACTATTGTTTCCATTGCAAACAGTTTGGAGCCAGATCAGACGTCGGTTTGGAACCAAATCAGACGCCGAGTAACCCGGTGTCTGATCAGGCTCCAAATTGTTTGCTACTCAGATTAAAATAAACAGTCAGAAGTATAAAAAGATGTCATTGTCTCCATTTTAGTGCACTGCGTTTGCATTTCTTTGCGTTTAAAAACGGGAAAGAATAACGTTATCTCCTCTGTACCTGTGTTCGACAGGTACAGCCCCAAGGTGCATCTAAAAAGTGTCCCTTCTCATAATCATCAGAATTGATGGCGTAGAAGTAATAAATAGAAATAGACTACACTCGATCTCGCTAGACTACATTATGGAGCTATAATAACTGCAATCGACTGCTGATGTTTTTATAGGGATCCATTCATGTGTCTGATATTTATTAATGAATATAGCATAATCTTTACAAATAAAGTCCTACCCTAGACATGCTAAATTGTAAATCGGTGTACCTGTATTACCCACAGGTACTTGACACATACTTTATTATCTATGAACCCCCTCCCCCCTTAAAAAAAAAAAAAAAAAAATTTTTTTTTTTACTATACTTCTATTATAGATACAAGGTAAACAGCGCAATTCAACACCTAGTCTTTACTATCCACTTAAACTGATGCTAAAATAGACTCGATCGCCGATATTCTCTTGTGGTACCCTCGGGAAATGATTAATTTATCAATATCTACTTTTTATTTCATCAAATTCCGTCAAATAACGCCACAGTACGTGAATTATAACGAAAATAAGCTTCAAAAAGTTTTCTGTCGTTCTCTTGGTACAGAATTGTACATAGCAACGAATGTACATGTAGGGGTGATCTGTTATTTGTCCACAATAAACGGCCTATGCCACTGGAACTTTCACCAAATATTATAAATCATCTTTAAATGAAATATTATCAGTTTTATATAATTTACATAGAATGCAAAATTAAAAGAAACTTTACCTGTTTAATTTTGACCAATGAGATCGCTCCGTTCATTCGATTCATTCCGGTATTCAAAATGGCATTGAAAATGAAATGAGTCTTTCACTTGTCAATTTCATGCCAAATTACATGTATATTTCATATAGCTGATAGTGAAGAGGGTCATGTTCCGACACAAACGCATTTGCTCTAATGAAATTAGGTGAAAGTTCCAGCCGTAAAGGCCGTTAAATGTGCAAACCGACTAGATTACCCCTTATTTTGGGCAATAAATTCTGTACCAAGAGAACGACAGAAAACTTTTTGAAGCTTATTTTCGTTATAATTCACGTACTGTGGCGTTATTTGACGGAATTTGATGAAATAAAAAGTAGATATTGATAAATTAATCATTTCCCGAGGGTACCACAAGAGAATATCGGCGATCGAGTCTATTTTAGCATCAGTTTAAGTGGATAGTAAAGACTAGGTGTCGAATTGCGCTGTTTACCTTGTATCTATAATAGAAGTATAGTAAAAAAAAAAAAAAAATTTTTTTTTTTTTTAAGGGGGGAGGGGGTTCATAGATAATAAAGTATGTGTCAAGTACCTGTGGTATTACCATAGAGTTGGTCTAGAGAAAACCTCTGACGTTCTGTGTTGCGTCGCACCTGACCGGTCTGTATGCTACGTCTCACGTTGTACCAAAACCAACTCATTCAACGTTATTCCAACATCCATCTACACAATTTCTCCTCTTGTCCAGACATATTGTAACATTTTTAAGTCCTTGAATTAACAGACGAAGAACAACATGGTGTCTGTTGAATGCCAAGCGTAATTTACACATGTAAAACGAGTCGCTTTTAAAAATGGCCGACATTGATAAATCCGGTGCACATGACCCTGTATCTAGGCGGCGGATATATAAAACACATGAACATTTTGTAAACAAACTTGACCTCTCTAGGTGCGCTTGTATTAGAGAACAGAGTTAGGTGAAATCCAAAAAGAAGGGGAAATAGACATATTTTTATGCAAGAATAGTGTCAATACTCCTGTTTTTCGTGCATTAACATCTGCAGAAGCCCTTTTGCTGTCTTGGAGCCCTCGGCTAAAGCCTCGGGCGTCAAATACAGCCCGCGGGCTTCTTCAGATGTTAATGCACGAAAAAAGGTGTATTAACCCTATAGTATGTAATAAAACATTTGTCACATTTTTTTTCTTCTACCAGTTTTATAAGAGACTTGAATGCTACTGTTATTATTATTCTCTTTTTTCAGACAGTTTATCCGGTCACAGGATGATCAGGATGTATTTCGGTGCTCTATGGTAGTGTGACGCAGAGGTTGTTTGACGTGTTTATGACCAATTCCGACTACCGACATTACCCACTTCATACCAACAGATGATCTACACTACCTTCTTAGAACCATACTTTCGTATTCAGTCGGCTCATAGAATCTTAGTAATTATTAAACGGATAACATACAATATACACATGTACATATACAAGAGCAGACGAATACAATACAAATGATTAAGCAATAGAAAAAAAGCGGCGAGAACAATACTTAAAACAGGCAATGGCAAACTCTAAACCACTATGCGAAGACTTTTCAGTTTTGGTATCACATACATTGGATATTATGGGCAAGTGTGAAGTCATGGTCAAAGTTAGGCAAAAATACATACGAATGGTAGAGCTTCATTTTTATATGGGTGTAACTTTTGCAGGAAGCAAAGGAGAAGGCCTCACATCGTATTTTGAAAATGACTGGGATGCGATGAACATAGATAACACCCTCATCGGTATTGAAAACACTTGGTATTGCCAGTTTATCACGGATAAGACGGTGTTTCGTCTGGATACAGAGGACACATCACCGGGATATACGCGCCTTCGACTGGTGCAGTTAGGAAGTGATCTGACATATGACAGTTTGGTACCATTATTGAGCGAAATAGATACTTCACAACTATATCTATCTAGTGATAAAACGTTTGAAAAGTGTCGGTCGTATTTTGACTCATTCAACTTATCCCCTAGAGCAGGACCATCTAATCCAGTTAAAGCATTCAATATGTACAGTTTTGACATTGTGCACGCCATTCCATGCCACAGTCCAAGTACCCTGAATGTCTGGCTGACACGTACACGGTCACACAAATGGCCAAGCCAGGAAACAATGCGAAAAATCTCAACACTTGATGCTCATGTCGTACCAGTAGGATTCAAGGGCAGTTTTAGGACTTCTGAAGAATGGCGAATCTGTTTCACTATGGCGGAATTAGAATTGGTGCGAAGTTTCACAGACACTCAAATAAAATTGTATGTATTGCTTAAATACCTTGCAAAAGAAGTTTTGAGTCATGAGTTCGACGTTATGACGTCATACGTTATGAAGAATGTTATATTGTGGGTATTAGAATTAACACCGAACGCATTATTTACTGAAACAAGACTTATTGATATGTTAGTGAAATCTTTGAAACTACTGTGCATGTTTTTAAAAGCTGGCGTTTGTCCATGTTACATGATTCCAAAGAGAAATTTGTTTTCTGGAAAACTTTCTGTAGGACTGAGAAAAAAACTTTTGTCAAGGACCAGAGAACTGATAGATGAAGGTGGGAGTATGCTGCTAAGATGTGAAAGGCTGGGTGTCGCCATGGCCAGGATGTATAAAACACCGACAGTAATGAGGATGGCAGGTCAGAAGAGGGCCGTGTTTGAGAAGGCTGTGTTTCCTCTCTTTGTTAGTGTATTGAGGCCTGAAGAAGTGTCACCAGATATGCTCTACACTGTGTATGACATGTTAAGCTTTTTAATGCCTCAACTAATTCACGGACTTTTGCAAGGCAAGGATATGAAACAAATAGCAGCATCAATTATGAACTCCTTCCAAATGCAACTGTCGTAGTTTACGCACTCACATCATGTGAATATACAGTCGAAACTCGATACTACGTACTCGCTTAAATCGGTCTTACTAGTATTTCGTAAGTTAAATTTCGATCTTGTTTATGTCGAACATACCCGTATTTCAAAGTCAAAACGTGGCTAGGCCACGTTTTAACTTTGAAATATGGGTATGTTCGAACTAACGCGAGTTCGTAGAATCGAGCTTTAACTGTAACATAGACATACACCGTAAACTGCAAACCATAATAAGTATACATACATGATTACGGTAAATACAGTGTTAACTTCATGACTAGTAATTCGTCATAAACTAATACCACTACTTTTCGAGAACACTTATTTTACTCTTCGTGTGATAGAACCTCTGAGTTCAAAGGATAGAGAAACATGTTATGGCTCGTTTGTTGGATTCCAAAAAGTATGTTGACAGTTCCGATAGGAGAAGTTATGTAAGTCATGAGGTCAATCTTCCCGTCATTAAACTCAAATCATGTTCTATTATCAATCATTCAAACAGATAAAAGCTAGATATACTACTATGGATGATAAAATATATAGAAGAACCCGTCTCCTTGTTCACATTCTACATGCTAAAAGAGATCGCCTATCACTACAACTTACATCACAAACGTATAGTTCCAGACCGTAGAGCACAAGTGTCATATCAAACGGCACAGTCATTACCCGTTTCATATGTTGACCCTTTTCCCCATAAATACGCCTTTTTACAATTTTTATTTATTCCTCGATTTAAAAAATTGTTTCACGTAATACAGTCAAGAGTATGTGCCATAAAAATAGTTTCTATATCCTACCAGATGGTAGCTTAAAGCAGCATGAAGGCACAATCTGTTTTACTTTCAACCTGCTTTAAGTGGTCACCTGTTTTCAAAACCAAAAACAAACGATGGACATGGGTCAACTTCCGAATGTTGTAATATCTAGAGATCCGTTAACCCTTTCTATGCCATCATGACATAAAAATCCGTCTAACACAGCAATCGTTGACATAATATCGTCTACTATAATTGGTCGTCTGATAGGTTTGTTCTTCTTTGTGTGTATAGTTTAGATGGCAGAGAAATACACAGAAAATATATTTGAATAATAAATCAATGTAATACCCAATTCCACTAGACGGCGCTCTCTGACGATCGTCGCGCTCCGACGGAGCGCCATAGGTCGCCTCAGGATGATGCGATCTAACGGTATTTACGATGCGATTAAGATCAGATGAAGCTCCGATGGCGATCCATTAAAGATCCATGTGATCCGATAGCGACTTCATGGTCATTGGTCGCCACCCGATTCCCCTAAAGTAATGCGACCTTCAATGCGCTCGACTGGCGCTCCGATGGCGATCACTGCGCTCTAAGGCACTCAAGCAAGATCCTATAGCGATGTCGGCGACCGATTGAGATCAATTTGCATTTTATACGATCCGTTTAGGAAGAGATCTTAAAAAAACCCATGGCGTTCTGTCCCGCTATCCGTTTTAGGTTTGGCAGCAGATGAGTACATGAAAGCAAATAGCAATGCCTATAGCTGCTTTCTTTTTGACAAGTGTCAACTTGATGCAGCAGCATAGTAATGAAGACAATTCCAAAATATGATTTCGGCATTACGTTCGTACTGCCACACGTCTTTACGAATATGTGTTTTTCAATTAATAACTACTACACTTTTATACGTTTTATTTCATCTTTACAGCTATTTGCTAATAATATAACATTTGAAATACAAACAGTTTTAACACAGATAACATACTTACATGTACGCATAGTATAATTACAGACAACATGTTGAAAAGAAAAAAGAATACAGCAACATAAATTAGAGTGATAGGAACAGTGGACTCGTAAGGAGAAGTAAAGAGATATAGAAGAAATATGAAAAATGCTTATCACATAAGTAAATTGCATAGGCTTTTCAAAAACCTATAAGTGGCTACAAATGAAGACACCACACTTACTTCAAAACTTGAAGAATTGTGACATCTTGATCTTAACCATTAATTTACTCATTTTGATTAAGCCCACTGTCTTTTCGCCTGTTTATTATTACTTTCGCCTTTTCCCCACATCTAAACGAAATGAAACATGAGATATGGAGGAACGAACATAATATTAGGCGCTCTTAGGTGATCCGATAGCGCTCCAGTTACGATATTGGCGATTAAGTAGCGCTCCGCTTTTTTCAGGGGAGTAAACCGACGGCGACCTAGGCGATTACGGGGATCCTCTAGAGATCCTCTAGAGATCAGATAGCGCTCCTGGCGACCTCGGCGCTCTAAAAGGCGATCTGTGGCGTTCTCACAGAGCACCGTAGATCGCCGCCTAGTGGATTGGGGTATAACTGCCATTTAGTGACTGAAATGGACAAGGCACTTTTGCACTTACTGACTAGACACCTCTAACAGGAAACAGGCAATGTGAAAGATGACGTGTATGTAATTATTTGAATTAAATCAGCAATAGAGCATAAACATACGTATTATATATTTGTTTAACACATCAGTACTAACTGTTAATTAAGACACAAAGCAAATACATTTTGGTCCACTTGTGAGACCTGATTTGTATAATATATGTAATGTTTATTTATTCAATAGTGTTGTTTGTAATTATAAACATTCGTTATCAATAAAATAACTGTATTCGTTTGTTTGATTTCACCTTAGCTTTACACTTATATCATGGAGTATTGGGTTACATATAGTGAAATTAGATTATGAATAAATTGTGAATAAACAGTGAACTTATTCCAATGGCCTAGAAGATGACAGCTTAAAGCATGCTTTAAGTAAAGCAGTATGCATATTAAATCACATTTTGCTTTAATTTCCACACGCTTTAAGTGGTACCCTGTGTTTAAACCTAGAAACAGGATATGGGGAAATGGTTTATAAATATGGTTAAATATGGATTTAACTATATTATGAATTTATAATTAAATATTTCCTATATTCTAGCCGAAAGTAGCAAAAGGTAGGCATAAAGTCAACACCGTATGGCGCATTCTGTTTTACTTTCAACCGGCTTAAAGTGCAGATTGTGTTCAAACCTAGAAACAGGTTATGGACTGTGATCATGAACTATGATAATGAATAGATTTTGTATAAATATGCAATATTTCTATGTCCTAGCAGATGGTCGTTAAAAGCAGAGTTTAAGTTATGTATAATGCACATTAAGGTGCATTCTGTTTTACTTGCAACCTATTTTAAGTGGTGCATGTGTTAAACCGAGAAATAGACCATGGAGAAATAGGTTACTTATGGTGAAATATCAAACTATTTGTTTACGGTGTTTTGGAACAGCCCTCTTAAATAGATTATGAATAAACAATGAAATAGTTCCTTTAAAATAGAAGGTTAAAGCAGGCTTAAAGTTTATCAGAAAGCACCTTATTACCCATTTTGCGAGTTTACCCAGCTGTAAGTGGTAACCTGTTATGTTCATTCATTTCAACAGGCTATTGAGTAATGGGTTAAACATGACGTACTATGATTATGAATAGATTATAAATGAACAATGAAAGAGTTGCTATATCCCAGCAGATGGTAGCATAAAACAGACTTAAAGCAAAGCAGAATACACATTAAGTTAAGAAGCATTCTGTTTTACTTTCAACCAGCTTTAAAACTATAAACAGAATATGGAGTAATGGGTTAGATAAAGTACAATGTAATTATGATTATGAATATGTTATGAATAAACAAGTGTTAGAACAAGTCACATTGTTTTTCTATCAATCAATACAAGTCAACATATCACGATAATGTCGATCTGGCACTTCGTGAAATGACTGAAGGTTTTTCAGTCATTTCAGAAAAAGGCTGAAAAACAAGGCTACTAGTATTCGTGCAATTCCCAAGTCACAACTCTTTGTTAACAAATAATTACAATCACATGTAATATATGAATCTTAAGTCGATTCAGGAATTTCGTCCAATGACTGAATATTTTTTCAGGCATTTCATGAAATGACTGAAAAACTCAGACATTTCGTGAAATGCCTAAGTGAACAATCATTTCACGAAATGCCTGAACTATCAGGAATACTTAAAATGAATTGTTCCACAGTTTGGCAGTAACGTCTGCATATTTTGCCAACAGTTTCGGCTAAGGTCTGAGGTCCAACTCCTGAAGCGAATTGTCAAGATTTGCAAATGTTGGCACCCCTATTCAAAGCCAATGTTGATATAAAACCCCTTTTAGATCAGAGTATACATTGTTTGCTAGGAAGATATTGGTTCTGAAATAGTTATCATTCCACAGTTTCAAATACTCTACTTTTCAGTAAATGATTTGATTAATATTCATAAAAGGAGGGGCTACATGTATATTTGAATATGCAATTGGCTAAGAGTTAATGACTGGTCAGGGCCTTACAGTGAAGAAAACGTTATTCTTTCCCGTTTAAACGCAAACGTACACAAACGCAAAGCACTAAAACGTAGAAAATTACAACTTTTTTACATTTCTCACTATTTATTTTAATCTGAGTGGCAAACAGTTTGGAGCCTGATCAGACGCCGGGTTATCCGGTGTCTGATCTGGCTCCAAACTGTTTGCAATGGAAAAAATAGTTTTAGCATAAACGCGTTTATTAGAAAGAATAGCAGATTCTCCACTGTACATAGCTGCTTGTTAGAGCTTCTTTGTGTAAAAGTTAAGATAGAACTATGGATATTTGATCATTATCTGCATTTGTTTTAACCCTTTACTCCATAGATATGTATAATAATAAATGTTTTCTATTCTCTAGCAGATGGTATCTTGAAGCGGGCTTAAAGAAAACCAGAATGCACATTTAGGCTCATTATGCTTTACTAATGGTCACCTCTCTTTAAAACTAGAAAAATACCATGGAGTAAAGGGTTTAAAGTATATTTGGCATGTTCCTTCTATTTTGGTATGACATTTCCCTGGTCTAGATATTTCCTATTTGTTATAACGTCTTTTTATATGGGCTTTATATTTCCTCTACCTATTGAATATTCATGTATAACTAACAAATCTTAAATTCTCAGAATGACACTTATACATTATTATTTCCAGCTAGATCTTTAAGTTTCTCTAAGTAAACAGAGTAGTCCCTGTGTAGAGCTCCTACAGGAACTGACTTTTCTGGGTCCACTCTGTTTGCAATTGTTTAAAGTATACTGTTTGGTGATTTTGTTCCCTTCTCGCATGATTACTGTTGTATATATGTTAATGTTGCTTGTGGATCATATTGAAAATTGGTTTGTTTGATACCAAATATGTAATCTACATGAAATAAAGTCGTAATTATTATTATCATTATTATTAGAAGCTTACTGCTTTGCTGACATCCTGCTGTTAATCGATACATGAAAAATAATTACATTTAGCGTCAATGATCGACACATCCATAAGATACTGCACTTTAAACTAGACTGAAATATGTTAAGCTTATCCCGAACCTTTATGTCATGTAAAATGTAAGGGAAATAACTCTGATTTGACACGATTTATTACAGATGAAATTGTGTCCCTTCTTTTCAAAATCAAAAGAATAGATCTGGCTAAAGTTATTTTGATAGCTCGAGCTCATTTAACCCATTCCTCCCTAAAACCTGAAATGGACAGTTCTAGTTTTCAATTTAGTATTGTCAATTTTAGACGTTTTGGGATGGATTTTTAAAATATATGTCAATATGACAAACAGAGTAGACCCTAATCAGTGGGCTCCTTAGTTTTAACCTCTTTTTTTTATCTGATATGGAACGCCTTTAAACCCTTGTCACGCATATATGCGTCATTTGCAAACAGTGTACCTGTGAGGAGTACACTTGTCCTATGGAAACAGTTTAGACCCCGATCAGAGGACTTACTGATTAGGGTATACACTGTTTGTCGTTTTGACAAATATTGTAAAAATCAACCCTAAATATTAAAAAGTAGACTAGTCCAAATTGAACACTAGAATGGTCCATTTGAGGTTTCATGGAGGAAAGGGTTAAGTGTACAGAGATATGGGCTAACTTCCTTAGCATAATTTTTCTTTTCCGACATCTTTGTTGTTTATTTTCGATGCAGCCATTTTTTTTTTTTTCTGAACAAAATGTTCGATTCTGTAGGGTAGCATTGTTGAACTTTCAGAACATACCTGTGTAGCCGTGTGGGCATAGGGGTTGTGTTGGGGTGTTACTTATGTTGATATTTACGGCATCATGCCGTTGAAACAACCGAGAACAATCAATTGAATAAACAATATCATGAAAATGAAACGATGAACTTGTATTCCTATACAACGATGACAACGCATGCGGGATACAAATCTGAAGAATGGTCCTAATAGAACATCGACGAGTTATAAACCTTGTATTAGTAAAATAATAACCATTGCAAACAAGTTGAATTCAGAGGAGAGACCAACTCACTCTAGTATCTCACCTATAGGTACAAGGTTACAAAGCTTTTGAGTTGAGTCTGAAATCGTTCTCAAACATTTGATTGGTCAGAATGAGTTTTTGTTGAGCGAAAACTCCGATCTGACCAATCAAATAGTTCTTTTGACACCCAGGATTTTTCCCACAGCAGTAGTAGTGGAACCCCTTCAAACTGGAACCTCTTACATGTAATACCGTAGTTCTCTCTAAACCAGACAAAAACTTTAGTCCCGTTTCCATCCCTTTTCATTTTAACCCTGAACACCATAAATACGCCTTTGTGTGCCTTTGATTTATTCATACACTGGAGAAATTTGTTCCACTTTGTACATTCATGAATATGTATCACCAGAAATATGTTCAATATTCTAGCAGATGATAGCTTAAAGCAAATTGAAAGTAAAGCAGAATGCGCCTTAAGACTCATTATGCTATACTTTCAACCTGCTTTAAGTGGTCAGCTATCTTCCATACTACAAACAAGCTATGGTGTAATTGGTTAAAACCGCTATGAACTGGAAACCCCTTTGAACCGTAAATTCATGTTGTCCACACACATTTCCGGTTTAGATGGGTTTTAACTGTATATCAAATAGTTTATTGTCAATGTTTGCTTTAAAATAAAAGCGTCGAGCGAAGAGAAAACAAAACACGCACCGTACAGCAATGTAAACCAAACGTAGTAGTCAGTTCAGGAACGACACGACGTCTATTTCAAACAAGTAAGATATAAAATAGACTACTTCTAATGTCTGAGGGAGTCCAACAATGTAGATCCTAACAAGGAGTCTCTGACGTTGTGGCTTAATGAGTCTCTTAAGTGGTGACTCGTCTTGGTTTATATTAGTTGCAACTCATGATACGGCTCAATCAACCCATATCTCCATAGATACCATTTTTATGCATTTAATTTATTCCTCCAGTCATTCCAATTGATACAGTCATTAATATGCGTCTATACTGCAGACGATTACGCAATGAAATATCTTTCTCGGAAAACGCTAACAAGTACAATGTATCGTTTATAATATCCAGATCTAGTTGTGGTCCCGAGAACACTTCAAACTTAACCCCTTCAATGTATTGACGTCATCTGCTGGAAACAAAAAAGTCTGCATTTGTTTCTCAATTTATTTTAGAAAAAAATTGGCTGAAGTTATATCGTCATTAGTGAGGAAATACTGAATAATTATTGATGCGAGTACCATACAGATTTGATCTGAATGTGCGGCGTCTGATCAGGATCTAGACGGTTTAAAAAGTCCGATTCAGTCGCCTTTGACGAGGAAAGGATTAACCCTTATCCTGCTGTCATATCGTCTGCTTTGAAATTTTCGTCTGCAAAGTTTGTTAAATTTAGATTCATACATTTTCATACATTTTAAGTAAAGAAACCTGAGGACGAGTGTCAAACAGGTTTGATCGAGATCAGACGCCGCGAAACGCGGCGTCTGATCTGGATCCAAACTGTTTGCAAAATCAGTAAAGTCGCGATCAGAAGGCAAAGGCTTAACAGTTAAGTCAATGATGTAGTAGAAACTTTCATCTGGAAATTCTAATTTAACTTATCATGCTGACATTTTCGTCTGCTGTAAAAATATTGCCTGCGAACATGTCTTCGAAATAAGATGTTTTTGAAGCTAAAAATGACCATCGATCAATTTAAATCAAGATACGACGCCGCGTGACCCGGCGTTTAATCTAGATCCAAACTGTTTGCAAAGTTTATCCAAGTCATGCTTAGCACGATAAGGGTTGAGCATTTCCTATTCTGAGAAACAGTCGCTTCCGGTGAAATAGTTAGTAGATCTAGATCTAAAACTTATTTTTTGTTCACTGCGTAGTAGGTGAAATGACACTAAATATTTTGGGTAACACCTGACACGGGTCTCATGTTGTGATAGGACCTTTTTGATGTGTTATTCTATGTAAACCACTTCTTCAACAACAACAGCAACAGCAGCAACAACAGTAGCTACTTCTATTACTATAACAACTACTACTACGACTTATTTTACCACCACTAACAACAACAATGGTACAACTAGTACTAGACTACTACTCATAATATTATTTAAGAAATGAACTGATTTTTTCGGCGTTCAGGCGAAATGAACGACAGAAAATTATCGGCAAATATCAAATTTGCCGAAAATTTTCTGTCGTTCATTTCGCTTGAACGCCGAAAAAAACAGTTCATTTCTTATATTTACAATATATTTGCTGTAATTTCTAACATTAAATAAACATTTTGTCAGTACGCATGTATGTCTAATCCCTATTAGAGGTAGATTACACGAAAAATGTGTACCCTATAAGGAACAGCCATGACCGATTTACTGAGGCTGTGTACATTCGAAAGCAGAAAAATAAGTTCCATTGTTAATATTCTAAGTCAACAACTTGACAGTTTGGCGCGCAAAATGCCGATTTTTGACGTCATTGGAAGTGACGTCATTTCAAAGTAGGACAAATATGTCGGGTTTTGTCATAAAGAAACGCAGATAGCCGCTGTTTATAAGGTATGTCAGTTTTCTTGTAATTTATTTCATTAATAAAGAAGAATATTAGTCGGGAATCATGGCGTCCACTAATAGGAAGGCACAGATGGGTTAAGAACAAATTTTGAAAAAATCCGCAAATGTTTGCTGTCCCAAGTTCCAAAGATTAATTCTCGAATGAAAAAACTGCATATACCCCGCCTTTCCTTCGGGCTCATATGGATCTGCTCTCCGCGAATCATTTTGTTGAGTTGCTTCAGTAATGCAGCTATGGCTGTTCCTTTCAGGGTACACATTAGTCGTGTTAACAACATCTAATATAGATTAGATTACAATGCATAATAATAAAATGTTCATTTAATATAAGAAATTACAGCAAATGTAATGTAAATATAAGAAATGATTTTTTTCGGCGTTGAAGCAAATATAATGTAAATGTAATCTCTCGGCGTTTAAGCGAAATAAACGACAGAAAATGATCGGCAAATTTACCGCGCAATTCATGGAATTTGTCGATAATTTTCTGTCGTTTATTTCGCTTAAACGCCGAAAAAATTCATTTCATTTCTTAAGTATATAGCAACCACAAGATATGATCAGGGCTTACATTTAACACTTCACAGAACCCAAACGACACACAGGTGGTTCTTTTGTATCCGAAATTCACTTTATTGGACATCTCAGTATACTGAAGACGTCACTCTACTTTAAATGGTTTTGAAAACATCAACAACCATAATCAATGTGATGCAGAGACTGCGGGAACTTACAAATTAGTTGACTCTGACCGGGAAAATAATAGCCCAGCAGTGCTTATATAAAACATTCTAAGTATCATAATACTATAATTCTTAATGCAAACTGAAAGCTAGGCCATTCGTTTGGTCAAGTCTTGTGGAGACTGGAGACAAGTTGGTTTCTCTGTCAGCTACAACGTAGATGAAAAGTGTTCGAAGTTAATCAATTCCACGAGTTTCTCAATGTCAGATTACTATACATAAAATCAGGACATTTATGTAGAATCAAGATTTGTGTGGAAACTTTTCGATGAAAGCTACATCGCTAAATATGACCCTTCGTGTGCTGCATATAAATAACAGTCAAGTACTTTGAGAACAAGACATGGAATAAAGTGAGTATATATCCTAGTTCATCATTTATGATGTTTTTCAATCTGTTTCATTTATAGTTTTTACGCGTACACTTTTCATTCCTTTTTTCCTTTCAATTCATATATTTCCACTTAGTTATAATAACATTTAATCACGCAATCTATACATTAAATGAGCCCCAGTGATTGACATACGTGTCATACATGTACACATAACTGAAGCTTGTGACGAGTATTCTTGTTCTATGCAAACATTCTTAAAGGGTCATATGATCTGTGGCTGCACTATTTATCATTGTTTTCAATACGTTGTAAACAATATTTTTCAAATTCATGATCAAATTTTTCGGGAGATTTTTACCTCTTCACCGATTTATTGTTGTCTGCTTCAGTATTGTTGTCTGCAATACACGTTTCAAAGTTAGATTTACGGTTGTTTAACTTTAGAAATATCGATGAGTGTCAAACAGTTTGGGTCCTGATCAGACGTCGCGTTAAGCGGCGTCTGATCAGGACCCAAACTGTTTGAAAACGCGCTTAAATTAAGCCTCACTGAGAGTGAAACGGAGGAAGTTCTGAGAACTATCATTGTATGATCCTGGCTTTAATTCTTTCAGATCGACAACACTGAGATTCGCAAACAGGTTGAATCCTGATCAGACGCCGTGGAACGCTGCTTCTGGTAAGAAATCCAAGTTGTTTGACATTAACATCAATGTGTTTGAGTAAAAATCACAAATTACTAGTGATCGCATATAAAGGCATTCTGTTCTCTTTCTTTTACATGTTTGTGAGAAATCAAGCAAGTTTATCTTTGAGAATATTTATGTATATGTTGCTGCTTATTGGACAACTCGAAATGGAATATTTGTCGACAATTACGAAATATGACCGCATGCATAAGAAAGTAACACTATGTCGTATTTCAAATGTACATTGTATATTCTTCTTCAAAAGATTCTTCACATTTTCATTATTCTCTTTCAATATTCAATTAAATTAAACGACATTCGTTAACAATTTCTTTCTAAGATTCAGTGCTCAACGATATTTAAATTACATTTTATTTCATCTGTACTTAACAGAGGTTTATATACAATTAGTCGATGCAACCGAAAAATAATGTGTCAAGAATACACTGTTGGTAATAGAACTGGAATGGTTTAAGGCAACACATGTTAATATATCAAACATGCTAGTAATAGGTAGTGTTGATTCGAAAAGACGCGCTACATGTAAGATATGATAAATATAAACCTCCTACTCGTGGACGTACGAACGGACAATCACCGTACAATCCTGTATCAGTAGATGGCGGTTGCATAAAACTAATTACTGTTTAATCAAATCAAATATACGAGTGCTACCTCCCTACAACTGCCCTCCATACAATGACTCCCTCCTTACAACGATGTTTACCGCTGTTACCCAAACAAGATATTTATGTTTAACAGTTTTTATTGCTGCAATATCGTCTGCTTAAAAGTGTTAGCTGCTGTGATAAGTTAAATAACAATGGACATTTAGACAGAAGGAATATAATGCCGTGTGACAAACAGCTTGTATCCTGATCAGACGCCGCGTTACGAGGCGTCTGATCTGGATTTAAGCTGTTTGCAAGTGTAAGACATTTCTTAGTTTTTCCTCCCTATAATTATTTTTTCCGAACAACACACGCAATCTTTGTCTCCTATGTGAGGTTGTTGTAGAGATGATATTGTAGCATGAGCTACCTGTATAACCCTTTCGCTGTCAGTGAGGCCAAAAGGTCTGGGGCTCGTTTCATAAAACTTCTTACGACAAATGTTGTCGTAAGTCAGATTATAAAAGTATCAATTATTACTTATTTCTCCGACGTACCCTGTCTTGTGACATCTTTTTGGAATCGTCTTGAAAAGACGATTCCAAAAAGATGTCACAAGACAGGATTAGATAGAAAATTAACAAATTAAATGTATTTTAAAGTTTTGACTTACGACAACATTTGTCGTAAGAAGTTTTATGAAACGGGTCCCTGGTCCAAACTGCTTGATACTCGATTTAAAATTTCGCCAGTCATACTGACTTAAATATAATTTCTTTGCAGACAACAGTATTGAAGCAGATGACGATATGGCGACGAAGATGTAAACATATCACGATAAAGTTGACCATAAAAGGTTTAAATAAAGCCAGGCGCATGTGGGTCACGTTTGTATATGAATAGCATTCTGGGTGAAATAACCCGACAAATCGATTTACTCCTGCCAGGAAAACTTTTTAACGCATGTAATCGGTACCCTGTGAATGTCGCATTTCCGTGGTATTCATAACACTAGTAGTAAAACTACCAAGTATATACATAGGCATCTAATTAACACACTGACCCACTCAAAGACCTTACATAAATAATATTATGTTTAAGGTATTAATTCAACTTACATTGGGGCTATTGAAAATGCTAAAGTCCAACGGATTTTCCATAATGCATCAATCTCTGCAATATTTTGTACGATATTTTGAACAAAATACTACTAAACCTATCTTTTACTTTGAATACACAAAAAATATCTTATTGTATACAATATTTCTAACAGAAGAGAGACATAAACCACTTAGTTCTTAAGGCGTTCGAAAATTTCGCAAAACTTTTACACTACTGTGTAATACATTGATTTAATCTGCTAGAAGTGATTCGATAGAGAAATCAGAAATTTAAATATATTTTAAAGTTTTGACTTACGACCGTTTTTGTCGTACGAAGTTTTATGAAACGCGCCCCAGCTCACAGGTTTCCCCTAACTATCACTCCTTATAATAATGTACACAACTGCGGATAATGTAAAGCAAAATCAACGGACAAATTATCTGCGACGAAAAGAAATCTAGAGTTGTTTCTTTAAATAGTCTAGTATTTAATTTATAGATAATATTTGATTGATATTTACGTAACGCTGTAATAGATTTCTTATATCCATTTGCAACTGAATATTTAATCGAATTGTTATCAATCTCTTTAACCCCTTCGCCAAAAGGCGTGTTTGCAAACAGCTTGGATCCTGATCAGACGCCGCGTAACGTGGCGTTTGATCAGGATCCAAACTGTTTGACACTAGTATTGATATTTTGTCAGTCATACTGCCTTAAAATTAACTTTAAAACAATATTGCAGACAGCAGAATTGAAACAGAAGACAGTGAAACGGTTTAGGGGTAAACATCTCACGAAACATTTGGCAGTGAACGGTTTAAAGGCGAAATATATTTCAGCAATGATGTTATTCTGCATTGTATATAATACATTCAACGATGAATCAACGTTGATTCTGGCACATACTTACTTGCGTGTGGTCTTTATTTTTTATGTTGCAGGATGTCACCAGATTGTTCACCAGCGGACGGTTACATGTCCTTAAACGAACACTGCTCCGATATTCTAAGTTAGGACTAAAAGAAAGCGGTCCTCAATATCGGCAATCTCTCTCGAACGTGAGTCGGGTACATTTACGAAAACGATGGCCTACCCAAACTTACGCCACAACGACTTTTCCGTGTTAGTGTCGAACACAATGGATGCTCTGGGACACAACCGCAGTATGACCGATGAAAGGATGAAATACTCGCGAGCATGTGTCGAGTTCAGCAATAAGATGCCTATATATCGTTGGATTGAATTGATAGTTTTTGGAAGTAAAGGGGAAGGTCTTACATCCCGGTTTGAGAGTGATCTAGATTTGATGCTCTCTACGAAAGACGCCATTTGCATTGAAAATACTCGTATTGCCCAGATTTTAGATTCAGTAATGTTTTTCAGTTGAATCCAGAAAACACTTCACCAGGATATACACGGCTTAGAATGGTGCATTGTGTTAGTAAGGCGAACAAACTTCTCAGTGAAGGCACTCTTTATCTTTCTCATGAAAAACTGATCAATTATGTATTGGCCGAACGTAACTTAACTGCTTTCAGGTTACCTAGATCAGGACCGTCTCTGCCATTAAGGATACTAGACATGTCTTTTGATGTTGTCTATGCAATGCCGTGCTACAGTCCGAGTGTCCTTAACGCATGGCTAACTCGACCACGGCAATACAACTGGCCGCCTCGGGACATACTTGACAAAATCTCAACACTGCAGGCCCATGTTGTACCAGTCGGTTTCAAGGGCAGTCATAGACCTTCGGAAGAATGGCGGATCTGTTATACGAAGGCAGAACTAGCATTGGTACATAGCTTTACTGACAGTCAAATAAAAGTGTATGTGCTGCTTAAATATTTAGCAAAAGATGTGTTCAGCAATGAGTTTGATGTTATGACGTCATACATTATGAAAAATGTTATATTTTGGGTATCAGAAATCACCCCAACCGCCGTTCTCACTGAAAGAGCGCTTATTGATATGCTAGAACGATCTCTTAGATTACTATGCGTATTTATAACAAGAGGGTTCTGTCCAAACTATATGATTCCTAAGAGAAATATATTTTCGGGTAAACTTCACGCAGGACTTAGAAAAAAACTGTTGTCAAGAACCAGAGAACTGATAGATGAAGGTGGAAGTATGCTGCTAAGATGTGAAAAGCTAGGTCTAGCCTTGTCGAAGATGTACAAAACTCCAACAGCAATGATAACGGACTGGCGGCGCCGTCTTGAGTCAGAAAGGCGGGACCATGAGTTCGCATATATGCTAATTATGATGTTTGAACGACGTCGAGATTTAGTCCTTGTTGTGTTGCAAGGTATTCTTGCAGGCAAAAGTGGTATGGAAATTGTAGAAGATATGTTTCGGGCATTACCTATGACATTGTCTGTGTTATCGCCCAAAATGTTATTTAATTTTGTAACAACTGTGTATGAACGGCGTTGGGATTTAGTTAATATTGTGTTGCAAGGTTTTCGTGAAGGAAACGGTGTACTTGAAATACTAGAATATATGAATCAGTCATTAGATACACTTTTCCCATCAGCTGCATTCTCGCCCAGAACATGAGGATAACTGCGATCAGATACAGTTGGTTATAAGCAATATCCAATAAGATTATGCTATCACTAAAGACTTAACACTTTCCCTACCAACATTTTCGTGAGACTTTTACCCCATCACCGTTTCATTGTCGTCTGTTTCAATTTTGGTGTCTGCAATGTCGTTTCAAAGTTAACAATTGAGGCAGAATGACTGAAGAAATTACAAAACGAGTGTTAAACAGAACTTTACGCGGCGTCTGATCAGGATCCAAACTGTTTGCAAACGCGCTTTGAAGTGTGATTGAGAGTGAAAGGGTTACGATGAAAATATACTCAATTCCAAAAGAAACTGTGCACTTTGTTTTCTGTAATTATTTATTGGCTTTTTACCTGAAAGCCTATGTATTTAGTACAAAAAATTATATTATTTCATGAACAATATGGCAGCCATTTCAGATTTTAAGAAGCGGTCGTTTAAAGTGGATGTTTTTAAACAAGAAAAGACGAAGTGTTAAACTCAAAGTTGCAAAATAAATCTGAGAGTCAGACTGTGTCAGTATCGTATGTGTCCATCTTTGCTCATGATGCAAGCGACAATGAAACATAGCGTAACCTTACGTGACGTCTAATAACGACATCGGGAATGAAACGTCGTCCTATCCCTGAGTTTGGGCATTTGCAAGGTCCATAACAACTTTTCTCCGAAAACCTCGCGTGCAACCATTATGGTGACTAAGAATATTGTTAGACCTATCAGAGAAAAGACACGAGTCCACTACTGTTGACCTAAACGGACGTCATGCTTGCTGCAATTGAGCAGCCTGATGGCGTACTCTCAAGGTCTGCCTCACATGGGGTCCCCTAGCCCTGATGAATGTCCGAGCTTGCCGGAGACAACACAATACGATCTGACTGCTGATACCGTACTGTCTTGCCGCACTAGACGCTGTTTGAAAACGACGTCAAAGTAGCGTCAACATTAGACATTCGTTTGTTGAACTGCTGTTCTTGGTATCTGTGCAATGTCTATGACGAACTGCCACTCCAGTTGTATGTTGAAAACGTTTGAGCAAACGAATACGTGTGTTTCTTTGGTATCCAAATATTTTTCTCACGTTAGTGACGTTGTAGTTATGAACAAGCATTGCAAAATACTCTAATTGCCAATTTTCATTCAATCTCAGCAAATTCGTTGTGTACCGATGTGAAGTAAAATGTGTTTTTTCTTTGTATAAGGCCACATTTTCAGTGGCACGTGTATTTTCCTTGAGCTGCACATGCAAAAATGCAAAATAACGCATTTCCCAAAAATCTAAAAATTCTTCATAATAAGTGAACGATATTTTTATCGATGGATGCTAAATATACATGAGATATTGTGTACGAAATTTTGAATCGATACGTCCTCTATATATTAAAATATTTGAAAATAAAAAGTGCACAGTTTCTTTTGGAATTGAGTATACATGTACATAATACCGATGGTGACCAATAATTGCTTTATAGCGGTGAATACGTCATTCGATACACAAAGCACACGTTTATAAAGATGTCCATTTCAAACAGCCACTCTTTGTATTCTGGGTAAATGTTCGTCTGCAACAAATGTCGTCTGCTACTGTTGTAAACTAGAACTTTTCAAATTTTATTTTGCATAATAGTACCAGAGTGTCAAACAGTTTGGACCCTGATGAGACGCCGCGTTACAAGACGTCTCATCTGGATCA
This sequence comes from Gari tellinella, assembly GCA_922989275.2. Classification (NCBI taxonomy): domain Eukaryota; kingdom Metazoa; phylum Mollusca; class Bivalvia; order Cardiida; family Psammobiidae; genus Gari; species Gari tellinella. The sequence goes on from OV277860.1 coordinate 56,615,697, forward strand.
AAACTGTTTGTACAGATAATCACGATTCTAGAGTTTGATTCTAGTATTTGACTCAAATCTGACGAATCAAATTTTTGAGGATGACTTTTAAATACATCTTTTTCTGATTTCTCTATCTAATCCTGTCTTTTGATATCGCTTTGGAATCGTATTGAAAAGAGATGTATCAAGAAAGGATTAGATGAAGCTGTTTGCATATGTTTGTATTATACAGCCTGGCAATGTTTAGTTTAAACATATTTTATTTCCAAAATTTCAACATGGAAATGGGGTTGGGCCACAAGTTCCAAAAACATTAGTTACGACCCTTCCCCTAGCAATTATTTACACAATACTGATAATGGCAAGTGATTACTATTAACCCATTTATGTACATCTTTTATAGTAGCAAACAGAAAAGATCCGGTCCTAAGGACTTTGGTTAGTCCTTGGGTTTTAATCCTCACTATTTACTTTTGCCTTGATCCAGATACATGTACATATATTCCCTTATTGGGTAACTTTTACATTAACAAACAATGGACCAACAGGAGATAAGATTTTACGAATTTGTTCACCGTAAGAATTTAGACATTAAATGGGTTAACTACATCAATTGTTGTATTCGAAATCAAACAGGGGAGAAAGAGAGAGAGAGACAGAGAGACAGATAAAAAAAGGAGAGTGAGAGGAAATCGCAGATATTTTAAGATAAAGATTGGCTACTGGCTTAGATTGAGACCAAGATATCCTATCCCTATGTACATATAATTTAGCTTGACAAGGGAGACAACTCACTGAAGTATCAGATATTGTCCACACATTGGTTGTTCCCCTTGTTAGCCAATATTGGTCAGCCTGGACTATTTTTCCCTCATTGAAATGATCCCATTAGATCACTTTTGGCAAGTTCTCCACATACCAACAAACAAACAACATTAGGCAAAAAGAATTCCATGCTGGAACTTAAAACAGGTTGTAGCTCAATAACAAGATGAAAGCAGAAAAGAAAGCTCCTCTCAGAGCTTTCTTCTCTACTTTCATCCAGTTCCAAGTAGTCACCTGGTTTTAAAGCTGTATGAAATGGATGTTTAAGTTTAAAGGTTTTCGCATGTTTGAGTACTGATTAAAATCTTTTTGTCTCCTTAATAAAGTTCTGCACTGCTCTAAAGATGATCAAGTTTTCATCATGACTAAGTTCTTTACTGCCAAATAATAATGTTTCAATATTGAGTGGATGGTAAGTTCTAGTTGCCCTAAAAAGAGTTATTCTTTCATTATTGAAGTTGTTACACCAAAAGAAAAAATGTTCTGAATTTTCAAAATCAACAGAGTTACATGTACAAAAAGGATCTTCTCTAAGTTTATTTCTAAATAAGTCATAATTTAGATTGCTACAAAAATTTCTGATGCGTGCATGCAATATTAACAAATATCTGTTTCCTTCAAGATATAATTGTGGTACAATAGTTGTTTGATGTTCATTCATTATAGTCTTTTTGAAAGCTGGAAATGAGCTTATACTTCTTACATCAATATTCAGATTGTTCCACAGATCTATGGAGGAGGGGATACAAGATTTGTGAGATATAGCAGTTCTGCAAAAGGGAGCTCTGAGATTATCTCTATTTCTAAGGGGATATGGATTAGTTTCACGGACTGACGGAGGAACTAAATCCGAAATGTAGGAAGGGACCATATTATTATGAACTTTATACATAAATTGCATTTTTTGTGTTTTTCTTCTGCTCTCTAAGTTTTGCCATCCGCATTCCCTATAAAGATTGGTGATTGACACAGAGCGGGTGAGTCCGGTTACAATTCTTGCGGCTTCATTTTGTAATTTTTGTAAAGATTCGGCAGACCCATCTGAGCATCCATCCCAAACAATACAAGAATATTCTAAGATTGGAGCAATATAAGACAGATAGATTTGGTTAAGTGATTTTCTATTAAGAGTGAATTTAAGTTTTCTCATTAGACCAATAATTTTGGAAGCTGACTGCAGGATATTATCAATGTGAGCATTCCATTGACCTTTATTATTCAGGGTAATTCCCAAGTGTTTATGATTTTCAACAAATTGGTTATATATATTATCAAATACTAAGTTTGGATTTCTATCAGTTGGTTTAAGAGTAAACAAGATGGCTTCAGTTTTGTTAGGGTTGAATTTTACTAACCACTGTTTTGCCCAAGCTGAGAGTAACCTAAGATTGAGTAATACAAGGAATTGTCGTCTGCAAAAAGTCTAGTTAAACTTAAAAGAGAATCAGAAATGTCATTTACATAAACAAGAAATAGTAAAGGTCCTAACACATGCCAAACGCGGTCAAAGGCTTTAGAAATGTCGCAGAAGACCATACAAGAGAATTGTTTGTTGTCAAATGATTGACAAATATGATGAAAGATATCAATTAATTGAAAAGTAGTAGAATGGTTTGGGAGAAAACCAGATTGATATTTATAAAGCAAATTGTTGTCAAGGAAAAAAATATACATATGTTTAAAAATAACTCTTTCAAACAATTTGCCACAGCAACTTAGTAGAGAAACTGGCTAAGGACTTGTCCACTTTTTTAAATATAGGCACAACATTTGCAATTTTCCAACAATCAGGGAACACACCTTCAGTAATGGACCTATTAAATATTATGGTTAATGGCTTTGAAATAGTTTTAGCCACTGCCTTAAGCATTCTGTGACTGACCAAGTCAGGGCCACAGGCTTTATTTACATTTAAGGAAATAATTAAATCCTCAACCTCATTCTCAGATATAAAAATGTTAGACAATTGCCTGGCAATGAAAGGGTAAAGGAGTCACATGTTACCGCTAATTATGTCTAGATTGCATTTGCAACAGTTGCCGTTCGGTTTATTAGCAAATGATTGTCCATGTGATTTTATGGCATCACCGGTTGCTACTAGTTAGTTTGTTTTTACAATGTCTACGTCAACTCAATGAGTCCTAGTGACGCATATATGCGTCCTCTATTAATAGTGTACTAGTGAAGAGTACACTTGTCTATTTCAAACAATGAAGTCCCTGATTAGAGGGCTCATACAGGAGCCCTCTAATCAGGGACTTCACTGTTTGTCATTTTGTAATATAATATAAAAAACCCAACCCTAAATAGTCTAAAATGGACCAGCCTTTATTGTAAACTGGAGGTTGTGAATTGAAGGTTTCAGGGGATAATCCGTTAAGAGGGTGTCCAACTGACATCCATAAATGACAGATGACAAGTGTAATGCAGAACAGTTGTAATGCAGAACTATCCTTTAACCCTTGATAGCCTTTTTCTACTATTAAAATTAGGTGACCACTTAAAGCAGGTTGAAAGTAAAGCAGAATGCGCTCTAAGGCGCATTCTGCTTTACTTTCAGCCTGCACTACATGTAAGCTTTCATGTGCTAGAATATAGAAAATATTCCCTACTATATTTTCATGACTGGTTAAATTTGATCTAAATGCAATTTCTTCAGCGAAGGAATAAATCATATCTGCTAAAAGGCATTTCTACGTGGGAAAGGGTTAAGAGTTTTAGAGTTTTATGCATTGCTGATGTCTTATATTAAAGTATATCTTTGTTCATGTAGATCTACCATGTGTCTTGTGTTAGTCTTCTTTAAATGATCGTTGAGCATAATATGTAGACCAAGATTTGGGGTCAGAAAAAAATTGTTCAGATTATAAAGACTGTAAATTGTAACCCTTTCATTGTCAATGGTGCCAAAAAGTGTCGTTGCAAACACTTTGGATTCTGATTAGACGTTGCGCCAAGCGGCGTCTGGTCAGGATCCAAACTGTTTCACTCTCTTCAGTCATATTGCCGTAAATCTAATTTTTATACAATATTACATATAGCAATATTGAGGCAAACGGCAATATGGTGGCAAAGGACTAAAACCCTCAAGATAAATTTGACGAGGCAAGGATTAAACATGTATACCTAAATATGCGTTTAGATTCTAATCAATGCTCTAATTTTTTTTCGGTAAAGGCCGTGTCTACTTTATAAAGTGTATATACAGCTTTAAAGGGTTTCGACACAGGTTGCATTCAGAGAGCTTCTACACTCTTCTCTATGATATCGTTTCGATAGAGAACAATGTTTACATTGGTTAACCCATCACCCCTTAGCATGTTTCTTGTTTGGAAGACGAATGACGACTTAAGGCGCATTATGTTGTACTTTCGACATGTTTTGATTTACCATCTGTTAGAATACACAAACTATTTCGTACAGTGCATATTCATATGAATTGTATAAAATTAGACTTTTTTCGTCAGCGGAGGAGAAACATAAAAAAAATAAAAAGATATGTACAGTGGAGAATCTGTTATTCTTTCCCGTTTGAACGCAAACGTTCTCAAACGCAAAGCACTAAAACGTAGAAAACAACAACTTTTGGACAATTCTGATAATTCTTGTTTATCTTGGTGGCAAACAGTTTGGAGCCTGATCAGACGCCGGGTTACCCGGCGTCTGATCTGGCTCCAAACTGTTTGCACTGCAAATGATAGTTTTAGCGTAAACGCGTTTATTGGGAAAGAATAACACATTCTCCACTGTATATGGTTGAATGGGCTATAATACCCTAGACATTTTCGCCAAAATGTGTTCAAAAGCTTCCTTTTGTACAAAGTAAGAGAACTCGAGTGTCTTGACATTTTTAATTTGTCTTTCCTATACTAAGTGACAGTTTCCTACATTCTTGTTAATCCTTACAATCATTTGAATATGGCAACAATTAAGAAGAGTTTTTAGGATACCTTTACTTTTGTTGTTAATGGGGCCTTCACATACACGATATTTTCTTACGATTCCTTACGGATCGCCAACTCGTAGTCAATCGTAAGCATCCGCAAATGATCCGTTAGTGTCCGTAAATAACTCGCAAGGATACGTAAGGATTCGTGGAAGAAGAAGCCTATCTTTTTGTGTCAAACATTTTCTTACGATTGTCCGCGGAGATATTCTTCCGTAAATCAATCGTAACGATCCGTTAAGTATCGTAAACCGGTTGTAACAACACGTAATCCTCCGTAAACAGCCCGCAAGGATCTGTAAACAGTCCGCAAGGATCCGTAAACCGACCGTAACGTGTTCGTAGTCATCCGTGGTATTATCGTGGAGGTTTTCCGTCCAAACAGGCATAATCTTGCCAAGAAAGACCACAAAAATCTAAGCGAACTATTATTTCAGTCATATCGATGTTCTATCACTTCATGCCAGTTGTCGAATGATGACACATTTGAAATTCAATACTTTTTGGTACTGAAAAGGTCAAACAAGTCAGTGCTCTTAGGTAAATCGTAACAACTCATAAAGGTGCGTTCACATACACGGATGTTTCTTACGAGTCCTTAATCTCAAAACCGTAGTCAATCGCAAACGTCCGGAAATAACTCGTTAACATCCGCAAACACATCGCAGACGTCCGTAAACAATCCGTTACCATCCGCAAAACTCGACGACATCCGTAAGCCTTTGTAAGACGAAAATCGTTTTTTTGACCTGTCAAAAACTTTTTTACGATAGACCACGGATGAACTTCTCCGTAAACAACACGTAAATAATCCGTTACAATCCGCAACTTAATCGCAAATCGAACGTAACAACACGTAACCCTAACATTTGCAAACAGTTTATATCCAGATTAAACCGCACGTGGCGACAACTCACATCAGGACCTACTCAAATTGAGACTCTAATCTTATATTTTGAGAAATTTTTGAAGAAAAAAATAATATTATAACAATAATTTGCAATAATTGTTGCAGGCGGTAATATTACGTATTGTTTACGATAAAGCCCCCTTCACTGTCATCACGTAACGAGCTTTGAACAATTCGTCTACGTTTATTTCTCAAATTTTAATTTTAGGTTTTTTGATTTAAGGAGTCTAAAATTGAGTGTCAAGCAGTTTGGAACCTTACCAGGTGCCGCGTCACGCGATGCCAGATCTGGATCCAAACCTTTTGCAAGTATCATTGTACTCGGGATATGGCGGTGAAGGGGCAAGTACAGTCAAACTTATTTTGAGTGACCCTTTAACTGAATGAGCGTGCAAGTAGAGAAAACCAGGTGCGACTGCTATAGAACGCGGAGTTTTGTCGTAAACATATCGTAATAACTCGTAATATACCGTAAATAGCCCGTAACAACTCGTAACACATCTTAATTCACTCTTAAAAGTGGCATATATCGTAAGAAACCGTAAACTTTTACGGATGTGTGCCAATGTGTGCCATCCGTAAGAAAATCGTAGAAAGTCCGTGTATGTGAAGGCCCCATAAAAGGAAAACAATACTAGACAAAAGGTATTTAAAACGATTTTTGCAACTCATTTCGTCGGTAAAATAATCATGGTTCATTGCATTAGCTCACATGAGTGTTCTATAACACAACATTTCTTACGAAAAGATCATGAATCTTTAAATTTATTCTATAGAAAAACAAAAGGTCGCTCTGTAATACAAGACACACGCTCATTGTTTAACTGTTTAATGTTTTACGTTCTTTTAATTATATTATAATCAAATATATCATGTTTATGGGTTATTTGAGTTTATTACACCTCGCTTTGAGTTACAATGTTAAATTCCCATAGACCTACAGTTAACATTTGGCATGTCTTTTACATTTATTCAAAATATACTGTCACTCTTTATGATATTCTTTTTGTGACGTCACTCTAAAGGACATTACTTTTCTACTCCGTCCGAAAACGTACTGTCAGCATTGACATGACAATCGCTATTAGATACATTGGAACGTTTTAAAAAGTGGTAACTTCTAATCAACTTTTGGCATTTTCTGTACAAGTTGCTTCCTTTTGTCCATTCCTTAACGATTTGCCACTATTTCGGAAGAGGATATTTGCCACCTAGACAGTGTAAAGACGCTGTTTCTTCAATTTACTTATCATAACGTTCTTCTTTGTTTCTTGTAATATAATTAATAATATTATGTATTTAGGCTTTGCCTATGGACGGAAAAAAGCAAAATTGTACTAATGAAAACGGAATAGATCTATCGCCAGTGTGTGATCAGCGCTCTTGTATCAGTTTGTTGTGTATTCCAGATCACACTCGAGGCTACGCCTCTCGTGACTGAGATCTGGATTACACAAACGACTCGAACTTTTATTATAAACCTAAATTGTTTGGGACAAGATCTATATATGTTGTTACCCAATAATCAAATAGATATATAAACACCCGTGTACACAATGTTAAAAGTTAAAACTCCTCCGTACAGCTATATTATAATGCAATCTGAAACTATTTTTGGAAGTCATATGACCACCAATAATGCAGGGCTGCCATTTCTCCGGATTTTTCCTAAGTATTCGGATTTTTATCCAAGCAGATCGTAGCTTAAAAGTCTGAAAGTTAAGCAGAATGCGCATTAAGGCGCATTAAACTTTACTTTCAACCTGTTTTAAGCAGTCATGTGTCCTCAAAACAAGAAACAGATTATGGGGTAAAGGTACGATTAGTAAAATTGCGTCTAAAAATTGAAAATTTGAAATCTTAGGATTTTTATTATCAACTTATGGCAGCCCTGATAATGACGTCATTATTTATATTGATGACGTATTGGTAATCCGTTATTTTTATCGGCTCGATTGAGAAGTAGCTTTTTGCGAATAACGTTCATTTTTAGCGTTAAAGGGTATGAATTGAACTGTTTGAAATTTTGTCATTTGGAGGAAATCATTACAAGTGAGTGTTTTGGGTTATTCATTTAAAAATATCACCGAAATCGGGAATTCCGAAACGTCACGCACAACTCTTCGTAAACGCCGTGACGTCATCATCCAAGATGTCAGCCCCCATGTTCTGTAGTTGCCTAGTTTTGAGGCTTTGGTGTAAGCTCGGTGTAATAAAATAAATATTACATGTAGATGTCAGTTTGCGTGACATTCAAATTGTCAACCCTCGAAAACAAGAATGTCACCCTCGGCTACGCCTCGGGGTGACATGCTGTTTCTCGGGTTGACAATTTGAATGTCACGCAAACTGCCATCAAATATTCATATAATGTACTGTACTTAAATGATACATGTACATGTATGCATTTAACTCTTTCACTGCCCCTGGCGCCAAAAGGTGAATTTACAAACAGTTTGGATCCTGATCAGACGCCGCGTAACGCGGCGTCTGATCAGGATCCAAATTGATTGACATTCATATCAATATTTCGTAAGTCATACTACCTGAAATCTTGCTTTGAAATGATATTTGTAGACGACAATATTGAAGCAGACGACAATGTAGCGGTTACGGGGTGAAAAAGTCGTGATTAATACACTGAATTGCAGTGTAAGGGGTTTTGGCGCATTGTATCCTTTATATACAGTGGAGAATCTGTTATTCTTTCCCAATAAACGCGTTTACGCTAAAACTATTATTTCCATTGCAAACAGTTTGGAGCCAGATCAGACGCCGGGTAACCCGGCGTCTGATCAGGCTCCAAAATGTTTGCAATGGAAAGATAAACATGAATTATCAGAATTGTCAAAAAGTTGTACTTTTCTACGTTTTAGTGTTTTGCGTTTGCGTACGTTTGCGTTTAAACGGGAAAGAATAACAGATTCTCTACTGTATCTGATACAGAAAAGAATATGTGGTTCTCTCCCAAAACCTTTGTTTATGATTAACAAACGCAAACGGTTATTTAAAATCAGACATGAAGCGTGTTCAGTTACCACTGATTGCGGTTTAGGTTTGAAGTTCGTGCCCCGTGTGTAGCGTGCAGAGTACAGTAGAGAAAATGTTTTCTTTCCAACTAACCCCGGTTACGCTTAAACTATTATTTTCATTGCAAACAGCTTGGAGCCAGATCAGACTCCAAATTGTTTGCCACTCAGATTAAAACTGGTAGTCAGAATTGTCAAAAAGTTGTCATTTTCTATATATATTTCATTGCAATGCGTTTGCGTTTGAACGGAGAATAACGTTTTCTCCACTGTATTTCAGACCGGTACCCAACTCGCAATCATGACCATCGACGGCCATTGATTTCCTACTTACAGTGGAGAATCTGTTATTCTTTCCCAATAAACGCGTTTATGCTTAAACTATTATTTCCAGTGCAAACAGTTTGGAGCCAGATCAGACGCCGGGTAACCCGGCGTCTGATCAGGCTCCTAACTGTTTGCCACCATGATACACATGAAATATCAGAATTGTCCAAAAGTTGTTCTTTTCTACGTTTTAGTGCTTTGCGTTTGCGTACGTTTGCGTTTAAACGGGAAAGAATAACAGATTCTCCACTGTAACTCAATCGGAACCTCTTAATACCGGAATTATCTCAAGCTGGACAAAAGCTTTGGTCCCGTTTCCAACCTTTTGTTTTTACCAATTTCTTCTTAAATACGCCCTTTTGATGCCTTTGTTGATTCCTACACCGAAGAAAATAGTTTAAGTACATTCTAACAGATGATAGCTCAACTTTAATGGTTATTTGCAAATATTTGGAACCTGAACAAACACCGCGTAGCGCGCTGCGTATGATCAGAATCAAACTGCCTGGCACTCAATTCTTTTCAATATTTCTTAAGTCAAACAACGTTAAATTGAAATTTGAATGATTAAAATAGACGATGATATTAAGAGCAGATGGCGGCACGGAAGGGGAGTGTTATCAACGGTTTGCAAATAACTAGATTTTCGGGATAGAGAGGCGCTTTAGCGACAAACAAAAAGAGCTCACACTTGTCATATTTAATGCACGTGCCTGCTTACTGCAGAATAAACATAATGCAGAAAGCTCTCATCGAACCTTTCGTGTATTGTTCATATCATGCATTAATCAGTCACTGATTCTATGAGATCCGACTCTTCTTGACCTAGACGTTGCTTAATGCAATATTGACTGTAGTGTTATATTCGCATTTTGAAATACAGTGACACCCCTCTAAACCGGACATGTTTTGGGACGACAAAAAAATCCGATTTAGAGGGGTTTCCAGTTTAGAGGGGTTTGAACCCATTATTATTATTTCCAAATAGCTTGTTTCTAGTATGGAAGATAGTTGACCACTTAAATCAGATTGAAAGTAAAGCAGAATGCGCCTGAAGGCGCATTCTGCTTTACTTTCAACCTGCTTTAAGCTATCATCTGTTAAATGTATAAACTATTTTCTTCAACGTAGGAATAAACCAAATACGTAAAAAGGACGTATTTAAGGAGAAAAGAACAGTTGGAAACGGGACAAAAGCTTTTGTCCGGTTTAGAGAGAATTCCTGTATTAAGATGTTCCGGTTTGGAAGGGTTCCAATGTTCTTTTTTTGTAATACATGTAGTAACAATAAAGGTTTACATGTCTCTCTATTCTCATCATCTTTTCATACATATACATGTACAGTAGAGAATCTGTTATTCTTTCCCGTTTAAACGCAAACGTACGCAAACGCAAAACACTAAAACGTAGAAAAGTACAACTTTTTGACAATTCTGATAATTCATGTTTATCGTGGTGGCAAACAGTTTGGAGCCTGATCAGACGCCGGGTTACCCGGCGTCTGATCTGGATCCAAACTGTTTGCAATGGAAATAATAGATTTAGCGTAAACGCGTTTATTGGGAAAGAATAACACATTATCCACTGTAGCAAAGGTGCGACGAGCAAATTAATAACTGCGTAATATGACACAGTTGTTTAAGAACTTTGCAAACAGTTTCGATCCAACTCAGTCAGTCAGTTAGGCAGTAACCCGACGCCTGGTCTGGATCTTAACTGTTTGTCACTCGGAAAGCATAGCTGCGAATATAGGTAGGCTGTTTCAAGTTTAGGAATCGGGCGACTTTCTCAGCACACGATAACCATTCAGCATTTCAGTCATTTAACTCTAGCGACGAGTATACGGTTTCTTTACAAATATACATGTAGTGTTCCAATAAAGAATACACGTGTCCTATGCAAACAGGACATACCCTGATCATAAAGCTGCTAAAGGATCCATCTGATCAGGGTATGCACTGTTTGTCATTTTGCAATAGTTTGCAAAAGAAAGCCAACAGCAAAAAAACATTCAGTAGCCAAATATGGACTTGACTAAATTGCCCATGGGTTAAAGCATAACAATTTTGCTACTATGTAGATCTATATGATTTCAGCCGACTTTGCAAACAATTTGGATTCAGATCAAACACAATGTACCTTATACCAGAACCAAAACTAATCGACACATATTTTGATGTGTCTTCGTGCATTTTTGTCTTAACTTTAGCTTTGAGGCCCTTGTACAGATCACCCTATTAAAACAGATATTATATTAATGCAGGGCTGCCATTTCTCCAGTTTTTCCTAAATCTTCGGATGTTGTTTCTAGTACATGTAGCTTAAAGCTGGCTGAAAGTAAAGCAGAATGCGCCTGAAGGCGCATTCTGCTTTATTTCCAGTCTGCTTTAAGTAGTCACGTGTCAACAAAATTAGAAACAGGAGATGGGGTGAAAGTACGATTCGTAAAATCGCACTTGAAAATTGCAAATTTGGAAATCTTAGGATTTCTTCATGTCAACTTATAAATGGCATCCCTGTCAATGCAGTGAAATAACTACTGCAGACGAAACAAAATCTCGGTGACATGTTAAAGATGTAAATTGACCACAAAATGAGGAAAACAACAACACGTGTGTGACCTATTTGTACCTTATTTCAGACCTAGATGTAACAATCTAACAATATCATAATTATACTCTGCCCGTTGTCTGAATTGAGCAGCCCCTGTCCATGGAGGTGGCCATGGTTCTGTAATGAAGGGTCGCTTAACACAGGTTTTGCCTGCTCTGTGTTAGCTACATATTGTGAGAGACATGATACAGTGGAGAATCTGTTATTCTTTCCCAATAAACGCGTTTACGCTAAAACTATTATTTGCAGTGCAAACAGTTTGGAGCCAGATCAGACGCCACCAAGATAAACAAGAATTATCAGAATTGTCCAAAAGTTGTTCTTTTCTACGTTTTAGTGCTTTGCGTTTGCGTACGTTTGCGTTTAAACGGGAAAGAATAACAGATTCTCCACTGTAAAAAATAATTGAACACATGTTATGCTGAAAACCAATAAACCAGAATTAATACATTGAAAACAGTGAAGACTCTGGTTAGAGAGAGAGATATGCATAGTTTCTTGAAAACTATTTTCTAAATCACTCCTGAAAATCAAGGTAAACTGGTCATTTTTTTTAAAGAATGGGACTATCCATTTGAAAACCTCAGCACAGAATGTGTAGATGCATGCGAAAAAAATACAAACAAATAAGTTTGTTTTAGTACGTAGTATTCATTTGTAAATACAGCACACGTGACCTGGGCCAAGATCGTTGCGGTTTACCATTTTGCACTCAAGTTGATTTACGCAAAGTCGAGTCTTCTTAAAAGTCGAACGTAAATGTATTTTTGTCAAAGTAAAACAAAGTATATTAGCTATTTTTGTATTTAGAAATACATTCATTGGTATTTTTTTAAGCGTGGTGCGGTCTCTCGTCAAGGTCCGCATGGTTTGCTATTTCATTTGAAATGTTCTGCTGTCAACCCTAATATATATGTACAATGAAGACTCAATCTGTTATTCTTTCCCGTTTAAACGCAAACGTACGCAAACGCAAAGCACTAAATCGTAGAAAAGTACAACTTTTGGACAATTCTGATAATTCTTGTTTATCTTGGTGGCAAACAGTTTGGAGGATGATCAGACGCCGGGTTACCCGGCGTCTGATCTGGCTCCAAACTGTTTGCACTGCAAATAATAGTTTTAGCGTAAACGCGTTTATTGGGAAAGAATAACGTTTTCTCCACTGTACAAGGAAATATTCCAGCAAGTACATATGGAGAGTTCGCTGCGATTGGTAAATACTGTACACGTGACCTAGGTCAAGGCCATTGTGGTTTACAGTTTTGCACTGCACTTGATTTATATACAGCCGAGTTCGCTTGACCCTTTACCCCATTGCCTGTTTCTGGTATATTGAAGATAGAGGATCATTTAAAGCAAGTTGTTGAAAGTAAAGCAATATGCGAATCGAGTCGTATTCTGCTTTACTTTGAGCCTGCATTAAACTATCGTCTGCTAGAGTCTTGTAATACATATTCTTTACTGTATAAATTGGAACTATTTTCTGCCCATAAGGGATTAAATGAATATGTTTTAAGTCGCTATGCATTTCAAAGGAAATAAAGTAGCTGAGCTACTATTCTATCATGTTTTAACTATTCAAGCGTGACGCAGGGTCTCATCAGGGTCCGCACGATTTGCTATTTCATATACAATGTTCAACTGTATGTTTTTGCCAACCCTTGTACAGTAAAACCCCTCTAAACCGGACATGTGTGGGGACAACATAAATTTCAGGTTTAGAGAAGTTTACAGTTCAGAGGAGTTTTAATCCATTACCACATAGCTTGTTTCTGGTATGTAAGATAACTGATCACTTAAAGCAGGTTGAAAGTATAGCAGAATGCGCCTCAATGCGCATTCTGCTTTACTTTCAACCTGCTTTTAAGCTATCATCTATTAGAATATATACATTATTTTTGATGATACATACTCATGGATGTATTTTCTTCAGTGTAGGAATAAAACAAAAGGCGTAAAAAGCGTTTTTTGGTGTAATGGGTTAAAATAAAGAAGGGTTGGAAACGGGACCAAAGTTTTTGTCCGGTTCAGAGAGAATTCCGATATTTAGAGGTGGAATGGAGGGTTTCCACTGTATATCTTTCCAACCGGTGTAACGCAGTAGAATGACCAACCCCTGCTAAAATGACCCATGGGTCATGTCACTACGTAGAACAGTGACCCGGGTCATTTTACTACGTAGAAAAAATGACCCCAGACCGTACAAAAGGGACCCCATCGACTCGTATAGTAGAATGGCCCCCTCACGGTCTGGGGTCATTTCTCTACATAGTATAAAGACCCGGGTCCATTTGCACGAGTGGGTCATTTTATTGCGTTACACCGGCCCTCAGGGATGGTTCATTACAATATCCAGGCATAAATTGGTTAACAAATTCAAATGTAGATAAAACAACACACTAATAAATTCAACCGAAACGAGCTCGAATTGTCGAAGATGTTATATAACGTGTAAAACATTCACTGCCATGACGTCATACATTTTAAACTATTGTCGTCTGCTTTTAATTCTCAAATTTAATTTTAGATATTTTGACGCGTAATTTTTACATAAGTATCAAACAGTTTGGACCCTGATCAGAAGCCGCGTAAACTTTTATCAAATAATCAGTGTACTCTGGTTAACCATTTCACTCTCAATGACGCTTAAAAGCGCGTTTACAAACAGTTTGGATCCAGATCAGACGCCGCATAACGCGGCGCCTGATCAGGATCCAAACTGTTTGACACTCGTATCGATATGTTTTAAGTCATACTACTTTGAGTCTTACCTTGAAACGATATTGCAAACAACAAAATTGAAGCAGACGACAATGAAACGGTGAAGGGGTAAAAATCTCACGAAAATGTTGGTAGTGAAAGGGTTAAGGCAGTGAAGGAATTAAGGGGTAAACTGAAATAGCGAACATTTAAAACTATAGTAAAAGTTCAAGATAAGGGAATGTATTTCACCAAATATGCGGAATGTACTTCTCTTCAAAACTTCCGAACTTCCGAGAGGCATTTAAAACTAATCACACCAAACATGTATACTGTCAAACTTATTTTGAGCGACCACCCGATACATGTACAGAAACGTTTATTTCTTTGCAGAACTGTAATTGCTTTATGCAGAACAAAAATGAAACAGTAAGCACCTATAGGAGATTTTTTGCGTATGTTCCGCGTTGAGACTAACCGGTGTTCTAAAAGCTGGTGTTTTTGTATTTACTTACTCTGGTTTAGCTGTAGTTTAGTTTAAACATATTTAATTTCGAATTTGTACAGAAATGGGGTCGGGCTACAGGTGCTCACCACTTAGTTTGGCTGTAGGTTGTAGTCGACATACAAGGAGAAATCTTGAAAAGTTCTCGCAATGGGGAAGATATACTTTTATTACTCATTCATACAGTGGAGAAAACGTTATTCTATCCCAAAAACGCATTTACGCTAAAACTACTATTTGCAATGCAAACAGTTTGGAGCCAGATAAGACGCCGGGTAACCCGGCGTCTGATCAGGCTCCAAACTGTTTTTCACTCAGCTTAATATTAATAGTCAAAATGGTCAAAAAGTTGTTATTTTCTTCATTTATTGTATTGCGTTTGTGTTACATTTGCGTTTAAACGGGAAAGTATAACGTTTTCTCCACTGTAACTCAACTGTTTAAATACAATCGAACCGCGACTTCTTCGCTTAACCCATTTAAACCTTTTTTCTACTTTAGAGGATATTGACAATCAGTGTAGACCCAGATAAGACATTTACGCGGCGTCTCATCAGGGTCTACACAATTTGCTATTTCATATGAAATGTTGCTCTGTATGGATAAACTATGAAGTTTCTTATGACCACCCTTCAAGTTGTATATCTATAATGAAGATTTCCAGCGAGAATAAAGGGAGAGTCCATTGCAATATCGGGGCATAAATGGATTAAGTCGAAATAACATGTTTTTCTACCGATGAATTAGTCAATCATACCAGAACTTCAAAGTAAAAATGTGGCTTATCGATGTTCATTGTATAATACGTCATATGTTGACACCATATACAATAAAATGTGCGAGAGATAGTCTGTTTAACTATTTCATGATCAAATTTATCGGCCGGTTCTTACCCCTTCACCGCCATATTGTCGTCTGCTTCAATACTGTTGTCTGCAATATCGTTTCAAAGTAGGATTTAAGGCAGCAACACTGACGGCATTTCAAAAAAAGTGGCAAGCAGTTTTGATCCTGATCAGACGCCGCGTCAGGATCAAAACTGTTTGCAAATGCGCATCATGACCCAATGGGAGTGAAAGGGTTAACAAATATTTAACAAAATAAACAACAACAAATAAAATAATGATTATATAAAAAGAAATAAACGACGTAAACAAGAGACACAAAGATACTATTGATAAGAGGAAAAACAGTGGAGAAGATGATAATCATTCCCGTTTAAACCCAAACGAAACGCAAACATATCCCAATAAAACGTAAACATGACAACTTTTCGACAACTTTGACTACTCATGTTAATCTGAGTGGCAAACAGTTTGGAGCCAGATCAGACGCCGGGCTACCCGGCGTCTGATCTGGCTCCAAACTGTTTGCATTGGAAATACATTTAATAGTTTTAATCTTAAACGCGTTAATTGGGAAAGAATAACGTCTTCTCCACTGTACGTTACAGAGAAGAGGACGCTTGATTTACAATTAATTTATGCTGAGGAAATGATGACAATTGCATCATTTTGAGCCAGGTCAGACGCCGAGTTTTTCTGTGACTGATCAGGCTCCAAACTATTAGTGCTCTGATTTACATGTATATAAATATAATAATTAACCCGTAAATTTCTCAAGTTAATTTCATTCAGTTTGAGTTTGTTTTCTCCAACAAGGGGGTAAACTACGTTTCGCCACCTGAATCAAACATGCCACAAAAATGCTGTGTTTATTTAGGTTGTACCTGTATTTAGGTTTTTCCTGTAAAACCATACTTAAACCTATCTAATTCGACATAACAAGCACTTTGTGCATGTTTTAGCGGGCTATACTATATGAGTATAAGGTATGCAGTAAAACCTCTCTATTACGACCACTAAGTGTTTAAGTTACTGTCATCTTTCTTAAAAAAAGATGACAGTAAAACAGAAAGCTCTTTTCGGAGCCTTCTGTTTTACTGTCATCTCTCTTTTAGCTGTCATCTGTCATTTATACAATGAATAAGGCTTTTGTTTTAGCGGTCGTAATAGAGAGGTTTTACTGTAATATAAAACCGAACTCTGTCACTATTATTTGCATAAGTCAAGCCTGCCCATAGCCCAACAGCTGAAGTTCAATTAAGTCAAACATACTTGGATGTCAATACTAAAACGTGGTTAAGTCACGTTTTCACTATTAAATACTGAGAAATGTTCGCCTTAAGCGAGTGTCTGCTATCCAGGTTGTATGATATGTTAAAACGATTTGTTTACCGAATACGAAATACATGTACTATAAATCACTTCACTATCGTTATTTGTGCAGTATTGACTGCCCTTAAACGATGTCTGCTGTCATAACTCGAATATAGGTTTCAGGCAGTTTTATAATAAATATATCGATATAATAAAAATATCGATGTGAGTGTCGGTAAAGTTTGATACTACACTAACACCAACTTAATTGGTGTCCAAATGTTTTTTCAAATATTAGACAACTGGGGTCTGTCTTACGAAACGTCGTAGATTCTACGACAAAAGCGTCCGTAAGTCAAAATTTAAAATAAGTCTAATTTCTGATTTCTTCATCTAATCCTGTATTGTGGCATCATTTTGGAATCGTGTTGAAAAGACAATTCCAAAGAGATGTTACAAGACAGGCTTAGATGGAGAAATAAATTATAATTGAGAATGTGAAAATCGGACTTACGACAACACTTGTCGTACGGCGTTTCAAAAGACAGGCCCCTGCTGAGCCTGAATAAAAGAACACAGTTTTGCACAAAGTTCACATAAAACTCCCGTAAACAAGGCAATAAATTGGAATGATACGCCTGTAATAACAGATGAGTTGAACATTTCGAAGAAATTATAATAAAGTTCGGCTACTGTTTTCAAGATGTGCTGTACAGTTAAAGGTAAACTATGATGTCTACTGTACGAGGGGTCTTCTTAACCCTTTACACCTTTAATTTATTTCTCCACTGAAGAAAGAAGTTCGTAAAACCTCAGTACGTTAAACTTGGATATTTGATTCGAAACATCATATACAGGTCCTCTTATCAAGATTTTTCAAATTATATCCCTTTGGTAAACAGAATCACATCCTTTTAAGGTAGAGTGACATAGTAAAATCTTAAAATATATTTTCCGAAACTAGTATGCCTAAAGCGTTGATAATTTAAATGGCAAAAATGAACCGCCTGGGACAATTTCTAGGTTAGCAATTTAGGGCCACGTGGCCAACTTGTATGCGTTTTAACGGGAAACAAAAACACCGTCCTTACTGTACCTTGAAGTTGGATAACATAAAGTGGACATCTTTTTTTCTTTTTTTTCAGGCCTTGTCAGTAAGGACCTCATTTGTTGTCCCCGTCAAAGGTGCGTCGTGGTCGGGAAGCCATCCACCGACACATCTTACAAACACATATCATACAAATGTAACTACATGTATATTGTGATATGGCTGACAAAGCTCTTAAAGTTTACATGTTTAATACAAAAAAGTACTTGAAGTCAGGTTTACTGATAGGGACATCTTCTAATACAAGTATTAGCTGTCTGATTTACCGTTTTCCTGCTTCAGTACCTTTTTATCGTCTGCTCTTGATCTAAACTGTTTGTAAAAATCAGTAAAGTCGCTATCAGCAGGCAAAGTGTTAAAACGTTATTTAGCTACGTTTTAACTATACAATGCGAGAATGCTTGTCTTACATGAGGTTCGAGTTTTCGAGACCGAATACCTTTTGTGAGAGAGTACACTTATATATTTTAAGACTAAGAAAGAAATATAAAACAACCCTAGACAAAATAACTCTGTCGACACAAATAATGAGGATTATAAAATGTTATAAGGATAAATATCAATATTAACAAACGATGTTTGACACTCGTATCGACATTTATTTAGTCAAAACATCCCAAAATATGTTTTTAAAAATATTGCAGACGACACTATTAACTCTTTCCTCCCTGAAACTTTAAATGGACAATTCCAGTTTCCATTTTAGTCTAGTCCATTTCTGACTTTTAAGGGTTGTTTTTGTCAATGTTTGGCATTATGACAAACAGTGAAGACCCTAATCAGAGGGCTCCTTTCGGAGCCCTCTGATCTGGGTCTTCACTGTTTGCACAGGACAAGTGTACTGTTCACATGTACACTGTTTGAAAAGGACGCCTATATGCGGGACTAGGGTTCAAAGGGTTAACGCAGACGATATCTTGGCAGTAAGAGGGATAAAGTAGACGATAACATTTGGCAGGGAAAGAGTTCAGGAAAAAGAGGGTAAATATAGGAAGTTTTGCTTCGGGTTGTACAGTTGAACTCTACGGGCATCGGAACAAGTAGTGTAAGTCCAGAATGGATATCATATTGTGACAAATCGCAATATAAATTAAGAAACAACGGACCGAAAGTAAAACAGTCCAAACTTTTTACCGTTGTTTCTCTGTTTTCGCTGAGGGTAAATCATTACATTTTAAGATACTTACATGGAAGTCCTCGAACACGAAATATAAGATTTAATAAGCTATCATTATTTGCAAAACAAACACCTGCGTTTTAAGCTATACCTCATTTGTTAAGTTTCGCTTTAATATTAGATATAATGGCAAGCAAAAATCTGTAAATTTCCTTTATTTATTGGAAGTTTGTCTGGAATCGAAACCAGGTTCTCTTTTTGCACGTACAGTCAAGACATGGTTACTCAAACTTGCCCCAGCCGAACTCAGTCTTGGATCCACTGCACTATTGTCTCAACTAGAACTCATTTCAGTCGACCACACCCTTATTTCAAAGTTGAAACGTAATTTAGCTACGCTTTAAATAATTATAAAATGTGTGTAGGCTTGTCTTACATGAGACCGAATCGCTTTGTAAGATTGCAATTATTTTCCAGACTAAGAACGAGATATATAAAGTATCCTAGACAAAGAAATTCTGTCGACTTGAATAACGGGATTTCGTCTTTCGCACATGAAATGTTATACGGGTAAATATCAATATATATAAGCAGACGATGTTCTTGGATTACATGGTTAACAAGAAGAACCTTATAACAAGAAATCTCTTTAAAAAAGATATTCGTCAAAGGTTACATTGATTTGTGTACAGTGTTCATTGTGTGTATATCAACGTATTGGTTTTGTTTTATAACCGAAAAGCTGTTTAACCACACGCTAATTTTAGAGATGATTCACGCTAAATTTAGAAATGATTCACGCTAAATTTAGAAATGAAGATATAGCAATACAGTGTAGAAAACAAACGTTATTCTTTCCCGTTTAAACGCAATGAAACGCAAACACAATACAATAAAATGTAGATAACAATTTTTTTTGACAATTCTGACTATTGATATTAAACTGAGTGGAAAACAGTTTGGAGCCTGATCAGACGCCGGGTTACCCGGCGTCTGATCTGGTTCCAAACTGTTTGCACTGCAAATAGTAGTTTTAGCGTAAACGCGTTTATTGGGAAAGAATAACGTTTCTCCACTGTAGCAATGATTGAGACTGTATCTCATTATGTTACAAGGTTTTTAATCCAACTTACTTCTACGAGATTTATCAGTACACCAGCCTGGTTTTTTCTGGCCCAGTCACCAATGAGAGCATTGGGTTTCAATCAAGAGAGTATTGACCGAGATTTCTGATAATTTCTTATTGGTCATAATATTTAAAAATTCGAGACCTAAATAGAAATTGGACCATCTGCGACTAACGAAATAGTCGACGGCTTAATGTGAAGATGCCGTGTAAAATTAAATCCGGTCACATAAAATCGGCACCCAGGAATAATTGTCCATTGGTTGAAAATGTATAAAAAAAATATGTTAAATAAATTCAGTCTTAACAAGGCAACAGTTTTGTAGACGGACGTATTTCTTAAACTATAGTTCACATGTTGGAACATTAGGAAACTGTTCAAAAAAGGGGATCAATTTCTTCTTGTCATTAAGTTAAATTCTTGGTAAATAACAAAACATAACTGTCGGAAAAGACATATTGGATTTTTTTATTGTAATAATATCGTTTTCTTGATATACTGTTTTCTGCACTTTTATTCCAATTCACATTTAAGAAAAGATAACAAAACAATATCGATACAAATGTCAAACACGTAGAGGTAAAAAGGTTGTTTTTGAATTCACTTTTGACTATTCAAATTCGTGTGCTCTCGTGCATGTTTTACTCACTACATGTACTTTGAAATTATCATCATTCTCCCTGAACAGGTGACTGCTTAACGCCCTGAACCCTTGTGACGCAATAGTACAGTAACACGTATCTATTACGACCACGAAAATTTGTGAATTATTAACCCTTAGCCTGCCAGTCACGACTAGCTCCATATGCAAACAGCTTGGATCCGGATGAGACGCCGAGTAACTCGGCGTCTCATCCGGATCCAAGCTGTTTGACACTCGGACAACATTTTCAGCAATTTTGAGCAACTTTGAAGCACTTTGAAACTTGAAGCAGACGAGAAATATAGCAGACGACAATTTATTTGGCGGGCTAAGGGTTAAGTAATTTAGATGGTCGAGATAGAGAGGTTTTACTGTACTCTTTCTTTATTGGTCTAAATTTAATGAAAAACTAGTTTTTTTTTTAATTTACACAAAATTACTGATTCAAATACAAACCCTCACGATCACTTTGGAAGAAAGTTCCGAATAAATCGTCAACTTTGCCCCAACGTTCACAATTGAAACATTTTCCCCAATCAGTCATCGAGTTTGCATGGTACCCATTTTTTGATACGTTGTTTACTTTTATTTACCCAAAAGAATTACGCCTTAATAAAACAAACGAGTCAAATTTATCGGCACCATTTTTAGATTTGGATCTTTTAATAAATAACGGTATTGTTTCTTCTAAGATTTACGATAAACGAGATGATTTTGATTTTAGTATTGTAAACTATCCTCATCTAGATTGCGATGGTCCCCGTTCTACATCTTACGGGGTTTATATTTCACAACTTATTCGTTTTGCTAGGGCTTGTACCTCTGTTGAGGACTTCCACATTCGTAATAAAACTATTACTGAAAAGCTTCTTAAACAGGGGTACAGATTTCATGAACTTCGTAAAACATTTTCTAAATTCTTTTATAGAAATCTTCCTCTCATTAACAAGTATAAATGTAACTTAAAGTCTTTTCTGCGGCAAGGTATTTCACATCCGGAGTTTTATGGTGATGTGATTTACAGACTTCGTAAGATTCTTGGACATATGCATTTTCAAAACCTATTTGTGAAACGTATTAGATTTTTCCTCAAAAAAGATTATGATCCAACTATATTGCTGCGCACTTCACGTTTGGTTATCGATCAATCTACAATTGATAACTATGCTTTCCTCTTTGGTTGTGCGACGACAGACAGGGCTTAGCACAACCTGATGATGTATCTCTAAAGTCGTCCTTAACCGGGAGAGTTATGTCGGATTTTCGTGCTTTGGTTTTTCTCTCCCTCTCTGTCGTACCCTAAACCCTCCCATGTCTTACAGTTACTCGTGACTACAGACTATTCGCTTGAGTACAATTTGACCGTTGCCATAGTGGGTTATTTTTAACACGGGCTTGAATGTTTAATTCTTTCCCGTGTTACTAATAATCCTGTCAGAGAATTTTGTTGGATGTTTTACATGTATTTACTTACTGTGCTGGCGGTCTTTTTGATTGTAAGGTTGTGGAACAGGGTTTATATTTTATGTACACTGTTCGTCTTTATAGGTGAATATAGGAGATAAGTGTGAGGTTGGGCGCCCCTAAACCCAGGTTTAACCCCCCAGTGGTTGTTAATAATTAATTAATTTATAATTGATTATTGATTGCTACTGACCGTACCAAGGCGGGCTCCTATGTTCACTTAGCTTTATGTTTGTCTTGCGTGTTGTTTTCTATTTAGTGTGTGGATGAAGGAATGGTATTGCGTGTGTGTGTGGTTGTGTGTGTGTGTATGTTTGTTATGGTATGGCTGTGTGTGTGTTCTGCTTTAGAGATGGGTGTATTGTTTGTGTTGCGTTTACTGCTTGAGTCTTCTTTTGTATTTATTTGATCAGTGATCATACAATTTAAAAACAGCAGTCAAGTTGCTCTTCGTACTAAAGAAGGGGGGAAGTTATTCTTTCCAAATAAACGCGTAAACGTTGAAACTGTATTTTCTATTACAAACAGGTCTGAGCCAGATCAGACGCCGGATTTCCCGGCGTCTGATCTGGCTTCAAACTGTTTACCACCCTGATTAAAATAAAAACACAGGATTGCCAAACAGATGTCATTTGTTACTTGTTATTGCAATGGATTAAACAGGAACTAAACGTCTTCTCAACTATAACGTGCAATGATCGTGGTGAGTGATAATATATCTACAGTGTTCCTTCTCTACAACAACACCCAAGGGGAGACAAAAATTGTGTGTGTTGTTCGGAGGGAGTCGTTATAGGGATTGTTATTGGCTTACATCAGCAAACAGCTCAATCAAGTTCAGGCGCCGCGTCTGATCTGGATTCAAGCTGTTTGTCACTCGTAAAAATGCCTATTTATGGAGAAAAGGGTTAGAGAGATATCCGATATTTAGAGGTTCCGGTTTGGAGGGATTCCACTATATTCTAAATATGAGAACAGCCAAGAACAAAAACATGTTTTTTAAGATGTCTATATAAGGGCACTGAGTAGGATTATCTGTTGGCAATATATAATATCGGCTGTTACGTCAATAATTATTGTCGTAGTATAAAAAATATAAATATTATATTGTGTTTTGATGGGTTATCAACGTAACTCACCATCAAAGTGATCTAACACCGAGACAACAGATGGCTGAAATGTTCAATAAACTGGCGATAGCATTATGATACATAACATTTATTCGTTAGCTAAAACAGCTTGTAAATAGATCATGAAAATATTAGTCCGGATATTTATGCCGGTTTTAGCCGGACCATTCATTTTTTGCTATAACTATAAAAATTTGACACACATATATTTTGACCTATTACGTTAACTTAAGATAAAACCCTAGTCTGATTTGACCAATGCTGACTGTGACGCCAAATAAGACAATGGCCGCCATTTCTTGAGCTCAGCATTCATATTTTTATTGTTCCATTGTTGAACGTGCATGATTCCAAAGCATGGATATAGCGTGTATAGTATGCGTTTGATGAATCTAAAGCACCACCTTTCAAGTACCGAAACATATTCAATAACGGTCGATTCGCATAGCTATCGCTTTACACACGTTGTGTCGAAGTGCACATTTAGTATACCAATTTCCGGGATACGTTTGCACCGCATGTAGTTGATCCTTGTCGTATCACGTGACACTTACCCGTTCCGTACTACTTATATCAGAATTTCTACTTTCGGTTCATAATGTTTTTAAATGAACCGTTTGGTGATTAAGGTCTGTTTTTAATATTTCAAAAACCGATATGGCATTTAAGAATGGTCAAACATTATTACTAATTTTGGTTGTATTTCAAACATTAACACAAAGGTCTGATTACAAAATGGGGCTTTAATGATGTGGATAAGGGTAAAATTTAGCATCTATACCTAGGTTTGCAGGGTCAATTATTCAAATTAAAAACACAAAACAAGTAGAAAAATAAAACAGCTGCTCGTTTACATAAATAGTACTAAAATAACAGCCACTTACGTAACACATAATTCAAATATATCGTATCAAAATGGAAATACAAAGAGTTAGTTAATTTTATGAAATTCGGCACAAACATACTATGACCTGTTATGATTTATATGAAGATAATGTCTCTGTCAGATTTGACCAATGGCGACTTTGGCGGACATTTAAAACAAGTCCGCCGTTTCAATATTCAACAATAGTATAAGTATAAAGTAAATGTTGGAAACCTTACCTAAATTATCATGATCAATGAATTAAAATATGAACACAAACCTGAATTTTGAGGAAGAAAATTCGAAATACATGCCATTTCAAGTCAAAAATACTTATGTGATAGCCCTTTTACGTAAACTATACTAAATAATGTAACATATTGTTTGAAAATGGATATATAGATTTATTTATATTATGAAAATTAAGAAATTTGGCACACACTGATTTTGACCTAATTTAATTATTTGAAGAATTTCACCTCACTCATATTTCATCTATGGAAGCTACGGAGGTCACTTCTGATTTTTCTCATTTCATTTTTCTAATCTATGTAGCTCATTTTATGATAGCGATAGAGAGGAACTGTTTACATCTTTGCCTATGTTTCTGGGCCAATGAATTACAATATAAACACACTTCTATATTTTGATTAAGAAAAAATTAATTTCGCAGGCATTTCACGTACATATACTAAACTGGCAGAAAATTCATT
This sequence comes from Gari tellinella, assembly GCA_922989275.2. Classification (NCBI taxonomy): domain Eukaryota; kingdom Metazoa; phylum Mollusca; class Bivalvia; order Cardiida; family Psammobiidae; genus Gari; species Gari tellinella. The sequence goes on from OV277860.1 coordinate 56,640,863, forward strand.
TAAACACATGGTTACAGGTATCGTCTCAAATTAGAAATATAGCATTACTGAGTTGATGTAACAAACAAAGGACATAACAATTACAATGCATACGTGCTTAATGCCACGCCACGCAAAGGTGCGGGGTATATTGAGTATCACTGTTGTTTGTCCGTATTTACGGGCAACGTCCTTTCACCTACATGTACCTGTCAATTTGCTAAATTTCTTTCCACGGCATCTTGTTATTGTAACTGAGTGTTTCAATTGTAATATGCATGTATTTTAGCTACGTTGTATAAACATAAAACATGATTTCCATGACAACTAAATAAAAGCTTTATCAATCTTTTGGTATAAAACAAAGAGACACTTGGATATTTGGAATAGACTTCTACTACGTTTGTCAAAACCATAGTCCAAGGGTAAGTACAGTCCCAAGCCTGGGTCAATAATTTCATATGGACGTACATGTATATTACTTTACGATATCTACACCGCTAACGCTTAGATAGTTTGTATACGAGTAAAACTCGAAAAGTATAATGCATTGTAGCCATAAACCTAGAAACTACTTGAAACGTTGATTCTCTGTATTTCCGATCATCAAAATGTTGCCTACTATGAGAGATGCTAAATATTTAGTCTATGGATTCATGTTTGGAAAGCAAGCGTCAAATTTTCGGGGACGCGACTTTATTAAAACTGAAGTCTATATGTAAGAGTGCTTTAGAACTACATTACATGGGGTATCTGAAAGAACCAGACACCTCTGTCGATAATAGAAGTAGCGCATCGCGTTCGGGATTTTTATATCCAGTGTCCTCTCTAAAGGATGCCTAGTTAGCCCATTGATGGCTGAGATGGACGTTAATAAACAAGCCAAACCTACAAGCTTTTGGGAATGATGATCGAATATTGAATCACAGTACTTAACTCACAACTACTGAATCAATCTTACTGTACTAGAGGTATGTGCTAGAACATACTTATGTAACAGTCGAAACGATTGAAACCTGACTGGGAGACGCTCCTGGAAGTATTTATTCTGCTATAAAGACGACGTCTTTATAACCCTTTTTACCTTTTTTATTGTATTATGTACTAAAGAATATGACATACACAATTTTTATGCACTCACAATGTATTTTGCAACTACTGGGCTTTGGTCGTCCATAATTTGTTCCTAACAGTTCTCAATTGACATGCACCGCGCTAAGTTTATAACTGTTTTTATTCGCGTAACTATAATTTTTGCGTTAATTTGCGGAATCGTTAATTAGCGAATTCAACATTCTCGCTAATAAACTGGTAAGAAGTATAGAATAAGGTAATATCCGAAATAGTTAAATCTGGATATGGCCATTTCAATCACAGCGCCGTATTTGTCTAAGTGTTACTCTGCTTCTTTCTGTATTGATTACATTCTTCGTTCGATATAAAGGTTGAATGAAGTGTATTGCTTCTTATAATATTTGTTTAATAAAAACATATCTGTGTAAATAAAAATAGATATCAGAAAATGAAACAAACGTGCTCTTCTTTACTGATCTCCGTGAAACGGGAAGTAACGCTAACATACATATAATGTTTTTGTTTACCACACATTAACTCAGTTTTAAATACGAGATTGGTCTTATAAATATATCTGGACCCTTCTCTAACCTTTGACATGCCTGTAGCAAATATCTTACATGCCAAACCAAACCTAATATATCAACATGTACATAACCTGTCAATATATTTTCGCACCTTAAACATCCAAACTGACAACTATACTTACAAGTATCGATTGGTAATCCCGGAAATCGCCGTAGGCAGCTAATAAATTCGACAGCAATTTATTCTTAGCCCTGGGCAGGTTCTAGACACTTCTAATTCCCGTAGGTTAAATTATCAAGATGAAAACCATCACGAGATCGTGATACCCCGCGGGAATTCGTGCAAAATCACTTCTACATAAAGTAAACAAGACGGAATAAAACCTGTTTTGTAGTACGTTATTAAAATTTTCAACACCTTTTTGTCGAGTTTTGTGAACACTCGTTCAATCCGGTGTCAGTTTCAACATGTAACCCTTTTGGTTGTCACTCAAAGACGGATGACCTACCTAGCAGCTACCGTTTAAAATCCGAAAAACACTTGTACATGTAAGTGATCCATACCCTGCATGTCATACGAAAAATGGTCAATGTCGCACCAATATTCAAGAAAGACTCTAGGTCAGACCCAACCATTTACTAGCCGATCTCTCTTACCTGTGTCCTGTGTAAAACCCTGGAACACATTGTAGCTTTCAGTATAACCAGACGTTTTCCTCATCACAACCTCTTCTACGAGCTCAAGCACGGATTCAGGGAAAACCGGTCATGACAAACACAAATTCAGATGATATTCTCCAGACCGTCAATCTCAAAAGCCAGGTAGACCTCATATTGCATGATTTCTCTAAAGCTTTTGACATGGTAAATCACGAAAAACTCCTATATAAGCTTCACTTCTTTCATATTATGCCAAACAATACAATGGATCTTGAGCTTATCATACAACAGATCCCAGTCCGTTGTAGTGAATGGATCCTCCTCTTCCAAAATCCCTGTATCCTCTGTTGTCCTTCTGGGCTCAGTCCTCGGCCTGCTTCTGTTCTTGATATACATAAATGACCTTCCTGAGCATGGTCAATCATCTCAAGTAAGGCTCTTTGCAGATGACACTCTTATTTATATGTCTATCTATGTCTCCTCTCACTCAAGCTTCCTACAGCATGCTCTAAATCAACTCGAAATCTGGGAAACAAATGAGCCAGGGCTTTCAATACGTCAAAGTGACAGGTATTTCAAAACATAAAAAAAAAGATACTTATATTAACACATTGCAGCCCTCATTATACTACTTTAGAAACAATAAATACAGTCCAATACTTAGGTGCTACTAATTCAAAAGATTTAACATGGCACACACACATCGACCAAATTCATAAAAATGCTAATCAGACACTTGGATTCCTTAGACGCATCATCAAAGCCTACCCTGAGCAACTGAAATCTATAGCATACAATACGCGTGTTAGGCCACAACTCGAATATTGTTCGACTGTCTGGTCAACACATACGGCACTCTCATAGACCAACTTGAGGCAGTACGGAAGAAGGCGGCTCGCTGGACCAAAAGGGACTACGACCGTTCCGCCTCTGTAACTGACATGATAAATGCACTTCTGTGGCGACGATTAGACTTCCGACGCCTTTATCAACGCCTGGTTATGTTTCAGAACTTTCTGCATACCTTGTAGCTATCCTACTCCCTAATTTGCAGCCCGCTCGTTCTAGACCCTCTTGAAGCCGGCATTTACAGGCATTCCAAATAATACAAACTAAAATTGACTATCACAAAATGTTCCTTCTCCCTAGAACACTGGTCCAGTGTCCAAGAATGTTCTGCCATCGCCGAGTGACAAATTCTATTTCTAACAATTTTAAGCTACATGTAATTGTTTAAAGCAACAGGCTTTTTGTGTCACCTGCTGTATGCAGAGATGACACTTAAGGATCACTTCTCCGGCGTCAGTCCGTCCGTCTGTCCGCACGTGCGTCCGTCTGTCTGTCACGATTGTTATTCACACCTTTATAAATATTGACGTTAGGATGACGTCATCAAATTAATTTCACACATGATGGAGACATATAGGATCTGTCATGAGTCGATATTTAAGACAAGCTGGTCTCAAACGAGTCTAGAATTAGAATTTTTATTAATCGAGCCTTGGCGAGCTTAATAACTGTTCTATTCTAGACGAGTTAGAGATCAACTTGTCTTAAACATCGACGAATGTTTTTCTCACATTACCAACGATTTTAAGTTATTCTCTAAAAGTAATACGCCTTTTTAGAATTCCAGTGACGTTATGATGCCTTTTTAAATAGTGACGTAATAATCATGTAATCAAATTGAAATCACACATTTTGAAGACAAAACAATATAATTTTATTATTTTGAGTCGTCAACACTGATAACATAAACAGCATAAGCTACATGAGCTTTTGAACAGACTATGACATTGATCAATAGCACATAATAATGCAATAAAACAACATAATACATACACCAATAACAAATAAATACGAAAGACTCAAGCAGGAAACGCAACACAAACAATACATCCACCTCTCAAGCGGAACACACACACAGTTATACCATAACACACACACACACACACACACACGCACGCACGCAATACCATTCCTTCATCTACACGCTAAATAGAAAACAACACGCAAGACAAACATAAAGCAAAGTGAATATAGGAGCCAGCCTTGGTACGGTCAGTAGCAATCAATAATTAGTTATAAATTAACCATTAACAACCACTGGGGGGTTAAACCTGGGTTTAGGGTCGCCCAACCTCACTCTTATCTCCTATATTCACCTATAAAGACGAACAGTTTACATAAAATATAAAAAACCCTGTTCCACAACCTTACAATCAAAACGACCGCCAACACTGTAAGTAAATATATATAAAACATCTAACAAAAATTCTATGACAAGATTATTAGTAACACGGGAAACTGAAACCCTGAAACTGGGTGATTGTTACACAACTCTTTGAGAAAAATGTTGTGCAACGAATATAGATCCAGACCTGTGGGATCCGAAAGTAGCCCACCTCGCTGGTTCTATTCTGCCAGCAAGATCTATCACTTATGCATATAGATAATATAAATCAAACTGCATAACCTATCATGTACTAATAACTTAGATACGTATTCAAATAAAGAAAGCTGTGTGAACGATGCTGACCTTAACCAAAGGCCTGATCAGCAAGGATATTTTCGATCGTTGTTTGCTATTGAAAACAAGGGTAGTTATGTGCGAAAATGTAATTCGTGATTGCTGTTTGCTATTGAAAACAGGGATAGTTATCTTAGAAAATTATGGTTTAATGTATTTACAAAAGATAAACATGCTGAAACCTTTCTAACATCTCAAAGTACTTAGTCGTCGATCTAGATTGTTAACGTTCTAGGGCGAAAATTAGTCCTACCACTAAGTAACGTTTTAAAGAATCCTTCTGATGTTTTGTTTTATATATACTTATATGAGAAACAACTTAAAGGTATTGTATCACACTCACTCCGATGAAAGATATAGGACCATTTTCCTCTTATCTTAATTTACGAATGTTTGTTGAAAATAATAGATACAAAGGTTATCAAAGGAATATTTTTGGCAAAATGGACAAGATGTTGCAAATGAAAATACTTTTTAAAGGTTTCACTTCTTTCATATAATGACAACATGTCATTGAACTAGCGGCTTCGCGTTTCATGCTAAAAAATAAAGTTAAATTTAAAAAATTTGATATCAAGTCATTTGATGACTTTTTTGGAAACATTGTTTCATATTCAAGACAGTGGTTTCAAATAACTATGTTTGCAATATTTAACTTAATCAATATAAGGAACGCCTTCCCATCCACTGACAGAGTAGCCCAAGCACAGGATACAATTATGTATATACACACTGAAATTTCTATTTTATTCGGATGGGTTTGTATATCAACAAAAAAGGAAACATTAAATATTTTATTGTCGGTTTAAGCAAGGTTTTAGTAACGTTTCGAAAATTGTACGCATACTTCATAATGAGCTGATCGATGCAGAATACACAGGGCCACATTATCTCTCTCAGTTGTACCGCGCGCGACGTAGCACGCTTTCCGCTTCCGGTATTTATCACTGACGGCGAATAGACCTTTTCAGGGTTCGTTTCACATAGACACACGTTTTCTGTATTCAAATACCGAAAACCCCGAATTGTAAACAGTTGCGTTTCCAAACTGAGATCAGACAATTTGGAATGCTTACGGTGGGAGCGTCAGTAATTGGTGTTGCGTGTCTTTTTGACTGCACCCGGCAGGCAATTCATAACATGACTATTCATTACAGAGTTACGGGGCATGTCCGGGATCTTCCGAGATCCACGATGTCAAGTACAGACGGTCGCGCTATTACGTTGTCGCACCGACGTTAAAGTTCATCTCAGCAACGATTACTGTCGAGACAATTAAGTAATCGTCAGAGAGCTATTACAGTGACTTTGTAAAGAAAGGCACTTAAAATGAAACCGGATAATGAATAAAAGACATCTTTCGAACACGTTCACATCTGGAGGTTTGCATTTTGACGTCAAATTAAGATGTGACTTTTGGAATGTTTTTCATCACCATTATCAAAACTCGCAGTTATTGGTCCAAAGTTACGAATATCACTGAGCTTTCTTCAAAATTGTGTTTGTAGACAGAATGATACCCCTCAGAATTCCATGTTAAGTGCAACTGCATAGTTATATGTAGTTCACAACGAGCTATATAACTACATGGCTGTGTGAAGTCGTGAATAAAGGAAAGACTGTTCAGCTCATCATGTCGAAACCGAACGTAAAAGGACTACAACATAAAAATAAAATATAATATAATGCCCATATTTGTCCATGAAAAGGGACATACCACCAACAATCATATTATTTCATGCAATTTACCAACATATCCGAACCATTTGGAGAACGATTTCTCGTATCAAGTCAATTGCTCATATTTAGTCACATGACAAGAATATTTTGGATGTTAAAATACAACAGTATAGTGTGTAATGTTTGTTAAACAAAATTGCTTATTTGAAATAATACAAACAATTTCAGATGAATTCAATTCTACCGAATGCCTTTATTTGGCAATAAAGAAGAAAAATTCAATCAAATTTATTCAAAATGTGCCAATTTATGAAATCGATAGAACCCTTTCGGTAATGAAGCCACGTATATGCATGATGAAACTTAGAAAATAAATTCGAGTTATCGTGTGAGCAAGTCAAATGGCCAGACAGACAGACGGACGGTCAATACTGCTATATGTCCATATAATACGTCAATAATCATTTATATAAAATTATAACAGACAAACGTTGCAAGAATGATTGAAGTAAGTAACTAGTGGATGTGGTTGGTCTAAATGGGAGTTCTGGAGTTGTACTATGTACCTGATGTTTGTCTGGTGGATCTTTATGATAGGGATTGCCCCTTATGTCTTTAAAACCAGCTGACTGAGGATCTGTGCTATACATTTTTGACAGCTATCTTTAATTTTGTAAATTAAGGGTGTAACCCAGCCATTGTTTGTATAGTACCACGGTGTTGGGTTTGAGAGAACCGGTGATTACTACCTCTAAATTGTGTTATTTCTGTAGATGCTGTGGGTCTAAGTGGGAATTCTGGAGTTGTACCGTTGACTGGTGCCTGTCTGATGGATCTTTGTGGTAGGGATCATGACTCTTATCTCTTTGAAACCAGCTGCAAATTTGTTGTATAATTCTTGATCAGCTTAATTTATAAATAAAGAGTATTGTCGCACAATGACGTTAGGTTATTGTAACGTTATATTTTTGTGTGTTGTTTTTTAAAAAAAAATGATTTTATAAGCTAAGAAAAGCATTTAAAATTATTAAATTTGGTCACTAGTGAATCATTTGTATAAAAACAAAAATATTTTTGTTAATATAGCCATATAAGGAAAATGTTCCCTAGCCATTGGCGGTCATGTTTTATGGGCTTAGAAAACAATTGGTAAAAATGTCGATTTGGGTCACAAGAGGATCATTTGTGTAAACGATTCATACCAGCAGAGCCGTTTCAGATAAGAATATGTTGAAAGTATGTTTATTTTTATTGCAATTGCCATAAAAGGATTTATGCCCAACCACTGGCGGCCATATTTGATAAGATTAAAACTATTTCAAAGAATAATTGAAGTGGGTCACTAGTAGATCATTTGTGTCAAAACCATATCAGCGTAGATGTCACAGACAAGAAGATCGTTAAGTTTGCCTTATTGGTTGAAATCGTCATTTAAAAATATTCACTGGCGGTCATGGTTTTCAACGAGGCAGATTCTTTCAAGATATCTTGAATAAGCTCAGTCATGATATAAGTATATAGAAATAAATTAAAATAAGACTCGAAGTCTCTTTTTAACAGACTTGTAAAGATTTTTCCACTGTTTGCTCTATTGCAATTAAAATTATACTTAGATGACATAAATTTGAAGATATCTGATAGAGTACCATCGAAGACACATACACATGATATTTCAATGCCATCTGTCCAATAGTTACTATTAAGGGCTACTCTAATTACGGACATCGCAGATCATGCTATTTCGTTTACTGAAGTCAGGGGCCATAATCTGGCAAAGTATAAATAATTGCTAGCGTCATACTCCACATACAAATGACATTGTTTAGATGTAGCAGGTACACGATTGTGGTATAAAACGCATATCTTAACCCTTATCCTGCGGTCATATCGTCTGCTTCGAAATTGTCGTCTGCAAAATATGTTAAATTTAGATGTATACATTGTTTAAGTAAAGAAACCTAAAGACGAGTGTCAAACAGTTTGGATCCAGATCAGACGCCGCGTTACGCGGCGTCTGATCTGGATCTAAACTGTTTGCAAAAATAACGTCGCGACCAGCAGGCAAAGGGTTAAACGTGCCGAACATAATCAGTAATAAAAACAAGAGGAGGCACATTGGCCATATTTCGCTCTACTGAGAATAGCTGACAAAATGGAGAGAATAGTTAATTTCCTGGGTCATAATTTTTTCTTGATAGAGAACCTGCACATGATGGTGTGTGCCAAATATCTAAGCTCTGTGTACAAGACTTTCAGACAAGAAGATTTTTAAAGTTTTCATTGAAAAAATACTTTTTTAGCTCATGTGACCTAGATATGCAACTTACATAAACCATTTCTTCAACATACCTAAAAGACATAATTATTGAAGTGTCACCATACCAAATATAAAAGCTTTAGTCATATTAGTTTCAGAGAAGGAGGTGTTTGAATGTTTTACTTTTGAAATCTTTGTATAATTGTAACCTGCGAGGCGGGGCCAATTTCAACCAGAAGTATAATTTGACATGTAGATTGTGATATGTGCCAGATATCTAAACTATGTGTGCTAGGGTTTCAGACAAGAGGCTTTTATAAGTTTTCATTGCAAAATCTATTTAGCTCCTGTAACTAGACATGCGACAGACTGTGACCATTTCAATATATTTGGTAAAGGACATCTATAAGAGTAACCATGCCAAATATCGAAGTACTGGCCATTTAGTTTCATAGAGGAAGATGTTTGAACATTTCACTATATAACTCTATCTAAAACTGTGGGCCCTTGGCGGGACCAAAGTTTACCCCCGATACAACATTTGAACAATATTGAGAAAGGACCTGTAGATGATGCCATGTGCCAATTATCTAAGCTCTGTGTACTCAGGGTTCAGACAAGAATATGTTTCAAGTTTTCATTGAAAAAAATAAATATATATTAGCTCCTGTGACCTAGATATGCAACGGATCGAAACTATTTCAATACTATTTCTAAAAGGCATCTAGAAGTGTAACCACACAAAATCTAAAAGCTCTGGTCACAGGAGAGGAAATTTGAAGTTTTCACTATATACCTCAATATTTAATTCTGGCCCTTGCAGTTTTGACAGGAATATATTTAAGATTTTCCTATTAGTGTATTATTCGGTTGCCATGGCAACCAAAGTTCTGCATTAATTTCAATTCGTTTAGCAAATGTGAAATTGCTTGACCAAATGGACATTCCTGTAAAGTTTTAGTTGAAATCTGTGAAGCAGTATGGGAGGAGATGTCATTTGAAGCAATTGTTAGTGACGACACACGACGTACAACGCACGACGGACGAAGACGGACGACGGACACAGGGCAATCCCAAAAGTTTACTTTAACCTTTTGTTCAGGTGAGCTAACAACCATAAAAACAGCTGTACACAGCTCCTCTGATTTAAACGAGTAGATTAGATAACTTTTCCAATACCAACTCAAATCAACACTATCAGCTAACACGGTAAGACCAGTTTTCCTATTCTCATGTCTACATGTATGTTAAGGTAGCTAGCGGGTTAGCTTAGTTTTCATAAAATGTGTTATGAAAATTTGCTTGATGAAAATCTGTAGCAAATGCATCATTCGATTTATCGTTTTAATCTTTTTCAGACAAAAACCTGAACTTTAAATGAGAATACATTTCTCAAAAATAAATAAGGCAAATGAATATAAGTCTTGGACAATAAGTTGTTCACAATATTCATTACAAGAAAAGCAAAAAACATTTTGAACTACGGTGTTTAGAAAGATGTTATAACTATTTGAAATTTTCTAATGCTCTTTTTTATCAAGCAATTAATTACAAATAACTTACTCATTCAACATATTTATTCCCATTATAGTTAGAAATATGGTTGGTAAAATAATTGGTCTTAAAACAAATACTTAAATGATTTGTAGTAATTCCGGATTTTCTTATCAAAACGTTTGAAATTTGATGTTTCTTACAATTACCTCTCTTAAAAATGAAATTTTGTTATTAAAATGAATTATTAGTCATTCATAGACTTAAATACACGGTTTAGAAAATTGTTTAAGCAATATTGCGAGCAATATCGATCTTGTAATGGTTGAAGTATTGATAAGCTTCAAAGTGTGGCTTTATAGATAGATCAAATATTATATACCGATTTTATTAATTTGTAAGTCAGAAAACCAAAACGTACATGTAATTGGACATATATGATTGGACCGTATATGGCGAAACTTATTCTAACCAACGAACACTAAACAAAACATGACATTTGAGCACTGCGTTATAGACAGATAAGTCAGTAAAATCGGACACTACATTTACAAAAAAATAATTGAAACGAATGAGACTCGAACCTAGGACCTTTGGATTGCTAGTCAATTTCTCTTACCGATTGAGCTATCAAGGAATACATTGAAGCTTATCAACATTTTATTGATGCAAATTTTCTAGTATAAGGAAAGTCTATGTCGGCGAGGCGCATTTCTAAAGGTGTAGGGGTAAAAACTCACTCTTGATTTGGTGCCAACAATAGTAAAGAATTGGTGTTCAAAACGTACGAGAAGCCATTGAATAAGCCTGACTTATTTGGCAATAATATGGGCGTAGTCTGTATATTTGATGCTATAGTACAAATAATCGTGTTGCAATAAAAATTTACAAAGCAATGTACGAGGTTGCTTCAAAAAATGTTGATCAATAACTTCAATATAATACGTGCAAAATAAATACATGTGTTATATATCATTTTAAAGAGCAATTATGTTCATGTACGGTGGTATAATGCACGATAAGGTTACAAAACTCGATAAATCACAACATGAACCTATATGGTCCCGTACTCGAGGACACTAGAACACAGCACAAAGGTTTTTTTGGACATAATATGTTCTTAAAATGTACAATTTGTAAAATTTGCTTCTGAAATATATCAGTATATGTCAGAATTTAAATGTAAAAAAAAGTTCATTTCAACTGAAAAGGTTAACTGTCTTTAATCTTTTTTTTTTTCAAAAATAATTCCTTATATTTTTTATATCAAAAGTCGACATGTATTTTCGAACGCTATAACATATAGATCAATATATCTACATTTTGATTTTACAACTATTTCAATTGCTAACTACTTTTATACATATCAGTAGATTGATGTTTTATGATATTTTCAGTACGCGTTTAGTATTAGCCATATAGTTTCTTAAAATAATAATAACATTGAAAACTATGTAGTATGTGCATAAGTGTCTTATGTACATGTATTTGACTGAGAGTTTCATAAACTTACTTGAAATAATAAAGCCGCTATAATAATTATAGTATCAATTTTTATTCTAAAAATTACCTCAACAATACACAAAAAGTCAAATTCCCTGGAGTAGCGGTCATTTAGGTTCATGTTGTGATTATCAAGTACGGTGATCTTATCATGCATTATGTCATCGTGTAGGCAAAAATTGTCCTTTAAAATGGTATATTACACATGCATTTTGCATGTATTATATCGAAGTTATTGGTCAGGTAACATTACTTTTTGAAGAACCCTCGTAGTCTCATCAAGATATGTGATGCATCTAGAGCTTTAAATATATTTAAACGAGTATACATGTTTCTTAGTGTATACAATGTCCATTTCACGATAAAAAACAACACAAAATTACATATGAAATAACAAGCAAACATTACACAAATCTAGGGGCGCAACATATAGAAATTATGGTACATAGTGTGCAGTGTAGTTAAAATTCTTTGCAAGCGACGAAGAAAAAAATATTCAACGCAGATCAGAATATGCCCAGTAACTTTTTAACTTTCTGTATTTTCTTCAATCTGCACGAGCTGAAATACGTATACAACACGAATATGCACACCATATACATGGCAATTAGAAACAGTTATACACAAGCACAATAAAAATTATAACTATTATTGCAGTAAAGAAATTACACCAAACTCCAACAGCAATATAAGTTTACGATATATGAACATTGATCAAGTAAGCTATTATCATAAGTTTTAATGTTAAGGGTGTATCCATCCCATAAGCGATTTTTTCAAAGTATCAAACCTTTTTTCTATCATTGTTTTTTTGGAAGAGCTATTTATGATGAATGAAAAAATGGAGAAACAATATATGGTGGTGTCCTTTTTTAGAGCTACAGCGATTTGAAAAAGGTATGTCAAATTTGGACTTTGTCTCTCAAATTTTACCCATTCAGAGTACAAGCTTCAGTAAAATCTATTTCAAAACAAAACAACCATGGTAATTTGGGTTTTCATTATTTATTCCATGTCTATGGTGGTATTTTCAGATATAGAAACCAAATTTAGATTTAGGTTTGAACGATATGGATCCTCGAATATCAAAAACATGCTTTTTATAGGGCACGATTTTATTAGATATTTTATTTTATGAAAAAAAAAGTAAAAAAGTTTGAAAATGAAATAGTTCTAGTATTAAACATTTTCTTATATTCTACCAAATGAAAGCCAATGCTAAGGCAGTCCAAAATATGAAAAGAAATTGAAAGGTCAGTGTTGAAAATGTTGAGTTATTAAAGTAAAAAGAGTTATCTCCCCTTACAAAATTTACAAAAAAGGTACCATATCGATGATATTTAGAGCTTTATAAATTTCACATTTGGTGCCTGTTTTTTCTTAAATTAGTTTTTGTATGAAGAAATACTACCATAGATAGGACATAAATAACACAAAACCAAATTATCATATTTGTTTTCATTTAAAATGGATTTTATTGAAGCGGGCTGTTTGAAAAGGACAAAATAAGAGAAAGTGGGTGGGGTAAATTTTACATGGCCATGGAGCCAACTGATGTTCACCAAAATGTACACTTTTTCTATTTTTTCATTCATCTTAAATAGCTCTTCAATACAAAACCATCATAAAGTGTTTTCATATACTTTGAAAATTTCTTAAATTCATGACATTGATACACCCTTAAACTATGATAAAATTATGAAAGATATAAATTTTCGAAAGTATTGATCCTAGTTTAACATTTTGTTTAAATAAATAGATTTTATAGTGTGTGGCTATTGTATTGAAATATTTGTCATTACATGTACCATACAGTGTCGGTGTTCATGAGAACTAAACGGCTTTCTCTGAAATTGATGAGTTAATGATGTGTACAGCTATGAGGTGATGATATGTACAGCTTCGTGAGTAAAGTAACTGAACTCCGAAGAGGTTCACATTAAGCCTTACAAATGGCAGTCATGCGGTTCATAATCTTACCTGTCCAAGAAACGCGTCGTTTCTTTTTATTTATTCTTAAAACGTTAAGAAACTTCAGATTAATGAGGTTACGTTAAAAGGACTTGAACACTATTAATTTATACGCTCCGAATAAGATCTGAGGTAACTGGGTCGTGGTGAAACTTTACTGGTGTTGTTGGTTTTACACTAATACTGCGCGTAAAAAAAGACAGAAAACATGAAAATACAGTGCGCTGGAGTATTGCTTTTTGAGGACTCAATAAAACAAACCATTGCGTATCTTGAAATCCAAATTTCTACATTTCTTGGCACTTCATTGTGATTCATTACGATGTTGTTTGATTACGATATCAATATGTCGTTTAATCTGTTCAGAACTACAATGAAACACCTCTACTACGACCACTATATTGCGTTAATTATTACATGTAGTTGTTTAAGCGAGGCGACAGCTTAAAGCAAGGTGACAGTTTAACAGAAAGCTCTTTAGAAGCTTTCTGTTTAACTATCACCTCGCTTTAAGCTGTCGCCTGTATTTTATACAATATACTAGCCTTCTTTTTAGAGGTCGTAATTGAGAGGTTTGACTGTACTACAGTTTAGTCGGTAAATTCAGGAGCCAACACTGATCCAGATTCACCGACATGTATATTTTAGGCACATTATATGATTACTGATAATGTACCGGTAATGATATTAAATTGATATCCCAGAGCACTTGTCTTACTTGTCTTTGGTGCAATCACGGAATTACAGCGCTCCCTCTCTACAACGGCCCTCCCAACAACGACTCCCTCCTCACAACGTCACTTGTCGCAGTTCCCTAAACAGGACAGTTATGTCTAACGCTTAAACTGCTGCAATATCGTTTGCTTGAAATTTTTCGTCTGCTTTTTTCTCAAAGTTACATATAAGTGGACATTTAGATTAAAGAATGATAATGGTGAGTGACAAACAGCTTGAATCCAGATCAGACGCCGCGTTACGCGGCGTCTGATCTGGATTCAAGCTGTTTGCACATGTAATTCAAGTCTTAATTTTCCCTCTCTATAACGACTCCCTCCGAACAACGCACACTATCTGTGTCTCCCATTGGGTGTCCTTGTAGAGAGGGGGCGCTGTATATAAGTTCGCGGTCTAAACTCCCTCTTGTAACTATAATTGTCATAAATACGGTCAGCTGGACAATCGGCTTCTCGATATTCAACCGAAACAGAACTAAAAGAAAAATGCGGTATCTTAAAATTGATTAGGTATATTTGGTTCCGGTTGATACCACCTATAATACTTTTTTAAAGCCAAACTGTTTTCATAAATAACGTGTTGAATCTAGCAAGTATGAAGTTCGACAGTTCATGCATGTTTTTGTAATTTTGTTAACAAGGAAGCCATTCTAAAACGTCGGTTCATTCATACAAACTGTCTTGCCAATTAGTGACTGCAAGTTTGTCTCTATTTTGTGCAAACCAGACTGAACAAATATATCTTTCAGTAACCTTTTCCGAAAGAGACGGCAAACTTTGCAGCATTTTAGTTTGCTTGTTTCAAATTAAACAACATGACACATGTCTTTTCATAACAATATATATGTATTAAGCAAACGACATAAACTTTCCAGACATAGTTATAATAACGTTATTGGCATGGTTACCGTCTTGCATTCAGGGCGTATTCAAAAAATAGACTCATTGGAAGTCTTTGACACATGTTGTTAAACCTTAACTGCATAACTTGGTTCTAGTTTTGAAGATAGGTGACCGCTTAAAGCAGATTGACATTAAGTAAATGCGCCTTAAGACGCAGTGTTCTTTACTTTCAACCTGCTTAACGTTTCCATCTGCTAGGATATAGAAAACAGATTTCTTAAGATGCATATATATGACTCTATAAACTGAAAGTACTTTACTCGGTGTCAGTCTGCTTTTAGGTACCATCTGTATCTTAAAATACATATTAACCCTTTGAACCCTAGTCCCGCATATAGGCGTCCTTTTCAAACAGTAAACATGTGAACAGTACACTTGTCCTGTGCAAACAGTGAAGACCCAGATCAGAGGGCTCCGAAAGGAGCCCTCTGATCAGGGTCTTCACTGTTTGTCATAATGTCAAACATTGACAAAAACAACCCTTAAAAGTCAGAAATGGACTAGACTAAAATGGAAACTGGATTTGTCCATTTAAAGTTTTAGGGAGGAAAGAGTTAATGACTGTTTAATTGGAAATAGTTTCATCGGAGGAGGAATAATTAAATTGAGTAATTATGATTATTTCCAGTCATCATAAATTATTGGAATCTGATAGGCTGAAACTGCACATGTGACCACTGTGTACGAGACCGTACACATTGATTTAGCCGGATAGTACGGGTCACGTGACTAGTTAGATGTTGTTCCCTCGCTCGATACGCGTAAAAAATCTCTCTTTTTCCGTTTATTAAGCAGTTGTTTTCCAATCAATCAAAAGAAATCTTAATTAAAAACTGTCTTAAATCGACCATTATGTGTAAATGTAATTCAGATATCGATAATATGCTAGTTTCTTGCTTTGCTTTCCCTGATTACCCCATCCACGTCGTCCCCATGATAAACAAACAACGGTACGTAAAATGAACAATGCAAAGTACAACGACACTTGTCACTGGTCTATAATGAAATTGACATTGGATTTAGATTTATTTAGATCAATATGTTTATCGAAATCAACCAAAATAGGCAGAACTCAATATGCCTAGACACTGACCTACGTGTTCATTTGTTCGTTCCTGATTATTACCGTTCATTTGTTATAATGCATCGTTACAGTGTTTCATAAAACGCAAATATCCTCCGAAAACTATCTGTTCAAAATACCCTGGTAATGAACATTTTAAGGATGTTCACATTCCAATGTGATGACGTAACCATGTAAGATAAGTCGATCTTCGATTGGGTCTATCTTGATTTCATTTCAGTCGACCTTATCCGTAATTCAAAGTTAAATGGTGGCATTTCCACCTTTTAAGCTTGAAATACGGAATATGTTCGACATAGTGCGGTTTAGAAATTATTGCATTAAACTGTAGGAATGTAGATAAAGTCTATTTATGCTAGTAAGGTTAACTGTATAACTATTGTACTTAACCATCGGCCAGCGCGTGGGTTTGAAATGTACTGATGTCAATTTCAAGTGTCATGTTTAGGGTCAAGACAGTAAAACTTTGTCAGATTATGCATGTTTACGTTCTTGTATTGGATCTAGACTGGAAATAAATTCGTTGCACGGCATTTCGGCAGGGTGTACGGGCTTGTATGACGATTTTGGATTCCGTATTTCCTTAGCGCTCAGAAAATACGGAATCAAAACCGCCATACAAGCCCGTACACCCTGCCGAAATACCGTGTATCTAATAGTATCTATGAAGTGATTTAATAAAAATAAGATAAAATAGCCATCTCCGAAATGAGGCTTTAGAACTAATAAACCCTTAACCCTACTGTCTGTTTCTATGTGGTGACCACCTCGATTAGTTTGAAAGTAAAGCATACCGTGTCTTAATTCTCTTTACTTTCAACCTGCTTTACGTTTCCATCTGCTGGGATATAGTTAACATATGTCTTATGGTGCATATTCATGATTGTATAAAATGAAAGTATTTTATTTAGTCGGTAACGAATAAAAAAATTAGATTGGTGTACTTATGGAGTAATAAGTAAATCTACCATAATGTTAGCTTGTTTTATAGGTATCTAGGTTTCTTTGCTGACTAGACATTTATCAGATCATTCGTTATACAAGTACCAGCAAGTTCAAATTAGCCCTTTGACAAGCGTCGTCTGTTTTTTCCAAATTTAAAGTTAAGGTACATGTATATTGATTTAAGAAACATTGAAAAGTGTGCGAGTTTCATAAAGTTTGAATCCTGATCAGTCACTGCGTTGCCTGGTGTCTGAGCAGGGTTGAAATTGTTTGCAAATATCCATTATATTCGGGTTAAGGCAGTTAAGGGACCAACGTCACTTATAATAGAGGACGCACACCGTTACAAAAAAACCCAGAAGCAAATATTATGTTCTGTAAGGTGTTATTATAGATATCACGACTTTTAATAAAAACTAAAAGCATTGTGTAAGTTGGTAATACAATCCAACAGACGTTATGTCCTATATGTTGATACAGTTTTCAATGAATAAACAAAACGAAGCCATGAAAGGACAATCGCTTTGGTTGTTTTTGAAATGGCAATTCTCTAGTGTATTTGCATCGTTCAATTATTGACCTTAACACATTGAAGAAACATACGAAAGTCAAACTGTTCAGAGACCGAGTTACTTTAATCAAACTATTTTCAAGCATCATCGATGCCATGCATGACATTAAAAGTGTTCTTATTTCAGATAGTCTGTATCTAGACCAGCATGTTACGGTTTGCGGTTTTTCTCGTTCTTGTTTTGGCAGAACAGGCAGGTATGTACTACAGCGTTCCCTCCCTACAACGGCCCTCCCAACAACGACTCCCTCATTACAACGACGTTGTTTGCATATGTAGGCCAATTTCCCTCTCTATAACGACCCCCTCCAAACAACGCACTAATTTTGTGTCTTCCATTGGGTGTCGTTGTTGAGAAGGAGCGCTGTATCTCAAACATTATTTCAAAGTCTGCGAATATCATTGGAGAAGAAGATATTTACCATAATATGATATAAGCGAAGCATAACGCTACTACAATGCAGTAATATACCTAGACGGTCATGAACTCGAAATGATAACTATTTATCAAAAAAGATGAGTGGCAGATAATTTGCAGTCTGATCAATTTCTAAACGTTTAGCAATGGACATATAGGATGTACATTACTTCCTATCTACTATTACTCCAATTACTGTCATTGTCATTGTCATTACTCCCAATTGGAGACACACATCGTGTGCGTTGTTTGGAGGGAGTCGTTATAGCGAGGGGGAAAATGGCTTGAATCCCGATCAGATGCCGTGCAACGCGTAATTGATCTGGATTCAAGCTGTTTGTTATGTGTCATTAAGTGTTTTCGGTCAAAATGTTCATTATGTAGTTTTGAGAAAAACAAAAGACGACGATTTTAAACAGACGACATTGCAGTCGTGAATAAGTAGGGCATTATTGTCTTATTGAGGGGAAGAGCAGTAAACTTTGTTGAGGAAATCGTTGTTCGGAGGGCCATTGTAGGGAGGGAGCACTGTAGAATAATCGGATATATTGGGAAGGAATAATCTCTTCTCCATTCTCCCAGTTAGTGCCAAATCAGATATTGAGCAAGTAAAGCTGATATTCACTCCTTCACCACCGTGACGTCATCAACTGTTAACGATTGTCGTCTGCGTCTTTGCCTTAACCAATTTACGCCCAGTGGATTATTCCATGTTTATATATTGGATTAGTCCATTTTTCATCAAGGGAATGTCTGGTCAAACTTTTCATTTTCATTTAGTTTTATATTGAAATTCCTATCACCAAACAGTGTAGACTCTGACCAGGCGCCGCAAAATGCGGCGTCTGATCATAGTCTACACTGTTTGCCTATGTCCCATATATGGGATCGTTGGCACAAATGGGTTAAGTTTGATAAGGTAGTTTGGTTTACGAACTATAAAATTAGGTGGGAAATAGTTACAAGATACGCGGCGCCTGATCACGGTACAAACTGTTTGTAAATATCCAATGTATCCGGGTAAGGCGGTGAGATGGTTAAACAGGTTATTATAGTTAGTGACCAACGACAACTTTGAAACAGAAGATAATTTCACAAACGCTTGTATTGAGCAAAAAATGTTTAGGTAGTTGTTTAACATGGGTTTTCCCATAGACCACGTCTATTAAATCAATATCAAAGACATATGGAACAGTAGAAAATAAATTTAGGCACTCAGTTAAGATGATTGCAATGAGAGACATTGGTTTCAGTTATTTGTTTTCGAGTATTATTACTCTTTTTCAATGCAAAGGGAGTTTATTTGAAAACATAAAATAATTTTTAACGGACTATTGTACACACATTGCTAAAGAATAATTGTCCAAAAGGCTGGATTTTTGTTCCTGACTACTTTTTCACAATACTCCTGACTTTTATGAGAAAACCATGACTGACATTTTGTTTATGAATAGTTACAGTACAAGAGGAGTAACTTCCGTATACACAGATGGTTAATGTCTAGTCGACCCCTGTCTGTTCTGTAACATTCGGTTACTTATGTCATTATGCAATATGCATGATAAATTGTACAACGCAAACGTGGTTTGCATCCTTGAAGAATGACTAAACCTTTTTCGCTCAGTATAATGTTTTACATATTTAATTTGCTATGATATTATTATTATTTATTGAAACAACCATCGCCTCAAAATGGTATATGTAAAAGGGTATATAATACGAATAGAGCACAAATAGTTCTGTGTTCTTGCTCATACGATATGACACCTTGTTTATTTTATAAAACCTCAAATACAATATATACTCAAACTTCTTAATAACCTTCTAACTGTATTTTAGAAAGTGCGCTAGTATTTGAAAATCGATCGATTCTGATCAATACTTGATGACTGAATAGGATCGAGTCTGTTTGACACTCATGATGTCGGGTTTTCCATCCAAAATGCCTTAAATGTTCATTTGAAAAAACAACAGCAAACGATTTCTGTACAATGAATTGATTAACTATGTATGAAATGTAATGCAAACATATAAGGCGTACTATGACAAAACCTGTCTTATTGCATTTCAATCAGTGTAGATCAAGGACAGCCGTCGCGTCTTTGACGCGGCGGCTGACCTTGATCTACACTTTTTGACACACACATGCATCTAAATAATGTTATGTAGCTGTATCATATATGATATTTGGTTACGGGGAATAAACTCAGATACTTAGATGACGACGGTGCAATGTTGCAATGTAATTAAGCTGGTTAGAACTGCCAAAGCACGGCTCATATATATAGAAAGTCGATCATGGTTTCCGAAGAGATGCGAAACAGATATTATTCTAGTAAAATATATCGCTGTTGATTCCAAAATTATTATTACTGAAATGACGTATTTTTTAGAAATTCGTACTTTTTTAATGTCTCACATTACGGCACAGAACGGAAAAGAATGTAACTATATTGAAACCTAGTAGTGTACTGCGTTGCATGTACTTAAGTAAATTTGTTGTGTTTATATTTGTTATAGTCAATCTGTGTAACCAGTAATTTCAATTAAATGACTGAAAATTAAGTAATTTCGTGAAATGACTGTAATTGACAGGCCACTTTTACACAAATTGACTAAAAACCTTTAATATGATTCAAACAATGTGTTTAATAACTTTTTTATAATTAGAATAACAGTATGTATTCTGTGTGCATGTTTCTGTCTAATACTTAATAAGTGACACTTATTTCAGAAACATCGCACATATTTTTAAAAATGCTTGAGACTTGATTAGTTTTACATTTAATATACCTATATTTTTTCAACTGTGTAGTTTGTAATTATTAAAAAACTATTATCATTCCAATATAATACATAAAGCTAAAGTCGTTTCAGTCATTTCGTGAAATGGGGGCCTCCGTGGCCTAGTGGTATAGTCACTGTGACTTACATCACTAAGCTCCTCACCGCTGTGAGTTCGAATCCCAGTAGGGTCGTTCGGATTTTTCATGTGGGGAAGCCTTCCAGCTGGCTTGCGGAAGGTCGGTGGTTCTACCCAGTTGCCGATTTGTGCCTGAAACAGTGCATAAAGGGCTTCTGGGGGTCTTCCTCCACCTATGATTAGCTGGAGGTCGCGATATGACTGAAATACTGTTGAAAGCGACGTAAAATCAAAACAAATCAAATCAAATCAAATCATTTCGTGAAATGACTGAAGGAGTTTTTCAGTCATTTCATGAATTGACTGAACATTTCAGACATTTTGTTAAATGATTAATAGGTGAAACATTATTTTCACGAAATGGCTGAACTTTCCAGTATTTTCGTGAAATGACTAAAGTTGTTTTTCAGTCATTTCAAGAACTGACTGAATATTTCAGACATTTCGTTAAATGACTAAGTGAAACAGTATTTTCAAGAAATGGCTGAAATGTCCAGTCATTTCATGAAATGACTGATTACACAGATTGACTGTAACATATACAGTCGAAACTCGATACTACCAACTCGCTTAAATCGATCTTACCAGTATTTCGTAAGTTAAATTGTGATAAGTCGATCTCGATTAAGTCGAACTTACCCGTATATCAAAGTTGAGCCACGTTTTAACTTTGAAATATGGGTATGTTCGAATTAACGCGAGTTCGTAGAATGGAGTTTTTACTGTACTAGTCTTGACATGAATTTACATGAAATATTTTTTCAAGAAAGGGTGTCGCGTTCTCCATGGTACATGATGCGTTTCACATCTTTACTTTAGATGCACAGTGCCCAGCTGGTGTTCAAGAAATAGCCAATCAGCGATGCATTAGGATTGGTACGAAGGTGGTACAAAGTTATTTCAAAGGCATGCAAGAATGTTTCAGTACGGAGAAGGGTCAGCTGCTACACTCATTTGAAGACTTTGATAAAATCAAAGCTTTTATCAACGACAACAAAGTAGCAGGTAATTATATATGCGAGATGTCGCCCACTCAATACGTTTAACATCTTTACTTTAGATGCACAGTGCCCAGCTGGTGTTCAAGAAATAGCCAATCAGCGATGCATTAGGATTGGAACGAAGGTGGTACAAAGTTATTTCAAAGGCATGCAAGAATGTTTCAGTACGGAGAAGGGTCAGCTGCTACACTCATTTGAAGACTTTGATAAAATCAAGGCTTTTATCAGCAAAAATCAAATAGTAGGTACAGTGCTCCCTTCCAGCAACGACCCTTCCAACAACGAGTACCTCCTTACAATGACCCTTGTCACAGTTCCCAAGTATGCCCAATCTATTCATGATTGCAATGTCATCTGCTTAAACTTGTCGGCTGCTGTTTTTTCTCAAGATTACATAATAGACATTTTGACAGAAAACAAACCATTGAATAACCATTTACAAACAGCTTGAACCATATCAGAGGCCACTTTCCTCCCTTGAACGACTCCCTATGAACAACGCACACAGTTTTTATGTCTCCCATTGTTGGTCATTGTAGAGAGGGAACACTGTACATGTATATGCGAGGAATTTTCTTCACTCTTTGCATCTTTTTTGGGTATCTTTTTCGTCTGGAAACAATTGTTGTTTGCTATTGTTCTAAAAATAGAATTCTAAATTTCTTTTCAAATAGAGTCAGAGTGTAAAAGAGTTTGAATTCTGGAAAGACATCGCGTTACATGGCGTCACATCTAGATCCAAACCATTCGCAGATGTAATAAAGGTGGCACCTTTCCGCCGCTAGCAAGTAAAGATTTAACAAAAAGCTGTTATGAAATACATAATCGAAATCGGGAATAGTCATATGATTGATATCAAAGATCAGAGTACAATTCACATAACCATCTGCAGTATGCCTTCCATCCATTTTAATTAGGGTAGGGATTATTGCCGGTTGTATCGATTTGTCGCGAAAGTTGAAGTGACGATAGTCGACCATCGATTGAAAAATCAAACGATCGATACTATCGCTGATACGTTGAGCTACAGTGGAGAAAACGTTATTCTTTCCCAATAAACGCGTTTACGCTCAAACTATTATTTCCAATACAAACAGTTTGGAGCCAGATCAGACGCCGGGTAACCCGGCGTCTGATCAGGCTTCAAACTGTTTGGCACTCAGCTAAATATCAATAATCAGAATTGTCAAGAAATTGTTATTTTCTACATTTTAGTGTTTTGCGTTTGCGTACGTTTGCGTTTAAACGGGAAAGAATAACAGATTCTCCACTGTATCATTGATTATTGATATATGACATTCTATCACTTTCAACGAAGAAATATAGTAAAAAAATTTTACAAATGACTCTCTCCACAATTAACACCAGTTTGGTTTGGGTTTTTTTTTTTTGGGGGGGGGTGTTGTTTGGTTTGGTTTCAAGTTTGTGTTTACGTCCCTTTCAACATTTCACCTATAGATCTAGCTTGTTTGTAATACAGATAGCAGGTGGTTGCTGAAAGCAGGCTGCATATAAAGCAGAATGCGCCTTAAGGCGCGTTCTGCTTTACTTTCAGCCTGCTTTAAGCTACCATCTGCAAGATTATATAAAAAAAATATTATTCATAATAATATAATGTGTGGTAAACTATCGTGATAGTATTGCAATAGTCAATCCAACTAACGATAGTCTTTCGTAATAGTGTTTTCAACTATCGATAATTATTGTGATAGCGATTTTGTTCGCAATAGTCAGCCCTAAGGTTTATACTACTTTAAAGAATTTTTTCCTTGATTTTGTATATATGCCCCGTCGTTTGTATTCTCATATTGGTTTTCGACTTTGAACTTTTTTGACAGTGAATGTGTCGCAAAATTGTGGATCCCTAATGTCACTGAAAGGGTTAAGAGAATCAATTTGTTACAGGATTATGCGATCTTAATAACATAAATTGACTACAGTCGAAACCCAATACCTCGAACTCGCTGAAAATGAGCGTATTAGTATTTAATAAATTGATTTTCGATAAGTGGAACTTGCTTAAGTCGAACCGTGACACCCGTATGGGGCTTAGCCACGTTTTAACTTTAAAATATTGGTATGTTCGAACTAACGTCAGTTCAAAGTATCGAGTTTCTACTTTACGTTTGTTGTTTTAATTTGTATTACTAATTTACAGACATCGACGGTTATATAATGGGTGATGTTGTGAACGCTTATGGACGTGTTTACAATATCCTAACATCCGAAGGAGAGGTTAAGACTTTCATCGCGTCAAATGATGCATGGCAAGATGTGACTCAAGATATCAGCTTCCGAACAGCCACTGGACAACAACATACTGCGATTCTTACTAAACGCCTTGACCAACGAGCTGTGGTTTCAAAGGAATTGTTCAACCAAGGCCTAAGATTAGGCTACATCTGTGAGCACGAGTATACAAAAGTGTAATCCAACAGGGCGTATAGTTCCAGATACGAAGGGAGTAAATGAAAAATTCTCAATATTTTCTCCTTTATGTTTAAACCAACCCAATTGGCGCGACTACTCATTTAGATAGTCCCGAAGAGAAGATTAAATGAGTTGTCACACCTAATAGAGTTCTGAACAGTCATGACAGTTTTACTTTTCGAAATGCCCCATTATCTTGAGCCTTGTCATGAATAAATTAACTACAGAGAAATAAACAAAAACCAAGCATATTCCGTTGAGTTCTTCCATG
Organism: Gari tellinella; assembly: GCA_922989275.2. Classification (NCBI taxonomy): domain Eukaryota; kingdom Metazoa; phylum Mollusca; class Bivalvia; order Cardiida; family Psammobiidae; genus Gari; species Gari tellinella. The sequence continues at coordinate 56,665,818 of OV277860.1, forward strand.
TTCCCACAACCCCTTTATTGTCATGACGTCATAAATTTCAAACGATTATCATCTGCTGTTATTTATCAAAACTGAATTTTGGTACTTTAACTTAAGAAATATTGAAATGAGTGTCAAACAGTTTGGATTCTGACCAGACGTCGCGTTACGTCTGATCAGGATCCAAACTGTTTGCAAATAACTAGTGTACTCGGGGTTAAGGCAGTGAGGGGTAGAATTGATTTAAGTAACCTAAGTACTGTATGAAACATTACTTGTCATCACAATCTTAAGAACTCTCAAAGTAACACTAAAACTACTACACATCATATTTCATGTAACATTCCATTTACGTCGCTTAAAACATCAGACCTGTGATGCGTTCAGTAAAGAAATCGATGGCCATCGATTGCGAGTTGGCTAACGTGGAGAAAACGTAATTCTTTCGTTCAAACGCAAACGCATTTCAGAGAAAAATATAGAAAATGACAACATTTTGACAATTCAGACTACCAGTTTTAATCTGAGTGACAAACAGTGAGTAGCATTTGGATCTGGCTCCAAACTGTTTGCAATAAAAAAAATAGTTTAAGCGTAACCTGAGTTATTTAAAAGGAAAACGTTTTCCCTACTGTACTATGCACGCTGCATACGGGGCACAAACCGCTAACCTAAACAGAAAACAATGGTAATTGAACGCGCTACAGAACACAAGACCATTCAAACAATATAAGAGACCTAAATCAAGCAAGTCAAATGCGTTGCATTTACTAGACTTTAACACGTCGTGTTTGTTTGTTTACAGAAAATGTCTAGAATTCTAATGTTTACAGTTCAAAATCAATAACCATAAAACTTAACTCAGTTTGCGGTAAGTACCTGAATGTTGTATAAACCCTTTACTCTATAGTCTGATTTTAGTTTTGAAGACAGGTGACCACTTAAAACAGATAGAAAGTAAAACAGAATGCACCTTTAGGCACATTCTACTTTACCTTCAAGCTGTTTTGAAGTAGAATATGCTGAGATGAAATATTTATGATATTGCATTTTAAATACTGTAACAAATCATAGGTGTCCGGCTCAAAAAGAAAAAAGGCTGTGTCGTTGGTTGTATTTTAAAATAAACATCAGAATTGGACCTTATATATCATTTCTTAAAAGCAAAGGGCGGAAAACAGGACCGATACAGCTCGCGGATAAGATTTGAATGTCGAAGTGGAGTGGAGACCCGGCCCATAGCTTTTCCTATCTCGGAAAAACGGGTGTTTCTTCAGAAATTGGACTCTCGTACTCGCTGAAAATAGAAGTTATAGTGCAATATTTGGTCTCAATGTGAAGAAAAAATTCTACCGTAAGCGTGTTTATTTGGCAGTTCTGCATGATTAGCGAAAAAAGTACGATAGATTCGTCCCGGTCAGGTCTCCCTGTCCGTGAAGTTATATACCTTCTCTTATATATGATAGATCTAGCACAACAGTAGACCAAAAAAATTTATTTTTTAGCCGGGCACCTATGTATCAAATAGAATTGTTATTTTATTCAGTGGAGGAAATAATTCAATGCGCAAAAGTCCGTATGTATGGAGTAATTGGTTAAGTATGTTGCTGCAGCTGTGACAAAAATAACAGTGACTGTAATGGTATCGTCTGCTTATCTTATTCGTCTGATTTTATGTATAAATTTGCAATGTTAAGCTTTGTTTACCTAAGAAACATTGATGCAAGTGTAAAAAAGTATTGATACGGATCAGACACCGCGTGTTGCAGCGACTGCTCAGGGTTCAACGTGTTTACAAATGTTAAGTATGTCGGGTTTGGCAGAGAAGGGGTAAAGATTCGAAAAAATGCATACATGATAAAACATGAATATTCATGTAAAAAAAGTTCTTACTGGCAGAATCCTGTGCAAACTTTGGTAATGTAAAGATATGTAAAATACAGTTGAGAAGACGCTATTCTTTCCGAATAGACGTGTTTATGATAAAGTTAGTATCGCTATTGCAAACCGTTTGGAGTCAGATAAGACGCCGGGTAACCCGGCGTCTGATCTGACTCAAACCTGTTTGCCATTGAAATTGGACTAAAAAGTAAAAACATTCGAAAAACATTAATTTTCTACATTTTAGTGCGTTGCGTTTCGTTTGCATTTCAACGGACACGACTAATGTCCTCTCACCGGTAAAAGTCGAGTATAGTTGTAGCTTACACAGGACAGCATTGTATAAATAAATAGTCATTGCAGTTGAATACTATGCAGGAGAAAGCCGCCACTTATTACAAACTTGCTTGTATCATTGATATTTCGTATTACTGTTCAAACATTTTTATTTTTATATCAAACTAACTATTTGTTCTTTATAATTCGTATTGTTACTACAAACTTGCTTTTATAATTTATAATTCTTATTATTGTTCTAACATTTTAATTTTTATTACAAACTTGCTATTTGTGTTTTATAATTTCTATTGTAACTTACTTGCTATTGGTCTTTTATGGTTCTTGTTTTATTATAAACTTTTTATTATAATTTTGTTTTTCTTATATTGTTTTAACATCTTAATTAATTATTGGTCGTTTTGGTTCATTTTTTGTTTCTTCATATTTTTGTTCTTACATTATTATTTTAATATTCAAATTATTTAATTGTATTTTACTGATTTAATTTTGAGCATGTGAATTTCTATTACAAAGTTCTAATTTTAATTTTGTACTTTTAATTTATTAATCAACAGCTACACGTTCTTCTATAATTATTCAAAGAAAAATAGGGTCCCAGGCCGAAGGGCGATAACGTTTGTTGAAAATACAAAAATAACAAATATATAGAGGATATTGAATGAGTGTGTTGTTAGTCGTGAATTTATTGAACGAGTTGGATAAAATAATATGTTGCGAGCCTTGGCGAGCAACATATCATTTTATCCAACGAGTTCAATAAATTCACGACTGACAACACACAAATTTGATATCCTATTTATCACATAAACACCAAATGACACGAACATCCGAAAGCTCTTACTTTCACTTTTACCCACGGCTCTTAGGAAAACGATTCGCCATAGGTGTTATTAGGTTTTATTCATCCGTAGATAAAAACACCTATCAAACTAAAATAAAGAAAATTAACATCAAAGTGTTGTGAAAAGACTTCTCCGATACCATATTCAAATTTTAAATTAATATTTAATCTAAAACTGTTCTAACATACTAAAAATGATCATTTGACAGTTAGAATTAAGTTTTGTTTTCAAAATAACGTCGTTATAGCAACACGACGTCATTATCGTTGTAACGTCTAAATTTGAAAAAACTGTCTGAGTCACTGTTATACTAGAATTTGTCATTAAGGTAATGTGACGAGTTTGACGTCAGAATGGGACGTAGAGTAGGACGGATTCAAAATTAGCGTAATCTTTTGCGCACTGTCCTCGGGGTGATGAGACAAATGTTTTGAGCGTAAAGTTTGAAGAATGAAGATGATGACGTACATGTGTAACGGGAATATACGTATCTTGTCGACGTTACGTTAATAGCGGTATCTCTTGTCGCAGGTTCTCGCGAGCATTGCCAAATTGTCGATACGGCTCGATAATGACAACATGATGTTACGATGAAGGCCAGATTGTCCTGCAAAATCACTTTTCTGCATTCCAACCTCTAATATGCAAACTGAACGTAAACTCGCGTTTTCAGACAGCCGTGGCATAGCTGTCATGGTCGATATAACAAAGTTTACTTGTTTTTCCATTGATCTACTCCCAAAACAACCAGTGTACATTGAAAACGTGTTGCATCTACCGTACAAATGAGTGTTCTGACCAATTTATACCAAAATAGACAAACGTCTTTTGACACGCATAAGTAACGTAAATTTAACGAAAAGGATAACCAACAAATTCTACACACTTTATTCAACTGTATGAACCGTCTTTACGTGAGCTAATTGAAAACGTTTACATTTAAAAAACATTTCAACCATGCACAGTTTTTAAATTCCCTGAGTATATAAGCAATATGATATAGATTGTTAGATTTCATGCAATATGGAAATGAATGCAACCAAACTTGATTGATGGGAAGTAAATATCGCCGATCCTCACGTCTTGAATGGTCTTCTAAGTTGGGCGTGTCGTCTCGAAACACACCCGCCCTAAAAACATTTGTAATATGAGTGACTTTTACCGTTAGATTAGACTATTTAATCTGGAGAATATCCTCAAACGCATGATAAATGATATTCGCCTGATAGAACATCATAATTGCTATCATCTCAGAACACCAATAAACAATTGCAGTGATCTGCCCAGTCTGGACATTTTTTACAATCAGTGAGTCAGATTATAAAAGTCTCAATAATTAATTATTTCTCCATCTAAATCCTGTCTTGTAACATCTTTTTGGAATCTTTTTGAAAAGACGATTCCAAAAAGATGTCACAAGACAGAATTCGATAGGGAAATCAGAAATTAAATGTATTTTAAAGTTTTGACATACGACCTTTTTTGTCGTACGAAGTTTTATGAAACCGGCCCCTGTCTCGCGGTATTATGGCAAGCTATTCAACCTGGTGGGTCATGGTCAAGTATCGGATATAGCACTTTACTATCTTAGTGGGGCAGGAACTCCTACAAAATAGATATCAAAACATTCAAACGTAATAATACATCACCTCAAACAGGAGAAAACAAGTCCTTCCCTAGCACCGTGCACGCAATAAAGTATTTTTTTCTCAATACTGAGAATACAGATTACTAATTATACAGATAATACTTATTAGAGGGGCTGCACTATGAGCCCTCTGAGCTGCGTATACACTGTTCGCACAGGATAAGTACATATACTCTTCAGATGCACGAGTTCACTGTTTGTAAAAGATAAGTATACTCGTCGCTTAGACTCAATGAGTTAATTGTCTGATAAGTGAGTTTATGTTTTATGATTCACATTTGAGAAACAAAAAGCTGACGACAACTGTTTTTAAATCCTGTGACGTCAAGATAGGGAAGAGGTAAGGACACTTATACTTGTACAATAAGGCTAAAATACAGGAAAAGCAACAACCACAAATAAAATCGTTTGACAGATAAGACATTTGTTTGCTATCCAAAAAGCCACAAAAATGTTGTGGTTATCAAAGCTTTGTGAAATATATTTCTCTGTCGTAACTTTCTCCGTGTAATTACGAATTAACCACCAATCTAAATCTGTTTAGATCCAGACAAGTGACAATGTGTTGTGGCTTTTAACTAGCATCTTTACTGCCACAGGTTTAATGTCTCTGCTAACAAGAGACAGAAAAACTGAGGTTTGTCACATACAGTAAAACCGCTCTATTATGACCACTAAATTATGGGAATTATAAGGTGATTAAGACAGGTGAGCCCTCTGATCTTGGTATTCACTGTTTGCATAGGACAATTGCACTTGTTTGAAAAAGACCCTTATACGTGGGACTAGGGTTCAAAGAGTTAAAGCATGGTGAAAGTTAGAAAAAAAAGTTTCTAAGCAGTCACCTTTCTGAAACACCTTTTACAAACCCATTGGATTTCATGAGTCGCCAATCGGTGGCCAATCGGTTGCCAATCGGAGGCGGGGTGGCGTTTGACCGATTGAACAATTATTCATCAGCGATACCCGGTTACACAGAAAGCCTGAAATTAAATCACGTATGACAACCGATCAAAACAGCAAACAATTAGACCGATTGGGTACCGATTTAAGCCCGACCGTATTCATCACCGATACCCGGTTACACAGAAAGCCTGAAATTAAATCACGTATGACAACCGATCAAAACAGCAAAAAATTAGACCGATTGGGTACCGATTTAAGCCCGACCGTCTGTGTAACCGGGGTGTTACAAAGCATATATTTACCAGCTAAAACGAGACTCTTACCAGACTGATTCCTGTTTGTTTACTATACTTTACATTGCTCATTAAAATTTGATCTCGCGTTAAATCTCAACCAATATATTCAATTTATTTAACTCATAGTTTTGTTCCTTCGCATGGCCTTGACATTGTCGGTCATACACATATTAACCTTTATCCTGCGATGATGTCGTCTGCTTCGAAATTGTCGTCTGCAAAGGTTGTTAAATGTAGATATATACCTTTTTGAAGTAAAGAAACCTAAAGATGAGTGTCAAACAGTTTGGATCCAGATCAGACACCGTGTTACGCGGCGTCTGATCTGGATCTAAACTGTTTTTAAAAATCAATCAAGTGGCGACCAGCAGGCAAAGGGTTAATTTGTCATCGAGTCCTTGAGCTTTAACCTTTTTACTTGCATCATGGCGGAAATACCCTTCTAACACGGTCCAATTTATCGCCTGATTATATTTTTGTCTGCTGTTACTTTAAAACATTTAATTAATTCTGTCAAATTTTATACGTTTATATCTTAGGAAGCATTGATACGAGTGCGAAGTAGTTTTGATCCTGATCAGACGCCCCGTCAGATTAGGATCCAAACTGTTTGCCAATGTCAGTGTCTGCAGCCCTGGCAAGAAAAGAGTTAAAAATTCAATAATTAAAATTAGTTTCCAATTAAGCCCGTGAGTATCACCATTAGATTAGTTTGCATTTGAACAAGTGTATTCTTCAAAGCGGCGATCATATGGTATGTATTTATGTACAGCAGGGGTAGCGCAAAGTGTCTACATAACTGGATTTGAACTAGTGTATTCTTCAAAGTGACGATCATATGTTATGTACAGTATTTACATTATGGGCAGCGAAAAGTGTCTACATAACAGCATTTGAACCAGTACACTCTTCAAGGCGGCGATCATATGGTATTTATTTACATTATGGGCAGCGCAAAGTTTCTACATAACTTTATCAACGAAAATGGCCGTGTTGAACAAATTGCTTCAACTCATTGAGCGAGTTTAGCTGACCTACTAGGGTTGATACATTTAATATTTTTATACATGACATTTCATGGTCAAGCCACCAATATCAAGGACCACAATGGAAATAAGGGAAATGATTTTCTCTTTTTTTGTATTATCCTTGGTATTGGTGTGCCTGTCATGAATCTCTACATTTGTATACATGATTTGATACGTTTTGTGTGAGCTGTGTATAATAATTGCTGGTTGCCATGCTATGTATATTTTTACCTGGGTACTAGAGCAGGCTCGTATGACGTCACATATCTACCCTCATGCTGAGCTGGGTTAAAATAGAGTAGCGTTGATGAGTTACTCTAATCGGATTTTGACCCGTTAGCGAGCTGTGACCTTTAGGAAGAGTCCACCACTAGAGGAAAAACGCGTCACAAACCATGAATCCGTTCAGGATTTACCTACCTTTCATGGTATACTATGGATAGTGTGCCTTTTGTATTGAAATTAAATCAATTATCAAGTTAGAGTAATAGGTAGCGTGTAAGGGAATTTGCACTAGGTTAAAAAAACTGTGGGTTCGATTCCTAATAGGAAATCTTTTAAAATTATAACTATTTTATCTTTTATTGCAATACTTATTTGAATTGTTCAACATGTATGCAAAATGTGTATTGGACAACCTAAACGTTGAAAATTCCAAATTTAATCTATGTAAAATTAAAATTGTTTCCCGGTGTGGCCAGTCTCTGACTTCTAGAAACAAATTCATTAATTCATTTATCACTGACGCTTTAATCGATAATTCCAGTTTTGAACTAAGTCTAGTTAATGTATGACAATTGAAAAATAACAAACAGTGTTGTCCTGAATAGAGTGCTCCTTAAGAAGCCATCTGATCTGGGTGTTCATTGTTTTTAGGGTACACGTGAAGTACATTTTTTTTCTAAATGACCAGTATACTTGTCGCTATGGTTCAATATGTTAGGTAGCTTAGGGATACCGTTAAGGTTAAACCATATAAGTTATATTGGATTCGGATAAGATCAAGTGGGATTTTCAATCGCTTCTGTTTGCCCTTCTTACAGGCTTGTAGACGTTTTCTACAAGCTTCCTTGTCAGAGAATTTTAGACTTTTGACACGGTGGTTTTGTCTGTCGTAGTATCTTAAGTCAATTGATTCATGATTTGTACTTTCAATCGAAACATCTAAATTAAGTCTTTTTCGACTTTATTTTTCTATTATTGATTGTTGTGTCAGTTTATATTTTTGTGGTCTAAATGGACTGAAATGACTAGGACTGGTGGCAAATGAAGATCTATAGTTCCACGTGCTTGGTGTTTTTGGTTTGGTCAATGATACATTTTAGCTCGACTTTTTCGAAAAGTCGAGCTATTGTCGTCACCCTGTCGTCTTCGTCTGCGTCAGTGTCTGCGTCGGTTAAGTTTTAAGAATAAGGTTTTTGTAGGACATCATTTCTCCATGCTCCAATCCGTGTGACGTTCTTGGGAGAGAGTAAAGTTGTCGGCAGATTTCCCTGCGTCATGCGCTCTCTTCCTGGTCGATACCGTTGATCCTTTGTATTTGTTGTGGTGTTAGTTTCTGTAGCGGTAAGGTGTTTTACGTGGTAAGGGTGCTGGCCTTGCGCGCAACTCTCCTCCTTTCTCATCCGGGCTTGGGACCGGCCATGGCGGAGTTAAACATGGAGGCGAACCCTTCATAATGAACTCCAGAAAACACGGATGTCATGGGGAGAAGCTAAGCACGCGGCCCAAGACCGAGTCCGATGGAGAGCTGTGGTGGAAGCCCTATGCCCCAGGTGGGGTGAAGAGGATTAAGTAAGTAAGTAAGGACATCATTTCTCAATAACTATTGGAGGTATCCATTTGAAACTTGAAATACTTGTTCAGTGTCAAAAGGGCAACTCATTACACAAGACATGTAACCATGGGATTTGTCATTCAGGAATTATTACCCTTGTTTTAATTACTTAAAATTTGAAAATTTAAATATCTAGATAACTATCAAAATTATTAACTTGAAACTTTGAATACTTGTTTAGTATTGAAAGGACAATTTATTGCAACAAGGTAGGCTACTTAGTGATTTGTCATTCCATCAGAGTTATTGCCCTGATTTCATTACTTAAAATTTGTAAATTGAAATGTCTAAATAAATGTCAAAGATATTAATTTGAAACTTTACATACTTATTTAATATCAATTGGGCAACTCATTAACACAGGGGAGGTGACCCGGTATGTGCCATTCAAGAGTTATTGCCCTTGTCTTTTTAATTTAGATAAAGAAAATTAATTGAAATTTCTCAATAACTATCTAAGGTATTAACTTGAAACTTTTAATAATTGATAAGTATTAAAAAGACAACTCATAACAACAAGATAGGTAACCCTTAGATTTGGCATTCCAGAGTTATCGTCTTGTTTTGACTTAGAATTTGTTAATTAAATTTCTCAATAACTACCATATGTATTAACTTGAACCTTTGAATACTTGTACAGCGTCTAAAGGGTATCATCTTACAAAAAGGCAGATAACCATGAAATTTGTCATTGCAGAGTTATTGCCATTGTTTTGACTCAAAATATGTAAATGAATTTTCTCAGTAACTGTAGAAAGTTATTAATATCAAACTTCCAATACTTGTTCAATATCAAAAGGGCAACTCATAATAACAAGGCAAATAAGGCAGGCAAAGATATTTGTACTGTCCTTGTTTTGACTTACAAATACTTTAAATGGAATTTCACATTGACTGTCAAAGGTATTAAATTCAAACTTTGAATACTTATTCACTATTAAAAGAGTAATTCGTTACAACAAGGCAGCTAACCCTGCGATTTTTTCAGATTTAGTACCCTTGTTTGACTTAGAATTGACTTTTAATGGAATGCATATGCAGTTATCTATTCTTTCAAATAAGAAATAAGATTTATTAAAAAGTTTCGTGATATTATTTCCTCTTATAATGACCATAGTAAAGGCATGTAGGTCCACGTACGTTTTCAGAGTGGTGGTTGCGTAGAAATTGCTATGATCAAGAAAGCATCAAACACCAATACACATTCTTTTAGTTTGAAAAATATATATATATATCATCTTTTATTCCACCAAAATTGATGAGTACATGGATAAACAAACAAAGCAGTACATGACTAAACAGATACATGAGAGTACAAGAGAAGTACACAAGCATACGAACAGGTTAGTATAATACAATACAAACAAAGCAAGTAGTAATGCAAAGGGAGGAGGTTGTTGTAGGCATATGTAAAACAGACATTGAGCTGCCTATACGTAGATCGCATCCTGGCATTTGAACAGTAAATCTGGTCAAAGCTTCTGGTGCTCTCGTTAAGGGATGTGGAAACAGTCACAGGTGAACCTTTCGCTTTCGTTTCCTTAATTATACCTGCAACGAGATATAATGCCCCGTGCTTGAAACTTAATTTCATTCGGAGGGCGTTATATACAGACACGTCCCTAACATCTGTTAACAATTTGGATTCCACAAATTTGGATGCCCTGGCATGAGATATTCAAACGGTCTCAGTTAGAGATCAATATTTTTAAAACAGCAGAGTAAACTTACAAAAGTGCCGGGGATAGCAATAAAGACGCTATTTTATTTCAGATGTAAATGTTGACTGGTCTAGCGCTTTTGAGAAAAAAAACGTCTTCAATTTTCATTTTTATTTTGTTTTATATTGAAGTTCCTATCAGCAAATAGTATAGACTCTGATCAGACGCGGCATAATGCAGCTTCTGATCAGAGTCTACAAAGTTTGCCCATGTCCCATATATGGTATCGTGGGCACAAATGGGTTAAAATGTATTTGAATGGTCACAATGAATAAGACGTAATACGCTCCTGTTCAGAGGAAAACGAAACGAGACAGTATTGCAGTGAAGTGTTCCAATCGTAATAAAATGTACAAAATGTCATTTTTTAAACATTTCTTAAATATTTCGAAATATTTAAAATTAGAATAGCAAATAGATCGGGTTCGTAACTGTTCTCCATAGAAATGAAAATGTTAACATAAACATATTTGTTGTGAATGAATCATGTCTTCTCCATTGTATAAAAGTACTCTTATGCCGATAGCAATTTTTATTTGACATTTGGGTTTATTTGACATTTGAATATATTTTAAAAAATCCTTCCAGTATACCTTTTTTTGCTCTAGCGTTAGTCAGAAGGAATATACAAGTATAGGTCGTTTGCAGTTCAAACAAACACGATAATTATCAAATATCTCCACAACAAGACAACGCAGACAAATGGAATTTTGCATAGATTCATGATATACCTATTCCAACTCTGACAAAAATAACCATTGTTTTCTTTTCGCAATAAAAAAGTTTTATTCATAACTTCTATATAAGGTTTACGCTTCTAAGGGGCACTTTTCCGAAGGGTGATTTCAAGATTTTTAACAGCCTATCTATCACGACTAGGTACAGTGGAGAATCTGTTATTCTTTCCCAATAAACGCGTTTACGCTAAAACTATTATTTGCAGTGCAAACAGCTTGGAGCCAGATCAGACGCCGGATAACCCGGCGTCTGATCAGACTCCAAACTGTTTGCCACCAAGATATACAAGAATTATCATAATTGTCCAAAAGTTGTTCTTTTCTACGTTTTAGTGCTTTGCGTTTGCGTTTAAACGGGAAAGAATAACAGATTCTCCACTGTAGCGCCTCACCGTTAAGCTATCGCATGCCATAGTAGTTTACAACTAGACAAATGAGGTCCTGACTGGAGTAGGTTAAACACGTTAACCGATTAAAACACAAATGCATTTCAATGAACTATAGAAAATGACAACATTTTGACAATTTCGACTACCAGTTTAAATCTGAGTGGCAAACAGTTTGTAGCCTGATCAGACGCCGGTTTACCCGTCGTCTGATCTGGCTCCAAACTGTATGCAATGGAAATATTAGTTTAAGCGTATAACCGGGTTTATTTGGAAAGAAAATGATTTCTCTACTGTATAGTGGTAATTGAACACGCTACAGCCCTACTCATCAATATTGGTCTCTGTCTTAGATGGAATATTCTATTTGAAAAGTTCAGCATAGACGGGGATACTCTTTTGTCAGACTTGACTTCCAGATGTGCCCGGCGCATAGGTATCGTTATCGGGGTGTAAACAACTAATAAAAAAGATTACTATTACAGTGTAGAAAAGGTTTTTTCCCAAATAAACTCGTTTCTGCTTAAACAAGTACATACATGAATGCCCATTGCAAACAGATTTGAATATGAGCAGACGCCAGGTAACCCGGAATCTGGTCATGCTTCAACATCAGTTTTACAGATAATAGAAGGACACTCTTTTAGACAGCTTGGCGCTTTAACCATTTCACTCTAAATTACATCATAAAGCGCATTTGCAAACTGGTTTTTATTCTAATCAGACGCCGTGTAAAGGAGCGACTGATCAATAAAACCGTTTTCTATTTGTTTTGAAGTTATGTCAGTTATATGCCTTAAACTAACTTTGAAATGATATTGCAGACGACATATTTGATGCAGACGACAATATGGCGGTGAAGGGGTAAATACTCACTATATGTTTGATGATAAAAAGGTTAAGCTTTACTTTAATAATAATACTAATAATAATAGTAATAAAGTATTTATTTAACGAGGAAACTTTCGTTCCGGAACAGTGATGGGACCGTGGTCTTGTGGGTAACGCGTCAGACTGTCAATGCAGGGGGTCGTGAGCTCGATTCCCCGCTGGACCAACTCCGTCTTAAGAGACTTTAGACTTTAGGTCCGATGCGTCAGTGTTACATGTATACACTGTGTATACTAAACAAACCAGAGGGCTCTACCAAAGACTAGTATGGCATTGTCCGCGTTTTTCTGTATCTGAGTATCTCTCTGGGCTGAAAATAAGCCCGAGGTTGGCAAAAGGCAAAATTGGGCAGATATAAAAACAAAAATAACATGGATTGCAATTACATGTACATTTAAATGATAAAATATTTGCCAGGAACTTTCAATAAACTCTTTGCCCTGACATGCAACTTTCTCCTACAGTGGAGAAGACGGTATCTTTACCAAATAAACGCGTAAACGCGAAAAACTATTATTTCCATTGAAACCATTTGGAGCCAGATTAGACGCCGGGCTTCCCGGCGTCTGATCAGGTCCCGAACTGTTTGCAGCTCGTATCATAATAAATAGCTGGCAATTTCAGAATAACATCTTCCCCACTGTTTAACACATACACTATTTATGGGTCCTGATCAGAAGCCGACTTACTTCCGGTCATTGTTTTATTGTTCCTATTTGAGCGCAAAACAAAACCAAATGCAATCAAATGGGGAAAAACACAACTTGTTGAAATCTTGACAACTCATTTAAATCTGAGTGGCAAACAGTTTGGAGCCTTATCAGACACCGTGTCTGGGTCCATGCTTATTAACTGAATTAAGTCTTAAACCATTTTCAATCATTTGATTTGTCAGATTTGAGCTGAGGCTCAAATCTGACCATTCAAATGCTTGAGAACGAACTCAGATTCAACTCAAACGCTATATAAGAGCTAGGCCTGATCTTGCTCCAAACTGTTTACAATACAGTGGAGAATCTGTTATTCTTTCCCAATAAACGCGTTTACGCTAAATCTATTATTTCCATTGCAAAATTTTGGAGCCAGATCAGGCGCCGGGTAACCCGGTGTGTGATCAGGCTCCAAACTGTTTGCCACCAAGATAAACATGGATCATCAGAATTGTCAAAACGTTGTACTTTTCTACGTTGTAGTGTTTTGCGTTTGCGTACGTTTGAGTTTAAACGGAAAAGAATAACAGATTCTCTACTGTAGCAAAACAATTATAGGATGAACGCATCTATTTGGAAAGAATAAGGTCTTCTCCACTGACTCAATGCTTTACATCAAACATAATCAACAAACTAAATTTGTGAAAGAAAAAGCAAATAAAGTCTGTCACGTAGATAACGTAACTTCAAACGTGTCCTTGCCATAAGACTCTTGAATATCTAAAAGTGGCTGACATATTCAAGAAACACAACCTAACGACAACTCTCTATGTTTTCATATGGATACAATTTATTAACCGATTGTTCTGACTTGTCCAAGTTTTTTTTAGAACAGAATAATTAATAATGGTAAATAGGTAGGCAAGGTAACATCGAATATATAATCGTACATTTTCCTACTTGAGATAAGCATTATAACTCTCTATTAAACGATTTAGAATATATAGATACTATTAATAAGAAAATTGAAGAAATTAAAGAACAATACTCATTACACGTATACAACAAAGATACCTTAAAAATGTACCTAGTTTAGTATAAGCGACCAATTATTTTTAGGTACATTATTGATGGAAATACGAGGTGAATTATTTCATATAGTTCGTATAAAAAAAAAACAATTTAAAAGAGAGAAGAATTCTTGAAAAAAAATATATATTTGAAATAGAACAAAATTTAACAGAACAAATTTCGGGAGAACTTGTCTCTTTAAACGATGAACTAAAACAAATAAATGAAAATAAATTGAATGGATACATGCGCAGATCAAAAGTTAAATGGAGCATTGAAGGGGAAAAACCTACTAACTATTTTTGTGATTTAGAAAAGACAAATATGCAGACAACACATTAGGAAAAGTTATGAAGGATGATGGATCGGAAGTAACAAAACAAAATATGATTATAGAAGAGATTAAAACATTTTATGAAAAATTATACAAATCTAAAGATGTAGATACAAAACATGATGAATATAACTATGTTTTTGAAAATGATAACATAGATCTACCCAAACTAAGTAAAGAGGAATCCGAACATATTGAAGGAGAATAAACAGTTGATGAAGCAACAAAAATATTTAAAAAGATGAAAAATAATAAAAGTCCAGGTACATCTGGTTTTAGCGCTGACTTCTATAAAGTATTTGGGGCGGGGGGGGGGGGGGGGTCGGCATTTTTTATGTTTGAGCACTTAACGAATCTTACCACAACACTAAGTTGTCCGATACACAAACCCAAGGTCTAATTACATGCATCCCAAAAGGAGACACACCTAAACAATATCTTAAAAATGTGCGCCCTATTACACTTTTAAATACAGTTAATAAGAGAGGAACTGGGTGCAAAAATGTCCTTCCTAAACTGATTCATCTAGATCAAACAGGGTTTGTTAAAGGACGTTATATAGGAGAAAATACTAGGTTAATATATGTCTTGCTTCATTATACAGAAGAAAAGGATATATCAGGTATTTTACTTTTAATCGAATTTGAAAAAGCTTTCTATTCTCTGTCTTGGTCTTTTGTAAGAAAAACTCTAAAAACTTTTAAGTTTGGCTGCTCAGTACAATCGTGGTTTGACATCTTTTAAAAAGACGCAAAATCAACCGTTATTCAGTGTGGCTTCCTTTCAGACTTGTTTAACCCATTACCACATAGCCTGTTTCTAGTAGTTAATATATGTGACCTATTAAAGCAGGTTGAAAGTAAAGCAGAATGCGCCCTAGGGCGCATTCTGCTTTACTTTCAGCCTGCTTTAAGTTACTATCTGCTAGGATATAGAAAATATTTCTTATGGTACATATTCATGACAGTATAAAATGGAACTATTTTCTTTGGCGGATGAATAAAATGAATGCGCTAAAAGTCGCTTCTATAAGGGAAAGGGTTAAGTTTGGAAGGGGTTGCAGACAAGGTGATCCTTTATCTTGTCACATATTTATTCTGTGTGCCGAAATCCTATCGATTAAAGTAAGATCAAACCCAATTATTAAAGGTATAATAATAAATCAAACTGAATATAAATTTCCTCAGTTTGCTGATGACACAAGTGTAATTTTGGATATTTCAAGCGAATCTCTTAATGAAACGCTCGATACTCTTTCAAGATTTTCAGAAATTAAAAAAGTTAATTATGAAAAAACAAAAGTAGTATGGATAGGTAAGAAAACATATAGTTCTTAATATTTCGATATGCATGTTAATTTGTATATAAAAGTAAAGACAGACAACTATATATGTCTGTTTTCATACAAATTTGCATACAGATGCAGAACTGCTTTTTGCTAAGAAATATATACATGCCTGGCTACAAAAGATCATTTTCATTTTCGATTTTCTTTTTCAAGTTTATATTTTTCTTGTTTTTTTTTTATTTTTTTATTTTTATTATAAGATATAACATTGTATAGACCTTAGTCAATGTATGAATAGAATATCTGTAAATATATGTATGCAATTACATGTATGCAATTCCTAAGGAAAAAAAAGGATGATCCTCGTGCAGCACGAGACCGCTGCGCTAACTTTATATACTGATATTTTATTCTTTCCCAACAAACGCATTTATATACAAAACTATTATTTCCATTGAAAACATGTTGGAGTCAGATCTCCACTGGCGTTTATTGGGATAACCACAATTAACTACGTAAGGTAGTAAACACAAACAGCAGATACATGTACATGTATTAAAATGGGAACACAGCGCAACCCCTCCTACATGTAACCGGAACCTCTAAATACCGGAATTCTCTCTAAACCGGAAAAAACGGTGGTCCGTTTCCAACCCTTCTTTGATTTATCCGATATGTATCATCAGAAATAATTTCTATATTCTAGCAGATGATAGCTTAAAACTTAAGTTGCCAGCTAATTCAATATTAGAAACAAGAACATAGAAATATGCGGCGCTTTGAAAATCACGAACATACATTTGAATTAAAGTGCCAACACTTTAGAACCTGTTCAGACAACGAGTTTCTCTGCGCCTGATCTGACTCCAAACTATTTGGCATGGGGTTTACGTGTTTTTTGCATAACGTGTTTTAACTCTGGTACATTTCGGCGATAAATATCAAAGTGACAAACAGTTTAGACCATCAAGTCCTCTGATCTTAGTTTACACTGTTTACCTAAGACAATTTACTCATAGCAGATACACTTTTTGAAAAGACGAATATATTCCTAGCTAGGATCCAGTTTGTCCACCTTAACACAGTAGTTTTGACTTCTAAAACAACCCCGATAACAATTATTGTGTCAACAAATTTAAATTACGTGTGCTTTCGTTCGTTCCAGGAACTGTTCTTTCTAGGGACGGTTTTGTTTTGTGTGCCGTAGGGTTTCCAAGACCATCCTACCTAACATCTCTTTTTTCCCGTCAGCAAATAAATAAGCTAATTTTATGTTAAAAGATACGTTACTAATAAATGTCTCGTTATGTATCATTAAATGACCAGGTCATCAACCGTATGTGTTTGAGTTCTTGGATAATCATGTCTTATTTTGATTCTTTAAATGCCCTGAAAATGTTGCTTTTGAGGCATTATTATACTGATTGAACTGTACATATGTTAGTCCATCCGTATGTCATTTCGTCTGTGCTTGCGTGGGTGTCCGGCAGTTCGACCTTATACCTCATCAGAGGTACAGTGGAGAATATGTTATTATTTCCCAATAAACGCGTTTACGCTAAATCTATTATTTGCAGTGCAAACAGTTTGGAGCCAGATCAGACGCCGGGTAACCCGGCGTCTGATCAGGCTCCAAACTGTTTGCCACCAAGATAAACAAGAATTATCAGAATTGTCCAAAAGTTGTTCTTTTCTACGTTTTAGTGTTTTGCGTTTGCGTACGTTTGCGTTTAAACGGGAAAGAATAACAGATTCTCCACTGTATGTGGGTATATACTTGGATCGCAAAAAGCCACATACATTTATGATTTTAGGCCAGAGAGTTTAAGACAGGTACAGTGGAGAAAAACGTTATTCTTTCCCAATAAACGCGATAACCGACGCAAACAGTTTGGAGCAAGATCAGACGCCGTGTTATCCGGCGTCTGATCAGGGTCCAAATTGTTTGCAACTCAGATTAAAAAAGATGTAGGAGTTATCTAAAAGTTGTCATTGTCTCCTTATGCGAGATGCGTTTGCGTTTCTTTTGCGTTTACACGGAACCAAATAAAGTGTTCTCTACTGTGGCAGCTAAAAACAAGGTGAGGAAAATTTGTATTAATTGCATCAAAAATAAAACACAGTCGCCGCTAATGCGGCCAATTAAATAAAATCTGATTGTACGATATACATGTACATGTAACACCGTTAAACAAGGTGAAAGTAAAAGAGAAAGCGTCTAGATTAGCTTTCTGTTTCCTTTGGCCTTGCTCTTGGCAGCCATGCACCTTAACTCTTTTTTAACTGTTTCACTCTCAATAACGCAAAAGGAGCATTTGCATACAGTTTGAATCCTGATCAGATGCCGCGTAACGCGGCGTCTGATCAGGATCCAAACTGTGTGTCACTAATAACGAAATGTTGTCAGTCATACTGCCTTAAAACTAGCTTTGAGACGATATTGCAGACAACAATATTGAAGCAGACGACAACATGGCGGTAAAGGGGTAAACAACTTCTGAAAAGGGTTAAGATCCTAATAAAAAGTTTTATTTAATGGTTGCAACGGATACGTGTAGGTGTTAATGTACAACCTCTATATTTTGGGATGGCATACTATCGGGGATCGACTGTACAGTGGAGAAAACGTTATTCTTTCCCGTTTAAACGATAACGAAACGCAAACGCAAATCACTTAAACGTAAGAAATGACAACTTGTTGACAATTCTAACTATCTATTTTAATCTGAGTGGCAAACAGTTTGGAGCCTGATCAGACGCCGAGTTACCCGGCGTCTGATCTGGCTCCTAACTGTTTGTAGTGGAAATAAACGTTTTAGCGTAAACGCGTGTATTGGGAAAGAATAACACATTCTCCACTGGTGTTCAACCCATTACTGCCTGAATATTGCAATGAACTGTCCCTGAGTACTGCCTGGAAGATTGCATTATAGCTATACGAGGGCTATCCAAAGATAGTATATACAGTGGAGAATCTGTTATTCTTTCCCAATAAACGCGTTTACGCTAAATCTATTATTTCCATTGCAAACAGTTTGAGCCAGATCAGGCTCCAAACTGTTTGCCACCACGATAAACATGAATTATCAGAATTGTCAAAAAGTTGTACTTTTCTACGTTTTAGTGTTTTGCGTTTGCGTACGTTTGCGTTTAAACGGGAAAGAATAACAGATTCTCTACTGTAGCATTTTGTCATATAGCAGAACATTTCAATTGTGTACTACATGTCACAGATAGTATTTAGACAATGAAGAGACGCCACGTGACGCGTCGTATAACCAGGGCCTACACTATTTGTTAATGGCTAATTTAGAATAAAAAAGGTTTTCACTACTTCTATGCATTTACCTGTAGTGCATTAACAAGTAATTTTGATCCTGAGCGGATGCCGGGTAACTCGGCGTCTGGCCAGGTAATTATCTATTTGAAAATTAATTGTTTTTCGTCAAATAAACTAAGATATGTTAAACTGACAAATAATAAAGACAGGCGACAATATTTAAAGCAGACGAGAATCTAGCAGTGAAGGGGTTTAGCAGCAATTATCCTACGCGATTGTTTATTATCTTTATTATATGTGGTCGGAAAAAGACAAGCAAGGGGATATGAATACGCATGCGCAAAGTGTCAACAAAATCGTAAGGCTAAATAAATATAGACGTTCCTATGCTATCGAGCTCACTCTCCCACCGCAGATCAAGTACAGCACAGAACTTCGCAATGATGGCAAAATTGTGGCTGTGTGTATTTGTCTCCCTCATTTGCGCATTCAGGCGAGTGTGTGTCTCTAGTATTGCAGTGAACTGCACAAACACTAGGCATCCTAGTGCCGTCAGCTCGCGGAGGTTCGAGCGCTGCGTGGGACGCATGCAGGGAATGTTAAGCATTTTGTGTGACACAAGTTCTTCAGGTATTTTTGTATTGCTACATTGGAGAGGACATTATTGTTTCCCGTTGAAACGCACAAGAATTGCAAAAGCATTGCAATACAATGTAGACAATTACAACTGTTTTACAATTCTGTATTTTCATTTTAATCTGAATGGCAAAAGGTTTGAAGTATGATCCGACGCCAGGTTACCCGGCATCAGATCAGGCACCAAACAGATTGCAGTGGAAATTAATGTTTTGGTAGATTTACAGTTGAGAATGTGTTATTCTTTCCCAATAAATGCGTTTACGCTAAAACGTTTATTTCCACTACAAACAGTTAGGAGCCAGATCAGACGCCGGGTAACCCGGCATCTGATCAGGCTCCAAACTGTTTGCCACTCAGATTAAAATAGATAGTTAGAATTGTCAACAAGTTGTCATTTCTTACGTTTAAGTGATTTGCGTTTCGTTATCGTTTAAACGGGAAAGAATAACGTTTTCTCCACTGTAAACGAGTTTATTCGGGAAATAAAGTTGTCTCCACTGTGTGTATGTGTGTACATGTATATGTCTGACTGTCTGTCTGTCTATCCGTCTGTCTAATAATCTGTTCGTTTCAGACATCATCAAAAATAATTATCATCATTTCACCATAATCATCGCCATCAAACAGTGTACCTATGAAGAATACTCTTGTCCAATGTAAACGGTGATTATCCTGAAAAGAGAGGAATACTCTGATCGGAAGCTACAATATTCGTTATTTTGTAATGAATTGCAGAAAAACAACTTAAATATAGATTGTCAGAACTGGACTAGACTTAATTAGAATATGGAATATTATATTACAGTGGAGAATGTGTTATTCTTTCCCAATAAACGCGTTTACGCTAAAACTATTATTTAAAGAGCATTACAGTGGATTTATCGTGGTGGCAAACAGTTTGGAGCCTGATCAGACGCCGGGTTATCCACCAAGATAAACATGAATTATCAAAATTGTCCAAAAGTTGTTCTTTTCTAAGTTTTATTGCTTTGCGTTTGCGTACGTTTGCGTTTAAACGGGAAAGAATAACAGATTCGCCACTGTATGTATGGATTAGAGGGTTAATGCAAATACTAGTGTCATGAACATATCAGTTACAGTGTTGAAGACCATAAGCATGTTTAGTAACCAAATTGGAGCCCATCGATGGCCTCCGATCGTAACAATTTATATAAAAACGACCTGTTTGCATGATATCGTAGGCCAGCTACACAAACATTCGAGGGTCGATTGCCAAGGCTAATAAGAATTCCAAAATGACGTTCAAATGAGTAAACGAGCCACAGCGAACTGTACCGAGATCATTGCTCTTCACGAACTAACATTTTCCGATACTTAATGTATCAAGCAAAGCAGCTTAAAAATATATAATTATTTTAAAAAGAATTGCGGTAAAATTGATGCATTTCAATTGATTAGTACACTTTAGTGTCTGTTATACCGATTTATAATTTGTCCGTACCCTTGAAAGTAAAGGAACACGGGGGCGCAATGAATTATTATTGGAGAGTATTGAAGAACGTTATATGTTGTACTACATGTATAAGGGTTGACAGCATGCCAAAAGACGTTGGACTGCGATACAATTACCTGAATACGCTACAGGGACCCGTCTTACGAAACGCCATATGACAAATAATGGTTGGATGTTAAAACTTTAAAATACATCTAACACTCCATCTAATCATGTCGTTTGACATCTGTTTGGAACTGTCTTTTCAAGACAATTCCAAAGAGGTGTCACAAGATAAGATAAGATGGAGAAATAAATCATATTTGAGAATTTTAGAATATGACTAACGACAGTATTAGTCGTGAGACGAGTCCTAATTCTTTCCAAGTAGACGCGTATGTACGAAGCAATTATGCCTGTTATAAAGAATATGGCTTCAAACTCTTTGCCAACCATTTTTTAACCATTTCATTGCCAAGTTTTATCTTCTGCTTCAACCCTCTTAACGCCAAATTATCGTCTGCTTTGGTAGTGTGGTGTGAACTATTGTTAAAGTCAGCTTTAGGGGTGTTTTGACTAATGAAGTGTCGATATGAGTGTCAAACAGTTTGAATCCTGACCAGTCTCCACGTTACGAGGCGTCTGATCAGGATACTAACTGTTTGAAAAGTCGCCTTTTGGTGCCGTTGTCAGTGAGTTGATAAATCATCAACCATTTCTTTTTCAAATACCAATTTTCTATATTTCATTTAATACCATTTTCTTTAAACTTCAACATGCTGAGCTTGACTTAGATATCATAAAAAACAGTTTTGATCCAGATCAGACGCCGTGTAACGCGGAGTCTAATCTGAATCCAAATTGTTTGGCACACATTTTCAGTAATATTGAAGTTTTAAAAACTTAACAATGATAATGATGTCTTTTTTCCGCGGACAACAATTGAGAATGTCATTTTAAAGCGGGGATGAGTATATATCGATTTGCACTTCATGTATACAGAAATAACTTTTGTTTTACAAAATGAGCATAAAAAATGAATTTCATCCTACAAAACCAATCCTATGGTCACCTGCAGGTCCGTACAATTATTTTCCATCAAACTAAATACATTTTAAGCCGGAGGTTAAAGGTACATTGGAGTGATAATTGTAATTATCAACAATTCTAGAGAAATGGTCGTAAGTCAGTTTCTAAAATTAACAATAATTATTCATTTCTCCATCTATTCCTGGCTTGTGATATCTCTTTGGAATCGTATTGAATCGTCATCTCCACAGAAATGTAACAATACAGGATTAGTTGGAGAAATCAGGTCTTGGATGTATTATTAGGTTTTGACTTACGACCATTTTTTGTCGTACGACGTTCCATAAAACGGGTCCCAGGGTATTAGTATCATCAGTGTAAGCACCCATTTCAGTTCAATTCAATATTTGTTTTCTCAGTTTACTGACACAAATATCCACGAGAATATTGCCTCACAGACATTTAATATCTTTATTTCTGTCTCACCATGGTTCAGATTACATACATATGCATTAACCCTTTCCCCCATACAAGCGCCTTATAGCGCATTCACTTTATTCCTTCGCTGCAGGAAATAGTTCCATTTTATACAGTCATGAATATGTATCATTAGGAATAGTTTCTTTATTCTAGCAGGTGGTCTCTTAAAGCAGGCTGAAAGTAAAGCAGAATGCGCCTTAAGGCGCATTCTGCTTTCCTTTCAACCTGCTTTAAGTAGTCACCTATGTTCAAAACTAGAAACCGACTATGGGGTACCGGTAAAGGGTGAAGTATAATCACACAGTTCAAATAATAATTATAAGAGATTATTAAGTAATTATCAAAACAAACTATTTTCTATAACTCATATTTAAAGTATCAGTAAATCAAAGTAAACATAAATTTACAACTATGTAAACTGCTTATATCAAAACTAAAACCTGTCATATAGTTTATAATTAAAGTTTGATATTCAAAAAATACATAAACATGCCTGATGAAGTAATTCTTATAAGATATCCATTCTTACCTTTGGTCAGATCAACAATAATTCGATAAGTACACTTTACATGGTCGAAATAATATTGAGTTGTAGATTAAAACAAAATATTTTATGTACATGTATATATAATATGTTACAGTCAATCTGTGTAATCAGTCTTTTCATGAAATGGCTGAAAATTTTAGTAATTTCGTGAAATGACTGTTTCACCTAGTTATTTCAGGAAAAGACTTAATCGACTTTAGTTTTTTTGTATTAAAGTGTTATTATGACAGTATTTTAATAATTACAAACTGCACTGTTGAAATAGTGCATGCATATCATATGTAAAACAAATCAAGTCTCATAAATCATTACAAATATGTGCACTGTTTCTCAAACAATTGTTCGTTATTTAGTATTCAACAAAAAATATGCATACATAATGATGTGAATGAAAACTTGCTGTTGAAATAATTAACCCCGTCATTGCCTTACCCCGAATACACTAGTAATTTGACAACAGTTTGTATCCTGATCAGACGCCACAAAAAGCGGCGTCTGATCAGGATACAAACTGTTTTACACTCATTTCAATATTTCATAAGTCAAAATAACTAAATATTTACTTTGAGAAATAAACGCAGACGACAATTATTTCAAGTTGATGACGTCATGACAGTGAAGTGTCAAAGTTATGTCACACAATGTCTGGATCCTGTAGAAGGTATCTAGTCAATATGTGTGAAAGTAGTCTGTCAATTTTAGTAAGTTTAAGAAATGACCGAAAAGTTCAGGCATTTCGTGAAATGACTAAGTGAAACAGTCACATCACGAACTGACTAAACAATTCGCATACACTCATACCCACATACGCGTTTGATGATTGCATGACCTTGTCAAATGTGTAAATGCATTTGTTTATGCACGTTTTACATTTTATACAAAACGATCTGTATAACGTTTTGAAATATTGAAGCAGGACTTGGAAGTAAAATGTACCTTAGGCGCATTAAAAACAACAGCATCGTTGTGATGCGCAGAAGTTTAACGACTCAGGCCTTCGGTCTTCGTGGCCGAGTCCTGCCCATTACAACTCCCAATCGACGTCAAATAGCCGATTAACAACGGTAGAATATAGATTATTTCTTAAATAAACTATAAAACTATTGTCAGCAAGTCACGTTGAAACACGAGTGTCTTGCAAAAACTACAGTGGCGAACACATTATTCTGTCAGGTTTAAAAGAAATTTAAAAGACATACAATGAAATGAAAATGCTAAACTGACAGATGCGTGGGAACTTCTTTGAATTTCTTACACTTCCATTGTCAGGAAGTTTTCACCCCTTCACCGCCATATTGTTGTCTGATTCAATATTGTCAGCTGCAATATCGTTTCAAAGTAAGATTAAAGGCAGTATAACTGACGTAATTTTAAAACAAGTGGCAACCAGTTTTGATCCTGATCAGACGCCGCGTTTGCAAATGCGCTTTATGACGTCATTGAGAGTGAAAGGGTTAACTACATGTACTTTGAATGACCAGGGGCATGCACCCTGATAGACGCTGATAACGCAGCGTCTGAACGGGCTTCAAGCTGTTTGCAATTGGACACTATTGTTTGTGTAGGAAAGAATAACGTTTCTCTGTTGCACCTGTGCCAACACTATCAATGAGTGTTTCTTTTATTTGTCATTGTAAAGACCTAATGCAGTGTCTAAATTAATTCAGCTTCCTGTTTACGCTGGTTGTTTTGTGCCCGATCTGCAATATAGTATTGGAATAAAGGATGTAACTTTAGAGAACTGTTTACAATGTCTGGTATTTAAAGAACGTTACAGTCAAACGCTTGCTAAGTGACACAACAAAATAAGATGAATTAGCAGTCTTCTATTTAGACCACTGATAAAAAACAGGGTAAATATAAAGCAGAAAGCTCCTGTGGGAGTTTTCTGCTTTACTTTGGTCCTGCATTGAGACATCATTTTATGCCTGAACGTTTTCAATGTTAATCCAAGAATTCCGCTACATAGGATTGACTGTATTTGACAACATGTCTGCATCAAACAGTATCCGATAGTTATTTGAAACTTGTTTTATTTGTATTGGAAACATTGTTGCAGTTGGTTTCATGAATTAACCGTCAACAAAATATGTTATTGTCTGCTGCAAAGCATGCCAGCTACAGTTCTCAGAGTAGTCTTGTATTTGCTTTCAGAAAATACCTTCTGATTGATTCATTTAAAAACAAACACATACTTGTTACATGTAACTATTTCTCACCTTAATGCAGTTAATATTGCCTAGGTCCGAGGGAACGTGTTTTGTTATCACATGCAGCGGCGGGTGGATGGTGTGTGCATGTTCGGCAGCGGTTGTAAACGGTTGCAATGACCAAAGGAGTATCGGTTGTATCTATAGGCTATCATCAAAGACTTTCCGAAAATCAATGGGTGTGTGTGTGTGTGTGTGTGTGTATGTGTGTGTGTTTGTTTGTTATGATATGGCTGTGTGTGTGTTCTGCTTTAGAGATTGGTGTATTGTTTGTGTTGCGTTTCCTGCTTGAGTCTTCTTTCGTATTTACTAAGAGCTAGGGTCTGTCTTACGAAACGTCCTACGACAAATATTGTCGTAAGTCTGGTTACAAACTTCTCCATTATTTTATTTTTTGTCCTTTTCGTACCACGTTAAGTGAGACGGGTCCCAGCTTTAAAGTACAAATATTCTGTTACAAAGATATAGTCACAAATAACTGTAACTTCATTCTTCAAAATTAATGTGAGTTGAATTTGATTAATTATGTTCACTCTCTTCTTTACATCAATCTCTATGTGTCTTTAAACATTAGATTTTTTAAACATAAAGTGGAGCATTTGCTATTTCCGAAACAAAACTCCATTGTCCATATTTAAAAAACAAAAGCATTCAAATCTTTTCATGACTTTGAACAATTTAATACATTTTCAAAGTCATGAAAGAGAGAAAAGGTCAATTGATTACCGCTGACTTGAAGAAAAAAACTAATTGATAGCGATCTAACGGTAGTCGGACCACTATTAATAAAACAGTCTAATAAACGTTTTTCCGCTCGATAATTCAGTTTTTAACATTATCTACGGTGCGAGCGATGAATAACACTTATTGTTTATTTATCGTTTAACTATGCATATTGTCTTACTAAAATGTGTATTCCCACGCGCTGTCAAAACTTGTAAACAAATATGTCGCCAAACGACATTTCTGTCGGCGATCGAGTGGCTATAGATGGGAAGGGACGGGCAATGTTTGCTCCATAGATTTATTCTAAATAAATCAGAATTAACGATGGAACTACTTTTTGCATGTTTATTTTATTTTGGCGGTATATTAAAGGGAGTAAATATGCCTAAGTATCGAAACGATAAAAATAACATGGCCAGTTTATGTTATAAATATAATCTAACATTCGTGTTAATAATTTATTGGGTTTATTGAACTCGTCTTTTGGGAAACGATAAAAAAATCGACACACCTCGTTTTTATCGTTTTCTAAAAGACGAGTTTTTATAAATCCATTACCTAATAAAAAGTCATTTAAGATCATATATACTTTTCAACAAGATTACTTCAAACTTCATAGAATAGTTCATTACAACAATAACTGGGTTACTTTCGAAAAACAGAGATTTTTATTTAATCGGACCGTGATTTTCAGAGTTATGGTCCCTTGTTGACGAGCCTTCAATTGCCAGTTTCGTTCCCTCAGTTTTCAACGCACTTACTACACACTTCACAGAAATGGTCATTGCCACAACAGCTCGGACGGGTTCGATAACAACAGTTGTTTGTTAACCAATTCACCACCATAATGTCATCTGCTTTAAAACAATTGTTGTCTGCTTTTATCTATCAAATTTAATTTTAGGCAATTTGACTAATGTAGTATCGCGATTACTATCAATCAGTTTTAGCCTGAACAGACGCCACGTTGCGCGGCGATTGATCAGGATCCAAACTGTTTGTAAATAACCATCTTACTCGGAATAAGAACTGTCGATTTTGTATAACCGGCGTTACCACCCTGCGTTTATTTGCCATAACGGACGTACTGTTATTGTGTGTAATCAGTGGTTTGGTACTATTGTTCATAATGTAACTGGTAGGGTTTTGAAAGTGACAACTGTTGTATACTCATATTAAATACCGTGTGTACTCGGACTCTGTATTATGCCCAAGTGCATAGCATTGAACCAATTTACTAATTGGAATGTGCATATGTCCGCCCAGCTCATTATGACCTTAACCCATTTGCGCCCAGTGGATTATTCCATGTTTATATACTGGATTAGTCCATTTTTTATCAAAGGATGCCTTGTCAAAAAATTTATTTTCATTTTGTTTTATATTGAAATTCCTATCAGTAAACAGTGTCGACTCGGATCAGACGCCGCAAAATGCGGCGTCAGATCAGAGCCTTCACTATTTGCATATGTCCCATATATGGGATCATGGGCACAAATGGGTTAACATTTCACCTTAATTATAGAAAAGACTTGTTTTGAGCATACATGTATTTCTTTCACATCAGCCAGCTAGAAATGGAAAGTTTGGTATTTGAGTACATCATCTTAGGGTGACCGAGTGTGCGTGCAATTTCCAGGTCACGATGCTCTTGATCTTTACATTGACTTGAATCATATAAATATAAAGAAACTGGTTGCTCGGAGCAAATGACTTATACAACACCAGCTAGGTGTGCTTAATATAGTGTGTGGGTACAGCTTGGGATGGAGGAGTGTCACATACCGCTTTCAGGTCATTGTAGTCTTGGCTGTCGACCTCAATTATTGACAAATCTTTCTAGAGCATTATTCTTAGTTTTATTGTAACTTAAACATTATATAATGTTTCTCGTTAAATACATACTATATAAACACATACTACAACATGACAAGATATTGTTAGAATATAAACATGTTATTGAATCACATAAAACATATCTGTAATTTCACGATGTAACCTGTTTGAACGTGTATGTCACATTCATGAGTTTAAGCCCTCAAATGAATGTACTTTAGCAATATAATTTGGATAATATTCATGTACTTAATACAACACCTATACTACTTACACTACATCAGTCAGGGAATTATTTCAAATGCGTTGTTGGAGTATATTTATAAATCTGCAAAATACATTTCAGTGGCAATAAACACTTTAAGGGGGATATTCCAAACATCATTGTTTAAGCACAAACCTGTTCATCGGAAAATACTAACGGTTCTCCCACTGTAAACAAAATGCGACTACGAAACTGATGATAGGAATTACGAAACTAATTATTAGACTGAGAAAGTAATTATTATATCCCACACTCATAGAACCAATTCGATTAACGTATATTGTATTTATATCTCTATTTGTATTTTGAGAATGCTATTGGAGAATGCTTATAACTGTGGCAAAAGTTGGGGGTCAAGATAAGAGGAACTCCATTTCTTATTAATGTCTGATTCAGATGTAATATTTTTGAAAATTGTTTTCTACAAGAAATCTTAAGAAACGAATCAACTTCTGTTTATGTTTACAGGAGATTAACTTTGTCTAGCGACGTAAATTCTAGGGTGACAATTGGATGTCTGTGAACGTTACTTCATGTACAGTGGAGAAAACGTTATTCTTTCCCGTTTAAACGCAAACGTACGCAAACGCAAAACACTAAAATGTAGAAAATAACAACTTCTTGACAATTCTGACTATTGATATTTAGCTGAGTGGCAAACAGTTTGAAGCCTGATCAGGCGCCGGGTTACCCGGCGTCTGATCTGGCTCCAAACTGTTTGCAATGGGAAAAATAGTTTTAGCGTAAACGCGTTTATTGGGAAAGAATAACGTTTTCTCCACTGTAATTGACGAGATTAACACCTCCATAGCCAGGCTTTAAATGACTGTTTAGGTATCTTCGGAAAAAGATTTTACGAGTTTCGACTGAATGAAAATCAATACAGTGCTCCCTCTCTACAACGACATCCACTGGGAGACACATATTGTGTGTGTTGTTCGGAGGGAGTCGTTATAGGGAGAGTCAATAATACTTTGCTTACATTTGCAAACAGCTTGAATCCAGATCTGGATTGAAGCTGTTCGTCACTCGTCATTATATTTATTCTATCAAAATGCCCACTTAGAAAAACATACGACGACAGATATAGGAGACGTAAAAGCGATAGACATAATTGTCCTGTTTAGGGAACAGCGACAAGGGTCGTTGTAAGGAGATAGTAACTGTTGTTGTTATGAGGGTCGTTGTAGGGAGGGAGCACTGTATGTCAAGTAATTTGTGTCCTGATCAGACGTCGAGTTCCATGGTACCTGGTCAGGATCCAAATTGTTTACAATGACTGCAGCAGCGGGTACATACATGTACAGTGGAGAATCTGTTATTCTTTCCCGATAAACGCGTTTACGCGAAAACTATTTTTTCTTTTACAAACAGTTTAGAGCCAGATCAGACGCCGGGTAACCCGGCGTCTGATCAGGCTCCAAACTGTTCGCCACCAAGATAAACATGAACTATCAGAATTGTCCAAAAGTTGTTCTTTTCTACGTTTTAGTGCTTTGCGTTTGCGTACGTTTGCGTTAAAACGGGAAAGAATAACAGATTATCCACTGTATAAAGCAAGAAGTTGACTTTTAGTAGATTAAACCACGCAATTATACTACGCATTTACACCCAACTAGAAGAAATAGTATTTATATATAAAATAATTGTAGTAGTAACGGTAGTAGTAGTAGCAGTAGTTATTGCAGCAAGAGCAATGGAAGAACTAGTAAAAGTAGTACTAGTATTAGTAGCAGTAGAACTAATAGTAGTAGTGGCTGTGGTAGTACATGTAGTACATGTCGATACAGTAGCAGCAGTAATAGCATTAAAGAAGTGGTACAGTGGAGAAACTGTTATTCTTTCCCGTTTAAACGCAAACGTACGCAAACGCAAAACACTAGAACGTAGAAAGGAACAATTTTTGGACAATTCTGATATTTCATGTTTATCATGGTGGCAAACAGTTTGGAGCCTGATCTGACGCCGGGTTACCCGGCGTCTGATCTGGCTCCAAACTGTTTGCACTGGAAATAATAGTTTTAGCGTAAACGCGTTTATTGGGAAAGAATAACACATTATCCACGGTAGTACATGTCGATACAGTAGCAGCAGTAATATCATTAAAGAAGTGGTAGTAACTGTATATTTTTTAGCATTAGTAAGTGCAGACTTATGCGTGCAATAAGTGAAAACCTGCAGAAAAGAAGCTGCTGTTGTTGATGTAGATTAAACAGTAGATAGTTTGATCGGTATTAGTGAACTAAACATTGCGGAGGATATATATATATGTATACAAACATGTACACATTGGAGAAAATATTATGCTTTCCCAATAAACGCGTTTACGTTAAAATTACTATTTGCAGTGCAATCAATTTGGAGCTAGATCAGACGCCGGGTAACCGGCGTCTGATCAGACTCCAAATTGTTTTTCAAATAGCTTAATATCAATAGTCAGACTAGTTAAAAAGTTTTTATGCTCTCCATTTTACTGTGATGCATTTGCGTTTCGTTTGAGTTTCAACGGGAAAGAATAACGTTTTCTCCACTGTATGCAAAGGATTCATTGCATACCTTTACATGTCATAGATTACCATAACGATGTGTCAAACTTATGGTAAGCGAACATTTAGTGAGGAATCATTAAATAGTTAAAGACATGTGGTCGCTTAATCCAGAACAAATCTAATGCATCCAGCTATTAAAGGAACTTTCTTCATTATCTCTATTCTGAATTGAATTCTAAAGTCTTCAAATCTATCTTCTCATTGATAGTAGTTTAGTACAATTTACAATGTATGACTGAAAAATGCCACTATTTTTAAACAGTATGTTTGAAATGTGAATGTCTAAAGGTCACCATGTTCGCGTACTAAAAGGTCATTCTGCGTTGTTTTCCACGGCAAGTGTGCACTTAACGACCTGGGGCCCGTTTTACTAAACTACTTACGCAAAATTTTTGCGTAAGTCAAAATTTTAATTTTTAATTTTTTTTTATTATTATCACTTGCTACAAACAGCAAATAGCCAGATCAGAGGACGCGCTTTTAGCGCGTCCTCTGATCTGGCTGTTTGCTGTTTGCAAACGTTTATGATCGAAAAATAAGAGTAAAACGATTTTGACTTACGCAAAATTTTTGCGTAAGTAGTTTAGTAAAACGGGCCCCTGATTAATAGCATTTAACCCTTTCACTCTCAATGACGCTTTAACTTTTTCCTCCCTGAAACTTTAATAGACAAATCAAGTTTCCATTTTAGCCCAGTCCATTTCTGACTTTGCAGGGTTGTTTTTGTCAATGTTTGACATTGTGACAGACAGTGAAGACCCTGATCAGAGGGCTCCTTTCAGAGTCCTCTGGTCCGGGTTTTCACTGTTTGCATAGGACAAGTGAACTATTCACATGTACACTGTTTGAAAAGGACGCCTGAATTCGGGACTAGGGTTCAAAGGGTTAAAGCGCGTTTGTAATAAGTTTTGGTCCTGATCAAGACCAAAACTGTTTGATACGCTTCTCGATATTTATTAAGTCATACAACCTTAAATCTAACTTTGAACCATGTCTTGCAGACAACAATACTGAAACAGACGACAATGAAGCGGTGAAGGGGTAAAAACTCCCGCATAATTGGATCATGAAAATGTTAACACATACAACCCTAGCGACCAATCTACTAGCCATGCACAAATATTTTACCTGTGAAGAGTACACTTGTTGAATGCAACACTATATTCTGACAAGAGGACTCCTGCGGTAGCACTCTGGGTCCAAGGTTATAAAGCTTTCCAGTTGAGTGTAAAATCGTTCTCAAGCATTTGATTGGTCAGATTTGCGCCTAGGCTCAAATCTGACCAATCAAATGCTTGAGAACATACTCAGACTCAGCTCAAACGCTTTTTAACCTTGGACCAAGATATGTTTGAGTTTGCGTTATGTCATTTTGCAATTTAGTTTTTAATCAAGCAGTATTTGTCCAAATTTGACTAATAAACTTAGTTTTGAAACAAAAGTTTCCATTAAATGTTTCAGGGAAGAATAGGTTTTATTAATAATAAAACCCCCACTAAATTGTGTTAACTCATTGAGCCCTAGTGACGCATATATGCGTCTTTTACCAAATATGAACCTGTGAAGAGTATGCTTGTCCAATGCAATCAGTGAAGTCCCTGATCAGAGGGCTCCTGCAGGAGCCCTCTGATCTGGGACTTCACTGTTTGGCATATTGCAATTTATTACAAAAAACAACCATAAAAAGTCTAAAATGGACTAGCCTTTATTGCAAATTGGAATTTTCCATTGGAAGTTCCAGGGGATAATGAGTTAATACTTAAGTGTTAACGACAAGTGACTGCTTCTGTACAGCAAGGTGGCAATAGAACAGAAAGCTTCTTAAGAACAGAACAGAACTTCTTTTATTCATCTGGTACATAATCAGGTACCTCGTTAAATAAAACACAATCGTACAATATAAACATAAATACATGGTCAATGTGGAACACTATATAGGTCTATAGAAACATTCTATTTTACTGTAACCTTGCTTTAAACCGTCACTTGTCTTTTAAACAACCAATTTGCCATCGGTTGTGTGGTCGTAAAAGAGAAGTTTACTATAGAAAATAAATATACCATCATCGCGCACAATACAGTGCATGTATACATGTAATCCTACATCATTCAAATAGTTCGTAAGGTATAATAATCATATACAGTCGAAACTCGATACTATGAACTCGCTTAAATCGGTCTTTTCAGTAGTTTTTAAGTTTAATTTGATAAGTCGGTCTATTTTAAGTCGAACATACCCGTATTTCAAAGTTAAAACGTAGAATCGTAGAATCGAATTTTTACTGTACATCGTGATTATCAACATCATTATAATCAAAATCACAGATCATCATAATTTGCATCATCACTATCATCGTAATCAGCAACTTCGACATTCATCATTATTATCGTCGTCGAAACAAGTGTCAAACAGTTTTAATCCTGATCAGACGCCGCGTCGCGCGGTGTCTGTTCAGAATCAAAACTGTTTGCAAAGGCGTCTATTGGCGCCTTTGGCAGTGCAAGGGTTGAGTAGTGTCAAGTGAGTACATTTACAAAACAAGGAGCAAATTCGAAGCGGATGTTACATAGCTCGGAGATACAAATGTATAATGTATCTATTTATCTAACAATATAAATAGCAACATATCATGAAAACTTCTAAATTTAGATACAGAAGGTCAAAACAAAATACCGCCAACACTTTCATTGACAAACGACGTCAATTAACTACGGCCATCACAACAACGTTTGCAAGCAAGGTAACCACAATCAACACGTAACGGCCAAAGAAGGTTAACCATTTAACAGTTAGTGTTGTTATTCCTTTCTGTTTACAAACAAAACGCAGTAAAATCGAAAAATTGGCATTTGGACCACTCATTTTAACCACAGGGGACCGTAACAATAGAAGTCTGAACCCCAAAAGAAAATAAATTGTATTAACACTAGTTATATAGACAAGGGGTCGAACTTCCAATTTCCGAATTATATCCTTCTCCCAAGTTATGCCTCTATCGACATTGGATCAAACGGTATATCGGGTAACGCTATTTACCAATACGTAGTATAAAGTATAACCTTCGTAATTGCAAAGAGAAAACGGTTCTCAGATGCCATAAGGCAGAATCCCGAGAAACACCACAATTTTGACAGGTAGGCAACAACCTCATAACCGCCCTCTTACCCATTAATTCGGCTATTAGAATGCTTGCTAGTCGGAATCAGGGCTTCATGCAATAGCAGGTAAGGCAACCATGACACTTACTGTGATAACCGCGTTCGATTCACTTCATGTACACTGCTGGACAAATTAAATTGTCTCCAAACCATTTGTTCCACTTTGAGCAGCCATTTTACGTGACGTCATTTGAACGCTTTCTGTTATAGCGGGTAACCGGGTGTTACGAGGTTGTTATCTACCTGTCAAAATTGCGTTGTATTAAGGCACATTCTGCTTTACTTTCAACCTGTTTTAAGTGGTCACCTATCTTCCAATTTAGAAACAGGCTATGGGGTAATGGGTTAACCTAAACTGTTTGTTAATGCCAACGCGCTTGAAGCCAAGTACAAAGGAAATTAAATGCGTTTACGCTAAAATATAGTACAGTGCTCGCTCTCTACAACCACATCCATTGGGAGACACAGCGTGTGTGTTGTTTGGAGGGAGTCGATATAGAAAGGGAAAATTAAGACTTGCAATTATATTTACAAACATCTTGAATCCAGATCGGACGCCGCGCGTCAGGGTTCAAGCTGTTTGTTACTCGTCATTATATTTATTCTATCAAAATATCAACTGATATGTGTCTGTGAGAAAAAACAGCAGACGACAATTTTAAGCAGACACTATTGCAGCTGTAAAAGCGTTAGACAAAATTGTCCCGTTTAGGGAATTGCGACAATGCTCGTTGTAAGTAGGGAGTCGTTGTTGGGGGACCCTTGTAAAGAGGGAACACTGTATTTCCATTGTAAACAATTTAGAGCAAGAGCAGACGAAAGATTACCCGGCCTCTGATCAAGCTCCAAACCGTCACATTTTTCAAAATGTTGTCTTTTTCCCCATCTTATTACATTGCTTTTGCGTTTCGGTCGCGTTTGTTTGGGAAAAATAACATCTTCTCCTCTGTAACAACTCATTTGAAAATACAGCCATGAATATGCTGGTGGTGAAATTGTTTGTACTATTATTCATGGAAAAGTGGCCAAACAAGATGTTTACATTTTCCTTGAATTCAAAATTGATCTAAATTGAGTAGAATTAGTGGCCAAAATGTGTCCTGTGATTCACGTCATTGTGCCTTAATGTGGTAAAATTTCGTCTTGTTGTTGTCGGAATTTTTCTCTTACTACATGTATAACATGTGCGGACCCAGTAATTGACTTTAATGTTGCGAGGTGGTTATATATTACATTTGTAACTGGATGCAGGGTTCGACATAACCTTTAATACGTTCCCCCACAAAAGCGTAGGTAGACATCCCTACGTACCTCTTCAATACATACCTCAAGTTATTATTCTTTGATGGTGCATAAATACATGTACAGATAGAAAAGGTAAAAATTACATAAAAGGATAGCAAAACCGTTTCTTGAAGAGCTTTCAAGTGAATTTAAACTGAAACTTGCCTCAAACATATTAACTATACATTGCTGGTTATTTACAGTTTACTAAAAATGGGGAAAACCATAACGACCCCAGTTCTTCATATCTGATAACGAAACCTTTGTCAAGATTTTAAAGTGTATAAGGTGGGGGTGTTCCAGGTCCTCGGTCCCACCTGTGGATCCGTGCATGCATCATGTTTACAAACAGACACTACCATATCTACAGACACATAGTTCAACACCCTGCAGTATCCGAGTTGACCGTATTTAGGGTGACATGCAGTCAACATACAGTGGAGAAAACGTTGTTCTTTCCCAAAACGCGTTTATGCTAAAACTATAATTTCAATTGCAAACAGTTTGGAGCCAGATCAGACGCCGGGTAACCCGGCGTCTGATCAGACTCCAAACTGTTTGCCACTATGATTAAGATAAATACGGTAGTCAAAATTGTCGAAAAGTTATCACTCTCTACGTTTTATGAATATGCGTTTGCGTTTCATTTTCGTGTAAACGGGAAAGAATAACGTTTTCTCTACTGTACTTTGAAAGAGAGACAAACTTAAAAATATAGAAGGATGGGAAACGCGATGCAGAGTGGAAAAGTGAGAAACAGAGAGACACATACATACATACATACATATACAGGGACAGAGAGGCAAAGAGAGACAGACATATATACAGACAGACATACAGATATAGAGACATACAGAAAGAGAAAGACAGAGAGACATACACTAAGAGAGGGAAAGAGAGGGGCAGAGAGATAGATGCATTGATAGGTGTGATAGACTTGTCTGAATAAGAACGAAACACAGAAGAAAAGAGAAGGAAGCAATACGATAGAACGGAGGAAGAAAGAGATACATGTAGTATGTGACAAAGCTATAGAAAAATAGAGATACCTCGAACTCGGTTAAATCGAGCATACCCGTATTTCAATGTTAAAACGTGGCTTAGCCACGTTTTAACTTTGAAATATAGGTATTGTCGACCTAACCAAGCATGTTACAATGCAGTTCATGTGTCGAACTATCGGATAGTTCGAGTTAAGCGAGTTTGAGATATCGAAGCTTGACTGTATATGTTTTGGTGTTTTCGTTTGAGCAGGGAAACATATGAATGAACTTTCTCGTATTTCGAAAAAAATCCGCTTGCGGTTACATGTACGATGACATATATCAGTAACCCACTCATGCATGTATATATGTGTAAATAGTTTGGTGAAAACAGTTTGCATCCTGATCAGACGCCGTGTAACGCGGCATCTGATAATGGTCCAAACTATTTGAAACTCTTATCGATAGTTCTTAAGCCATACAACCTTAAATCTAACTTTGAAACGTTCTTGCAGACAATAATAAAACAGACGACAATGAAGCAACTAAGGGGTAAACTACTCAGTATTAATTTGGCGCCTAAAAGGGTTAACGCGATTAGTGGTTAACTTACTCTTTACCGGATTGATCAAACGGACTTGTCCAATTTTTGAAAATTGACTTTAAATAGTGTTGTTTTTAAGGACTGTTGTTTGATAATATTTAAGAACGCAATTTAATTGAACGGTGTTATTCAGTGCAGCATAAATACAGTGGAGAAAACGTCTTTCTTTCCCAATAAAGGCGTTTACGCTGAAACTATTATTTCCTATGCAAACAGTTTGGAGCCAGATCAGACGCCGGGTAACCCGTCGTCTGATCAGGCTCCTATCTGTTTGCCACTCAGATGAAATGAATAGTTAAAATTATCAAAATGTTGTCATTTCCTTCATTTTAGTTTGTTGCGTTTGCGTTTCGTTTCGTTTAAACGGGAAAGAATAACGTTTTCTCCACTGTAAGAGGTGGAAAATGCGTATCTGTGGGGTAAAACGTTAAATTGACAAATACAATTACAGTTATAGTTATCAGAATCTACATACAGTGGAGAATCTGTTATTCTTTCCCAATAAAAGCGTTTACGCTAAAACTATTATTCGCAGTGCAAACAGTTTGGAGCCAGATCAGACGCCGGGTTACCCGGCGTCTGATCAGGCTCCAAACTGTTTGCCACCAAGATAAACAAGAATTATCAGAATTGTCAAAAAGTTGTACTTTTCTACGTTTTAGTGCTTTGCGTTTGCGTACGTTTGCGTTTAAACGGGAAAGAATAACAGATTCTCCACTGTATAACTATAACTAAAAGAAGCCTTTTCAGATCAACAAGCGGCTGCTGACAGCAGAAGACATGCAAACTCATTAAACTGTAAATAGAAACAGTTTGGAAAACTTTCGGGTTAACACTTAGTTTGCTGTAATCATCTTCACAATAGTCCTGTTCTGTACGTGGTGTACGTACAGTAGAGTAAACGTTATTCTTTCCCGATTAAACGCAAACGAAACACAAACGCATCGCAGTAAAATGGGGAAAATTACAATTTTTTGACAGTTCTAAAAGTTGATTTTAAGCTTGACGGCAAACTTTATGCAATGGAAATAATAGTTTGAGCGTCAACGCGTTTATTGGGAAAGAATAACATTTTCTCCACTGTACATGGTGTACTTAAGAAAGTTATTTGTCAAAACCTCGGAAAGTGCAAACTGCGTGGGTGTCAAATCTGACAGTACGTCAGTGTCACTATATGATTTGTTGACTCGGCTAATAATGTGTGGAGGTCGCTGAATAACAGTGGACAATACGTTATTCTTTCCCGTTTAAACACAAACGAAACACAAACGCATTGCATTTAAATGTTAAAAATTACACTTTTTGACAATTCTGCCCATCCATTCTAATCTGAGTGGCAAACAATTTTGAGTCTGATCAGATGCCGGGTTTCCAAATTGATATAGTTTTAGCGTAAAAGCGTTTATGGGGGAACGAATAACGTTTTTCTCTACTGTACGAACACTCGGAAGTTAAATTAGGGACCTACTAAAACACAATGAAAGAAAAATAGAAATTTCCGTGACGCACTTTTCTGCTTTCACTTTCAGCACGGCTTATATCTTTAAAATGTCGCCTGCATTTAGAACAGCAAAACCAAGTTCTATTGAGCAATTTTTTTTATCGGAGATATAATTTGGTAACAGTTGTTAAGACGCAAGTCTTTCCAAATAAACGCGTTAATGATAAAACTATTATTTCCATTGCAAACAGTTTGGAGCCAGATCAGACTCCAAACTTATTGCCACTTAGCAAAATCAAGCATAATGCGGCGTCTGATCAGATTCTACACTGTTTGCCTATATGAATTTCAAATATAAAAGAAAACGAAACTTTAGACCAGGTACTTTGTACATGTACATGTACATGTACACCATAAATAGACAAATAAAAAAATAAGCAAGGAAGAAATTGGTTAATATGACGCAGTTTACCTAAACATCGATATGTCGAACCAACTTAACTCAAATGTACCCGTATTTCTTGGCCTACAGTGGAGAGAACGTTATTCTTTCCCGTTTAAACGCAAACGAAACGCAAACGCAAATCGCTAAAATGTAGAATATTACCATTTTTTGATACTTCTGATCATTATTTTTTAATCTGAGTGGCAAAAGGTTTTAAGCCTGACCAGACGCCGGGTAACCCGGCGTCTGATCTGGCTTCAAACTGTTTGTAATGTAAATAATAGTTTTAGCGTAAAAACACGTTTATTTGTAAAGAATAACGTTTTTCTCCACTGTAGCCAGACATTAACATTTATTTAGCGATTACTACATGTATATAGTTATCGAACTTCGATTCACGGTATTTCGATTATTTTTTTCAGGTGATGGTTCCCGTATTCTACGACGGCTGTCTCCGAGCCAATCCAACGACTTGTTTTGCGAGTGCTGCCGGGCCCAATGCTCATTTTCAACTCTGATGGGCTTCTGTCAAGGAACATGAACGTAAAGAAATACGTTCGTTACTGGGACATTAAATGTTGTCATGGTGATCAAGTCGTCTACATGTACACTTTGAAGTTTTGTCCAACGTCTCAGTTTGATAAAAAATAACGCATAATACAAAGTTTACACACAAGTTTTGTTTTCGCAAATGTGAATAAATTGAACACCATTAGCACGTTCAGCTAAGGAAAACGTGTGCAACCGTTTGTAAACGAAAGCTACAAGGATTGACCCGAAACGTCTATCAGCCGAAAACGTTTGCAACTTTTCACTACATTGTACCAGTTCCGTGTTAAGTGAGGAGAAAACGTAAGCTGAAATTCTCAGTGTTACAGATAAGTGTTGAACAAAATAACTGGCTTATTTACAGTGTTCAAAAGAGATGGATGCTTTATCATCAGTCGAACGTGTTGAACATAAGGCAGAAAAATCCTTCAAGATCTGTCTGTGTTATTGAAAGCCTGAAGCATCCGCCTGTTACTGTGGAGAAGACGTTATTCTTTCCCGTTTAAACGCAAATACATTGCACTTAAATGCATAAAATTCCAACAGTATTGTTTGAAATTTCTCAAGATTTGATTTAATCTGAGTGGCAATTAGTTTGGAGCCTGATCAGACGCCGGGTTAACCGGCGTCTGATCTGGCTCCAAACTAATTGCACTGGAAATAATAGTTTTAGCGTAAACGCGTTTATAAGGAAAGATTAACGTCTTCTCCACTGCAAAATGCATTCAAGGGTTCTAAGGACTCTTCAACGTCCGTTTGTATGGAATATTGTCAACTATTCCTTTCAATGTCATTTTTTTCATGAGTTTTTTTACCGCTTTTCTGTCATATTGTTGAGTGCTTCAATATTGCTAACTGCAATGTCATTTCAAAGTTAAATTTAAGACAAAATGACTGACAAAACAACGAAATAGATAGATAGATAGATATATTTATTTCGGTAAAAAGTGTACATAACATGGCAAGGCATAATTAAAGCAAAACATATAAGAGCCATGTAATGCGCACTAGAAACCAAGGATAACACAATAAATGGAAAACTATTTTCCTTATTTCCATTGTGGTCCTTGATTCTAGTGGCAAGACACAGAGAGTCACGGTAAATTATTATAAGTAAATATCACAGATAGTATCTTAAATTAAAAGTATCACACAGTGTCAAACAGTTTGGATCTAAATCAGACGCAGCGTTACGCGGAGTCTGATCATGAACCAAACTGCTTGCAAACGTGCCTATTGGCGTCATTGACAGGGAAATAGTTACTTAAGAAATGGACTGATTTTTGGGCCTTTAGAAATTTCAGAAAATGAACTGAATATTTTCAGCGATTTATTGTAAATTTGCAAATCATTTTCTGTCGTTTATTTCGCTTAAACGCCGAAATAATAATTCATTTCTTATATTTACATTATGTTTGCAGTAATTTCTAATATTAAATGAACATTTTATTAGTGTAAATGTATGTGTAATCCATATTAGAGGTTGTTAACACGAATATTGGTCTACACAAGTTTCGCTGCGATTGATATAATACAGTGGAGAAAACGTTATTAGTTCCCAATAAACGCGTTTACGCTAAAACTATGATTTCTACTGCAAAAAGTTTGGAGCCAGATCAGACGCCGGTGCCGGCGTCTGATCAGGCTCCAAACTATTTGCCATTCAGACAAAATTAGATAGTGAAAAATGTCGAAAAGTTGTTATTTTCTACAATTTAGTGTTTTGCGTTTGCGTTTCGTTTGCGTTTAAACGGGAAAGAATAACGTTTTCTCCACTGTACCACAAACAGCACATATGAAGCCACAATTGAGCACATTATTCTAATGATGTTTTGGAGAAAATCACACTTCAATAGGCGTTTGATTCTTTGGTTTGTGTCCATGAAAACGCCTAGGGCTCACTTCAAGAAAAACAAGATATAGAGCTGTAATTAACCCCTTCTCTGCCATGACGTCATCAGCTTTTAACAATTGCTGTCTGCTTTTAATTATTAGGTAGTTTGTCTCAAGAAAAATAGAAACGATTGAACTAGCTTGGATCAATACAGTTTCTGCAGCGTCTGATAATGATCCAAACTATTTGTACAGTGGAGAATCTGTTATTCTTTCCCGTTTAAACGCAAACGTAACGCAAACGCAAAGTATTAAAACGTAGAAAAGTACAAGTTTTGGACAATTATGATAATTCATGTCTATATTGGTGGCAAACAGTTTGGAGCCAGATCAGACGCCGGGTTACCCGGCGTCTGATCTGGCTCCAAACTGTTTGTAATAGAACAAATATTATTAGCGTAAACGCGTTTATTGGGAAAGAATAACATTTTCTCCACTGTAAGTAACCATTGTACTCAGGTTGAGAGAGACATTGGTGAAGGAGTTCAATGTACTCAACCAGAAGAAAATAATGGTCCTTTCTTTCTTCAACATCGATGGAGATAGAGAGGAGCGTCGTAAAGAAAACATAGTTATGTAACCAAATTATCTTAACCCTTTACCTCATAACTTTTTATTGTATTGAAGATAGGTGACCACTTAAAGCAGGTTGAAAGTAAAGCAGAAGGCGCCTTAAGGCGCCTTCTGCTTTACTTTCAGCCTGCTTTAAGCTGCCATCTTCTAGAATATAAAAAAATATTTCTTATACATGTAACACATATTTATGACTGTATAAATTGGAACTATTTTCTTCAGTGGGGGAATAAATTAAATGCGCTAAAAGGCGCTTCTATTTGGGGAAAGGGTTAACTCTTAGATATATGGTTAAATACGGATGTTACGTCTCTATAAAAGTTATGCCATTTTGGACGGAGCTTCGAATTCTAGTCTCACTCTTTTATGGATCAAATTAAATATCCCCGAGTGACCCAATTGCGTCCCCCCAAAGCGTTGCCGCTGAATTGGACTAAAAATAACAGAGAGGACAAATAATTTAACCTATTATCATATATCAGCATTCATTCTGCATCATTTTATGCTAAATTCCACCAGTATTACGGGAAAATAACTTTAAGTTTTAATCAACTGTGTGTCTAAAGGCTTCAGTCATTTGGATTGTACCTAGTTTCACCCTCTACAATATGACGTTATACAGCGCGTGCCAAGACAACAATTAAGGTCAAGCTTGCAGTATAATTCACATTTGGTTAAAACGTCTTTGAAAAAATATAAACTATTAAATTAATATTTGATTAGTGTGCAAGTTAACATTTAACTGTTGCTATGTAATATTTATCTTGGCAATGAGGACACGCTAATGTGTCCCCCTCCCCCTTCTGATTGCATTCACTGGTTTTCAATAATTAAGATAATTATGTGCTCTCTTCCAGACAGCCTATTCCTCAAATACTATAATGTGAATTGAAAATATGGACAGCTTTTCTAATTGACATATAATTGTAAATACACTATTTGTATGCACTTGTAAGTGCATCGTATGAGTAAGCCTTTTAATTCAGGGGGACTTCGTCTTTTGGGGCGAGGCTCAATATAGACAAAAGGTAAGGTTTTTGCCTAAGAACCGAGTGGAAGGAAACCTTAAGTCTTTCTTACAGTGGAGAATCTGTTATTCTTTCCCGTTTGAACGCAAACGTACGCAAACGCATAGCACTAAAACGTAGAAAAGTACAACTTTTTGACAATTCTGATAATTCTTGTTTATCTTGGTGGCAAACAGTTTGGAGCCTGATCAGACACCGGGTTACCCGGCGTCTGATCTGGCTCT
The DNA here is from genome assembly GCA_922989275.2 of Gari tellinella. Classification (NCBI taxonomy): domain Eukaryota; kingdom Metazoa; phylum Mollusca; class Bivalvia; order Cardiida; family Psammobiidae; genus Gari; species Gari tellinella. Next base: position 56,708,810 of record OV277860.1, read on the forward strand.
AAACTGTGTGCACTGCAAATAATAGTTTTAGCGTAAACGCGTTTATTGGGAAAGAATAACAGATTCTCCACTGTACTTAGGCCGTTCTAACTTTGCTTTGACTTTTATGTAATTTTCATTAACGGAAGATAAATATGGAAGCCGAACAGGCAGAATATTTTTTTCCCTTTACATTTGCTTCTTAGGAGATGAGTTTCTATGAAATGTATTTGAACTTAAGTAAAAAAGGGGAGAAAACTGTGACTTAGTGTAAAATATCTCATATTTTACTGTTTTTGCCACTTTTTTCATGGAAGATTTGTCTTCGTAGTAGTTTACGATATAGTAGAAACACTCCCACGGTCAGTCATGCGCACCGATCAAATCTCATGAGACTATAGAGAAACAATAAAGATGGCGGAAGTAGGTCAGGGGCGAAATTAGGGCACTCGACGAGAGGCGACATCCTGAACGTAATGCAAACACTACCAGGACCAATGCCGCACTTTGTTGCAAACTACAATAACTTATATCTAAAGGTTAGCCATTCAGATTAAAGACGTAATATACAGACAAAACTCGATACTCCGAACTCGCGTATGTGCAAGCAAACCCATATTTCAAAGTTAAAACGTGGCTTAGCCACGTTAAAACTTGGAAATATTGATATGTTCGACTTACTCGAATTTGAATAATCAAAATTCATCTATGAAATACTTGTAGAATCGTTTAAAGCGAGTAAGAAGTATCGAGTTTCGACTGTACTCCACTGTCAAGGTCAAGGTTATAAGATCAGCCAATCGCAGTCCATGTGTATATTACCGCAGGTCCAAAGTTCTAATTGTGGGATATAAAACATTGAATAACGTGAAATCTGATCAGGTTCCAGACTGTTTGTAATTGATATAATTGTTTTAAAACAAACATATGAGCTGTGCTAGGACAGAACCTGACTTATTGCATTGCAAACAGTGTAGATCAAGGCTAGCCGCCTCGTCAAAGACGAGGTGATTGCCCTTGAGCTATACTGTTGGACACCTACATGCATCTAAAACATTTTATGGGGCCTGTTTCATAAAACTCCGTACGATTAAAAAGTCGTAGGTCAAAACTTTAAAATACATTTAATTTCTGATTTCTATATCTAATCCTGTCATGTCAAGACAAATCCAAAGAGATGTTACAAGACAGTATTAGATGGAGGAATAAATAATAATTGATACTTTTATAATTTGACTTACGACGGCATTTGTTGTACGAAGCATTATGAAACGGGCCCCAGTATTATAGACGATATTAGGCACTGTGGACCACACTCAGCTACAGGGAATGGGATTACCAATGTGATTGGTCTGCAAAATGGTGCAATGGTTCTAGCTTGGCTCTATTTATTTGGAAAGGAAAATGGCGTACCCAATGAACAAGTTATAAACTATTTGTTGTTTGTTTCCAAATGGCACAAAAGTTGACTGACAGTGTTTAAATAATGATGTCAACGAATACCAAATTCACAATTCGGATATCCGTATGAGTATCCGGATAGCTGGATATTCGCATTGAGTCGAACCCACGGCAATTTGTTAAGAGTGCAAACATTGATGGTTTTTCAAAAGCAACAAATATTTTCCGTTGGAAAAATCTTGCCCAGTCAAGGTTACTGTTTTGTTCGTGACGAAGTTTCATTTTTTCATTGAATTTACGTTCCATTGACACGCATGTTGTTTTAATTTGTGTCATAGGGCGATGATTGTCAACTCCACACACAAATGTATCGCTATGGGTGCTGTATTAACGGTATTATCACTACCTGTATCTTCATGCAGATATAATGTAATGAGTGCTGCGCTAGTGTTAAACTTTGAGTGACTGGTATATTGATTCAAGCCAAATAATGTGAAATATTAGAAAAACGTAAGTATGTTTAAAGCTATTCGGATACTATATTAATATCCGGATATTCGGGTCCTATACGGATATCCTGATATTCGTTGACATCCCTAGTTTAAATGAAATAAAATGATTCGTGCAGACATTGTATCCACCAACAAGACACCGCACAGCAACCGATGCAATTATGATTTACATGTGCATTGGGTTATACGCCCGTAACTGAAACGAAACATTGTACCATGAATAAATAGAACACCCAAATTAAAACCTGTTATCATTGCATTAGTCACAAAACGTATGGTGTTGTATTTAACACTCAGAGCCGGGATGGGTTTGCTATGTCAAACATGACTTTGTGTTAAATAGAAATCGTTTGCGATATGATGCTTATGCTACATGTACTCATTTATATGAGAATAACTTTGACGAGTACTACATTGATGCTGTTAATCCAAATATGCACCATATGAGATATTTTCTTTACCCTAGCGTATAGTAGCTTAAAGCAGGCTAAAAGTAAACCATCAGGCGCATTCTGGTTTAATTTCAACTTGCTTTAAGTTGGTACAGTGGATAATCTGTTATTCTTTCCCAATAAACGCGTTTACGCTAAATCTATTATTTCCATTGCAAACAGTTTGGAGCCAGATCAGACGCCGGGTAACCCGGCGTCTGATCAGGCTCCAAACTGTTTGCCACCAAGATAAACATGAATTATCAGAATTGTCAAAAAGTTGTACTTTTCTACGTTTTAGTGTTTTGCGTTTGCGTACGTTTGCGTTTAAACGGGAAAGAATAACAGATTCTCTACTGTATGTCTTAAAACTATAGAAAAATGCATGGCAGTAAAGCTATAAATTGGTGTTAAACAACTCTAAAACCTTTTAATGATCAAAATATTCGGAAGAATTTAACCCCTTCACCTAATTTATTCCCGTCTGCTTCATTACTGTTGTCTTTAAGACACGTTATAAAGTTACATTTAAGGTTGTTGGACTTAATAGATATCGATTAGAGTGTCACACAGTTTTGGTCCTGATCAGACGCCGCGTAACGCGGCGTCTGATCAGGGTCCAAACTGTTTGCAAACGGGTTTTTTAGCGTCATTGAGAGCGAAATGGTTAAAAGCTAGCACATGATGAAAAGTGGATTTCTAAAATGCAAAATGAAAGCTGTGTAGAGAGCCGCAGTAGTTTTCCATATCACCATGTTTTCTGCATCTTTTTCCAGGTGTTATGTTTGAGATCGATGGACACAAGTTTAAAATGTATATGATACACACACTCTTATATATACATGTAATAGGGAAAGTGTTATTCTTGCAGTTTTAAGCGACATTAAACACCAACGTAGTATAATTAAATGTAGTTAAATGACAGCTTTTAAAATAGATTTTGTTATATGATAGGCAAACAGTTTGGAGCCTGATCAGACGCCGGGTTACCCGGCGTCTGATCAGGCTCGTAGCTGTTTGCAATGGGAATGTTGTTTTAGTACATGCGTGTTTATTGGGAAAGAATAACGTATTCTCTATTGTATTACTCGTTTTATGGGATATTCTTTTAAGTCATCTAAAATATCATAAACCCTTTGTCTGCTTAGCCGGACTGTACTGTAACTTGTTATCAATTTTGATCAGGATCGGACGCCGAGTAACTCGTGGTCCGATGAGAATCCAAGTTTTGTGACAATTTATACATTTTGGTATCATTCATATTTGTGTTTTTTTGTGTAAAACATATCTGAGTTAGTTTACATACATGTATATCTGTGAATATAAAGTTTGTTAATTATACAAAAAGTTTTGTTGTTTTTAACCCTTTAAACCCTAGTCCCACATATAGGCGTCGTTTTCAAACAGTGTACATGTGAATTGTTCACCTGTCCTATGCAAACAGTGAAGACCCAGACCAGAGGGTTCCGAAAGGTGCCCTCTGATCAGGATCTTCACTGTTTGTCACAATGTCAAACCTTGACAAAAACAACCCTTAAAAGTCAGAAATGGACGATGCTAAAATGGGAACTGGAATTGTACATTTAAAGTTTCAGGGAGAAAATACATTTAGTTAGCCAAATTGAGCTTAGTTGCATCCTCGATATTTCTAACCCTCTAAGGTCCAACCACCAAAGATAAGTCAACGTACTTGAGAGCACTGATGATGGTTTCAAACTAAAGTACAGAGGTATGGAGTGAAAAGAAACCGGAGTTTACTAATAGTTAAAATCCTGAGAGAACACTATTTTCTTGAATTTATGTGATAGTTGGATTTGAAACTACAGGAACAGTGGAGAAAAGTCTTTTTCGTTTAAACGCCAACGTACGCAAACGCATAGCAATAAAGCATTGAAAGTGACAACGTTTCGACAATTTTGACAATGTTTATTTTAATCTGAGTGGCAAACAGTTTGGAGCCTGATCATCAGACGCCGGGTTACCCGGCGTCTTATCTGGTTCCAAACTGTTTGCAATGGAAATAATAGATTTTGCGTAAACGCGTATATTGAGAAAGAATAACGTTTTCTCCACTGTATTAAATATAAGTTCTCTCCATAAAGATTTATTATGAATTTATACAGAGAACTTGAATTATTAGATAATAAATTGTAAACAGTCCGGTTTTATATAATCCTCATTTTTACTTTAGAGTGTGATGTTTATTCACTAGAAACTTATTATTTTTAATTGTTTCACTGTTTCTTCTAATACGATTGTCAAAAGTAATCGATCTTTTCGTTTTTAAAGAACTGATATAACCCTACGATATAATTGAATATTTACATTCGACCGATTCAATTCCAATGAAAACAAAGACGTACAATTCGAATATACGTAATTGTTTGAAAGGGAGGGACTTGTGGATATATTTCGCATACGTGGCGGAGGTTATGGATCTGCTCTCCGCGAATCATTTTGTTGCGTTGCATCAGTAATGCAGTTATGGCTGTTCCTTTTAGGACACATATTATTCGTGTTAAGGTAGCTGGCGGGTGAGCTTAGTTTCCATGAAATGTGTTATGAATCTTTGCTTGGAGAATGATAATAGCTTAGAAACAATTTGTGAAAATATAGGCATAATTTATCGTTTGGTTTGTCTTTAAGGTCTCTTTTTCTGTCAAAAACCTGGATTTGTTATGATTTGATTTTTCTAAAAAAAGCTAATGACTATATGTCTTGCGCAATATGTAGTCCACAACATTCATCACAACAAAAGCTTAAAACATTTTGAATTAAGGTGTTCATATAGATGTTATCAGCTATTTAAATTTTGCAAAATGCTAAAAAATTAATTACAACAATAAAAGACTCATTCAATGTGTATATTCTTTCATTTTATTTAGATATACAGTTCTTGGTGAAAAAGTTGTTCAGAAAAATACGAAAATATTAGTCAGGATTTGTTGTAAGAACATATTATCTTATTAAAATATGGGAGATTTGAAGATCAGATACAGTTACCCACCTTAAAATTGAAATTCTGTCATTAATGTTCTAGTTCAAGCATTTCCGCTCGTCCACAAAAAGACTTCCGTATGCGAAAGGCCTTAACAACCTCTGGGTATATGGATAAAACATACATGAATACTGATAAAGTGTTTATTTACTACAATGTATTAGAAATTACAGCAGATATAATGTGAACATAAGAAATGGACTGAATGTTTTCGGCGTTAAATCCAAATATACGACAGAAAATGATCAGCAAATTGTCCATGAATCTCTAGCGGATGAAGACTGAGTAAAGGTTTTGAAACCTCGACGCTGACTATAGTAAACCCTTTCCCCCATAGAAGCGACTTTTAGCGTATTTAATTTATTCCTCCGCTGAAGAAAAGAGTTCCAGTTTATACCCTCATGAACAATTACCATTACAAATATTTTATATAGCCTAGCAGATTTTAGCTTAAAGCAGGCTGAAAGTAAAGCAGAATGTGCCTTAAGGCACATTCTGCTTTACTTCCAACCTGCTTTAAGTGGTCACATGTCTTCTTAACTAGAAACAGGCTATGAGGGAAAGGGTTAAAACCATCAATCGACTCGTATTCACTCGAATTTTAACACGTTCTGACGAGATTTAACATGTAACTGTTTAAGCTAAACAATGATTTCCATTGTACACAGTTTGGAACCAGACAAGACGCCGAGTAATTCCGATTCTTATCGGGCTCCATTCTGTTTACAACTCAGATATAAACATACCGTTATTATATAGAACACATTACTTTAGAATTTTATTGTATTACGTTTGCGTTTAGTTTCGTTTAAAACCTTTTCCTCCCTGAAATCTCAAATGGAATTCTAGATTTCAATGTAGTGTAGTTCATTTTTGACTTTTATGGTTGATTTTTACAATATATTTCAAAATTACAAAAAGTGTAGACCCTGATCAGGGTATACACTGTTTGCATAGGACAAGTGTACTCCTCACAGGTACGCTTGACTAGGGTTCAAAGAGTTAAACGGAAGATAATAACGTCTTCTCCACTGTACCGATATAGAAGAAGAGTACAGTGGAGAATCTGTTATTCTTTCCCAATAAACACGTTTACGCTAAATCTATTATTTCCATTGCAAACAGTTTGGAGCCAGATTAGACGCCGGGTAACCCGGCGTCTGATCAGGCTCCAAACTGTTTGCCACCAAGATAAACATGAATTATCAGAATTGTCAAAAAGTTGTACTTTTCTACGCTTTAGTGTTTTGCGTTTGCGTACGTTTGCGTTTAAACGGGAAAGAATAACAGATTCTCTACTGTATATTGTCAATTATCACCCTGGTAAAATGTAGGAGATAGTCATTACATACCCTAATAGTATTATATTCTTTATTTCCTCAGGATAAGTCAAACATCGTTGTTTAACCCTTTCTCTCTCAATGACGTCATAAAGCTCATTTGCAAACATTATTTTATCCTGATCTGATGCTGCATAACGCAGTGTCTGATCAAAATCAAAATTGTATGTCACTAGTTTTTAAATAAAGTCTGTTATATTGCCTTAAATCTAACTTTGAAACAATATTGCACACAATAATATTGACACAGACGACAATAGGGCGTTGAAAGGGTAAACTATCACCATAATTATTATCATAAAAGGATTTAGGTAAACAGAAATTACCTCACTGAACCATGAAACTGTTGACTCATTTACCCCTGAATCTTTAGATGGAATTCCAGTTAACACTTAAATCTAGTCATTTTTGAAAAGTCAGGGTGCTAGGAATTCAATAATATTTTACGAAATGACAAACATTGTAAACCCTGATCAGAAGGAGCCCTCTGACCAGGATCCATACTGTTTGCATAGGACTGGTGTACCCTTGATAGGTATACCATGTTCATGTAAACTCGTCGCTAACGTTCAATGAGTTAATGGACAATTCCAATTTCCAAATACAGTAAAATCTCTCTATTACGACCACTAAATTATGTTCATTATTAGGGTGTTTACGATAGGTGACCGCTTAAAGCAAGGTGACAGTGAAACAGAAAGCTCCTTTAGGAGCTTTCTGTTTCACTGTCATCTTGCTTTAAGCTGTCACCTGCCTATTATACAGTCAATTAGCCTTCATTTTAGTGGTCGTAATAGCGAGGTTTTACTGTACAGTGGAGAAAACGTTATTCTTTCCCGTTTAATCGCAAACGAAACGCTATCGCATCGCAGTAAGAAGGGGAACATGATAACGTTTTCACTGTAAGTCTAGTCAATGTGCGACCATTAACGGTTGCTTTTTGCAACATACTACAACATTAAAAACAGCGCAGACCCTGGAACCCTTTGATGGACCAACATTGTTCGTTTAAGACAACTGTTGACTCTTAAACATATACACTGTTTGTAATTAAGAAGTATACTGATTGTTCGGCGTTCAAGCGAAATTAACGATAGAAAGTTATCGGCAAGAGCCATGAATCGCATTCATGTTCTTATATTTACAATGTATTTGCTGTAATTACTGATATTAAATGAACATTTTTCATTACACATGTAGCATAGCTACATTATAACAGTAGGCAGAACATGCTGGAGAAGCATTACCTGTTAGGAGTTAATTTTAGCATACGTTCTTAAAATAAATTATTACTCAATCTACGTCACGCCTTCTGGAATATGCGGGGGATCACGAAAGGTCGGACTGCGTCACTGATTATTAAGACTTTGGTAACTCCCCTTATCAAAAAAAGGCAACTTCCTGTCATCCAACGCTACCGTTATGCAAATTACAAAACAGCGGATGTTACGTCAATCGCCTACGTTAATTATATATTTGGTCATTAGCCGGGGATAGATTGCCATATTGAGAGTCAGGGTAGTTAAAAAGCACACTAGTTACGATGATAGGACGTGGCTGGAATGTGCTTACGTAGCTTTGACGTCATTCATTCGAGTTCCTACAGACTGTATATAAACAACGTGAACGCTCTCTTAGGGTGGAGTTATGTTGATAAGATAGGCGAATTGTACGGATTGTAAAAACTAGAACTGGCAAGATGAAGAAATACGTTTGACAGGAATTGGGGAGATGTACGGGTGAAGTTAGAAATGTTGGTTTATAGAGACTGTGCCTGGGTATATTTAGGAAATAAAAGCTAGACAGAAACGTTGGCCTTGTTATAAAGCAAATCCATTAACCTGGGTTACACAACGATACATGGATTTAAACTATCTGACTACGCTGCACACATGTATGTTTAATCCATATTAGAAGTTGATAACACGAAAAACGTGTACCCTATAAGGAACAGCCATGACCACATTACTGAAGTTGTGTACGTTCGACAGCACACAATAAGTTCCATTGTTTACATTCTAAGACCAACAACTTTACAGTTTGGCGCGCAAATACCGATTTGACATCATTTGGAAATTACGTCATTTTGAAACTAGGATAAATATATCGAAGTGTTTGTCATAAAGAAATGTACACAGCTGCTGTTTATGCGTAACACGGCGTCTGATCTGGCTTCAAGCTGTTTGTCACTCGTCATTAAGTTAGTTTCAGTCATAATGTCTATTGTAAATTTTAGAAAACAGCAGACGACAAATTCAAGCTGACGACATTGCAGCCGTGATTAGATTGTACATAATTGTTCTTTTAAGGGAACTGCGACAAGGGTCGTTGAAGGGAAGAAGTCGTTGTTGGGAGGGAGCACTGTATAAACAAGGTGAACGGTCAATGGCACCGTGACCTAAATAAAATTTCGCTATACTACGCAATTTAAATATGTACGTTTCTCTAAGTGTTGTGATATTGGACAAATGCTCCTATAAAGTTCCAATAATGGATGTTAAGGTCACAATAACCTTAAAATGGTGGACAGCACTCTGACATCACATGACGTACTTACACCGAACGTTGATATGGCTAGCTGTTGTGGTTTTTAGAAATATCCAATAGGACAAGCTTTTAGTGTAAATGAGGTCAAATACAATTGTCATGGTCTCAGGGGATTAACAATAGTTTCCAACACCTAGATTTATTCACACACTAAATTTGGAATACCGCGCATATCTGGTACAGGATATTTTTTTTATAATGGATGCCAAAGGTCAATGTCAGAGTGACCTTATGGTGATGCAGGACACCATGTAATCCATGTTGTCATACACCAATTTACTTGCATTGTATATTCCATATTAGGTACACTACTAAAGTTGTGTAACTTGTATCAACATTCATATGCACAATATTACGACTCTTATAGTTGAGAACACGTTATTCTTTCCAATTAAACGCGTTTACGCTAAAACTGTTATTTCCAATGCAGACAGTTTGGCTGAACAGGCCCCAAACTGTTTGTCATTCAGATTAAAACAAAAACTCAGTATTATTAAAAGGTTGTCATTTTATACGTTTTAGTGCTTTGCGTTTGCTTTTCGTGTGCGTGTAAACGGGAAAAATAACGTTTTCTCTACTGTACAAGCAAAACAGAAGGCTTAACGTGCTGCACAATATCTAGATGAAATTGTTCCATAATTAATTCTTTCAATGCTATAATGTTATAAATGTTAGTGATTGTCGCCTTTTTATTTCTCAAATTTAAAAGTTCAGGTATTTTGACTTAAGAAATATTGAAATGAGTGTCAAATAGTTTAGATTCTGATTTGACGCCGCGTAACGCGGTGTCTGGTCAGGAATTAAACTGTTTGCAAATAAATGTTGTACCCGGGTTAAGGCAGTCGGTGGGGTTAAACAATCTATGAATATGTAAACAGATACAATCTTTAATGGTGTTTGCATTTAGATTCTTATCGTGTAATCGGAGAGTAAAACCGTATACGCCCACTACAATGATACAATAACATTAATACGACATTTTTATTTATTAATTGAGAAAATAAATTCTATTCTATGTCCAATTTAATTAAATGTACAGTGCTCTCTCTCTACAAAATCCCTCCGAACAACTATTCCCTCCTTACAACAATGCTTGCCGATGTTCCCAAACAGCAGTTTCATTGCTGCATTACCGTCTGCTTAGAATTGTCGTTTACTGTTTTTTCGCAAAGTTATTTATTGGACAGTTTGAAAGAAGAAACATATAGACGAGTAACAAACAGTTTGACCCCAGATCAGACGCCGCGTTAATCCGAAGTTTGTAAGAATTTCCGCCAAAAGATGACGTTGTTTTTGGTAGCATTATTGCACCCCGCGTCAAGCAGCGCTTGTGGACGAACAGGTAGGACCGGGGCTCAAATATTGATAGTTTACCGGAGCCCAAATATTGATAGTTTACTATCATTTATTGAATGACTTCATTTCACTGCCAAATGCGATTTTATGTGGTAAAAGTGTTCTATTACATGTAACAAAAGTGTTCTATTACATGAGCAGCTATCAGAATATGCTTAAAGTGTATTCATTGTTTCAATTGAAACTTATTAGGTGCCATTCGATCTAGATCTAGTTCATCTCTTTTAAGTAAATTAACAATAAAAAGTCTATAGTTCATGAATAGGAAAATTACTCTTGATTCACATCTGCCTTTGGGTGAACGTAACACCCCGAGGACGATCTGTGGGAGAGCAAAATGTTTTAGGGTCAAACGTCTGGTAGCAAAATTCCGTACAGTGATATATTAACATGCCGTACAGCGATATTTCATTCACAACCCACATGCCGTACACTTGGCGCAAATTTGTTTAAATTCTATTCTTAAAAGTATGACCCAACAGTGGGGTACTTGTGAGTAACATAAATTATTATGAAATGGACTAAGTGTTTTTTATGTAAATATTGTAGTCAAGAGCGTTTTAAACAATTGTGATTATTCTTATTGGTCAGCAACCGTTGTTATTTAGCGGTACTATGCAGCATGTTTATACGTCTTACGAGAGTTTCTCTGGATAAAACATATTTGTTTTGACATCAGCATATCCCAAAAACGCCCCGCTTTAAAACGGCATTATATAACATGTTGATCATAGACATTTTATGCTATAACATCATGAAATACATACCTGCACTGTAGAGTGACCGGCTAACTCTCTCGACTCGCAAGTACCAATATCCGGTGTACGGGTATACACAGTGAGCTTGATTTAAGTGGTTATAAATCTTCAGTACTAGAAGCAGGCTAAGTGAAAGCACCTACATGTATGTCAATTAAAAATCTAAATCGCCGAATCTGTGGAAATTCCGTTTTTATTTAGAATTGAATTCGCAAGATTCATAAGACAACTCTATTCAAATTCGGCCAAATTACTCCCCGTACATATATCCAGGAATAATTCATATTTTGCCTCTTTTTGTAAATATGAATTCGAATATTTATCAAGAAACATTTTTCTTTATATGTACATGTATACAATGTTATTGTCGATAAGTTTTGACCAGTCAGTTTATGAATATTCCGCCTTTTTCCGTAAGCTATTTTTATCTTCCGGAAACAACAAAAACAAGTATAGTAAATAAGCCATTCAACGATGACTCGAATTTGATTGTATTATCTGATAAAAAAAAAATAACTACAGTCGTTAATAGCTCAGTGGTTATGTATCTGCGCTACCAACGTAAGGGTTATGGGTTCGATACCCGATAGAGTTTATTTTGTAATATTTCTTAATGTGTCTTTGTTTTAACTTTTTTATGGTAGACACATACAAACCATGATATTCATGCAATCGTATAAAATAAAGTACAGTAAACTTGGATAGAAAAGTGCGTATACAGTAGAGAAAATGTCATTCTCTCCCGTTTAAACGCAAACGAAACCCAAATGCATAGCAAAAAATCATAAAGCAGGATACTTTTTGCTATTCATGTTGATCTGAGTGGCTAACAGTTTGGAACCTGATCAGACGCCGGGTTACAAGGCGTCTGATCTGGATCCAAACTGTTTGCTATAGAAATAATAGTTTTAGCGTAAACGCGTTTATTGGAAAAGAAAAACGTTTTTTCCACTGTAGCAACATTACGTTATGCAGGCACTCTCTGGCAAATAGCACTCTTTGTTACTTCTGTAATACGTTAAGCAGCATGTTTTTCTTTATCCAAACGTTGACAGTTTTATTTTAGTAAAATATATAATTATCGAAAAAAAACCTGAACAGTGCCTAGAATCGAACCAACGACCCTAGCACTACAAGTCAATGACACTATCCTCTAAGCTATTGCGACAGTGGCATTAGATCATCGACTGAAGTATACTACCTGAAGTTTTCATAAAGTATACGGAAACTTCCGATGGTACCAACGAAAGGTGGCGGAAAGTGATGACTGACAGGTCAAACCTCATGGATAATATATGTATTTTCCTTGCTTTTCATATACGGTTTTTTATGGTAAACATAGGCATTTTCATGGTAAACAAATCGAAAGTAAACAATATATACTGCGTCCGTCTGCCAAAGCGAGTACATCGCATTGCCAACACGAAAGGAAACATACTTATCACGATATCAGATTAATTATCAGTTAAACGATTTAAAGAGTAAAGAAACAAGATATATGCAGTTTAGTATGGGAATATTTTTTGAAATGATTTGCGCCGCTATGTAGTGACCATATTGTAATGAATGAAAGTGTGACAAAGCGCATGCGCTCGCACTGGTTTCCGCTTTGTTGAAATATTACAAACGCGTTAAGCGAAAGTCTGTAAGTGTGATGTTGATTAGCCTCAATGTTATCTATCCATACATTAAGTATTAAGATACCTTAAACAGTTTATTTCTTGGTTTATGTCATGATGTAGTCAGAGTATAGTCTAACCTATGACGCTTCAGTTAAGAAATGAATTGACTTTTTCGGCGTTCAAGCTTCATGGTAAATTTGCCGATAATTTTCTGTCATTCATTTCGCTTGAACGCCGAAAACATCTGTTCATTTCTTATATCTACAGTGTATTTGCTGTATTTTCTACTATGAGATTAACATTTAGCTAGTATGCATGTATGTTTAATCCATATAAGAGGTTGGTAACACGAATAATGAGTACCCTATCAGGAACAGCCACGACCGAGTTACTGAAGCTGCGTACAATCGAGAGCAAACAATTAAGTTCCATTGTTTACATTCTAAATCAACAACTTTGACAGTTTGGCGAGAAAATGCCGATTTGACGTCATTTTGACGTCAATTTTTATAGGATAAATATATCGGGTGTTATGGCATAAAGGAATGCAGATAGTTGCTGTTTATAAGGTATGCCAATTTTCTTGCAATCTATCTCATTAATAAAGAAGAATATTTTAGTTGGGAATCATGGTTTCCACTAATGGGAAGGCATAGATCGGTTAAGAACAAATTTTGAAAAAATCCGCCTAATGTTTGCTGTCGAAGCTCCAAAGATTAATTCGCGAATGAAAACTGCATATGCCCCGCCTCCTCTACAAAACGTTTCCACAAGTCCCGTCCTCTCGAGAAATGGTGTTTATACGAAATGAACAGCAATTTTGTCAATGGAATTGAAAGGGGAGAATGTAAACATTGTTGGATTAATCGTTTGGACATTACGGGTATATCGATATCACGTCATTTGTGCTATTTGATCTTAATACCTTTCATTTCATTTGTTACATTAATATTTGAATATAGACAACATGTGATGCATTATAAAGAATCGCGTGTTTCTTGAAACGTTTTCTTATAATTATAGATATCTACTGGTACATGTATAAAGACATCAAACGGATAGTTTAAACCATGTATGCCCAGTGATTTCTTTCATGTTCATATACCTAGTTCGAATAGAAAGTGTGTCCTTTGTTTTCTGTAATCTTTCATTGACTATTTTCCTAAAAGCCTATACGGTGAACCACTCTATCACGACCATTAAAAAGAAGGCTAATTGTCCGTATAAAGGACAGGTGACAGCTTAAAGCAATGTGAAAGTGAAACAGAAAGCTCCTGTAGGAGCTTTCTGTTTCACTTTCACATTGTTTTAAGCAGTCACCTGTCTTAAATGATTAATATTTGACACAACTTAGTGGTCGTAATAGAGAGGTTCTGACAAATACATTTTGTATTTGGTACAAACAGTGAGATCCATTACGAACAATGTGGCGTTATTTTAAACTAGGTGTTTTTTAAACGAGATAATGCAAAGTGTTATTATCAAAGCTGTACTGTAGCTCTGTGATCACTCAGAATCAGATTGTGTTCAGTTTGAAATTTTATGTCGTTTTAGTTGTAATCGTATAATAACGACGTCGGGTATACATGTAAAACGTTGTCCCATTCCTGAATTAGGAAATTTGCGAGGTCCATAAGATTTCGTCAAGAGTTCCGCGTTCGGCCATCATGGTGACATGAATATTACAGTGGAGAATGTGTTATTCTTTCCCAATAAACGCGTTTACGCTAAAACTATTATTTCCAGTGCAAACAGTTTGGAGCCAGATCAGACGCCGGGTAACCCGGCGTCTGATCAGGCTCCAGACTGTTTGCCACCAAGATAAACATGAAATATCAGAATTGTCCAAAAGTTATTCTTTTCTACGTTTTAGTGCTTTGCGTTTGCGTACGTTTTCGTTTAAACGGGAAAGAATAACAGATTCTCCACTGTAGTAGACCCATCAGAGAATAGTATTGTTTCCACTGATTTCATCCCCAAAAGGATATGACGTTTTGCTCACTGCAAACGAGCATCCCTATGACGTTTTGTCAAGATCTGTCTCACAATGGGCCACTTAGCCCGGATTAGTGTCCGAGCTTGCCTACGGCAACATAATACGGTTTGCCTGCTGATACCAAACTGTTTTGCAGTACTAGACGCTGTTTGAAAACGATGTCGAATTAACGTCAACGTAACACATCCGTTTGTTACGGAAGCTCATTGGGGACATTTTGTCTTAGCTCTAATGTCTTAGATCTTAGGTCTTAGGTATTACATCTTAGGTGTTAGGTATTAGGTCTTAGCTATTAGGTCTTAGGTATTACGTCTTAGGTGTTTAAGTGTTAGGTATTATGCATTAGGTGTTCAGAAACGCGGCAAGATAAGGCGGGAATTTAGCTAGCGTCCATTTTGAACTGAACAGCGATATATATACGGTATATTGGTATTTCCGACAAAAAGGAACACAATGCAGGTGAGTGATGCTTATTGAGTGGAATTGTAACCGAAATGGTTGAACAAGGTTAACTTGTTAACAGTTATAATCGTTGGATTCATTATTCTTACTGCATGGGCTATATATGTGCTAAATTTCAATGGTATAGGTCAACGAAAAGTTATTTTATAAAGGTTTAAGGCCATAACTTCCAGAATTATTTTCAAAATTTTACCATAATTTTCAAGAATCATGATTTTTTTTTATCTAGCATAAATTCGTGTCACAAAGTATATGTACATGATAAGCACCCATTCATCTACTCCGGACCCTCACATTAATTTTAACTAATGCCCAAGTCTACTTGGCATCATAACCCCCATGCAACCCTTCAGAAAATTTCAGACGTAAACAACTTCAACCGCTTATAAAAGCAACGAAATGCAATCGACCCCTCGAGTCAGTAGCTAGGTACTTCAGAAAAACATAATCATTAAAATTTCAGAGCTATATTAAGTTTCTGTGATGTTCTTGATTCCTTAAACAGCGTTTGACCTTGGACAAATGACCATTATGGTAGATCTGGTCGTTTTATTACCTTGTCATTTCGTCCCAACATTGTCTTGAAATAAAGATTTTAGTTTCTGAAATACTCTCATTATCTGGAGCTCTGCTTTTTTTTGCTTTTTGTTTTTTTAAATAATTGCTTTCTTTACAATTTAAGTGAGGGTTCACCCTGGCATCAAATATGTAACTATTTCAACACCATTGACCTGTTTGGAATATACTAATTATATTTTGAAATTACTCATTAAATTTGCAAACAGTGTAGACCCTGACCATAGGGCTCCTATAGGAGCCATATGCCCAGGGTCTATATTGTTTAGTATTTATTAAACTACCCAGAATTCCAAGTAGACTGGCTCATGTTTTTGGTAACTCAAATGATCCACAAGGGAACTAATAACTACTTAGTGTTGAAAGAGTTAACTTGAACATTGGTTCACATTCACTTTGAAGCCAAAGAAGTTATGATAATGACCATATTCTATGTTTTTATCTTTTTCAGAGAGCATACCATGGGAATTTCTTTGGAATTTGTACAACCTCCGGCTGGATTACAATAGACCTTTGTGTGTTTTGTGTAATACATGTGATTAGATATTTTATCAACAGTACTATAATAAACTAATGTGAAAATATATTGCTTTAATTAACTATTCATGCATCCCTTTCATACACTACACCAATACAATTGGTGATTTTCCCTTTTCTCTACACTACCAGTTACTATCTGAAGGCGCATTCCGCTTTACATTCAGCCTGTTTTAAGCTACCATCTGATAGGTTATAGAAAATATTTCTTTTGGTACATGTTTATGAGTGCATAAATTCAATTAAATTAAAACTATTTTTCAGTGGTGGAATAAATTAAAGGCACTAAATGGCACTTCTAAGGGGGAGGGGGTTAAAACACTAAAACAGGTGGGAGCTTAAAACAAGATGAGAGGTAAACAGAAGGGAGATTTCTAGTTAATTTTCATCTGACTGTATGCATACCCTGTCTTAAACACAGAGTGGACAAATGGTGATCAAACATTACAGTAACTAGGTCTGTGAAATATTGCAAAATTAATAGGCTAAATTTAATCAGTGTATAACGCTTAACATTGCATATGACAAAGTAAGAGAGTGTGCAGGCATTTTTATCTCGCCTGAGCAAAGCTCATATAGAGCTTTTGTGATACTTGGATATCCGTTGATAACAGTTTTAGTGTTTACACTCTAGAGACCACAGTTTTATCCAATGACAGGAATAGTGCAAAGTTGTTTATGTTTTATAATAAGCGTATGAGTACAAGCTAAGCCTACTGGTCAGCTTATTACTATAATAATACGTAATACCTAATACGTAAGATCTAAGACCTAATACGTAAGACCTAATACGTAAGATCTAAGACCTAATACGTAAGACTTAATACGTAAGATCTAAGACGTAAGATCTAAGACGTAAGACCTAATATCTAAGACGTAACACCTAATATCTAAGACGTAAGACCTAATATCTAAGACCTAATACCTAAGACCTAATATCTAAGACCTAATACGTAAGACGTAAGACCTGATATTCTAACTATTTAATAGCTTTTCTATTTCAAAGAAACATAAAAGCTGTTGTCAGGACTCGTATCTTGAATATCGGCGTAGTTAAATAAGTAGGGCTTGAGGAAAGCTCTAACACTGGCCATAACACTTAAAGCTTCGATCTCACTTCGAAATATATCATTCTGCCGTTTATCAATATTGTTTTCTCTGGAATTTTCCATTGAAATATTTTCTCAAAATGAAATTCGGACTTAAAAATGATAAGTATGAAATGATAAAATTGTTCTAGGTATTGCGTTAGATGTTTTGATTAGTATAGTTCCCGTTTGTAACTGTATGTGTCTCTCTGCGATTTTGTCTCCAAATGACATTTTCTTTTCGAAACTAATTTTTACCATTTGTGAACATAGTATGGTGTTAACTGTGTTCAGGAAAGGTGAAAAAGCATTTTTGAAAACGAAATTTGTCATTTGGAGGCAAAATTGCAGATAGTGAAATATATTGGATGACACAACTGCAGTTACTAACGCCCATGGGAATATGTATTAGGATATCATCATCAGAACACTGGCCTGATATTGTAGAAATAGTAAAACTAAATGTACCAATGTGTATAATTATTTATTCATAATAATACAGACACGCATACATTCATTCGTATTCTAGTGATCTAATAACTGAGAATCTAAAGATTTTTGAGAACACATTGGTGCTATAAGGACGTTCGTTGCAGCCACAAATGTAACTACGGACACAAACGTTACAACTCTGCCACAAATGTTACAGTTTAAAAATGTTGGTCAAAAATAAATAAGCCACAAATGTTACACACCTGCCACAAATGTGGCCACATTTGTGGCAGGTATGTAACACCTGTGGCCTAGCATTATTATTAAATAAATTTTTCAGATTATAACATTTGTGGCAGAGTAACATTTGTGTCCGTAACAGAAGTTACTCAATAGGATTTTCAAGTTGATATAGTTTTTTATTACACTTTCATAACAAATGTTCTGACACACTTAATAGTTATCATTTCCTCAGGATCCAATACTTCAAATACCCTACCAATTCATAAAGCCGACACAAAGAATCATACTATTGTGGGTTGGTTTTTTTTCAGACCAAAATCAAGTAAGCATAGAACAGATATCAATGATAACTGATTTTTCACACATAGCTTAAACGTTTTCTTCAACGAGAACAAGGAGTTCTCTGAATATTGTAAAGCCCTCTGTTCATTTACAGGTTCTTGTAGATCTGGCTTGAGAAGCCTTGCAAGAGTTTCAAAGTATTGGCTGCACCTTTGCCTTTGCGAGGCATACATTTCACAGCATAACTGCACATCTGCTCTGTTTACTTTGCTGCTAAAGTTATGACCACCAAATACTGCAGGAACAAAGTACATCAAATATGGTTTGCCTGTTGGTGTTTCGGCATTCCTTTGCCGGCGGATTGAATGAAGATTCCAGTGAACTGCTACACTGTCTAGCTCCGCCTGAATTAAAGATGTGAAACAAACTTTAAACATTCAACATTAATTGGATTCATTTCGTCATATTCACCGCTGTCCTTTAGATCTTTAACATAGGAGATCCACCAATCCAGTCCCTCGCGTCTTAATGTTCCCCACCAAGCTTCTATTCGTTGATTAGATACACTTCTTCCATATACAAAAAACTTTTAGGCCAGTCATTCTGTCGGTGTCGTTGTACCGGAACCCGGCTGAAGGAGTGCTACAGTTGAGTTTTCAGTGCCTCTGTCGCAACGGATTATTCTAGGGACAATTCCTAACGTTGTCAATGCTTCAAGATAAAACATAGCAATGGCGGAAGGGTCATTATTACTCTGTGAAACCTCTAACCATATAATTCACCTACTGTACACATTGATTGCTCTATGGATACAAAAGCCGTAGGGCTTAAGTTTATCGTAACCATCCATATGCCATAAATAATTTTGGACCCTTTACGGCGTACCTTCTCCACTTCAGACGATGTGTTTTTCTAAGGGCGATGCCCTCTTGGTCAAGTTATCTCATAATTGACAGTACTTTCCTACATGGTACTCGTAACTTATGGTCATTCACCGGACGTTTCCACCTGTTTCGATAACCAACACTCTTGCCGCCGTTTTAATTTCTTGTAATACGTAATTTGCCACAGTATTTGCCAGGTGTGTACACGCAACGTCGTCTCAGATTGTTACGTTTCAATACTCACTTTAGCTGACGGAGCGATATTCTTATATTGTTCACCACGAATAACAGAGGGACAATTTCAGGGTATGTAAATCCACGAAAGAAATATTTAACGATCAGATCAAGTCTATTACTAGTTCCCGTTTGTAGTATATAAGTTGGCACAGCTGCTGTTGCTCGGGACCATTGGAATATGAACAAGGATATCATCATCACAGCATTTGCCTGAAAATGTACAAAATTAAAAAAATATGAATATATTTTAATTAACGTTCAATCAAACATACATATACATTATACACTGCTCTCCAAAAGTTTCTTCACACTAAACATCTGATCCCTATAGTAAAACTGCTTTATGGTCGTGGATAACCTATAGGTTCATTTTTTCGATGCGTTTCTCTGCAAGAAATGTCACCAAGAGCCTCAAATGAATCATATTAGGTAAAATTCAGTATATTTTTTCTCAATTATTATGGTAAACAAAAGAAAAATTGTTTATGTTCGAACCAAAAAATGGTAACAGTCAGGCTCGAACCACGGACCCTTGGGTTACGAACACTGCACTCTTCAATTACGCCAAGGGACCGATATAAAAGCAAGATAACAAAAGGCAATGACTTGACCAGTGTTTCAGTCTTCATTTAGCGGTTTTTAATACGATTTCAAATCGTCATTTTTTCCCTCGAACCATGGCCTTAAACCTTTATCAAATAACTTGTCGTTGACCTACACCTTTGTTTAGCACATGTGTAGCCCATACAGTAAGAATAATGAATCCAACGATCATAATTGTTAAGAAGTTATCTTGTTCAACCAGTTTGGTTACAATTCCACTCTATAAGCCTCACTCACCTTCATTGTGGTATTTTTTTGTCGGAAATACCAATATAACGTTCAGTTCAAAATGGACGCTTGCTTAATTCCCGCCTTTTCTTGCCGCGTTTCTGAACACCTAATACATAATACCTAACATCTAAGACGTAATACCTAAGACCTAATACCTAACACCTAACACCTAAGATGTAATACAATGTACCTAATACCTAAGATCTAAGACATTAGAACTAAGACAAAATGTCCCCAATGAGCTTCCGTAGTTTGTTGATATTTTGTCCTAGGTTTCTGTGCTATATCTAGCGGCGATCTGCCACTCGTTTTGTATGTCAAAACGTTGGCACAACCGAATGATAGTGTTTTTGTTGCCTCTTAACGTCCTACTGACGTTAGAACGTTGTAGTTACGAGCAAGCATCGCAAAGACTCGAATTCGCCTTTTTACATTAAGTCTCAGCAAGTTCATTTTGTACCGATATTAAGGTGGATCCCTAGCGGAGATCCCATATCACGAGTTCCGGAAGTGCTGATGTTTTTCACATGATCTTTTCGGCACGTGCTTTTACTAGAAAAATTCACATAAAGAACCTTTTGATAAGTTTCAGAGTCTTTCTTGACAGCTCAGTCGGTACATTGATTGGCTAACAATTCTAGGGTCCAATGTTCGAGTCCTATTCGATTAATACTTTTTTTTTAATTCCGAGGTTATTGACTTGTCAGTCCATTACACATGTAGCCGGGTGTTCTTATAAAGAAACACTCGCTCCGACCCGGGTTTGAACCCGGGTCGCCAGGTTCGCAGTCATGCACTCTACCACGTCGCCATAAAAGCGCGCTTGTACAGCGAGGCCGTACAAGTCATGATAAACCTACACACTGTGACATACTCCCCCGACAACTTGAAATTCGTCCCGAATTTCTATATGGGTATGAGAACGACTGGGGGTCGAACTCGGAGCATATACAGTCACAGAAACCACGTTGGGCGCCAAATGTAGCCGGGTGTTCTTATAAAGAAACACTCGCTCCGACCCGGGTTTGAACCCGGGTCGCCAGGTTCGCAGTCATGCACTCTACCACGTCGCCATAAAAGCGCGCTTGTACAGCGAGGCCGTACAAGTCATGATAAACCTACACACTGTGACACACAGATAAGGGACATATTATGCTTAGTCTTAGTTGATTGGAATCAGTGTCCACCACTTTATAGCTTGTCCACTAACGTTTTGGTTAATGACTGACAAATGACATTCTGTGGATATATAGCCTATAGGACAGGTGGCAACTTTACACATGACAAAAGTAATGCCAAACAATAAAGATCATAAAGGAGCTTTAATGCATAACTTTAGTCATGCATTAAGCGACCCCTGTCTTTAAAGATCTACAGGCACCTTATTCAATAGTCCCTTGTTTGGCTTATGGTATAATTTTTAGCTGAATGCATTTTAACGTTGAACCCAAGGGAGGTAACTCTGTTTGTGTAGAAGCATTAAGTAACATCTATCTTATAAGTCTGAAATTAGTGTATGTCAAACATTTGAATTATTGTAATTTGAAATTTAGTGACTTTTTCAGATTTTGACTTTTTTAAACATTGATATCTTCAGTAAATATTTCATGAATTTTATCGTTTGGACAATACCTCAGTTTACGTGAATGTTTAGAAAATATTGAGTTATATTATTTTATAAAATACAGCCAATGACAAACTAAAACATCTTCCACACTATAAACAGAGAGACGCTGTCAATAGCAGTTTTACGGCCTTTCCTAAAACAAGATTAAGAGAGGATAAAAATGTCTTATCTGTCAAATTTTGTTTCATTTGATGGAAACAAATATACTTCAAACTTATGTCTATCAATGCGTTAACCTGTTTACTGCCACAATGACGTCATAGCACGTCTAATGCAATAACTTCCATAACACCGTCTGCGTATGAATTATAGACTCTTGTCAAAGATAGATTTTCAGGCCGGGTTACTCGTTACCCCATAGCTTGTTTCTAGTACGGGGGATAGCTGACCACTTCAAGCAGGTTGAAAGTAAAGCAGAATGCACATTAAGGATCATTCTGCTTTACTTTCAGCCTGTTTTAAATTACCATCTGCTAGAATGACGAAAATATTTATTTTAAAAAATTGTCATGCTTATTTGAATTTTAACTATTTTCCTCAGTGGATGAATAAAGTAGAGGATTCAAAAAGGTATTTATGGGGTAATGGGTTAAAGGCATCTATATGAGTCACAAACAATTTGGTTCCTGATCAGACGCCGCGTCACGCGACGTCTGATCAGGATCCAAATTATTTGCAAACGTAAGTGTTGTCGTGCTTAAAATTGTAGGGGTTAATTTAAAGGACAGACGTCAAAAACTTGTTTGTCTACTGAAATACGTCTGTGTCCCTGACACTCTGCGAACTTGACGGCAATATGTGCTACACTAACAAGGTCTGAATTACACGGTTAATTTCCAGGGTGTTGTTTCTAAGACATGGTGTCAAATGATCTAATAGAGTTGATTGTTTCAGACAACGTCTGTAATCCGAATGACACGGACTTCTAATTGGTCTATCTTAACTGACGTCATACAGATAATGCCACAGTTTTATTGATTGGGTATTTCTACAGCTGATGTTTGATAAATCGAGCGCGCTTCTTAAAATTGAACTGATTCTTAAATGATTCTTCTTACAGTGGAGAAAAACGCGTTTACGCTTATAGTATTATTCTCATTGGGAATCCGGCGTCTGATCAGGCTCCAAACTGTTTGCTACTCAGATTAAAATGGATAGTTGTAAATTAAAAAAAGAAACTATTTTAAACAGGTTAGTGTTTAGCGGTTGCGTTTCGTTTGCGTTTAAACGGGCAAGAATAACGTACACAACATTAAAGTTTTTACCTGTTGGCTGTCTCGTCATTGCCTGTGGACATTCTGAGAATCTGTTAAGCGCCCCGAACATTCATTCATTGGCAAGCGTTCGGCTCATAGAGATTGACAGAATTAATTATGGTGCATAAGGTTTTATTCTGAGAACACGGAAAATACATGGTTGCTTCACGATGAGTCTTTTGACATTCTAAAAACTTTCATTCTTTCAACGCCACATGACTTAAGATAGCTTGTGGCTACAAATTTGGATCTGGATCAAATTGCAAACTCGACTTTGATATCGCATATCGTAATGACAAAGAGTGTTTGATTTTTGCTCATCTTGTAAGAGTTTGATATCGATTCAAACTGTTTGTATTTAGTCACCAAATGCATCGTGTGCTAATGAAGCCAATTGCAGCATTGGCATATCATTTCATACATGCAAGTTAGCCTTTTCATGATCAAATTGTTTCACCTCTTCACCGGCATATTGTCGTCTGTTTCATTATTGTTATCTGCAATCTCTTTAAAGTTAGATTTCAGGCAGAATAACAGACGTGATTTCAAAACAAGTGGCAACCAGTTTTGATCCTGATTAGACGCCCAGTTACGCTGCGCCTGATCAGGATCAAAACTGTTTGCAAATTCGCTTTGTGTGTGTGGTGTCATTGAAAGTGAAAGGGTATCATTTGTGTTTTGCGGTCACTGAAAAGATTACAAATTGTAGCCGTCCCCATATATGACATCTTAAGGCAGAATAAAATAGACAGCTCCTTTATATGATATCTGTTAAATTTGGTTTTGAACCGAGCAGTGTTGTCTGAAAGTATATCCGTAATTGTCTTAAGC
Organism: Gari tellinella; assembly: GCA_922989275.2. Taxonomy (NCBI): domain Eukaryota; kingdom Metazoa; phylum Mollusca; class Bivalvia; order Cardiida; family Psammobiidae; genus Gari; species Gari tellinella. The sequence goes on from OV277860.1 coordinate 56,733,039, forward strand.
ACGGTCATGTTATACAAGAACGACTGTATTGATATTAATACAGTGGAGAATCAGTTATTCTTTCCCAATAAACGCGTTTACGCTAAAACTATTTTTTGCAGTGCAAACAGTTTGGAGCCAGATCAGACGCCGGGTAACCCGGCGTCTGATCAGGCTCCAAACTGTTTGCCACCAAGATAAACATGAATTATCAGAATTGTCCAAAAGTTGTACTTTCTACGTTTTAGTGTTTTGCGTTTGCGTACGTTTGCGTTTAAACGGGAATTAATAACAGATTCTCCACTGTATCTGATTATACAGACTCTAGAAATAGTCTCATTGACAATATAGACAGGGTGTTATTATAGCGCTCCCTCTCTACAACGACACCCAATCGAGGACAAAAATATGTGCGTTGTTCGAAGGAAGTCGTTATAGGGAGGGAAATCTGCTTACATTTGCAAACAGCTTGAATCCAGATCAGACGCCGCGTATCGCTGGATCTGGATTCAGCTGTTTGTCACTCGTCATTTTTTTCTGACCATTCAACCTCTTTGAGGAAAATAGCAGACGACAAATCTAAGCAGACGATATTGCAGCAATAAAAGCATAAGAAATTATTTTCCAGTTTTTGGAACTGCGGCTATGGTCGTAGTAAGGACGACGTCGTTGTTGTGAGGGTCGTTGTAGAGAGGGAACGCTGTACATTCTCAATAATCTCATAACTGCCATGTAATAGGGCTTAGTTCTACAATCCGTTCTCCCAAACCAATCACTCATCATTACGTTATCCGCTGTGACAGCAATTACTGTCAGTCACGGCTAGGCTATGTTCATTTCTATGACATAACCAATGGCATGGGAAATCACGTGCATTACAACGAGAGATCTTGCCTTTCAAACGTCTTGTAATGTACATTATTAACCTAATTAAGACTGATTAGTTTCTCCGCTGTGTTGCACAACAACGTGTATTTCTACAGAACAAATTTCTTTTTTAATCAGTCAAAAGTAATACATGTATTAGTGTTTTCTTCTGACCTGTCCAAGTTATATTTAGATTTGAACATTTTAAAACTTTAAAAGGGATGAGTTTTCTCTACATCCAGTTAGAGATACGAATAGCTGTATTTTTGTGCGTAATGTACAGTAGAGGAACGCAATGCACTAAACTGTGGAAAATTACTTTTAGAAATTTTGACTATATTTTTAATCTACGTAGCAAAACAGGTGGGGGAGCCTAGTCAGACACCGGTTTACCCGGGGTCTGATCTGGCTCCAACCTGTTTGCAATGGAAATAATAGTTTTAGTATATAAAAGCGTTTCTTGGGAAATATCAGTAAAGTTAACGCAGCGGTCTCGTGCTGCACGAGGATTTTACTTATCTCAAGTAGGAAAGTGTGCGATAAAATAAGTCGATGTTACATTGCTTACCTCTTTACCATTATTAACTATTCTGTTCTAAAAAAAATTCGGACAGTTCAGAAAAATCGGACAATAATATACTACCGACCAGTTTATAACTGGAGAATATAACGCTTCTGTTATTTAACATATCGCCTGCTTTAGGTGCGGTGAACTAGAATATGCAATCAGTTTGAATCAAGATCAGATTTTGCAAAATTTGGAGACAGAAAAGGATTCTAAATTGTATAATATGGATATTGGCTAACATTCAACAGTGTGAATCTAGATTACCTTTTAAACGCATTCCAAAGGGAAGTCGCAACATGGAACTTGGAACTCGGATGTCGAAACTTGGAAGTCGGATATTGGAACTTTGAAGTCGAAACATAGAATTTGGAAGTCGGAACTGGAAACTTGGAACTACAGTGGAGAATGTGTTATTCTTTCCCAATAAACGCGTTTACGCTAAAACTATTATTTCCAGTGCAAACAGTTTGGAGCCAGATCAGACGCCGGGTAACACGGCGTCTGATCAGGCTCCAAACTGTTTGCCACCATGATAAACATGAAATATCAGAATTGTCCAAAAGTTGTTCTTTTCTACGTTTTAGAGTTTTGCGTTTGTGTACGTTTGCGTTTAAACGGGAAAGAATAACGTTTTCTCCACTGTAAGAAGTAGGAATGTAGAGTGTTATCACCGATCTGCCACACTTTCAACACAAGACACACACACAAATATTGAATATATGACGATGTCTTACTACTCGTACTGTAATTGTTGAAGTCATCCGAAAGAGTCACCATTGCAAACATGAATATACAGTGGATGATTAGGTGATATTTTTCCTGCGATTAAACTTCTAGCACTCGTACCGATGTTTTCAAATCCATCCCCGCAAATTGCGAATTTAATTTACGTATCCAACTTTGAAAACAGGATCCTGAGCAGACGCTGCGTAATGTTCGACACTCATATCAATGTTTCTACAGTTAAATTGTGCCTAAATTCTAACTTTTAAACAAAATTGTAGATCACAGTACTAACATTTCACTGCCATTAACCCTTTCCCCCATAAAAACGTCTTTTAGCGAATTGGATTTATTCCTCCGCTGAAGAAGGATTTATTCCTCCGCTGAAGAAAACAGTTTCAATTTAATCAGTCATGAATATATATTATAGTGAAAATTTTCTATATTCTAGCACATGATAGCTTAAAGCAGGCTGAAAGTAAAGCAGAATGCGCCTTAAGGCGCATTCTGCTTTACTTTCAACCTGCTTTAAGAAGTCACCTATCTTCAATACTATAAATAGGCTATCAGGTAGAGGGTTAAGGCGTAAAAACCGTCTGACACAGTTGCTAGCATATAATCGTATACTTATAGTTTGCTTGTGCTTTTCTGTAAAAGTTTTGGAATTGTATACGTTTTTTACTTAAATAATATTCAAACAGATTGGATCTTGATCAGATACCGCGTAGTGCGACGTCTGATCAAGATTTCGACAGTTTGCAAATGTCAGTGTTGTCTGTCTTTGCAGTGAGGATGAATGAATTGTTTTTGCGACACTGCAACACATACAGTGGAGAATCTGTTATTCTTTCCCGATAAACGCGTTTACGCGAAAACTATTTTTTCTTTTACAAACAGTTTGGAGCCAGATCAGACGCCGGGTAACCCGGCGTCTGATCAGGCTCTAAACTGTTTGCCACCAAGATAAACATGAAATATCAGAATTGTCCAAAAAATGTTCTTTTCTACGTTTTAGTGCTTTGCGTTTGCGTACGTTTGCGTTTAAACGGGAAAGAATAACAGATTCTCCACTGCATAATAGGTCATATAGCGTCAATGAATGATAAGGGATGATGGGCTGAGATTATGAAGAATTTCAGGAAGATGATTTCGGTTAACCTCATACGTTGAGAAGCATCGCATCGGATAAAAACACCAACCTGTCATCCTTTTAGTTCTTGACAGAGGAGATTATCTCGGTCTAATAAACAGAAACCATTCCCTATGACAATTAAACCCAGTGAAATTGATAAACAGATGATATAATGGTGATTAAGGACATACACGCCAACATGATATCTCCGTAGCATCTCTATGAACATTTCTGCATAGGTTCTTCAAACATATCTTACAGTGGATAATCTGTTATTCTTTCCCAATAAACGCGTTTACGCTAAAACTATTATTTGCAGTGCAAACAGTTTGGAGCCAGATCAGACGCCGGGTAACCCGGCGTCTGACCAGGCTCCAAACTGTTTGCCACCAAGAATTATCAGAATTGTCAAAAAGTTGTACTTTTCTACGTTTTAGTGCTTTGCGTTTGCGTACGTTTGCGTTTAAACGGGAAAGAATAACAGATTATCCACTGTAGTACCATGGTAAAATGAATAACATAGGTTATAATGTTCTTGTTTTAATTATTGACATTTGAACTGTATGATGTAGCCATTCTCGGAAAAGAGTCGGCTTGCATTATTTTTGCTTTTTGAAATAATGTAAATTAATAATTGGCACAAACAAATATTAAAACAGTTACAAAGTGATGCTTACTAAAAGTTCAATGCAAAGTGTATAGTTTATGGCCTGAAATATATGTATTTACTTAATTGTTTTGGCTCAAATTCAATGAAAACACTCACTCAATCAAATTTTATCCGTAAGCATTTGATCAAACTTCCCACAATAAATGCTTTAGGTATGAATAATCAGAACTGGTAAAAAATCATACGTTTAAATTCTTCTTTTGAAACAATAGGCCCCTTCATATACATGCATAAACTACTGGTATAATTACAGTGGAGAATGTGTTATTCTTTCCCATTAAACGCGTTTACGCTAAAACTATTGTTTGCAGTGCAATCAGTTTGGAGCCAGATCAGACGCCGGGTAACCCGGCGTCTGATCAGGCTCCAAACTGTTTGCCACCAAGATAAACAAGAATTATCAGAATTGTCAAAAAGTTGTACTTTTCTACGTTTTAGTGCTTTGCGTTTGCGTACATTTGAACGGGAAAGAATAACAGATGATCCACTGTAAGCAGACGGCTTCAGCTATGTGTGCTCGAGTTCACTCTAATATTCACTTTTATCGGAGATTTTGGATACCCCTATAGCCTTATTTAATAGAGTATTTGCCAGGTATCACATACTGCCCTTTTCAGTGCCATTTTATGTTTTTTCCCGTTAATTTGTTACGATTAATAGAGATTGTTTAAAATCGAAAGTACCTACGAGAGGCAGCCGATACGCATTACTTCGTTGAATAACGATTCTTGAATTATCGATCTTGCGTACAAACCGCAAGGTGTCGCAATTATGGGCGCGAATGCCCTTAAGTGGTTAAAGCCTGCAAAACAACTTGGTTGAAACTCAAAGATACTCAAAGTACCTAAACCTGAGTAACCAAAAGAGACAACAGTTGTAACCCCCACACTAACATAACATCACATGCTTTGAGCAAATGCCGTCTGCTTTTATTTCTTAGATTTAAATGTTATGGTATTTTGACTGACGAAATATTGAACTAAGTGTCAAACAGTTTGGATCCTAATCAAACGCCCGACATCCGATGTAAAGCAGTGAACGGGATTGAGGAATGCGTTATTCTTCACCCCTTCACTCTTAAAGACGCCATAAAGCGAGTTTGCTAACAGTTTTGGTCCTGGCCCTGAGGTTATAAAACTTAAAATGAACTCTGTGCTCAAAACTCAGAATTTTTCTCAGCTCATAAAACTTCTGCAAACATTTTATTTTAAAACCAGTATTTTCATACATAATTATACTGTAATTATGTATCCCAATGAGGTTACACAAATCAAATAAAACGTGTTTGTTAAAAACTAGAGCCTGTTATCGAAACTGAGTTTTGAGCACAGAGTTCGTTTTAAGTTTTATAACCTCGGGGCCTGGTCAGAGGCCGCGTTAGGCGGTCTTAAACTATTTGAAACCCTTATCGATATTTTTCAAGTCATACAACCTTAAATCTAACTTTGAAACTAGTCTTCCAGACAACAATACTAAAGCAGACAAAAATAAAGCGATGAATGGGGTAAAATCTTCCAAATAATTTAATCATGAAAGGGTTAAAGTACATAGCGCTTACTTTGTAAACTAATAGTGTACATGTACCTAGGCCTTTTAAGGAAGGGTGTATGACATGAGTAAAAAAACAACGTGCAAATGTTTCATTGTAATGACTACCGCACATGTTGTGAATAACATCCGCACGATGGGGGACGACCAATAAACTGCAAAACTCACTAATACGACCACTAACATAAAACTAATGAATGGTTTTAAATACAGGTAATAGATATGAACCAGATGAACGCAAAGCAGAACACTCCTAAATGTGTTTTCGTGTTACCTTCTTCTTGTTGTTATTTGCATTCTACTGTACGTGTTGAATTATTTATTGCACGCACGATCTGTATTTATACATTATGTACTAATATTTTAACAAATTCCCAATGTTTACAAAAATAAGTTATGTGCTTCATTTAACAGTACTTCATTTGCGTTTCGTTCGTTTTGAACATATTGTATGTCTAATTAGAATTAACATGTTCACTCAAGGAACTCCATATTTCAAGTTTCCGGTTAAGTCTAGTCCATTTCCGACTATTCATGGTTGTTTAAAGCTATTATACATGTATGCCTCGGTTAACAGTATTTCCCCGACTATTGACAATTGTACTGTCACCCTGTCAGACATGTGATATTTATTTTATTTTTCCATAATCGCAGGCCTTAACCATGAAATCTAGATTGTTCCTAAAATGGCTGGAATCATGAATGTAACTAGATCCGCATGCGATTCATAATTAAATTCATTTGGTATAAAACTATTGGAATATGAAGGAATTATACAAACTCTAAGTCGTATCTCCTCATTATATAAATAATGGTGCATAGGTTATAATATACCGTCATACTAATTGAATCAAGCATGGCTTTTTGGTAAAGACGGTGGAATCTATTCCGGAGGTTGGTCTGTTCCCAGTCGGTAACGAGTTTTAGCGAGTATCCGATAGGAACAGGCCAAACGAGGGTATAGAACCCCCAGTCTTTACCAAAAAACCGTGCTTGATTATTTTTCGCGCTTAAAATTCTCCATTAAAACGCGTAAATAAAAGGAAATCAAAGACATACTTTTTACCGTTTCACATATTCCATACCCAATAGCAACAAACAGCTGTTTAAAGGTCGTGCTATTTTAGCTTAGCTTTGACATTAAGTTGTACTCAAGTTTAAAGAAGAGTACATGCCCCACTTTAGAACACTCAGAAACTCAGAATTACAGTGGAGAAAACGTTATTCTTTCCCAATAAACGCGTTTACGCTGAAACTATTATTTCCCATGCAAACAGTTTGGAGCCAGATCAGACGCCGGGTAACCCGGCGTCTGATCAGGCTCTAATCTGTTTTCCACTCAGATTAAAATGAATAGTTAAAATTATCAAACTGTTGTCATTTTCTTCATTTTAGTTTGTTGCGTTTGCGTTTCGTTTCGTTTAAACGGGAAAGAATAACGTTTTCTCCACTGTACAAACGGTTTTTATTGAATCCAAGCGATTGTATATCGTGAAAGGTATCAAAACGATCATTTCTTCCTTTATATACGTTCTACTTTCAAGTCATAACATCAACCGACATCAATGACGTCAAGTAAGAACGTGACCTTACGCGTATACTCGATCATGTGAAACAATCAACATCAACAACATAAATAACCTTTTAAACATCGAATCATTGAATTGTCGAAAACCACAGACAAGTGATGAGACAATTGTAAAAGTCTCGTTTTCATTTCTCTCTTTGAACGTAGCTTGGGGTCAATTTTACGTTTTATGGTATTTCTGTAAAGATTTCCTCCCTTTCCCTTGCTAATAACCTTATCGGGCGGAAGGATACAGTGCCAGACAATGTTTACCGTACGGCTATTTATGGTAACAAAATGTTGTCTAGCACCATGAAAGGCGAGAAAAAGGATTCACTAACTGCTTCATATTGTAGATCCAAGTTTAAACGTTGTCTGAAGTGACGCTGTGGCGCTTTAAAGTGGATATGACGTCAACTTCGGTTTGACTTCATTTACGACACTCCGTTACCTATGGTAAAGAGGCGACAATTTTTTAAGACAGCAATTTTTCCCGCTGGGTCCAACAGTACTTTTATGTCACATCGGCCTATGGGAAATTAGCATTGTAAATGGAATTGAGGTAATATAATCCAGGATGTAAAACTGTGTAGACCCAGATCAGAAGACTCCAATCTGAGCGAAATGCCTGTTTCTAGAAATAATCTGGAGAAGTTGATCCCATTCAGTAAATATGTTTTCTCTCTCTCTATAAACACGATTGTACGAAAACTGCAATTTATCATTATGAACTGTTTATGTCTGACCAGTTACAGGGTAATCGGCGTTTGATATAGAAAGCAGGTGCCCGTTTCATAAAACTTCGTACGACAAAAACGGCGTAGGTCAAAATTTTGAAATACATTTAATTTCTGATTTCTCTATCTAATCCTGTCCTGTGACATCTCTTTGGAATCGTCTTTTCCAGACGATTCCAAGGAGATGTCACAAGACAGGATTAGATGTAGCAATAAATAAGAGTTGAGACTTTTATAATCTGTCATACGACAACATTTGTTTTATGAAACGGGCCACAGAAACTGATTTATTTTATTAAACGCTGGTTTCTACAAAGTTGTATTATTCAACGGCGTTTTACAATACATGATATACATTAAACATGAGTAAAAATTGGTTTCATAAATAAAGCAATGCATATAAGGTATTAATTAGACTAAACGCTGTTATATAAATGCATTAGTTCTAAGAAATGGTACTTTAACTAAAACAATAGAATATGTGGAGTAGGAATTGTTTTTTTCGGCATTGCAACACAGAATATGCGATGTAGCCTAGGAGGGTGCCGTGTCCTATATTGGTATGTAAGAGTAAAGCTTTTGCATTGTGTTTCGTTGAAATAAGATATACAACGCTCTCTCTCTACAACGACACCCACTGGGAGACAACAACTATGTGCGTTGTTCGGAGGGAGTCGTTGTAGGGAGGGAAATTGGCTAACATTTGCAAACAGCTTAAATCCAGATCAGACGCCGCGTAACGCCAGCTGTTTGCCACTCGCCATTATGGGTTTTTTCTGTCAAAATGTATAATAAGTAAATTTGAGAAAAACAGCAGACGACAATTTTAAGTACACTATATTGCAGCCGTGAAAAGGTTGGACATATTTACATTGTTTAGGGAACAACGGAGGTAGTCGTTGTAAGAAGGGTACCGTAGTTCGGAGGGCCGTTGTAGAGAGGGAGCGCTGTAATAATCTATCATAAATAGGATATAACAATATATTGTTTACAGTAACTGAATGAAAATGTATACATATTTGACCTTGCTCTAAACATGCTGATGTATATTTTATGCAATAAATGATTGAATTGAATGATTGAATGAAAATGCTACAGTTTAGAAGACATTATACTTATTTCGTTTAAACGCAAAAGAAATATACATGTATATGCCTTGCAATGACATCTGTGTGACTGGTCATGTTGATCTTCCCAATTGTTTGCAATGGGTGTCGCCGTGTTGGTCAAAGGTGTTTATTGGGAGAAATAACAAAAAACATGTACATGTACTTCCTGTTGACAGAAGACAAAGGTCATACAAAGGTCTCTTAATGGTTTTATACAACCTCTATTAATACGTTTACAGGACTTATTGTTTTAGAAAAGTTGGTCTTACCGATTTATAATCGTTCACTTTTAATAACTATATACTTTAAATCCTGTTTTACTTAACAATTTCCTTCTTCACATGAAATTATATAAATGTACCTACAAAGCAAGAAAGACAAATAAATACATTCACAATAAAAATGATACAATATTGAGTAGCATGGAAACATGGACATTCTTTCAATATTATTACCAAGGTTATAATTATTATATTATAATATTAGGAAACAAAGCACGGCATAACGAATTTATCTTACCGACTACCTTTGATTTGAAGCATTTTAAGTTTAATCTATACTTTTTAAAGATTGCCGACCAATAGAAATAACAGCAGAGCGCCTAATGCAACATAACTAGGAAAATAGTATGCGACAATAACTAAAAACTGCTATACGAGACCATAAACCAGATAATACTCCAGAACACCTATTTAGACGCACAACATCTACAGCAAGAACATATCCCAAAGGTAGCAGTATTTTAGATCTTTTATCTTCTACACTTATCATTTTGTATAATTGTATGTCATATATAATATATTAACCATTAACTCCATATACTTGTTTTAATTATGTTCTTCCAAACCATTGCACAAATTGTGATATAACAAACTATATAAATTAGATCTACCTCTCCTTAATAGTTAAAAAAGAGAAACAACTAAGTGTATTACTCAAAAGCGTTTACATAATTTCTTTTGTTTTTTATCATTATAAATCTTACTTATGTTTAGAAATCTAGGCCGATAAAGCATACATTATCTGAATGCAATTTTAATAACTATGTTCGGATAAACATAAAGTATTATCATAATAAATCATTGGAGAAAACCATACGGCTTCAAGCAAGGGAATTAAATCAATTAAATCGTGTAAAGACCTAATATGACCGAGGCAAATTCATATGAATTTTACTAACCTAATAAGGTATTTACATGTATGGGTTCTTCTCGTGACCTCGGTTGACCTACTGTATGTCTAGAAGTTTGTAGGAGGTAAGATAATGGTTGTTATAGCAGTTTCATACATATAGGATGTTTGTTTCAGTTTTTTAGCACAATATCCTATGAATGCGTATCGCCAAAAACAATGTGAATGAATCAAGCGGTACAGTGGAGAAGACGTTATTCATTCCAATAAACGCGTTTACGCTAAATCGATTGTTTCCATTGGTAACACAGCGTCTGATCAGGGTCCAAACTGTTTGCAATTCTCACTGGAATCATCATTTTGAATTGCCCAAACGTTGTCATTTACTCCAATTTATTGCAATGCGTTTGAATTTAGTTTGCGTTTTTGGAACGGGAAAGAATAGTTTAAAGTCTTTTCCACTGTACATTCTTCATAGTGGTAAGTTGATTGGGTAGAACATTTAAAAAATAAATGAATATGAGCCGTACTATGACAAACCCTGCCTAAATGAACTGTTATATTGTACAGACCAGGCACCATTGCCATCCCAGACTCTGTCCTTGCGTTTGGTCTACACTACCAATACCGTTTACAGTGGAGAAAACGTTATTCTCTCCCGTTTAACCGCAAACGAAAAACAAACACAATGCACTAATATGTAGAAAATAACAAGTTCTTGACAGTTCTGACTATTGATATTAGGCTGAATGGCAAACCGTTTGGAGCCTGGTCAGACGCCGGGTTAACCGGCGTCTGATCTGGTTCCAAACAGATTGTACAGGAAATAATAGTTTTAGCGTAAACGCGTTTATTAGGAAAGAATAACGTTTTCTCCACTGTATAACTCTGCTAAATATAATGATTTAGATGAGTATGGGTGTCAAACGCCAGTCGCCGCATAAGATGACTGATCCACTCTGTTTGCAATGCAATAAGGCATGTTTTGTCATGGCATGGCTCATATTTAAGAATCTACACTTAACAAGCCATGCTAGGTGGACATCATTAGGCTATTATTAGAACTGAACTTCATTGTTTTAGGACGAATTTCATGAATCTTATAAATTAATGAATCTGTTGAATAAAGCATTTTGTACTATTTTTTTTAAATAATATCAGTTTTTCTTAAAACGTATATGTATATATAGAGGACATGTTTCTACTTCTACGTACATAACTGCATTTGTCGTTTCCTATATTACTCCTAAATTGTGTTCCAAAACATGTCTTTCAATATATTGACCATACGTAAATATTTGATCCAAGAAGCCACAGAAACTCTTGTTTTAACACAACTGGGGCCCGTTTCATAAAACTTAGTACGACAAATGCTGTCGTAAGTCAGATAATAAAAGTCTCAATTATTATTCATTCTCCATCTAATCCTGTCTTGTGACATCTCTTTGGAATCGTCTTAAAAAGACGATTCCAAAGAGATGTCAAAATACAGGATTAGATAGAGACATCAGAAATTAACTGTATTTCAAAGTTTTGACTTACGACAACATTTGTCGTACTAAGTTTTATGAAACGGGGCCCTTAAAACGCACCTGGATTATTGTAATGTGATATCGTATGTTATAGCTAAGCAAAGACCGCCGCAGATTTCAACGTATCCAAAACATGTTCGCAAAACTGGTGTTACAGCGGGATAATGTGACAATTCCAAACAGGCCCTTTGTGATTTACACTGGTTACCAGTCAAAGCAAGAATTACATTTAAATTCTGACAATCATGCACCGGTGCATCAACATAATCAATGAAACGGTTGTGTCAGCGTGTTCCCAAAATACAAGGCCTCATATCAGCTGAATTGACTAACAATGACTTTATGTGCCATTCAACAAGAGAAGTACGTTTAGTGATAGAAGGTCTAGTACAGTGGGTCTCAAACCACATGTACTGCTTTTGATGAAAAAAAAACCTCCTTTTATTAAGAAAAATACAGCAAACGTTCTTAATGTCGTGACCGTTTTTAATGACGGAAATATAATAAATGACTAAAATGAACATGCAGTTTCCTTGGATTTATCCTTAAAACCTTCCGCGACCCTCCTGGCTAAACCGGATTGAAATCTAACTGAAAATTGAAATGTGTATGTGTGTGTGGTGTGGTTGTGTGTGGGGGTTGAATGTTAATGTGTGTGCGTGCGTGCATGCGTGCGTGTGTGTGTGTTGTCCTTGCACCCTGAATGCTCTGGCTGAGGGTGTCTAGAGATGACATACACTTTATAGCAAGAGCCTGTGCTAGGTTTTGTTTGTAAAATCTAGCACATTCTCTCTATATATTACCACTGTACAGCCTGACTTTAATATGTTTTTCTGTACAATTATTGTTACCTCGTATAATACTTGTAATAGTATTCTGAGAGAATAATAAAATTTGAACCAATTGCCAATTGATATAGGACAATCACGATTTCTGGATATATTTAAAAACAAGTTAAACACATACTAGTTTAATGATTTAAATTCAGTGTCATGCTATATATTTCAGTACTGAGGTACAGTGGAGAATCTGTTATTCTTTCCCGATAAACGCGTTTACGCGAAAACTATTTTTTCTTTTACAAACAGTTTGGAGCCAGATCAGACGCCGGGTAACCCGGCGTCTGATCAGGCTCCAAACTGTTTGCCACCAAGATAAACATGAAATATCAGAATTGTCCAAAAGTTGTTCTTTTCTACGTTTTAGTGCTTTGCGTTTGCGTACGTTTGCGTTTAAACGGGAAAGAATAACAGATTCTCCACTGTAATGATCGGATAACAAAATTACTGATATTGGTTTTCCTTGACATCACAAGCATTAGTCCCTTCACTGGTTACAGTCAGCTACAAATAAATTTGCAAACAGTTTTGTTCCAGATCAGACGCCGCGTATCTCGGCGTCTGATCAGGACCAAAACTATTTGACACTTGTTTCGACGATCGAGGTCAAAATACTGGACATCTTAATTTGATAAATCAAAGTAGATGACAGTGTTCAGGCTCACGATATTCTAGTACATGTAACAACATAACATAAGATTAAGAAGGGATACTGTGCACGATTTTGCCACTTTACTGCCACAATGTCAAAACATTTAAACGAGTGTCGTCTGCTTTTGTTTCTCAAATTTAAGTATTAGGTATTTTGACTTAAGAAATATGGAAATGAGTGTCAAACAGTTTGGATTCTGATCTGACGCCGCGTTATGCGGCGTCTGATCAGGGTCCTAACAATGTGCAAATAACTATTGTACTCGGGATGAGGCAGTGAAATTGTAAACCATTAGCTTAATGTCAGAACATGATTTAATGAAAGGCAAACAGTTTGGACTCAGAAAAGACACCATGACATTTAGCGACTGATCTTGATCCACACCGTTCGACACTGTCCTAATGTTTTTGTAAAAGAAATAAGGGATTACTCAACTACATGTATCACAATTGTAAAGCAGACAACAGTATTTGAAAACGAAACGTTGTGCTAAAGGTAAATTCGTTTTAATGATCTTGTTTATTTCACAATCTTTCCTTATGCAAATAACGGATTACTCTCAATTACACGATAAACTACGATTGTACTTTAGTAATGTCATCATTCAACTGATACATGGACAAAGATACTAATAAACAGATTGTTTTTAGATTTCTATGTACTATAAATTAACCTTTCCTTTGAAAATGCGACAGAGCTGACATTTGTTAACTCTAGATCAGACACCGAGTTACTCGACTTTTGATCAGAATCAAAACTTTCTTTCTCTTGTTACATGTAGTAGTTTTCTGAAAAAGCAATATTAAAACATTACACTTGAAAAGTGTATTTATGTCACTGACGATAGTGCTACAATGGAGAAAACGTTATTCTTTCCAAATACATGTAAACGCGTTTACGCTCAAACTATTTTTCCATTGGAAACAGTTTGGAACCAGATCAGACACCGGGTAAACCGGCGTCTGATCAAGCTCCAAACTGGTTGCCATTCAGATTAAGATAAATAGTCAAAATTGTCGAAAAATTGTCATTTTCCACGTTTTATTGATATGCGTTTGCATTTCGTTTGCGTTTAAACTGGAAAGATTAACGTTTTCTCTACTGTAAAAGGAGCATTTGTTAACAGTTTGGATCCTAGTCAGACACGGCCCCTGATCGAGATCCAAACTGTTTGCCACTTCTTTTGAAATTACGTCATTCATAAGTCCTTCAATCTAACTTTGAAATGATATTTCAGACAACAATATTGAAGCAGAAGACAATTATGTCGGTGAAGGGGTGAACACCTCAGAGTAAGTTTGGCTATCAAAAGGTTGCATTGAGGTTGGCGCAAGAGACGTTTGCTAGTTAAGGATCTAACATTTCCTTTAAACATTTTGTAAGTGGCATTTGATCTGGATCCAACTATTTGCCGAGTTAAGTCACATTGCGCTCAGCATGGTACAGAGTTAACATATCAAGCAGTCGTCTGCGGCAATTTTCTATAACATTTGTTATTGTAGATTTCAAAATATTTAACTATTTCGATCCTGAAATTTTAATGGACAAATCCAGATATTCATTTAACTCTATTCCATGTTTTACTATTTAACCCTTTCATGATCAAATTATTCGAGAGATTGTTACCCATTCGCCGCTTTATTGTCGTCTGCTTCAGTATTGACGACACGTTTCAAAGTAAGAATTAAGGTTGTATAACTTAATAAATATTGATAAGAATGTCATATAGTTTAGGTCCTGACTAGACGCCGCGTTACGCAAACGCGCGTTATGGAGTCATTGAGAGTGAATGGGTTATGGTTGATTTTAACAATAAATCGCAAATAACAAACAACACAGACTCTGACCAGAGGGCTCGTTCAGGAGATCAATATTCCATGTTTATACTGTTTGCATCGACTGTTTGTTAATGACGATTCTAACACACTTCGCACACGTCTGTATAAAAACAAAGAAGGAACGTGCTCATTCAAACACGCAAGCGATGTAACGTCTTAACGTGACGTCATATGGCTTCGAAAATGCGTATACCAAGAAATATTTACAATCGCCCCATTCAACACCATTGACAAAAACTGTGTTCATTTAAGAAATGAACTGATTTTTTTCGGCGTTCAAGCGAAATGAACGACAGAAAATTTCGGCAAATACCATGAATCGCGACAGTTTGGTGCGAAAAATGCCGATTTATGACGTCATTATAAGTGATGTAATTTTAAAGTAGGATAAATATATCGGGGTTTTATTGTCATAAAGAAAGGCAGATATAGGCCGCTGTTTATAAGGTAGATTCTTATGTCAATTTTCTTGCAATTTATCTCATTTATAAAGAAGAATATTAACCGATCTATGCCTTCCTGCTACTAGTGGAAACCATGATTCCCGACTAATATTCTTCTTTATTAATGAGATAAATTGCAAGAAATTTGAAATAAGAATCTACCTTATTAACAGCTCGGCTATCTGCTATTCGAGCCAAACTGTCAAGTTGTTGACAATGGAACTTATTTTTTCTGCTTTCGAATGTACACAGATTCAGTAAATCGGTCATGGCTGTTACATTATTCGTGTTATCTACCTCTTATATTAAATATGGATTAAACATACATGCGTACACAGATATTATGGTCATACACATGCTGACCAAGTTTCAAAAGGATTAAAATAAATGTGTGTACTAACAAAATGTTTATTTAATGTTAGAAATTACAGCAAATATATTGTAAATATAAGAAATGAACTGATTTTTTTCGGCGTTCAAGCGAAATGAACGACATAAAATTATCAGGCAAATACCATGGATCGCGCTAAAAATGTAGCGCAGTTGCGTCGGTGCAAATTGAAGTGTTAGAATCGTTATAATAAATTAATACCAGTGTTTGATCGTGCAGTAAAACACGGGTAGTCGTTGAGATGCTGGTAATTAAATCACTCGGCTTTCGACATCGTGATTTAATTACAACGCATCTAAACTCCTTTCCGTGTTTTATTGCCACGATAAAACATTGGTATAAATTTATTATTTCTTAACTCTAACACAACTCGCGCAAACCCCTATATAAACAAAGAAGGACACAGTTGTGTTTAATTCTCAATAAAACACGATATTATATTGCACGATAAAACACTGGTATTAATTTATTATTTCTGAAGTATACTCGTCACTAGGCATAAATGAATGAATGGTCAGTTTAATTCCAGGTAAAACGGAAAAGCTCTTAGCGAGTCATCCTGACTCAATTCTGTTCGAGTTAGTCATATTAGACAAATGCATGTTGTATGTTAAGTGAATGTTTTGCCTCTTGGATGGTTGTTCGATAACAGGAAGAACCCGAGTACAGTTCAGATAATTCCATTGACCCAAGACACTCCAAGTGGTCAAGTTAAAATTTCCAATGAATCACAGTCCATTTGGACGATTTAATTTTATACAATATATAGCAAAATTACAAACAGTGCAGACTGTTTGAATATTATAGAACGCATTGATATAATATTCACAGGGGGAAAACGCTGTTAGATCATGGTGCGAAACGAGTTCAAGTTCAGTGGTTTTTAATGACAACTGTGTGATACAGGGCATAAAGCGTTATTCTTTTCCTTTAAAACGCAAACAAAACGCAAACGCATCACAGTAAAATGAAGAAAATAACAACTTTTCGACAATTCTGACTATTGATATCAATTTGAGTGGAAAACAATTTGAAGCCTGATCAGACGCCGGGTTACCCGGCGTCTTATCTGGCTCCAAACTGTTTGCACTGTGTTAACGCGTTTATTTAGAAAAGATAACGTTTTCTCCACTGTATAGGAGAATGACTAGTGGCTGCTAATTGCAGAAGAAATATAACATTGGCTTATCTAGTACTCTTTCTTCCATAATTAGCTGCACCAGGGCTGCCATAAAAAATTCTAAGATTTCCAAATTTGCATTTTTCAAATGCGATTTTACGAAATCGTACCTTTACCCTATAGCATGTTTCTAGTTTTGTTGACATGCGACTACTTAAAGCAGGCTGTAAGTAAAGCAGAATTCTTTACTTTCAGCATGCTTTAAGCTAACATGTACTGGGGAAAATCCGAATATTTAGGAAAAATCCGAAAAAATGGCAGCCCTGATGACGATTTGTTTGTTAAGTCACGTTTTACAGCTTATTTCGTATTTAGTGATTTAATTACCAGCAACCCAACGACTTCCCGTGTTTTAATGCACGATAAAACACTGGTATTAAGAACTATGTACAACAAACCCACTGAAAACTGACATATTCTGATTAAATAATCGGATAAGGGATGTTTCTCAATTAAATAGTGCAAAACAGCTTGACTCTTGTAATTAGTCTTCGCAAATAACCCTTTCACTGGCCAAAGTTGTCGTGAGGTTGTTACCCCTACACCGCCATACTGTCATCTGCTTCAATATTGTTGCCTGCTAGACAATTTCAAACTCAGGTTTAATGTACTATAACTTAAGAAATATCGAAACGACTGTCAAACAGTTGGGATCCTGTTCAGACGCTGCGTCTGGCTCTAAACTGTTTGCAAAGTCGATTTTATGCGACTTCGGTGGTGAAAGGATTAAATGAAATGCATAAAAACTACACTTGAATGGGTTAGCCTTCAGAGACGTATGCTGATTAATGATTTTATTTTTTCCCGTTTTTAAAACCTTTTCTCTGCTGTACCGCGGCGTCTGAATCCATACTACAGCGTTCCCTCTCTACAACGACACCCAGTGGGAGACAAACGTTATGTGTATTGTTCGGAGGGTGTCGTTATAGGGAGGGAAATTGTCTAACATTTGCAAACAGCTTGAATCCAAATCAGACGCCGCGGTACGCGGCGTCTGATTTGGATTCAAACTGTTCGTCACTCGTCATTAAGTGTTTTTTCTGTCAAAATGCCCATTATGTAAAATTGAGAAAAACAGCATACGACAATTTTAAGCGGACGATATTGAGGCAGTAAAAGTGTTAGACATAATTATCATGTTTAAGGAACTGTGGCAAGAGTCGTAGTAAGGAGGGAGTCGTTGTTGAGAGGACCGTTGTTCTTATTCTTCCCCGTTTAAACGCAAACGGAACGCAAACGCAACTCGCTAAAATGTAGGAAATTCCATTTTTTGATATTTCTGATTATTATTTTTAATTCCAGTGGCAAACAGCTTGGAGCCTGACCAGACGCCGGGAAATAATAGTTTTAGCGTAAACGCGTTTATTGGGAAAGAATAACGTTTTCTCCACTGTAAACACACTCATATTCTCCTGAATTTCAAAATTTGTACAATTACTTTGTCCTTTTAATCCAATCCATTTCACTTTTTAGGCTAATTTTGACAAACTTAATATTGCGGGAAATGGTAAACAGCACAGACCCTGAGCAGAGACCCTCTGATATACAGTGGAGAAAACGTTATTCTTTCCCAATAAACGCGTTTACGCTCAAACTATTATTTCCAATACAAACAGTTTGGAGCCAGATCAGACGCCGGGTAACCCGGCGTCTGATCAGGCTTCAAACTGTTTGCCACTCAGCTAAACATCAATAGTCAGAATTGTCAAGAAGTTGTTATTTTCTACATTTTAGTGTTTTGCGTTTGCGTACGTTTGCGTTTAAACGGGAAAGAATAACAGATTCTCCACAGTACTACCAATACCGGATGTAATATACAGTGGAGAATCTGTTATTCTTTCCCGTTTAAACGAAAACGTACGCAAACGCAAAGCACTAAAACGTAGAAAAGTACAACTTTTTGACAATTCTGATAATTCATGTTTATCTTGGTGGCAAACAGTTTGGAGCCTGATCAGACGCCGGGTTACCCGGCGTCTGATCTGGTTCCAAACTGTTTGCAATGGAAATAATAGATTTCGCGTAAACGCGTTTATTGGGAAAGAAAAACAGATTATCCACTGTACAAAAAGTGCTTGAGCTGCTTGAATGTGTCAAACATTGAGTGTGGCAATCAGTGTAGATCAAGACCAGCCGCCACAATAAAACAGGTTTTGTCATTACATGGTTCATTTAGATATTTCTGTGTTTCTGCTAAGGGTGGGTTTTTACCTTTTACATGTAGCTGGCAATTAAAAGAGTAAATCTTAAAAAAAAAAAATTCACGAGGGCACAACAAGCCAATTTCAGTGATCTAGTCGATTTTAGCAAGATAAAGTTGATAGTTTAGTGAACCTTTTCGATTTACGTTGTATATATTTTCTCTTTTGTAAGGTATATAGATGCAGTTAAAAATAATTGAAAAAAAATCGTGTCAAATACCGGTGCCACTTTCTTACGTATTCTAAAGAATTTTGTTTAGCAGATAGTAGATCTAATGATAGATGGTAGATCTAATTCTAAATAGGTTGAATGTAAAGCAGAATGCGTCTAAAGGCGCATTCTGCTTTACTTCCAATCTGTTTTAAGTGCTCACCTGTCTTGAAAACTAGATTCCGACTATGGATTAAAAGGTTAATACAACATTCAGCTGCTTACATTAAACTGAGTTTAGTTTTATGTAAATTGATTGTGAAATGTAAAAAGTAGGATTTCATTCATTTTCTGTAAACAAACAAGCACAACATGTTAACGTTTAGTAAATGCAACGCGTTTGACAAGCTCGGTTCGGTTCTCTTATATTGTCTGCATATATTTGTTTTAACCCCTTCACTGCCATGAGGTCATTAAATTTAAACAATTGTCGTCTGCTTCTATTTTTAAAAAAACAATTATTTGGGGTTTTTTTACTTAAGAAATATTGAAACGAGTGTCAAACAGTTTGGATCCTGATCAGACGCCGCGTTACGCGGCGTCTAATCAGGATCTAAACTGTTTGCAAATAACTACTGTACTCGGGGTAAGGCAGTGAAGGGGTTAAAGGCCGATGTTCGAAGCGGCGTAAAGGGAATATGAAATGGAATAGCATGGGAAGTAGTTTTATTGTTACTGTGAGAGTTCTTAAAGCGACTCGCAACCAGATGGAGCATTTGCATAAATAAAAGAAAATACTCAAATATAACCAAAAGGGTAGCATTATCGTGCATCTAACATTGGAAAAATATGACTAGTCTTAAATCACCCTCTAGAAAAGTCTTCAAATCTTAGTTTTTTAGATATTTTCTATCGTTTTATCCATAGCGTCGAAAGACGCTATAGAAAATTGATCACGGACTCATACATAAACCCGAGCCGAATTATTTAGTTGTATGTACTTTCCTTCGCTACACACTGAAATACGTTAAAACGATCCTATATATATGAATAGTTACGTGGCCCAGTGGTCTAAGCGGGTTCCTTATTTTGCCTTCTGTCCGCCCATGCCGGGCCCCGGGTTCGAATTCCACCAAAGCTCACTATTTTGTTTTATTAAAATACATTATTTTAAATAGAATTTCTTATCCTAAACGAATTCTTTACCGTTTATATTTCAGCGTTTGACACATCTTTACAAATTACTATTTTTAATGCTAAATCTGGTTGCGAGTCTCTTTAAGAGTGCGATAACAAGCAATGTTGTATAGAGTACTTACATTACTTAAATAAATTCAAAGCCCTCACTGCCTTACCCCGAGTACATTAGTTATTTGCAAACAGTTTGGATCCTGATCAGACTCCGTGTAATACGGCGTCTGGTCAGCATTCAAAGTGTTTGGCACTAACTTCAATATTTCTAAAGTAAAGACGTATATTCTAGACTTGAGAAATAAAACAGACAACACTTGTTTAAAATTGGTGACATCATGGCAGTGAAGGGGTTAACGCCAATGGTTTAGGGAAACATGACATCGGTATATGTAAGAAAGTTGTGGGGGTCATGGAAGAACTCACTGAATGCGTTAGCTTTTTTATTCCTCAAGCGTTGATATATTCATGCCAGGGCTCCAGATAATGGGACTTTTTGAAAAGTAAATTACTTATGCCCTGCTTAAAACTCATTAGAATCGCCCGCCATAGAAATTGGTTAAAACATAAAATATTTAGTTTACTCTCTCTTATCTGGAGCCCTGTATAATAAGTCATGACTTCTTTTATACAATCGAAATTTGAATTACTTTGGAATATATTCGTGTTCACATATGTAGCTTATTCTGTGTTCGTGGTTGAACATGGCATCCATTGAAACCACGGGTCGTTGTGTGTCAAGTAACCTAGTAAATATCGCAGTATATTGTGGCTGGTTGTTGTATGGACAGCTGGCCTCCTTAGTCACGTCTAGCCATCCCTCTGACGCGAGGAAAGTCTTAACTTCGTTTTCGAGTGTGACGGTACGGTAAACGCGTAGTCCAGTTTGCACGACATAACTCGTTAAATAGGCGTCGATTTCTGTAATTGTGTAATACATGTATACTGAAACTCCAAGCATAGTCATTTTATTCCATTTCAGCCGCATGATTATTTAACTCTTTCATTGCCAATCTAACATTATTATACAGTTATTAAACGGCCGAGGGCGGGCGGTCGTTGCTTATTGGCACAATTTAGCCATAATGGCTAACGAGTGCCAATAAGCAAGGAATTGCAATGACTTGTTTATTGTATACCTGGTTCAATGCGAGTTAGCTCCACGTGAGATTAACCGACGGACAGACAGAAATCTTACAGAGTAAGTGTGGAGGCATAAATTGACAGTAAACAACTTTTTAGATTATGATGCTACATAAATGTATGTAAAAGGACATATTTGTGGTGTTTAAGTCAATAGATTAAATCATAATCTGATTATAAGACTTAACATGACGTCAGTATTTATCAATGGACTGGAATGGGTGGGGTATAAAAAAGCTCTAGCAAAACTCTGCACCACTTCTGAATCTGGCATCCACCCTAAAGTGTCATGTCTGTATATATACTACAGTGGAGAATCTGTTATTCTTTCCCAATACACGCGTTTACGCTAAAACTATTATTTGCAGTGCAAACAGTTTGGAGCCAGATCAGACGCCGGGTAACCCGGCGTCTGATCAGGCTCCAAACTGTTTGCCACCAAGATAAACAAGAATTATCAGAATTGTCCAAAAGTTGTTCTTTTCTACGTTTTAGTGCTTTGCGTTTGCGTACGTTTGCGTTTAAACGGGAAAGAATAAAAGATTCTCCACTGTATTCCCTCATATCAACAAAAGATTATACTGGATGGGTTAAACAAACTTTGCATCCAAGACGCCAGTCCCTCGGCTATATATCGATGGCACGCGAAAATACCCAAATGGTTCCCGAAATAACATCGTGAATGACGTCAACCCTAAAATGACGTCAAATCCACGTTAACGCGCCAACACATCATTTTTGATAACGTTAAAACTTGGATCTGCAAATTTTGAAGCAATTTCGAGTTTAAGTTGATAAAATAATGCAAGTAAACAGTCAAATCCTAAAAGGGAAACCTATGCATGTAGGGCCCATGATGGGGAGATCCACCTTAGAGTTTGTACAATTACCTCAAAGTCCAATACTTTTATAAGCAAGGAATTAAATTATGAAACGCATGTAGATCTAGACTCGCGTCATATTATTTTAGTCAACTCGTTTATTAAAAATGATAAATAATGATCACTCATGTAAGATCCTCTATATATCGACCCAATAGAATTGCAGTAATTATATAGTATTTGATAACAGCTTTTTGTAAATCGTTACTTGCAAGCGGTGGATAGGTGCCACCTTGATTACCTTTGCAAAGATCCAAACTGTGTGAAACCCTGACCCTGTTTTGAAAAGAAATTTAGAAATGTCTTTTTTTAGAACAATAACAGACGACGATAATAACGTTTTTGTCCGGTTTAGAGAGAATTCCGGTATTTAGAGGTTCCGGTTTAGAGGGGTTTCACTGTACCTGCTTTCTGGTTTTTCCTGATGTTATCTTTGACGGCATAAAAGTCTCCGATGGAGTGAAGCAGCTGACTGTTTTGCATATTCACACATTCCTGCATGGCTTCCGAATAACTGTTCACCAGTTTCGTACCGATCGCAATACATCGCTGGTTCTCTATTTCTTCAAAACCAACATGACACATTGCATCTAAAGAAAAATATATCAGAAGCAGCATGTACAGTGGCGGAAGCGTTATTTTTTCTTGAAAACGTATTTCAGGTAAATTTAGTACTTTAAAAGACATAAACTTTCAAATACCACTATATACACACAGCACACAATGGTTGTGGGGATAATGAGCCAGAAAGTGAAACCTTCCTCTCCCGAAGGACTTTTTGTAAACCTACATTTCATTGTAGAATAGACACTGTAATAAAGAAATATGAATGTAGGATGGATTATCGTCGGCGGGTAAACATTGGACCTTATTCAGACATCAGGTTACTCGATAGCCGATCAGATTTAAATGTTTGCGAATACCAGCGCACTAAAAGAAAAACCCGTAAGAAGGTTAATACGCTTGAGTAGATGATGCATTTGAGGTTTTATAAGAAATGCAAGGTGTATGATCAAGAAAAGCTAATAGATATACATGTACTCTATCTAACTGCTTTATGTTGTTTTACAAATACACCTTTTAGGTCGTGAATGATTTAATAATCATAACACCATTTCAAAAATTCTATTTAATCATATCAAAGTTATCTTCTGTTTCAAAGTTGTCGTTGGTACATGTAACCAAATCATAGAATAAAAGTATTTTATATGCAGAGCACACTTTTCTCGGAACACATTCGTCTCACGAGATGAGACCGATGTGCTCGTAAACATTCATATTTGCGAAAATTTCGAAATGAGACAAACATGTTCGACACACAAAAGAAATGACACTCGTAGCACATTTGTCTCACATTCTATCACAAATTCTTACCGAACATTTAGCAGACATTAAAGAGCCAGACAGCACTGATGATGCAGAAACAGACAATGATCTTAGAGAGAGCACGTGCTCAATGAAAACAAGAAAAAACGGCACAAAGTCCGCTCCAATACAAAGGCCAATGAGACCGAAACAGATGATGTGCTAAAAAAGAAATACTAAGTAGTTTATATAAAACTGTCTTTGAAAAGCGAACTGAGATGCATATAAAGACACTGTGATTACCAATACACATACATATATACCAAATGTTAAATATTGCATTTAGCTTGTTTGTTATCCTTTAAGACTTTTGTTTAGGATGATGAACGTCCAGCAAGCACAAATACACATTAGCTCTCATGTTATGAGTCACATTCCAATACTCGTAAGTATCAGACGTCTTTCGAGAACTGTTGGACGAAAAAGTGGATTGCTGTTCCATAAGAAACTGGAAATGGTTTAATGCTTGGATGTCTGTAAGAGTGTTTTGTATTGGTTGATATGAAATCACAGATATCCAGTACTGCTGAATTTTGGAACGAAAATTGCTTGACTGAAACTCGTATTAGATTATATAATAGTTTGCCCATTGCACTTCCATTTTAGCTCACCAGAGCACAAAGTGCTCAAAATCAAAATGGGCTTTAGTGATACCTACTCTGTACGTCGAATGTCGTCCGTCTGTCCTTCAACAAGTGCAAACAACTTCACATAGTAGCCAAACTACACCAGAAACATCAGCAGGGTAGGGATTAAAACATATGGTTAAACGAAATGGGATGAGATAATGTGTCTTGTTGCCACGGCAACCGTGTACGATATCTAGAAACATCGACTTCTCCGAATTTACTGGTCCAATATCAATTTGGTTTTGACCAAAATATATTGAATCAATATACCTCAAAAGTTGTTCAAGAAATTTGGATCCGTCTAAGAACATGGCCGCAAGAATGCTTTGTTATTTTCCGTGTTCGATACTATTGAATCAAAAGTTAAGGACCTTCTAGAAGTTGTACTGTTGGTGGTATCTTTTATGAGATTTGTTCAGTAATATATCTTTTATAACGGTTATGTCATACATGAATATAGGTTGTAGAATCATAAAGAAGGCCAGTAGGTCATATTTCTTACTAAGCTATTGTCACTCCATGGGCAATGTTTTCAGCCAAATCGTCTTGAAACTTACTTAGAATGATCACCTACACAAAATCTAGACAATGAATGGATATGGGTTACATAAGATTCAAACATAGGATAGTAAGTTAAATAATAGAAATAAGTCCTTTATATTTAGCCGCAAAATCTTAAACCTTTCTCATAATAACTACGTTGATGAAATCTAGACATTGTAACAATATGGATTAGATGTAGTCAAAGAGTGGGTTAGTAGAAGGTCAAATTGTAGGAACAACTTTCGAGTTCTCTAGGGTCCGCACTTTCTGCATTAAAATTAATTAAACTTCATTTCTCTGGTGAGCGCCTCGTGGACTCATGACCCTTGTGTTTGTTACTTGGTTTTGATGTGTTCAGTAAACATTGATTTTATTGTACAGTTCATACTATATAAAATGTACAAGAAATTCATGTTTTAATTTTTCTCAACGCAAGACTGCTTTGTCAATCCTTTATTTCCGTCCTTTTGCCACAACATGACTCAAACCTTTTAGGAACGTAACTCATGAACTCAATAATAAGAGTGTGTTGGAGTATAATAAAGACAAGGATGAGTTTTAAAAATGTGTTAACTGGGAATTATTGCACTTTGTAGGATGGTTTTTGCATGTAGAAACAGTTTTACAATGAAGTTTTTGTTCATATACAACACGTAGTGTTTATTTACATATTTGAACCCTAAATATTTGCTTTCATTCTTTTATTAAAACAAAATCTTTACCAAAATTAAAACAACCATTGCCAAGTAGTGTTTAAAAAGCACCAAATATTATTTACGGGATTCATTACAATAAAGGTTATAATGTGCTCGTCCGTATACCACATGGCTACCAGTTATAATTGTTCTGTGTTTTTCTGTATTTATAAATAGCGTTTTTACATTACTTCTTCCGGTCAATCAGAAAGCGTCAAAATCTATCCTGCCTCTGCATAACAATTATATATTAACTAAAAGAACATTCCTGTTCTGCATATCACAGATTTTAATAAAACATTAAAAAACACATTGCCTTGACACGAGGTAAAGTTGCTGATCTCAAGACTAATTTCTTGGAAAAATATTTCACAAATGTGCTTGTTTTTTTTCATAAAAATGACGTGAGACAAACATGCTTTATTTTCCCTAGAAATTTTGATTTGAGCACATTTGTAACACGAATGCGTTTTTTCGGTAAGACAAGTGCGGTCCCAAAATTTTACGTGAGACAAATGCGACCCGTCTGTCTTACGTAAAACAAATGTGTTTCGAGACAAATGTGCTCCTGCAGAGCATTAACCCTTTACCTGATAGCATTGTTTCTAGAATTGAAGATATGTGACTACTTAAAGCAGGTTGAAAGTAAAGCAGAGTGCGCCCTAAGGCGCATTCTGCTTTACTTTCAGCCTGCTTTAAGCTATTAACTGCTAGAATAAGGAAAGTATTTAATATGACACATATTCATTACGGTATAATTTGGAACTATTTTCTTCAGCGGACGAATAAAATGAATATGCTAAAAGTCGCTTCTATAAGGGAAAGGGTTAAGACGAACGTCACTTACTCAATATCTGATCTGGCACTAATCGATTCCAAAAGGTAAGTCGAGTGATGAGTGGGTAGATGTTATTTTATACCCTAGTTTTGCTAAAATACATATTACCATTAAGCACAATTCGGAGACATAAACTTGTATGCCCCTCAAATTTGAATAACTCGTCATAATTGTCAAGTACAGTCGAACTTTGATATCTTGAAATCAGTTAAGTCGAACATACCCGTATTTCAAAGCC
The DNA here is from genome assembly GCA_922989275.2 of Gari tellinella. Classification (NCBI taxonomy): domain Eukaryota; kingdom Metazoa; phylum Mollusca; class Bivalvia; order Cardiida; family Psammobiidae; genus Gari; species Gari tellinella. The sequence goes on from OV277860.1 coordinate 56,759,820, forward strand.
GCGTTTTAACTTTGAAACGCGGATATGTTCACCTGAACCGAGCTTGAAATAAGGCAAATTCATGTTTCGAAATATCGGATAGTTCGAGTTAAGCAAGTTTGAAATATCGAAGTTCGACTGTACATGTCCTTCTTGACATTTTACTACATTGTAGTAGCATTATGCTTCGCTTAGATTGGAAAGATTAACTGCTCCACTGTGCTTTCCAGAATCAGAGATTACCTTTGACATATTACATACCTGTCCGTTCTACCAAAACAAGAACGAGAAAAATTGCACACCGTTACATACTGCTCTAGCTACAGAATATCTGAAATACGAAGAAGGAACAATTTCACTGTATGACGTCTATGAAGTTCGAAGAACAGTTTGATTCTAGTAATATTGTCCCCGACCCGAATCCGAACAGTTTGACTTTCGTTTATTTCTCAATGCGATTTGGTCAACATTTAACCCTTTCATCGCCAAGTTTATCGGGATGTTTTACATCTTCACGGTTATACTATCGTCTGCTTCAATATTGCTGTCCACCATATCGCTTCAACGTTAGAATTAAGGCAGTACAATACTTAGTATCAAATTTCGGAATGAGAGTCAAATAGTTCGGATCTTGATCATACGATGCGTTACGCAGCGTCTGATGAGGATCCAAACTGATTTTTAAAGGCCCCTTTGGTATCATAGGCAGTGAACATGTTAAGAAATGATTGCCTTTGCAAATAACAAGTTTGAAACAGACAAAGCATGTGGAATTTCTTTGGCTTCATTTTGCATATTCATGGAAAACTTAACCAACATATAAGAAACGTATGCATATCTATTTTTGTAGAATGTTTTAGAAATAATTCAAAGGCGTGTTAAATTTGATTACCACCTTATATAATGCTTGCATGTTCAATTAAAGACATTTCCTCAGTCCTTTGATGGACCCCCATTGTTCTCGATATGCGTGAAAGTAATTATAAAGCAGGAGCAATGTGTGCCTAGCCAATGTCGCCAATCTCAAGTAGTCTAGACAGACCCTGCATACTCACACACAAGGAGTTTTTCAATAAAAGGTGCGGGCCTCACATATTCACAGTAATACAGGTATGCATGAAAATCATGATTTTTACAAGAGAATTGCAGGTATGGTGATTAGCACCGAAAGAAGGTCAAGAAATGTCTTTAAAAGTCGTGATTTCTTAGTGAACATATCTAATACTGAATAAAACAGCACGTCATTGATCAGTTTGGCATCTTGAATTTGTTTATGGAAAACGAATTTACAAATATTGTATCTCCTCATGCACTTACATGTACATAGTCGTTAAATTGTGCGAAATATTAATAGGTATAAAATAATTAACAATGATCCCGAGTTAGATACGGTATTACGGAGAAGGCGTTATTCTTTTCCAATAAACTCGTTTACGTCGAAAACACTACTGTCAGTACAAACAGTTTGGAGTCAGAGTAGACACCGGGTAAACAAACTAGTTGCCATCCATATTAAAACGCGCAATCAGAATTGTTAATACGTTGCTATCTTCTACGTTTTATTGCACTGCTTTTGTGTATTGTTTGCGTTTAAACGAAAAAGAGTAACGTCTTCTTCACTGTACTATGAACAAGCTACAGTGGAGAATCTGTTATTCTTTCCGTTTAAACGCAAACGTACGCAAACGCAAAGCCCTAAAACGTAGAAAATGACAACTTATGGACAATTCTGATAATTCTTGTTTATCTTGGTGGCAAACAGTTTGGAGCCTGATCAGACGCCGGGTTACCCGGCGTCTGATCTGGCTCCAAACTGTTTGGACTGCAAATAATAGGCTTAGCGTAAACGCGTTTATTGGGAAAGAATAACAGATTCTCCACTGTATTTGACCTGGTAATTAAATTAGTATAATGCTATTATCACCAGTTTATTGAACATTTCTGCCATCTGTTGTCTCAGGGTTACAGCTCTGTGATGGCATTTCTATCAGTCAATTACCTTGTTAGCCCGTCAAAACACAATATGAAATATATTTTATTTGTACTTTGTCAATTAGCGACGTCAGAGCCGATGGTATATTTCCAACAAATGGCCTTACTCTGTGCTGTTATATAGTCAGAGTAAAAACAAAGTGTTGTTGGCTGTTCTCATAGTTAGATAATAGACCGTTTGACCTATAAATTATCGAAAACAGCGTCAAAAAGTTTGAATCCTGATCTGATGCCGAGTCACACGGTGTCAGATCTGTATTCAAACTGTTTGCTTTTTATAGTCAAGTTTGACTAAGCTCTCTAAGAGTTTTAACCAAACCATCAACATATTTTATGGTTTTCAATGTTGATTAGAATCGGATAGCATCAGTAAAATCATCTAATTGCATTGACGTCCCTAAGTGTTGATTACCCGCCTTGTTGACCACGTGGCACGTACGGAATATACAGTGTGGAAGGAGTAACCCATTCACTGCCATGACGTCATTTTGCTTAACAATTGTCATTTGTTTTTATTTCTCAAACCTAAAATTTAGGTATTTTGATTCTAAAGAAATCTTGAAATGAGTCAAAACGTTTAGATTCTAATCAGGTTTTTAATGAATTATTTCTTTGAGACTCAACTACGCGTCATTTGTAAACAATGAATCAATGACGAGTACACGTTTCTCTGCAGACAGTGTAGAGCAGTATCTGAGAACAAAAGATAAACCATAAACAGTAATACAAATTGACTAGGTTTAACTGGAGATAGGGATTTCCCACTAGAAACAACTGGCTAGATGTGTGGTTTTATTCCATAAAACTGTTTCACCCACTTTTGCATTGCAACATGGTACAGACAAAGCACCGTTGGCATCCCAGGCTCTGTATCTGGGTTTGGTCTGCTCTGCCAAACACCGTCTATATAATACAACTACAGAAAATGCTGAAGATAAAATGTTGGTGTCAAACAATGAAGATCAAGACCAGCCGCCTCAGACGCGGCAGCTGGCCTTAATCTAGGCTGTTTGCATTGCAATAAGTCACGTTTTCTCATGATACGGTTAAAATCTATTTTATATAACGACGACAAGGCGATGTTCATCCCTTTATTTTAATATACTTGACTGTAGAAATCGTGACTATTCATATACATGTGAGTTACAAACAGTTTGGAGTGTGTTTAATTTTTACGCCACGCGACACTAAATAGGTTATATAGCGCCGGTGAATGATCAGATGAGATAGTTATGATGAGGGGTGATTTCCGGAAAATGATGTGGCTAATCCAATTCGCTGCGAAGAAGCGCATTAGATCAAAACCACCGACCTGCTTTCCTTTAAAACACTTCTTGACATACGGGATGAGTTCCGTAAAATAAAAAACGTATCCCTTTTTCCATTTAAACGAAGATAAATGAAAACGCAATTCAATAACATAACGCATATGACGCTGTTTTGAGAACGTTTTCGATTCGTGACATTCTGAGTTAGCAACGGTTTTTAACCTGATCGAACGCCGCGATTTTAATTATTCATGCATAAATGCATTCACTTGAAAAGAATGGCATTTTCAAGCCTGTGCCCGCCACCTCTTCAAGAACAAAACATTACAAGCAGTGAATTAAGGCAAATCAACACCATTTATTTCAGGAACACATTTTGATGTACTTATACAATGACTAAAGTCATTTTGCTTCATGTACAGTGGATAATCTGTTATTCTTTCCCAATAAACGCGTTTACGCTAAAACTATTATTTGCAGTGCAAACAGTTTGGAGCCAGATCAGACGCCGGGTTACCCGGCGTCTGATCAGGCTCCAAACTGTTTGCCACCAAGATAAACAAGAATTATCAGAATTGTCCAAAAAATGTTCTTTTCTACGTTTTAGTGCTTTGCGTTTGCGTACGTTTGCGTTTAAACGGGAAAGAATAACAGATTCTCCACTGTAACACAATAGCTTTCAACACCAGATTGACAATGATCGGTTAATTTGGTGTAATACTGTCCTGGCCCTAATTAATGTGACAAACCGCCCTGGCAAACAGTGTAGACCATAATCAGACTGCTCCTTCGGGACTAGTTTGACAAAGGTCTACACTATCTATTTGCCATTCAGTTTACACCTTTTAGACGAAATAATGTGTGATTAAATCAATTAATTATTTTTTGCTAATTACAGCAGTTTTACAGAGTATTCTAAATTGCCTTCTCAAGATTTGAACGACATAGAGAAGCATGTCTTACAAGTCATCAGTTAACCAATTTCATCTTATGTTCATAAATATATCGTCAAACTGATATAACGCATTACTTAGTCGGTCCCAGATATACGATTAGAACACTTGTCAGAATAATTCGGACCAATGAATCTTCAATTTGACATATTTGAGTTTCCAATTAAGAATAACTATGAAGGTCGATTTTACAAAGTATTGCAAATAAAAAACAGTACATGACACCGGTCATTGGACTTCTGGGGGAGTCGTCTGATCTGGGTCTACATTTTTTGCATATGACAAGTATACTCTTCACAAGTAAAGGACGGTTATATTCATCTTTAGGGTTCAGTTGGTTAATGTAAAACAAAGGCAAAAACACTTTTTAAATGTCTGCTTATTGGTATTAAAATCTTTAGGGTGCACGAGTTAAAGCAGATTGAAAGAAGTGTTTGTTCATTTTCAGTACTTTTTAAGACATCGTACTATCCGGGTTTACCAAAAGATGCATATTGTTAGCTATGCCGTGCTTATTGTAAATAATATGGAATATACAGTGCCATTAAAAATTAATATTGGACGAGGCGAAACCGAGTCCGATATTAATTTGTAATGGCACTGTATATTCCATATTAGGTACAATAAGTTCACCGAGTCCCATATTAATTTGTATTTGCATTTTAATACGGTGTTTACATTTAGATCAGGAAATTCCGTCACATGAACAAGCGCATTTTCTTTATTTCCGTATTATCAGGAGTAGAGAGCTAGGGGATATAAATCTACGTCACTGCAGCACAATATGTTAGAACTAGAGCTATTTGAAGTATGTATCTATTTATCTTTAAGTCTGGTGTGCCCAACCTGATATAGAAGATTTATTGATACATTATCATTAAACTTTAATTTACTTTACATTTCATTGTGTCGTGTGTCTCAATGCCGGTATTTGTACATAACACAAGAGAGAGTGTGGATCCGTCAGACTGATTGATCTGGAGACAAAAGGAGTAAAATCGGACCGTCCAGTTACAATATGTACCCTCGTTATTTCATAGCACAGCCTTTCTAATGCGACCACTTAGTTGAGTTTACTATAAAGTGTTTACGACATGTGACTGCTTAAAGCAAGGTGACAGTTATACTGAAAACTCTTAGACGGTCACCGTCTTTTATACAACAATTAGCTTTCGGTTAAATGGTCGTAATAGAGAAGTTTGACTGTATTTGTTGCACCCCTAGACTCTGATACTGTTTGCTTTAGGTTTCATATTTTAGCAATTCTGTTTTATAGTATTTTCACTAAGTTATACATGTATGTTCACTCGTTTAAATAATTTTGAAGACTCTAGTTGCAACAAATATCTAAATCAGACTATAGTTTACATATAGTGTTTATTATTGCAAACATAAATAGACCTACACATGTTATTAGTTATGCCGTGCTTATTGTACCTAATATGAAATATACAGTGCCATTAAAAAAATTAATATGGGACGAGTCCCATATTAATTTTTGATGGGACTGTATATTCCATATTAGGTACAGTAAGCACGGAATAATTTATTTACCTTACCGACTACATTTGATTTGAAACGTTTTAAGTTTAATCTATACTTTATATAAACTATATGAATTACTCCCACTTTTCGCTCCAAAAGTATTCACCTTTACTTTTATTGTGCATCAGTTTCATTCTTTTATTATTATTTCAATTCTATGATTATTAGTAATAATCAAGGTTCGTATCCAGCTGTTGTTAACTTAAAAATTAAAAAACTTTGATCAAATTCTAGAATAAACCTTATAAAAGACATTACTTTTTGAAAGTTTAAGTCTCATAACAAATATGCAGACTATGCCCATATTACAGCCCTATCAATAAGGTTTATTCAATGGTTTTTGTACGTTTTTAACATTAACTTCTTAACTTCAATAAACGGCATTTTAGTTATCCTATATTTTAAGAAATATCCAAACAACACCAGGTTTCAGAGTTATAAAGCGTTTAAGTTGAGTTTGAGAGCGTTCTCAAGCATCTGATTGGTCAGATTTGAGTAAAAGATCAATTCTGACCAATCCAATGCTTGAGAACGACCAAAGATTCAACTCATTTTCATAACTTCCGAACCTGTTGTATATAAGATGTAAATATGAGTAAGCATTAAGATAGACATAAGAACAAAGAATGGTCTTACCGTGTTAGCTGATAGTGTTGACTTTAGCGGATTATGGAATTGTCAACCAAGTCTACTCGTTTAAATAAAAGAGGTTGTGAACAGATGTTTTTATAGTTGTTTTTTATTACTGATATATATTTGACACATTAAAGAAAATGCTATAAACACATCGATTACTTATCTGATATATCTAAACAGTTCAAATTGGGTACGTGGCATACAAAACTGGCAGGTTTGATATATACACGCTCGACAAAGCATTTTAGTGTGTATGCATCCGTGACTGATCGTCCGTAAAGCACACGATTTGATATCCCCTTCTCCACTTATATAATTGATATACTAATAGGTATAAACGAGTTGACAGTAAAGTTACATTTGATACTGTACGGTTATGAATATGTTTTACTATCAAGTTGTTTGTCCTAATTGTTTTTTTCAGCGGAGCTGCATGGTATCTATTTAGACCAACATTTTTCTACCAGTCATATTTGATCAGAAATTTAGGTTTAAGAGCACCTGTTGCAAACTGAATTGTCTGATTGGATAAGTAGCCAGGTTGGTATATGTACTATTACAGTTTAACCAGAATTCAAATTGTGAGAGTGTAAAATTAAGAGCCACAGACTGAACATTGCAGACTGTTTACTACTGTGCTGATGACACCATGCTTCTATTTTAAGATATGACATCTGAAATATTTTCATAGATATACAGAGGAAGCTAGGTGTTTTGTTATGGTTTACTACCAATTTGTTTTAATTGTTAACTATTTGTACACATTTACCATACATTAATTGCAATATAATAAATGACCTTAAGTGAGTTAACACAATTGTGTTGTTTTATCGTTTATTTACAAGAGTGAGGTGTTAGAGAGAATCTACAACAGACTGCTGTATCTGTATGAGCATGCACTGTAGTTTATTTAGTTATAGTTTGTTTAAATAAACTCTATGAATGAAGTTTGATATATAGAACAATAGATTAATGTGAGGATCTCCTATTAGTAGCTAGGATATGAGTTAAATTATTGTTTTGTTTTGCATTTCTGTACATGGTAGTTTTGCATTTTAAATACAATTAACTGTTTCCATTGTATACTTGTATATTTTGCATTTCAATCCAAGATATATCAATTCTTTGAAAACCTCAACTTCGTTCAACTTTGCACACCCACCTATAGCATTAGTTCAACCACTCATTCCGCTGAATATCTTTTTGAAGATATTTCTTGTTATAAAGATGCTATCATCAGTTTATTGAACATTTCTGTCATCTGTTGTCGCAATGTAACAGCTCTGTGATGGCTTTTTAAAGCCAATCACCTTGTTAACCCATCAAAATACAATATAAGATATATTTTATTAGTACTACGTCAATTAGCGACGTCACAACCGATTTTATATTGCCAACAACTAAATCTATTTTGGTGCTGTTTTATGGTCAGCTTAAAAACGACGTGTCTTGGATTCTTTTTTTAAATTAGAATTTAGGCAGTTTGACAAATGGCACATCGAATGGAGCGGTAAAAATTTGGACCCTGATCTGACGCCGAGTTTCACGGTGTAAAATCTGTATCCAAACTATTTGCTTTTATAGTCAAGTTATGCTCAGCTCTCTAGGGTAAAAACCAAACAATCAACACACTTTATGGCTTCAAAGGTTAATGAGAATAGGATAGCATCAATACAAACCATATAATTGCCTTTATATCTCCAATTGTTAAATATCCTACGTGTTGACCACGTGGCACGTACGGAAGGCGTAAACCTCTTCACTGTCATGACGTCATCTAGTTTAAAGTTTTTGTTGTCTGATTTATATTTATCTATATGAAGGTAAAGGTATTTTGACTTTTTTGTCTTTTTTGTTTTTTAAAAAAATAATTGAAATAAGTGGTAAACTGTTTGCATTCTAAATAGACGCCGCGTTACGTGGCGTCTGGATAGGATCCAAACTGTTTGGGGGAAAACATTAACATACTCGGGATATGGCAGTTAAGAGGTTGACCCTTTACCTGCTAATCTGTTTCTTGTTTTGAAGACAAGTAACCACTTAAAGCAGGTTGAAAGTAAAGCAGAATGCGCCTTAAGGCGAATTCTGATTTACTTTCAACCTGCTTTAAACTATAATCTTCAAGAATATAGAAAATATTTCTTACAATACATATTAATGACTGTATAAATTGGAACTAATGCTTCTATGGGGGAAAGAGTTAATTTTCCTCATAGAAAAATTCGTGCTAAAACAAATATACTCATTATAAACAGTTCAGATCCAGATCAGACTCCTGGTTCCATTCTTTAAAAACGTTTTAGTTGAGTCTGAGTTTGTTCTCAAGCATTTGATTCGTCAGATTTGAGCCTAGGTTCATATCTGACCAATCAAATGCTTGAGAACGAATTCAGACTCAACTCAAATGCTTAATAAACGCTTAATAAACGCTGGACCTGATCTATCTTGGTTTGTTCAAATCTGTTTATAGAACCAATAGTTTTACCAAGCACCAAACTGTCCGCCAGTTGGATTAAAATGTATCTGTTTACAATTTCATACACACATCATTTTCTATATCTTATTGAATTGCGTTTGCAATTTTGTTTAGAATAATGTTGTGTTTAAAGTCATGAGCATAATGACTGTCGTGTCTCTAGACCACTGATATTCACAAATGGTTCGGTTCCTAATTATTCTGCGAGTAACTGAAATTGCCTTTTTACTAAATTTGTGAAAAGTTATATATGACTGATTATAGCAAAATAGATCCTTTAGCACGGTACGATAATTTCCCTCTTACAAATTCACTGCCTACAACAATCACATTTATCCTTATTCAGGGCTCCAGATAAGGGGAGTATTTTAAAAACCTAAATATTTATTTGTGCATTAAACCCTTAGGTGTTACTACTCATTAGAATCGTCTCTTCGAGACGATTCTAATGAGTAGTAACATCATATGATTTGGTGCTGAAATGAGTGAGAAAATGTTGGATTTGTTCAGTTTACTCCTTCTAATCTGGCGCCCTTCTTATTTATCTGAATTGTTTTTCAGAACATATCATCACTCAGAACGTTGCTACAATTTGGATCCATCTTGGTCCTTAGAGTTTAAAAGAGTTATGAAATATCGCACTGCAGTGTACAGTGGAGAATCTGTTATTCTTTCCCGATAAACGCGTTTACGCGAAAACTATTTTTTCTTTTACAAACAGTTTGGAGCCAGATCAGACGCCGGGTAACCCGGCGTCTGATCAGGCTCCAAACTGTTTGCTACCAAGATAAACATGAAATATCAGAATTGTCCAAAAGTTGTTCTTTTCTACGTTTTAGTGCTTTGCGTTTGCGTACGTTTGCGTTTAAACGGGAAAGAATAACAGATTCTCCACTGTAGCATGCAGGCAGCTAACCCCTTAGTAATTTTTTTAAATAAAATTACTAAGATTATAAGATTGGTTAATGTTAGTTTATAAAATCAATTTTAAAATGAGTCATATAGTCAAAAGATTAATGGCATTATTAATTCAGTATTTAAAAGTCATCGTTGTTCCAAACACCTACACCCTACTACACCCTATCTCGCACCTAAAACATCTGGCATACTGAGCCATGTCGATGCTGACGCATGGCGTAATGAATGTCGGTAGTAACGAGAGGCCTTTTGGGTTTTCTTATTTTTTGATAAAGTTAAAGAAGGTTCAAGATGAGTAACTAGTTTTCTACAACACAACTCGAACACACTGTCTAGAGGTAGCAGTCATTGATTTCCTACTTTGTTCTTATAACAGATATCAAAGAAGCGTGTTTCCAGACGCTTTTTGAAAGCCACAACTGAGCTCCCATCTCTGATATCTGATGGTATAGTGTTCCAGAGCTTTGGGGCTGCATGCATGAAATCTCTATCTTCAAACTTCACCGAACGACTTCTCGGCACAACCAGCAATGCCGTTTTACTCGCAGACCGCAACTCTCCTCGAGGTCAAAACACGCAGGGCTGCCATTTCTCCGGATCTTTCCTAAATCTTCGGATTTTTTCCCAGTACATGGTTGCTTAAAACAGGCTGAAAGTAAAGCTTTACTTTTCAACCTGCTTTAAGCATCACGTGTCTTAAAAACTAAAACCAGACTATGGGTAAAAGGCATAATTCGGATGATCGCGCTTGAAAATTTGATTTTTTTTATCAATTTATGGCAGCCCTGAACACGTCAAGCAAACTGATAATGTATATTACCTTCTTTGACTGAATACTACTACTAATAACAATAGATAAAATAATCATTCTTGACAAAGTGACATGATTTCAACGAAAATTCAGTATGTGCAAGTATGATAAAAATATATCGCAAATTGCAGTTGCTAGAGTGTAATCACTGTTAATATAGCGTTCCAACACATCAAGGACAGATGAGTCTTGACCGTTAGTATAATTATTCTGATTTCAACCATAATCAAACTCTTCCGAGAACGTATGGTCATATACGATCTGAGCTAGTTTTAGAAAAAAATTGGATTAAACTGGTGACCTTCAGAGTGTAAACACTAACATTGTTGACGACGGACATTCGAGTAGTACAAAAGCTCCCTCGAGCTTTGCTCAGTGAGCTTAAAATGGTCATTTGGGGACGAAGCGTTTTTTTCAGAAATTGGCAATTGATATCATTGAAAACAGAAAATAATGTCTACAACATTCGGTGTGTTTTCAGCGATGAATGTCAGTGTTAATTTAAGAAATGAACTGATTTTTTCGGCGTTCAAGTGAAATAAACGACAGAAAATATCGGCAAATACGATGAATCGCACTATTTTAGTACCAGTAGTATTTGAAGATGCAGCATCAGCATAAATCGTAGTATAGTAGTTTGAAAAGCGTTTCTACGGTTTATCACACTCATCCCTAGTGATGTGTATATGCGTCCCTGACATTGCACCTTTGATTACAGTGCTCTCTCCCTACAACGGCCCTCCGAACAACGAATCCCTCCTTACAACGACTATTTCTGTTGTTCCCAACAAGACACATAATTATGTATAACGCTTGCATTGCTGCAATATCGTCTGCTTACCATTGTCGTCTGCTGGTTTTTCTCAAAATTACAATAAAGTGTACATTTTTCCAGAAGTATAATTACGAGTGATAAAAAGCTTCAATCAAGATAACTCGGCGTCTGGTCTAGTTTCAAGCTGTTTGAACATATAAGCCAAGTCTTTATTTTCCCTCCCTATAACAACTCCTTCCGAACAACACATGCAATATGCGTTTCCCCTTGGATGTTGTTGTAGAGAGTGAGCACTGTAATAACTTTTTCCTTTGCACGAGATCAAACGGCTTCGTCATACAGTGGAGAATCTGTTATTCTTTCCCGATAAACGCGTTTACGCGAAAACTATTTTTTCTTTTACAAACAGTTTGGAGCCAGATCAGACGCCGGGTAACCCGGCGTCTGATCAGGCTCCAAACTGTTTGCCACCAAGATAAACATGAAATATCAGAATTGTCCAAAAGTTGTTCTTTTCTACGTTTTAGTGCTTTGCGTTTGCGTACGTTTGCGTTTAAACGGGAAAGAATAACAGATTCTCCACTGTAAGCGCTGTAGACACTCAATTTGAATTAAAAAAGTAGTTTGAAACAAGAGCCGCATGCGGCCCTAAATCGCTCACCTGTACCCATTGTTACGGTCGTGGTATTGGACCAGTAATGATTAAATTTCACTACAAGCCATCATTGGTAAATTCACCCCGCCTACTGGCGGCCATGTTTGAGCTAGGAAGATTATTTGAAGAAGCCTGGCAAAATGTCCCCCATGAATCATTCTTTGTGTAAAAATATTCTTGAGACCAATAGTTTCAGAGAAAAAGATTTTTAACGATTTTCTAAAGAGAAATATAATGAAAACTTGCCCTACCCACTGGCGGCCATAATTTTTAAGATTACACAATGATTTTTAGAAATCTTGCAGACAGTCATAAATGGATCATTTGTGTAAAATTATTTTACTTTGGACTAGTAGTTTCACAGAAGAAGATTTTTTAAAGTTTTTACTATACAGTAACATAAGGAAATGTGCCCCACCCACTGGTAGAGGCGCTGGTAGAGGGTTACCCATTGATCATTTGTGTGAAATTACGGACCAGCGGTTTCAGACAAGAAGATTTTTAAGGTTTTTTCAATTGGTTGCCATGGCAACCACAATTTCAATTGGATGACCTATATTTGAAGAAATATGAGAGAGTACCCTACAAGGCACAATCCTATGAAGTTTTGAAGAAATTGGCCCAGTGGTTTCCAAGAAAAAGATGTTTAAAGAAAAAGTTTGACGACGGACGGACTGACGGACGACGACGGACACAGGGCGATCACAATAGCTCACATTGGCACTTCGTGTCAGGTGAGCTAAAAATAAATCAAATTACGCTAACAAACGTGGTTATATTGTGCTGAATCCAGAACTTCAAAAAAAAAAAGGTTTATTGTTTGAAGATTTCCCTATAGAGTACCTGTAGTCGGGGATTTACCTAAATACTATTTAAGCTCAGAATACAGTGACTTCAAACAAGAATTTATTTGAAGTTCCGGTAAATGTTTTTTTTAACAAATACAATTATTTTCAATCTGTTGATAAAATAGTCTTAGATATGTGTTAAACAAAGAGAAAATGAAATGAAAAAGTTGATGTTAACCTTTTATTTATTATTATAATGTATATGATAAAGAAGTTCTTTTATGTTCTAATTCTGTATTTGATCTATTGATTCCCTACGATTTACCTTTGAAAATTGTTGACGCTATTGACATTAGCGGAAAGACATTTTGAGAGAGAATGTGTGTTGAAGAAAAACAGCGTTTTATACGAGAACAGTATTTGCTTAGTAAAAAATGTTTCTTTCAAATTTATTGTTGTGAAAAAGATTAAAACGGTTTACTCTGGTCGTTAATAGTCTTGTGTTTATTCACTCAAACAAGGTTTTCTGTTAAGATTTGTCTTAAGCGACCACCTAACAGAAGGCGAAATATCCGTTTTTAATAAAGATGAAAATTTAATAAAGGACATGAACACAATATCGCCAATCAAAGTACAGTAACTCCTAATAATTCGAGTTCACTAGGGGCCCGTTTTACTAAACTACTTACGCAAAATTTTTGCGTATGTCAAAATTTTAAATTTTAATTTATATTTTTTATTATCACTTGCTACAAACAGCAAATAGCCAGATCAGAGGACGCGCTTTTAGCGCGTCCTCTGATCTGGCTATTTGCTGTTTGCAAACGTTTATGATCGAAAAATTAGAGTTAAACGATTTTGACTTACGCAAAACTTTTGCGTAAGTAGTTTAGAAAAACGGGCCCCTAGAAAAGTAATACATGGACACAATGTCCCGGTGATATTCGAAATATTCAAAACGAATTTCATTAAATTCTGCTGATCAATAACTAGAAATATAGCTTCGACGGACGGGCGTCAGGTAATCCAAATCATTATCCATCCGTTTTCGGCGGGGATAATAGAATATTAACCACTTCAGTGTAAGGGTAAAATATGGAAAGCCATGGCTATATTATACAGTTCCTTTCGATTTAATCATATTTCATTACAAATATCATATATAATATACATTTATCGACATACATGTACACAGTTTCTACAGCATATATGTATACAAATTATCTATAGATAAACGGGTTTGGTACAGGTACATGTATAAGCGGTATGCTGTAATACATACAGAAGAAAATATTTCTATCTTAAGGGTGCATCAATGTCATGACTTTGGGAAATTTTCAAAGTATATGAAAACACTCTATGATGGTTTTGTATTGAAGAGCTATTTAAGATGAATGAAAAAATAGAAAAAGTGTACATTTTGGTGAACAACAGTTGGCTCTACGGCCATTTAAAATTTACCCCACCCACTTCCTCTTATTTTGTCCTTTTCAAACAGCCCGCTTCAATAAAATCCATTTTAAATGAAAACAAATATGATAATTTGGTTTTGTGTTATTTATTTCCTATCTATGGTAGTATTTCTTCATACAAAAACTAATTTAAGAAAAAAAAGGCACCAAATGTGAAATTTATAAAGCTCTAAATATCATCGATATGGTACTTTTTTGTAAATTTTGTAAGGGGAGATAACTCTTTTTACTTTAATAACTCAAAATTTTCAACACTGACCTTTCAATTTCTTTTCATATTTTGAACTGCCTTAGCACGGGCTTTCATCTGGTAGAATATAAGAAAAAGTTAAATACTAGAACTATTTCATTTTCAAACTTTTTTACTTTTTTTCATAAAATAAAAAATCTAATAAAATCATGCCCTATACAAAGCATATTTTTGATATTCAAGAATCGATATTGTTCAAACCTGGTGCCTGCTTTGTCTAAATTTGGTTTCTATATGTGAAAATACCACCATAGACAAGAAATAAATAATGGAAACCCAAATTATCATGTTTGTTTTGTTTCGAAATAAATTTTACTGAAGCTTGTACCCTGAATGGGTAAAATTTGAAAAAAAAGTCCAAATTTGACATACCTTTTTCAAATCGCTGTAGCTCAAAAACAAGGACACCACCATATATATTTTTTTTCATTTTTTCATTCATCATAAACAGCTCTTCCAAAAAAACAATGTTAGAAAAAAAGTTAAATACTTTGAAAAATTGGCTTATGACATTGATACACCCTTAACTTACCAAAAAAATAAAAACTCATTCAAGTATAAAGAAAAAAAAGAAAATCCATTTGTCTCTCGCACACCTGAAAACCCTACCCAGGTCCAACTAATTGTTATCTACATAATTTATGTATATTGGTAAAAAAGATAAAGTGGCATGTTCCAAAACGTTTGGTTTCATTTAATAATTTTCTGATACTCCATAAACAGCAGTGAATTATCTTTGGAGATGTTGTGTTTTTTGTAGAAAGAGAAGGAGATTTGACATTCAAAAATAAAATGTGCAGCATCTTCTATATCAGAGCCGCATCTACAAGTAGGACTTTCAAGTAAATTATTAGTGTACAGGTCGAAATAAAGATCACTACAGTTATTACGTATTCACAGTGGTATACTGATAAACGTACGTCACCCTCTACAAAAAAGGATGGCACTTTACGGGCTTTATAAAGGTATTTAAGACGCGACTTGAAAATTGATAAAGATACCGATTCTCGTATCGATGAAGGAACTGTCGAGTTGGAGAATATTTCTGTTCTCATTGGCAATGTTGGCATAGTTATTAAATCGTTTGAGTTTCTTAGTCTATACTGAGTTGTTTCACCAACTGTCATTTACGTGGCTTGGTAACATATTATTTACTCCTTTGAATGTTAATTCTAATGTTTGCATATGTCTTCTATTTTCTAAGGAGACCCACCCAATTCCTTTTATTATTGTGTTGATTGAAACTGATCGTGTCAAGCCTGTGACAACCCTGTGACAATCCCAGCACTTCGTATTATAATTTATCTAAGCTCTCTTTTCCATACATTATGCACCAATTCCAAACTATAGAAGCATGTTCTAACAATGGTCTTAATATGACAAATAAATCTGATAAAGTGTTTTTCTGCTCATGTTGTACTTCAATGCCCTCATTGAACCAAGTATTGGCTTTTAACTTGAGTTGGTTAATGTGTTCATGCCATGTACCGTTTGAGCTAAATGTTAAACCTAAATGTTTATAATTTTCATTAAAAAATAATCATTATTATTCCTGAAAAATAATGTTTGGTCTGCCAGATTGTAAAAATGAAAAAAACATTGCCCCTGTTTTGTTTGGGTTTACCTGGACTAACCATTGTCTAGACCATTCAGAAACTTTCCGTAGATCTGAGTCTATAGTGGCTTCAATTACAGCAGTATTATCAGAAGAATGTGCTAAGGAACTATCACATGATGTGACTTATTGTAATATACCATCGGGTCCAGTAGCTTTGTGTATATATAAATGCATTAGTACGACCTGGGTGTGTCTTGTTTTGTAATGTCAATGTTGTCAAGTCTAGCATTTGTATTGTAGTTAAAATCGGGTAAAGCAGAGGTAGAGTAATCAATTGTAGATATTGACCCAAAATAGTTATTTAAAGTATCAGCTTTCTCGCAATCTGTGTATGAAAAGTCATGTCTATTGTTATCAAAAAGAGGAGGAATCATAGTATTGCAACTCGGATTTCTTTAACCAGCGTTTCACAATTTTCCATTATTGTCTAGGATTATTAACATTAATATACAAAATAAAGTGTTCCAAATTATATAAAATTAATTCCCTTTTTCGTATGTTTTCATATTATTTATTTTGTTTCTAAACTGTTTGCATTTTGTCCAGTCGTTTTGGCCTTTGCGATACCGCTCTGTCTGGCGTCCGTTCCTCAACAAAAACAAACGAACCAATGGTCACAGTGTAACCAAGCTTGTTCAGGTGCATACAGTACTGATGGATTTAGATTTTAAAGTTGTTCAAAAAAGTAGATGGTGCTATAGTTTTGTTGTAATGTCAACCGTGCACCAATATGTAGAAAAAGATTCTCCAGGACTACATTATTATTATTATTATACCAGATTTATATAGCGCTCTTTTTCACACAGGGGTAGTAAGTTCAAAAGCGCTTCACATGAAATACATAAATGTACCTTCAAAGCGAGAAAAGACAAAATAACCTCAATTAGATATAAAACAAACATGAATAAACATACAAAAGACAGCCCCCAAAGTGGCGATCACATTACCCCCATCAATCAGCAATGAAGCGACGGCTTCTGATTGCCGACTGATAGAAACAATAGTAGAGAACCCAATGCAGGCCGCCAAGAAAAGACAAATAACTACAATTAGATCTAAAATAAACATGAATAAACATACGAAAGACAGCCCCAAAATGGCGATCACATTATCCCCATCAATCAGCAATGAAGCGACGGCTTCTGATTGCCAACTGATAGAAACAATAGTAGAGCGCCCGATGCAGGCCGCCAAGAAAATACAATACAAAAGTCAGCTCCCAAAACGGCGATCACATTACCCCCATCAATCAGCAATGAAGCGACGGCTTCTGAGTGCCGACTGATAGAAATAATAGCAGAACGTCCAATGCAGGGTGCCCAATGCAACATAACTAGGAAAAAACGGATGATACCCCCAGAACTCCCATTTAGACCCACAACATCTACAGCAAGAATATACTTATCGCATAGGTAGCAGTGTTCTAATAACAAATATTAAAGAAGTGTATTTTCAGAAGCCTTTTGAAGACTGCAACTGAGCTCGCATCTCTGATGTCTGATGGCAGAGTGTTCCAGAGCTTTGGGGTTGCATGCATTTCTATCTCCAAACCTCACTAAACGACTTCTCGGCACAACCAGCGATACTGATTTAGTTGCAGACCGCAACTCTCTTCGAGGTTTATACACGCCAAGCATACTGACAATGTACCTTGGAGAATCATTGCACATGGCTTTGTATGTGAGTGTCAGAATTTTGAATTCAATTATGTGTTGAACTGGAAGCCAGTGAAGATCCTTCAAGACTGGAGTGATGTGATTGTACCGAGGGGTCCTGGTAATGATGCGGGCTGCTGTAGTTTGCACACGCTGTAGTTTGCATAGTGAGTTTTGGGGAATCCCATACAGCAGTTAGTTGCAGTAGTCAATTTTTGAAGTGACCAGAGAATTGATCAAGGTCTTTGTAGCTTCTGGAGAAAGGTACTGTCTAATATGACCTATTTGCCGCAAGACCTGCACACGGCGTTAATGTGCTGTGTCATATCCATTTGGGAATCTAATCTAGCACCAAGATTCTTCACACACAATAATGGTTTGATTTTAGAGTTTCCCACTTGAACGTGGAAATCTCCAGGAACGTTAACCTTTTTTGAATGAAACAGTATGACCTTAGTTTTGTCAGTGTTCAGCTTCAACATGTTCTGGTGCATCCATGATACTGTCTTTTAGACACCCTTCGACTTTTGAAAAGGCTTCTTGTTGACAAGATGTGTCTTTAGGCTTAAATGACAAATATAACTGTGAATCATCTGCATAGAAGTGATGATCCAGCTAAGGATTTTTGCAAATTGAGCCGACAGGTTTTGTGTACAAGGTGTATTTTTTCGGCCCCAGGACTGACCCCTGTGGCACACTATATTTCATTTGAACTGGGGCAGATAATTCGCCATCTACTGCGACTGTTTGGTAACTGTCAGTAAGGTATGAGGTCATCCACTTTAGTGGGTTTCCAATAATTTTGAAGTATTTTTCAAGGCGATTGAGTAATGTTTCATGATCAATTGTGTCGAATGCGGCCGATAGGTCAAGCATCACCAGAATTGTGATTTCATCCTTATCAAGATATTGCAAGATGTCATTTAGAACTTTTAGAAGAGCAGTTTCTGTAGAGTGATGCTTACGATATGCTGACTGATGCTGTTCATGCAGATTGTTTGTGGTCAAATGGGACTCAATGCGTTGTCTACTACCTTTTCTAATACTTTTGAGAGAAATGGCAAATTTGATACAGGCCTGTAGTTCTTAAGATCATTTGTATCGAGATCAGGTTTCTTCAAAAGAGGTCTTACATGCGCCTTTTTTAATTCTTTTGGAACATACGCAGATTCATGCGAAGAGTTCACAATTTTTGTTAACGACGGCCAGGGATAATATATAACTAGACTCCATATATTATCCCTGACGACGGCAGGAGCTCGTCAATGCATAACTTTAAGAGCCATGTAGGTATTGGGTAGACTTTTCACCAAAATGCCTCTCAATTGATGGACTTTGTTAAAGGAATTATGATTTGTCAATAAACATGGCCACCAAAGGGCGTGGTCATTTTCAGTGTTCGAATGAAAAGTTAAAAACCTTCTAGAAGTTCTTTTTTTATGTTGTCTTTTTTTAAATTTTGTCAGTTTCATGTTCCTGATAAAATTTAGGTCATACATGAATATAGGTCATGACGGGTCATAAAGTAAGTCAAATCTCAGAAAAAGTTGTTTGACCACCCCAATAACAATATGATTGCTGAAACTTACTTAGAATGATCACCTTGACAAAAGCATGGCTGCCATTTCTCCGGATTTTTCTCAAATCTTCGGATTTCTTTTTCTAGTACATGATAGCTTAAAGCAGACTGAAAGTAAAGCAGAATGCGCCTTGAAGCGCATTCTGCTTCACTTTCAGCAGCCACGTGTCAAAAAACTAGAAACAGGCGATGGGGTAAAGGTACGGTCCGTAAAAATGCACTTGAAAAATTCAAATTTGGAAATCTTAGGATTTTTTATGTCAACTTATGGCAGCCCTGCAAAATCTGTATGAATATGGGTTACATAAGTAGTTCAGAACATAGAAAACGCAGCTAAACCTTTAAGGAGTGACATTTTAGCTGCAAAATCACAAATGTTGCTCAGAATGATCACCTTGAGGAAATCTATGCATTGTAGTAATATAGAATTAGGTCAAGTCGTAAGGAAAGCTCTATAAAGAGTACTCTAAGGTTCACATTTTCTGCTCTAATTTCATGGAATTACATTTCTCTTGTGAGCGCTTCAAGATCCACTTTTTTATTTCAGACATTTTGACTGAAGAAATATTTATACAAGTGCAAAATAGATTGAATACTGATGAGACACCAAGTTAGTTGCTGTCTGTCAGGATCCGCTGAAGAAGTGCCCTCAGATACTCACTACCTTATAGCCAGTTTCTTGTATTGAAAATAAGTGATCACTTAAAGCAGGTTGAAAATAAAGCAGAATGTGCCTTAAGGCAGATTCTGCTTTACTTTGAGCCTGTTTTAAGCTATAATCTGCTAGAATATAGAAACATTATATTACAATACTTATTCATGACTGTATAAATTAAAACTATTTTCTTCTTATAAATTAAAGGCGTTAAAAGGCGTATTAACCCTTAGCCTGCCACTCACGACTATAGCTCCATATGCAAACAGCTTGGATCTGGATGAGACGCCGAGTAACTCGGCGTCTCATCCAGATCCAAGCTGTTTGACACTCGGACAACATTTTCAGCAATTTTGAGCAACTTTGAAACTTGAAGCAGACGAGAAATATAGCAGACGACAATTTATTTGGTTAAAGGCAGTGGGGAGATGAACCCTACCGCTGCCAGTATAAGGGAAATACAGGACTAACACTGTTGTCTACATATATTTTGGGTCTGATTTTACTAAACTTTAAATTTTTTAACTTTTGGACACAGGAACCATTGAAATGAGAGTCCAAATTTTGGATCCTGATTAGACAACCCATATGACAAGGGTCTGAACAGGATCCAAACTGTATGCGAATGTTAGTTTTGTCGGCCTTGGAAGTGGAAGGGATCAATTTTGTACAAAACAAGACAAGAAAGACATCTCATTCATTTTGTTTCTTTATTATAGTGTGTTTGTAACACAATATTTCAAAATAACATACATTTTTTAACTATTATACAGTAAAACATCTCTATTATGACCACAAAACTGTTATTTATTAGATGTTTACATCAGGTGACTGCTTAAAACAAAGTGACAGTAAAACAGAAAGCTCCTTTAGGAGCTTTCTGTTTTACTGTCAACTAGCTTTAAACTGTCACCTGTCTAATATACAACCAATCAGCCTTGGTTTTAACGGTTGTAATAGAGAGGTTATACTGTAAATTATGAAAACAGAAGATTCTGTGATATCTATATAATCAGATCTTAGAAAGGAGAGGTCTAACGGATCAAATATATTCCATATAGCAACTATCTTGTGATTTTTCCGCAGGCAAATACATCTATCATTGTCCTTCCCTATAGCAACTAACTAGTGACTGTTCCTAAGGCAAATACATCTATCGTTGTCCATTTAAAGAGATTAATTACTCTTAAACATTCCCCTTTAAGTTTGTTTACTGACTGTTCAAAGCAGACTGAGATTAAAGCAGACATTTCCTTTGAGAGTCTCTGCTTTCATCAGCTTTCTTTAACCCTTTCCCACATAGAAGTGCCTTTAAGCGCATTTGATTTATTCTGCCACTGAGAAAAATAGTTCTAATTCATACAGTCATGAATATCTACCATGAGAAATAATTTCTATATTCTAGTAGATGGAAGCTTAAAGCAGGCTGAAAGTATAGCAGAATGCACCTTAAGGTACATTCTGCTTTACTTTCAACTAGCTTTAAGTGGTCATCTATCTTCAATACAAGAAACAGGCCATGGGGTAAAGGGATAAGAAGTCACCTGTCAGAAGGTAAAAAACAGAAAAAAAGACTCTTTATCAATAAAGGTAAAAAAGAATATTTCTATTTTTTGACTCTTTATCAATAAAGGTAAAAAAAAGAATATGTCTATGAGATAAAAAGAGTGAAATAAGACCAAAGATTTTGGAAACAAGTGTGTCAACTTCAGAAGTATAGCTCTTTTTACACTAAGTAACTATTGTAGGTCATTATGTTCCCTTGTTGATCTTTTAATTTACCTAATCACGAACCAGTCTAGTGGGAATTCTGTGTATTTTAATATTAGCAAGCAGTGTAGACCCTGATCAGAGGGTGTGTATTATGTATAGGAGCCCTCTGATCAGGGTCTACACTGTTTGCATGTGTAATGAGTATATTATAAATATATGAGTTAACAGGTCCATGGTGTTAAAAGTGGTAAGAAAATTCACATATAGAATAGAAAGAAGAAGGTCATATACAAATGTAACAACAAATCAACAGACCCAATCTGCTTTGCTCTGCACCTAAATGTATTCAAAATATTCCAGCAATACAGAACACAAGACTCAAGGCATTAAATTTAAAATACCATTTGCTGGTTGAAAGTAAAGCAGAAAGCTGCATGTGGAGCTTTCTGTTTTACCTTTCATTATGAGATATCAACAATATATTACATCACTTTAAACCAATTACTCCATAAATATGACTTTTTTGGTCGCTAATTTATTCCTAAAAAAAAATTAGTTCCAATTTATACAATCATAAATGGTAGTTTAAGCAGGCTGAAAGTATGGCAGACTGTGTCTTACGGCACATTCTGCTTTACTTTCAACTTGCTTTACGTGGTCACCTGTCTTCACAACTAGAAACAGGCTATGAGGTAATGGGTAAACTAAACAAATACATGTAGGGAAAATACAATTATTGCACAATTCACTTTCAAAGTACAGCGCTCCCTCTCTACAACGACATCCAATGGGAGAAAAAGTTGTGTGCGTTGTTCGGAGGGAGTCGTTATAGGGAGGGAAATTGCTTACATTTGCAAACAGCTTGAATCCAGATCACACGCCGCGTAACGTGGCGTCTCATCTGGATTCAAGCTGTTTGTCACTCGTCATTAAGTTTTTTTCTGTCAAAATGTCCATTATGCAACTTTGAGAAAAACAGCAGACGACAATTTTAAGCAGAAGATATTGCAGCAGTAAAAGCATTAGACATAATGATCATGTTTAGGGAACTGTGGCAAGAGTCGTTGTAAGGAGGGAGTCGTTGTTGGGAGGGTCGTTGTAGAGAGGGAACGCTGTAAAACCAGAGCTCCAAATAAGGTAAGCATTCAAACTGTATTCCCTAAGTGCACATCAAACCCTATGTTGTGATTACTCATTTCAAAATGTCTTGAAGTAATAATTTTAATAGGCAGTCAGTCACAACACAGGGGTTCATGGAGACTGAAAGTACAAACAGTTGAACATTTTACATTTGAACATTTTAATTGCTCTTATCTGGAGCCCTGAAAACATTCAATAACTTTTGCATTTTATTGCAAGCTGTACATGTTTTACATTTTGCTGAATTAAGGTTGATGGCTCCTAATAAGATCTGGCCAATGTTAATAAATATCAGTTCCAGGGTCCAAGGTTATAAAGCGTTTGAGCTGAGTCTGGGTGGGTTCTCAAGCATTAGATTGGTCAGATTTGAGCCTAGGCTCAAATCTGACCAATCAAATGCTTGACGACGACATTAGACTCAACTGAAAAGCTTTATTATTGACCAACTCTGAATCCTGCAAAAGCATGGTTTTGAAAATGGACCAACAATTGATTAAAATGACTGGTCGCTGTCATAGAGTACCCATATTGATCTAATCTCATTAGGGGTCCTAAACCTTAAATTAACAATTCTCTTCTCTATGTGAATAATTTTTCAAAATATAGCACACTAGAACTCTTTTTATAAACCATCAAAAAACAAGCTAAAGTTAAAAACCTTCAACTTATAAGAAATCACAGTGATGTTGTTTAACACAAATGACGACTTAAAATTGGATTAATGCTCATTTACTTTATCATCTTGCTTAAAGCAGACAGTAGCATTTTTACTTTGAATTTAAGCATTCTTTTTGCTTTTACAGCACTTTTAACCCATTACCCCATAAATATGCTTTTTTACACCTGTAATTTATACCTCCAGTCAAGAAAATAGTTCGACTTTACACAGTCATAAATATGTATTATCATAAAATATTTTCTATAGACTAGCAGATGGTAGCTTAAAGCAGGCTGAATGTAGAGCGTAATGTGCCTTAAAGCACATTTTGCTTTATTTTCAACCTGCTTTTAGTGGCCATATGTCTTCCAAACTGTAAACAGGCTATGGAGAAAAAGTTTTGAGTGGTGATTCAAACCAGATCATTACTATTAATAATTGACCATCTCCATAAGCTGTTAATGCTCTATGAGTAAATAATCTTAACCCTATACACCAAAGCCTATTTCTAGTTTTGAAGGTAGATGACTACTTTAAGCAGATTTAAAGTAAAGCAGAATGTGCCTAAAGGCACATTCTGCTTTACTTTTAATCTGCTATAAGCTATCATCTGCTAGAATATAGAAAATATTTTGTATGGTACATGTTCATGACTCTATAAATTGGAACTACTTTCTTCAGTGGAGAAATAAATTAAATGTGCTATAAGGCACTTCTATGGAGGAAAGGGTTAAGGTGTTAACACAGTCAGGCCACTGAAATACTGTTTAATTAATTATCAATTAATGTGTAATTTCAAAAAAGACAATTCCAACCACAAAATAAAGACCCAATATATGGTATTAAAGTCTGGTGGTAGCTTAAAGCAGGATAATTGTAAAACAGAAAGCTCCTAAAGGAGGGTTCTCATTTACAGTCACCCTTCTTTATGAAGTTAACTGCATAATCCATTTCTATAAAATCTTTAAATCAAAACTGATTATTTATCTAAATGTAAAAACAGATTATTTTTTGACAATTAGAACAATTAGAAAGACACCAGGGAAAAGAATAAAAATACCTTTGTACATATTTGCAAATACTGTACACCTGTTACACAACTGTACACAACTTGACACCATAATTTAAGTTTTGGCAAACACCAGGGGCCCGTTTTACTTAACAACTTACGCAAAAATTTTGCAAACAGCAAATAGCCAGATCAGAGGACGCGCTAAAAGCGCGTCCTCTGATCTGGCTATTTGCTGTTTGTAGCAAGTGATAATAAAAAATATATATTAAAATTTAAAATTTTGATTTACGCAAATTTTTTGCGCAAGTAGTTTAGTAAAACGGGCCCCCTGTGTGCAAACTATGCACTTTAATCAAAATGTTTTGCTATGACAACTCATAAGGGTACTAAAGTAAGATTTGTATTCCTACAAAGTAAGTGTATATACTTGGAAATGTTTTGCTAAGAAAACCAACTTGCCTTCGTAGGAATACAAATCTGTTATACAGTGGGGAAGAAGTTATTCTTTCTCGTTTAACTCTTTCCTCCCTGAAACTTTAAATGGACAATTCCAGTTTCCATTTTCGTCTAGTCCATTTCTGACGTTTATGGGTTGTTTTGTCAATATTTGGCATTATGACAAACAGTGAAGACCCTGATCAGAGGGCTCCTTTCGGAGCCCTCTGATCTGGGTCTTCACTGTTTGCA
The DNA here is from genome assembly GCA_922989275.2 of Gari tellinella. Lineage (NCBI taxonomy): Eukaryota > Metazoa > Mollusca > Bivalvia > Cardiida > Psammobiidae > Gari > Gari tellinella. The sequence goes on from OV277860.1 coordinate 56,785,055, forward strand.
CAAGACAAGTGTACTCCTCATAGGTACACTGTTTTCAAATTACGCATATAGGCGTGACTAGGGTTGAAAGAGTTAAACGCAAACGAAATGCAAATGCATTGCAAAAAAAACATAGAAAATGACAACTTGTTGACAAGTCTGACCGATTATTTTAATATGAGTGGCAAAAAGTTTCGAGGCTGATCAGATGCCGGGTTACCCGGCATCTGATCTGGCTCCAAACTGTTTGCATTGGAAATAATAGTTTTAGCGTAAATGCATCTATAGGGAAAAAATAACTTCTTCTCCACTGTAATACCCATATGAGTTGTCGTAGCAAGACATTTGATGATAATACTTGGCCCCCAGTGTAACATACCACACTCCTGCTACTGCCTGGACAGTGGACTTCTTACTCTATTACTAATGATGTAGCCAGCCACTCTATACAGGGGCTTCATTTATGAAGCTCACATGTCATATGTGAAGTCTTTTATCAGAGTTCAAGATAAAGCAAGTATTTCAAATTCGGTATAAACTGGTTTATCCAACACCTTGTTATCCAACACCTGGTTAACCCATTACCCTATAAATACGCCTTGTTACGCCTTTAATTTATTCCTCCATGTGAGAAAATAGTTCCAACTTATATAGCCATGAATATAGATCATAAGAAATATTTTCTATTTTCTAGCAGATGGTAGCTTAAATCAGGCTGAAAGTAAAGCAGAATGCGCCTCTAGGCGCATTCTGCTTTACTTTCAACCTGCTTTAAGTGGTCATCTATTTCAATATCAGAAACAGGCTATGGGATAATGGGTTAAGCCAGAAACCTGCTTTATCTGACAATGATTTTCAGACCCCATTGTCCGATGACATACAGTTTAACTTCCTTATCTTTAACGTTTCTAAGTCGAGCTAAACCCGTATTTATTTTGATTAATTTCTATATCTGGAGCTGGCTTAAGTTGAACATACCTGTGTTTTAAAGTTAAAACGTGGCACAGCCATGTTTTAACTTTAAAATATCGATATATTCCACTTTAGCGAGCTTGAAGTATTAAATGGGGCAATGCCAGTTTCAAATTAGGCCTAGTCCTGTTTTAGTTACAAGGGCTGCTTTTTACAATTTATTGAAACATTACAAACCCTGATTAAAGGCTCTTTAAGAAGCCCTCTGAATAGGGTTAAGACTGTTTGCACTAGTCAAGAGACACAGGTACACTGTTTGTGATGAGTGTACCCATAGCTAGGGCTTATTCAGTTAACTTTTTTTTCAACATTAAGTAACTCTTGTGGGTTATTAGGTTCCTTTGTGGGTAATTTAAGTTATCAAACATACACCAGTCTACTTAGAATTATGGATAGTTTAATAATTACTGCTCTGATTGTAGGAACCCTCTGATCTGGGTCTACACTGTTTGCAAATGTAATGATAATATTTTTAACAGGTTCATGGTGTTAAAAGAGGTAAGGAGAAGATGTTGAAACAATTCCTGTTACTCACTCTTATCTGGAGCACTGATTCATGCCACACATGTCCAACAGACTAACAACACTCGACAGTTACACCACTTTTCAACTACATTCACAAGTTCTGTTGGTTGACTTTAACCAATACCCCAATAAATACGCCTTTTATGCCTAAAACTTATTTCACCACCCAAAAGAAAAATTCAATTTTATTCGTCATGAATATGTATCATAAGAATATTTTCTTTATCCTAGCAGATAATAGCTTAAATCGGGCTGAAAGTAAAGCAGAATGCACCTTCAGGTGCATTCTGCTTTTCTTTAAACCTGCTTTAAGTGATCATCCTTTTTTAAAACTAGAAACTGGCTATAGGGTAATTGGTAAACACAAGTAGCTGCTTAAAACAGAACACAAGTAATACCTAAAATCTAACCTCCCAGTCCTGCATTAAGCAGTCACATGTATTTGATGATTCATATTCTTCCTTACTGATTGGTAAAATACAATTCTAACACACTTCGCGCACGTCCCTATATAAACAAAGAAGGAACGTATCAATGTACGAATTTTCAATAGAACACTCACATGCTAAAACGTTCTAACGTGACGTCATATGGCTTGGAAAATGCTGGTAGTCGTTGAGATGCTTGTAATTAAACCACTCGGCCTAAAGGCCTCGTGATTAAATTACAACGCATCTCAACTCCTACCAGTGTTCGATTGCACGATAAAACACTGGTATGAATTTATTATTTCTTAAGTTGTACTGGTCAACCCTATCATGCATTTTGAGGATGAACACAATAATGCTTGCTAATTAATCTTTTCCTCCACATAGAAGGTTTACACTCCTTCCTCGGCATATAAGTCCCATATATTGCCCTTACCTTTTCTAGATAAATGCACTCAAACTATAGTTCCCTGTTAGTATTTAACCCATTATCCCATAGCCTGTTTCTAGATTTGAAGATAGGTGGCCACTTAAAGCAAGTTGAAAGTAATTTGATTTGATTTGTTATGATTTTATGTCACTTTTAACAGTATTTCAGTCATATCGCGACGTCGTGCTAATAACAGGTGGAGGAAGACCCCAGAAGCCCTTTATGCACTGTTTCAGACACTAATTGACAACTAGGTAGAACCACAGACCTTCCGCAAGCCAGCCGGATGGCTTCCCCACATGAAAAATCCGAACGACCCTACTGGGATTCAAACTCACAGCGGTAAGGAGCTTAGTGATGTAAGTCACAGTGGCAAGTTGAAAGTAAAGCAGAATGCGCCTTAAAGGGACTCGCAACCGGATGGTGTACTTGTCAAAATAAATTAAAATACTCAAATAAAAGCAAATTTGTGGCATTATTTGGCTTCTGACATTAAAAAAATATGATCAGTCCAAAAAAAGTCTCAAGAATCGTTACCGAATCTTAGTTTTTTTAGATATTTTCCATCGTTTTTCTATAGCGTTAGCTAACGGTAGAGTTGTTGCTTCTCTACACAGGCTCAGACATAACCCCGAGCCGAATAAAGTACTATCAACCGCTACCAGTGAAGTACGTTAATTTGCTACCATATATATATAGAGAGCGCTGGGGTAGCCAAGGGGATAAAGGCGATTCCTCATTTTTCTTGTTTGTCTCCGCATGGAGGGTCACGGGTTCGAATCCCACCAGAGCTTCTTCTTTTTTTTTTTTTTGAAATGCATTTTTTAACAGAATTTATTATCCTAAACTAAATCTTACCCATTTATATAGGCATTTGACATATATTTACAAATTACTATTTTTAATGCTAAATCCGGTTGCGAGCCCCTTTAAGGCGCATTCTGCTTTACTTTCAGCCTGCTTTACCTACAATCTTCTAGTATATATGAAATTTTTCATATGAGACATGTTCAAAAATGTATAAGTTGGAACTATTTTATTAAGTGGAAGAATAAATAAAAGGTGTAAAAATATGTAAGTATGGGGTAATGGGTTAATACAGTGTTTAAATAAACTGGCAGCTTAAATCAAGGTGAAAGTTAAGCAGAAGCTCCTTTTATCCAGGAGCGCTTTCTACATTACTTTCATCTTGCTTTAATCCTTTCCCCAATAGAAGCGCCTTTTAGCGCATCTATATTTATTCATCCACTGAAGATAATAGTTCCAATTCATACAGTCATGAAATATTTTCTAAATCCTAGCAGAATAAAGTTTAAAGCAGGTTGAAAGTAAAGCAGAATGTGCCTTAGGCACATTCTGCTCTACTTTCAACCTGCTTTAAGTATTCACCTTTCTTCCAAACTATAAACAGGCTATGGGTTAAAGGGCTAAGCAATAAGCTGCTTTAAACACAAAATGACCAGTAATGCCATATCAGTTAGATATTTGTGAAAAATGCACTAATGACTTTGGATGAAAGGATTATTGAATTTGTTCCAATTTTGCAGTTAGAGTGTTTTTCAGTGTCTTAGGCATCACTCAGAGATCTTCATCGCAACTGTCTGTTTGTATATCCTCCATGCTGGTTTGAACTGAAACAAACAAAACAATTTTAACCTTTCCTATGCGACAATGAAGAAGTTTTGAGCAGATCGTATGTCAAGCAATTTTTGTTCTGACATGGTTCCAAACTGTTTGCCAATCAGGCTTGGGAAAGAAACATAATAAGTTGTACTTACGAATGCTTATAACCAATAATGCATGAAACATTAAAGTTAAATTATCTCCCTTTTGAAATATTTCCCCTTAGAAATGTGGAATGGAAAGATATTTATTCATGCACATCTTTCCATGGTGCTCTATCAACCTGTAAAGTTTTTTTCTCCAAATCCAATGAACAGTGTAGGAGGAGTAGTTGCACTTACAAGGATGGACAGAGGGATGGACGGACAAGGTCAATCCTATATACCCATCTCCCAAACTTCAGAGCTCAAGATATATAGGATCTGTCATGAGTCGGTGTTTAAGACAAGCTGATCTAAAATGAGTCTAGAATTGAAATGTTATTGAGCAAGCCTTGGCGAGCTTAATAACTTTTCTATTCTAGACGAGTTGAGATCAACTTGTCTTAAACATCGACGAGTGACAGACTCTTTTTCTCACATAACCAACGATTTTAAACTATTTTAAAGCAATATGCATTTTTGTTGGAACCCCGGTAATGTCATATCACCTTTATGAATAGTGACGTCATCAAATTGATCTCACACATGTTGGAGACAAGGATATTCGTGACCGTTGTTCGCTATAGAAAACAGGGGTAGTTATGTGAGAAAAGGGGAGTATTTCAAAAACTAAAATCTTTATTTCTGCATTAAACCCTATGGTGTCACTACTCGTTAGAATCGTCTCTTCGAGACGATTCTAATGAGTTCTTCGAGACAATTCTAATGAGTAGTCACACCATAAGATTTGGGACTGAAACAAGTGATAAAATGTTGGATTTATTCAGTTTACTCCCTCTTATCTGGAGCTCTGTAACTTCTTTGCAGGGGTTATAATAAAACAATTTAGTGGTTTTACTTAATAACCTGTTGGAGAAAGGTTAAAATCTACCTACCATCTGATACCATGGAGACGTTTATTAAATCAGAGACAGGTTCTGCTAACTGTCGACTCTCAGCTGTCAACATTGTGGAGGTATCTGTGGGACTATGGTGTAGGGTTGCTATAGATACTGCATCACCATGTGAGGTCTGCATGTCTAGAGTTCCAGCACAGTGGTCTATAGTATCATGAGTCTGAAGTAAAATGAATGATCAAATATGATAGGATTTTACAATACCTTTTTCCCTCAAAAATTTGCCAGGGAATGCTTAACTATGGTACATCACTGTTATATATACAAATTGAGGTTTGCTTATCAACTTTTGGGCTTTGAAATACAGATATACTCGACTTAAGCGAGTTCGGAATATCGAGTTTTGACTGTACATAATTGCGTTATTGTACATAATATTTGTTACGGTTTACTAGTATTAAATTTCTGATCTTCTTGTAGCCCATACGGGGATGTTGTCAATCCTGATCAGCTAGTATGGAATTGTCTGGCAGATTATTTTGATTTAGAATCTACCCCTTCTCCGTAACTTTCATCTGGTTGGCGGTTTTGGTTCAAGGCGGGATCTCATAAGCTTTGGAGACACGTTCTTGAGGTAGAACCGTCAGCGGGGTGTCAGTGCATGTGTTTTACATGGTGTAGATCTATATAGTGTTCAAGAGTTGCTTTCTTTTGTGTTATAGCTAAATCTTATTAGCTGGTTATTATTTACAGTTCTTGTTTATGATATTAAAACAATTTGCTATTGCTGATTATCTGGTAGATATCTACCGACATTCATACGTTCTGAGCTGCTTATAACTGAAGACTGCAGTGATAATGGATACTTTCCAATTACCAATTAAGGTGGTTCGCGGGTCAGCTTATTCTGTGTCAGAATTCTTTGACACCTTGATTAAATTGAAATATACCATATGGAGAGTGAAAAATCGTTAAAATAAAAAAAAGTTACAGTGCCGTTTTTTTCTGACAGGACCTTTTGTCGAAAAAAGCTCCTTTTTTGATAAACAGGAATATTTTCTTTATAAAATGATATAACTCAATAATTTCTGTACATTCAAGTAAACTGTACATAGACTATAAGATATTGGGCAAACAAAAGTATTTTATGACATATTTGTTGGAAATATCAATATTTAAAAAAAGTCAAATTCTGAAAATCTCAAATTACAAAAAATCTAGCTGTTTAACGTACACTTATTTTACTCTTATTAGATAGATATAACTTAATTCTACTAGTCACAAAAATTTAATGAAAATCTACAGTGGAATTTACATTTTATACATGATTTCCTGAAATTCTGACAAAATGTAAACACAAAACGAGTAACCTCCCTTGAGTTCAACTTTAAAATGCCGTCAGCTCTAAATAATACCATAAGTCAAACCTGTAATAAGGGACCATTGAAAATGGTAGCCTGTAGATCTTTAAAGGCAAGTGACTGCTTAATGCATAACAAAAGTAATGCATAAAAGCTCCTTTAGGATCTATCTTTTAGCATTATTTTTGTCCTGTGTTAAGCTGCCATCTGTCATATAGGCTATAAATACTCACAAATTTAGCTGTCACTTGACTATACTTGCATCTGATATTATTCATTATTACTTGACTAAACATAGCCTGTCCTTTGATCACTGCGTTATGAAATGACTAGTCACTAAAATCAGACAATTTGTTAAAAAAAAAGTGTGAACCGAGTGGGAATCGAACCTAGAACCTTTGGATTGCAAGTCTATCACCGTATCCACTGCGCTAACAGAGCAGACACTGAGTAAGATCAAACTTTTCTTTATCTAAATTTTCTACTATAAGCACGTGCCGCAAAGATCAGGTGAAAGTCATCAGCATTTCCGGAACTCGAGATGCGGGCCGCCCGCTGTCGAACCGCCTTAAGTCTAGTCTATTTTTGAATATTTAGGGTTGATTTTAAAAATATACTGTAAAATGACAAACAGTGTAGGTCCTGATCAGAGTGCTCCTACAGGAGCCCCCTGATCACGGTCCACACTGTTTGCATGGGCCAAGTGTAATCCTCACCAGTACACTGTTTGTACATCACAAGTATATTCGTCGCTAGGGTTAAATGTGTTATAAAATATGGTGCTCAATATAACCACAGCAGGTGCTGAGACACTTAGGGTCTGATGTGTTGGTGAGCTGTTTGCATAAAAAGAGGTCTGTCGTCTTGTCTTATTTGGAGCTCGAACATGTATTGATAATATATACTACAGTTAAACGTCTGAAATCTGGACACTTTTGTGGGTTGAATGAGGGAATTAATGACGAACTATTGCGTTGTGAGTTATGATGGTGTTGCAGAGAGCTCTTATATGAGCTTTCTGTAATACTATCGTGCTGCTCTGGGCGTTAGCCGTCAGCCGTCAGCCGTCGGGGAACCGCTGGTGTTTGTGTCCGGTTTTCAGATGTGTTACTGTATTTTAAACTAACCGTGGGAAATTTCTACATTCCATAGCGTCATCATTATGACGTCATATAACTACGATTATGTGATGTCATGATTGTGTACAAATATGTCGCATGCTTGGCTTAGTCTGGTTCCCGTTGTGCCACGATAAATGGCGTTTTAACTTCTATATAATTATAGACTCGAACTCAGTTTGTAATAGATTTAGACTGAGTATTTAATTTTCTTTCTGGATCTAGATATATTTCGCTTTTGCTGTTTTCAGGGGTTTCTAGCCTGCCCTGGAATATCTGTTTAAGTGTTGGATATCTTGATGATTCTTCTGCTGTGGAAATCTCTCACTGCGTCATGTAGGCTTATAATATTTTAGTATTTTAAAAGTATATGTTTCTTTAATCTGCTATTGAGCTGCTTTCGTCTGTACATATTTAACCCTTTACCTGCTGTATATGTTTCTTTAATCTGCTATTGAGCTGCTTTCGTCTGTACATATTTAACCCTTTACCTGCTAATCCCGATTTTTATTACAATCTGCAAACGGTTCAGATCCAGATAAGACGCTCTGTCAGGCAGCGTTTCATCTTGATACAAACTGTTTGACACTCGTTTTTGGTTTTCTATAATTAAAATTTGCATTAATCTGAATGTTACGAAATTTGTAAACGACATTTTCAAAGGAGTCGATATTTTAGATCTAGCAGGATAAGGGTTAAAACTATAGAAAATGTATGTTTGTAATACTTTAATGGAGGGCCTCATGGAGGATTAGTCATTAGACTAAATGGGCTACCCTCGGTAAATAAAGTCATTCATTCATTCATTCATTCAGGATAAAAATTTACAGAAGCAATAATTTGGATTTGGATTTTTTATGATTTTATGTCACTTTAACAGTATTTCAGTCATATCGCGATGTCCAGCTAATTACAGGAGGAGGAAGACCGTAAAAGCCCTTTATGCACTGTTTTAAGCACAACTTGGGAATAGGGTAGAACCACTGACCTTCCCCACATGAAAAACCTGTATGCCCAGACCAGGATTCAAACCAACAGTGGTGAGGAGCTTAGTGATGTAAGTCAGTCTCACAGTAACTATACCACTAAGCCTTACAAAAGCAATAAAGCACCTGCTCTAATCAAATAAATATTACAATAATCACTTACAAAGACAACATATACATGAGACAAGTTGCTCAATTTAATTAATAGATATACAATCAGGGCTCCAGATAGGGGCAGTATTTCAAAAATTCAAATTTTTATTTCTGCTTTAAACCCTATGGTGTCACTACTCATTAGAATCGTCTCATTAATACGATTCTAATGAGTAGTAACACCATAGGATTTGGTGCTAAAATGAGCGAGAAAATGCTAATATTGTTCAGTTAACTTCCATTTATCTGGAGCCTTGATATTACAAAGTATATGATTACCTCTATATTTATTCCTGTAAAAGTATCCACACTCTCTAGTTTATTTGAGTCAGCTAACATGACACTTTCTGACTGTGCCTGTGGACCTGTCACAGTTGTCTCCCCTGCCGCCTGTAACTATAGTCAAACCTCACTATTAATACCACTAAATTGTGCTAATTATCAGGTATTTAAGACAGGTGACTGCTTCAAGCTAGATGACGGTAAAACAGAAAGCTCCTTTAGGAGCAATCTGTTTCACTGTCACCTTGCTTTAAGCTGCCACCTGTATTTTATAATTTTTTATAAAATCCTTTTTCGTAAATTAGCCTTTGTTTTAGCAGTTGTAATAGACAGGTTTACTGTATATATGTTAGAGAGTGTACGTTTATGTGATACTCTTAAGTTTCTACAACATTTCATTTATATTTTCAACTAAAGATGTGGCACATAGAATGCATGAGCAAACAACTATACAGCCCGCAATTCTTTGAAAAATGACAGCATATCAAAATCCTTATAACATTGCCTAGCTATGATATACATGTATGTGAAAACTTCTTAAAACAAGACTGCGCGTTCAATAAATGCTTATGCCCCCGGTGGCAACCTTGACAGTATATTTTGAATTTTTTCTAAGTCCAAATTAGGTCAAGGTCAAGGTCAAAATCAAGGTTGGGTGATATTGGGGGATAGGGAATGGTCCAAGGCAGCAACTATATAAGTATCCAAGCATTGGAGTAAGCGGTATTGATGCTAGACGAAACGGTAAAATCTAGTTAACCAAGAACTAGCCCACTCAAAATATTCTAAGTCCAAATGAGGTCAAGGTCAAGGTCAAAATCAAAATTGGGTATTATTGGTGGCTAGGGAATGGTCCAAGGCAACAACTGTATAAGTATTCAAGCATTTGAATAAGTGGTGTTGTTGCTAGACGAAACGGTAAAATCTACTTAACCTGGTTACGGACTGACGGACGGACAGGACGATTACTATATGCTCCCGCATCTGTCGATGCCGGGGGCATAAAAATAAGGTTGTAGTTTGAAAACTGACAGAAAAGTTAGACGGAAAAAGTATGCAAATGAACAGACGGACAGGAATAAAACAGCATTCCCGTAACTTATTGTCATGAGGGCATGAAAAGCTTAACTCTTCCAACACCACAAAACTGTTGTCTACTGGTAATACTGTGGGATAAAATTATGAAATTGCTTCCCTCCTCTTTATATTTACAGATATAGAATCCCGGAAACAGTTTTGATACTAATCAGGCGAAACAATAGTGGGATCTACAGTAAAACCTCTCTATTCCGACCACTAAATTGTGTTAATTATTAGGAGTTAAGAACAGGTGACTGCTTCAAGCAAGGTGACAGTAAAACAGAAAGCTCCTGTAGGAGCTTTCTGTTTTACTGTCACAATGCTTTAAGCTGTCACCTGTATTTTATTCAAACAATAAGCCTTATTTTTAGTGTCCGTAATAGAGAGGTTTTACCGTAATTTGTTCATCTTAGGGTTGTAATAAGCCACCAACAATAAAACTTTTGGTGTGTGCCTCTGTCATACCTGTACAAGACTGCTAGGTGAAAACATGGAGGGATTGAGCCTGGCAAGAAGCTGAGCAGTTTCAGGTGTTAACGATGTACTGATCTGGGTAGTTCCATCACTCAAGTGGGTCTCTATACGTGATATCACGTGACCTCCATCTAGAAGTAAAGGAGGAAATACAGAAAAATGTTTGTGAACAGTGTCCAATAAATAAACAAACATGACAATACGTATAGATCCTGATAAAATACTGCTAGCTGAATGCATGAATATTTAGTTACAGAAAGTAACTAATGGAGTTGTTTTGATTACTTTTGTTCTCCTTAAACCCTTTGAACCCTAGTCCCGCATATTGGTGTCCTTTGCAAACATGGAATAGTACACTTGTAGTATGCAAACAGTGAAGACCCTGATCAGAGGGCTCCTAGGAGCCCTCTGATCAGGGTCTTCACTGCTTGTCATGATGCCAAATAGCTTCACTGCTTGTCATGATGGAAACTGGAATTGTCCATTTAAAGTTTCAGGGAGGAAAGAGTAAAGCTGCCGTTTTCAAATTAGACTGCAGATTTATCTTAACTTCAGTGGCCACTGTACACAAGTTTTACTTTATCTGAAACATTGATTGAATTAATGATCACATTTAAGGATGTCGGCCTGTCTTTTTGAGCATTATGAAATTTCCGAAAAATTTTACGAACTCGTTTTCAAAAAAATGGTAAGAACTCATTTTTGGTGAATGCATACAGTAATAAAACACTATTTTCCCGGGAAAAAATTGGATTTTCGTTCCGGAAGGGACTTTTTAAGTTTTATGTCCTATTCGTAGTTAACAGCATACACTGTTTTCATAGGTAGGTTGTATTTTGTTACATCCGATTTCATTTCAATTTCTCAGAATATAAGCATGAAATTTTCATGGTAGTACAGTTTTAGTATAAATTATAGATAACTCAACAGATAAAATGAAATTTTTTGGAAAAAAAATATTTTTGGTAAAAGTACACAAAAAATTGAAAAAATGAGAAAAAATGGATTTTTTAGATAAAATGATCTATATCTTTTTTAATAGGTACGGGACCCTGTGTTTTTATTTGCTATTTCACTAAAACGTATTGTTTGCAAGGCTAAAAACAACAAATAAAAAAATTGGTATTTAGTTTGCTACAATTTGTAGGGCAATTTTCACAGTGCCTTATTCTCCCATTATAAAAAAAAAAAGTGGGGTAAATTTTACTCCTTTCTGGTGAAATCAAATATTTTTATTTTGGATCTTGAAAAAACATTATTTTCAGGGTTTATTCTTACTATGGTAATATAAATGAGGATACTTTTGGTACAAATAGATTGTTTAAATAAAGATTGAAAAACCGTAGTACAAAAAAGTAGGAGTTTTTATGAAGCTTCAATTTTAGGGGGGTAGCCTTGAAAAATCTCAAATTGTGAAAAAAGAAAGGTCCGGTACCCCCACTTTTTTCACCAGTTTTGTCATAGAAACTAATTTTACTATCAGTATGCAAAGTTTGAAGAATTTGGTATTTACTTTTACCAAGGTGCACCTACCCCCTTAAAACTTGTTTTCAGCTTAACTCTTTCCTCCTTTAAACTTTAAATGGACGATTCCAGTTTCCATTTTAGTCTAGTCCATTTCTGACTTTTAAGGGTTGTTTTTGTCAATGTTTGGTATTATGGCAAACAGTGAAGACCCTTATCAGAGGGCTCCTTTCGGAGCCCTCTGATCTGGGTCCTCACTGTTTGCATAGGACAAGTGTACTAGTCACATGTACACTGTTTGAAAAGGACGCCTATATGCGGGACTAGGGTTCAAAGGGTTAACACCACATTCAGATATTTCATATTTTTTGCTTCATCAAACTAACAGATTTTCTCACAAAGTGTCTTAATGTAGAAATAAAATTAATGTTGGTTTGTTTTGATTAACGTCGCTTTCTGTCAACTTTTAGCTAATTGGATGTCCAAGAGAAAGGAAAGCGGATACAGAGGAACCCCTGTAATGCCTACCCTTTTCAATCCAGCCCTCCAATTCTTGTGCATGCCCAGTTTATAGCACTGATACATGGTACCTCAGTTGATAGTCTTATAGATCTGAAGATCGAATCAAACTCACAACTACTGGAGACGCAGTCCAAGGCTTTACCTCTAGACCACACCCGACAGTTAAATAAAATGTAGAATAAAAACAAAGCAAAAAAAAGTCAATCTTTAGCTTACCTTCCCCAGGACTCTGTGTAAGTGTCACTGTGACTGTCTCAGGTACTGGACCAGAGGACACCAAATTCTGAGGCCATACACTTAGGTCTGGAATTTGCTGTACTCCATCCTCACCACTGGAGCTTGTAACTGGCTCCACATTCACCTGTAAAGTAATATCAAGATACAGGGTTCCAGATAAGGAGTAGTAAACTGAACAAATCCAGCATTTTCTCACTTATTTCAGCATCAAATCCTATGGTGTTACTACTCATTAGAATTGTCTCTTTGAGACGATTCTAATGAGTAGTGACACCATAGGGTTTAAAGCAGAAATAAAGATGTTAATTTTTGAAATACTCCCCTTATCTGGAACCCTGAAGATATGTAACACTATGAGCCTAATTTCAAAAGGAAATGTACCTTCTTAACCCTTTCCCCTATAGAAGCACCTTATAGCACATTGAATTTATTCCTACACTGAAGAAAATAGTTCCAATTTATACAGTCATGAAAATGTACCGTAAGAAATATTTTTATATTGTAGCAAATGGTAGCTTAAAGCAGGCTGAAAGTAAAGCAGAATGTGCCTTATTTCTTTTAATGTGAATTAGACAGCCACCAATTTTCAAAAGCCACCACTCATCTTTGAATTTGTCCAGTTTAGAAAGGTATTTGCTATAAAAACTCACATCTTAAACTATATATCCGGTCATTTATCAAAATATGAATACAGTTGATCTTAACTCTTAGCATGCTAGAGCAGGGCTGCCATTTCTCCTAATTTTTTCTAAAACTTCGGATTTTTTTTCAAGAACATGGTAGATTAAAGCAGGCTGAAAGTAAAGCAGAATGCGCCTTAAGGCGCATTCTGCTTTACTTACAGCCTGCTTTAAGTGGTCGCATGTCAACAAAACAAGAAACAGGCTATGGGGTAAAGGTACGATTCGTAAAATCGCACTTGAAAAATGCAACTTTGGAAATCTTAGGATTTTTCATGTCAACTTATGGCAGCCCTGCTAGAGGGGAAACCATGATAACTTTTGCAAACAGTTTGGATACAGCAACACTGACTTTGTTTTGAAAAGAAAAAGTAAACAAATTCTATTCTTAGAACAGAAGAAGGTGACTATTGTTGCAGACCTTAAAAATACCCAGCATGCAAAGACTTTAATCAAGATTATTTCCCAGGAAACTTTGTAGACAAAGACTTACTGTAGGAGCGGTGAGAGCCAGGGTTCCATTCTCTATGTCTTTGACGGCCTGGTGGATCTGATTTTTGAGGTCTGTTACAGTTGGAAACAAAGTGAGATCATGCCTCTGTACTTGGGCATCTGCCATTCCGTTACACAGGTATCGACACACATACATCCTGAAATTAATGGGGAGCATTTCAAAAATTAAAATCTTTATTTCTGCTTAAACCCTATAGTAGCACCATAGGATTTGATGCTGAAATAAGTGAGAAAATGCTGGATTTGTTCAGTTTACTCCCCCTTATCTGGAACCCTGTAATGAGAGAGAATGATGTTCTTCTTTCCACAGAGACCTGCCACAAGCAGGATGAAAAGTATCACAGACATCTCCCTAATGGGATCTTCGCTGTTCTTTTAGCCTGCTTTAACCCATTACCGCATAAATAAGCCTTTTTATACCGTTAATTAAATTCATCTTCTGAAGAAAATAGTTCCAATTTATACTGTCACAAATAAAATCATAAGAAATATTTTCTATATTCTAGCAGTTAACGGCTTAAAGCAGGCTGAAAGTAAAGCAGAATGCACCTTAAGGTGCATTCAGCTTTATTTTCAACCTGCTTTAAGTGGCCTCCTATCTTCAAAATTAAAAACAGGCTATGGGGTAATGGGTTAACCAATTACTAGAGGTGTGCGGTTTAACCGGTGCACCGGTAAACCACGGTACGAAACGGCCGTGGTACGAACCATGGTTTTTTCCGAGAAGACCGGTTTTTTACTTGCAATTTTATAGATGTTTTTTATTGAATAAAAAACGGACAAATAATAAAAATAGTATGATTTAAGATGAAACTAAAGCCTTAGCTTGATAAATACATTCAATTTTGGAAGTGTATATCCTTGTTAGACTCGGAGGATACTTTCGTCCCGATTCAGATCTTATTCTGACATTATCCCGGGTCATGCCAATAGACCCATTCTCAATGTGATATTGTCAACAAAAAATCCTATTCTCGTAAAGTTTAATTCCTAATTAGGCTGCAATTATTTAATACAGGCTATTTTTATCATTATAAACCGACTGTCTACTGAAATTATCATTTTAAATCGTATCTGAAGTGGTTTTTTTTGACTGAGCTTCGAAGCTTCGATTATACAATAAAGGAGATTACTTACTTTTACAACGATAACATCCGATTCACAACGAATGACGTTGCCTATGAGAAACGCTTGCTGATTGGTTATGTTGCACTACCTACAGTAAACAGCCGGATATTTGACCAATCGTATTTGCCGTACAGTTGATACATTCATTGTTCCGAAAATAACAAACAATTGAATGACAGCCATAGCAGACTTTTGATAGATTGAAGTCGGGTTTCGCCATATAACAAGGTTAAATAAAATTGACAACCATTCTTTTGTTTATTTTGCATGAGTTCTTATTACGTTGTCATTTGTGTTTGTGCATGTGATGAAGAAAGAAACCCCACTGCCGATGATAAATGAAAGTGAAGTCCGGCGTTATCTATAGGTAGAAATAGATAGAATGACAAATCCATTCATTCACGGTGATGGCTGTTCAACGTAAATAGTTGGGTTTGATGATTTTTTAAAGTTGTATTTCAGAAACAGTTTGATAGTTAGAACTGTTTGTGGGCAGGGATATTTTTATTGATTGAACGTGAACATTCAGTACCCAGCTCTAGTCTAGGAGTTACGGCCATATCCCACCCTGTCTATTTGATAGTAGGTTTAAATGGCGGTTAACCGTGGTACATACCGTGGTATTTATCTAAAAACCGTGGTACACCATGGTTTTTTATTTTCTGCGGTACCCACCACAACCAATTACCCCATAAATACGCCTTTGATTTACTCATCCACTGAATAAGATAATCTCACTTTATACAGTCATAAACATGCGTGGTAAGAAATATTTTCTATACTTCTAGGAGAAAGTAGCTTAAAGCAGGCTGAAAGTAAAGAAGAATGCACCTTCTTTCAACCTGATTTAAGTTGCAATATGTCTTCAAAACTGGACACTAGTGGTGTAAAGATTCATTGATGCATTGCGATATACTTTAATAGCAGCCGTTGTCTGTATTGGCTTGTAATTGAATTTTGCAATATATTGCGATGCAATACATTAATCAGCCCTGCGATGCATCGATACAAGTGTTAAATATCCCGCATCAATATAAACACTTCATATGACACTTAATAACAAAGTGTCTAATTAGAATCAAAACGGTGTGCCTTGTACCAAGAGAGAAAATGGATTTGCAGACATCCATTTTAAATAAACTGACATGAAGGTATAATTACAGTATATACTTTTTGAAGGGAAAATACCTCTTCGAACATCATACTTTAGACATTACGTATAGTTGTTAATATATAGACATATTTGATTTAAAAAAATCAGGACGGTTGCAAACTAACTACTGTTTTGTTTATATTTAAAAGTCTGTATCATGATATGTATTGTATCACAATTTATATATTGCAATACACATCGCCTTTTTTACTCACAGGCAATAAATATCATGATAAGTATCGTCATTAAAATGAAATATCAGAATACGAATCGTAAAGGAAATAACTACCGATGCACAGCCCTACTGGACAGTGCATACAGGCTATGGGGTTATGCAGTCTCTTTGTAAGATGTATGGACAATTTCCTACAGCTTGTTTATGAGGTAAAGACTTTAACTCATTGAGCCCTAGCAATAAACATACAGTCATCCTTAACAAACAGTGTAACTGTGGAAAGTACACTTGTCCATTGCAAACAGTGTAAACCACTATCAGAAGGCAGGGGCCTCAGTCTGATCTAGGTGTTCATTGTTTTGTCATTTTGCAATATATTTTAATAAACAACTCAAAACAGTCATAAATATAATTATATTCAACTTAACCCATTACCATAAAGCCTGTTTCTAGTTTTGAAGACAGATTGACCACTTATCGCAAGTTGAAAGTAAAACAGAATGCGCCTTAAGACGCATTCTGCTTTACTTCCAGCCTGCTTTAAGCTAAAAATTGCTAAGATTTATATAGAAACTATTTCTTATTATTCATATTCATGACAATAAATTGGAGCTACATTCTTATGTGGAGGAATAAATTAAAGGTGTTAAAAGGCATATTCATGGGGTAATTGGTTAATTGGAAACTGTAACTGTCCATGAACATTTTAGGAGCGAAAGGATTAACCCTTTACCTCATAGCCTGTTTCTTGTTTTGAAGACAGGTGACCACTTAAAGCAGGTTGAAAGTAAAGCAGAATGTGCCTTAAGGCACATTCTGCTTTACTTTCAGCCTGCTTTAAGCTAAAATATGCTAGGCTATATAAAATATTTGTAATGGTAATTGTTCATGAGGGTATAAACTGAAACTATTTTCTTCAGCGGAGGAATAAATTAAATAGGCTAAAGGTCGCTTCTTTTGGAGAAAGGGTTAAAACTCAAATTACATGTGTATTACCTGAGTAATCTTCTAACATGATAAACCCGAACCTCCCCGCCAGCTACAATCTCCCGTATCTTCTGTACCACTTGTGGGTTCAGTCGGCATTTCTTGTCGAGGGGTTCAGGGGGCTCTGTAGGGACTGAGATTGCGGGACTATCAGGTATCATTACTGGCTGAGAAACCACGGTCATCGCCATGGCTTTACTAGGAATATCATCATGAAACTCATGAGCTGATGGTAGTGGTAACTGAACATAGAACCTGAAGAGAAATAGTACAAAATCTAATGCCTGAATTACACATTTTTATCACAAAATTGACAATTATATAAATTTATATATAATAGAACTTGAACTTGAACTTGATTATGTTATAAAAATTTTACTTGTCATTAACTTTGCAAATTTTGAGACTCCAGTATCAGCTTGCCAAACTTTGCACCTTCTTTTAACCCATTCCCCCATAAATATGCCTTTTAACTACTTTAATTTATTCTTCCAATGAAGAAAATAGTTCTAATTTATGCAGTAATAATTTATGCATCATAAGATTTTTCTTTCTTTATCCTAAAAGATGACAGCTTAAAACAGGCTGAAAGTAAAGCAGAATGTGCCTTAAGGCACATTCTGCTTTACTTTTAACCTGCTGTAAGTGGTCACATATTTTCAAATTTAGAAACAGTCTATGGGTTAATGGGTTAATGCAATTTTCTGTAGTGGTCATTTCAAATAGCAAAACCTACCTTGAAAAGCTCTACATGAAAACTAAAAAGATGATTTACCCTTAACTCCATGGTAGGTTTGTAATTTAGAAGACAGGAGACCATGTAAGCAGGTTAAAGGTAAAGCAGAATTCACCTTAAGAGACATTAAACTTTAATCTCATCTTGCTTTAAGCTACCATTACTTGTAAACAGAAAGTACTTCTTCATGATTGTATCAATTGTAAACAATTTTAAGTGAAGGAAATAATTAAAGGTGTAAAAAAGTGCATATTTGGAGTAATGGGTAAAACAAAGTTTACCTATCCTGTCCAAGTTTTTCTATATTCTGCATTTTGAGGTCATGAAAGGCCTTGTCCATGGCATTCTTCAGGCATTTCCGGTCTCTCATATCTATCAGAGTTGAGTCTATTCTGTATTCTGGAAACTTGCGCACTTTCTTGATGTATATTCTACAATAATGCAAAAGATGAGATGGAATAATTTCATTAATAGGCAAAACTTTTAATTAGCAATACAATAAGACAGTAACAAGGTGGCATTCAATTAACGCTAATGCTCCAGTGGTCCTGGACAATATATTCAGAATCTTTTTTAAGTCCAAATTAGGTCAAGGCCAAGATTAAATTGAGGTTGTGTGATATGGGTGAATTGAAAATGGTCCAAGGAAGCGACTTTTTAAGTAGCCAATCATTCTAGAAAGTGATAAGTCTAGTTAACAGGTAACACCTCATTAAAAATATTCGAAGTCCAAACAGATGGGTGAACGTACAAAACAATCACTATTTAACTCTCCCATTACAGATTCCGGGGGTATAAAACATAGTAGACAAGTATATAAGATATGCCTGAATTCTCAATCATGTAATGTTAGATATTCTGTTGTAACCATACAAGAAGGGAAGTAACTCATTTCAAATATCCTAAAAAAATACCCAGATTTAATGTAGCAAATTCCTTTTTAGCACTAACTATAATGCCAAATGAAAAATCTGAAGTGCCCAGACCAGGATTTAACCCATTACCCCATCAATACTTTTTTTTACGCCTTTAATTTATTCTTTCATTGCAGAAAAAAAATCCATTTTACACAGTTATAGATATGCACAATAAGAAATATAGTCTATATTCTAGCAGATGATAGCTTAAAGGAGGCTGAAAGTAAAGCAGAATGCGCCTTTAGGCGCATTCTGCTTTACTTTCAGCCTGCTTTAAGTGGTCACCTGTCTTTAAAACTAGAAACAGGCTATGAGGTAAAGGGTTAAACCTACAGCAGTAATGAGTTAAGTTATTGTCATTCACAGCACTTGACTATCTCGCCATGGAGACCCTCTTAGTAGTAGATTTTGATTTGATTTGATTTTTCGTCGCTTTCAACAGTATTTCAGTCATATCGCGACATCCAGCTAATTATAGGTGGAGGAAGACCCCAGAAGTCCTTTATGCACTGTTTCAGGCACAAATCGGCAACTGGGTAGAACCACCGACCTTCCGTAAGCCAGCTGGAAGGCTTCCCCACATGAAAAATCCGAACGACCCTACTGGGATTCGAACTCACAGCGGTGAGGAGCTTAGTGATGTAAGTCACAGTGACTATACCACTAGGCCCTCTTAGTAGTAGAAGCATGGTAGTTAAAAGATTAAAGCTGTATAATTTTCAATGAAACAATCTCAACTGATATTTAGCACTGACAAACTTTTTTATCACATAATCTGCGGTCTGGGAGTTGCATAAAGCCATTCTTAAAATGTCGTAATCCAAAAGAGAAATTTCGCTTTTTTGGTTCCGGCCCAACCTGTTTGTCAACAAACCCTGCATGTAGTGGGAATCCAAATGACGTTATTTGCGATGATGTCACGTTTTGGCGGACAATCTATATGGCGAAAGTGACTACAACCTGCGAATTCACTTAGCTAAATAGATTTTTAAAATGTTTATGTGATAAATAGAATCTCAAGTTTGTGCTCATAATTTATCATTTTTAATAAACCTGTTGACTAAAATAATATGACGCGAGCCTAGGCTCGCGTCATATCATTTTAGTTAACGAGTTTATTAAAAATGATGAATTATGAGCACTCCTGTAAGATCCTCTTTAAAAACTGTGGTAAAAACTCACTGTCCTGGGTTCCAGATCAGAGAGAGAGAGTAACCTGAACAAATCCAACACTTTTTCACTCATACAGCACTAAGTCCTATGGTGTTACTATTCATTAGAATCATCTCTTCGAGACGATTCTAATGAGTAGTGACACCATAGGGTTTAAAGCAGAAATAAAGGTTTTAGTTTTTGAAATACTCCCCTTATCTGGAGCCCTACACTGTCTGTGTTAGCTTACCTTGCTGGACATGTCTGTTTATACTCCCCAGTCCCAGCATCTCCTTGTTTCTTGTACAGACTTACTTTTCTTCTAGGACCATACTGACATTCCATAACAACAGCTCTGCTTCCTAGAAACAAACAATGATACAGTTGAGAATGTGTTATTCCTTCCCAATAAACGCAATTACGCTAAAACTATTATTTCCACGGCAAACAATTTGGAACCAGATCAGACGCCGGGTAACCTGGCGTCTGATTAGGCTCCAAACTGTTTGCCACTCAGATAAAAATGAATTGTAAAAAAATATCTAAAAATTGACATTTTCTATATTTTAGTGTTTTTGGTTTGCTTTTCATTTGCGTTTAAACAGGAAAGAATAACGCTTTCTCCACTGTATGCAGCAAAACCTGAGGTTAGCGGGCGTTCAATGAAAAATATGGTGATCTATGAGTATGAAGTCAAGTCATTGCAGGAAACAATTAATGCAAAAAGCCTTTATAAGAGCTTACTGCATTGCAATCATCATGCATTTCTGCTTTATATTTATTTTGCTAGAAATAACTATTTCCATTTCCATCATAGTTTGTTTTCTGTGCTTAAGACAGGTGACTGCTTAAACGCAGACTGGAATTTAATGTAGACAGCTCCAAAATGAGCTTAAAATAAGGCAGACAGCCTCTAAAAGAGCTTTCTGCTTTACCTTTTGCCTGCTTTTATTGTCCACCTGTCAGGATGTAAAGATGTTTCTTATGGTTCTTTATTAACACATTACCTCATAAATACACCTTTTTATGCCTTTTATTAATTCCTCTACTGAAGAAAAACTTTCCAATTTATACTGTCACAAATAAATATCGTAAGAAATATTTTCTATATTCTAGCAGAAAATAGCTCAAAGCAGGCTGAAAGTCAAGCAGAATGCGCCTCAAGGCGCATTCTGCTTTACCTTTAACCTGATTTAAGAGATGACATCTTCAAAACTAGAAACAGGCTATAGGGTAAATGGGTTAATTCATGGTTGAAGCATGATAAGGCATTTCAATGAAAAATATGTGCAAATGTCAAAAAGCCATTTCTATGGGGGGAAAAGGTTATACATGTACAGCCGTCTGCCTCAAAAAGTAAAAGATGCCATAACCCTTTCCTCCCTGAAACCCCAAATGGACAATTCTAGTTTCAATTTAGTCTAGTCCATTTTTTGCTTTTTAGGGTTGATTTTTACAATATATGTCAAAATGACAAACAGTGTAGACCCTGATCAGAGGGCTCCTTAAGGAGGACAAGTGTACTCCTCACAGGTATGTTGTTTGCAAATGACGCATATATGCGTGACTAGGGTTCAAAGAGTTAACCCATTCAGTCCAAGCTGTGAGTATATGCATCCTTTACAAACGGTGTACCTGTGAATAGTATGCTTGTTCTATGTAAATGGTGTAGACCCAGATCAGAGGTCTCCCAAAGAAGCCATCTGATCAGGGTCTACACTGTAAAAGAAGGTCATTTTGTAACATATTGTAAAACCACCACTAAATAGTCAAACATGGACTATACATGTACACAATATACCCCAGCGTTTTTTTTCCTTCTTTGGATGGTACCGGGGAACGGACCCGTTCCCAATTCGAGACGGACCCTTCCCAATTTGACGACCTGACCCTTCCCAATCAGAAGAAATCAATTATCGGACCTGTTCCCAATCAAAATAAACATTGTTCCCAATCAAAATAAACATATTTGCCAATTAGCAATTACATTTTCCCTTTAAACCATAGCAAACCATCCATATTCCAACTTATCTTTTGCTACAATGAATGTAAACAAAGTTACGCAACTCCATTGACATTTTTGGGAGTATGTATAAGACAATACCAGTGATTACGGCCGAATTTCGGAAACGGTCCGGGCGAAGATTTA
Organism: Gari tellinella; assembly: GCA_922989275.2. Taxonomy (NCBI): domain Eukaryota; kingdom Metazoa; phylum Mollusca; class Bivalvia; order Cardiida; family Psammobiidae; genus Gari; species Gari tellinella. Next base: position 56,807,276 of record OV277860.1, read on the forward strand.
TACATGCCCCTTCATCGAGACTGGTTAATGTTGCGTGATCGCAAAATCCCCTGAAATTGATAAGAGTATACAAACCCAGCCTGACTCTGTTTACCATCATTTATAAAATAGAAAACCTAAGTATTACAGAATTGTTTTGAGAATGACGATAGAACAACTTGAATCTAGATCACTGCCTTAACACTCGCCAGCGTGATTGGCAGTATTCAGAGATAGATTAGATAAGATTTTGGATTTTACCAAGTCATCAACTCTGTCTCGGCCGCAACAGCGTCTACTGTGAGTAACACACCCAGCGTAGATTTAGTTTTTACACCATGTTTACCTTCATAAACAGTTCTAACGGTTGAGTAACTTAAATTCCCAATTTCTGCGTTGTCATCATTTCAAAACTCGTTTTTCCCAATTTGACTTGAAAAATTCCCAATCTGAGGGGTACCGGACCCGTTCCCAATTGGGTGAAAAAAAACGATGTACCCGGTACCTAGTTTAAACGTGGAATTTTCCATTTTCAAGTTTCAGGGATGGATGTGTTAATATAATTTATGTGACTGCTAAAGCAGGATTAAATGTATTGAAAACAAGAGCCCCATGGGGCATATGTCGCTCACCTGAGAATAGCTGTACATCAAAATGGAGATAATGATTTAAGTCCAGGACGGGGTCATTTTTTACCCGAGGGGCATAATTTGAACAATCTTGATAGAGGACCTGTAGATGATGCTATGTTCCAAATATCTAAGATCAGGGTACTAGGGTTCTAGACAAGAAGATTTTTTTTAAGTTTCCATTGAAAAAATCTGTTTTTAGCTCCTGTGACCTACATATGCAACAGACTGGAACCATTTGAACAAAATAGATAAAGGACATCTAGAAGTAACACCATGCCGAATATAAAAGCTCTGGCTATATTAGCTTCAGAAAAGAAGACGTATGAAAACTGTGACCCCCGGAGTGGGGCTAATTTTGACCCCAGGGGCATAATTTGTACAAACTTGATAGAGGACCTGTAGATGATATGCAATCGACCAGAACCATTTGAACCTTATTGGTATAGGACATCTAAAAGTGTCACCAAGCCAGATATCAAAGCTCTGGCCATATTAGTTTCAGAGGAGAAGACATTTGAAAATTTCACTATATAACTCTATGTTAAACTGTGACCCCCTGGGCGGGGCAAATTTTGACCCCAGGGGCATAGTTTGTAGTTTGATAGAGGACCTGTAGATGATGCTATGTGACAAATGTCTAAGATCTGGCCCTTGTAGTTTCAGACAAGAAGATTTTTTAAGATTTCCTTATTTTTTCACTTGGTTGCCATGGCAACCAGTTCTACATTGTTTTTAATTCTTTGAACAATTTTGAAAGAACTTGACCCAAGGAACATTCGTGTAAAGTTTGGTTGAAATCTTTTCAGCGGTATATGAGGAGATGTCATTTGAAGCAATTGTTAAAGACAACAATGACTGTATAAAGTGAAATATTTTCTTCTGTGGAAGAATAAATTAAAGACATAAAAAAGAATATGTATGGGTTAATAGGTTAATAAATATCATTATTTACATTTTCTAAATATAAGAAACTATATGTAAATGAGTGGCAAATAGTTTGGATCCAGATTAGAAGCAGCATTATGTGGCATCTGACCTGGATCCATACTGTTTATGGCCAAGAATTAATTGTGGACTGATAGACAGAAAGATAAACAAACAAACAAAACACAAACAAACAAACAGACAGACCAAAAGTAATATGCCTCGAACTAAGTTGTGCTTGAGCATAAAATAGCAGACATCACTTTCATTTCTGTTATGTATCTCAGTGACCTGAGTTCAGAGCTAGCTATGGGTCAGTTATGCAATTGGAGACGGTCTCAGAGAGAAATGACTATTATTATGCTGAACTGTTGTCTGCTCCAAATGTTTGTATGTGAAATATGTAAAAAATAATAACTTATATTTTCTTAATATAAGAAAATATGTAAATGAGTGGCAAATAGTTTAGATCCAGATTAGATGCAGCATTATGTGGCATCTGACCTGGATCCAAACTGTTTGCAAAAATGTTGCATTTAGTATAAGGGTAGCTTCTTAGCCTGGAAGATACAATGCGTCTGTATAAAACGGGTCATTAGAGAGTTTTTACTGTCAGACCTGCATCAAAAAGCACTGATATGGCCAGGGTTGAGTCAAATTTGATCCTAGGGTTTTGATTTTTTACAATTTTGAAAGTGATTTAGTAGAAGATACTATTCATGCAATATCTAAGGTGTGGGAACAGTGGTTTTTTACAAAAAACTTGTTTAAAGTTTTTCACTTTTTTTCATAAATTTCAATAAGTAGTCCACTTTAAAGTTTCATTTTAACAATTTCTGTAGAGAAGCATCCAAGGAACACCGTGAGCAAATTAGTTTTTTCCTCAGACTCGCGGTTTCAGAGGAGTTGTCGCTTGAAGTAAATTTGAACGGACGGACAGACGGACGGACGGACAGACGGACAGACGGACGACGGACGGCGGGCGATCACAACAGCTCACCTTGAGCCTTCGGCTCAGGTGAGCTAAAAACCTACCTGTATTTACAAATGGAATACCGTCCCATGGCACATACTGAGATTTCCACATAAACCTTGTTGATTGTTTAGCTGGGCTTGGTGACTGTCTGGTGCCCCAGAAACTCTGGGTGGCCTGCTTGTGATAGGTCAATAAAATGTCAAGGTCAACCTCAGTGTCCACATAACCACGGTAATAGTCACCTATTTTCTAAAATGAGGCAAGGACATATTCAAAAGCTATAATCAGGGATCAAGATAAGGGGGGTATTTAAATCTGCATTTCTGCAATAAACCCTATGGTGCCACTACTCAATAGAATTGTTTCTTCGAGACGATTCTAATGAGTAGTTACACCTTAAGAGTTGGTGCAGTATGAGTGAAAACATGTTGGATTTGTTCAGATTAATCACCTCATCTGCAACCCAGTATAATGTTATGACTACTATTTAAACCTTTAACCCATTACTCCATTAGCCTTGAATTACAAAGCCTATTTCTAGTTTTGAAGACAGGTGACCACTTAAAGCAGGTTGAAAGTAAAGCCTGCTTTAAGCTATCATCTACCAGAATATAGAAAATATTTTTTATGTTACATATTCATGACTTTAAATTGAAATGATTTTCTTCCGTGTGTGAATAGATTAAAAGCATAAGTATGTGTATCTAAGTAAAGCCTGCTTTAAGCTATCATCTACCAGAATATAGAAAATATTTTTTATGTTACATATTCATGACTTTAAATTGAAATGATTTTCTTCCGTGTGTGAATAGATTAAAAGCATAAGTATGTGTATCTATGGAGTTATTGTAAAGGGTGAAAAGCATGTTTGTCAATCTAGAAGGAGATTGATGCAGAAAGCTTTTGAAGCTTTCGTTAACATTTTCTCTTGCATTATGCTGTTAACAATAAGAGACCAATGATAATTTATTTAGAATGACGATTAATAAGACTTTACACTTTTTCAATCTAGGTTGTAGACAACTCACTTCACAATTTTTCAGTCTTGCAGCCCAGGCAGGGCACCCTGGGGGTAGTGGCTGCTGGGGTGGGGGCATCAGAATACTGGTTATAGCGTCTGTCTGTCCTTCTACAAGTTCTGCTGTTGTCACCTGCTCACTCTCATCCATATCTTCACCTACAGTAGCAGAATTACAATACTGACCAAACTTAGGAATACAACATCAGGGTTTCAGATAAGAGGGAGTAAACTCAACAAATCCAACATTTCTCTCTTATTTTAGCACCAAATCCTATGGTGTTACTACTCATTAGAATCGTCTCTTTGAGACAATTCTAATGAGTAGTGACACCATAGGGTTTTAAGCAGAAATAAAGATTTTAGTTTTTGAAATATCCCCTTATCTGGAGCTTTGTAAAAATCTATGTGGAAAAGGGCTAGCAATTCAGTGTTTCAACTTAAGCATTTTTTATCAGCAGAGGTAAATGTATTCGATATATAGAGGATCTTGTATGAGTGCTCATTATTTATCATTTTTAATAAACGAGTTGACTAAAATAATATGATGCAAGTCTTGGCGAGCGTCATATTCATTTTAGTCAACGAGTTTATTAAATATGATAAATAATGAGCACGAATGTGAGATTCTATTTATCACATAACAAGTTTAAGCACCTATTAAATTGATTGAAGTCTAAGTTTGTAGACCCTCCGCTATATAGATTTTCCGCCACAACGTTCCGTTGTTTACGTCAACGTCAGAGTAAATGACGTCATTTGGCGTCCCACTACATGCAGCGCTTGTGGACGAACAAGTTGGGCCGGAGCCCAAAAAACGATATTCCACTAGTGGATTACGATATTTATAAATACAATCGCTTTATGCAACTCCCAGACCGCAAATTATGTGATAAATATAGTTTATACCATTATCAAAACAAAATCAAATATGCTCATCTATAGCTCTAGATTAGGGAATTCAAATCCTTATGTTTCCGGTAAACCCTGTACTGCTTGAACTTTAGCATTTGAAAGGAGCTTCTTCAGCAAAGTAAATGTATTCAATATATATATTCATACCATTATGAAAACAAAATGAAATATATGTTCGTAGCTCTAGAAATCTTTTTGTTTTCAATAAACCCTGTGCTGAGACTATTGGCTAGAATCGCCTTGATGTTTGAATGGAAACATAATGATTTTGTATTTTAGAAATAAACTAGTACATGTATACTACAAAAAGATTCATTTTACTCATCTTAAACCCAGAAACTTCAAGAGTGGACAAGTCCAGTGTTCAATTAAGTCTAGTCCATTTTTGAATAATTAGAATTGATATTAAATATTTTGCCAATGTAAATGTAACTGCAATATTACAAACAATGCAGACGCCGATCAGAGAGCTCCTTTAGGAGCTGTCTGATCAAGGTCTTTACTGTTTGCATAGGACAAGTGAACTATACATAGGATTACTATTTGCAAAGTATGTGTATATGTGTGACCAGGGTTCAAAGGGTTAACCCATTACCTCATAAATAAGCCTTTTAACCCATTACCCCATAAATACGCTTTTTACGCCTTTATTTCATTCCTCCACTGAAGGAAAAAGTTTCAATTTATACAGTCATGATTGAGTGTTATAAGATAATTTTTCTATATTATAACAGATTATAGCTTAAAGCAGGCTGAAAGTAAAGCAGAATGTGCCTTCAGGCACATTCTGCTTAACTTTCAACCTGCTTTAGGTGGTTACTTATTTTCAAAACTAGAAACAGGCTATGGGGTAATGGGTTAAAGATGTCTTCTGTTATCTACTAACCTGGAATGAAGGCTGTTGGTTTGTAGTCCACATCGCCTACAGTAATGATTGCTTGTTGACTGATAGATTCTGGGTTTATAATGTGCCATATCTTTCCTGCTCCTGCAGCTAGATCTGCTGAAGATGGTAGGATATCTGTGGGGTTGGAGACTGTGACAATCTGTATGCCCTCTGGCAGACCAATCTGGGCACCTTGTAGAGCAGAGGGCGAGGCTAGCAGACTTTGAAGTGTAGGGTTGGAAAGACTTGGAGAGACTGAAAATAGAGTAAAATATATCAGGGTTCAAGATAAGGGGGGTATTTAAAAAACTAAAATCTTTATTTCTGAATTAAACCCTATGGTGTCCTACTCATTAGAATCGTTTTGAAGAGACGATTCTAATGAGTAGTAACACCATAGGATTAATGCTGAAATGAGTGAAAAAAATATTGAATTTGTACGGTTTACTCCATCTTATCTGGAACCCTGATATATGGAAACTAATCATTGGAATTAAATCTAAAAGTTTGATGTTTCATTCGTATACAAGAGTATATATCTTCACCATCCTTAACTCTTTCAATACAAAATAACTCTTGCTGTTTATTAGGTTCCCTTGTTGATCATTTTAGTAACATGAACCAGTTTTCTTTGAATTATGGGTACCGGTAGTTTAATACATTAATTTATAAATACTGCTCTAAATTAGCAAACTGTATAGACTCAGATCAAAGGGCTCCTAATGGAGCCCTTTGATCTGGATCTACACTGTTTGCAAATTATGTTATGTATATATTTGTACTTTCTGAACAGGTCTATAGTGTTGAAAGAGTTAAAGCATTGTTTTAACTCTCCCAGAATTATGCAAAAACTGAAACAAAAGACTGTCTGACTCTCCATTTATTATAGCATGGTTTTACTGTATAATAAATCCCATTCCTTGTTTTGCACTTATTGTTTATGTCTTCATTGAAGAAAAAAGTTCCAATTCATTAAGTCATTATAACTATGCACCATAACTGATAAGAAATATATTCTACATAATAACAGAATGTAGCTTAAAGCACATTAAATTTTAGCAGAAGGTGCTTTAAGATGCATTCTGTTTTACTTAACAATCTGCTTTAGGTGGTTTCCTGTCTTCAAAACTAGAAACATACTATGAGGTCTATGAGTTAACTCATTCATCTCTGAAACTTTTAATGAACAATTCCCAATTCAATTTCAAAATAAGTCATGTCTATTTTTGACAATTTAATTTGATTTTAACAGTATATTTCAAAATGACAAACAGTGTAGATCCTGATCAGAGGGCTCCTTAAGGAGCGTCTACACTGTTTGCATAGGACAAGACTTTAGTGTAATCCTCACAGGTACCCTGTTTGTAAATGAAGAGTATAGTAGTCGCTAGGCTTGAATATGTTCTATAACGGGTTAATCCAAAATGAAACTTGATTATCAAATTAAAATTGAAAATAAATTATGAGCAACTCTTACCTAGATATGCTTGACTAGAAAGTAACCCTCCGGGTCCTGCTGAGACTCCATCTTCATCTTCATCAGGCTTGAGATCTATTTCAGGATGTGGGGAGATTGTCAAAACGTTAGGCATGGTGTCTGAGCCTGAGATTGTTACACTGTTTTCATCACTCGCCATTGCTTCATGATAGGAACTAAACCTGTAAAGAAATTTAACCCCATTACCCCATAGCCGGTTTCAAGTTTTGATTATACGTGACCACTTAAAGCAGGTTGAAAGTAAAGCAAAATGCGTCATAAGGCGCATTCTGCTTTACTTTCAGCCAGCTTTAAGCTATCATCTGCAGGAATATAGAAAATATTTCTTAGGATTTTCATTTGTGACAGTATAAATTGGAACTATTTTCTTCAATAGAGAAATTTCTTAAAGGTGTTAAAAGGTGTATTTATGGGGTAATGGGTAAGGGCATTTTGACTGGATTATAAAAATTTTGTTACATGCTTTAACACTGTTGAAACTGAAAAGGTGAGTGATTTGTGTCCAGTCAGGAGAGCACTCATCGTAATATTTCTAGAATGAGGAGTCCTGGGTTCAAGTCCCGGTCTCACCCGATCTGGCTGATTTACAGCTTGACTCAGTTTCTGCATTAAGGGCTGATTTCCATTATTTTTTCTCTTGAACATAGACATTAGCCAAGACTCCAGATAAGAGGGTGTAAACCACTTATCAATGATATCGAAAATGGAAGAGTCCATTTCAAAATTCAGCACTGTGAAGGGTAATCTGAATGTGATACATGTATCTGTGATAATTTGCTTAATCCTCAGTGATATATATATGTGATATGATGCAGTAAATGAATGCATACTTTTAATATCCCGTTTTGTACCTAAATCTTTGGCTTAATTAGTTTCTTTTTTAGTAGTTTTAGTCTTGACAAGTTGGACCCCATTGGAAATAAGCTTTTAGCTTATAATTGGGTTATCCATAGGCCCTCTGCAGGTAATTTACTAATTCAACACACATTATCCTTTTAAGTAATCAGTTTTATCAAAAGTATGCAAGATTTTATTCTTATTAGCTTTCTTTTAGTCAATAACTTAACTAAATTTCTTATTTATTTCTGTGATATATTTAACTTTGTTACATGATTGTGTTGTATTATGCAGTCGACCTTAAATGTATAAATAAATAGATGCAGCCTGACACATAAATTAAATGTTTTGTAACCAGCATGACTACATTTCTTGGCCAATATTGTATAGTGGGACTCCATGATACCGGTCGCTCCATGGTACCGGTGTATTTCACAAATCGCGTGTTATTTTGTCACGAGCTCCACAAGACTTATATTTTAGGTAGTGTCTAGGGGTACGTGACCGTACCTCTAATATTTGAAATTAGCGGTACGGTCACGTACCCCTAGCGAGCCCTGTGAGGGTTGACTAGGGGTACGTGAGTCCATAATACTGTATAGCAACACTTTATTGTGTCTGCAGATACGTTAATAATGATGCTAATGTTAATAATATCTCATTTCAACCTTCTATCCTGACTGTTTAACGCAGAAAAGAAAAGAAAAATTAATCCAAAAATAATTTCCAATCGGCATTTTTTTCACGGCAGCGAAAACTATACCTATGAATAAAGAATGTTCACACATTTTTACAAACATGTATAAATATCCAATACCAGCCTTGTTTAGAATAATTGCTCTGTTTAATTGCAATCAGTTATCAAACGTGTTTTACGTTGATTTGTATAGGTCATTAACCAGCAAACTTGGGTACCGGCAAACTTACATGTTTCGATACTTGATGGGAGCCGAAGCTTCGATATTTTTTATTTTCTTAGATCTACCACTTTATATTCATCGCTAAGTTAGGAAGGCACATCAGCAGTAGTTTCTTACAAGCTTATTGTATTTTAAATTAAGTTACCATTTATTCAAAATTTTAAGAAAACAAGAGGGCCATGGCCCTAAATTCGCTCACCTGAGGACATTGAAGTTTGTACCTAAGTTGACTGGGCAAGACAACATTTTAATATAACTATAAATGGAGTTATCTTCCAGACAAGAAAACATGACAAAAGTGAATTTTGTTGCCAAGCTTATGACCCTTATCCATGACACATCCTCTTATCAAGCTATTTCCATTTCCAATAAATGATAATTATTTCACTAGCGTCAGCAGAACTGGAATTATTTTCCTGACAATAAAATATGACAAAGGGGAAAAACTAAATATTGCTGCCCTTGTGCATGGCATTTTCTCTCATCAGTTTCTTTCCATACATAAAATTTCATTACAATAGCATCAGTAGAACTGAAGTTGTCTTCTTGACAAGAAAATATCACAAAGGGAAATAACTAAAAAAAACAATGATGTCAGAGTTATGGCCTTTGCAAATGGCACTTCCTCTCATCAGGCTCTTTCCAAATAGGCAATTTCATTTTACCCATTACCCCATAGCATGTTTCTAATTTTGAAAATAGGTGGCCACCTAAAGCAGGTTGAAAGTAAAGCAGAATGTGTCTTAACCCTTAGCCTGCCACTCACGACTATAGCTTTATATGCAAACAGCTTGGATCCGGATTAGACGCCGAGTAACTCGGCGTCTCATCCGGATCCAAGCTGTTTGACACTCAGACAACATTTTCAGCAATTTTGAGCAACTTTGAAGCACTTTGAAACTTGAAGCAGACGAGAAATATAGCAGACGACAATTTATTTGGCGGGCTAAGGGTTAATGCACACTTTGCTTTACTTTTGCATCTTACATTTTCATGACTGTTTAAAGTGGAATTATTGAAAAGACATACAGATAACTCTGACAAAACCAATATTAAACATATGTATAAATATGGCATAAGACATAATTACATAACTGTCAGTGGATCACTTCCAGATCCTGTTTCTCTAAGTATGAATCAGACTGAACCATATCTAAACTTTAGCAGACAACATGTTCAGCTGATCATGACCAGTTCTGTGATACTCACTACCAGTTCAGAGTTGCATAATATTTGACCTCAGTGGCTAGAACTCTTGGGCTTACCCTTACCAGACTGAAATGATGTCTGCTTAAAACCTACTGTATGTGAAAAGTGTACAAAAAAACAATTTAGAAAATGTTAAGTTGGTAAATGAGTGGCAAATAGGTTGGATCCAGATTAGATGTAGCATTATGATTATGTTGCATCTGATCTGGATCCAAAATGTTTGCAAATATTGGCTATTTGCCCATAGTATATTAAGGGTAACTCAGGTAAATACAGTTCTGCCTAAATCAAAAATACTGTAAAACCTGCCTAGAGCAGCACTTAAACTGTGCAGGGTGGTGTCAAATGTGACCCTAGGGATTTCATTTTAACAAACTATAGAGGGATCCACCAGGAGATTCTACTGTACAAATATCAAAGCTTAGGGCCTAGTAGCTTTGGGCAAGAAGATTTTTTAAAGATTTTTGCTTTTTTGCTTTTTCAAGCAGAGTTTGTGCTTTTTTTCCTTTTTTTTGAACAACTTCTGTAGAGAAGCATCCAAGGAACATCATGAGCAGTTTGAACTCTCCCTACAATCGGCGGGTTTCAGAGGAGATGTCGTTTGAAGTAAAAGTGAACGGACAGACAGATTTTCAGATATTGGGCGTATCTGACGATAATTAACCCAATACATGTATGCGGAATACATCTATTCTCATCGCTGCCGTGAGAACAAGTTGGGTGGGGAATATTTGTCGAAGTTTTTTTGTTTTTCTCCATTAAATAGCCACAAGATAAGGTAGAAATGAGAGATTATTATCCCGGTACAACCATTATTCGAACACCTAAGCATCTTCGAGTCAATTACAAATTTCTATGTGAATAAAAGTTATTTTTTACATAGATACTGGATATAATGGTCATTTTCAATTATAATACGATGTGTAAGTTATTGCAACTCAACTCGGTTCTCTAACAATGTAAACAAAGCATAGTGGCCCGCTTACCTCATTCTCAGTGGAATGCCAACGTAAATTCGAACAGCAGGTTTGACGCCACTAAATGTTTACTATATGAAGTCCAGGGTAAGTGTTTGTTCATGAAATGTCAGACAAAATAAAAAAACAGGAGTCTGTAACCTCATAAAAAGTAAAAGTCAAATTGTTTTACATGTAATTTACAGTAGTTTAGACATAAAGTATCAATTGTTAATGGCTACAGACAGGGCATTCGAAGGGGTCTCCTTCTTGCTGTGAAATGCATCTAAAACATAGAAGAAATTTCTTAAAGTTGTTGAACATATTTTTCCTAAAAAAATATCGAGTGTACTGGAACCTGTAAGATAAACAAATATTTTGTTTATTCCCTGTTACTTCTTATATGAAACACAATTAAGAGTAAAACAAGACTGCGCGTTCAATAAACGCTTATGCCCCCAGTGGCATCCTTGACAATATATTCTGAATCTTTTCTAAGTCCAAATTAGGTCAAGGTCAGGGTCAAACTGAGCATTGGTGAGTTAGTAATGGTCCAAGGCAACAACTGTATAAGTATCAAAGCATTGTAGTCAGTTGTGTTGATGCTAGACGAAAGGGTAAAATCGTATAGTTAACCAAGAAATAGCCTATTTAAAATTTTCTAAGTCTAAATTAGGTCAAGGTCAAGGTCAAAGCTTGGTGATGTTGGTGAGTTGGTAATGGTCCAAGGCAACAACTGTATAAGTATAAAAGCATTGTAGTCAGTTGTGTTGATGCTAGACGAAACGGTTAAATCTAGTTAACCAAGAAATAGCCTATTTAAAATTTTCTAAGTCCAAATTAGGTCAAGGTCAAAATCAAAGTTTGGTGATATTGGTGGACAGGGAATGGTCCAAGGCAACAACTGTATAAGTATCAAAGCATTTGGGTAAGCGATGTTGATGCTAGACGAAACGGTAAAATCTACTTAACCTTGTTACGGACGGACACACGGACGCACGCACACACGGACAGGACAATTACTATATGCCCCGCATCTGTCGATGCTGGGGGCATAAAAAGTGAAAAAAGTGATAAGGACCCCTAGTTTGAGATTTGATCAAATTTAGTGGTCTGAACCCTCAATATAATTTATCCGGACCATTAGGGAATGAGGTAAATGGAAAAGTTTTGCAGCCAATACACCACTGGTCATTTTTGTTGACAGAAAATGTAGTTTGTGGCATAATTATGCATTGGCAAATTTGGGGTTAGATGTAAATGCATTATTTATACTCAGACTGAGAGAAGTTCAACAAATGACCTTTTACCTGTTTACTGCTCTTTTTTGCCGATTTTTTGTTCTTGACATTTCTACCGGTGTTACTGTCAATATGTCACGCGCGGTTATGCAAATTTGATTGTAACCATAGATGGCACTCGAAATGATTCAGGTGTTCGATTTTTGGTTGTGTTCGAATAAAGGGATAATATTAGCATCAATAAAACGTATCTGCAGGCAAATTAATATGTTGCTACATAGTTTAAATGACTCACATACCCCTAGTCAACCCTCACAGGGCTCGCTAGTGGTACATGACCGTACCGCTAATTTCAAATATTAGAGGTACGGTCACGTACCACTACCTATATTTTATCAAATTTTAGCATTTTCTGATAGCATGCACTTCCTTCAAAAGGTGAACATTAAATTTAAACCAGGTGAGTTATTATCGGTTTGATTATCGAAACGTAAACACTACGTACACTGGTATCATGGGGTTCCAGGCTATTAAGACTGATTGAGGACTAATGATATATGGGACCTTTTAAGGAAATCAACATGAACGTATCAAATTAGAACGTATCCAAGTATGCAGTGTAATTTGTGTTTGTTTTGTGAAACGTTGGCATATTATGTCGAGCATAACTGCAATGTCTGTTTATAATGTGCTTTATTAGTAAAATACGTATTGAAGTCGCTCTGCAATAAACTGAAAGTGAAAGTAGGGCACGGTGTTGTTAACCTTCAGTAATTTATTGTGCGAGGTCTCATCCAACAGATCAGATTGGACATTTTTTATTCCCGTGATCCTCAGCGATTTGTACTCATTCACTCATTAAAAACACGGTGTGCTGTGAGCTACTATTGAATTTTAAGACTTGGGCTTCTTATAACGAGACAGGGTCATTGTTTATCTTTTGTCGGGCCGAGAAGCCCCAAAACGAGTCACAAACCTCGCAGTCGACACCCAACCTCGTCCTGGTGCATATAACCGGAAATAGAATTTCTGCGCATGCGTGTAGGAATCTCATTACACTGCGTACAAGGAGACGCCGATATTGTTTTTCGGTACCTTTATTCATGGAGGAAGTATACCCGGGTATACTTCCTCCATGCTTTATTAAATCTCGCAAGTGGTGATCGCGACTTTGCTTTACATTTGTACAGAGAGATTAGATCTATAGTGTTGATCAGTTGCGGCGTCTGATCAGGGTCCAAACTGTTTGAAATTCGTGTCAACAATTGATAACACTTTGTTTCAGATATTTCCATCATTCTAGATGTCAATTCAATAAAGATAAAAAGAAACAGTACACCAATTCCCTACTCATTTATTGTCCCGTCAAATACCTTTAAACAAACATTTAGAAATTTAAGCAGACAACACTTTTCAAGCACACAAAATTATTTGTAGTGCAGGTTATATTTAACTCACCATCCCTGAAACTTTCAAATGACAATTCCAGTTTGCAATAAAGGCTGGTCCATTTTCGACTATTTAGGTTTGTTTCAAAGTTTAAAATATTAAAAATTATTAAATATTAAAAAATGGCAAACGGTGAAGACCCCGACAAGAGGGCTCCTATAGGAGCCCTTTGTTCAGGGACTTCATTGTTTGCATATGACAAGTGTACTCTTCACAGGTATACTTTTGGTAAAGGACGCATGTATTATAAATGCGTCACTAGGGCTAATTAAATGAGTGAAAAGAGGTATAAATTTTTCATGTTTTGGTGGAAAAGATTAAAAGTATGAACGAATGCGTGTTTACGGAATAAAGCCATACATTCTGAAGTTGAATGCAGAACAATCGAGAAGACAAATTAACAGACTTCTCTTCTTCTACAAGTGTTACACTGTCCACAACGTCTTCTTCTTCTTCCTTTTTCTGGCCACCCTCGTCTTGCCGAGTATTATGCCAGTTTCTTAGATCTGCGCTTAAACCCCTCTCCCCTCCCTAATCCCCTTTTAGAAAAGCAAGTCAGATTTGCTCAGTCATGAGAGATTTGAATGTCTCTAGTGACGGGGCATCTGCTGTGCTACATGTAGGTGGTAGAGCGTTCCAGTCTTTAGTGGTTTGTATAAAAAATGACCATTTCCTGGAGTCTATAGTGGATGTTTGCACTGTGTATGTATGTGACTGGGCATATCTAGTGCTACGTGTGGGTTTGTTAAGGTATTTTTCTGGGATGATGTTTACTTGATTATGGACTATTTTATAGAACATGTTGAGTCTGGCTTCTTTTCTTCTTGTTTGTAGGTCTTTCCAATTGAGTTGTTCCAACATGTCTCCAACACTTGATCGGTTCCTGTACCTTCCGAGGACATACCTGGCTCCTCTTCTTTGGACTTTTTCAATTTTATTGATTTGCGTTTTGCGATAAGGGTCCCAAACAGTGCTGGCGTATTTCAGTTGCGGTCTAACAAGTGTTAAATATGCTTTTTCTTTTATTTCTTTAGAGGGTATATGTAAATTGCGTTGAAGAAAACCCAAGGTTCTGTTAGCTTTGTTTGCTACATTATTTATATAATTGGCCCAGTCTAAATCGTCCGAGATAGTGCATCCTAAGTATTTTGTCATTTTGTCATTTTGTCATGTTGTAGTGTATGTCCGTGAAGGGTATAGCTAAACTGTAAAGGTGTTTTTTTCTTGGAGATTGAAAGGACTGAACATTTGTTGGGGTGGAACTCCATTCTCCACTTATCTTCCCACTTTGCTAATTTGTCCAGATCTTCTTGTAGAGTTTGGCAATCTTTTGTGGTTTTAACAGTTAAGTATACGACTGTATCATTGGCAAACAGACGTACTGTGGAGCTCATGTTATCTGGTAGGTCGTTGATGTAGAAGAGGAATAAGCTGGGTCCTAGCACTGATCATTGGGGGACTCCTGAGGCCACTCTTGCAGTATCAGATTCTTCCCCTTCTACAGCAACCACCTGTGTTCTGTCTGTAAGAAATGCCTTTATCCATTTTAATTGTTTTCCCTTTGATTCCGTAATTATCTAGTTTATGTAATAGTAGACTGTGTGAAACTTTGTCGAAGGCTTTTGAGAAATCTAAAATGAGTAGGTCGGTTTGTTTCCCATTTTCTAAGTTTTGTGAGATATCGTCAATGCATTCCAAAAGTTGCGTTTCACATGATCTTTTACTCCGAAAACCGTGTTGTAGAGGGTATAAGATATTATTAGATTCGGCATGCTTCATGATATTGCTTGTAATTATATGCTCCATGATCTTGCAGCATACACAAGTCAAAGTAATGGGTCTGTAATTTCAACAAACGTGATAGAATAAAACATCAACTTTTACCTTCAATCACACATAAGATAATCAATACACCTTCAGTTAGATCTAGTGTAATATACCATGCAATCACACATTCAAACGTTCATACTTTTTCACATAGATCCAGATATACAGTCTTACTGCTTTACTTTCAACCTGCTTTAAGTGATCATCTTTCTTTAAAACTGGAAACAGCCTATGGGGTAATGGGATAATATATCGGGTTCAAAGGTGAATGTTATTCACAACACTCCGCCACCCAAGATGTACCGGCAGCGCTGCCATTTCTCCGGATTTTTCCTAAGTATTCGGATTTTTATCCTAGCAGATCGTAGCTTAAAACAGGCTGAAAGTAAAGCAGAATGCACCTTAAGGCGCATTCTGCTTAACTTTCAACCTGTTTTAAGCAGTCATGTGTCTTCAAAACAAGAAACAGACTATGGGGTAAAGGTACAATTACTAAAATTGTGTCTGAAAATTTGAAATCTTAGGATTTTTATTATCAACTTATGGCAGCGCTGTACCGTAACGTACACACATTGGGAATGCTTGACGTGGTATAGGAAATATGCCCAGGACAAGTAAATGGTAAATGCACGCACGCATGCACGCATGCACGCAAACACAATAACAAGAGATAGAGAGAGCTGGAGAGAGAGTCAGAGGCAGAGAAAGAGAGCGACACACACTCATAGACAGAGACGGAGACAGAGATAGAGTTTAATAATTTATATGCCTCTCAAGTCATGCATCAGTGGTCACTAACCAACTGCTTTGCATGTATTTGTTCACGCAATAGCTTTAAAAACGCAACATTTTCAAACTTTATTTCTATCTTATTCCTGAAAAGTATTCAAACAGGTAATTATAGATACGTGTATAAGCATTTGCACGTGCATAAATTAGTTTCCCATCCACGGACTTATAGTCATTCTGAACAGAAACGCGAATACACGTCTAGTGAATTCGCATAAATGCGACTTTGCAAACAGTTTGGTTCCTGAACAGACGCCGCGTAACGCGGCGTCTGATCAGGATCCAAACTGTTTCACACGTTTCTTAAGTCACACTACCTTAATTCTTTCTTTGAAACGTTCTTCCAGACGACACTATTTGAAACAGAAGACAAAAATCGGTGTAGGGGTAAAATAAACTCACCATTAATTTGGCGCCGAAAGGGTTAATTTCACTATTGTGTCATGCTGGATGGGGGCGGGTGTGGCTAACTATTTGAACCCTAGTCACGCATATATGTTTACGTCATTTTCAAACAGCTATTGCAACAGCAAGCGTACATGTGAGGAGTGCACATGTCCTGTGCAAACAGTGTATACCCTGATCAAGGAGATTATTTAATGAACCCTCTAATCAGGGTCTACACTGTTTGTCATTTTGATATGTTTTATCAAAATGAACCCTAAAACGTGCAAAATGGACTAGCTAGATTAGATTGAAAACTAGAATTGTCCATTTGAGGTTTCAGGGAGTAAAGGGTTAAACCAAAGCAATGTCGACGTTACGGATTGGCCGTCAGTGTCAACAGAAAAGCTCAGATTGTGGAGTATGTATGGCTTGGGTGTCTTTGGTGTACGTCAACCACCTCCAGTCACTGTGCAGGATCTAGAGTAGAGTGGTGGATAAACCTACCACACCCAGTCATTTATAGCCCGCATTATTCAGTCAATGCATCACAGCTAGATGTCAGTCTGCATTGTCACAGTAGTACGGGGGGGGGGGGGGGGGGGGGGAAAGGGGGGGGGGGGGGGGAAAGGGGATAGTATACGCGGTACTAGTGTGTGTATTTTCAGTATGTGGTGTTATTTCAGAAATGATAAATTCATACCAGTGTTTTATCGTGCAATGAAACACGGATATGAGTTGAGATATGTAGTAACTAAATCACGAGGCCGTAGGGGTGTGCGCGAGGTGTGTTAGAATTTTTATTCTAACATACCTCGCGCACACCCCTATATAAACAAAGAAGGTCACACGTGTGTTTAAATTCACAATAAAACACGCACCCCGCGGTAACGACTTTAATGTGATATCACTGACGTAAAATGGCATCGATAATTCGTGCACCAAGAAATAGAGCGCCGGCCATTGCGTCGGTCAAAATTGTAGTTAAATTGAAGTGTTAGAATCGAAATAACACTGATATGAATATATTATTTCTTAAATTTCATTGAGAGATAAAAATAAGAGTGTTTCGATAGTTGTATTCTAACGAAATTTTGAATACATTAAATTTGTCGAGCACTTTGTTTTACACTATGTTGGACTAGCATTAAATTGTTATCATTTGTCAATAAAATGCATTCTCATTTTTTTCTTTACTGCTGTTGCGAGTGGGTGTATAAATACATGCGAATTGTATTTTTTCATAAATGTAATATACAAAAAATGTAACTACATTTCTTAACAAGCCTTAATGGACTTCAAGCTTCAAAGTTCTAAGAGTTATCCCTCTCTACACCAACACTCAGTGGGAGAATATGTATGTTGTTCGGAGGGAGTCGTTATAGCGAGGGAAATTGGCTAACATTTTAAAAAACAGCGTGAATCAAGCTCAGACTCCGCGTAACGCGGCATCTGATCTGGGTTCAAGCTGTTTGTTACCCATCAGTATGTTGTGCTGTCAAAATGTCCAATATGTATTTTTGAGAAAATCAGCAGGCGACACCTATAAGCAGACGATATTGCATCCGTGACAAGTTTGGACATAATTATGGTTTAGTTTCGGGAACAGCAACAATGATCGTTGTTGAAAAGAGGAAATCGTTGTTCAGATCTACGTATACAGTACAGTTATAATATGTTCTCTGGCTCTCGAGAGCCAGAGAACATATTATAACTGTACAATTACGTAGGCCTGATAATATACATGTAGGCATCACTACAAGAACACGCGCCGCATGGATCCACGCAGTCGCCACCCCTCCCTCACTTCCACCATCACAATCCCTACCTACGCACTCCTTCCGAGGGCCATTTCATGATCATATCAATAGTATAAAGAAAATGTGTGTATAATCAGTGTTTAAAAAGCAAGCTGATGGCAGACCAAACAGAAACCTCCTAAATAAGCTTTCTGTTTTACTAAAGCAGGGCTCGGAGCAGCCATGAGCAGGGCTGCCATTCCTCCGGATTTTTCTTAAATCTTCGGACTTTTTTCTAGTATATGGTAGCTTAAAGCAGACTGAAAGTAAAGCAGAGTGCGCCTTGTGCGATTCGTAAAATCAAACTTGAAAAATGCAAATTTCGAAATCTTAGGATTTTTCATGTCAACTTCTGGCAGCCCTGTTACTGTCACCTTGATTTTACCAGTCACCGGTCGTAAACATATGATTATGAACACAATTTAGTAGTCTTGATAGAGAGGTTTAACTGTACTGATCAATATTGCGATTATTCGCGATTAGGCATATCCGCTGTATGTGTGCGTGTATACCGAGAAACGTAAAATTCCTTCTCTATAGGTGATACAAGAATTCAACCAATGGAAATGACTCTTACAAATTCTGAAGCTGAATTTGACAACCGGAAGTAGAGTGTTTACAATTTTAGCATTCACATGTATGTTGTTTATATGTCAGATATGTGACATTGTTGAACTGTCAGCCAACTTTAGCACCACCGAGTTGCTTTAAAAACCGAAAGGCAACTTTAACAATGGTTGAACCAATTTTTGATTATCAATTTCGTCTGATTTTAATCGGAGACAGTACTGTTGGGAAATCGTCATTGTTGAAATATTTCACAGACGGAAAGTTCTCAGAAGTGTGCGACCCAACCGTGGGCGTTGATTTCTTTGCCAGACTGATAGAAGTGAAGAATGGTATACGAGTGAAGCTTCAGCTATGGGATACGGCAGGGCAAGAAAGATTTAGGTCAGAACTCTTTCAGTATACCCTAAAAGTGTGGTGCCATATTTTGGGATAATTTATTCAACATGGCTTCTCAAGAACGCAATAGCACACTTATGCAAATTATATAGCCTGTCTGCAGACCTTTAAATTTTGTAGTTAGAATATACAAATTATAGGTAACACTGATCCATCAACATAACGAAACTAACTGGTTGATGGTTGTTTCGTTGACCTTCCCATTCAACAACCTTAATTTATATATAATATAGTAGACCGAAAGTCAACCTTATTATATAGGGATTAATTTTTCACACCTATGTCAGGGCTATGTATTTGATGTTTGCTTTTTAAATAGGCATGTTTCGCTAATTATTGCACCACTGCCAAATTATAAGCACTTGTGGACGGAAGTTGTCTTTTAAATATACAAGACAACATTTAATTTATCATACGTATATACCGGACAAGAACTTTGGTCCCGTGTCCAACCTTTCTTTATTTTAACCCATTGCACCAAAAATACGCCTTTTTATACCTTTGATTTATTCCTATACACTGAAGAAAATACATATGAATGAATAATGTTTCATCAGAAATAATTTCTATATTCAAGTAGATGATAGCTTAAAGCCTTAATTAAGGTGTCTTTATAGCTTTAAAACTGCAAAAATTGTGTTTTTAACCTTTTTTCTGATTTTGATAGCCGACATTCTGTTCTACATTTTACCAAAATCTCCCAAACCAAACCAAACGCATTACACTGCTATCTGATCAATAAATCACACCTCATTAAGCACTCCGTAGTCCAGCCACGTGACCAGCTAGAGGCGTTCTCCAGCTGCTGTTGCATGATTTATGGGTTTTGCATGTTAAAATCATTATTGAATTATGATTGGTAATTATTTTATTAAGGGTGGAGCTAAGGAAAATCGCTTACGAAATATGTGTCTTCTTATTGGTTGAAACAAAAAGGACATAGTTGAACCCCGGGGGTATTCGCACGGTGTCAGACAGTCAAAATGACACGCTTATCAGTTAATTGACGTTTTCGGCACCTCCTTATTTTCAGACACGCAGCATGTTTGGACAACGATTGTGTTCGCGGTTGGGGTCCGATTTTCATGCGGTTTAAGGTGGTTCGCGGGTCAGCTTATTCTGTGTCAGAATTCTTTGAAACCTTGATTAAATTGAAATATACCATATGGAGAGTGAAAAATCGTTAAAATAAAAAAAAGTTACAGTGCCGTTTTTTTCTGACAGGACCTTTTGTAGTGAAAAGCTCCTTTTTTAATAAACAGGAATATTTTCTTTATAAAATGATATAACTCAATAATTTCTGTACATTCAAGTAAACTGTACATAGACTATAAGATATTTGGCAAACAAACGTATTTCATAACATATTTTCTGGAAATATCAATATTTTAAAAAAGTCAAATTCTGAAAATCTCAAGTTACAAGAAATCTAGCTGTTTAACATACTCTAATTTTACTCTTATTAGATAGATATAACTTAATTCTACTAGTCACAAAAATTTAATGAAAATCTACAGTAGAATTTACATTTTATACATGATTTCCTGAAATTCTGACAAAATGTTAACACAAAACGAGTAACCTCCCTTGAGTTCAACTTTAAAATGCCGTCAGCTCTAAATAATACCATAAGTCAAACCTGTAATAAGGGACCATTGAATACGGTAGCCTGTAGATCTTTAAAGGCAAGTGACTGCTTAATGCATAACAAAAGTAATGCATAAAAGCTCCTTTAGGGTCTATCTTTTAGCATTATTTTGTCCTGTGTTAAGCTGCCATCTGTCATATAGGCTATAAATCCTCACAAATTTAGCTGTCACTTGACTATACTTGCATCTGATATTATTCATTATTACGTGACTAAACATAGCCTGTCCTTTGATCACTGCGTTCACTAAAATCGGACAATTTGTTAAAAAAAAAGTTTTGAAGCGAGTGGGAATCGAACCTAGAACCCTTGGATTGCAAGTCAATCACCGTGTCAACTGCGCTAACAGAGAAGACACTGAAACAGCTCAAACTTTTCTTTATATAAATTTTCTACTATAAGCAAGTGCCGCAAAGATCAGGTAAAAGTCATCAGCATTTCCGGAACTCGAGATGCGGGTCGCCCGCTGTCGAACCACCTTAAAGCAGATTAAAAGGTATTATCTTCTTGAGGGAACAGTGTCTCAGAATGTTGATGAGGTTCTCCAGCTGTTCACAGCAAAGCATTACGTAATAGAAATCGACTTTAAACGGTAAAATAACTTTGATGTTATATAATAATAGTTGGAAGGGGAATTTTAAAAATCTGAGACATGGATCCCTAGATATGTTACTAAAGTGTATTATGGGCAATTTTAAAGGCGTTACAAGTTAAGACGGCTTTGAAATCGCTGTTTGAATTTTTTTTTAATTTGTCGTATAAAATCTTAAAAAAAATTCATATTTTTTTAAAAAAGACATTTTGTGGTGACATGTGTACCACTTAAACCATTCAGCTAAAATATGGGGGAATAAATTATAAATCATGATGGTAAATAAGAAAAATCCGCTTGCAGTATCAAAACTATCAAGCTACCTTAAGGCACATTCTGCTTTACTTTCAACCTGCTTTAATTGGTCAGCTATCTACCATTACTAGAAACAAGCTATTGGGTACCATAATTGGTTAAAACCCCTCTGAACTGGAAACCTCTCTGAACCAGAAATTTATGTTGTCCCCATACAGGTCCAGTCTAGGGGGGTTTCACTGTATATCATAGATTAAAGTTATCACAATTCATTGGAAATATGATACTGACTTCAACATTCTTCTTTCAGGTCTATAACGAGGTCTTATTATAGAAATTCAGTTGGAGTTCTAATTGTGTATGATATCACAAAGAGACAAAGCTTTGAAAATGTTTCCAGTTGGTTAGCAGAGGCCAAGTTTCACATTGAACCCCACCAGGCTGTGTATATGGTGGTAGGTCACAAAGCAGATTGTGATACTGAAAGACAAGTGACTTATCGAGAAGCCTCACAGTTTGCGCAGGTTCATGGACTTCGATACATTGAGACATCGGCAAGGAATGGACAGAATGTTGAAGACTCATTTCTTCAACTGGCGAAAGACATATACAAGTTATTAGAAGAAGGTCGAGTGAAGATTGAGGATGGTTGGGATGGGATAAAACCAGGCTTCAGTCGTGGAGAAGAGAATGTGCACTTGGAGGAAGAGGAATCCGATAAAGGAAAATGCTGCTAGTCGACACAAAAATACAGATAAAACTTTTGTCAATATTGTCAATTGGTCTTTCTTTGTATTGTGACAGTAGCT
Organism: Gari tellinella; assembly: GCA_922989275.2. Lineage (NCBI taxonomy): Eukaryota > Metazoa > Mollusca > Bivalvia > Cardiida > Psammobiidae > Gari > Gari tellinella. Next base: position 56,829,785 of record OV277860.1, read on the forward strand.
AGATATTAATCATGGTCAAACTGTGATGATCATTTATCATGATCTAGGCTTCAGATGAGATTATAGTAGTTTCTGTGTTTCTTCATCAAGCTGAGTGCTGTGACTACTCATCGGAGAGGTTTCTGATGAGTAGTCACATCAAAGGGTTTTGCTGTGAAACACTCTCCTTATCTGGATGTCTGATGATCAGGGCTCCAGATGAGGGTAGTTTTTCAAAAACTAAAATCTTTATTTCTGTATTAAACCCTATGGTGTTACTACTCATTAGAATCGTCTCTTCGAGACGATTCTAACGAGTAGTAACACCATAGGATTGGTGCTGAAATGAGAGGGAAAATGATGAATTTCTTCAGTAAACTCCTTCTTATCTGGAGCCCTGTAGATGTGTGCATAAAATGATTCACAATTCAAGAAAGATGATCTGTCAGGCATTGCAAACATTGAATACCAAGATCCACTAACAGTTTGAAGTTATAGTAATGCTGTTAAAATGTTACTTATCTTACATTGAATGTGAAATTATTATGCCAAATTATACATGCACTCCTATTAGCTCAAAAAGTGACAAACGTTGTGAATAATTGTGGAGTAGACCTGTAATGTATCCTGATTAGATCTTTAAAGTAGTTGCTAATCTCTGTCATAAGATCTGGGTCTACAGTGTTTGCAATGATGTATTTAATAAGTTATATAAATATCAATAAAGTCTCTTTTCAGAAAGCAGGGCTCTAGATAAGGGGGGTATTTCAAAAACTAAAATGTTTGTTTCTGCTTTAAACCCTATGGTGTCACTACTCATTAGAATCGTCTCGAAGAGACGATTCTAATGAGTAGTAACACCATAGGATTTGGTGCTAAAATGAGTGAGAAAATGTTTGATTTGCTTGGTTTACTCCCTCTTATCTGGGGCCTTGAGAAAGTACAGCTTATTTACCCTTAAATTTCTTTCATACTGAACTGTGTGGGTAAGAAGTATACTTATCCTTTCCAAACAGTGAAGACCAAGATCAGAACCCTCTGATCAGGGATTGCACTGTTTGCAATGTTTAGAATTGTTTATGAGTAAAGGCAACTTGTCATTAATATTTAGGGTCCATTATGAAAATCAGCTAAGTTGAGATAACAGACTTGTTTCCTTTGTGCTTTGAGGTTTTAATCTGTCTTGATATACATGTATGTCAAAGTTGTTGGACCTTTCGGATGGGTAGATACAATATAGTGCTTCATGGAGTAATAGGAATTTCAACTTTTGAAAAACTCCCCTTTCTAGAGCTCCAATTATTTATTTTGTTATATGCTGTGATTATTCTTGCTTATGTTATTATTTTAATTGTGTGCATTTAAGGTTATAAGTTTCAGACCACCCAATCTTTGTGTATTTTGAAATTCTAATTGTGATGATAACTATCTGTATCTTAAAACAGTCAGCTTTGTTTTTAACCCATTACCCCATAGCATTTTCTAACGAGTGGATGCTTAAAGAAAGCTGAAAATAAGCAGAAACCTGAAGGAGCTTTCTGCTTTACTTTCAACTTGTTTTAAGCAACATCCTGTCGTAAAAACTGAAACCAGGCTATCAGGACTGGATAAAAGAAGTCAAAGGTTATTAGTGCAATAAATTGTTTAACCCAGTACCCCATAAATACATATTTTAACACCTTAAATTTAATCCTCCACTGAAATAAATAGTTCCAAATTTTTTAATAATGAATATGCCTTATACGATATATTTTCTATAGGCTAGCAGATGGTAGCTTAAATCAGACTGAAAGTAAAACAGAATACGCCATTAGGTGCATTCTTCTTTACTTTCAACCTAATTTAAGTCGTAATCTAACTTCAATACTACAAAACAGGCTATGGTGTAATGGGTTAAGAGACCTTCTATTACTGATGAATTCAAAATAGTGGTAATGTAGAACCATATCTATGGGCCATATTGAAGACATGTGAACTCTTCTAATTGCGGGACAAAGGTAATACAGAATCTCTTTAAAGAGTTTTCTGTATTATTTATAATCTGCATGAAGCAACCAGCTGTCCCTACAGGGCTGGACAAATCCCCTTGCCCGTCCCACAGGCAAGCTCAAATTCTGTTTGGGCAAGTTCAATTCAGACAGCAAATTACCCTGGACAAGGTCGATTTTCCGATGTGGGCAAGCTCAAATCTTGGAAAAAATTGTAAATAAACCAACTTATTGTCTAGTTGCATTTGGTTAGCAATCAAACACAACAATATTCAGTGCCCCTGCCCCCAACTGTGACCAATATTCCGCGATGAAAATATGGGGCAAGTCCAAAATTTTGAGCAGCTTTCCCTGGGCAAGTTGCCCTGAAAAATATTTGTCCAGCCCTGCCCTAAAGTTCTACAGAATTATTTATTGAATGGGCATAGAGCTCTGCTCTGACCATATTCATAGGGACTTCTCATAAGAGTTAAACGCTTTACTTGCTGTAATAATGTCAGCTTCTAAATTATAGTCTAGTTATCATGAGATATCTCTTTTTATTAATGAAGATACATTGACATGGTTGCCAAATAGTTTTGATCATGATAAAATCATTAAAATGTGTAGTTGCTCTATTTCTGGTACATGTTCAAATTGTCTGCAAGGCGCCAGTCATGACAGAATAAGCAGGATAAGGGTGATTGTTGTACACACTTGTGTTCAGTTAGGTGTAAATATTTATGAAGAAAACCATAATGCAAATCCATATATAATATATGTATATGTTGTGTGATTACTAACTTGATATTCAAATGTGGCTTGCCTATCTGATAGAACTATCCCATAATTATAATGCATCTTGGATTGTAGTACAGTAAAACCCCTCTATTACAACCACTTAAATAACAGCTAATTGATGCTATTAACTCTTTGAACCCTAGTCCCGCATATAGGCGTGCTTTTCAAACAGTGTACCTGTGAATAGTACACATGTCCTATGCAAACAGTGAAGACCCAGATCAGAGGGCTCCGAAAGGAGCCCTCTGATCAGGGTCTTCACTGTTTGTCACAATGCCAAACATTGACAAAAACAACCCTTAAAAGTCAGAAATGGACTAGTCTAAAATGGAAACTGGCATTGTCCATTTAAAGTTTCAGGGAGGAAAGAGTTAAAGACAACAGACAGCACAAAGCAGGGTGAAAAAACCCAGAAAGCTCTTTCAGGAACTTTCTGCTTTATATTTATCTTGTTTAAACAACCACCTGCCTTTAACACCTACCATTAAAGCACTGTTTAGTGATTGTAATAGAGAGTTTTTACTGTATATTTATAGTGATACATGTATAAGCATTACTGTTAAACTTGGAGTACTGTGGAATCTGTTTACAGTAGTCATTTGACCTTAACTCCCGTAGAAGCCCTTTTGACACCTTTATCTACTCCTCACAAGGATGCCTTTTCATGATTCTGCCATGTTTTGATAACAAATCAAAGAAAGATTTCCTATATCCAGAAATGTGGGTGTTTAAAGCAAACTGAAAGTAAAGCAGAAAGTCCCTTTTGGAATTTTTACTTTCAGTCTGCTTTTAGTAACCACCTGTCTTAAATACTGAAATAATATGTGGGAAAAAAGGTTAAAGGAGGATAAATTTGCAAATCTATATACAGGCAGGAGCTTAACTCATTACTCCAAAAAAACACCGTTTTACGCCTTTAATGTATTCCTCCATTATAGAAATTTGTTTGACTTCATACAGCCATGAGCATGTACCATAAGAAATAGTTTTTATATTCAGTGGTCACCTATCTTCAAAATTAGAAACAAGCTATGGGGTAATGGGTTAATGCAGGATGAAAGTAATCCAGGAAGCTTCTATAGGAGCTTTTTGCACCGCGGTGCATTAAGCATCAATCTTTCTCTAAAGATTACTTTTTGTTTCTTTTTTGAATGACTTCTGTACACAGACCTTCCTACATTTATAAGCATTATAATTAAATTTATTCTGGAACAGCTTGTAGCCAAAATGATGTGCTATTTTTGAATGAATACGAGGGCTCCAGATAAGGGGGAGTAAACTGAACAAAACCAACATTTTTCACTTATTTCAGCACCAAATCCTATGGTGTTACTACTCATAAGACGATTCTAATGAGTAGTGACACCATAGGGTTTAAAGCAAAAATAAAGATTTTAGTTTTTGAAATACTCCCCTTATCTGCAGCCCTAGAATACAAATTTTTACTGCACAACATGTAAAAGTAAAAAGTGCTTCTTTGGTTAAGATTATTATATGTCCTATGGTATCACAAATGCATTGAACTTTAACTTAAGTCTTTCAACACAATGGACTTGTTTAAAATTTACTCAATAAATTTGAAAACAATGTAGACCCAGATCAGAGGGCTCCTACAGGACACCTTTGATCTGGGTCTACACTGGTTTGTAATTTAGACCAATGTTTACTTCACTACTCAGAGTTCCAAGTAGACTGGTTCATGTTTTGGTATCTAAAAGATCCACAAGGGAACATAATAACCCACAAGAGTTACTTAGTGTTGAAAGAGGTATGTCTTTTTTTTTGTCACAACAATACATGTACGTGTGGATTGTTATCATAGGTTTAGTCCCTTCTTTTAACTCTTTGCACACTAGTGGCAGATATACCTGCCATAGTGATAATCTCTGCAAACAGATTGGATCCAGATGAGACACCGCGTTACACGGCGTCACATCAGGATCCAAACTGTTTGCCATTCTGACACTGAATTTAAAAGAAATTTTTGAAAATTCTAACTTTAGAACCATAGCAGACGACAAATTGTTGCAGACGAAAAAATTACCCAGCATGCAAAGAGTTAATCCTTTCATCACAGAGTAAAAATAATATCAACTGCTGAAAGTGTTGTCAGCTGACATTCTGAAACAATGTGCAGATGACAAACAGTTAGGATTGTGATCAAATTTTACAGTTTGTAGGGCTTGATCTGGATACAATTGCAGGGCTCCAGATAAGGGGAGTATTTCAGAAATTAAAATCTTTATATCTGCATTAAACCCTATGGTGTCACTACTTATTAGAATCATCTAATAAGTAATAACACAATAGGAATTGGTGCTGAAAGGGGTGAGAAAATGTTGGATTTGTTCAGTTGACTTACTCTTATCAGGAGCCCTGAATTCAGTGAATTGTTTTCAAAAGTCTTCAAATTGACTTTTAGTGTTGAATGCATAGGTAGCAATTTAGTAAAATTTGAAGTAGAAAAGTGCTGTATGTTTAATGGATAAAAATTTATATGGTTTGCAATTGAATCTTGAACAAAAAAACCCCACACAAATTATTTATATATGTAATAGTCTTGCATAATCAAAATATTATTTAAAAGATATTAACTCTGCTATTAACACCATTCTTAAAAAGGCTTATTATGTGCTGCAAAATATGAGTGTCAGCTTTAAGCACAATATTATTAAAGCAGACAGCTCCTTTTTGGAGCCTTTTTGCTTTACTTTTATCTTAGTTTGAAGTATCCAAAGTCTGTCTTTAACACTGAACAAGCCTGTTTTAAGTGGTGGTAATAGAGAGATTTTATCATACTCAGGGCTCCTGATAAGAAGAGTATTTCAAAAACTAAAAACTTTATTTCTGAATTAAACCCTATGGTGTCACTACTCATTAGAATCGTCTCTTCGAGACGATTCGAATGAGTTGTACACCATAGGATTTGGTGCTGAAATAAGTGAGAAAATGTTGGATTTGTTCAGTTTACTTCCTCTTATCTGGAGCCCTGATACTGTATCATGCTTGTATAATCCTATCTTCCAGCACTATAATTGTGTCATTGTGAGTGAAAAGGGCATAATAACATTGCATACAGTGTAGAACTTGGTAACCTTCCTCATCAAACACATAGTTTTTGGTTTACACTAATTATCATTAGACAATTTCAATGTTTTTTCAGAACTCCAGATAAGAGGGAGTAAACTGAACAAATTCAACATTTTTGCACTCATTTCAGCACCAAATCCTATGGTGTAAATACTAAATACTCATTAGAATCATCTCGAAGAAACGATTCTAAATGGCTAGTGACACCATAGAGTTTAATGCAGAAATAAAGATTTTAGGTTTTGAAATACTCCCCTTATCTGGCTGTTTTTAATTGAGTGAAACAGGCATGTCAACAATGTAGAACCAGATACCCTTTCACATCATGAAATAGAGTGTCTGGTCTGAGTGTACACTGTTTGTCATACCAAAGTTTCAAAGTCTAACAAGACACAACATTTCTCCTGATTTGATCTGGGTCTACACTGTTGTCAGTATGTCATAGTTGTTTTATCCTGTGCCCTTGCTCATATTATTGGATAGTTTAGATTGATCATAGTTATGGTTATCATCATTAGTTCACACAGATATACACACTCACTGGGTAGATTATCATGCTACTAATTAATGTGGTTTAACCATTTCCCTCATAGAAGCTTTTTTGCGCATTCAGTTTATTCCTCCGCTGAAGAAAACAGTTCTAATTTAGACAGTCATGAATATGTATCATAAGGAATATTTTCGTTTTTCTAGCAGGTGGTGGCTTAAAGCAGGCTGAAGGTAAAGCAGAATGCACCTTAACGTGCATTCTGCTTTACTTTCAACCTGCTTTAAGTAGTCATCTATCTTCAAAAGCAGAAATAGGCTATGGAGTATTTATAAGGGTTAAACTGTACAGACCCAAATATCAATTTTGACCATGGAGACAGTTATAAGTGAATGTTCTGAACTAATTTTGATTATGAATTCTAGATACGATGCTCCCTCTCTACAACAACACCCAATGGGAGACAAAGATTGTGTGTGTTGTTCGGAGGGAGTTGTTATTGGGAGGGAAAATGGGTTATATTTGCACATTTTACAGCTTGAATCCAGATCAGAGGCTGCGTAATGCGGCCTCTGATCTTTATTGAAGATGTAAACACTCTACATTTTTTTTCTGTCAAAATGTCTCTTATGTGACTGAGAAAAAACAGCAGACATCAATTTTATTCAGACGATATTGTAGCCATGAAAATATTTGGCATAACTGTTTTGTTTGTGGATCAACGGCAAGCATTGTTATCAGGAGGGAATCTGTGTTCAGAGGGCCGTTGTAGGGAGGGAACACTGTAATAGGCAAAAGATCAAAGCATTGGTGAATAGTATATCCACTTGTAGGCTTCCAGGTTGTATCTATTTACTGTTGTAATAATGTATACAGTCAGAACTCGATAATTCGAACTCGCGTAAGTTCCAACATACGCATATTTCAAAGTTAAAAGCCACGTTTTAACTTTGAAATATGGGTATGTTCTACTTAAACAAGATCGACTTATCAAAATTCAACTTATGAAATACTAGTATGATCGATTTAATGGAGTTTGAAGTATCAAGTTTTGACTGTATTTATTTATGATGTTTTTGGGTTTAGAGTGATATAAATGAATACAAGTTTATTCTGATTATGAAGATATGTAGGATTTGACACAAGGTGTCATTTGACATAAACTTTTATTAACTTTTCTCCTGGGGACTGTCTTACGAAACGTCGTACAACAAATATTGTCGTAAGTCAGATTCTGAAATTCTCAATTACCACGGTATAGTTTATTTCTCCATATAATCCTTTCTTGTGACATATCTTTGGAATTGTCTTTTCAAGACAATTCCAAGGTGATGTCACAAGACATGAATAGACAGAGAAATAAAAAATTAAATGTATTTTAAAGTGTTGACTTACGACTGTTTTTTCCATACGATGTTTCGTTAGATGGACCCAAGCTGAATATTCATATTTTAACTATTCGAACCCTAGTCATGCATATATGATGCAAACAGCTCACCTATGAGGAGTACACTTGTCTTATGCAAACAGTGTAGACCCTGATCAGAGGGCTCCTTAAGGAGCCCTCTGATCGGGGTCTACACCATCTGTAATTTTGACAAATATTGTAAAAATCAGCCCTATAAAGTCAAAAATGGACTTGACTAAATCGAAAACTAGAATTGTCCATTTGAGGTTTCAGGGAGGAAAGGGTTAAAGTCTACCTACTATGAATATCTATCATCTGAACTACATGTATTACATGTCGTGTAAAAGAAGTATTTTCCCAGGAATAAAGTCAGATAAATCCTTTCAGAAAATAGTGCAGACCCTGATCTGACAGCTCCTGAAGGAGCTATCTTATATGGGTCTACACTGTTTTAGAAGGCATCAATATACACTATAAACAGGAGCAAGGTTAAACAGTAATTTAAGTTATTATTAATTAAGCCTTTTGGAGATATTGATAACTGTAGAATATGAGTTTGAAAACAGTTATACCAGTACATGTATCTTGAATTTTAACCCAAACCCTATGTTGTGAGTACTAATAGAACTCTCTCTTCAAGATGAACAGAATAAGTAGTCACAGCATATGGGTTTTTTCTCACAGGGGTTTTAGTATTTTAGACACTCTTCACTTGGAGACATGACACTCTGATGTTTTATTTGGTTTTATTTCATTATTTTTTACATATAAGTTTTGTTGATAAAGTTAATATAATTATGCTGATTATAATTGGGTTTTTTTTGCAAATGAAACTTGAAAGTGCTAAAGTTCAAACAATGTAATGTGTTAACAATGTAAGAAAATGTTAAAGAAGATCAACCCACCGTTTAAGTGATAAAGAATATTTAGATTAGTACCTTGTTCGTGCATTTTAGCCATGCCATGACAAAACCAGTCTTATTGCATTGCAACATTATACAGACCAAGCACGTTATCATCTCAAGCTCCTTAGCTATATTTGGTCTATGTAACTTGGTGAAAAAGTTGTGACTCAACTGGGACTCAAACCCAAAATGGCGTCTTTCTGACCGTCGACCAATGGGAGCTTAATACTAGGTGCCCAATCTAGTCTTTTAAGATATCTATATTGGATGTTTCATATAACCTCTTCACTGTCAGAATGTCCTTTCCTAAAAGTAGTTGGGTGATCTGGTCCTTTTGAAGTTTCAGGGGTGAATGAGTTGATGTACAAAGACCTCTTTGCATACAATATTTCTCATTGTATACCAATTGCTTTGTTGCCTTAGTTTGCTGGATTGAAATCCCATTTGTTGTATGACTTAAGCTATTGTAGAGGAAAATATTAAAGGGAGATTATTGCTGGTGGTATATATAGATGAATAATGAGATTTGCTTCCCTTGCCCTTTTAAAGCCTTTACAAATAACATACAGGGTTTAGTAGGTTATAATAGAAAAAAAACAGATCAATATGCATTTTCGAATTTTTGGCAGAAACAGGTGTAAGTCAAAATAACCATGTTTGAAACAGATTTTTAGTGAACAGTGAAGTTGAAGTTCAAGAAGCGTTCAATTTGAAAGTAAAGCAGACATTTCACAAAGTGAGATTTCTGCTTGACTTTAAGTCTGCATTTAGCGACCACTTATAAACAAACAACAAGAGAAATGATTAAATAACTATATTTTCTGAATGATGACAGATTGCTAACGTTAATTGTGTCATTGGGAAGCACACCTTACAGGGCTGCCATTTCTCCGGATTTTTCCTAAGTATTCGGATTTTTATCCTTGCAGATCGTAGCTTAAAACAGGCTGAAAGTAAAGCAGAATGCGCCTTAAAGGGACTCCCAACCAGATGGTGTACTTGTCAAAATAAAATAAAATACTCAAATAAAAGCAAATTTGTGGCATTATTTGGCTTCTGACATTAAAAAAATATGATCAGTCCAAAAAAAGTCTCAAGAATCGTCACCGAATCTTAGGTTTTTTTTAGAAATTTTCCATCGTTTTTCTATAGCGTCAGCTGATGGTATAGTTGTTGTTGTTGCTTCTCTACACGGGCTCAGACATAAACCCCAGCCGAATAAAGTATTATCGATCGCTACCAGTGAAGTACGTTAATTCGCTACTATATATATAGAGAGCGCTGGTAGCCGAGGTGGTAAAGGCGTTGCCTCATTTTTCATGTTTGTCTCCGCATGGAGGGTCACGGGTTCGAATCCCACCAGAGCTTCTTCTTTTCTTTTTTTTTGAAATGCATTTTTTAACAGAATTTATTATCCTAAACTAAATCTTACCCATTTATATCAGCATTTGACATATATTTACAAATTACTATTTTTAATGCTAAATCAGGTTGCGAGCCTCTATAAGGCGCATTTTGCTTTACTTTCAACCTGTTTTAAGCAGTCATGTGTCTTCAAAACAAGAAACAGTCTATGGGGTAAAGGTACGATTAGTAAAATTGCGTCTGAAAAATTGAAAAACTGAAATCTTAGGATTTTTATGATCAACTTATGGCAGCCCTGACCTTAGATCTAATTATACTAAGAACTGTATACACCTCGACCCAAGGGATGATAAACTGTTGTCAAACACAGCTGTTTTTCTCTGACGTTATAAACACTCATGTGTGCATGAAGTCCCATGGGCAAACAATCAGGATGTATTTTTCGTACCCAATTTTCCCTTAAATAAGTATATATACGCCTTAAATTTATCCACTAAAGAAAGGAGTTCAACATTATACAGCCAAGAATATGTGCCATAAAAATATGTTCTTTATCCTAGCAAATGGTAGGTTAAAGTAAATTGAAAGTGAAGCAGAATGTGTCTTAAGGCACATTCTGCTTTAATTTCAGCTTGCTTTAAGTCAAAAGGTATATATAGCTTATGTTTGTAATGTTGTTATGATGACATACCCACTTTAACCCATTACCCCTGGTCCCATAACCTGTTTCTAGTTTTGAAGATAGGTTACCTCTTAAATCAGGCTGAAAGAAATGCAGAATGTGCCTCAAGGCACATTCTGCTTTACTTTCAACTTGCTTTAAGCTATCATCTGGTAGGATTTAGAAAATATTTCCTATAATACTTATTCATAATTGTATAAAGTGGAACTGTTTTCTTCAGAGAAGTAATAAAATAAAGGCGTAAAAAGTCGTATTTATGGGGCAATGGGTTAAATAACATTTGTATCTGTATCTATAAGTGGTCATAATTATGTCTTCAAAGACTAGAAACAAGCTATTGGGTAATTGATAAATTAAAACTAGAATTTGTGGCATAGTTGTGAGATGCTTGATTAGTAACAAGCTCAATGATTACAGTGCTCCCTCTCTACAATGACTTCAATTGGGAGACAAAGATTGTATGCGTTGTTCGGAGGCAGTCGTTAAAGGGAAGGAAATCGGCTTTCAATTGCAAACAGCTTGAATCCAGATCAGCTGCCGCGTAACGCGGCGTCTGATCTGGATTCAAACTATTTGTCACTCGTCATAAATTTATTTTCTGTCAAAACAAACATTATGTCACAACAATAACATGATCATAGATAGAACTGTATCCTTGGAATGCGAAATTAGGGCCAAAGTTGACTGCTCTGACCCAGTAATGATATTTAGCAGCAACTCATGATGATGAATAGGTACCATTTAACCTTGTTGTGCAGTGCCCATGAGAATAACTGTCAAAGCAATTTGGTCCTAATGTAATGGAGTAGCAAAACAAGTACTTTTATAACAGCTTTTTCCCATGATGCCAATGTTTCCTTGTTATGTAAATTACTGTGAAACTCTCCATTACAACTGTTAATTTTGATTAATTAATAGGTGTTTAAGGGCAGGTGACTGCTTAAAGCAAGGTGACAGTAACACAGAAAGCTCCTTAAGGAGCTTTCTGTATTACTGTCACCTTGCTTTAAGCTGTCACCTGTCTTTTATAATAATTAATTAGTATTTGCTTTAGTGATGGTTATAGAGAGGTTTTACTGTATGTGTAGAATAGCATTTAAAAGTGATTCAGATATTAGTCTTAATACAGGTGGCTGTTTAATGAAGGAGAAAAGTAGCACCGCCTACCTATGGTTAAGGTGTTTTCTGCATTATTGTTGTTTGGAATAGATTGTTCCTCTGTACTTAACTCCATGCTTGTGCATTAACCCCATTACCCTTTAGCCTGTTTCTAATTTCTAAGACAGGTGACCACTTACAGCAGGTTGAAAGTAAAGCAGAATGCACCTTACGGTGCATTCTGCTTTACTTTCAGCCTGCTTTAAGCTACCCTCTGCTAGGATATAGAAAATATGTTGTATATTACATGTTCATGAACGTATAAATTGGAACTATTTCATTCAGTGGAGGAATAAGTTATATGAGTAAAAAGGCGTATTTATGGGGTAATGGGTAAAATTGTTGTAGGGCTCAGGTTGAACTGTACTTGTTAAGTTTTGGTCATTGTTTCATGTTCAGGCTTCTATTAGATAAAAAATTGTTCCCTAAGGTATTATGCTCAGAATTATGGCGCAAGCTTGACTGGCAGATTAGTGTCATATAGTGTTCTTGACATACTATTTATTACCTGTGTACAGCGGTCACTGAATAAAGAAGTATCATTATCCTTGACCCATTTACCCCGTAAATACACCTTTAAAGCTCACTTGACGAATGTACAAAAGAGCTTGTTATGTTGTCACCTTGACCTTTATTGTTCCTGTTGCCATTCCTTTTCCATTTCCGTTCACATCAGCAGTTTCAAGAAAGTAGTTGCTACTTCAACGCCCTTTATCTGCGTCTTTCATACTTGCAGCACACATGTTTCAGGACAAGACCTTTCCAACCATGTGATATTTAAGGCCCCTGTGACCTTGACCTTGACGTTGGACACAGTGTTTAAGTTGTGAAATGTGTTTTTAACTTTGGGCTACTGTACTTAATTTGAAATAGGATTTATCTATTTGAAATGTCAGGGGTTAATGATTTAACCCATTACCCTATAGATACACCTTTTTTTGCCTCTAGTTTACTCCTCCACTGAAGAAAATAGTTTCACTTTATACAGTCATGAATAATTATGATTAGAAATACTTTCTATATCCTTGCAGATGATAGCTTAAAACAGGTTGAAAGTAAAACAGAATGCACCTTAAGGCACATGCTGCTTTACTTTCAACATGTACATGTATTAAGTTGTCACATGTCACTAGAAACAGGTTATAAGGTATGGTTGATGCATCGATCCTTATGTCACAATAGAAAATCTGAAAATATATTGATATAGATCTATGTGATTGAAATTTTAATGCTTATGGTGTTCTATTGATTTCGCTAACTGCCTTTTCAAAGTCTTTCAAGTAACACCTATGAAAATACCTGGTACAAGTTCGTAAAAAAAAATAAGGGATGTCCTTGATGATTTTATGTTTTGCAAATGAGGTCGAACCATGGAAAGCTCTGAGTGCCATGGCAACCAGAATAAAATATGTAAAAATCTTCTTGTCAAACCCCATAGGGCCCAGAGCTTATGTATTTGACTTATAGCATTGCCAGTTAGTTCTCTTCCATAAATCTTGAACTCATAATGGTGGTATACTTTCAGCTTAAGACAGTAAGTGTAAGAAACCCCTCTGGAATTTGCCCAGACTTTATCCATTTAACCTTTTAACACATTTTCCTCATAGAAATTACTTCAGCTTCCACCATGCCCTGATATAGAGCTTGTTGAAAAGTAAGTTTAAAGTAAAGCAGACAACTCTTATAGAAGCTATCTGCTTTACTTTTAATTTGCTTTAACCCATTACTCCATAAATATACATATTTACCTTTTTAGCTCACCTGGCAGGAAGTGCCAAGGTGAGCTTTTAGGATCGCTGAATGTCCGTTTAAGGCACATTCTGCTTTTTTTTCAGCCTGAGCCACCATCTGCTAGAATATAGTAACTTTTTCTTATCATACATATTCAAAACTGTATAAATTGGAAATATTTTCCTCAGTGGAAGAATAAATTAAAGGCGTAAAAAGGCATATTTATGGGGTAATGGGTGAAGCAACTGTCTTATTTAACCCTTTATACCATAGCTGGATTATAGTTTTGAAGACAGGTGCATGGCATCTCATCTGGATCCAGACTGTGTGCAAGGCAATCCCTTTGGCAGATTTATCCACCGCTACACTACAGTGGAGAATCTGTTATTCTTTCCCGTTTAAACGCAAACGTACGCAAACGTACGCAAACGCAAAGCGCTAAAACGTAGAAAAGAACAACTTTTGGACAATTCTGATATTTCATGTTTATCTTGGTGGCAAACAGCTTGGAGCCTGATCAGACGCCGTGTTACCCGGCGTCTGATCTGGCTCCAAACTGTTTGCACTGTAAATAATAGTTTTAGCGTAAACACGTTTATTGGGAAAGAATAACACATTCTCATCTGTATCATGTAAAGAGTTAAGTGAAGTTGAAGCCAAAAACTTTTGCTCATATTAGTCATAAAAGTTCTTACTACATGTATTTTACATAATGATTTTTTTTAAAAAAAAAATTAAGCAAACTTAACATTATGTTTTCATTTTATACCAAGAAATGTTTAAAACTTGATTTTAGTGATATATGTATATGCTATACACATTTACAAATATACATTATTTTAACACAATATAACTAAGTTAAATGTAATGATAGGTTTTTAAAGATTTTTAGAATACAAGTTTGTATGTCATATACAAGTAAGTAATTGTTCAAGCCCTTTTGTATGATGTAGAATTTGAACAGTTTATAGTTAGTAAGTCAATTACTTATTTTAGGTAATTTTTAAATATTTGTTTTTGAGTATGCATTTAGGATCAATTGATGGACAATTAAACCTGTATTCAGTTACCATTACCCCATAAATGCATCACAATATATATTTGCCTATTCTAGCAGATGGTAGCTTAAAGTAGGCTGAAAGTAAAGCAGAATGTGCCTTAAGGCACATTCTGCTTTACTTTCAACCTGCTTTAAGTAGTCACCTTACTTCAAAAATAGAAACAGGCTATGGAATAATGGGTTAAACCTGTATTCCATTACCATTCTTTGAATACTCTAGGATGTCTTAGGAATGCAATGACTGCTTAACTCTTTCAACACTAAAATACTCTTGTTGGTTATTAGGTTCCCTTGTTGATATTTTTAGTTACTAAAACCTGAACCAGTATACTTGGAATTCAGGGTAGTTTAATAAATACTGCTCTAAATGAGAAAACAGTGTATACCCAGATCATAGGGCTCCTATAATGTTATGAGTATCGTTTATGTCCATGGTGTTGGAAGAGTTAACCCATTGTCCCATGATTAATAGGAATTATCTAAAGTAGTGTACATATTCAGAGTACACTTCTGACTTGTCCTATGAAAACATATAGTTCCAGATCATAGGGCTCCTGAAGGAGCACTCTGATCAGGGTCTGCATTGTTTGTAAATTTTGAATACTTGGTGAAAACAACCTGAAATAGTCAAAAATGGACTAGACTAAGATAGTTGCACTTCATTTGGTTTAAATGGAAAAGAAAAATGTGTTCTCAACATTTTGAAGACTGTTTATTTAAATTGCCATTAACCTTTACCCAATAAATATGCCTTTTATGCCTTCAATTTATTCTTCCATGGAAGGAAAAAGTTCAAATTAAACAAGTACCACAAGAAATATTTACTATATCCTAACATGGTTATAACTTTAAGCAGGCTGAAAAGAAGGCTTAATATGCAATAAGACGCATTCTGCTTTACATTCAATCTGTTTAACAGTGGTCACCTGTCTTCAAAACAGGCTATGGGGTAACGGGTACAAGACAATTTGTTGTAAATGGACATTAAGACAAATCTAACGGTTACCGCATAACTGATACAGTAAAACCTTGCTATAACAACCAATAAAACGAAGGATAACTGATTGTATAATAGACAGGTGACAGCTTAAAGCAAGGTGACAGTGAAACAGAAAGCTCCTAAAGGAGCTTTCTGTTTCACTGTCACCTTGCTTTAATCCATTAACTCATAAGCGATTAACAATTATCAGTGCTCACCTCAATACATGCTAGTTGATTAAAGTGAGTCAAAATGAGTTAGTATGAGGCTATTGCGTAATGAGTCAAAATGAGTCAGTATGGCTTAATGGGTTAAGTGGTCACCTATCGTAAACACCCTAATAATTGACATAATTTAGTGGTCGTAACAGAGAGGTTTTACTGTACTGTCAACTGAATGCACATTTGATGCAGAAACGAAATTACAAGGTTTGTTGAAAGCTTCTAGTCAAATTATAGTGTGTATGCATGTGTGGGTACTGACTGACAGTTGCCAATTCTCAAGCATTATATTAATTAGTATGGATGGAAGTTAGAAGCTTTCAAAGTACAATCAAACCTGTTTTAACTCTTCCAACCTAGTCACGCATATATGCATCATTTGCAAACACCGTACATGTGAGGATTACACTTGTCCTGTAGAGACCTCTGATCAGGGTCTACACTGTTTAACATTTTAACCCTAAAAAGTCAAAAATGGAATAGACTAAATTTCCCCCTCTTTGTATCCAGTTTCTTTGTATCCAGTTATGTAAGAAACTTGCATAAAATAAGTCGAGTAATGCCAAAACTGTTGATGATATTGGACTATTTTGGTTATGCATTACATTGCAGAAGGAATGCTCTATTTTGGATGAAGCTGTCTATATGTTGAAACTGTTAACCTATTTACTGCCAATCCCAAATTAGGTGGACATATGCCGAAAGAGTACACTAGATATTTGCAAACATTTTGGATCCTGATTAGACACCGCGTAACGCGGCGTCTGATCAGAATCCAAACTGTTTTGACACTCGTTTCAATAGTTCTCAAGTCAGTTTACCTAAAATTTAATTTTAAGAAATATAAGTGAACACCAATTGCTTAAATTGGATCATGGCAGTGAAGGGGTTGACACTATTGAATTATTTTATATTGGATATTAAGGATAAGGTGAAAGTTATAAAGTACGTTGTGTGTATTACTTAAGAAACCAGTGCGAGATAATTTTTTTTAGCTCACCTGAGCCTGCCCTCTTGTTCCAGTTCAAGTACGTTCAAACTTGTGGCGAGTGATCATGTAACTCTTTGCATGCTGGGTAAGTTTTTCGTCTGCAACAATTATCCTCTGCCACAGTTCTAAAAATAAAAAGTGTTAAAATTTCTTTTGAAAACAGGGCCAGAGTGACAAATAGTTTGGATTCAGATGAGACGCCGTGTAAACGGTTTGCAAATGTACATGTAATCACCATTTGGTTGCTAGCGTGCAAACAATTTATGCCAAATGTCAATATCTCTATATAGAGACAGAACTTATATTCAGGAAAAAAACTATTGTTGAAAGTCCCCGTAGGAACATTCGTCATTGGTTTTATTCTGTATCTACCAAATAACCCGTTTTGAATTTATGCATGCATCCCAGCGGACACACGGCATTGCTTAAACGTTGTAACAACGCTGCAATGTTTGAATCAACGTTGAAACAACGCTGCAATGTTTGAATCAACGTTGAAACAATGCTGCAATATTTGAATCAACGTTGAAACAACGCTGCAATATTTGAATCAATGCTGAAACAACGATGCAATATTTGAATCAACGTTGAAACAACGCTGCAATTTTTTAAACACCGTTGTGTATCCTCTTGGAGGGTCTTCCATTAAATGGTCTCTTAAGACAAGTTGAACTAAACAGCCTCTATAGAAATTCCATTCTAAAGAATCATTCACATTCTTTAGGGCCCAAACACCAGTGATTGTTATATTATTGTTTACATGCATTTAACCTTAGTTATGTCATACATGTACGAGGCATTTATTTAAACCATGTGATTATTAATCATGTCAATGTTGTTTACAATTATTGTGTGCTTTGCAGTTTTTGAGTTACAAGCAAAAAGTAAAATATGAAATCATTTCCTAGTGTTTCTGCTGTTATATTTTCTACCCTTTTATTAGCTCACCTGAGCCGAAGGCTCGAGGTGAGCTATTGTGACCGCTCACAGTCCGTTGTACGTCTGTCCATTCACATTTACTTCAAACGACATCTCCTCTGAACCCGACGATTTTAGGAAGAGTTCAGACTGCTCATGATGTTCCTTGGATGCTTCTCTACAGAAGTTGTTCAAATGAAAGGCAAAAAGCGCAAACTCTGCTTGAAAAAGCAAAAAACTTTAAAACATATTCTTGTAAAAAACTACTAGGGCCTAATGGGCCCGTCACACCATAACGTTCTGGCCAACGTTCTCTGACGATTGGGGAAACGTTGGTAGTCGCCCTTGGTCGCTGGGATAGCCCCAGAAGAGCGTTGTGTGAACGCTAGTACACGCTAGTAAACGTCGGTGATCGTCGGAGAACGCTGGTCCGAAAAAAAAGTTTTGAACATGCATAAAACTTTTCCCTGAGACCAGCGTTCTTCGAACGTTTTGTGTTAAACGCTGGAGATCGTTTAAGAACGTTCGTTGAACGTTTTGCTAACGTTCACCGAGGGTTGCACGCGTTCGGCTATCGTAAGTCAGTCGTTACTCTAGCGTTACTTGGTTGTTACTAATCGTTTGCTTTGCAGTGAACGACTTACTGGCGACCTGTCAACGACCGCTGATCGGTCCCCTAGCGTTCGCAGCGTGTGACTAAAGTGTCAAACGAACGTCCTTTGGCGTCCATTGAGCGTTATTCGAACGTTTCCCGAACGTCCATGTATGTGGGTATATCAACTAATGTTTTGTAAGCAAGGTTCATTTGATTTTGGACTACCGTAGAGAACACCTACTATGGAGGATCCAGAAAGACTAAATATTCTATATGTGCTTGCTATAGCCCAGCATGAAGTAGATGTACTGAACGTGAACATAGCTAAACATATTGAGGGACCTCGCCCGCAGAGAAAAAGACCCCGACGAAGACGACAGTGCTGTAGTAAATCATTGATATTAAAATACACGTACTCCCCTTTTCTGGAGCCCTGATTAAGGCATAACACGTAGGACCACTCTTAAGGACGAAAAGGGCTTTTTAGACAGACTGCTGCTGCTGAAAGGAAAAACAGAAATGACGGAGACTGCTTTATGCATTACTTACCCCCACACAATTATGCTGCCACCTACCATAAAGGCCAACAATGACGTCTACATAGATCTACATTACAATGAAAGTATATGATGGTTGAAATGAAATTGGAAATAGAGTAATTATAGAATCCTTAATATGTTTTAGCAAAAATAAAAAGTTTTAGGTTGATGCGAGATTAGATCCCACGCCAAATAAAATGTCCCTGATCATATACTGGTACTCGCTAATGGCCCTACGACCTGTCCATTACGCTATGTTTTCTGATAACCAATTCGCTCATTGTTTATACTATAACTCAACCTTTTCTTTAAAAGAATGAGACGAAGATATCCGAAATGCTGATCTCCCTTAAAAATGGACTCGGCGACCCCGTGACACGTAAAAGTATATAAACTCCATTATTGTTAAAGTCAGGGCGATTTCTTGAAGTATTTTTCAAAATTTCAACGTAAATACTTGCCTTGTGAACATGTCTCTGAGGGACTTGAACCAGGTCCACAAGTGGCACACGCTGGTCTCCAGTTCTGTGGTCTTGCCCTCGAGTATTCGTTGCCTCTTTGCCTTGTTCCTGTAATCTGTCTTCTGTGTGTTCCACAGCAGTTCGTTTTCGCGGAAAAACTCGACCAGACCATCCGCCACCGCCCGATCCACGATCTTACAATCATTTCTATGCTTCTTCCCTTTCTTTGCAATGGTCGGACCGTCATCATTGGGGGTTTCAGGGTATTTAGGGTCTTCAGTGGGTGTCTCATGGTCCATTACTTCTTAGAAGTGCTCTTCCTCGTGGTGTTCTTCTTCGTCAGAAGACATTGCTAGTGAAAGAGGCTTCTTCTTACCTGCAGCGCAAGAAGCAGAAGTCACCTTCCCACCCTTTATGTGTCTTGGCGGCATGATGCTGACTGTTCAAACTCACAAGAACAACTGAATTCACAACGAAATTCCCAGCGTTTTGTACCCGTTCGACCATCAAAATCACACGCCAGAATAACGTTATTCTGTCGTTATTTACACGTTAGTTACACGTTAGTCGAACGCTCAACACGCTCGTCTAATGTTGGCAAATCGTTCGTTGCGCGCCAGTGGCACGTTAGCACACGCTAATGGTTTTCGGGGGTATCTTACTTGGTCGCTGTTACACGCTTCTCGTGCGTTAGAAACACGCTAAACATGCGTTAGGCACACGTTAATCAAACGCCAGACCAAACGTCTAGAACGCTCGAAAATTGAACGATTGAAACGCTCAGAGAACGTTGGCCAGAACGTAATGGTGTGACGGGCCCTTTAGCTTTGACATTTTTACAGTAGTATCTCCTGGTGGATCCTTCTAAAGTTTGTTCAAATGAAATCCCTAGGGTCACAATTGACCCCACCCTGCGCAGTTTTAGTGCTGCTCTAGGCAGGTCTCATGGTATTTTGATTTATGCAGAACTGTATTTACCTGAGTTACCCTTAATATACTACAGGCAAATAACCAATATTTGCAATGCAAACAGTTTGGATCCAGATCAGATTAAACATAATGCTGCATCTAATTTGGATCCAAACTATTTGCCACTCATTTACTTACTTTACATCTTTACATTTTCTAAAAAAAATTGTACATTTTTCACATACAGTAGGTTTTAAGCAGACATCATTTCAGTCTGATAAGGGTTTAGCCAGCTGCCTAGATGCTCTCCCCAACTATTGCATAATATTTGACCTCAGTGACTGACCAACAGAACTGCTGGTGGTGTCTGCTGAACATGTTGTCTGCTAAAGTTTAGAAATGGTCCAGTCTGCTTCATACTTAGAGAAACAGGATCTGGAAGTGATCCACAGACAGTTATGTAATTATGTCTTATGCCATACATTTGTACTTATACATATGTTTAATATTGGTTTTATCAGAGTTATCTGTATTTCTTGTCATTTTTTCTTGTCCAGGAGATACTTCCAATTAACCCATTCCCCCATAAATACTGATCCTCCACTTAAGAAAATAATTCCACGTTATACAGTCATGAAAATGTAAGATAAGAAATAAGTTTCTATATCCTAGTAGATGGTAGCTTAAAGCAGTTTGAAAGTAAAGCAGAGTGTGCATTAAGACGCACTCTGCTTTACTTTCAACCTGCTTTAGGTGGCCATCTATTTTCAAAACTAGAAACAGGCTATGGGGTAATGGGTAAAATGAAATTGCCTATTTGGAAAGAGCCTAATGAGAGGAAGTGCCATTTGCAAAAGCCATAACTCTTGACATCATGGTTTTGGAGTTATTTCCCTTTGTGATATTTTCTTGTCCAGAAGACAACTCCAGTTCTACTGATGCTATTGTAATGAAATTTTATGTATGGAAAGAAACTGATGAGAGAAAATGCCATGCACAAGGGCAGCAATATTTTATTTTTCCCCTTTGTCATATTTTATTGTCAGAAAAAATAACTCCAGTTCTGCTGATGCTAGTGAAATAATTATCATTTACCGGTAATGGAAATAGCTTGATAAGAGGATGTGTCATGGATAATTGTCATAAGCTTGGCAACAAAATTCCCTTTGTCCTGTTTTCTTGTCCGGAAGATAACTCCATTTATAGCTATATTAAAATGTTGTCTTGCCCAGTCAACTTAGGTACAAACTACAATGTCCTCAGGTGAGCGAATTAAGGGCCATGACCCTCTTGTTCCTATTAATGCCAAATGACGCAAACAAGACTAGTGTCTTGAACAAACAGGGAATATGTGTTGAGTTCACTGTGCTTTTGCACTTTTTTTAGCTCACCTGAGCCAAAGGCTCATCATGATCTATTTTGATCGATCTTCGTCCGTCGTCCACCGTCCGGCGTCCATCTGCCGTCGTCCGTCCACAGTTTCAAACCACATCTCCTTAGAAGCGACTGATCCGATTTCAACCAAACTGTTATTCCCCTTGAGGTGAGACCAGATTTTCTAACATGACCGTATAGAAATTTTTAATGCATAAGAAAATCTTTAAAAATCTTCTTCTCTAAATCTGAAAGGCCAAGACCTTTGATATTTGGTATGTATCATGGCCTAATGGTTCAAATTATGACACTGGGGCCAAAAATGGCCCGCCCTTGTGCTTATCAGTTTTTCATAGGAAAACCTTAAAAAAAATATTCTTCTCTGAAACCGTAAAGCCCAGATCATAAATATTTGACATGTAGCTTTTCATTATGGTCCTCTACCAAGATTGTTCAAATTATGACCCCGGGTCAAAATTGGCCCGGCCATGGGGCTTATCAGTTTTACATAGACTTATATCGGAAAACCTTAAAAAATATTCTTCTCTGAAACTGTAAGGCTCAGATCATTAAAATTTGACATGTAGCTTTGTCTTATGGTCCTCTACCAAGATTGTTTAAATTATGACCCGGACCAAAAAATGGCCCGCCCTCGGGCTTATCAGTTTTCCATAGAAAAACCTTTAAAATTTTCTTCTCTGAAACCATTTGGCCCAGGTCATTAATATTTGACATGTAGCTTTGCCTTATGGTTCTCTACCAAGATTGTTCAAATTTATGAAACCCGGGTCAAAATTTGCCCCTACCCGGGGCATATCAGTTTTACATGGACTTAAATAGGAAACCTTTAAAAATCTTCTGCTTTGAAACTGTAAGGCCTAGATCTTTAGTATTTGACATATAGCTTTGCCTTATGGTCCTCTACCAAGATTGTTCAAATTATGACCCCGGACCAAAAATGACTTTGCCCTCGGGTTTATCAGTTTTTCATAGGAAAACCTTAAAAAAATCTTCTACTCTGAAACCGTTAGGCCCAGATCATAAATATTTGACATGTAGCTTTGCCTTATGGTCCTCTACCAAGATTGTTCAAATTATGACACCTAGATCCTAACTTTATTAAATAATGTTTTGCCCCGCTAACTTCTCAGGTGAGTGAAATGTGACACCCTGTGTCTCTTGTTGGAGACTTTTATCCTTTCTTCTGTCAAAACATTCGAAATTGCATGAAACTACAGACGATATGTTTAAACAGGTGATATCTTGTCTGCGAAAAGGATAAGAAAGGCGATTAAACTCTATAACGACAGGGCTGCCATAAGTTGATCATAAAAATCCTAAGATTTCAAATTTTCAATTTTTCAGACGCAAGTTTACTAATCGTACCTTTACCCCATAGTCTGTTTCTTGTTTTAAGCTACTATCTGCTAGGATAAAACTCCGGAGAAATGGCAGCCCTGGTATTGTCTCCATAGTAATTGCATGCTACAGACCACTGTTTAATTTTATTCTGTACAATGAAGAAGACCGAAAATAAAAAAAAGACCAAGTTCCAAAGTTATATAACGTTTGAGAAGAGTCTGCTCATATCTGACCAACGCTTGAGCAAAGGAAGTAATCACACATGTACATGTATATATATTCTTTATGGTCTCAGATTTATCTATCTACACGTATCTGTCTTATTTCAAACGCTTGATGATAACTACGGAATTATACAATTCCGTGATAAAACCATGAGAGAAAAGCTTACATACGTGTAATATCAAATAATGGCGTGTCACAAACATACAGTGCATGGATACTATTATGACAAAAACATTTGACCTAAGGCTACATTACAGATTCACCACGAGAGTCTGTATAATCAAAAGTGAAGTCTCTATCGCACATATAACAGAGCAAACTATGGTAAGTTACAAACTACAGTAGAAACACGATAATTTGAACTCGCGTTAGTTCGAAAATACCCATATTTCAAAGTTAAAACGTGGCTCTGCCACGTTTTAACTTTAAAATATGGGTTGGTACGACCTAAGCGAGATTGGTTGATCATAATTCACTCAATGAAATACTTGTACGATCGATTTAAGCGACTTCGAAGTATCGGGTTTCAAGTGTATGAACAGTGAAAACTCTCTAAACCGGGCACCTATAAAACGAAAGTTCCGATTTCTAAAACAAGTTGGTAGCAGATTAACAGCTTAATGCATGATTAAAGTCAGACAGAAAGCCATCTTTTGGAGCTTTCTGTCTTACCTGTACCCTGCATTAAGTTGTCACTTGTCGTTTATGGTCTACATTATTTTTGCAAATAGTGTCCGGTTGAGAGAGGCGGTACTGTACAATACAATGAAACAGTAATGGCACTGCATTTGTATTCGAGCCGACATGGCTGAAAGCTGGCATGACTGACGGCATTGATCAGGGAGTCTGAAGACCAATGAAAAAAGAGCCTATTGCAAGGATATCAAATTAAGGTAGTAAAACTATTAGTTTATTTCATTTAGGATGAAATAGCTCGAGCTCGTGTACATCAAACCTGCACTGTGCTCTGCCACGTCAAGGCAGGATATCTAGCATGTCCAACATTTAGTTTCTGTCATATAAACAGTCGAACTTCGATAACTCGAACTCGTTTAACTCGAACTATCCGATAGTTCGACATATGAACTGCATTATTTCATGCTCGACCATACCCATATTTCAAAGTTAAAACGTGGCTTAGCCACGTTTTAGCTTTGAAATACGGGTATGTTCGACAGAACCGATCGACTGTATAGTTAAATTGATGTAAAACAATCAGCAAAGCAAAGAGTAGTTCAAAACATTATTTTCGTGAGCGTTTACAGAACTAAGAATGTATGAACAACAGAGAGCTTCCAGTATGATGGTGGGTCACAACATTCTCTCTATGTCTGTCAAACGTTTATGTAGTTTTCTTTTCTTTTTAAACTCTTTTATCCTACCTTTGTTATGTCTTTCTATCTCCCTTCGTTCCCCTCTCTCTACTCCCTCTCCCCTCTCTCTCTATCGCTCTCTCTATTCCCTCTCCCTCTCTCTCGCTATTTCTTTCCCATTCCCTCCTTTTTAACCCACACCCCTTAAACACGCATTTTACGCCTCTAATTTATCACTCCACAGAAGAAAATAATTCCAATATATACAGTTGTGAATATGTATCATAAGAACTTTTTAATACATTCTAGTAGATGGTAGCTTAAAGCCGGCTGAAAGTTACTTTCAACCTGCTTTAATCGGTCGCTTGTCTCCAAAACTAGAACTATGCTGTTGTGTAAAGGGTTAACCTAACGATTGTCGAAACACACCACGTAGGCGTGTTTTATTTCTTTTACAATTGAAAATCACAAGAAGAGCTACGCAAATAAAATACAAATGTATAGATAAAGTTACAGGC
Organism: Gari tellinella; assembly: GCA_922989275.2. Lineage (NCBI taxonomy): Eukaryota > Metazoa > Mollusca > Bivalvia > Cardiida > Psammobiidae > Gari > Gari tellinella. Next base: position 56,854,823 of record OV277860.1, read on the forward strand.
ATAACAGATGTTCTGTCAGAAAATCAGAACAGAGTGACATGTGATACTAATCAATTACATTGTTACGGAGTTTATACACGTACAGTGGAGAATCTGTTATTCTTTCCCGTTTAAACGCAAACGTACGCAAACGCAAAGCACTAAACCGTAGAAAAGAACAACTTTTGGACAATTCTGATATTTCATGTTTATCTTGGTGGCAAACAGTTTGGAGTCTGATCAGACGCCGGGTTACCCGGCGTCTGATCTGGCTCCAAACTGTTTGCACTGCAAATAATAGTTTTAGCGTAAACGCGTTTATTGGGAAAGAATAACACATTCTCCACTGTATAACAAATAACAATCGACTAACATTTTGCAAGGGCTTCTTTAGACAATTATAGTGTCTATAGCTATTCTCCGATGAAGACTGTTGCTTAAGTGTGTCAAGCCACTTATATTATGACGTAATAAACCGTCTAAATACAGACGCCGTCATAATTTTTATTGTTATCGTCTGTTTATATTGTCCGTCTGCTTTTATTTCTGGAATATTTTTTTGTATCTTTTCCCACCATAAATATTTGTTGTTTGATAGTGTTTAGTACAGTGGAGAATCTGTTATTCTTTCCCGTTTAAACGCAAACGTACGCAAACGCAAAACACTTAAACGTAGAAAAGAACAACTTTTGGACAATTCTGATATTTCATGTTTATCTTGGTGGCAAACAGTTTGGAGCCTGATCAGACGCCGGGTTACCCGGCGTCTGATCTGGCTCCAAACTGTTTGCACTGCAAATAATAGTTTTAGCGTAAACGCGTTTATTGGGAAAGAATAACAGATTCTCCACTGTATAAAGCGCGTTTGAAAACAGTTTTGATCAGGATCAAAATTGTTTTACACTCGTTTTGAAATGACTTCAGGCATGTAGTCTTAATTTTTTAACGTTGAAACGACATTGCAGACAACGAAATTGAAGCAGAGGACAATGAAACGGCGAAGGGGTAAATATCTCACGAAATTATTGGCACAAGTGAAAGGGATTATCCACAGTATTGTGTCTGTTATAATACAGATTGCAAATTGTCAAGGCAAAGTGGAAACAAAACAACACGTTAACACAAATCACTCGACAAAGCAGACTAGAATTAAAATTACTCAGTAAATATAATACGAAACATTGATTCCTTATCGTAGTAGAACTAATGAAGTGATTATCTGATATTTACAAATTCATTAAAACTAATTTAAAAGTTTATCAAGACAATTGCAAAACTGTTATATACGGAAGCTTATACTGATCCCTTATATACATGTCGTTTCACGATATACATGTAGAATACTTTTACAACAATAATGTTTAATGTTGGTTGAGCATGTAACATAACACAAACTGTTTTGCTTTCTTACACTTAGCCTTGAAAATATATAAAATTCGCCTTTATTGAACAAAACTAAAAATAATTCGATTTTTTCATAAAACGCACTCTATTTATTATATTGATATGTAACTCTGTAGCACCGATAAATACGAAATTTCTCATTTGCTGTGTTGCTCCAACACTTTTTGTTTAAAGTCGCTAGTCTGGTCATCAGTTGTTCGCAAAGCAAAGTTTGTTATCATTACGGTGACAGAATGTTTATTCAAAGAGATCATGGGTTGACATGTGCATTACGTTCTTATCATTAGTAATAAGTAAATCACAGTTTGGATGTAGTTACTGTTTCAATATGTATCGCCCAGTCAAGCAGGGATTAAACATATGGCATTATCTGCCCAAGCTGTCACCTTTGTCCATCTCACTACATGGGATCAGAGTCCACACTGCTAGGGTCAAGTGTGTTCACGGGGCGTGGCTTAATCGGTGCATACTCTATTGTGAAAACCTGTCTTGATCACATGACATTAGGAGGCGCGGCTGAAACTCCTCTTTGGGTCTAATTGATCAAGAATTAGGGAAGATCAGTCTTAGTTTTGCTTTAGAATTCTGACATAGTAGAGGAATTTCTCATCCAAATTACAAAATTAGTTTATGCTTACAGTCTATTGTTTTATTACTTATTGTGGAATACCACTTTGTTATACTTGGATACCCATGACGTTATTAAATATCAGAACCAGATCATCATTGTTCTCTTTTCAACCTGTAAGGAACTCCTATAGTAAAATCGAACAACAGTTACACGAAGTGTTGTTACAACTCTCTATTTAGTTTACCATATTATTACATAAAATGCTGCAAGTCCGTATACGCTTCCGTAGTAATATAACCTGACACTATATTAACTAGTCGTACAAACTACTCTTACCACTGACATACAATTATTCATGTATAAAGCAACTACTAATTAATCCTTTACCCCGTTACCTGTTTTCAGTTTTTTATGCGACACCGGCAATGAAAGGGTTAGAAGTCGTTATTGCCTTCATTATGTGCAGTTGTCGTTTCCGCCATTCATTCTAATCATAACTGAGCGTAAAATAGAAATAAAATGTCTGCACGTCGTTCTATCATATCGTTAGTTGAAGATACTATTATTGTTGCAGCTTAGACAGCCGATAAATGAGCCGTCCCATGACAAAACCTGTCATATTGCATTGGAACATTGTACAGACCAAGAAACAATGGCACCTTGGCTCTGTATCTGAGTTTGGTCTACACTACCAAATACCACAGTGGAGAATCTGTTATTCTTTCCCTATAAACGCGTTTACGCTAAAACTATTATTTGCAGTGCAAACAGTTTGGAGCCAGATCAGACGCCGGGTAACCCGGCGTCTGATCAGGCTCCAAACTGTTTGCCACCAAGATAAACATGACTTATCAGAATTGTCCAAAAGTTGTTCTTTTCTACGTTTTAGTGTTTTGCGTTTGCGTACGTTTGCGTTTAAACGGGAAAGAACAACATATTCTCCACTGTAGCTACATAAAGTGTTTTAGATGCATGTTGGTGTCAAACAATGTAGATAAAGACATCAGGGCTGCCATAAGTTGGCATGAAAAATCCTAAGATTTCCATATTTGCATTTTTCAAGTGCGATTTTACGAATCGTACCTTTACCCCATAGCCTGTTTCTAGTTTTGTTGACACGTGACTGTTTAAAGCAGGCTGGACGTAAAGCAGAATGCGTCTTATGGCGCATTCTGCTTTACTTTCAGCCTGCTCTTTAAGCTACCATGTACTAGAAAAATCCGGAGAAATGGCAGCCCTGATACCTGCTGACCATGATCTATACTGTTTGCAATGCAAGTTTTCTAATGACGCGGCTCACGGAATGAAGGAATGAGATGAACAATATTTCACTTTAATCACTGTCACTTTTATTAGTTTTGAAATCGTTGATTGTTCAGAAAGATATTACATGTATTCTGCCAAGTTTAATCGTCTGCTGTATCCATCTTACCGCCAAAACTTTGTCTGCCATAGCAGTGTGGGCTTCCATATTTCTAAAGTCTGTTTTAAGGCTATTTTGACTGAAGAAATGTCGATACGAGTGTCAAACAGTTTGGATCCTGATCAGACGCCGTGTTAAGTGGCGTCTGATCAGAATTCAACATGTTTGCTTGCACAGTAGCCTTTTGGCGCCGTTGGTAGTTGATAGTTAATGTCTTACGTTCACAAGGGTAGACATTTGCAAGCAGGGAATATTCTGATGAGCTGCTACAATTTGTTGCGTCTCGCCAGTGTCTGCACTGCTTGCTACATGTATTTCATAAGAAAGGATATGCTATATGGACAACCATTACAGCAACTTTCGATCATACTTATACAGTAGAGAATCTGTTATTCTTTCCCGTTTAAACGCAAACGTACGCAAACGCAAAACACTAAAACGTAGAAAAGTACAACTTTTTGACAATTCTGATAATTCATGTTTATCTTGGTGGCAAACAGTTTGGAGCCTGATCAGACGCCGGGTTACCCGGCGTCTGATCTGGCTCCAAACTGTTTGCAATGGAAATAATAGATTTAGCGTAAACGCGTTTATAGGGAAAGAATAACAGAATCTCCACTGTATATCCATATTGAAATCGTCCAGCAAATACGGAAACTTCATTGCAATACCAATACATATATGGAATAATCAAATGGGTCTGATCAGAATAGTTACATGCTTTGGACCAACGTTAGCACATTTGGGGCCAAGGCATTGACTTTGTTGGAAATACTACTTGCAAAATGACAAGTTGACCAAACTAAAGGTGCCTCAACTCAATGACACCCTTTAAGATTTTGTAGTTTAACCATATCTTGGTGTTACAGAACATTAATTGTAGTACTATAATTTAATGTAAAATACCACCCGCTATGACATGTTAAACATTTATGACAAGGAGAAGATCGTAAATAAGCTTATGCTTTCGATCTCATCCTTTTTGACATTGATGTATGTATTTGTGATCATGGAAATTATTTATTGAGAAAGCAAAAATATATTTAAACTAATGACATCATAAAAATCATGTAATATTTTCTGTTTATTTGACCGAAATTATCCCTTTTGCTAAGAACTAAAAGGAAGACAGGTCGGTGGTTTTGATCCCATGCACTGCTTAGCAACGAGTGAGATTAACCGAAACCATCTTCCTGAAATCATCACCATCTCATCTCATCTTCCCTCATCATTCATCGGCGCTATATGACCTATTCTGTGTCGCAGTGCCGTAAATTCAACTCATCCATTCATCCGTGATCAGAAGGTTCATGATAAATCTCTGATCTCTGATCTACACTGTTTGTGTATGGTAATTGTACAATGGAGAACACGTTATTCTTTCCCAATAAACGCGTTTACGCTAAAACTATTGTTTCCAGTGCTAAAAAAATGTTCGGATCCAGATCAGACGCCGGGTTACCCGGCGTCTGTTCAGGCTCCAAAATGTTTACTACTCAGATTAAAACAAACAGTCAGACAAGATAATAAGTTGTCTTCTTCTGCGTGTTATTGTATTGCGCTTCTTCCATGCGTATATATTGGATTAGTCCATTTTTTATCAAAGGGGTACCTGGTCAAAATTTTCATTTTCATTTTGTTTTATATTGAAATTCCATTCAGCAAACAGTGTAGACTCTGATCAGAGGCCGCATTATGCGGCGTCTGATCAGAGTCTACACTGTTTACCCATGTGCCATATATGGGATAGTGGGCACAAATGGGTTAAACAGGTAAGAATACTCCACTTCACTCTTCACAAGCATCCTGATTGTAGAAAAACGTTTATACGCACCATTAGGGGTCAATGGGTTTAATTAGAGTACGAAAATACGGTCAAAACCTTTGTCTCCTAATCTCGAGCCATGAGGAACGTGAAATGTCTGCATGTGTTTGGCTCGTCTTCCATAATTGAAAACTACAAGAATGTTTTCGAAGATTTAGAATAGATAAGTGTGTTAGTATAGTCGACCTCCTGTCGACATCAGGTAATATCAATTGACACATGATACTAATCAAATACGGTGTTACGACATTGAAACGAGGAAAACCTATAGGTTAACAGTCACCCATTCGCTGCCAGAATTTCGCCTGCTTCGAAATTGTCGAATGCTGTTCGTTGACAAAGTTCGATATAGGGCATTATTGTTTAAAGAAATATTCTGTACGAGTGTCAAACAGTCTGGATGCTGATCAGACGCCGAGTAACTCGGCGTCTGATCAGCATCCAAACTGTTTGAAAATGGCAGTATGCTTGGGGTAAAACAGTGAAGGGGTTAACGTAGATTATAGATTGAAGAATTGTCTGTAGCTAGTCCCCAATAGAGACTGAGTCGCCACTTTTAATTTAACAAGAATAGTCACCGTGTCACATTGGTTAAAATGTTTACGAGACCAATGTATTCCCGTGTCGAAACTAGACCCAAAATATTGCTTACATGCATGAAATAAGTAAACTTGTTTTAAATGCTAACGAGGCCAATGTACTCCGTGTTGAAATTAGATCCCAAATATTGCATGCATGCATGGAATATTTAAAACTGTTTTAAATGCTAACGAGGCCAATGTACTCCGTGTTGAAATTAGATCCCAAATATTGCATACATGCATGAAACAAGTAAACTTTTTTTAAATGCTAACACGTCCAATGTACTACCTGTTGAAATTAGATCCCAAATATTGCATACATGCATGAAATTGTTTTAAATGCTAACGAGACCAATGTACTCTGTGTTGAAATTAGATCCAAAATATTGCATACATGCATGAGATAAGTAAAACTGTTTTAAATGCTAACGAGGCCAATGTACTCCGTGTTGAAATTAGATCTAAAATATTGCATACATGCATGAAACAAGTAAAATTGTTTTAAATGCTAACGAGGCCAATGTACTTCGTGTTGAAATTAGATCCAAAATATTGCATACACGCATGAAACAAGTAAAACTGTTTTAAATGCTAACGAAGCCAATGTACTCCGTGTTGAAATTAGATCCCAAATATTGCATACATGCATGAAACAAGTAAAACTGTTTTAAATGCTAACAAGGCCAATGTACTCCGTGTTGAAATTAGATCCCAAATATTGCATACATGCATGAAACAAGTAAAACTGTTTTAAATGCTAACGAGGCCAATGTACTCCGTGTTGAAATTAGATCCCAAATATTGTATACATGCATGGAATAAGTAAAACTGTTTTAAATGCTAACAAGGCCAATGTACTCCGTGTTGAAATTAGATCCCAAATATTGCATACATGCATGGAATAAGTAAAACTGTTTTAAATGCTAACGAAGCCAATGTACACCGTGTTGAAATTAGATCCCAAATATTGCATACATGCATGAAAAAAGTAAACTTTTTTTAAATGCTAACACGTCCAATGTACTACCTGTTGAAATTAGATCCCAAATATTGCATACATGCATGAAATTGTTTTAAATGCTAACGAGACCAATGTACTCTGTGTTGAAATTAGATCCAAAATATTGCATACATGCATGAGATAAGTAAAACTGTTTTAAATGCTAACGAGGCCAATGTACTCCGTGTTGAAATTAGATCTAAAATATTGCATACATGCATGAAACAAGTAAAATTGTTTTAAATGCTAACGAGGCCAATGTACTTCGTGTTGAAATTAGATCCAAAATATTGCATACACGCATGAAACAAGTAAAACTGTTTTAAATGCTAACGAAGCCAATGTACTCCGTGTTGAAATTAGATCCCAAATATTGCATACATGCATGAAACAAGTAAAACTGTTTTAAATGCTAACAAGGCCAATGTACTCCGTGTTGAAATTAGATCCCAAATATTGCATACATGCATGAAACAAGTAAAACTGTTTTAAATGCTAACGAGGCCAATGTACTCCGTGTTGAAATTAGATCCCAAATATTGTATACATGCATGGAATAAGTAAAACTGTTTTAAATGCTAACAAGGCCAATGTACTCCGTGTTGAAATTAGATCCCAAATATTGCATACATGCATGGAATAAGTAAAACTGTTTTAAATGCTAACGAAGCCAATGTACACCGTGTTGAAATTAGATCCCAAATATTGCATACATGCATGAAAAAAGTAAACTTGTTTTAAATGCTAACACGTCCAATGTATTACCTGTTGAAATTAGATCCCTAATATTGCATACATGCATGGAATAAGTAAAACTGTTTTCAATGCTAATGAAGCCAATGTACTCCATGTTGAAATTACAGTGCCCCCTCTCTACAACAACGGTAGCCAATGGGAGACAAAGATTGTGTTTGCTGTTCGGAGGGAGTCGTTATAGAGAGGGAAAATTAAGAATTTGCTTACATTTGCAAACAGCTTGAATCCAGATCAGACGCAACGTAACGCGGCATCTGATCTGCATTCAAGCTGTTTGTCACTCGTACTTATTTTTATTCTATAAAAATCTCCACTTATTACTGCAGTCATAAAAAGCTTTGACATAAATGTACTGTTTGAGGAACAGCTGCGATGGTCGTTGTAAGGAGGGAGTCGTTGTTGGGAGGGCCGTTATCTAATTGTTTCTTTACCGTCACCGTTTCGATCCTCCACTAGAAGACCTTCTTTCACACTGGTATGGCAAAACGAACGGGCTCCTGCTTAACGCGTCAGTTCCCGTCGATCTAACGTATCGGCTCCCGTTAAAAAATGGCGACAGTTGTCAAATCAACACACGTGAGTATACAAATATGATTTTTGTCCTCGGATATTGCTTGAACGTAGATCAGGACTACTCTTACGGAGTGTCTCACATACTGATGCATGTACACTGTATACGTACAACATTTTTATAGGATAAATGCTTGAGGTCGATGTTTAACTTGAAAAGGTTTCGACCGTTACCGCAATTTCTGAGGAAATAGTTGCTCATTGACCATAAATTGTTCTGAATAGGAAACAAAATCAGCTGTCATCGACACCAAATATGTCCGTTAAGTAGTTCTGGTACAATCGTCAACTTCATATAAAAAATATTCCGTTTAGCTTTTAAACAAATAAAGATTTTGATTGTTTTTATTACAAAGAGCCACGCTCCAGTTGTGTGTGCAACGAATACGCTCCCTATCTAAATCATTGTAGAAGTTTTTTCTCAAGAACGTGGGGCCAATTTGAAAAATAACTTTTGCATCTGAAATAAAATATCGTCTCCATTGCTATCGCCGGCAATTTTTGTAAGTTTACTCTATTATTTTAAAATATAGATCTCTTACTGAGACCGTTTGAAAATCGAATGCCAGGGCACCCAAATTTTGGGATCCAAATTGTTAACAAACGTTAGGGACGTGTTTGTACGTACCACCCCCCCCCCCACACACACACACACACACATACACCCACGAATGAAATTAATTTTCAAAGCACAGGGCAAGTTATATCTCGTTGCAGGTATATATAAGGAAACGAAACCTTAGGCTGTTACCACATCCCATAAAAATATATCTTTGACCAGAGCAAGAACACCAAGCACGTAAAAATATAGATCTTCATTGGCCGTCAGTCCTTGTCATTTCATTTTATTTAGACCACAGAAATATAAACTGACATCACAAACAATAAAAGAAAAAGAAAGTCTGAAAATACTTAATTTAGATGTTTCGATTGAAGGAACATGTAACATGAATCAATTGATGCAACTGAAGAATGTTCTCCTCTCTTGTATCAATAATCAAGGTATTCTCACCGGTTCAACGAGGTTTATTGGCATTGCAACTGATGTTAAGGTATTGAAGACTTTGTCAAATGAAGGGCTGTTAAATTATTTTCCTGAGTTTCTTTCATTGGTTGAAGAAAACAAGTACGCACTGAAAAACCTTTTGTTTCTTTTTGGAACTATCTACTGGAAGTCCGTTTATTTACATAAAATAAAACTCATAAAAACATAACATATACAAAGGAAACATATACAAAGCATGTATGTTTATAAATACAAAAACAACATGCATATACGTATAAACTGAAATATTAAGATCCATTTACATGTTTTAAACCCGATCTCTCGATGATTTGTTGAACTTTTGAATTATTGGATGTTTCAATTATTCTCAGATTAGTATTTTTCTAAAGTCAATAAATCGTAGTATATAATATTCATCATATTCACTGTATTTATCCTTCTTTCGCTTTTCATGTAGCTTTTGTAGAAAAACTGAAAAACATAGCGCTGCTGTTATTGATAGAAACAATGCGCGATTGCGGTGGTATGATTGTATAACAGCCGAATAAATTCGGTACTTCGAAGAAACTGAGTGATTTTGGTGTGCGGGGTATCGATTGTTTCATGGGAATTTCGCATGATTTATGTCTGGATCAAAGTGTTTCTAAAGAAAAACTACCTTACGAAAATAAAAAATAAGAAATAATTTATTATAAACCCTTTGCCTAAAGCGCTTTTGAACGCACAGCTCCTGTGTGAAAAAGTGCTATATAAATCTGATATATTAATAATAATAATACTAATAATAATTTGCAGTTTGAAATAAACTTTGCATTTTCGAGCAGAAGTTCGTCAAAAAAAACCAGCGAGAAGCAATCCATGATTTGGTGGTCAGCTTGGACTGAAAGGACTAGAACTGGCGGGCAATGGACATCTATATTTCCACGTGCTTGGTGTTTTTGGCTTGGTAAAAGATACATTTATACGGGATGTGGTAAACGAAACCGGGCGTTCTTAGGCCTATTTTGTAGAAGGCGAACCTTTCATTTCGTTTCCTCATCTATACCTGCAACGAGATATAATGCCCTATGCTTGAAAACAAATAATTTCATTCGGAGGGCGTTATGTACAGACAAGACCCTAACGTCTGTTAGCAATACAAAAATGTGGATAAGGATATCCAAACGTTCTCAGTAAAATATCTATATTTCAAACCGGCGATAGCAGTGGATACGATATTTTGTTTCAGATGTAAAGGTTTATTTCGAATTGGCCCCACGTTTTTGAGAAAAAATATCAACGATGATTTTGATTGGGAGCGTGTTCGTTGTACACACAACTGGAGCGTGGTTCGTTGTAATAAAAAACAATCAAAATCTTTATTTGTTTAAAAGCTAAACGGAATATTTTTTATATGAAGTTGACGATTGTACCCAGACTACTCAAAGGACATATTTGATGCCGATGACAGCTGATTTTGTTGCCTATTCAGAACAATTTATGGTCAATGAGCAACTATTTCCTCAGAAATTGCGGTAACGGTCGAAACTTTTTCAAGTTAAACATCGACCTCAAGCATTTATCTTATAAAAATGTTGTACGTATACATGCATCAGTATGTGAGACACTCCGTAAGAGTAGTCTTGATCTACATTTCTAGCAATATCCGAGGACAAAAATCATATTTGTATACTCACGTGTGTTGATTTGACAACTGTCGCCGTTTTTTAACGGGAGCCGATACGTTAGATTAACGGGAACTGAAGCGTCAAACGGGAACCCGTTCGTTTTGCCATACCAGTGTGCTTTAGACTGTGATCTTTGTTGGAAACGACGTTACACGGGGATAAAACATTATCATTGAAAGTACACGCAATGCAATATAAACTAGATAATGTCAGGTATTTATAATTGTTGAGAATTTAATATATACGATGTGAGTGGCTAACAGTTTCGTTCCTTATCAGACGCCGATTTACACAGCGTCTGATCTTGTTACAAACTTTCTATAATAGACATACGAACGGTTGTTAGTTGTGATATAATAAATAAATGTGTTTCCCAGTGAATTAAAAACTATTGATTTGAACATGTATCAAGTCCCTAATGACACATTCACATTTTCAGTCCATTTAACCAGTTTTACTGCCAATCGCAACTTCCCTGCACATTTGTAAATTGTTCGGGTTCAGATCAAATCCCAAATAATTATTGAAGAGGGTACTAACTAGAAGCAGACAGTATTGCTGTTTTTAAAACCGGCATCTGATCAGGCTCTAAACTGTTTGCCACTCAGAGTAAAACATATAGTCAGAATTGTCAAAATAGTTTTCGTTTTCTAAGGTATATTGCGATGCGATCGCGTTCCATTTGCATATAAACGGACATGAATATCTTCTTCGTCTCTGTACAAATATTTTCTATCCTTATTAAGCAACACATACTACATTGTAATCTTTTGCCCTGAGTCGAATCCCAACTTTTTGTCCATCTCTTTGAAATAGGTGATCGATAGTTGAAAACACCATAACTATAAACTATCGATATTGGATTCACTATTGAAATACTATCACGATACAGTTGAACTTTGATATCTAGAACTCGGTTAGGTCGAACATACCAGTATTTCAAAGTTAAAACGTGGCTAAGCCACGTTTTAACTTTGAAATACAGATATGTTCGACTTAACCGAGCATGAAATAATGCAATTTATGTGTCGACAAAACGGATAGTTCAAATTAAGCGAGTTTGAGATAACGAAGTTATTACACGTTTTACTAAATTATGAATATGAACCATAAGGAAGGTTTTCTTCATTCTAACTGGTGGGGAGAGTTACTTGTAAACATTTGTAGATCTACAACGTTTCTTTGTTGAAAGTGATAGAGGGCAAACTATCGCCGAAAGTATCAATAGTTTGATTGTGCACTCGATAATCGACTATCGCTTCTTCAGTCGATACAGTGGAGAAAACGTTAATCTTTCCCAATAAATAGCATTTACGCTAAAACTACTATTTACAGTGCAAACAGTTTGGAGCCAGATCAGACGCCGGGTAACCCGGCGTCTGATCCGGCTCCAAACTGGTTTCCACTCGGCTTATTACCAATAGTCAAAATTTGTTATTTTCTACATTTTAGTGTATTACGTTTGCGTTTAAACGGGAAAGAATAACGTTTTCTCCTCTGTATTATCTGCTATCGTGCAACCCCTAGTCTGCAGTGTTAAAAGGGTTGAACGTGTGAATAATTCGGACTCGCACTGAGTGAACTTATGGAAGTAAATACTTTTGTTTATAGAATATAATAAATTAGACGCCCTATCACAGTCGTTTAGCTCAGAACAGAAGACAGTAATGTGTTTCCCTAGACAACTAATGTCAAATATTTACCGACTCCTAACCATTCAGTGCCATGACGTCATCAATTTTAAATAATTGTAGTCTGTTTTATTTTTTAAATTTAGATTTTGATATTTTGAATAAGGAAATAATGAAACGAGTGTCAAACAGTTTGGATTCTGATCAGACGCCGCGTGATGCGGCGTCTGATCAGGGACAATCTGTTTGAAAATAACTATTGTACTCGGAGTAAGGCAGCTACTCAGCACACTATACCTCCGCCATTGCCAAGTCCGTCTACCCTGAAACAGCAAGGAAGGCTCTATTCTGTTACAATGGATATTCTTTAGAAAACTAATCCTGTTCTGCGCAATTAGTTTGCATTCTGATTAGACGTCGGGTAACTGTTTTTACTGGCGGGATTTAAAAATCGCACATATTAACCCATTACCTCTTAGCCTATTTCTAGCTTTGAAAACAGGTGACCACTTAAGGCAGGTTGAAAGTAAAGCAGAATGTGCCTTAAGGCACATTCTGCTTTACTTTCAGCCTGCTTTAAGCTACCATCTGCTAAGATATAGAAAATATTTCTTCTGGTACATATTCTTGGCTGTATAAATTGGAACTATTTTCTTCAGTGGATGAATAAATAGAGGCGTAAAAAGGCGTCTTTAAGGGGTAATGAGTTAACAAAACTTGTCATTTGCTGTATGCAACTCATATAGGATTCATTTGAATAAAAACACAACAAAAAATCAATAATAAAAATTAAAAAATAAAAAGAATCAACCATCTAACTTTGATTACATTTTATTGCATTCCGTGTGCGTTTAGTTTGATTAAAATGGGAAAGAATAATGTTGTGTCCAATATTTCTTCAAACACTTTATTATTCCGACGTCTAATCAAAAGTCAAACAATTTGATATGTACCTTTTTGAATTATATGATTTGCGCGCAATAATCTCGTCTTACATGTTGAAATAGGAAAAGTTGTTCTTGTTTATGCTACGTTATGATAGTGACTACTTTCCTATTTTGACCAGCGAATTCTTGCATTGCATAGTTTATTTCTGAGTACGAATGCATTGAAAGAAATCGTTGAGGGAGCTGTGACCGAGACATCCTTTGTCCCCGAATTCAACTGGCAAAAAGGCAAAATCTCTTGAAAGTCCTGCATCGTATAGATCGCTCTCTTCTCACAATGTTTTGGGCACTTTGTTCCTTATAATAGTGGATACCTGTACTATAATGTTGGTCGCAAAAGAGTTTATGTTGCTTTAAGTTCAGCCCAATACTTGCCATTGGCTAGCCTAATAATAAATCAGGGTTGATGGTAAAATCTAATCGTAACATTTAGCCTTTACAAATGTAATGTCCTAAAGAATTAATTCGGAATTAAAATGTAAGTTTAAATGCAGAGTGTCATTGATTGTAAAATAAATAATATCGCAATAACGCAACAAAGCCGCCACATTAGAATATGTCATCACTAGACTAACATAAGTCCAACTTCAATATATTGACTACGTTTAACTCAATGCAACCATATTGTAACACATTAAAATTACCATCCGTCAACAACAAATGCCTTTTCAATTTTAATATATCAAACTAGTGTATGTAAAATAAGTGTCAATAAACGTACTAAATGGGTCCTAAATGTTTTACAAGTGCTGTTAAAATACTACCCATCAACTTACCACTTAAACCAATTATGTGTTAAACTTTAACTTGTTTACATAAATGAGAGCTAACCATAGAAACATAAATTGCTATTATCAGTCAGTGAAACATAATTATGACGTCACTATGCAAGAAGTCTGCATTATTTAGTGAATATATCTTCTGCACCTTGCTTTAGAATGGTCGCTTACTTAGGCCTTGCAGTAGCTTAAACTTGTCATAATATAATTATATATACGTTATAAAAGTTTGGGATCTTTAAAGGTAAGTGACTAATTACACATTATGCAACAATCTCCTTCAGAAGTTCAACATGTACTTAATATTGCCTTGAATTCAACATTAGCTCTTAATCCTTGAAAGGTTAAATTACTAGTACAATATTGTGTAATATGCGGTTTAAAGTCGTGACAAAACCTGCCTTATTGCATTGCACCATACTTAAGACCAAGCACCATTGTCACCCCACGCTCTGTATCTGAGTTTGGTCTACACTGCCAATTATCGTATTTTATACATCTACATGAAATGCATTAGATGCCCATGTGTGTCATACTGTGTAGTTCAAGACATCCGCAGTGTATTTGACGAGGAGGCCGGCCTTCATTTGCACTGTTCGAAATGCAATAAGCCCGATTTTCGCATGGAATGGCTATATGTATGTCTGAATGTGTATTAGCCAACCCTAAATAGTATTATGTTTTACAGAAATGTTCCGTTTGATCTGTATGACCTGGCTTTTGATGTTCTCGAGAATGTACGGTCAACTTTGCATGAGTTACTATGAGTTAGGTTATGTTTGTGAACTCACAAACGAAACAGTTTTTAAAACTCTACACGACGACCTTACCATTATGGAATGTGCTGCCAAGTGTAGCTCAAACAGCCACTGTATGTCAGCTCAGGTTGACGTCATGACAAAAGAATGTCATCTGAACTCAGAAAAGTACACTATGAGCACAGCATGTTCACCGTTAGTACAATATGCAGCACTAGAAGAGGTAAGAAACTTTATCAAAAGACTGAAATGTGGTGTTTCTCTGTTTTGTTTAACCGTATTTACGCATGGGGAGAGAGGGCGATTCAAGATAACTACAGTAGAGAAAACGTTATTCTTTCCCGTTTAACCCTTTTCCTTATGGAAGCGACTTTTAGCACATGCATTTTATTCATCCGTTGAAGAAAATAGTACCAATATATACCATAATGAATATGTGTCATATGTAATTATTTCCTTATTATAGCTGGTAATAGCTTAAAGCAGGCTGAAAGTAAAGCAGAATGCGCCATATGGCGCATTCTGCGTTACTTTCAACCTGCTTTAAGTAGTCACCTATTTTCAAAACTAGAAACATGCTATCGGGTAAGGGGTTAAACGCAAACGAAACGCATATCAATAAAACGTAGAAAATATGACAATTTTTCGACAATTTTGACTATTTATCCTAATCTGAGTGGCAAACATTTTTTTAGCCTGACCAGAAATCTGCTTTAAGCTGTCACATTTTTGAATATAAAAATATTTCTTATGACACAGCATGACTGTATAAATTGGAACTATTTTCTTCGTGGAGGAATAAATTAGGCGCTTCTATTTGGGAAAGGGTTAATTAATAAAGTTCACTTGTTGCAGAGGACAGTTACACAGCGAGCAGAAAATATTATTTCATTCTAGTTTTAAAATCTACTGTGCTGTAATAGTAATCTCGCGATGTTAACTCTTATTGCGGGTAGTACAGTCGACTTTACAAATAGTTTGGATCCAGATTAGACACCTCATTATGTTGCACCTGCACAAGACGACGGTATGAAAGTTTTGTGCGGTATATATTTTACTGTACATGTACTTCCATTATCACGTAAGGTCGACAAACAAGGGTTCATAATATGTAAATATGGAAACTATTCAGAGTTTGTATCGTTATGTTTTTAAGTTGTTAAATACTCCAAAGTTTGAACATTGTTGTTTAGTTGAATTTTATATCACTTCACAATCTTTTTTAAAATTTGTGTCGTTAGTTAGTCTTATTGATGTTCAATTGTATATCAGACATTATTTCATAACTTGTGCGAAGGTAGGTTTAAAATAAATTGTACTTTACGTGCCTTGTTTTAAAATTGGTGTCGAAAGGTCGTCATATTGTTGGTCAATTGTATACGAGGTCACTTCATTTCAGAATATTTTGTGGTCTAATTGAAGTTCAACTATAGATCATTTGACACTATTTCGTACATTACGTCACTAGTCCAAAAATGTGTGTCCTTTTTCCCATAACTTGTGCCATTAGGTCGTTTTAAGGATGCTCAATTGTATGACATTGTTTCACAAATAATCACCTAAAAGGTACATGACAAACGTAGTTTTAGCCGTATTCAATTGTCAAAAAAGGTTAGCTATTTCATTAATTGAGATTACACTTCGAAACAAATCCGGCCAATCATACAATAGTTTATGGACTCTGTTTGTCGTCTGGGAATCGTTTCATAAAACTTCATACGACAAATGTTGTCGTAAGTCAGATTATAAAAGTATTAATTATTATTAACTTCAATCTAATCCTGTATTGTGATATCTCTTTGAAATCGTCTTGAAACAATACAAGATTAGATAGAGAAAACAGAATTTGAATGTATTTTAAAGTTTTGACTTACGACCATTTTTGTCGAACGAAGTTTTATGATACGGGTCCCTGTTACTTAACGAACTCAACATTTTCATTTTGCCTAAGCAAACGAGGGAGCCGAGTGGTTGCGATTTTAAGCAACTTTTTGTATTCGGCTGGAATGGTGCTTAACCCAAAAATAGTACTTAACTGAAACATGTTAACCAGTCGAATACGACTATATTTCAGCATTCATGTCGTAAACTTATCAACGAGAACTGCACGTTTTCCTACGAGTGTTTTGTCGAGAACAGCCAGTGCTTTGAAGGCAAATGTCAGTGTAACCCTGGTTACAGCTACAACCACAGCAATGAAAGCTGCCTTACATGTAAGTATAGTACTCCCTCCCTACAACGGCCCTTTCAAACACGACTCCTTCCTTACAACAACGATTGCCGCTGTTCCCGAAATAAAACAAGTATGTCTAACTCTTTCCCTGCTGCAATATCGTCTACTTAAAATTTTCGTATGCTGTTTTTCTCAAAATTATATAATGGACATGTTGACAGAAAGAAAAATTAATGACTAGTGAACAACAGCTTGAACCAAGATCAGACGCCGCGTAACTGATCTGGATTCAAGCTGTTTGCAAATGTTAGCCACGTTCCCTCCATATAATGACCCCGAACAACGATCACATTTTGTCTCCTTATGGGTGTCGTTGTAGAAAGGGAGCGCTGTATAACCAAACTTGGATTAAGCGACATAACTATGTGTAGTAGATTGCAACTTAATGCTAGGCAGGCTAGATGAACAGTCTGTATTACTTTTGTCATGCATCAAGTTACCACCTATTTTATCCACGTTTAAACTGATGTTTGAATTAAACATGTTCAATTTATCTTAGATTTATAACATGTTTGATGCATAAGTATTATATACAGTGTTCCCTCTCTACAACGGCCCTCCCAACAACGACTCCCGCCTTACAACGACACTTGCCGCAATTCCCTAAAGGGACAATTATGTCTAACGCTTTTACTGCTGCAACATCGTCTGCTTAAAAATGTGTCTGCTGTTTTTTCTCAAAGTTACATATATATGAAGAATTTGATAGAATAAATGTAATGACGATTGACAATTAGCTTGAATCCAGATCAGACGCCGCGTTACGCGGCGTCTGATCTGGATTCAAGCTATTTGCCAATGTAAACCAAGTCTTAATTTTCCCTCTCTATTACGAATCCCTCCGAACAACACACACACTCTGTGTCTCCCATTGGGGGTCGTTGTAGAGAGGGAGTGCTGTACATGGATTTTGTTTAACATCAGGATTTATGCAATAGCCTGAAGTTGAACTCTTTCACTGCCAAGTTTTATTTTCTGCTTTTACCCTCTTACATGTACCGCCTAGTTATTGTCTGCATTGGTAGTGTCGTCTGCAATATTTTAAGGTCATATTGAGAACTTTTCTGACTGAAGAAATGTGTATACGAGTGTCAAACAGTATGTATCCTGATCAGACGCCGCGCTTCGCGGCGTCTGATCAGGATCCAAACTGTTTGCAAAAGTCGCATGTAGGCACCTTTTGCAGTGATAGAGATAAAAAAGGGGACGAATGACGTCGTCCAAAATTAAATCAAGTAGATCTACATGAATGTTTAATACCTACAGCTTGTGACGTATACGGTTCGACCTTCACATTTTATCCCGGATACAGAATCAATGGTTTCAATGACAAGACAGTCAATCAGGGCTCTACTACCGAACACGAATGTGAACGAGCATGCGCAGAGGAGACTTCCTTCGTCTGTCGAACAGTGGACTTCAGATATAGCTCCACTGTGTGCTACCTCTCCAGAGAGACCGCCTTCACCCAACCTCTTGAATTTCTGGTCGATCCTAATTTGGATCATTTCCACCGGAACTGCCAGTAAACGTAACACCACACAAATGACTATCTACACGGTGTTTGACTTTAACCCTTTCGCGTGGGTTTTACCCATAATTAACCACCATATTGTCGCTTGCTTTAATATTGATGTTTGCAATATCATTTCAAAGTTAAATTTAAGGCAGTAAAAATGACGTAATTTCTAAACAAGTGGCAAACAGTTTTTATCCTTAACAGACGCCGCGTAAGGCGGCGTCTGATCAGGGTCAAAACTGTTTGCAAATGCGCTTTATGACGTCATTTAGAGTGAAAGGGTAACTTATCTGCCAACAAAATTACGCCTGTTTTATAGTGGTCTTCTTCAAATGTTGTAAAATTCAGATTTATGCATTTTTAAATCGAAAAACTTTAAAACGATTGTCAAACAAAAACGTTTTGATCCAGATCAGACACTGCGTAACGCAGCGTCTGTTCTTGATCAACATTGTTTCAAATACACACCAAGTCGTGATTGGCAGACGAAGGTTTTAATTGAATTTGTTCAACCGCTATTGATTCACTGATTGGTGACTGCTAATCGTGACGTAATATAGTGAAACAAACGAAGATGATTGGTTAAGATTGCATATCACATCACCTCATACACCATGGAAGGCGTTTTTCTTTCCTAATAAACATTTTTGTGCATTAACGTACATGGCCATCGTTACGTAGACATATTTTCTGATTAGAAGCATATACAGTGCCCTTCCCTACAACGGCCCCTGATTAACGATTTCCTCCTCACAATAACGCGTGCCGCTGTTCTCCACACGATACAATTATGTCCAATATTTTCAGTGCTGCAATGTCGCTTGCTTATAATTTTACCCATAATGACGAGTGACAAATAGCTTGAATCCAGATCAGACGCCTCGATACGCGGCGTCTGATCCGGATTCAAGTTGTTTGCAAATGTAAGCCAATTTTGCTCCCTATAACAACGCCCTCCGAACAACATACGTAATCGGAGTTTCCCTTTGAGTGTTGTTGTAGAGAGGGAGTACTGTAGAAAATCATTGTCTTTTATGTAATGTTAACTTCGTGGAACCTTCTAGAAGACCATAGAATAAATAATATGAAATGTTAAATAATAATTATACAATAATACAATGAAGATGAAAGTATGTGAAAAAAGGCAATTAAGATAAAATCATTTTTTATGTTATAGCTCAAAGCATTAGCCAAACATTTGATATGTATTTGAATATGGGTTCCTTTGATGAATGCCCATACAGGTCGAACTGTTAGAAAAGAACAACACTTTTTTAGTTTAATACAAGGATATTTTTATCCTAGTGGAATATTCTGGAAGTCTATGTTAAGTAATATACTGGCAATCAAAGTCACACGTGACCATACTCAAAACATATTCGATTCTCTAAACGGTATTGTCGACCATGTACGAGGGTTGTTCGGAAAGTTTTGGGACAACTGCAGTAATGCTTTTATTTTTTAATATATTTCTATAATTGTTTTCATAAATGATAGCTATTATATCCTCTTTGTTTATTGCTATGATTCAACATAGGTTCACGCAAAACGCGATCTAGCAGGCCCTGTCTGACATTCATGTATGTCTAGTTTTTTCCTTTCATTCAAAGTGCTCACTTCTTTGTGTTGCTAGGTTTGTTAAAATTGTGGACAAGTGGTCATTTTTTTTTAATGATTTGTCAGGCTAATTAAAGCAATGAGAACAAAAACGCTTTTTAATCATCCTAGCGTCCTAACATTTTCTATGGTGGAAACTGTAAAACTATTAGTATACAAGGGAGAAGACGTTTTCATTTATGCTTTTCGGTGGATTACCACGTAATAGCAGTGGATTATCACTTTATAATTTCACTGCTTTAAGATGTGGGATTATCGCCACGCGCGCTTTTATTATGAATTTTCCCCGTAGGGCTCCCAAAAAATCGTAGTCAATCGTTTCTTATCGTTAAATTCCGGCAGTCCGATTTGTCGCGAACCACTCAACGGAAGAACACGAATCCAAAATCGGGAGCAACGACGTAATTCGGATGACGTCAAATCAATAAATCAGTGACGTCATCGTACGGGAAACCGTTTCGAAAATGTGTTCGATATAAACTTGGGGCTCAGCACGGGGTAAATCATGTACTTTCGCTTTCACAAATGTCGAACAATTTCGTTTAAAAAGTGGCTTAAAAGCATAAATAAATAGATTAATTGTAATTTTTCAGTATAAGATCGAATTTAATCCATTTCGTGAACATCAGAATGTTATATTTTCACTCGTGGCTTCGCCACTCGTGAAAATATAACGTCTGATGTTCACTCAATGGATTAAATTTCTATCTTATACTGAAAAAAACAATTATCCTCTATTTCTTTTCCATTAAACGCGTTTACCGTAAACTATTATATCCACGGCAAACAACTTAGAGCCAGATCAGATAGACGCCGGTTAACCCGGCGTCTGATCGCGCTCCCAACTGTTTGCCACTCAGAGTAAATCAGATAGTCAGAATTGTCAAAAAGTTTTTCTACGGTTTATTGGGATGCATTTGCGTTCCGTTTGCGTTAAAACGGGAACTATTAACGTTTTCTCCATTCTACGTCAATGAATATTTTTAAGATCCTGATCAGATGATTTCTTTGTTTTATCTGGGTTGTTTTCTCGAATGATTTGTAAAAACAGTTCAAAAATCGACACAATTTTGGTCATTTTACAAATATGAAAAATCCAAGTATCGAAGGAATTAAGATTCAGTATACCAGTGCAGCCTCTCTTTCTGCAACGACATCCAACAGTAGGCACAAAGTATGTTCTTTGTCGGAAGGAGTCGATATAGGGAAGGAAATTGGCTCACTTTTGCAAACAGCTTGAACCCAGACCAGACGCCGCGTTACGCGGCGTCTGATCTGGATTCAAGCTGTTTGTCACTCGTCATTAAGTTTTTATCTGTCATAATGTCAAAAATGTAAGTTTGAGAAAAGCAGCAGACGACAATTTTAAGAAGATGAAATTGCAGCCGTGAAAAGGTTGGACGTTATTGTCTTGTTTAGGGAACTGTGACAATGTTCGTTATTAGGAGGGAGTCGTTGTTGGGAGGGCCGTTGTAGAGAGGGAGCTTTGTAAATCCAACTTTTACTATCACATAGTAGAGTTCTGAGTGATAATTTGATACACACAAGGAATGTGACAGTAGGGCTAAACGCTCCTTAACCCTTTCACCCTCAATGACGATATAGAGCGCATTTGCAAACATTTTTTATTCTGATCAGACATCGCGTAACGCGGTGTCTGATCAGGATCAAAACTGTGTGCCACTTGTTTTAAAATTACGTCTCTTATACTGCCTTTAAACTAATTTTGAAGCGATATTGCGGACAACAATATCGAGGCAGACGACAATAAGGCAGTGAATGGGTAAAACAAAATTCATGACAAACTTGATGATGAAAAGGTTAAGGTATATTTTGCTTTTCTCTTACATTTCTCTATCTAGTTGCATGTCTTATGTAATAGATACACGACGGGTTTCGCCTTAAAAGTGTACGGTATGAATGGTAATCAGACTGTTATAAGGGCGACAACAAATTGTCCGAGGCGAAGCCGAGGACATATTTGTTGTTCGTCCGAGCGAAACAGTCTGATTACGATTCATACCGTACACTTTTAAGGCGAACAAGTCGCTGTATCTGACTTATACGTAGATTTTAATCAATATCTTACACCGAGTCAATAATGATTGCGGTCAATGTAATATTGCAAATTAATATATCTATTTATAAAATATTGAAATTCACGTAAACCAACTATTATTTTCATTGGTCCTTTTTATACTTTGCACGAGCATTCCGTGCAGCCTGTGTGCTGGGTCATGCCGTAAAATAACTACGTACATGTATTTATTTATCTGCGCTCAGAATGAGTATTCAGCTAGTATAAGGTAAGCGCTGTATTTATCAATTTAGATGACATCTTTTTTTAAGCATTTAGCTTTAAGGTCAATAAATATTCTATCATTTTAGCCCGATATAATTCCTTTTCCGCTCCTTATAACCAAACCAAGGACCAGATATTTTTCTCCTGAACAGGCACACTATTAAATTAGCGTCGTTTACTCTTGCACTGTCATATTGTCGTCTGCTTTGAAATTGCTGAATGCACTTATTTTCAAACGCAAAGTTTCGGGATTTGATTGCACGAATCAAGTGTCTATCAGTTTGGATCCTGTTCAAACGCTGAGTTACTGTGTGTTTGATATTGATCCAAACTATTTGCAAAAGTTCGTTATCCCTTATCGTGCTGAATAGCCGTCTGCATCAAACTTATCGTCTGCGAAGAATCTCAAAATCTTTCTTATGCTTTCCAAATTGAATCAAAAATGAAAATCAGTGCCAAACATTTGGATCCAGATCACATGCCGCGTTACATGGCGTCTTCTATGGATCTAAACTGTTTCCAAATGTTAGACAAGCGGTACTCACAGTGGGAAAACGTTATTCTTCCCCAATAAACGCGTTTGACGCTTAAACTATATTTTCCATTGCAAACATTTTGGAACCAGATCAGACGCCGGGTAACCCGGCGTCTGATCAGGATCCAAATTGTGTGCCACTCAGATGAAAAAAGATGATGAAAAATGTAAAAAAAAAAAGTTATTATTTTCTAGAAATCTACATTTTGTGTTTTGCGTTTGCGTTTCGATTGCGTTTAAACGGGAAAGAATTACGTTTTCTCCACTGTAGCATAACAAGGGTTACCTCGTCAATTCCCGGGCAGTGCAAGAGCTAAACCGGTGACCGCATGCTCACCACGTGCACCGCGCCCGTAAAAAAGTATCCGGTAACAGAAAGTAAAACTGTCCGGTAACAGAAAAAAGTGTCCGGTATCAGACGTAAGAGGACACTTTTTGAATAGCTTTGCGGGAGGTATCTGCGTATAAATATATAAACCAAGTATTTCTTGTATTTAGTGAAATCTCTTACAGAAATATACTATGAAAGAGACGGATATCGACTCTGGCCTTTTGTGTTGTAAATTGATATCAGATGTTTAAAGAAAGACACAAATACTAGTAAAGAAAAGGGCTTATACTCTTATGTTAAAGCCAGAATGTCAGCCAAATGGATGTTTAAATCGCGCAATTTCTTATATGAGAACATTATCTATGTATTAAAACTAAGCGAAATCCGTTGTCAGGTGCCTGAAACATGCCCCCCTTTCTTTAAGAACCATACATAAATGTGCCGATTTCTTATCGAGATGGTTGGAAAAATAAGCTTTTTTGTTTACATAACAAATCTTCGTGTCGGCTTCCGATAATTTCCGCATGGTCGAATAAGAGTCACGGGATCGATCCGATTTTTCTGACTTGTCTGTGTTACTTTAGAACAGAATAGTTAATAATGGTAAATAGGTGACAGTGGAGAAAACGTTATTCTTTCCCGTTTAAAACGCAAACAAAACGCAAACGCATCACAATAAAACGCATAAAAACACGACCTTTAGACAATTATGACCATTCATGTTAGTCTGAGTTGCAAACAGTTTGGTGCCTGATCAGACGCCGGGTTCAAACTGTTTGCAATTGAAATCATGGTTTTAGCGTAAGCGCGTTTATTGGGAAAGAATAATATTTTCTCCACTGTAAGGAATTTTACATCGAATACATAGTCGTACACATTCCTACTTGAGATAAGTATGATCATCGTGCAGCACGAGAACGCTACGCTAACTTTACTGATATTTTATTCTTTTAAATTAAACGCATTTATAAACAAAACTATTATTACCATTGCAAACAGGTTGGAGCCAGATCAGACACCGCGTAACCCGGCGTCTGATCAGGCTCCAACCTGTTTGCTACTCAGATTAAAAAAATAGTTAAAATTTCTAAAAGTAAATTTCCACAGTGTAGTGAATTGCGTTTGCGTTTAAACCGGAGAGAAAAATGTATTCTCTACTGTATATTGCGCACAATAAATACCGGTACAGCTATCAATGTCTCTTGCTGAATGTAGGGAATACTCATCCCTTTTAAAGTTTTAGAATGTTCCAATCTAAAAATAACTCTGCCAAGTCAGAAGAAAACACTATGAAAACATCTTTACCGGACGCAAGCCGAACGAACTCGGAAAATCTCCGCCGTTGATCGGATGTCAACAAACCAATTTAAAAATCGAATTCTTTCCACCAAATTCATGGGTTTGTAAGCAATGTTGCCCCCATATACATAGCGGATTACTTCTTTTTATATATTTAGATTACGGATGTGCCTGAATGTTCAGGTTTAAAAAAATGCGCTATTTTGGCTTACATACTGCCTTTAAGGTACAACTTATAGGAAAGCATTGCTTGGCTTGGTCGCTATTCGAACCCGTTCAGAGAAGGCAAAAATGATCTGCCCTAGAATGCTCTAACCCACTCTAATGCAGGACCTTTCTTTTCTGAAATGTGAAAAGTTCACTTATCCTGTGCAAACAGTGAAGACCCAGATCAGAGGGCTCTGAAAGGAGCCCTCTGATCAGGGTCTTCACTGTTTGTCATAATGCCAAACATTGACAAAAACAACCATTAAAAGTCAGAAATGGGCTAGATTAAAATGGAAACTGGAATTGTCTATTTAAAGTTTCGGGGAGGAAAGAGCTAAGCAATACTTTAACCCTTAGCCTGCCACTCACGACTATAGCTCCATATGCAAACAGCTTGGATCCGGATGAGACGCCGAGTAACTCGGCGTCTCATCCGGATCTAAGCTGTTTGACACTCGGACAACATTTTCAGAAATTTTGAGCAGTTTTGAAGCACTTTGAAACTTGAAGCAGACTAGAAATATAGCAGACGACAATTTATTTGGCGGGCTAAGGGTTAATGGTGACTGAATGAATGAATAATGCAACTGGGGTCGCAGAAAGAATCGCCTTCTGATAAGAATTTAGTTGCGACCATTGTTCTGTTCTAAGTTTGCAATTAATAAAATATTTTGCAATTGAAAGACAAATTACAAAGAAAATTGCGCATTGGTTTTGATTGTAAAATAAATAAAATATTTGATTTGCAGTATGAATTGTATTGGCATATAACATATTATTATGTACATGACTTGCAAGAAATAGCTCTATAGTATAAGATGAGGTAAAACAATTAGCAGGAGAAAATATATGAAAAATGTGCCATGGTAGTGATTTAGTATTCCGTAGTATACAGTAGACTATATATTATATACATACATTATATTATAAATTCACGTATACATAGACGTATATATGAACTACGTTTACCACTTTGCTAAATTCAGATTTAAGGCTGGTGCTAAATTCTTAACTTACAGTTATATTTTCATCATTTTTCGTTATATTTATGAGTGTATAAATCGGCTTTAAACCTGACAGAAACTATTCCCTATGAGAATTAAGCCCTAGAACAACGACAAGGAAGGAAGATAGGCTGATGTCTTTAATAAATGACCCTTTCATTGCCAACTTTAACTGTTTTCCTCAACTCTTTCACAGAAAAATCGTTCCCCGACGAGAAAAGTATTTCATATGTTTTACTTCCGAAATATCGTCCGCTTAAAATTGTTGTCTGCAGATTTTTCTTAAAGTTACGTATTGAATGTTATGACAGAAGGAACTCCCTACGAACAACACAAACATAATCTTTGTTTCCCGTTTGATGTTGTTGTAGAGACGGGGTTCTGTAGCGCTCAACAGTTTGGATCTTGATTAGACGCAGCAGTACATGAATAATGACCCTTTTCCAAACTCTTTGATAAGTTGACTAACACCGCCTATGGGGACGAAAGGGTTACTTGTTAACTCTTTCACTCTCAATGACGTCATAAAGCGCATTCTAAAAACAGTTTCGATCCTGATCAGACGCCGCTTTACGCGGCGTCTGATCAGGATAAAAACTGTTTGCCACTTGTTTTGAAATTAAGTCAGTTATTCTGCTTTAAATCTAGCTTTTAAACGACATTACAGGAAACAATATTGAAGCAGACGACAATATAGCATTAAATTGGTAAAAACCTCACGATAAATTTGATTATAAAAAGGTTAAACAATACAATACCTAGAACTGTCACCAGTAAGTGGTAAATGTCTCCAAAGCGTATATTGACACTGAGAGTACTGCAGATCTGTAAATATACTCAAGCACAACATTTAATCAGCACCCTGTTAGTGGTCTTTTAGATCAGCTGGTACAGTGGATAATCTGTTATTCTTTCCCGTTTAAACGCAAACGTACGCAAACGCAAAGCACTAAAACGTAGAAAAGAACTTCTTTTGGACAATTCTGATATTTCATGCTTATCTTGGTGGCAAACAGTTTGGAGTCTGATCTGGCTCCAAACTGTTTGCACTGCAAATAATAGTTTTAGCGTAAACGCGTTTATTGGGAAAGAATAACAGATTATCCACTGTAATAAGTGCTATAGTGAGCTATTGTGATTGGCCTATGGCAGACGTCGTCGCCCGTCGTTTTGGCGTAAATGACGATGAAACAAAAACTGGACTATGTTTTTTTTAAAAAGCTGACCGAGTAGACACTGATTGAAGGTCATTTATGTCTCGTTACCTCTTTCCATTGCGAACTACTTGGTGCTGTTAGATTTGTTCAAACGTTTTTAAGACTTTTCATAAATATGCTTGACGTACTTCGGCGTCAACACAAAAATGAAGCGCGACATTCTACAATCATAAAATGTACTTATTTACTAGATTCTTTATCTCTAGCTGTTTTAGTGCAGTTAGTATGCTTTCAGCAAGCCTGTTTGATAATTGAGATGAAAAGTCATTGTTACTGTGACCTGAAACTGGAGTGTGACATTTGTAACTCCAAGCACCAGTGTGTGGATTCAGTAGCTGGTGGGTAAAGGAAATATGCTTCGAGCAAGTGTTTGTTTTATAATTTAGATCTAATATATAGGTCTATATTTACATTAGCCTCAGTCAATTCCATTAAAAATGACGTTTAATTGAAATTCGTATGATACAATTGCTCTCGGAGGCTTGACTTATGGATATATTTTACAGTGAAACCTTGGACTTTTGACTTTGTCCATGCGAATTAATATTGCGAACTCGGACGACAGCAAACATTTGAATTTTTAAAATGCCCTTCCTATCAATGTTTACCTTCCTACGCTCGTTTTAGCCGAAACCATGATTATCGTCTTTCTTAATTAGACAAATTACTGTTTTTATCTATGTTAAATTTAGTCAATATGTTTATCCTTTCAAAATGACGTCAAATCATAATTTTCGCGTCAAACTGTCAAATTAATAACATTTAAAGTTTACAAGGGATCTTAGTTTGTTGCGTTCAAAAAGTAAACAGCTTCAGTAATGTGGTTATGGTCGTTCCTTTCAGGGTACACATTATTCGTGTTAACAACCCTAATATGAAATAAACATACATATATACTAATAAACAGTTCATTAATTTTAGAAATTTCATCAAATATAATGTAAATAGAAGATATGAGCTGATATATTCAGCTCTTAAGTAAGATAAACGAAATAAAATGATCGGCAAATTAACTATGAACCGCTAATAGTACACAATTTCCAGACGGTTCGGACGATTCTATGTTCTTTAAATCATGTCAATGGCCACGATAACAGGGTCCATGCTTATAAAGCATTTGAGGTGAGTCTAAAATCATTCTCAAGTATTTGATTGGTCAGTTTTGAGCATAGGCTCAATTCTGACCAAATAAATGCTTGATAACGAATTCAGACTCAACTCAAACGTTTTACAAGCGCTGGGCAAAGAGACCTAAAATGGTACGTGCCATCATGAGACGTGCTCTCATTCCGTATTTGATATCCCTAGCTGATGTGGAAAGGGACATAATCTGCAAACAAGCTTTTTATATCATTGAGGTCAAATATCCAGATCAACGTATCGAGAGAGATAATATACACATCAAGTTGGATATCGCTAGCTGAGGTGGTGTACGAAATATGTTCCGGACAAGATCATTTGTGTAAACGAAATCAAATGTCAAGATCTAGACCACAGTGGCCTGAAAGTAGTACGGAACATTACGGCATTTCTATCTGTACTAACATGAAAACTTTGGCACCGAAAAATGTTATTGTATAGAATTCAAGTTCTTGGCATTCTTCATTATGCTTTTTTCTATCAAAATGTCCATATGTGACTTTGAGAAAGACAGCAGACGACACTTTGAAGCAAACGACATTGTAGCCGTTGAAAAGGTTGAACATAATTGTCTTGGTTGGGGAACAGCGGCAAGTGTTGTTGTAAGGAGGGGGGTCGTAGTTCAGAGGGCCATTGTTGGTACAGTGGAGAATGTGTTATTCTTTCCCAATAAACGCGTTTACGCTAAAACTATTATTTCCAGTGCAAACAGTTTGGAGCCAGATCAGACGCCGGGTAACCCGGCGTCTGATCAGGCTCCAAACTGTTTGCAACCATGATACACATGAAATATCAGAATTGTCCAAAAGTTGTTATTTTCTACGTTTTAGTGCTTTGCGTTTGCGTACGTTTGCGTTTAAACGGGAAAGAATAACGTTTCTCCACTGTAGGGAGCACTGTACACTACTTTAGTGCTCAAATAGCAAGTAGAATTAGTTCTACCGTCAAGTGTTCCACGGAGTAAGCTTCCGGCAGGTAACGTTTTGTAATTCTATTCGACCGAGTATTAATGAAATAGTCAATTATTCTATGTTTGCTTTAGTTCCAGGTTATCGCCTTTTTAAAATGGTGTCTGTTCCATGGTTTAAACTAAACGTTGGGTAATTTGATTGCAATTGTTTTATATATGTATTACACAAAATTTAGAACCACATCAAATTAAATGTATTTGATATGAATTAGAAGTGAAATTTCGTTAGAAATTTAGTATTGACGCTATATAACATGTATAAGAGAAGAGAAATTTCAGTTCAGATGATATTCAAAATAATTTTAAGCGAGTATGTAAACATGTATGTGTTAACTGTATTGTAACTTGACATTGATTCTAATCAGAGTGTAAAATAGTTTTGGCATGAATTGCCTGCCGAGTATTTTGGATTTTGGGTTTGCTTACAAAGCCTCATACGCCCGTCATTCATAGACAGAGTGCATGTAAAGTGTACATTTATCTTATGCAATTAGTGTAGACCCAGATTAGAGAGCTCCAGTGAAAGTATTCTAATGACGATTTATACATACAACACACGCACATAGAAAATGAAATAGAGTTAATTTGATATCTAGATCTGTCCGATTAAATGCATCTTATGTGTGTGTTTGTTATGGTATGGCTGTGTGTGTGTTCTGCTTTAGAGATGGGTGTATTGTTTGTGTTGCGTTTCCTGCTTGAGTCTTCTTTCGTATTTATTTATGCTGAAATCTTAACTTGTATCAGCTGTATATGTTGTTTGGCTCATAGACTACATTTTATCATATTCTAAACGTTATTTGTTCGAATATTCTATTTGACTGTCAATTAAGCTTATATTTGTACGTACAATAGTGAAGGCGTGGTTTTCCCTGTTTTGTTTATACATGCTAAAACTACATGTACTATTTCCGTTGCAAACAGTTAGAAGCCAGGCCAGACACCGAGTGACCCGGTGTCTTAACAGAATGCACACTGTTTAAAACTCATGTGAATGGTGTTAAGCTAACATTTAAACAGATGTCATTTTTATGTTTTAACCCTTATCCTGCGGCGATATAGTCTGCATTGAAATTGTCGTCTGCAAAATTTGTATAATATAGATTTATACATTTGATAAATTAAGAAACCTAAAGACGAGTGCCAAACAGTTTGAATCCAGATCAGACGCCGCGTAACGCGGCGTCTGATCTGGATTCAAACTGTTTGCAAATATCACAAAAGTCGCGATCAGCAGGGAAAGGGTAAATACACTGCGTTTGTGTTTCGGTTTTGAATAAATAGCATTCGCCTCTCCACTGTATATATGGTTAAATGACATAACCGTTTCATTATCAAATTTATCGTGAAATAGTAACCCTTCATCGCCATATTTTCGTCTTCTTTAATATTGATGTCTGCAATATTGTTTTAAAATTAGATTTAAGGAACGGTAAAACTGACGTAATTTTAAAACAAGTGGCGCCAGTTATGATCCTGATCAGACAGCGCGTTACGCAGTGCAGGATCAAAACTGTTTGCAAATGCGATTTTTGACGTCATGAAAGGGTTAACTGAAAACTTTCTTGACAAAAACTTGAACTTTACTAATATTCATTACAGACATGTTCCGGTTGCTTTGTGTGGCATGGCTTATACCATACTCTGAAATCTATGGCAACCAATGCAGTAGCAGTCACTATGAGATATCAGATGTATGTGATCTTCCATACGGAAATATATTGACAACTCTACACAATATACGAACCATTACAGAATGTGCCACTATGTGTAGCGACAACAACCAGTGTCTGTCAATAAAAGCCGACGTTGTTAAGAAACAATGTCATCTGAACTCCGCAATATATTCTCCAATGAACGCTATATGTCCAACGTCTATGGTAAAATATGCAGCGCTAATAACACACGTAAGACATTTAATTTTAGAATATTTTTGGTTTAACGATACTGACCTTTCTGACCAAGCAGCTACTTAATTAATAGAAGATCTGACATGAATGCTCATTATTTATCATATTTAATAAACGAGTTGATTAAAATAATATGACGCGAGCCTTGGTGGGCAGGTTGGGCCGGAACCAAAAAAACAATATTCCACAGTGGATTACGATATTTATAGAATGGCTTTATGCAAATCCCAGACCGCAGATTATGTGTTAAAAATATTTGCAGTGCTCTATAAGTAAAACCAAACATATTGTATTTGTATAAGGGGAAAGCACGATAGTCGAAGGTATCGACTTATCGCTATTAGTGAAGTCACGATGTTCGTCTATCGATTTCGAAATCAAACTATTGATACTACCGGCGACAGTTTGAGCTACTATCGATCCTAAAAATCATTTACAAATATCTCTCTCAATAAATTGTACCAGAATTGTGAGGTGGTGTGTCCATTTTGTTCCCAGTACGTGTTTAGGTCTCTTTAAATCCTTCCTCTGTAGTTTTTTTTTTCAATATTGAAGACGTATGGTTTCTTAAAGCATTCGGCTTTACTTTCAGCCTGCTTGGAGCTACCATCTGGAAGAACAAACAAAATATGCCTTATGGTTCATATTTATTATGGAACAATGTTCATTATACGATCGTGATCGTATTAAAATAGTGAATCCTACTATCGATAGTTTATAGTGATACTGTTTTCAACTATCGATAACTATCGTGATAGCGATTTTGGACGCTAGAGTCAGTTCTAATTTGTAATGTGACGTCATTTCAGAATTCGTGTCTCAACCTAATCCACAAGGACTGCACGTTTTCCAACGAGTGTTCTATCGAGAACAGCCTATGTGTTGGAGGAAAGTGCCAATGTGATCATGGTTACAGCTACAACCACAATAATGACAGCTGCCTTACGTGTAAGTACAGTGAAGTTAAACTAATATTGAGCAACCATTCATAATACGATATATTTACATGTTTAGCACATGGCTGATAGCTCTCGGCCAATCAGATGCCTCTAAAACCGTTGACTACATTGTGTAGTTTATCGCTTTTTAAATAACCATGAACCTAACAAACAATCTGTTAATTTAGTCCACGTTTTCGTCATCTGATGGCATTTTACGTCACAATCCCCGAGCGAACCACCGCGAAAACTTTTGCCTGTAATGTAGGCTTAACGATAAATAATCGAAAATTAAACGAAAGAAACACAAGATCAAGGATTTAAACTGAAGAAGTACATGAATTTCCTAGTAACAATAACAAATCGTCCAATCGGTTAAGGGCACCGCATCGATAAAGATGGGGTAACCTCCCGCAGCGAGAGTCGATTAAAAAAGTGAGTTTGTTTTGTGGTCCTAAAGACTCCTATTTTCAGAAGATCGGATCTTCTTTGTATGCAGCCGTAAAAAAGCAATCTTTGCCGAACATGTTGGTGCAACATTTCCCAAACAGCATACAGAATGGTGTATTAAATCAGTGAATCAACGTGGACCAATACGCCAAAAAAACAATTTTCTTTCTTTGGGACTGAATATCTCCGGTATATGACACACTCTCGTTGACTCGACGATGTCGAAGGTATATCGAGGTATTTTTCTGTCCATCCTATGAATATCATATTGCTTTGTTCACAATCAAGGTAGGTACAGGTATTTTCGTGTACTGAGTTGATGCTTGAATGGATAAGGCTACCGTATTTTTATAATTTGGTGGATAAGGTTCACCCTAATTCTGGACGCAGTTAAGTTTAGGTTAACCGAAAACTTACATATGCAGTGTTACAGCATCTAAAGACACATACCTCGTATTTTTCTCTTGACCGTGAAACATTTAAGACCCACCCTGTCATGTATAGTCTGTAACGTGTGTTTAGCCAATTATGTTCACAACAATTTTTATTTCTAACTTGTAAATCGGGTCTGTAACAAGACGTACAAACTGATCGATTTCTAACAGTACATATTCCCCTGTTTATTACTTGAAAAAACTATTCATTGTATTATTATTATTATTATTATTAGACCCGATTTATATAGCCGTCTTTTCACACAAGAGTTGTGCATTAAAAAGCGCTTCACGTGAAATTATATGTACCTGCAAAGCAAGAAAAGAAAAATAATTGCATTTACAATAAACATGATACATTATGGAGTAACATGGAAACATGGAACTTTTTCTTTTACCAATATTATTACCAATATTATAGAATTGAAGCACAAAACATGAAAACTGGATATCGTTATTATATCTATTGTAAACTAAACGTACCCGAATGTTTCGAGCTAAGTTGTGGGTATATCATAAACAATGATGTGTCGATAATCCAGACACATTGGCCGCGGAAAATATTTCAGGATAAACGAAGTTTCTGGATACACAAATCAACTGCAAGTTCAGTAATCCCATATGTTAAGTTTGAAATAAACACACATATACCTATCTTTTCCTTTTGTATTAAAATATCTTCATTGCACATAGCATTGCAAACAGTCAGAACCCTCTAATCTAGGTCTATACGCAAAACTACGCTAACACTTACACCGTATTTATACCGTAAGGAGTTGGCCTAGTGTTGAATAGATTATTTGTTAAGTCCTTCGTTAATGTTCAGAATACTTATAATATTATACTTTCTTTGTTAATTTTGCAAAGTACTAGTTTACCTGTTGGGTTAAACTTTTTGATATTCCAATTAGTCGAGTTTAGTTAACCCTTTGAACCCTAGTCCCGCATATAGGCGTCCTTTTCAAATAGTGTACATGTGAATAGTACATGAGTCCTATGCAAACAGTGAAGACCCAGATCAGAGGGCTCCTTTTGGAGCCCTCTGATCAGGGTCTTCACTGTTTGTCATAATTCCAAAAATTGACAAAAACAACCCTTAAAAGTCAGAAACGGACTAGACTAAAATCGAAACTGGAATTGTCCATTTAAAGTTTCAGGGAGGAAAGAGTTAAGATTTGAAGATGTTGACTGAACTGGCTGAAACTGTATCTTGTAGCAGATTATTCAAAAAGTTGATATATCTTTGTGAAAATGAGTGAAGGCGGAGGTTACTTTTAAATTTATTCTTTGAAAAGTTGAAATGGTGTTGATCACCAGTTGCTAGTGAGATAATATTTTTCTATTTCAATTCATCAAAATTATCTACTGCTTTTAAATCTTGAGGAATATCGTAACGGTCCCTTCGATAATTCAAAGTAGGAATACCTAATTGGGTATGTCTTTGTGCATAGGTAAAGTCAGTCAGGCAAGGCACTAATCGTGTTGCTCTCCGCTGAACATCCTAAATTTTATTTATATCTTTTATCAGATGTGGCAACCAAACGCATTAGCCATATTTCAATACTGGACGAACGATTGACTGGTATAGTTGTAAATACATGTACATGGGTTTGTCAATACATGTATATTCAAATGGACAGTGTATGAGAATTCTAAATAGTGAATAATGATCCAACAGACATCCCAGGTACATTAGCTATGTGCTTTATAGTGATTGGGGCATCAGTCAGTAATAAGTCGCTGACTTGCTAAACGGTTTTGGAATAAGTAACATAATTCGGTTTTCCTGGAATTGGTTTGTTTTTGAAGGTCAGATCTCTACTTTTGAACCTCTTCACCCGGCGATTAACGGTAGCATAAGAAACACTATGATACACAAATGCTTCACAAACTTCATTGTGTATGTTTTCTTCGAAATCCCAAGTAGGAAACGAGTTTTTGATACAACCACATATTTGAGTTCTAGTTTCATTCAACATTTTTCGCAGAGTGTCCATGAGTAGGTTCACTTTACACGGCTATTATTTAAAAACTACCAAACCGAGTTTAGTGAAGCTTATTCTAAATGATAGAAAAAAGCTTGAACAAATGCTAGCACAAATTCGCCCGTGCAAATGGTGCATTTTGACAGAATGATCAGTGTAGGCTCAATATTAATTGAATGGTCCTCGTACATCGCACTTAACCCTTCCATTCTCAATGACGCTTAGAAGTTCGTTTGCAAACAGTTTGAATCCGGATCAGACACCGCGTAACGCGGCGTCTGATTAGGACCCAAACTGTTTGACATTCGTTTTGAAATTTATTTAGTCATACTGTCTTACTTTAAACTTTGAAACGACATTGCAGACAACAAAATTGAAGCAGGCTACAACGAAACAGTAAAGGGTTTAAAATAATTTGGCAGTGAAAGGGTTAAGGAAAGTGGCAACTCAGTGCAGAAGCCTCCTTTAGGATTAACTTTGTTCTGAATTAAATGGTAGGTTAACGTCTACATTTACTTCTTTTCAGTTGTCGCTTAATCGTTCGTATCAGCGACATCTATCAACCGAATTTTCTATGAACCGAATGTGTTCAGTATGTAGAGGTTGTCTCTATATTATATATTAATTTTATGATATATTTCTTATTTACACAGCATGTGATGTCTACGGCTCCACTTTTACGTTACACAGTGGACATAGAATCCGCGCCAACAATGAGAAAAACGTGTTAAATTTGTCGTCTGGTGAGGAATGTGCAAAAGCATGTGCACTCGAGACTTCCTTTGTATGTGTAACAGTGGATTACAGACTCGACGATAAAGCATGTCACCTCTCCCGGGAGACCGCCCTCACGGTACCACTGAAATATTGGCAAGGAACTGATCATGATCACTACCAGAGAAACTGCCAGTAATGAGGCTCCATGTTACCTACAATCTTTATTTCATAATGATCTTAAGTATTAGGACACCCATGTCTGAGCAAACAGTGTAGATCCTGATAAGACTGATTGACATACATGTAGTCCAGTGGTAACACGTTCGAGTATGAAACCAAGGGTTGTGAGTTCGAACCCATGCGGTACCACGTTGTTCGGATGAGTCTTTATAAACCGAGGTTTGATGTATAAGTGCTTAACACTGATTATGTACAAATGTTTTGCAATTAAATATTTTTAAAATAAACTTTACACGGGACATCCGAAAGAACAGGGAACTCTGTCGATAATAAGAATAGGACAGAACGTCAGGGTTTTATGTATCTACCTACCTGTCTATGCATTCAATGCATAAACGTAATAAACACATCAACAGTTGGCAGTGCTACCGGGTGTTGTATTTAGTTACCGACGTTTTTGCCAGAAAGAACGGACATGACTCGCGCCAAGTCGCTCGACAGATCGGCTATTTCCGCCAAACATGTATTGAGCTGAATATATGATCCTGTATTGCACTGTCAACTGATAATGTTTAAAAAGCTCTACCTCAAAATGAATGAATTAATATTTTACGTTTGGTTTTGCTTACTGTTCTGTACTTATCCAATTAGGTCCATTGTAAAGTGGACTTGCTGGCTCAGACTCCTATTTTGCATTGAATGTGCTTTTTATTCAGTTATAAACTGGAAAGGAGAAGATAAATCTATGTTTGGATGATGTTTATTGAAGGAGCACCCAATACAGAATATATTGCGAGCGTTGTTAGACAACACAAAAACTGTTTAATTTCAATTTTTAAGATAATTACGACTGGTTCGTCGGTGTCAGGATAAAGTGACCGGCCGGGTACAGTCCCAATGGTGCACCTAAAAAGTGCCCCTTCTCATAATCATCAGAATTGATGGCGTAGAAGTAATACATAGAAATAGAAATAAATAGAATTGTTTGGAAAAAATTCTCTACTGTACTTTATTTTTGCTTTGGGATGTTAGATTTTTGTGAAGCCGCGAGAAAAATAATTCGATCGGACAACTGCACCTTTTTACATGGATTTCTTTAACCCCTTCGCTGCCATGACGTAATCGATTTTTTTAAACAATTGTCGTCTGCTTTAAATTCTCAATTTTAATTTTTAGGTATTTTGACTTAATACATTTTAAAATGAGTGTCAAAAAGTTTGAATCCTGATCAGACGCCGTCTGACGCGGCGTCTGATCAGGATCCAAACTGTTTGCACATAAATGTTGTCTACTCGGGGTAAGGCAGTTGAGAGGTTAAATCTAGTCATGTAAGATTCGAAATAATATATGTTCTACCGTTGTTAAACGGTATTACTCAACAGTTGGTCGTTGTGATGCGCTGGAATTGACCACTTATTCCTTTGGCCTGAGTGGCTTATTCCTGCGCATCAATCTCAACCCTGTGAGTTCGAATCCCAGTAGGTTCGTTCGTATTGTTCATGTTGGGAAGCCTTCCAGCTGGCTTGCGGAAGGTCGGTGGTTCTACCCAGTTGTGGTTTGTGCCTGAAACAGTGCATAAAGAGCTTCTGGGGTCTTCCTTCACCTATAATTAGCTGGACGTCGCGATATGACTGAAATACTGTTAAAAGCGACGTAAAATCAAAACAAATTAAATCAAATCAAATCCTGCGCATCAATGAAGTTTAGATAAAACACAAAATACGTTTATGAGTACAATTCTTTAAAAGCTTTTATTTCGGTTCAAAGAAGGATAGAATGATAGAATAATAAATCTGACTTGCTAGCACAATACATGTATAATCGTGACAATTGGCCTTTACAAACGGAACGTTCTAAAATAAATAATTCGCCATTAAAATTCAAATTGAATTGAAAAGTGTCATTGATTGTAAAATAAATAAAATCGCATTAAACAACATTGCATCTACAAGGATAATATACAGTCGAAATTCGATATCTCGAATTCGCTTTTTGAACTTCTTTTTTTCAACCTCGCTTTACTCAAATACAATGTATACAGTGCTCCTTCCCTACTACGGTCCTCTGAACAACGAGTCCCTCCATTATCGCTGTTCCCCTAAAAAACCCATTTATATACTCACGGAATTTAAAAACTGTGCATGGTTGTAATTTGTTTAAAATGTACATGTTTTCAATTAGCTCACGTAAAAATGGTTTTTACAGTTGAATAAAGTAAGTAGAATTTGTTGATTATCCTTTACGTGAAATATACGTTACTTTTGCATGTCAAAGGACGTTTGTCTTTTTTGGAATAAACTGGTCAGTACACTCATGTGTACACTCATGTGAATGGTACAAGCAACACATTTTCAATGCACAGTTTTCAAATTCCGTGAGTATATATAATGCTTCGACTGCTAGCTGCTGGAGTATCGTCTGCTTAAAATTGTCGTATGTTTTTTTTTCTCAAAGTTTCATGTAAGTGGACATTTAGAAAGAATATACATAGTTACGAGTGACAACAGTCGCACAATCTGTCAACGACGAGAATACTCGTCATACAGTGGAGAATGTGTTATACTTTCCCAATAAACGCGTTTACGCTAAAACTATTATTTGCAGTGCAAACAGTTTGGAACCAGATCAGACACCGGGTAACCCGGCTTCTGATCAGGCTCCAAACTGTTTGCCACCAAGATAAACATGAAATATCAGAATTGTCCAAAAGTTGTTCTTTTCTACGTTTTAGTGCTTTGCGTTTGCGTACGTTTGCGTTTAAACGGGAAAGAATAACAGATTCTCCACTGTAAGGGTCCAAAGTGTAGCTATTTTGAAGAATAGCATGTCCTCCTACGTATAACTAGGTTAGGAATTCTCAAGGGGTCGACAACCAATTTCGACATAACCTTGACATTTGCTCAAGTGGATCTAGGCGCTACTACCAACCGCAAATCATTAGTTTCTGAAAATGCTTATTAAAATAGTAATTCAAGGAGAAAACAGTTTCTGTTTAAAGAGAAAGAAGTGGAATTCTTGCTAAAATGTCAGCATAACTCAAACCTACAAGGCTTCTGAGGCATAATTAAATAGTGCTCGCTTACATGCACTAAATTGGTTTATCACATAACTTGCGGTCTGGGAGTGACATAAAGCCATTATGTAAATATCGTAATCCACTAGTGGAATACTGTTGTTTGGGCTCCGGCAGAACCTGTTCGTCCACAAGCGCTGCATGTAGCGGGGTGCCACATTACGTTATTTGAGACGCCGTTAACGTAAAATACGTAGAGTTTGGCGGAAAATCTATATAGCGGAGAATCTACAAACTACAGCTTCAAATAATTTAATAAGTGCTTAAACTTGTTATGTGATAAATAGAATCTCACACTCGTGCTCATTATTTATCATTTTTAATAAACTCGTTGACTAAAATTAATATGACGCTCGCGTCATATTATTTTAGTCAACTCGTTTATAAAAAAAATGATAAATAATGAGCACTCATACAAGATCCTCTATAAACGGTAACCCGCCCCTTTAAACAC
The DNA here is from genome assembly GCA_922989275.2 of Gari tellinella. Classification (NCBI taxonomy): domain Eukaryota; kingdom Metazoa; phylum Mollusca; class Bivalvia; order Cardiida; family Psammobiidae; genus Gari; species Gari tellinella. Next base: position 56,894,235 of record OV277860.1, read on the forward strand.
GGTTTAGCACAATGTAGAAAACGACAGGTTTTGGGTAAATATTGAGGACTTAAGTGAAATTGAGTGGAAGTTCGAAGCCTAAGCAGATACAGAGTCTCTCCAAAGTCTAAATTGAGTCAAAGCTGTTTACATAGGACCATATTTGGGGCCATTGCATGTTTAGGGAAAAAACAACATCGTCTCTACTGAAATATAATTGAGCCGTGTCTTGACAAAACCTGCCTTATTGCATTGCAACCTTGTACAGACCAAGCACCGTTGTCATCATATGCTCTGTATCTGAGTTTGGTCTATACCACACTGGTAAGACGTAACGTCGCCGACTGCTGTTCTACGTTCCCACTGCTGTAGAATCTACGCTATAGCTGTGGAACAAAAATGGCTGCGCCCTCGATAAACAACGAGGTAAGGACAATGCAAAGTTGTTTTTGAGAGTATTTCTTTATAATATCAAAAAAGGAGAAGTTGCACGGAATGTCCCGGTTATATGTGCATGCTCCGGCGTTGTGTTCTCGTTGGATACTCGCTTAGTTAAGACGTTTAACCCGATAAAGTTGCGACAGATTCCGGATTTCTTGAACATTTACGTTTGAAGAACTCCGAAAAAGCTTCGTAAAGCTGGTGTATTAGAGATTCTGCAATATTATCCAAACCAAAACACTCCCTGATGGACAGTATTGATAAATTGATATAAAAATGTCCCCTTCACGTGAATATAAAAACTTTATAGGTTATTTTTCAAATACAACGTTCCTCCATGCACCTGTAACGAAGTATTTTGACCCCCATCGAAAAAAGACCCCCCGGTCATAATTCGACGAAGTGGAATGACCCCCGGTCATTTTTCTATATCGTACAATGACCCCCCGGTCATAATTCGACGTCGAAATTTGACCCCCCGGTCATAGTACTATGACTCCCCTCATGAAGTATTTTGACCCCTCCTGAAATATATCGACCCCCATCGAATACTGACCCCTACCCTCTCCAGCAATTAAGCGACACAGTTTAACCAATTGGACCCTAGCGACGAGTATATTAGATATTTACAAACAGTGTTCATGTTATTAGTACACTTGTCCTTTGTAAACAGTGAAGACCCAAGCCAGACTTTACCCACAGGAGCCCTCTGATATGTGTCAGTTTTGAAATGTATTGTATAAAACAACTCTAGCTAGTCGAAAATAGACTTGACATAACTAGATACTTGAATTGTTCACTTACATTTTCAGGTGTGAATGAGTTAAAAGATACATAAAATTTAGATAATAAACAAGTTAAAATTCAGACATGATAAGCACGCCATGGGAACGTACAGTATACTAAATGCTGTTCCCGAGGGATACCGTTACATGTAACTTGGTGCTTATATGTTGGATGATTACCCGATCTCTTTGATACAAGCTGGTTGCGGGTCTGAGGTATAATTCGTGAACAGCTTATTTATAAATAAGTTAAGGGTGTAATTCAACAATGGAGTATGCAGGTCGGTGGGGCGGGGGGGGGGGGGGGGGGGCAGGCAGGGTGTGAATTACTTGAGAAAGTTTTAAATTACTAATTTACAATCACATTGCTAAAGAGTGCATTATATTACAATTACCATTACGCAACGTTTACATAAAATTTTGTAATGCATTAAATTACAACAACATTGGCAAAGTAATGCATTACATCGTACATTACAGTCCAAAACATTACTAAAAAAGACTAATAAGCATATCATATATAACTGATAGGTTATCATTTACAAGTTATTTGTCAATTACATAATCAAAGATGCAAACTTAAGAATACATGTATGCAAGTATACAGTTTGTAAAGTCAAAGCCTTTTTGTCTGTACACTTCTTGATTGAATTACTGCTATAGAGGGGTTCAACTGTACCAAGACAAAATGTAACTGCTGCATATAACACCATTACAGTTTCAAATGCATTGTCTGTTAGATGCATAAAGTCAAACATGAATACTAACCCTTTATTCCATAGCCTGTTTCTATTCTTGAAGATATATGACCACTTATTGAACGTAGTTTAAAGTATATCAGTGGTACTCGATATCAATAAACGTGAACAAGTAAAACTATTTATCCCCCTTTTACATGTACCTCGTATATATAATATTTACATCGATTCCAATGACATTCGTCTTCTTACAATGTGTCGCAACATGTGTCTATGAAAATATTGATTAGATTATTGACAGTATATTGTACAACATAGAACCATCCAAAGATTTTTAAAAGTAATTAGCAATCTGACATGAATTAATCCTCAGGGTGCTGCTTGCGACATTCAATAATGAGAAGGGGCCTTTGTTTGAGATCAAATACGGTAATTACCATACCAGGACAGGGCGTGTCATTGTATGAAATAGAATAATATCAGGGGGTCATTCTACGACATCGAATAATGACCGGGGAGTCATTCTACGACATCGAATAAAGACCGGGAGTCATTCTACGACATCGAGTTATGACCGGGGAGTCATTCTACGACATCAAATAAAGACCGGGGGTCATTCTACGTCATCGAATAATGACCGGAGTTATTCAACGACACTGATTGATGACAAGGGCAATGATGCAACGTTGCGCAGCGTCCGATCTGGATATAAGTTGTTTGCAGATGGTGTTAAATGTACACATAAACATGATAAACTGTTAAATCATATCAGCAAGAGTTGGCAAAACACAACATAACCCGCTTGTAGTGGCTTTATTTGAATGATGACAATTTGATAGGTACTTCAGAGTTTGAGTTGAGTCTGGGCGTTTGCGCTAATCTGGCCAATCAAATACCTGACAACGATCTCAGACTCAACTCAAACTCGTTATTATCTTGAGCTTTTGGTCACTACAGAATTCAAGGTCAAACTGAGGCAACAGATATCACGATACTCACAATATTGGTCACTTGCTAAATACGACAATAGTACATTTCGCAGTTGCTAAGTTATGCAAGGTAAAGAGTCTTACAAGTAAACAATACTATAATACTTAAGTCATTCGAAGTGACACTACCTTATTAAAATGTAAAGCCGGAGAACACTAAAAACACAAGTAATGGTAATAAAAAGATGACCAAACTATACCTGCAAGTGCAGCTTAAAAATGTTTTACAGTTGTTTTGATACCAACTTTACTTCAGATTTAACGACCGAGATCAAGCTCGAGTAAGTGTCTTGAGACTAGAACAGTTGAAACGAAACCCGCAACCAAAGCACAGATTTGATCAAAGTGTGTTGGCCAAACTGAGATACTTTTCAACAGTACTGTTGTGTTTTCGAAAAAATAAACGTAAACCTTTAGTCATGTTTAAAAAGAAATGCATTAAGAAAATTCCAAAGCTTTTGTCACGGAGCCCCCTCAAAATCTCCCAACTTTGGGCACTAACGTATTGACTTGCCAACTGACAGGTATCCTTTTAAACCAATAGAACGTACATTGTATATGTATGAGCGCCGTGGTACCAAATAAATCCCATAAAAGTTGTTGATCGAAAAATAATGTAAAAGGTCAAGGTCACAGTGACCTGAAAAGTGAAAAATTTACAGGCTATGTTATAGGCCACTTTGCCATGGCAAACTGTACTCACACACCAACTTTGTTAAATCTTGTTGATGTAATAAAGAAAATATGTTCTAAACAAAAGGTACATGTGAAGACGGAATCACTTCCAGACACGCGCAATTTTGTCACTACATACGCCCAAAATTGAGCTTTGGGGTATACATACACATTTAGCACTTGCAAAACTAACTTTACACCAAATATAAAGGTAAGTATAAAGCGAGTCATTTTTCGACAGAAGGGGGTCATTATTCGACGATCGGGGTCCTTTTTCGACGACAGGGGGTCATTCTACGACGTCGAATTTTGACCGGGGGGTCACTTTTCGATGGGGGTCAAAATACTTCGTTACACCGGACACGATACAACGTTCAGACTGCAGGATAAAAATTGCATCGAGCTAATACTATACGTATATACGCGATTGTGATCTCACTTACAAGACAGTTGAAGACACACCTTCAGTAGTGTGTACCTATAGACCTGTAGCGTATATTTTAAGAACGCTTTGATTCTGAAATCTACATGGCTATATGCATATATTTAGCAAATAATCAAATATGGATTGGTGTGGTCTATTCTACGTATGCATTCGCATTGTCAGAGTCACCGACAGATGCACTCGAAAATAAAGGCGCGGAACCAGAACGGTTTTAGTTACCATTCGGGGGATCTTGCCTAAACGAGAGGAAGCCAAACACACCAGATTGGGGAGGTGGGGCATTTGGAAATGGAAATTTACTGTCCAAAAATATGTACTTCCGATATCTCGGGGGCTCTCTTCTTAATCCTCGCATGTTAAATAATTATCTAATGTGGACATATGTCCATTTTTTGCACAGCAAACATAAAGGAAAAATGCCCTTTTGAAATCTATGGCTATGTTTTGAAAACATTACATCTGTACCGTGTGCACATTATTGAACTTTCAGGGATGTTGTAACAAGACATTTTGGTCTATATTCTACTGTTTTGTCACCTGCGGTAGGCAGAGGTGACACTAAGGTATCACTTGTTCGCCGTCCGTCCGTCTGTCCTACACGTCTGTCTGTCCACCCGTCTCTCTGTCCGTCACGCTTTTTGCGTCCCGCTTCATAACACCTGTTATGAAACTTCATTTATAGATAGAGCCTGACAAGTGGAAGTGTATTTCACAAGGCTCATAACTCTTGCATCAATATTGTGAGATTTATTCTCCTTTTCAACATTTCAGTTTCTTGCAGATTTCTTCTGTTTTACTAAAGAATTTGAATTGAAATTTCTCTTATCGAAAGAGAATGCTCAGCTGATGTTTGCTGGCAGGTGACACAGGTATTCCGGTGAACTCATCAATTTTATTCATTGTCTTATTCATAATGCAAATTCACAGTGTGTATTTCAGTGAATCTCCATGTCTACTAGGATTATTCATGCTTTTCGACATTACAATTTGGACTTAGAAACAGAATTTTAGCCGCGCTCACTTGAACCCAACATGACATTTCCTCTCTACTATTCCTGTGTGGTAACTTTCGCGTATAACGCGAATGGATGAATATTCAAATTCATGCACACACAAAATAACTACTTTAATGCCAACTAGGAATTGTGGCATACCGCGAAATTGAGTTCACGTAAAATTGCTTGGTTGTGAAAAACTGCGACATTTATTACACGCTCTAAACTTACCGCGTTTAAATTAGTAGATACATTGTCAAAATATGTTGTGCATTTCTCTTTTTAAAGGGACTCGCAACCGGATGGTGTACTTGTCAAAATGAAATAAAATACTCAACTAAAAGCAAATTTGTGGCAATATTTGGCTTCTGACATTAAAACAATATGATCAGTCCAAAAAAGTCTCAGTTTATGCATGAATCACCCGAATGGTAACTAAAACCGTTCTGGTTCCGCGCCTTTATGAACAAAATGCCTTTTTCGAGTGCATCTGTCGGTGCCTCTGACAAAGCGAATGCATACGTAGAATAGACCACACCAATCCATATTTGATTATTTGCTAAATATATTCATAAAGCCATGTAGATTTCAGAATCAAAGCGTTCTTAAAATATACGCTACAAAGGTCTATAGGTACACACTACTGAAGGTGTGTCTTCAACTGTCTTATAAGTGAGAGAACATTAGTCGTATACGTATAGTGTTCTGAAAAGTAAAACAACATGTCATCAGGAAAGAGTGGTATTTCAGTATAAATAATCATTAACCCTTTCGGCGCCAAATATTTCGTGAGATATTTACCCCTTCACCGCTTTATTGTCGTCTGCTTTAGTACTGTTCTCTGCAAGAACGTTTCAAAGTTAGATTTAAGGTTTTATGACTTACGAAATATCGATAAAAGTATCAAACAGTTTGGATCCTGATCAGACGCCGCGTTGCGCGGCGTCTAATCTGGATCCGAACTATTTGCAAAATCTACTTTATGCGACTACGACGCCGAAAGGGTTAACCAACAAGAGCAGGTATTAATCACATAGACATACTTTGCCGGGCCTGCTTTTAAGAATGAGTGATATGTTATGCAAGTTGCCTCGCAAGATCGCTTTAAAACACTTGTATGCATGCCCTAATTCCACGATTATAAGTTCATTGTCAAGTGTTACCCGGGAGGTTGTCTAAAAATATACGCTACAAAGGTCTATAGGTACACACTACTGAAGGTATGTCTTCAACTGTCTTGTAAGTGAGAGCACAATCGCGTATATACGTATAGTATTAGCTCGATGCATTTTTTACCCTGCAGTCTGAACGTTGTATCGTGTCCGACATGGAGGAACGTTGTATTTGAAAAATAACTTATAAAGTTTTTATATTCACGTAAAGGGGACATTTTTATATCAATTTATCAATACTGTCCATCAGGGAGTGTTTTGGTTTGGATAATATTGCAGAATCTCTAATACACCAGCTTTACGAAGCTTTTTCGGAGTTCTTCACACGTCAATGTTCAAGAAATCGGGTATCTGTCGCAACTTTATCGGGTTAAACGTCTTAACTAAGCGTGTATCCAACGAGAACACAACGCCGGAGTATGCACATATAACCGGGATATTCCGTGCAACTACTCCATTTTTGATATTATAAAGAAAGACTCTCAAAAACAACGTTTCATTGTCCTTACCTCGTTGTTTATCAAGGGCGCAGCCATTTTTGTTCCACAGCTATAGCGTAGATTTTACAGCAGTGGGAACGTAGAACAGCAGTCTTACCAGTGTGTATACTGCCAAATACCATAATATAATATATATATGAGCCGTTCTCCAGGAAAACCTGCTATAATGACATCGGTTATGACGTTGGGTATTCCCGATTAAACATGACGTCAGAATTTTACATCATGATATATAAACTTACACATGACATATGTGTTTAAAAACAAAGTAAATTTTAACCTTTCGTGATCAAGGAGTTCCAGATTCTCTGTTAGCGGTGGATAAAGATATCGAGGTACGTATCTTCAATTATTTATAGCAATATAACTATGTTTTCTCTCATCTTTTCGCTGGATTAGATCTAGTTTAGATCTCTATCATGAGGTCTTTCGTGACCGCGCCATTTTAGCTAACGACATTTCAATGTTTTGATTCGTAAATAATAACGCAGTAGGCATGCAGTACATGTAGAATCTACATAGTTACCCTAGCATACATGCTTATTGTTTGTGTTTTCTCAGCTTAATAAGGATTTCCATCAAGCTGTCAAAGTTCATGACATTTTTAACAAAAATGCTCTAGGCCTAAATGCATGTTTACGTAGATTCAACCTACCCGTTTGTTTCGACCTGTCGTGCTTATTGGGGTAGATCTGTTGTGTTTTTGAACGAAAAAAAAGCCCCTAAAACAATAGGTGTGTTGAGATTTATTAAGGTTATGTTATAAACCAGGTGTTCTTATAACGAAACACCCGCACCGACCCGGGATTGAATCCGAGTCACAAGGTTCGCAGTCATGCACTCTACCACGTCGCCATAAAAACGCGCTTACACAGCAGCCACATCTGGACTCGACCCCGGGACCCCTTCCTTACAGGGCAAGTGCTCTCCGGACTGAGACACCACAAATCTCTCATCACTCAACCCTGGCTGCTACATAATGGGAGATTTTACATGTAAAGTAGTCCAGTGGTTAACACGTTGGACTACGGTGCCAGGGGTCGTGAGTTCGATCCCCCGCCGGGCCAGCGGTCTGACTCGGGGATTTTTCCCGAATCCCCAATAATGTACAGGAATGTTCTTGAGCAAGACTTGTACCGCGAGTTGCTCCTCTCCACCCAGGGGTTAAAATGGGTACCTGTGAAGGGTCTGGGCCGGTACTGCGGCTGCAATATGCGCCATATGTTAGCAGTGCTCAAATGTGTAGGCAAGATGGCTCAATGATCAGGGGGTAAATGTACAGTCGGCTGAGCGGTCATTCGGACTGAAAGTAGACTTTAACTTGTACTTTAGTCTTTTTTTTCAAAGTGTGATAGCTCAGTACGTCGACATAGGAGTCGAAACTAGGCAGAGAAAAACCCTCGCAAAGTTTTAAATCTATAAGCTGGTTTTTTTAAAAATTTATAAATGCTTTGCGTTTAGACCTAGATCTAGATTTTGTCCACATTACATGGTATAGATCTATAATGATTAAGCTTTTCAGATTATTGTATCCTCCTAAGAAATAAATTTTATCTGACAATGGGGAAGACGTTAGATCTATTCTTTCCCGTTTTTTAAACGCAAAGCACAAAACGTAGAAAATTCGATCTACTTTTTATTTTTCCTGCTGTAGGCAGATGTGGCACTTAGGGATCACTTTTCCGGCGTCTGTCTGTCCGTCCGTCCACCCGTCCGTCCGTCTGTCTGTCCGTCACATTTTTTGTGTCACGCTTCATAACTCCTGTTCTGAGTGTTCTACTGAAGCTTTGAAGATGAAACAGCATTTATGGAAAGAGCTTGACAAGTGGAAGAGTATTGCACAATACCTTGAAGGGTTACAACTCTTGTATCAATATTGTGAGAGTTATTCCTCTTTTCAACATTTTCTTTTCATGCTCTCTGCTGTTTTACTGAAGATTTTGAAATGAAATTTCTTTTATGGAAAGAGAATGTTATACTGATGCTTGCTGGCAGGTGACACACGTGTTCCGGGGAACCCATCTATTTTCTTTTTACATTTCTATCTACATGCAGATCTATCTATTTTAATCTGAGGGGCAAAAAGTGTGAAGCCTGGTCAGACGCCGGGTTACCGGGCGTCTGATCTGGGACCAAACGGCTTGCAATTGAAATAATAGCGTTCATCGCAAAAATAGCGTCTTCCCGTCTGTATGAATAAAGTGTATTTAGTATTATTTTTCATATTCATTAATTTTCTTTTTAGGATTTAGAGAGTCTGCTGTTTGATAGAACGTCCACGGCCACACCATTTGGATATCAAGAAGAAACTGACCTGTGCGCTTTTAGGCGTTTGTCTAGACCCAGACTGACGATCGAGAGCTGGATGTCAAACATCAGGTCAGGACCTATTTAGAGTGTATTCCAGATTAAAATGTATTGATTGAGAGACCATAAAACTTTGTTCAAAGCTCCCATATATAAGACATAAAAAAGTTTTTGTGACTAACTTAAAGTAAGCTCAGCTAAAAGTAGTTGAGGTTTCAACGCATGAGAGGTGCATGTAGCACCATAGATATTAAGCTGTCGACTTTGCATTATATCTACTGAGTTTTTAAGTTTCTAATAGATCTACTTGAAATCGACAAACGTTGCTTGGGGTCCGGGGGACGTACCCCGAGAGAAAAATAGAAATTAGAACTGAAATTGTGAACCCTGAAGTGTGATTTTAGGGGTTTGCGGCTTTGAATACGATTAATTGTGATCAAAGCTCCGTTATATATCCGGGGGGTCGTTTGGATATAAGCCATGAGAAATAATGTGACTATTTATTTCTGCTAAAACTCCGGAAACCTCCCACGGGAAAAATAGACATTAGAACTAAAATGTTGAGCTCAGAAGCGTGTTTAGATTGATTTAGCCTTTAGACATTAAGGTCTAACCCCACCCCACCCAACCCTCACGCCACATCTTTTAAACCTTCAATGTCACTTTTTGGCCAATTTTGATTTTTCTTTTTTCAAATTGATGTTACGCACGTGCGTAAGTGCGTATCGTCGGCCACGCCCCTGTCTGGTTTATGAATATTTTACTTATACTGTTTGTTTATTTCTATAAATAAAGCAAGAGCAACACCAGCACAATACCATATACATTAGACACTTCTTTAATTAAGATACTTTTGATCGAGCCTTATAAATTTAATTATTCAAATTATGGATAACGTTAGTTTAGCGGGTTTTTTTCACATTCATGTATCCATCTTTTGACGCTTTTGCAAAAAGAAAATTATCAGATGATAAAGTATGTTCCTATATGAGATGTTTAATAGAGATCAGTAAATGTTGGCTTATTATTATACTAGATCTATACTACAGAGCTACCTATTGACTGTTTACTTTCATGCATGTAAGTAAAATTCAGTTAATTGGATGGAACCTTGAATAAATCTTTATTGAAGAAAGGGTGAACAAACATTCTGAGGATCAATTATATAATAAAACATTTGTCTACTTTACTTTCAGGAAATATCCAGTATTTCCGCTTCAACAGGACCAGCCTGACGTCGTTTTTGTGAAAGAGCGTGATGACGTTGATGAGAGAAGATATGATATTCTGAGGTCACGTGACGTCGATTTCCCCCACGAGCATCTGCCGCACGTGCTACAGCCTGCAGGAATATCTGCCGCTCGCCAGAAGTACCCGTTTAATATTGTGAGGCCATGTGTTCGCCATGTCTATCTGGACGTTAAGTGTCCTCAAAATCCATACAGAAACTGAGATTTGTGTCTTTTTTAGGGTTGTGTTACTATGGCAACTGAACTCTAACAGACTTTACCTTTCTCCATAATTTATTCCAAATAAGTTTTATATGTTTATTCAACAGAATGTTATGTCTTAATTGGAAGGAAAAGTGCATACTGTAAGCATTGTTGGTTCTAAAAATACTGTTTATGGGCCGCTTTTTAAAAGTCAAATAAGCACTCGCGTGTCAATGTTTCAATGATAGGACAGATACTAAATTAGCTGTAATTTCATTAAAAATTGAGATTTCACCAAAATTCTTTTTGTTCTGTATTTCTAACACCCTACTCTTGAGCAAACTGCACACATCTGAAAATCGAAAACTTTGTCATTATAGCAGGTTTTGCTGGAGACCCAATCAATTATATAATACAGCTGCATTAAATGCCTTAGATACACGTGAGATTCAAAATGTGTAGACCAAGACTAGCCGTCGGCTTTTGACTTTGATCTACACTGTTTGAAATGCAATAAAACAGGTATACCTATGACAAGGCTAATATACATTCTTAAATCTTAAACTAATATATTATGATGGGCGATATTTATGTTTGAGAAACGACAATATTTTTCAAATTGCAGAGATGTCGACAGTGGTCGATAAGGCAAAAAAAGAAATACCTTAGTTTCTGGTAACCCGATCGACCCTAGTTTTTCCCTCCGACCATAAACTTCCTTTTTTCATTTTCAAAAAATGTATCAGCGAATGTAGGTAAATTTTGCAGCGGATCTGACAGTAGTTTTTTCTCCACTTAAATGTCAAAAGGCTAATTTAAAGACGTTTAAGTGTTTAAACAATGATTGTTAAACAGGATTTAGCAAATATCGAATGTAACTTGCTCTACATCTGTCATAAAGTGCGTTCCTTGAACACATGATCTGCTAGTAAATTAACAACTGACACATTCAACATGCAGACAATACCTTTAGATTTTTAAGATAGTTATTAGATTTTTACGATAATTTTGGTAATGGGACCTACCAGTAGAATAACAATTTGAATGGATATTCATAAGTATTTTTTATGAATAACCACAGGGCTCTGCAAAATAAAATACTTTCATTTATTTTCTTAAATATATTAATATAACCATCTATAACACTCCATCAGAAAGTTACGCTTATTATTCTATGTGTTGTTGTTGTTTTTGTTTTGTTTTTACAAAGTCAGACATGATGACATAATCAATTATATTCTTTTTTCAAAAACCTTTGGGGTTACATGGCGCCTTGCCTGGATCAAAATGCCAACATCTGCAGACACTATTTTGAAGCATACGCTATATATGGGATGCCATGTTGATTTACTACCGGGTTTATTACTCTCATATCGTAGACCAAACCAACATGTCATTTACGCCTCTTTTATTACACAAGGCCCACTGACAATGGAATATCTGCACGTCGTGATTAACTCTTTCTTACAATCAGTCGCCCTTTCACCGTGAAATGTAACGTTTTTTATCCCGTCTCACACCCATATCATGTTCTACATTGTCTGAAATATAATTTCAAAGTCAGATTTAAAGCAATATATCAAGTCTCTAATGACACACTTAGAATATTATATCCGTAAGTAAGTCCGTATTCCTTTAACTAGCTCTTCTTTGTCTGTTTTGTAAAATCAGTTTGCGTCTAGATCAGATCTTTACTAATTAGAAAGAACAGAACCGCAACAGACTACTGATATATTTATTCCTTTCATGCTCAAATTATTTGGGAGATGTTTACCCCTTCACCGCTTAATTGTCGTCTTCTTCCGTATTGTGGTCTGCAAGACACGTTTCAAAGTTTGATTTAAGGTTATTATGACTTAATAAATATCGATACGAGTGTCAAACAGTTTGGGTCCTGATCGAACGCCGCGTGACGCGGTGTCTGATCAGGACCCAAACTGTTTGGCAAACGCGCTTTTAAACGTCATTTAGAGTGAAAAGGGTTAGTAGGTAGATACTATATAAAACTGTAGACGCATAAGAGCTTTTGGTCCGTTAATCATGCAAGTGCAGTCGGGATTGACAGATAAGACATTATGCCTTTCTATGAAAGCGTAAATAACAACCCAGGTCACAGACATGTTACAAAGATACTGTGCTTCCTCTCTACAACGACACCCAATGAGAGACACAGCTTGTGTTTGTTGTTAGGAGGGAATCGTTATAGGCAAGGGACTTTACGACTTGGCTTACGTTTGCAAACAACTTGAATCCAGATTAGACGCCGCGTAACGCGGCGTCTGATCTGGGTTTAAGCTGTTTGCTACTGAGAATTATATTAATTCTTTCAAAATGTCCGCTTATGTGTAACTTTGAGAAAAATAGCCAACGGCAATTTTAAGCAGACAGTATTGCAGCAGTCAAAGCGTTAGATATAGTTGTCCTGTTTAGGGAACTGTGGCAAGGGTCGTTGTAAGTAGGGAGTCGTTGTTGGGAGGGCCGTTGTAGGGAGGGAACACTGTATTGGCATTAAAGTGCAAGATGTAGGAACTAATTTACTATTTCAACTCAGAGTCACTTTCGTCTGATGAAAATATTGTCTGTTAGAATTCTGACATGAACTCGTCCATAGTTACAGAAATGTCTTTAGAGTGTCAAAACAAGTTCCACCATGATGGTCTCACGTCACAATTATTGTTTGCCAATATCTTCGATACAGGTCTACAGTGTCAAGTGGTTCAACATATTAATAACTTCGGACTCGTACTATGTGAACTTTTGGCAGTATATACTTCAGCTCATATAAGTATATTTAAACAAAAACACCTTCTAGGAAAGCGCCTTAGACGTTGAAATAAAAGAGTATCTTTCTGTTGGTTGTCTATCACTCTATCGATCTATTTGTATGTCTGTGTGGATTACTGCCTCGTACATTGTCCTTATGTTTGTATATCCGCTTGTCTGACTGTAAGTATGTATGTCTCTCTGTCTTAAAAGGGAAAGACAGAGAGAGAGAGAGAGAGAGAGAGAAAGAGAAAGAGAAAGAAAGAGATGGAGAGATTGTGTGTTGTATGAGAGAGAGAACGTCTCCAGGCGTTTGACTCGTCGAGGATAAAGTATAGATAAGTATTTGGTAATAGCCAATCTCCTGTCAGAATAAAGTAATAAACAGTGACATACGACAATATATGTAATAAAATGAAGTACAGTCGAATCTCGAAAATGTGAACTTATGCATCTTCCTACAACTGTAATGAACTTGAACGGGATACATGTAGATTTACCACATTTCAGTTATTTTAATATGCGAAAACGTGTACACGCGCCATAAAATAGTGTAGGAACATATGCAAACGTGGGCACGCACTAAAATGATGTAGGAACATGTTAAAACGAGGTTATGCGCTATAAAATAATGAAACGTTGCTTAGCCATGTATTAACTTCAAGTTACGGGTAAATTCGACTATAGAGAGGAAGAGGAAAAATCGACTGTCTTTGTGATATTACAGGTTTGATGCTTTAACAAGAACAACTTGTCGGTACTTATTTCCTAGTGTAAATTAGTAGCATGTCAAAAAAAATTAAATACCTACGAAACATTGCTGAACACAACGTGAAAAAAGCATAGCAATGAAATACACTAAAACAATGGAAGATACATATTTAAACTGTGAGCATCTAAATAAGACACCAACTATTTAAAGACGTATTATTTAAGCACAAAGTGTTGTTGTTAACGAGCTCAAGAGTCAAGCAATGATTCTGTCAAAACACAGACGTATCGGGCCATTTCGTTCAAAGGGTAGACAAATTGGAAGCGTATATAACAATCTAGGCCATATTATGTTTTTGCAAGAATATTGCCATTAAAGCTCGAGATGTTATAACTAAATTACCTTAGATTATTTCAACACCAAGTATCTTTTGTCTGCTAAAAAACTATTGGATGGATGGATGTTGGGTGTTAAGGCACTACGACACTGAATGATATAAGATGATCATGAGTGGTGATTTCAGGAATGTATATTTGAAAAATATCATTCGCTGCGAAGCAACACGTGAGATACAACCACTGATATTCTGTCCTTTTAGTTCTTGGCATCATTTAAACCAAAACATTCCCAATGAAAACTAGGTCTATTGGGAAACTATTGTTACAGTTCTGAAATTAATTCTGCCATTTTTGATATATTAAGAAACAGCACCAGAATGACAAGCATTTTCGAATATGGTTAGGAAACAGTAACCAATTTGACCTGATCCAGATTTGACCTGTTTGTTATCAAATTTGGACGCGCATTTAGAGAACGGATGGTAGTAAACACTTTATAACAGTTCACTTCAGTTAAGAGAATATCGTATAATTGACGTGCTATTTTACGACTGTTGGGCTAAAATCGGTATAACTCAGAAAAGAAGACCTCAAACTACTTATGTCAGATACTCAGAGACTTCTAACCATACATTGCCATGGTATCATTTATCTTAACCCTTTCGGTCTTAATGACGGTTAAAGGCGCGTTTGCAAACAGTTTGGATCCTGATCAGTCGGCGCGTTACGCGGTGTCTGATCAGGATTCAAACTGTTTGACACTCTTTTTAAAATTTCTCCAGTCATACTGCCTTAATTTTCAACTTTTAAACGACATTGCAGACAACAAAGGTGAAGCAGACGACAATGTAACGGTGAAGGGGTAAAATCTCCCGACAAATTTGGTAGTGAAAGGGTTAAACAAATGTCGTCTGCTTTTTATTTTTCAAATATAATTTAGGTATTTTGAATTGAGAAATATCAAAATGAATGTCAAACAAAAGCGGCGTCTGGTCAGGATCGAAACTGTCAGCAAAACAACTTTTGTACTAGAGAAATGCCGAGAAGAGGTTTATTTACTGCTTAGCAATATAGTATAGTTCTCCGCCATTGCCAAGTTCGGCTGCACTGCAACAGTGCTTCACTCACTCTGGTCCAATAAATGAGACTGTACAGTGGAGAAAACGTTATTCTTTCCCAATAAACGCGTTTACGCTCAAACTATTAATTCCAGTACAAACAGTTTGGAGTCAGATCAGACGCCGGGTACATGTAACCCGGCGTCTGATCAGGCTTCAAACTGTTTGCCACTCAGCTAAATATCAATAGTCAGAATTGTCAAGAAGTTGCTATTTTCTACATTTTAGTGTTTTGCGTTTGCGTACGTTTGCGTTTAAACGAGAAAGAATTACAGATTCTCCACTGTAGCTAACTTCTCCTGGGTGCTGTCTCAACGAAACGTCGTACGAAAAAAACCGCTCGTAAGTCAAAAATTTAAAAAACATCTAATTTCTACTTTCTCCAAATTTTGAAGTGAAAATACACACACATTCCCTACAGAAATTTGCAATTTGTGTGCATATAGTTTCATTTACATTGGAGAGAATAATTTCGTGTCCATTATTATTTCAAGCACTTTGGTATTCCGGCGGGCGTCTAATTCAAAGTAAATCATCTTGCTATGTTCACTTTGATTTATTTGGTGTGCCCGCAATAATAACTTCCTTTTTATAAGAAGGGGATATTCTTGTCCATTTAACTAAAACCAAGTGTACCAGCAATATAACGCCATTTAGCAAATTACAGATTCTTGGAAACGATAAATAACTGAGCCGTGTCTTGACAAAACCTGCCTTATTGCATTGCAACATTGTACAGACACCGATCACAGGCTCTGAGGTTGGTCTACACTGTCAAATACAGTAATACAGCTACTTAAAATGTTGTAGATATATTTGTTTCCCAAATAGTTAAGATCCAGACCAGCCGCGGATGGCCCTGATCTTTGCTGTTTGCAATTCAGTAAGGCAGTTTTTTTGTGACTGCAGGGGTCAATTATATAAATCGAAGGGAAAGCCAGTGGAGAGTCGTCTGATGCCCGTTTCATAAAAAATCTTAAGACAAAAACGATATCGTAAGTCTAATATTAAAAAACATTTATGTTTTGATTTCTATATCTAATCCTGTCTTGTGACACCTCTTTGGAATCGTCTTGAAATAAATAATAATTGAGACTTTTATAATCTGACTTACGACAACATTTATCGTAAGAAGTTTTATGAAACGGCCCCTGGTACCGAGTCACTCTTGTTCAAAATGTTAGCAATGGACAATACTGTTTAAATAAAGACACATTTGTTTCGTGGAACGGCGGCATGGTCATCTTGTGTAATAAGACATGAAAACGAAAGCAGATATGTCTGTATGTCTGTATGTTTGTCTGTCTGTCTGTCAGTGTCTTCATCTGTATGTATATGCGTATGTCTCGTACGTTCTTTGTCCGCTCGTCTGTCAGTATTTATGTCTCTGTGGTTCCCTATCTTTCATGCCAAGTGAGAGAAAGAGACAGACATTGAAGTTTTCCTATATACGCAAAGCAACATAGTTAAGAAAACGATATGTATTTGTATACTTAA
This sequence comes from Gari tellinella, assembly GCA_922989275.2. Lineage (NCBI taxonomy): Eukaryota > Metazoa > Mollusca > Bivalvia > Cardiida > Psammobiidae > Gari > Gari tellinella. The sequence goes on from OV277860.1 coordinate 56,911,082, forward strand.
CATTGACAGTATATTGAAATATGTATGACAAACAGTTTCAAGCTCAATCTAACAAGTTATTTGATATCTGATCTAGCTCCAAACAGTCTGCAAAGGGCATACCGATTTTATATAACACTAACGTGTTTATTGTGCTAGAATAAAGTCTTGTCTACTACATATTCTATTTTATTTCAATCTCGTTATTGTTAATGCTGCATACCTGTACATTTAGTCATAAAACAGCATTAACCATGCCATACAGATGGTGATTACAAGACACTACTTTTAGGTAATTATCATTTAAACTATTTTCCTTACCATAGATATGACAACAAAAATGAATGAAAATATCAAACAGTGCAGACCTTGATTAATGGGCTCCTATAGGAGCCCTCTGATCAGGGTCTACACAGTTTGCATATGTAATCAGTATTCTCTACAGGGTTGAAAGGGTTTAAGTATCGGTAACTAAACTTTTCAAAAAGAGCTATTCTCAAAATTATACTGCCCATAATGTTTATAATAAAATTCGGATATTCAAAAGTTATATACATATGCCTTATTAGGTTATGCTTATCATACACCCTTTTGCAACAAATGGTAACAATTTAAACATTTATATGTCTACCATATCTCTAACTGCAAGCTTAGAATGTATATCCGTATTGTCAGTCCATATTCCTTTAACCAGTTTGACTGCCAGCCGTGACTGCTCTGTCTATTCGTAAACTGTTTGGATCTAAATCAGACGTCAAATAATTAAATACGGTCAGTAGAAGCAGACAGTAGTGTTGATAACGAGGCTTAGCTTAACTCATTCATCCCTGAAACTTTAATGGAAAAATCCAATATCAAAATAAGTATAGCCCATTTGTGACTATTAAGGGTTGATTTTAACTATATATTTCAAAATATATTCCTTAAGGAGCCCTCTGATCAGGGCCTACACTCTTTGCATGGACCAAATGTAATCGTTCAATGTACACTGTTTGTAAATTACGAGTATACTCGTCGCTAGGGTTGAATGCGTTAAAGTAACCGCCCTGTCAAACAGTAGACGTTTTATAAGACCTTTTCGTCCGTTAATTATGCAAGTGCAGTCGAGATTGACAGACAAGACATTATGCCTTTTTGATGGAAGCGTAAATTACAACCTAGGCCACAGACATGGTGGCATTAAAGTTCAAGATGTAGGAACAAAATTACTTACAGTGATCCCCCTCTTCAACGACACCTAATTGAAGACAACGAATGGGTACGTCGTTCGGAGGGAGTTATTACAGGGAGAGAAATTTGCTAACATTTGCAAACAGCTTGAAATCAGATCAGTCACCGCGTTACGCTGTATATCATTCGTCAGTATTGTTTTTTCTGTAAAAACGTCCATGATGTAAGAAAAACAACAAACAACAAGTTCAAGCAGACGATATTGCAGCAGTGAATGCATTAGACCTAATTGTCTTGGGAACTGCGACACTGTTTGTTGTAGAAGGGAGTCGTTGTTGGGATGGTCGTTGTAGAGAGGGAGCACTGTATAACTATTTCGAAACAAAGTAACTTTCGTCTGCTGAAGTTATTGGACGGATTAACCCTTAGCCCGCCAAATAAATTGTCGTCTGCTATATTTCTCGTCTGCTTCAAGTTTCAAAGTGCTTCAAAGTTGCTCACAATTGCTGAAAATGTTGTCCGAGTGTCAAACAGCTTGGATCCGGATGAGACGCCGAGTTACTCGGCGTCTCATCCGGATCCAAGCTGTTTGCATATGGAGCTATAGTCGTGAGTGGCAGGCTAAGGGTTAATGGATGTTACGTTTTACGACACTGTGGAACTAAAGACGCCATATAGTGACGGTCAATGAAGAGATGAGATGATGATGATGCGAAATAATTTCAGGAAGAATAATTTGGCTATTATCATTCGTTGCAAAGTAGAGCATTTGCTCAAACTACCGACCTACTGTCGTACTTTTAGTTCTTAACAGAGAGGATAATTTGCGTCAAATAACCATGAATATAAAGTTTCGGAACCTCAGCACACGTATGAAAGTCTCTGGGGTAACTACTGTAAAACCGGGTTATTGTTTCGCGACAATATAATTTATGCGTTAATTCGCGAGTGTCTCTAGTTTTGAAAATAGGTGACTTCTTAAAGCAGGTTGAAAGTAAAGCAGGATGTTCCTTAAGGCACATTCTGCTTTACTTTCAGCCTGCCTTAAACTACTGCCTGCTTGAAATATTGTATGATGTCGCGAATTAATACAAAATCGCATTACGCGAAATATTCATGACGCGAAAAATACCTGTTTTACAGTATAAAGTCTGTTTGAGTTCTGACGTTAATTCGGTCATCTATTATATTTAAAGAGACGTGAAAAGAGTAAAAATCACTTCGACATGTTGCTAAGTTTTTCAAACAATTCTGCGGTGTTAAAAAAAAGTTAATTGTGGGTTTCAATTCGGGCGCGCATTAAGGGTACTTATGGCGTTGAATACTTCATTTATACTTCAGAATATCACAAACTAGACGCGCTTTTAACAAGTCAGTGCTAGGTTATAAACGGTTTAGCTCAACACAGAAGGCACTTAAGATATTTCTTCAGGCAACTAATGGCAGATATTTACTGTCTCCTAATCTACTACTTAGCCATATAACGCCTCCGTTACTAACTTTGTCTGCACTGAAAATGTATGTACATGTAATATGAACGACCATGTAGTAAAATTATCCTTTTTATTGCTAACAATTTGATTCTGAGCAGACTCTATGTAACTATTTGCCTATCAGAATTTCAGTGCTCCCTCTTTGCAACGGCCTTCTGAACAACAATTCCCTCCTTACAACAACGCTTGTCGCTGTTCCAAAAAACAAAATAGTTACAGTGGAGAATCTGTTATTCTTTCCAGTTTAAACGCAAACGTACGCAAACGCAAAGCACTATAACGTAGAAAAGAACAACTTATGGACAATTATGATAATTCTTGTTGATCTTGGTGGCAAACAGTTTGGAGCCTGATCAGACGCCGGGTTACCCGGCGTCTGATCTGGCTCCAAACTGTTTGCACTGCAAATAATAGTTTTAGCATAAACGCGTTTATTGGGAAATAATAACAGATTCTCCACTGTACGTCCAACCTTTTCACTACTGTAATTTCGTCTGCTTAAAAGTGTGGTCTGTTGTTTGTCTCTAAGTCACATATTGGAAACTTTGACAGAAAAAATAATGACGAGTGGCGAACAGTTTGAATCCAGCCGCGTCTGATCTGGATTCAAGCTGTTTGCAAATGTAAACCAATTTCCCTCCCTATAACAACACTCACAATCGTTGTCTCCCATTGGGTGTTGTTGTAGAGATGGGTTACTGTAATTGATCGTTAACATTTACAAAACTCTGTTATTATTTTGCATTGAATGTAATTATTTAGACAAAGCTCGAACATATGTGTAACTCAGAAAGAATACGTTAGAAGCGTCAAAATTTGATATGTACATTTTGATCTATACGGTGAATACAATATAATATATCTCTTGTACAAGTGGGTTGTTTTTTTGTCCGTTTAACCCCTTCACTGCCGTACCCCGAGCACAACAATATTTTGCAAACAGTTTGGATCCTGATCAGACGCCGCTTTGCGCGGCGTCTGATCAGGATCCAAACTGTTTGGCACTCACTTCAATATTTCTTCAGTCAAAATAACAAATATTATATTTTATGAAATAAAACCAGACGACAATTGTTTAAAATTGATGACGTCACGACAGGGAAAGGGGTTAACTGAAACCAAACGTAGCGGCAGTACAATAGAATGTAGTAAAAATCAGGATTTTACTGTTCAACCCTTTCAACACTTAGTAACTCTTGCGAGTTATTAGGTTCCCTTGTGGGTCTTTTCAATTTATAAAATATGAATCCTTCTACTTGGAATTATGTGTAGTTTAATGAATACAAGTCTAAATTAGAAAACAGTGCAGATCCCAATCAAAGGGCTCATATAGGAGCCCTCTGATCTGGGTCTACACTGTTTTTACATGTATTGAATATGTTTTAAAAAAGGACCACGGTGTTTAAAGAGTTAATCACATACAATGTTTTTGGGAAAAAGAAAGTGTATTCCTCAAAAGAATGGAAACTATAGCATGTTTATCTCTTCATATGAAACGTCTCACGGCGTTTGACACGTTTTCTATTATTAAAAATAGCGTGGTTGGCTTCGACGATAAAGTACAGATAAGTATCTGGTTATAGCCAATTTCCTGTCAGAAAAAGTAATAAACAGAGACATACGACAATGATTAAATGAAGAACTGTCGAAACTGGATAAAGTCAACATGTACATGTTCCTACAACTAAAATGTGCTAACTCTATCGCGCCCAAGTCATATTACCATGCCAAGAGGATTCCTCAATGTTTATATTCGATTAGTCCATTTTTTACCAAAGGGATGCCTGGTCAAAAAAAAATTTTTCAGTTTTTATACTGAAATTCCTATCAACAAACAGTGTAGACTCTGATCAGAGTCTACACTGTTTGCCTATGTTTAATATATGGGATCGTGGGCACAAATGGATTGAATCGTAATTCAATATTAACCCCTTCACTGCTTTACTCCGAGCACAAAATATTTTTGCAAACAGTTTAGATCCTGATCGAACGACGCGTTACGCGGCGTCTGATCAGGATTCAAACTGTTTGACATTAATTTCCATTTTTCTTAGTCATAATAGCAAAATGTAAAATTTAGGAAATTAAAGCAGACGACAATTTTTTAAATTGATGACGTCACGGCAGTGAAGGGGTTAAGAAGAGGATTAGCCATGTGTTAACTTTGGGTTTGAATCTGTTGTTAAGTTCGACCGAATCAGGGTCGAGTGATCGGAAGCCGACTGTTTTAGGTGTTGTTTTGAAAAAAGTCGGTTAACCTAAAGTCCTTTAGGTTGAAGTCTTTAGATGAGCATATTGTTGGTTGTTATTGTCAAGGCAAGACGTGTCTGGCTTTTCGTTTAACACCGTGTCAACAAACTTAATGTTTACTTATTACGACACAACTCTGAAACTCCGCGTCAACATCACATTGGGAAGAAAGACACTGAAGTGTACTGCTATACAATGAAAATTACGTTATTCATTCCTAATAAACGCGTTTGGTCTATTACAAGGACGTTCATTCCAAGAAGTTTGGAGCCAGACTACCGGTAGACGCTGACTCATTCGACGTCTGACCAAGCTCTACACTGTCATTACACCCTCACTATTCGTACACAAGGAAAGTGAAAGTAGGTTGTTATAATTTTGTGATAATCATATTTACTTTAGAGTTTTATGTTTATTCACCTGAAGTTTAATATTTTAAATCGTATCACTGTTTCTTCTTATACAGTTTTCAAAATTCATCGATTTCACGTTTTTAAGCAAAACTACTGAGCGTTGCTTTCTTGTGCGGATGAGTAACTGAGTCAAAGTCTAGGGAACGACGGCGACTATAAAGGATTCAAATCAAAGATTTGAAACCATCATAAACTAATGCTATACGGTATACTGTTGTCCACATTATTAATCAAAATCAACTGTAATTCTCGTACCATTGTTTCCTTATTGCTGATGTGGTGTTTTTTTTTATCAATATTCCATCTTGTTTAGCGCGTCGTTAAGGAATTTATCAATGTCAAATAGTTTCGAACTTGATCCTATCAGGAAATTCAAATGATCTGTTTCCCGACAGTTTTCAAATGTCACAGATGTAGATACTAGTAGTAAAACAATATATGCAACGGAGACATGTTATCCCTCATTTATCATCATCAATCCAAGTGGGACGTGTCTAACATAATCAAGCAAATTGGTTCACAATAACGTCGGGGTAGCTCGGCGCTTCTCTGTTGATCTACTAGTGGTCGTTTAAATTCTGGTCTCGTTAACCAAATTCCGTTATGCATTTCTATTACAGAGTTCCCTCCCTACAACGACCCTCCCAACAACGACTCCCTCCGTACAACGACAATTGCCGCTGTCCCAAAAACAAGACAATAATGCCTTACTCTTTCACTGCTGCAATAAAATTTACTAAAATTGTCGTCTGCTTTCTTTCTCATAATTGACATTTTGACAGAAAATAAATTAATGAAAAGTGACAAACAGATTGAATCCAGATCAGACGCCGCGTTGCGCGGCGTCTGATCACGATTTAAGCTGTTTGCAAATGTAACTCAATTGTCCTCCCTAAAACGACCCCCTCCGAACAACGCACACAATATTTGTCTCCAATTAGATGTCGTTGAAGAGAGAGAGCGCTGTATAACACAAAGCACATGTCAACAGAGTGTCTGCACGTCGTTATAAACTCGTTATAATCATTAATATATCATTGTTGTTTCCGGAGCCAGATAAAGTCTTTAGAAATAAAGAAGTACATATTAGCCATTTACAGATTGTCTATGTTAACCCATTTAAGGCTACCGCCCAATAAAGAGGACATAATTTGCTTATACTATGTTCCCTGATGTGACGCCGTTGTACGCTATTCTCTTATCAGGGTATGCATTGGTTGCTATTTCATATGATAGGTTAAATTTTTATTGAAAACCACTTCAGTGCCTTTAGATCATCCTTGTATATCTATAATGAAATCTTCCAGCAAGCACATAGCAAATCGTGGCAAAGGTTACAAACAGTATGGATCTAAATCAGACGCCGAACAACCCCTGGATAAAAACTGATTTACACTTTGTTGATATTCCCCTGAAGTATAGGTACAATAACGTTTTTGCCTGCTGATCGCGTCTTCCTTGTTATTTGCAAACAGTTTAGATCTAGATGAGACACCGTCGAGTAATGCTGAGGAAAGCTACACCTATATGTTTAACTGTTAAACAGTGCCAATTCAACAGCCGCAGTACACTTTATTTTAGTTCATGTTCTATTTAATTTAGTTAAAGCTGTGGAAGTCTCTCTCCTTGTAAATAGAGTAAAACTTCTCTATTAAGACCACTTAAACGAATACATATTGATTGTATAAAATACAGGTGTCAGATTAAAGCAAGGTGACAATAAAACAGATAGCTCTTGTATCTTGTATCTTGTATAGAGGGTTTTTACTGTATGTACTGTTTTGTATGTATTATGAGATGGCGGTCTTTATTTACAGAAACAAATTTTGACTTTGCCTTGACATATTAGGTAACTAGATTAATCACGCGCTGAGCCCCGGACTATTTTTAACAATGTATTTAACACTTTTACTGCTAAAATCGACGATTGTTGACCTTGCAAAAAGATTGGTTCAAGGTTAGATGCTGCGTACTGCTTTGTCTGATCAGTATCCTAAAATGTTTTGACACAAGTATTAATGTGTCATCAGTCAAAACGATGTTTTGTCTAGGATAGGGTTAAAACATATGCTAAGCAATGAGAGCGAGAGGATCAAATATCTCATTTTCTCTGAAATACTCTTTGTGTACTAGAGTGCTTAATGTACCAAGAAAGTTGATGGTTAAGTATTTTTCCATAAGAAATGATGCGTTGAAAAGGAGATTAGGTTAAACCGCGTGTTTGATTATATAGAGATAATTGCAAAACCTCCTACTTCTGCTATATCGTATTGCTATATATGTCTCCATTAACCCTTATCATGACCTGGCTAACATTTGCAAACAGTTTGAATCCAGATCAGACGCCGCGTTACGCGGTGTCTGATCTGGATTAAAACTGTTTGCAACCTATCTGAAAAACTTTAAATGATTAATAACACCTTTTGGTTTATTATCCCAGACGATATGTTTCAAGCAAACAACTAGTTAGCATGATTAGGAATAACCCTTGCATTGTCACCTGATCTTTGGAATTTGCACTCGATTTGGTGCATGAACAAACGCCGAGAACAGACGCCTATGGTCTAAGCGTCTCATCAATATCAAAACTTTAAGATAGATAATTTTGTAGATGATAAAATGAAAATTTCCATGGCACGTTGATTTAAACATTGCAACACAGTAAACATGATAAATCAACCAGGCCGTTTAGAACACATAGCCTGGTTCATCAACGAAATAACTCTTCTCTTTTAGTCCTGAAGGGATTAAGATACTACTTTACACAATGTTTAGTATAATTTGAAAAGGTGAAACAGAACCACACTGTCCACACATACAAGTATTACAAAAACAAAACATTACATGTAATTGATATGTCCAGACCATAAATATGTCTTACCAAACCATAAACATCTATTATCAGAGCCAAGGACATTGCTCCCAATGTCGTGCTACTGGTACTTTGGCTCTGCCGAAAATGATATATGTTATCAATTCCTTTATTTCCTAACACATAGTTTACTGCTATTTACAGAGTCGCAAAATTCCTCGCTATGCGCGTCACATCAGAATCCAAGATCTTGAAAACACTTATCGATGTTTCTTAGTAATATGTGTATTGTCTAAATGTGACGAAAATTAAAGCAAGCAGCAGGTGTTAAGAGACATTGTATTGCCAACCTTCCACGATGTTGCGTTCTAAAAGTATAAGTGTAATGAACTTAGTTGTGACCCAGTGATCTCTAGCTACTGTCAAACAGGTATTTTTCGCGCCATGAATGTTTTGCGTAAAACGATTGTCTATTAATTCGCGACATCATACAATATTTCTAGCAGGTGGTAGCTTAAATCAGGCTGAAAGTACTTTCAACCTGCTTTAAGAAGTCACCTATTTTCAAAACTAGAGACATTCGCGAATAAACGCGTAAACTATATTCTCGCGAATAAAACCGGTTTTACAGTCTTATATGCGACCACACATAAGACGACCTGGGTCCGTCTTACAGAACGTCGTACGACAACTACTGTCGTAAGTCAAAATTTACAATTATTTCTTACATCTCCATTTCATCATGTCCTTTGACATCTCGTTGGAGTCGTTTTTATATATTATAAAGTTTAGACTTACGACCGTGTTTGTCGTAGGACGTTTTGTAAGACGGGTCCCTGGGCCCCGTTTCATAAAACTTCTTACGACAAATGTTGTCGTAAGTCAGATTATAAAAGTCTCAATTATTATTTATTTCTAAATATAATCCTGTGTTGTGACATCTTTTTGGAATCGTATTACACTTTTTTTCTATTATTGTTTGTTTTGGAAGAGCTGTTTATGATGAAAGAAAAAATGGAAAAAATATGGTGGTGTCCTTTTTTTTTTAGCTTCAGCGATTTTTTTCAAATTTAACCCATTCAGAGTACAAGCTTCAGTAACATCTATGTAAAAAAAAACGCAACATGGTAATTTGTGTTTTCATTATTTATTTCATGTCTATGGTGGTATTTTCACATAAAGAAAACAAATTTAGACAAAGCAAGCAACAGGTTTGAACAATATGGATCCTTGAATATCAGAAATATGCTTTTTATAGGGCATTATATTATTAGATATTTTATTTTATGAAAAAAAGTAAAAAAGTTTGAAAATGAAATAGTTCTAGTATTAAACTTTTTCTTATATTCTACCAGATGAAAGCCAATGCTAAGGCAGTTCACAATATGAAAAGAAATTGAAAGTTCAGTGTTGACATTTTTAGTTATTTAAGTAAAAAGAGTTATCTCCCTTACAAAATTTACAAAAAAGTACTTTATCGATGATATTTAGAGCTTTATAAAATTCACATTTCGTGCCTGGTTTGTCTTAAATTAGTTTTTGTATGAAGAAATACTACCATAGACATGAAAAAAATAACACAAACCCAAATTTTCATGTTTGTTTTTATTTGAACTGGATTTTATTGAAGCGAGCTGTTTGAAAAAGACAAAATAACAAAAGGTGGGTGGGGTAAATTTTACATGGCCGTAGAGCCAAAAGTTGTTCACCAAAATGTACACTTTTTCTATTTTTTCATTCATCTTAAATAGCTCTTCCATACAAAAGCATCATAGTGTTTTCATATACTTTGAAAATTTCCCAAATTCATGACTTTGATACACCCTTAAAGCCAATAAATACATATTTATTAATGTGTTCAGTGACATATCACTGACAGTTTTCAAGATCGTTAGCTAGAAATAGCTCCAATAAAATCTCTTTAACACTAATTGTGAAATATCAGTCATACTTAAGATGAACATGATATTATCGGAGCCTCCTTTGCGTAATGGCTGAGTTGTTTGCCTTATACAATTGTAAGGATGTAAATTCTTACCGTTTAAACAATTGTAAATGTAAACGCAACGCAATAGAATTCAGGCAGATTATTGAAAAGGTAAATACTACATCTGATCTGCATTAACTACATGGGGAATTGCACTCATAGGAAAATAGCCTTGTTCGCCTGTATAACAAAGCTCGCTCGGTCGATGTAATGTTTTCTAAAATAAACAAAACAAAACAAAACCGCTTTACTGATTCACCCAGTCTTCTTACTTAAATTGTTCCTTCGTATTTGGAGGTGAATATAATGTTAAATAAAGTATATACTTGATTGTGATTTATTGAATCCGAGATGAGGAAAGCAATGGTAAAGGTGTTCATAAATACTGATAACAGTTTATATCACCTGCATAGTCTACCCCCATCAGTATTCGTTTCCTGTTTGATACTTAACTGCGCGAGACTCTCTGTCTATTGCTGTCGACATGCTTTGGTTGGAACACATATCAACTATTACATTAGAGAGCATCAAAATGTAAACGATTCGTTGTTAAGATTGATGGTGAAAGATGTGTAAAACATTTTCTGAATTCAATTTGTCAGTATGAACCAAGCAAATCCAACAAATCATTACAATTAAAATGGACAATTGCAGTGGAACCCCTCTAAACCGGAACTTTTATATACGGGAATTTTCCCTCCAAACCGGACAAAAGCTTCGGTCCCGTTTCTAACACTTCTTTATTTTTTTACACATTACACCATAAATACGACTTTTTACGTCTTTGGTTTATTCCTACACTGAAGAAAATAGTTTATATATTCTAGCAGATCATAGCTTAAAGCAGGTTTAAAGTAATTCTGCTTTACTCTCAATATGCTTTAAGTGGTCTGCTGTCTTCCATACTAAATACAAGCTGTTTGATAATGGGTTAAAACCCCTCCAAACTGGAAACCCCTCTAAACCGGAACGTTTTGTTGTTCCCATACATGTACATGTCCAGTGTAGAGGGTTTTCACTGTATAGTCTTTTATCCAGTTCTGTCCGTTTATTAAACATCTATGGTTGGTTTAACAATATTTTCTATTGTATAAAGACAATCAGTGCACACATAGATCAAATAACTGTATGACCCCTTAGGTTTGACCATGGTATACATTGTTTGCATAGTACATGTAAAAGGTTAAACACATTGTTATGCTCTCATAACATTTAGTCCTAAAAACCCTTAGCTACAAGGCAGTGAATGTTTACAAATAAGTAGGAGCGTACAATCCTCAGAAGTATTTTAAGCCCGCATGTTCGTGCCGTTTCTAATATACAATAACATACATTCCGCTTAATTATGTCACTGTCCATTACAAAAACGACGCTTTTGCAAACAGATAGGATAAGACGATGATTCTGTGATGTTTTCTGGAACAGAAAATGATATTATCTTTTAAGAGTAACCCTTTCACTGTCAATGGCGCAAAATACAAACATCTGTAAACAGTTTGAACCATGTTCAGACGCTGCGGAACGCGGCTTCTGTTAAGGACCCAAACTGTTTGATAATCGTTTCAAAATTTCGTCATTCATACAGTTTTAAATCAAATGTTATAGCGGATATTGAATGAGTGTGTTGTCAGTCGTGAATTTATTGAACGAGTTTGATAAAATAATATGTTGCGAGCCTTGGCGAGCAACATATCATTTTATCCAACGAGTTCAATAAATTCAAGACTGACAACACACCAATTTGATATCCTATTTATCACATAAACACCAAATGACACGAAAATCCGAACGCTCTTACTTTCACTTTTGCCCTCGGCTCTTAGGAAAACGATTCGTCATAGGAGTTATTCGGTTTTATTCATCCGTAGATAAAAACACCAATCAAACTAAAATAAAGAAAATCAACATCAATGTGTTGTGTAAAGAATTTTCCTATACCATATTCAAATTTTAAATTAATATTTAATTTAAAACTGTTCTAACTGACTAAAAATGTTCATTTGACAGTTGGAATCAAGTTTTGTTTTCAAAATAACGTCGTTATAGCAACACGACATCATCATTATTGAAACCTCTAAATTTGAAAAACAGTCTGAGTCACTGTTCTACTAGAGCTCTACGTAGCCTAATTTGCAGCCTGAATTTGCGGTATTGCCTGGGATAATGTTTTTAGGACACTTGGAAATGTTTTAAATCCCTAGTGGTGATCTTGTTTTGTCTTGATTTTTTTTAACTGATTTAAAGTCGGCGTAGTAATACAGTATTTTGGTGATTCGAAAATTAGTATAAAATATATGCTCAGTGGGCCGTACGATTTTTACGGTCCTCTATATTTTGCACGTTTATGTGATAAAAACAAATATTGCAGACAAAAATGTTGAAGCAGAGGACAATGTGGCGGTGAAGTTGTAACACACTCACGATAAATTTGACCATGGAAGGGTTCAATTCAATTGAAACTGATTGTTTAGAAACATTCTTTAATGACCCTTCGCCTTATATATTTTAGTTTTTAATTATCGGTTGTATTTGGATTTGTGGATTAAGAATTTATTGATGTTTGAATTAAAACTACCTCAAATTCAAACATCAAAATACTCTTTATTTTCTCAGTTTGCATAAACATACAAATACATGAGAACATTCCCCCACACACATTCAACATTTGAGGTCAGGTACATCTGTTATAAGACACACATCAGTTATAATTTATTAACCCATAGTTCTACTAATTTCAAACGTAAGAGAATCGCATACATTTGTTTTAAAATGACTATTTCTAGTGGGTAGGCCTACATGGACAGTCTCGAGAATATACCGCTATTTAGTGGGGCGTTCTAGGATAAGCTCTGTCCTCCACATGTATGAGCCACAATGTCATTCAATATAGGAATAGAATTTACCTGAGGTTAACGAGATTGTTATTCGTGTTAATGTAATAATGGTGTTACATTCTATTTGAAATTGGATACTTTATCGTTGAATGTCAGTATGGAGTTCAGTGAGGAGTTCAGTAAAGAAATCGATGACCGTCTATGGCCATCGATTGCGAGTTGGCTACCGGTCTGAAATACAGTGGAGAAAACGTAATTATGTCGTTCAAACGCAAACGCATTGCAATGAAATGTAGAAAATGACAACATTTGACAATTCAGACTTCCAGTTTTAATCCGAGTGGCAAACAGTTTGGAGCCTGATCAGACACCGGGTTACCCGTCGTCGTCTGATCTGGCTCCAAAGTGTTTGCAATGTGGACAATAGTTTAAGCGTAACCGGGGTTATTTGGAAATAAATAAATTCTCTACTGTACTCTGCACGCTGCAAACGGTGCACAAACTGCTAACATAAACAGAAAAAAATGGTAACTGAACACGCTACTGCTTTTCCGTCAAAATGTTATATGTATGCTTTTTTTCATTCGGACTAATACAAATAAATATTAAACAGTTTTGATTCTGAACAGACATCGTTCACTTGGAGTTTTGTCAAAATCTAAACAGTTTTATATTCTTGTTAAGTACATATAATAATAATTACATTCGTCCCGGTCTACTACCTTGACAAGTTTGTAGAATGTGGCAATTTTCCGAGTAATTCTAGATGGAAACGTGTTTGTTAACGGTCTGTGTGGCAATTCGAAAGGGATCAGTGGCGAGAAAGATTATCTTCAAATATCGACTTCCAACGTTTTTACAGTGTCCATGCTGATTTAGCTTTGTCTATAATTTGGAAAACGTCCCTTAAAAAGACAGGCTCCTTGAACAATATGCGCTTTATGGCAAAACTTCTGTGTGAACCGCTAGGAACCACGTTTCAATGCCCAAAATGCAGCTTGATGGTAACTGACGAAGTGTTCCACGTAGTGTTCGACTGTGATCCAACGAGAACCTTTGTCTTCTTTCAGGCATTTGTACAAAACATTTCGAATTGCATTTCGGGGCGGTTTGCATCCATCCTTGGCAGAGTAGACAAGGACACAGTACTTGTCTATAGGTTTGGACGCATCGACACAAATGTGACTACAATGATAATGCGGAATTATTCCCTGGCTATTTACAGAACTGCGCAAACTTTCTGAAACGATGCTATTCGTAATACATTATTGACACTATTGACACATAGCAAACGATACTCTTGTGCTTCTGACCCATCATTCTTCTAATGTATGTGCTTTTATTTCGTTTCGAGAAGCCTTCGGCTACCCAGGAGAATGTTGTTTCTTATATAAGCGTATGCATATGAGTTCCCCTTTTTGTTAAACTCTTAATATAATATGAGTTTACTATACATTGGACTCCAAGACTTGTAAAACTGATATGAACACAATTTATAAAGATAAAAGAAATAATAAAAACATCGATATAACAACAATTCAATATTAAGTACATTGATGGCTTGATTGCGGAAGGGCTATGGAGTGTTTAAAGTGTGTACGTCATGTCGTCCTTATGCAATGAAACCAGCATTGTATATATCTTCCCCTTGATTTCAAGGGTGCATTTTGACTAACAGTTTGGATACAATCCAAGCAGACAATTCGGAATCTGATCGAAATTGCCTACACCACTTTCCCCTCATTTGTATATATTAATATGTTTTTATGTATGCTCGTATATAACTTTGTTTGTATGCTGATGTACTTTTCTGTATGCTTGTGTTCGTTTGCTTATGTACTTTTTCGTTTATATGCCTTGATACTCACCAATAATGGTGGAATAAAAGATGATATATATAGAATGTGTTTATATAACTCTTAGTAAAAAGAATGAGGTTTAATGTTTATTAAACCTTCAATTCAAATCAGAGTATATCCATATGGAGCTTCCATATTAAAGGAAGAGCGATACCGACCCATTTAGGATATACTATCAGATACTCCGCTTGAAATGAGTACCGGTATACCTAAACAAAGTAATTTGTGATAATATGCAATATTATAGGTTTTTCAATGTAATTACTCTTTAAACCTTATAACAATTCTTTTTAATCACAACCTTTGAAAATAATCCTATTTTAGCACATCTTTTCCAAATGGCTGTAGTGGAAAAATATGTAAAGCAATATATGATTCTTTTCTCATCTATAATAAACAGCTCTTCAAAACAAATATAATAGATAAGTAGTTTAATACAATTACAATATGGCTTATAAATGTAATTATCCCTTAAAGCTATCGAGCAGATAAATAACAAAAGTAAAACTTCTTTTTTGAAACTGTGGGAAATGGCACTTGAATTGATATCGTAAAAAGGAAGGTTAGGCAACGATACGTGTTCTTATAAACTTAGAATCTTGAAAACTTGCCCACAAGGCATTGATAACCTTGTCAGTGGTTTAATTTACGTAAGGAATGTATTAACAAGATTATACATCAAAATGAATCTAGTTGTAACTCCTTAACTCATTACCCCATAGTCAGTTTCTAGTATTGAAAATAAGTGACCACATAAAGCAGGTTGAACGTAAAGCAGAATGTGCCTTAAGGCACATTCTGCTTTACGTTCAGTTTGCTTTAAGCTATAATCAGCCAGAATATAGAAACATTATCGTAAAATACTTATTCATGACTGTATGAATTATAACTATTTTCTTCAGTGGAGGAATAAATTAAAGGCGTTAAAAGCGTATTTATGGGGAAATGGGTTAATACTTGGCGGTCTGTATACGAGACATTTACCAGCAGGGTATTTGTGAAGAGAATGAAGACAACATTTTATCTATGATTTGTAATGATCCGATTATTTGTGTCATACTGTGATGTTTTAGATAAATGTTTCATATTAGTTTGCGTGACATTCGAATTGTCAATGCGAGAAACAGAATATTTAAGATTGTGAAATTTGATTTATGTAATATTGAAATGAGTCTCAAATAGATCAGAAGCAGCATTACGCGGCGTCTGGTCAGGGTCGAACCTGTTTGCAAATAATTCAGGGTAAGGCAGTGAAGGGGTTTAGCAATCAAGTCTGTCAAGAAATATAGGATCTGCCATGAGTAGATGTTTAAGGCAAGTTGATCTCAAACGAGTCTAGAATTGAAATGTTATGAAGCGAGCCTTGGTGAGCTTTATAACTTTTCTATTCTAGACTCGTTTGAGATCTGCTTGCCTTAAACATCGACTCATGACAGATTCTTTTTCTCATATTACCAATGATTTCAGCTTTTTTTTTAAAGCAATATGCATTTTTTGGAACCCCGGTGACGTCAAAACGCCGTTATCAATAGTGACGTTATAGTGACGTCATCAAAGTAATCTTACACATATTGGAGATAAGAATATTCGTCATCGTTGTTCGCTATACAAAGCAGGGGTAGTTATGTGAAAAAAGTCCATGCTTAACATCCGTTTGACTGTATTAGTATACTAGGTTGTTTGTTTCTTGACGATATTGTTTTTCCGTAAGAAATCACTTTACGTAAACATAGTCCTTTCCCTTGGTGATAAATATGCCAATTTTCTTGAAAATGACTGATGTCCAACTTAATTTGTTTTTAGACTTTCTATTCTGTCGGAAACAAATTTGTTTATGTGTCATAAATCCTTGATAATTGGATGATATTTTCATGTAGGGACTCTTCATTTGAAACAGACTTTCAAATTTAAAACTTAAGTCCTTAACTGCTAAGGCATCATCAATTGAAACAATATCGACAATTTTAGGAAGTTTGACTAAAGAAACATTGAAATGAGTGTCAAACAGTTTTGAGTTTAACCCTTTTGTTGTCTTACTCTTAGTACAACAGTTATTTGCAAACAGTTAACACGCCGTGTTACAGTGGAGAATCTGTTATTCTTTCCCGTTTAAACGCAAACGTACGCAAACGCAAAGCACTAAAACGTAGAAAAGAACAACTTTTGGACAATTCTGATAATTCTTGTTTATCTTGGTGGCAAACAGTTTGGAGCCTGATCAGACGCCGGGTTACCCGGCGTCTGATCTGGCACCAAACTGTTTGCACTGCAAATAATAGTTTTAGCGTAAACGCGTTTATTGAGAAAGAATAACAGATTCTCCACTAGTGGAGAATCTGTTATTCTTTCCCGTTTAAACGCAAACGTACGCAAACGCAAAGCAATAAAACGTAGAAAAGAACAACTTTTAGACAATTCTGATAATTCATGTTTATCTTGGTGGCAAACAGTTTGGAGCCTGATCAGACGCCGGGTTACCCGGCGTCTGATCTGGCTCCAAACTGTTTGTATTGTAAATAATAGTTTTAGCGTAAACGCGTTTATTGGGAAAGAATAACAGATTCTCCACTGGTAACTGTTTGCAAATAATCGTTGTACTAAGAGTATGGCAGTAAAAGGGTTAAACAACATTTATGGTAGTTTAGCAGTATCATTGTTGTATGACCACGTGCCTCAAAATATTTTTTAAAAAAGAATGTTTCCCCATTCAGACCTAACATTTTGCGTGCAATGTTATTGGTGTATTTAAAGTTTGTTGGCTACACCAATGCTTAGATTTCTATATCTACATTTCATTAAGACAAGTATTGAGACCGTCAATCAGTGTAAGCCATTACTCCATAACCTGTTTCTAATTTTGAAGACAGACGACCACTTAAGGCAGGTTGAAAGTCAAGAATGCATCTGAAGGCGCACTCTGTTTTAATTTTAATCTTCTTTAAGCTACAGTCTTATAGAATATGTAAACGTTTTATTTTGTTTAGTTACCCCGTGTCTGATATAGACCATATCTGATTGCAAATAATATGAAAGTAGGCATTGTCAGATAATGAGTAAATCTTGGATATCTTGATTGTCTCCGGCAAATATTGACGCAAACAACTTTGATGTTATTAACTCTTTCATTACTATTTTCTCCAATTTGCCAACAGCAATAATTCGAAATGACATGTTTACAGGAAAAGTGTGCGATAAGGTCAATTAAACCTTCCAATTAAGTCCAGCTTATTTTAACAGTTAAACAATACGGGCTTTTATAGAAACTACAAGTGATGCCTAGCCCATTGTAAAATAATGACACTTATCCACGTCACGGAAAAGCAGTGTATCGTTTAGGTATCAATGTTGCCATATTGCAACAGTTTAGATACAGTTCACAGGCCCCCCTATATGAACACTCAGGATCGGTACTTCACTTCGTTCAGAGAAGTTATAACCCCACCAGTTAAACGACACTTAAGAGAAGTCAGCTCAACTGGAACAACTAAAATAAGCGTAAAATATTTGAGAAAGCTGAGAAATTATGACAATACGATTTAGCCAATCACTGAGTATATGCCAAGGGCAATGATTTGAACAATATTGACAGCAAACATTTAAGAAAACAATTTAGTAAAATTTGTGACGAATGAAAGCTGGAAAATTTGACACGAACTTTTTTTAAGATTTCACGAACACGATTTTTTAAATTTTAATGAAACGATCGTTCTTTGAGCACTTGTGATCTAGATATGCAACAGACCGGAACCATTTGAATAAAATTGGTAAAGTACCTCTAGAAGTCACACCATGCCAAGACAGTATCAAAGCTCTGGAAATATTAGTTTCAGGAAAGAAGATGTTTAAAGTTTCACTATATAACATGTAAAACTGTGACCCCCGGGAAAGGGTTATTTTTTAACCCAAGAGACATAATTTGAACAACTTTGATAGAGGACCAGTAGATGATGCTTTGTGCCAAATATCTAAGCACAGAGTACTGAGGTTTCAGACAAGAAGATTTTTAAAGTTTTTAGCTTCTGTGACCTAGATATGCAACAAACCGGAACCATTTCTACTATCATTTGTAAAGGCCATGTAGAAGTGTCACCATGCCAAATATCTAAGCGCTGGTCGTATTACTGTCAGAGAAGATGATGTTTGAAGATTTCACTATATAACTCTATGTAAATTTGTGACCCCCAGGGTGGGGTCATTTTTTATCCAAGAAGATTTTTAAAGTTTTATTGAAGCAATCTATTTTTAGCTCCTGTGACCTAGATATGCAACGGACCGGAACCATTTCAACAATATTAGTAAAGATTTTTGAAGATTTCACTATATAACTCTTTGTAAATTTGTGACCCCCGGGGCGGGGTAATTTTTGACCCAAGGGACATAATTTGAACAACTTTGATAGACGACCAGTAGATGATGCTTTGTGCCAAATATCTAAGCTCAGAGAACTGCGGTTTCAGACAAGAAGATCTTAAAAGTTTTTATTGAAGCGATCTACTTTTAGTTTCTGTGACCTAGATATGCAACGGACCGGAACCATGTCAACAATATTGGTAAAGGCCCTCTAGAAGTGTCACCATGCCAAATATCTAAGCTCTGGCCACATTAGTTCCAGAGAAGAAGAATTTTGAAAATTTCACTATATAACTCTATGTATATTTTTGACCCCAGGGACATAATTTAAACAAATTTGATAGAGGACCAGTAGATGAAGCTTTGTGCCGAAAATCTAAGCTCAGAGTACTGCGGTTTCAGACAAGAAGATTTTTCAAAGTTTTTATTGAAGCGATCTATTTTAAGTGCTTTCGACCTAGATATGCAACCAACTGGAACCATTTCAACAACTTTGAAAGAGGGTCATATAAGGATCATTCCTGGTAAGATTGGTAAAAATCTGACTGGTAGTTTAGGATGAGATGTCGTTTAAAGAAATTGTTGACGACGGACGGACGGACGAACGGACGACGACGGACGACGGACACAGCACGATCAGAATAGCTCACCTTGGCACTTTGTGCCAGGTGAGCGAAAAACAGATATGTTTTCTGCTTTACTTCTGGCATGCTTTAAGAAATTACATGCTAGAATATAGGAACATAAGTACGTTTTTATTCCTGCAACACAGGACAACACGTTTAAAATGCATGGATACTGCTACGTTGTGTTATATATATTGAGACGCTGTCCCGATTTGGACGACGTGACTCCTTGTGTGTGATATAGTTACTTCCCTTAGTTTAGAATGCGCCACTTACGTATGCGGATTTATTGATAGGATAAAACTCAAACCGGCAAAATCAAATATACTTTAATATCATAACCGTGAACAATTGATCTTTAATATACGTTTGCGCGAAACATGAACACGCTAAAAATTAATTAAGGGCAGAATCGCTAAATTTGCGTCTTGCGTAAAAACACACTTATACGATACATTCAGCACCTCTCCGTTTTAGTTTCTAGTTATAAAATATTAGCACAGACGAAGAGTCATGTTTTAATTGTTTAACCGTTATTGGCCTAAACACGGATGACCTTAAATGGCTGTTTCTTCACACTTGTCTACGTGGCCCGCTTTAGAAATTTAGGTATGATTGTTTACTTCGTGGATCACTGCAGAATACTTACTCTGGCTGAGTACCAGTCAAATATAACATTGCTTTTTCTTTTATATGGAAACAAGTAATTGTCCAAGCTATAATATTGCTGTACATAACAATTAAAGGTCAATAGCATTAGTTTATATTGTCAATATACATTGCTTATAAATCAACCTGGCCAAACCAATTAATGTCTAGCGTTTGCAAATCCTTACTATATGAAGCTCTTATCCCTATGAACTAGAATATTTCTCATTAGTTAAGTGGATAGTTCAACGAAATATCTAGTTAATGATTAAAACGGTATTTTGGTTACTATAGCTATCTGTTTATTAACAGTTTTAGCAGGATACATTGTCATCATATCTGGACTTATTAACGTTTCCTGAGGACTACATGGGGGTTTTGTTTGAAGCACAATGTCACTACATAATAGTCAATTTGATCGTCTCCTTATATTTAGGTTATTCAACTACATCGAATTGTTTTTGTAGCGGGCAGAGTTCTAACGGGAACTCTAAGCACTTTTAACCCAAAGTTCTTATTCAAGGAAAGAAAAGTAAACAGACACGATTTATAACTTAGTGACCAGTTTTAATTTGCTTCTTGAGTCATTTCTTTATCTCTTAGTTATTTAAGTATTTAAATAGGCATAAAGCAGGGTGTGATAATTAACAGAAAGACAGATAACAAAGAATCGAGCTCCCTCTCTTTCACGACATCCAATGAGATACGATAGTGTGTATTGTTTGGAGGGAGTTGTTATAGGGAGGGAAGTTGGCTGATATTTGCAAACAGCTTGAATCCAGACCAGACGCCGCGTAACGTATTGTTTAATCAGAATTCAAGCTGTTTGTCGTTTGTCGTTGTTATTTTCTGTCAAAATATCCATTATTTAAGAAAACAACAGACAACAAT
Source organism: Gari tellinella (assembly GCA_922989275.2). NCBI lineage: Eukaryota > Metazoa > Mollusca > Bivalvia > Cardiida > Psammobiidae > Gari > Gari tellinella. The sequence continues at coordinate 56,932,394 of OV277860.1, forward strand.
TCTAAGCAGAAAATAAACATCTTTGAAATAGTAGAAGGAGTTGTCGTAAGGAGAGAGTCGTTGCTCGGAGGGGCGTTGTACGGAGGAACACCTTACCTTCCACTTCACGAGCAAGCATGCGTATACTTTTTCTCAAATGATAATTAATGAATCGACCCAGCATAGGTTATGTTACTAAATATATACCTGTATATCGAACTGGTTTACAATGAATAGAGATCACGATTGCATAACTTGAAATATGTCAAGTTAAACAACTTCCAAAACCCTGCCTTGTATTTAAACATGTTACGACTGAATATTATGAAAATACAGAAAAAAACTCGGAGTGAAAAACTGTCTTTGATAAAACGCCCTCCTTGAAATTAATCAATGGTTCAATGAAGACCGCTTCTTATTCCATTACCAATACTTAATTTAGGTTCAAAGGAGCCAAAGCCAATTACAGGCAAAATTCAATAATTCGTACTTGCTTTAGTTCGAACATATCGATATTTCAAAGGTAAAACGTTCGAGGTATCTAGATTTGACTGTACACGAAGGAGGTATGTCTAAATGCCAAATTAAATGCAAAGTAATTGTTCTTATTTGATATCAGAAAATGACAAAGGTTTTATATACTGTTTAACGCGCATGTACAGTGTTCTCTCTCTACAACGGCCAACCAACAACGGTTCCCTCCTTCTAACGACGAATGCCGCTGTTCCAAAAGCAATGTAATAACGTCCAACCTTTTAACGGCTGCAATATAGTCTACTTTATATTGCCGTCTGCTGTTTTTCTCAAATTTACATATGAGCCTTTTTGACAGAAAAAACATAATGGCGAGTAGCAAACAGCTTAAATCCAGATCAGACTCCGCGTAATGCGGCTTCTGATCTGAATTCAAGCTGTTTGCAAATGTATCCTCCCTATAACGACTCCCTCCGAACAACGCACACATTTTTTGTCTCCCGTTTGGTGTCGTTGTAGAGAGGGAGGGCTGTACTTGCATTGCAAATAGTTTGGAGTTAGATCTGAAGCAATGCTACTGCGTGTCTGATCAGTCTTCAAACTTGACATTCAGGCTTTAAGCATTTGTCCTATTCTGCATTTAATGTAATGTTCTATCTTTTTTATTTGAAATTCATATTATTTATCCTAGCATATTCTAACAAAATGACACATGACAAAGTCATGCTATTTTCGTAAATCAACCATTTTAACATTTGATACGATAATTCGAATGTTTTATAGGTGTTGTACGAAGTTAAACATCAAGGAATTCCGGTATTACAGTTTGATCCACAATGTATGAAGCCCTGATGGTATTTTATTGGAAATGTCTGTTCTTAACAGATGCTGAAGACATAAAAGTCTGCCTAGCGATCATACTAGGGTAATAATATAAACCAGATTAATATATTAGTTGTCAGGTTTCATTTGTTTATAATGTACAGGAGAAGAGACGTGTTTCCCCGTTTAAGCGCAAACGAAAACCAAACGCAATATACAATAATGTAGAAAAATATAACGTTTTCAATTTCTTAACATTTTAATATTGTTTTGATCTACGTGGCAAACAGTCTGGAGCCTGATCAGACGCCGGGTCTTGAGTCTTTCGTATTTATTACGGCGTCTGATCTGGCTCCAAACTGTTTGGAAGGGAAATATTAATTTTAGCACAAACGTGTTTATAGGCAAATAATAACTTCTTCTCCACTGTAACCTAGTTTCCTTGTCTGTCATAAAACTGCTGTCAAAACATACTCGTATATACAAACAGGATGGCAAAATACATAAATAACAATTTCAAGACAATTGAACCGGTAGTCGAGTATAATACACAATTAACCACCCATCTATCATAATATAGCATTTTTAATTATTTTCTCTAGGATAATTACTATGACAGTGGTGATGCTCTCTGAACTGTCGTTGATTATCTATCTGTGTTTGATCTGGATTAGACGTGAAGGTAATTAGAAATTATTTCACATTTATAAATATACCAATGTCGCGACAGGCAGAAGAAATGTTTTTGCTATATTAACGTCCCCTTTTCCAACTATGTGTTACATCGATAAGTTAAGAAGATAATGTTTTGGATCCCTTTAAAATGAATATAAAAGTAGACTAAATGTAATAAAATTGTTTAACCCTCATCCGAACCTTGCAAAACCTTCCGTTTTTAGACTTTTTAGGTCCATTGGACCCATTTATGCATTTTTATTATTTTTCTAAGTCAAGATAGGCATTTGTGATACAACTGATGCCGTATTATAAATTGGTGTGTTAACGCTATATGGTAGTGCTACAGTGCTCCCTCTCTACAACGACACACAATGGGAGACACAAATTATGTGCGTTATACGGAGGGAGTCGTTATAGGGAGGGAAATTGGCTTACATTTGCAAACAGCTTGAATCCAGATCAGACGCCGCGTAACGCGGCGTCTGATCTGGATCCAAGCTGTATGTCACTCGTCGTTAAGTTTATTTTGTCAAAGTGTCCATTATGTAAACTTTGAGAAAAACAGCAGACGACAATTTTAAGCAGGCGACATTTCAGCCGTGAATAGGTTGGACATAATTGCCCTGTTTAGGGAACAGCGACAAGTGTCGTTGTAAGGAGGGAGTCGTTGTTGGGAGGGCCGTTGTAGAGAGGGAACGCTGTAAATCGAAACGTTGCTCTCACTGTTAACATGGCAACCAGTGGCCATAGTAACACAGAAAACTAAGTGTTTTGCTGTAAAATCGAATTCTATCTAATAACTAGTTATACCTTTTATTACATTAATGGTGAATCTTTGATAGAACTATGTAAATATTTGGAGGAAAATGATAAAATATGGTTTGGACCTGTGGACCCCAAACAATAATTATACATATTAACATGGGTTACTATACAACTTTTAACCACGACTGATTTAAAATCCTTACTAGTAGAACATACGTAACCAAATCAGCTTCCCAGCTGGTCAATAGCATCAATTTGTTAAGCTTTGTTTCTGCTTCAAAATATTTCATGGTAATAGTACTGATGTCCAATTTATTTGACCTGTCACCGTGCATGTCTTAGCTCCGTGCAGGATTCATGACGCTGACACTCAGACAGTGGTATGTCAAATATATGTGATAAAACTGAGTATGGTAAACATATGTAATGAAAGTAACACACATATAACTTCAAATGGTGAAGGTAAAGGTAAAAGTAAGCTTTATTTAACGCCGCATATGGTAAACAGTCAACATATTAAGCTCATGAGGTTTTTTTGCGACAAACAAGGTATCCATTAGTTAACATGCATACTTTCCTGGGCATTACAGTCACCTTACTAGCACTACCCTTATAATACCGAGGTTCAGGCAAGGGAGCTGCTAGTACCGTTTTTATAATGGTATTTGTTATTACCCGGCCGGGGATCGAACCCACAACCTCCCGTCTCGAAAGCAGATGCTCTACCATTGAGCTATCGAGGCGGTTATAACAGATACATGAGTTTTGAAAATCAATTGCTTAACACCATGTCTTGAGTGCTACTCATAACTATGTCTGCTACACATCATCAAATGTCTGATTAGCTGCATGATAGTGTCCTAGACGCAGTTACAGGTGTAACCACGGCCCGTTTTGGTCAATGGTCTACACCAGATTTTTGTATCACTGTAATGAACTATGATTTGAGGTTTCCTGCAATCATCATCTATTACATTAATTTTGATACATGAATGAAATAACACGAAAGTGTATCAAATAGTAGGTTAAGCCACTGCTGAACAAGCGTTTGCCATACATCCTAATTGGAGCATTTTTTTCTGTTGTATGTCTTTCATTTCCTGTAGCTATATAGTTGAATCTGATATACTGAAAAATGGCAATGAAACCTTGAAATAGACGCCTTAAATACCGACCGACCAGACCTCGTTGGCCAACGTTCAATAGGGTCAAGGGCAAAGGTTTATGTCGCCAATCTTGGCCCATGACTGCTATGGAAACTTCCAGAAAGGACCAGAACCAACTATAATACAGTACACCTTTTTGAATCTCGAAATCATTTGCATAATTTGAGCTCAGAGAGAATTGTATTTGAATCCCATGGACTCCAAAGTGTTATCTCCTGGAAAACAATGGCATAAGTGCGTTTATCAGAAAACAATAATGTGACCCAATATAGCACTAAATAATATTTCGTCGCGGTTCTAGTTATCTTCTGCAAATAATTGCAAGAAACATTTTTAAAACTTTGAAAAGTAGGCCTGCAGTTTAAGAAAGGTGTATCATTATCCGAAAATGCCGGTTGACTTGGTGTCTAAGCTGTATCCAAACAGTATGAACACAACTAGGTTGCCATTGTTAGGAGATATATCAAAATAGGATGAAATTCAATTTTTTTACCTGTGAAGGACCAATTTGACTTATGCGAAACAGTTTAGTTCCAGATAAGTTCCAGTGTCAGGGCTATTTAAATAAACTGATTGTGCAGTACTGAACCCATCCGGTATCTTAATGTAGCGTTAAAATAAAACATAAAACTTTCTGCTTACCCTTTATCCAACATTAAGCATTCAAACAAGCTTATAAGACACATATCTTCTTAAGGATGTCGGCCTGTCTTTTTGAGCATTATGAAATTTCCGAAAAAGTTTACGAACTCATTTTCCGACAAATCTTAAGAACTCATTTTTGGTGAATGTATATTGTCATAAAATACTATTTTCCCGGGGGAAAATTGGATTTTCGTTCCGGAAGGGACTTTTTAAGTTGTATGTCCTATTCGTAGTTTACAGCATACACTGTTTTCATAGGTAGGTTGCATTTTGTTACATCCAATTTTATCTCAATTTTTCAGAATATAAGCATGCAATTTTCATGGTAGTACTGTTTTAGTATAAATTATGGATAATTCATTGGATCAAATGATATTTTTTTGAAAAAATAGTGAAAAAATGAGAAAAAATGGATTTTTTTAATAAAATGATCTATATCTTTTTTAAAAGAACCGGGACCCTGTGTTTTTATTTGCTATTTCACTAAAACTTTATGTTTGCAAGGCTAAAAACAACAAATAAAAAATTTGGTAATTAGTTTGCTACAATTTGTATGGCAATTTTCACTGTGCCTTATTCTTCAATTATAAAAGAGTGGGTGGGGTAAATTTTACTCCTTTGCGGTGAAATCAAACATTTTTATTTTGGATCTTGACAAAACATTATTTTCAGGGTTATTTCTTACTATGGAAATATAAATTAAGATACGTTTTGTACAAATAGTTTGTTTAAATAAAGATTGAAAAACCGTAGTACAAAAAAGTAGGAGTTTTTGTGAAGCTTCAATTTTAGGGGGGTAGCCTTTAAAAATATCAAATTGTGAAAAAGAAAGGTCCGGTACCCCCAATTTTTTCACCAGTTTTGTCATAGAAACTAATTTGACTGTCTGTATGCAAAGTTTGAAGAATTTGGTAATTACTTTCCAAAGGTGCACCTACCCCCTTAATACACTTTTAAATGTATCGATCAATCAGTTAAAACACGACACCCAATGGGAGACAACTCTTGAATGCGTTTTTCAGAGGGAGTCGTTATATGGCGGTAAATCGATTTACATTTGCAAACAGGTTGAATCCAGATCAGACGCCGCGTTACGCGGCGTCTGATCTGGATTCAACCTGTTTGTCAATCGCCATTTATTTATTTTCTGTCAAAATGTCCATTACATAACTTTTTAGAAAAAAACAGACGCCAATTAAACAAACGATATTACAGCAGTAAAAGCGTTAGACATAATGGTCAAGTTTAGAGAACCACGACAAGTGTCGTTATAAGGAGGGGGTCGTTGTTAGAAGTGCCGTTTTAGGGAGGGAACACTGTATATCGTTTTCTACTGCAATAATAAGAACAATCCCTTGGTGATAAATATATCTTTTAAAAACGACTAATGACCAACTGAGATCTTTTTTAAAGATTTCCATTCTGTCGTAAAAGTTTTTGTTTATGTTCTATAAATTCTTGATAATTGGATGATATGTTCAGACAGGGACTCTTATTTCATAACAGACTATCGGGGTTTTAACATAAAACTGGTTAAAGTAAAATGATTTGACTGTTTTCATTGTCTAATACTAGCGTGCACCGACTGCCTTTTAAATTAATTATAAGTTAAGAAAATATAATATCAAGATAGTACGCCGAGTTACTTGGGGTCTCTTCTGTCTGTATGAAAATTGTAACCTGGTGTATCCCCAAATTTAGATTCCAGGTATTTGGCGTACGAAACAATGATAAAGCGTTTAGTCTGAAACGTTATCAAGCATTTGAGTGATCAGAATAAATATTTTGCTATAACATTCCCAATCAAATGCTTTAGAACGCTCTGTGTGTGAGGGATACATACAATATAGTGGCAAAATGATACCAAATATTAACAAGAGCTGTCGGAGAACAGCAAAGCTCGCCTAATTAAACCTTTCTTAAATAGGTAACTATCAATAGAAAAGTGATCAGTACATTGATATTCAAGCCACAGGGAACCTCCATTCCAAATATCAGCTTAGACATGCAAATAGTTCATGTAGTATAAGTGCATTCCAACACTTACTCCATAACTAACTTTACAATTTCAGTCCCAAAACTCTAAGTCCATAACAGGTAAAATTTCGACTAAATTTAAACTTTTCTTTTAATTTTAACTACGCAACTTTAATGTTTAACCCACAGGGCACATCCATTCCAAATATTAGCTAGCTAACACAAATATTTCATGTAGTATAAGTGCATTACAACACTTACCCCAAAACTTTAACCATGAGAAATCAGCCGAAAACCTAAGTCCACAAAAGGTAAACATTTGACTAAATTTAAACTTTTGTAAAATTTTTAACTATGCAACATCAATGTTCAACCAACAGGGCACCTCCATTCCATATATCATTTTCCTAATACAAATATTTCATGTAGTATTAGTGCATTACAACACTTACCCCAAAATCTTTAACCATGAGAAATCAGCCGAAAAACCTAAGTCCACAAAAGGTGAAATTTTGACTAAATTGTAACATTTGTTTTAAAATTGTAACTACATAACATCAATGTTCAACCCACAGGGCACCTCCATTCCAAATATCAGCTTCCTAATGCAAATATTTCATGAAGTATTAGTGTATTATATCACTTACCCCAAAACTTTAACCATGAAAAACCAACGTGATTCCATAAGCTCCCCCCCCCCCTATTCTCCGAATAGGCGAGCTAAAAATGACACATCTAGGGCCGCCAAAGCGCTGAATATCATGGCGTCTGGTTTGGCCTTGAGCAATATTCAAAATTGCAACCTTGTTTGCTTTAAAGTACACTTGCCAGACATTAATACCCATATACTACGGCATACTCTTGTTTCCTAAAGTACACATTCACCCCTTTCGCCCTCAATGAGGCACAGTACTGAACTTGATAATCGCAAGCGATTCGCAAGCGATTTGCCATCGAATTGCAATCAAATTGACATCAAATCGGGTGCTTCAAAAGGCAAATCTTACGCTTGAATATTTTTACGCGATATTTCCGAAGCGGTTGTGACAAAAATGAAATTGAAAAAATTAACGAAGGCATATTTGCGAATATTTGTGAGATACACCATTCAGGCAAACTTAGCAGAGGGTAAAATTACTATTTTGAATCGCACGCGAATTGCCATCGAATTGCAAGCGAATTGCCATCGAATTGCAAGCGAATCGCAAATTTTTTTAATTAAATAAGGTTCAGTACTGGCATAAGATAAAATACACAAATCGCTTAATTTAGGTAATTACAGCGATCCTTCTCTACAACGGCATCAAGTGGGAGACAACGTTTGTGTACGTTGTTTGGAGGGAGTCGTTATAGGGAGAGACATTGGCTTATATTTGCAAACAGTTTGAAACAAGATCTGATGTTGCGTTACGCGGCGTCTGATCTTGATTTAAGCTGTTTGTCACTCGTCAATAAGTTTTTCTGTCAAAATGTACAATGTGTAACGTCGAGAAAACCAGCAGCCGACAACTTTATCCAAACGATATGACAGCAGTAAAAGCGTAAGACATGACTATTCTTTTTAGGGAACTGCAACAAGAGTCATTGTAAGGAGGGAGGTCGTTGTTGGGAGGGCATTTGTAGGGAGGGAGCACTGTAGCATAAGATAAAACACACACATCGCTTAATTGCAACAACAAACTACAACAAACGCCATACTAAGCAAACGATATCAAAGAAGTTAAACATGCTTCAATCACTATGGAAGAGAAAGGATTAATTAACTCAAATACTAGAAAAACATTTTGTCGTCTTACGGAATTGGAACGTGCTAGCCTCGACCGAAAGACAGGACAAATGTCAGTATCTTTGAACATGCACACTGTTATCACTGTCTGAAACTGATTCAACTTTATCACGGTTTATTATTGGCTGCTTCGAATATTATCTCAATAAGGTTAAATAAAACATTTGCTTCAAGACCAGACGCCAAGTACGTAACACTGTATCTGATCAGGATACAAACTGCTTGAAACGCATACCCCACCATCTCATTTCGTTATATCATCTGCTTTGAAAATGTCTCTTTACTTTGTCAAAATAAAATTGCACAATTTCAGTTATCAACAAACCCCACCAACAACTAACAAACTACCCAAGAATGAAAGTCCAACAATTTGGTCCGGCATGACAGCGCATCTAATGTTGATCTAAGCTGCTTGAAAACACTCCCCAGTAAACTGAAAGGAAAATGGTAAAGCTGTTATCAGTAAAACGGTAAATAACCTCAATTAAAAAAAGCGACAATTCAGCATTAAAAGGTTACATGTCGTCGATTGCAGAAATGATCAAAAGCAGTTTTAGGGGATTAGATGCCTCATTAGTCATTATGAGAGAATTCTGTCAAATGCTTTAAAGACATGAGTTTCGGTTGTTTCGTTTTTATTCATCGGAATGCGATCGTGAATTAGAGTTTTATTCGAAAGACAGGAAAAGAAAATTAAGATGTTGACCTTCTTCTAAAGATCACATTCAACCCTAGCGACGGGGTACTAGTCATTAATAAACAGTGTACCTTTGACAAGTACACCTGCCTCTCGCAAACATACAGTGGATAATCTGTTATTATTTCCCGTTTAAACGCAAACGTACGCAAACGCAAATCACTAAAACGTAGAAAAGAACACTTTTTGGACAATTCTGATATTTCATGTTTATCTTGGTGGCAAACAGTTTGGAGCCTGATCAGACGCCGGGTTACCCGGCGTCTGATCTGGCTTCAAACTGTTTGCACTGTAAATAAAAGTTTTAGCGTAAACGCGTTTATTGGGAAAGAATAACGTTTTCTCCACTGTAGTAGGTCACGTTCAGAGGGAGCAGCAGCCTACTGATCGGGGTCAGTATATACTAGTTCTAGTTATATTAATGTTTTTTTAAAATACAGCGTTTCCTCCATACAACGGCCCTTCCAACAACGATTGCCTCCTTACAACGACCCTTGCCGTCGTTCCCTCAAAAAGACAATTACATGTATCTCAACCATTATTATGGCTGCAATATCATCTTAAAGTTACATATTAGTAGATATTTTGATAGAATAACTATAAAGACCAGTGACAAACAGCCTGAATCGCGGCGTCTGATCTGGATTCAGGCTGTTTGCAAATGTAAGCAAAGTCTTAACTGTCCCTCCCTATAACGACTCCTTCCGAACAACACACACACACACATAATCTGTGTCTCCCATTAGGGGTCCTTGAAGAGAGGGAACACTGTAGTTAGATAATATGATAAACACTGTACGTTTGCAAGAGTCACGTATGATTTAGCTCGTAGCAATAGGCTGATATGACATCTCCGAAAATTCCAAGGTAAAGGAAAAACCTATTGCTCTGATCAAGAGCAGAGAAACTTCTTTGGAGGTATGAGAAAATGTGTTTGTCCCAATTATTAAGCTTGAATATGTAAAAAATGAATAGATCTACAAGCTGTACAGACTATAATAATATTTAACATGATAGTTGTTTCATTCTGTATGTGATAATGAGAAGTTATGCTTTCTGTTTTCTAACCCAGATATGGTCCATACTTGTGCCAAAACCTGTTTTGCCATACTAACGGTTGCCATACTACAACACCGTCAGTTTTTACAGTGTAAATAACGTTTTATAATGTAAATAATGTCAATTTTGTTTTGGCAAACATTTTATGTGGTCTGTAATATCTTTGCAAATAAATCCTTTTTACTTTGATCTGATCAAGGGAACGTATGCTTTCGTATAACCATTCTTAAAGTAGTGCTCAGTAGTGCAACTTTCGTCTTTCAGTGTCGTAAAGCTTGCTTTAGAGCAGCACTTTTAGATTCTGATTAGCATCAATTATACAGTTTTATCTTTTATCTTAGATATGTACAGTAAATGTACAGATACTCTTAAATACGGTGGCACTAAGGTGACATCCCGTGTCCAAAAATTAAGTTTGTTTTCCCGAGTCCAAAATTTGTTTGTTTTCCCGTGTCCAAAAAAAAAAAAGTCGGGGAAACAAAAATTTGTTTTCCCGTGTCCAAAAATAAGAAAAAAAGTCGGGGAAACAAAATATTTTGTTTTCTCGTGTCCAAAAAAAAAAAAAGTCGGGGAAACAAAAGTTTTGTTTTCCCGTGTCCAAAAAAAAATTTGGACTCGGGAAAACAAACTTAATTTTTGGACACGGGATGTCACCTTTGTGCCTACGTACTTAAATGATAATTGTTACAATGTTTATTCATCTCTTATAACTCCAAATAGGAGTGGCATTATACATGTCTTTAGTTTACTGTATTTGTGATTATATTTACAAACATGTATGTACAGCGCTCCCTCTCTGCAACGACATCCAGTGGGAAACACAGAGTGTGTGTGTTGTTCGGAGGGAGTCGTTATAGAGAGGGAAACTCAAGAATTGGCTTATATTTGCAAACAGCTTGAATGACAAGCTTTAAAATCCAAATTGTTTGCAAAAATCAATAAAGTCGCGACCAGCAGGCAAAGGGTTAATAACATCTGAGTCTCGAACATCATCAGACACTGGGCTAATCTCCGACTGACCAGGCTCCAAACTATACTACTTGCCTTTGAATGATTCAATGTGTTTGAATTTTTACGGGTTAACTAAAATCGCGGTAAGAAAACTCATTTATTTTCTTTTTCATCAACTCTTGGGTCTTTTGCCATTGGTCTTTGCTTTATTTGACTCGTTTTAAATTTGAATTAATTATTACAATTTTAGAATCCTGATAATAATATTGAAAGAATTTCCATGTTACTCCATAATGTATCATGTTTATTGTGAATGAAGTTATATGTTTTTCTCGCTTTGTAGGTTAATTTATATAATTTCATGTGAAGCGCGTTTGAGCGCACAACTCCTGTGTGACAAGAGAGCTATATAAATCGGGTATAATAGATAAATAAATAAATAAACTATTTCTTCACTGAATTTCTTTCCGGGTTTCCCGTCGTCTGATCTGGCCTACAACTGCTTGCTATCGACAAAATTCTTTTAGCATAAACGCGAGTATTGGGAATTACTAGCTTCTTCTCCATTGCATGTAGCTAATTGCGATTGAATTAAAGATAAAACGTATATGGAAAGAAAACTTTGACATATTAGGTTTTAGAAAGTTAATGCCGTTGATGCCCTTTTGATAAGACACCCTGTAGAGTTTGTATCGCTACAATAACCTACACATAAACATCGCCAATGGCGAATGTGTTACAGTGGAGAAAACGTTATTCTTTCCCGTTTAAACGCAAACGAAACGCAAACACAACATACTAAACTGGAGAAAATGATGAGTTTTGATAATTCTTACTATTCATGTTAATTTAAGTGGCAATCAGTTTGAAGCCAGATCAGACGCCGGGTTACCCGGCGTCTGATCTAGCTCCAAACTGTTTGCATTTGAAATAACAGTTTTAGCCTAAACGCGTTTATTGGGAAATAGTAACGTTTTCTCAACTGTATTCTGTTTCCATAATCGTGTTTGTTCTAAAACGAATACGTCTATTGTAATCAGGTTTGAGCAAGATGAAAAGCTGATTTACAAGGCGTCTGATCAGGATTAAACTTTGTACAACACTGACTACATGTATAATACATCATCGACTTGTTTAAAAACCGTGTATTTCATGTCAAATTGCGTTGGCGTTTGGCTTGTTTCAACTGGAAAATAACACATGTCCAACTTTATAGCTAATGGACAAGTCGCATGATGAAGCCATCTATGGTTATGATAAACACTATTGGAAAGGTTTCCTGTAAAATGACAATGATTGACAATAATAATGAGTTATTTTGTAATAACATGCGACCGCTCAGAGTATAGTGTTTTCAGAACAAATTCACGCGTTTATCCTCAATTTCGTATACTCATTGCAAACAGTTTGAAGTCTGATCAGACGGGTCATCCGGCGTCTGACCAGACTCAGAACATTTTGCAACAAAGATGGTTATTTGTTGTCCAAATTGTAAAGAAATGTCATTGTCTAGATTTTAGTGCATTGCGTTTGAGTTCGATTTGACACAGGAACGGCGAAATCCCCACTGTAAAACATTACTTTACCAGGTCGCGGAGTTCTAAAATAATGTTTTGATCAATTAACAAATACCCGTAAACATTTGTTTTGTTGTTAAAACGCACCTTTTTCGTGTTACTGTGGACATTTAATCAGACTCTTCACAATAAAAATCTCAGATTTAAATGCGAATAGCAGAAAATTTAAGCCGAGTTGCCTTGAGTTTTTGATTACATGGACATGTAGTTTTGTTGATACTAGGACACTAACGATTGTTATTAAAAATCAACTTGTCAATCGGTGCTCCACTGGGGAAGTACATTTATGGGTACATGTCAATATACAGTGGAGAAAACGTTATTCTTTCCCGTTTAAACACAAATGAAACGCAAACGCACATCACTAAAATGTAGAAATTTCTAACACTTTATTTTAATCTGAGCTGTAAACATTTTGGAGCATGATCAGACGCCGGGTTACCCGGCGTCTGATCTGGCTTCAAACTGTTTACAATGGGATTAATAGATTTAGCGTAAACGCGTTTATTGGGAAAGAATAACGTTTTCTCCACTGTAACCCTACGTTTTGTGATGAAAACCTTGAAAATCACACAACAGCGATTAAAACTCTTCTGTCATAAGTGTTCAGACGAAAAGTGTCTACAAAATGGTTTATTTATTGTTGATGTTTCTAAGAAACAGCATTGACACGAAACCTCTCAAGCCCGTGTCGACGATATGGATAGGTTGTAGAAAACAGACACCATCTCATATTCAAGACCTTTTAAAGCACAATGTATGTTTCCTTATACAGTTCAACAAATGTTTTATTATATGCTTTCTTATTACATCCAACGTTTCCGTGTGTATCTACACTGTAACATAGAAGAGTATGTATCAGTATTCTTGTATCAGCCACCTTGTATTTTACTTCAACCTCGTTTTCGATTTAGCATGTTGTCAATTACGTACATGTTCAAGTCCCGCGTTATTCTTTGTGGCATACAAGTACTCTTGTTCTGCTTCAAATAAATACTGTTTCTGGATATAAAATTATTGTAACAACTATTTAGTTCTTTGATGTGTATTTAAGGCATATAATAAACACATCACCAGTTGGTAGTGCGCTACAGTGTGTTGCATTCAGCTCTCGACCTTTTTGTCGGAAACAACCGATGAGACTCGCGCCAAGGCGCTCGTTAGGTCAGCAATTTCCGGTAAAAACGTCTCGAGCTGAATTTATCACTCTGTATCGCACTGTCAACTGATAATGTGTATATATCAACCATTTTGCTGATGCAATATCATCGACTTAAAATTGTCGTTTGCTCAAATATACACGTTGGACGTTTTGAAAGGAGAAACTTAAAGACAAGCCTCAAACAGTTCGACCCTCGTCATACGCCGTGTTGTGTGTGCTCTTATATGATATCTAACTGTTTTCAAATGTTAGGCAATATTAATAACTGGTATGTAAATGTACAGCAGTGAATATCACACACACACAACGCATATTTACAGATCAAAATCATACTCATCACTAGCAGGAATAAATTTTAGAACGGAAACAAACATTAACCCTTTCAATTACATTATGACGCTGCAATCCATTTTACATAGTCGCTGTTGAATATCTTCTGCTTACAGTAGAACCTCTCTATAACGACCACTAACATGTCTCAAATATAAGCCGTTTAAGACAAGTGGCTGCTTAAAGCAATGTGAAAGTGAAACAGAAAGCTCCTAGGAGCTTTCTGTTTCACTTTCATATTGCTTTAAGCCGTCATTTGTTTTTATACAGACAATTATCCTTATTTTTAGTGGTCGTAATAGAGAGGTTCTTCTGTATTTTGTTTGACTGCCTTTATGATAAAAATGAAGCTCACGAACATTGATATGAGTGTCAAGCAGGCGTCTGATCAGGATCGAAACTATTTGCAAATGTCATTGTTGTCGACATCGGTACATGTGGTGAAAAATTAAAGCACACATCAAATATTGACCGAAACATGTCAACATTGTAATGATAATAACAATTCTAAGCTATAAGCCTTCGGTGCTTGTTTTCTAATTACACACACAACCAAATTTAAATCTGTATTTCGTGTAGATTGCTGCCGCAAGTACGATGAAATGACAGGCAACATAAATCACGACACAGCGCTTTTCTTTACTAGCAACTTCATTAAATTCAGTTTACATCGAATCGATTCAAACTACCTACAAGGGAAAGTGCATCCAATTTTTTTTTTTTCTAAAGCCTAAAGGGTTGGCGATGTTCAGATAGTTGTGTCAAGTTGAAATACTTCTGTAACGTTTTAAGTGTAATCTGAAAAGCCTACTGTTTAGTGATAAGAACACCATTATTTTAGCACGGGCGCATTCATCTTACGAGAATAACAATCTCATAATTATGTAATGTAAAGAGGGATACTGATATGAGTGTCAAATGAAATGTTCTATAAGTATCTTAGTTAAATTTGTCTGACAAGTAAGACGAATAGCAGCGATAAACATATTCACTGGTGTCCTCCGTTCTTGAAGATTCACGTAGATGTTGTACAGAGTTTAAGACTTAATGCTACGTTTATACCAAATGTTATCCAATATAATTGATATTTATATAAATAACACCGGAAAAACGAGATAATAGGTTTATATGGGTCACTAGACTTTACAAAATATGTATGACTTACATTGCTTCGTTTTATAATACACACAGACCATACATGTGAAATGAATAGCAATAACAGCGAACTAAATAATTATGTACTGTGGTTACGTGTGTTGAATAAAACATGTTTTCTTATATGACTTTAAACTTGGCTTTCTATCACAATTGCAGCTTAAACCAGGACAAAAGTTAAGCAGAAAGTTCCTGAAGGAAATTTACTATTTCCTGCCCCCTGCAATAACATTTCTTAACCATTTCACACTCAATGACGCTTAAAAAGCGCGTTTTGAGACAGTTTGGGTCCTGATCAGATGCCGCGTTACGCGTCATCTAATCTGGATTCAAACTATCTGACACTTGTATCGATATTTATTAAGTCATACAACCTTAAATCTATTGAAACGTGTTTTGCAGACGGTAATACTGAAGCAGACGACAGCTAAGCGGTGTAGAGGAAAACTCTCCCGAATTAGTTTATCATGAAAGGGTAAAGCCCTTTAATACATCCGTGTAAATGTGTCGTATTTACTGTAAAACTAAACTGTTTACAGTACGTATATAACCCCAGAGGGCATATTGATAAGTCGACGTTGAATATATTTCTGTTAATCCAATCGAACAAGCAGATAAGTATTAGCATATAATACAATAACACACAGTTCATTGAACTAAATTCAAACAATAAATGAGCGATTAGTCATTCGTAATGCAAACAAACCATTTGAATATACTAATATTACAGTGGAGCCCAAACAACTCGAACAAACTTAAGTCGAACGTACCCATGTTTCAAAGCTAAAACATGGCTCCTCTATAAAAAAAATAAAATAATACGCTTAAAGACGATTCTATTGGACAGATGGTTAGTATTTCAATATAGCAGAATACAGCAGTTCAATTTCACAATTCCGACGCATGTTTAAAATAATAAACAGCAAGTACTAGAGAGTGGAACACAGATGTTTAGAATATGTAAATGATGGAAACCAATATTCTGGAAAATACGAAGAACTGAACATATATCACGTTGTAAACATCAATATACGCTTATTACGGAAAAAAACACAACACACACGCCACAGACCACTAGAATTGCAATTAATAGACCTATTGTGTTTACATGTAATGCATCATTTCCGGAACGAAAACAATGCGCAATCAAAAAGCCAAACCTTAATGTTCTTGACATCCGTTTAGGATAACATTTACTCTGGGGAATATCGTTTCATAATAAACGCGTTTATGCTAAAACTGTTTTTTTCTTCAAATAGTTTGTAGTCGGATCAGACGCCGGGTAACCTTGTGTCTGAACAGGTTACCGACAACCCATCTGCGCTGCTGCGATGGATGTTAGCAGGACCAGCAGTAGCCCGATCCATTCAGGACTTCGAGACCATCTCAAACAAATCGGAAAAATCAATTGATACGCGCCATCACGATCTAACGGCAAGTGTTCAGGTCGCGTTTTCCAAAGATACCTGCTCTATGATCAGTGTCATGAAACAGTTTGGAAACCCCTTAGAGGAGGAAAGCAGATACCTGATTGTTCTCGAAACAAAAGAAATGACTGGGCCTGCAGCTGTTGGGGCGTTAAAAAGATGAAGCAGATAGGAGAGTATCAGTTTGAAGCTTTCACAAGAGAATTCTTTGTAGAAAGAACAAAACCATTGGACGGTACCATATCGCGATGTAAACTTATAGAGTTTGGTACTCCACCCTTGAGAACAGTGTCAAAGGACAAGAGTAGCAAGTAGTTTTTTTAAACAAGACATTAAGCTCTTTTCAAGGCTGAAAAATGCTTGTCAGGCCAGAGATTGAAATCTTGATAAGTTCTTCCAGCATGAGAAGTTGAGAACCAGGCATGTCCACCAGCACTGTCTTATGACGGTTTCCGTCTAGGGCTGAATAGTGATCTTCTTTCATGCATTGAAGATGTCCACACTGCAGATTCAGACAACGCAACTGTAAAGTGTACTACACATGTATTCTACATAGAGCAGTAAATATTCAGATGTTGAAACCAACTAGGGCAAAGACCTTTAATGAGTACGCCCGCGATATCTTTGTCCCATACCTTGCCAAAATGCTTGAAACTGTGTCTCGTCTTGATCGTGCGTGGGACCACTACATACTTGATTATTTGAAAGCTGCAACAAGAGCAAAACACGGGAAAGGGACACGTAGACATGTGATAGCTGCTGCTGCAATACCTAAGAATTGGCAGAACTTTCTCAGAGTCGATAGTAATAAGAAATTTTTGTTTAATTTCCTTTCAGATGGTCTGATCAATTGGTTTGTGCAGGAAGACATGCATATTGTTGTCACAGATAACGTAGAAGTCCGTAGCAAACCAACACTGCCAGATCTGGATTCAGTTACTCCGTTCACGCAGAAGGAAGCTTATAGTCACATGGTATTACATGTTGCAAATGCAGCAAGAAATGATCACCTGAATATCATGGTAAGAACTGTTGGTACCGATGTTGTGGTACTGGTTGTGGCAGTGGCGCACAGTATTCGGCAGGGAGATGAGCTTTGGTTGGAAATAGTTTCCGTTACTTTGCAGCCCATGCAACCGAATAGGGAACAAAAGGCATGTGCACTTTTTGTGTTTCATGCATTGACGGGCTGTGACACCGTTTCAAGCCTTAATGGCCACGGAAAAAAAGCTATTATAACGGTTGTCTGCTCCATCCGACATGCCCAAGGAGGTCAAGTCCACCGTTGACAGGTTTGTCATTCTGCTCTATGCTCGAACTAGCACATGCGTAGATATAGACAAGGCAAGGGGAGAGTTATTTGTAAAGAGACACAATGTGGAATCGACCCCCCCCAAACGAAGGCTGTCCTAGAGTAGTACGTTAAAAGAGCACTGTACCAAGATGGCCATATGTGGGGTCAGATGCTAGTGTCAGTCCCAGAACTACCATCACCGTGTAAATTAGGCTGGTCTAAGATAGCTGAGAGGAACTATGATAGACCTTTCTGGACACGTCTACCAGATACAGGTGTTTTTCCTGCATTATAAGAAAAATATCAGTATGAAAGTTTGTTCCAATACGGCAACATAATTAAAGCTGTCATCTAAAAAATAGCTTGAGCCGTAAAATTCTAAGTATATAAAGGGGCATTACTCAAGATAAATCATTGAACAGTAACCCAAATCACTAGGCATCTTTTCTGCATTAAAGGTAAGCTCCATATGAAATTTGGCTAAAATGGATATCATTTTTCACTTCATAATTAAGAAATTTCATTCTTATAAACTTGTCGTTGGCGGCCATTTTGGAAAATGGCTGCCGTTGACGCCATTTTGAAAGTTTACGATGGCTCTCAATATCTAATTTTGATTGGAATATGTTTAACCATTATATTTCAAAATTTGGTGCTTTTATCACAAAATGCACAAATGTTATGGTTATCTGCCTCACTAATTTATTTTGGTAATACACCTGTGAATGTATCGATAAATTAGATGCACCAAGCTGTTTATTGTTTCCGTTAACACGCACTTTACTGAAATAAAATAGTTTCCTTTGCTGATAAATATATTTTGTAACAATGATTAATGTCCCATACTTTTTAAATGTTCCATTCTGTCATAAAAGTATTTATTTATACGCCATAATTCATGGGCTATAATTCATAAATGTTTAGGAAACTACGACAAGTGTCGTTGTAAAGAAGGAGTCGTTGTTGGGAGGGCAATTGTAGGGAGGGAGCGCTGTACCATAAACTAGCTCTTAATACACGTAATTAACCTCAATTTTGCCGATAGCCTAATCGAAATGACATGTTCACTGGACTAGATTACGTTAGCATCCATATGACATTCGCCTGTCGCTTTGCTGTCCCATATTAACGTGAGTGTTAAGGATATTTAAAGACGAGTGCCAAGCTGTTGTTTTATCAGTAGAGTCGATAATTTTACTGTCTGCAGTAATATACCGTAGTTTCAAGTTAGTGTTTTTAAGTCAGCCACGTCGTGAATAAACCCAGACAATGCACTTCAAACTGTGAAGACCAAAACTGTCCGCCGCAGTAAAGACACAACGACTGGTGCTCTACATTGTTTGGTAGACACAATTACCTGCAGTATTATACATGTTACCTAAGATGTTTGCCAGTGTTGACAACGATGCGAAACCGTACCTGAAGTGGAAACAAAGATTGATCTACAGTATTACACTACCCTGGTACAGTACTAAACATTATTAAGTTAAATTGATAATCGCAAGCGAATTGCCATCGAATCGGGTGCTTCAAAAGGCGACTATTATGCTTGAATATACTTTTACGCGATTTTCCGTAGCGGTTGTGACAAAAATGGAATCGAAAAAAATAACAAAGGCATTTTTGCGAATATTTGTGAGATAAACCATTCAGGCAAACTTACCTGAGGGTAAAGTTACTATTTTGAATCGCAAGCGAATTGCCATCGAATTGCCATCGACTTGCAAGCGACTCGCAAAAATTGTTAATTTAATAAGGTTCAGTACTGTAACACCCAGCTAAACCAATAATACAATATCAGTATTCAATTCAAGTGTGACGTGCAACTTTCGCCTTTAACATGTTTTATCTACTATAATAAGCAGAGTAAACTAATCAGAGTTATTTGCATTTTTTTCAGTTGGTAAGTACATTTACATATCTTTCGCAGAGGAGATTGGGCGTATGGATCTCTTCTGCCCGAGGTAATGTTTCGAACTCGTACAGAAAACATATGTCGGATTTTTCAAATATGCTTCCTAACCGTTGTATGCCTTCCTATTAGCGGCAATATTGCGCCAAACTGTCACACTGGTGACGTTATAATTTTAACGTACAACTCAGTTTGTTGCGTTCGAATGTACACAGCTTCAGTAATGCGTTTATAGCTCACCCTTTCAGGGTACACATTATTATTAGTGTTAACAACATCTTTTAGGATTAAACATACGATAATAAATTTTCATTTAGATAAGAAGTGAAGTGATTCTTTTCGGCGTTTAAGTAAAATAAAATCGCGCTACTTTAACGTCGAAAAAAAAACCTTCATTGCTAAATGATAATACTAATATACTTATAGTAGTTATGAAAAATAACGATAATTTATCTGCATTTTTTCTATGCCAAACGCAGCGTAAGACTGTTTGCAACAGTTCACGAATGTAATGACGTGCTGCTCAAATCCAGATTCTATTAGATAAAATGCAAATAGATCTCTTTTTGGGTCTTCCGACTTTTTAGGAAGGACTCACACAAATTTGAAACAATGGCCCAATAAGCTCTAAGGCGCTCACCAGAGTGAACAGTTCCAAAATTTAACTACACTTTATCACTAACGATGAGAAGAGAACTAGAGGGTTCGTAAGTCTTTTCTATGATTGTACCTAACTACCTACTTTTTGACCTGACATAGCTCATATTCATACATTTTCTACATTTTGTCACGGTGATAATTTTGAGCAAGTTTTGTGAATTTTGGGCTAAAATTTTGGCCCCCAAAGTGTTCAGAAGCCTTTGTAATGACTTGACCTACTGACCTACTGTTTATTCAGACATAAGTAATAATCATAATTGACCTAGATTTTGTAAAGGTGATCAACCTGAAGTAGCTTTATGAAATTAGGGCAAAAGCTGTGGGCCCTAGAATACTTTTAAGCTTTTCCTATGCTTTGACCTACTTACCCTCTTTTTTACCCCAAGTTATCCATATTACTGCATTGCCTATATTTTCTTTAGGTGATCATTCCGAGCAAGTTTTATGAAATTATAGCTTAAAATATGACTCCTACAGTGTTGAGAAGCTTTTTCTATAGTTTAACCTACTGACCTCCTTTTTAACTATGTTTAACCCATATTCACAAAAAGTGTAGCTTTTGTCAAGATAATCATTCTAAGTAAGTTTTGTGGCTACAAATATGGCCTCTGGAGTGGCGAACAGATTTTGCTGCGATTTGACCTACTGACCTACTTTATGACCCGACATGACCTATATTCGAGTTTGACCAAAACATTATCAGGGACATGACACTGACGAAATCTCATATAGCCAAAAATATGACTTCTAGAATGTTTTTGAATTGATTCAATAATTACGGATAAAGAAAATGACAACGCCCTCTGGCGGCCATGTTATTTAAAGGATCACATTTCTTTAAAATTTAATAACGTTGGAAGTCTTTTCATTGAGAACATTTTGGAGAAAACTAAATTGTAATCGGACCAGTGGTTGCGGAGAAAAAGATTTTTTCTATATATCGTGAACGGTTGCCATGACAATCACACAAATAACCCCACCCACAAACTTTTAACAACTGTTCATTCCCCCACCCGACTGATGCACCTTGTGAAGATTGGTTACACTGGGGCTATTGGTTTCACAGAAGAAGTCGTTTTCAATTGTAGACCGACAAACAGACGGACAGACAGACAGACGGACGGACGACGGAAGACGGACAGCTTGGGTATCACAAAAGCTCACATTGAGCACTTCGTGTTCTGGTGAGCTAAAAAAGAACTATTCCTTTAGCAACGCCTCACCCTAACTGTACTTTTAGTTATATGCACATGCATACAGCTTGGCGCCAGGTCAGATGCAAAGATATTCGGCGGCTGCTCAAGAGGCAAACTATTTTGACACTAAGATTAACAGTTTCAAAACACTGTTATTGTCTTTATTTCATCACAGTATATTCATGTTGGTTTCGTTACAAGGTATTAGTGTTTTCTTCTGACCTGTCAGAGTTATTTTTTGATTGGAACATTCTAAAACTTTAAAAGGGATGAGTTTTCTCTACAGCCAGTTAGAAATACGGATAGCTGTAATTTTTGTGCGTAATATACAGAGGATACATAGAGGATATATAGAGGATACATTATTATTTCCCGATTTAACGCAAACGCAATGCACTAAACTAAGGAAATTTACTTTTAGAAATTTTACCTATAATTTTAATCAGAGTAGCAAACAGGTTGGAGCCTGATCAGACGCCGGGTAACCCGGATTCTGATCCGGCTCCAACCTTTTGCAATGGAAATAATATAATAGTTTTAGTATATAATTGCGTTTATTGAGAAAAATATGATATCAGTAAAGTAAGCGCAGCGGTCTCGTGCTGCACGAGGATCATACTTAACTCAAGTAGGAAAGTGTTCGATTACATAGTCGATGTTACCTTGCTTACCTATTTACCATTAATAACTATTCTGTTCTAAAAATAACTCTGACAGGTCAGAAAAATTGGACAATAAACGAATAACACCTTCCCCGCTATAAATGAGGCTAAGGTGGTATCGATTCGTCTAAACAAAATACATGTAGTATAGTTAGCATTCATGACTGTCCAATGGTTCGTACTCGTAATGGCATCATTAAAACAGATAAATGGGAAATAGTAGCGGATATTTGTAGAACATATGCCCTTTAAAAAGGAAATTATATGTAACTTCTGTACAGATATTGTTATGTACTTTAGTCTTTTTTTTGTCCGAAACTATAAACAAATACGTTGCTACGAAACGATATTGTTTTTTTTAAATAATTCTTCTAGTCTGAGTGACACAGATTGACTCCTGATAGGAGTTTGATCTAGTTTCAACTATTTGCTAGATGCCTGTTGTTGAAAAAAAATGCACTGATAGGAATCAATAGTACCAAACCCTTTAATGGCTCATGTAAGCGTTGGAAGCATATGTGTTTTGACAAATCCTCGACCTGGTTATAATGTCAATTGATGTTCCAGCATCAAACTATTGGTAAAGGATTGATGGATAATACAATATACATGTACCGGTAGTGACATCATGCAATCATACATTAGAATGACATATCTAGTGCATGGTAAGACGCAGATTTACAGAATGTCTGGTTTAGCATCGAGCTATTTGCAAATGACATCATTGAGCGCTTTAAAGACACTGAACACCGAAAAGTTTTTTAAAGCAATGTAGCACCGATAATCATCACAGTTTGCTTCTCCAATTCATTCAGTTCTTGTTCTAGTCTGTTGATAGAATATTACGATGTAATTAAGCTGGCTGCATGTTGGCTTACACGTGTCATCGCTTTAACAAGATGCGAAATTGCTGTAAAATATTGATAAAATCTGTGTATGCAATTAAACTGTCTATACATGTTGACTTTGAAGTTGCCAGCTTATAATGCTTAACTTAATAGGCTTATAAAGTTGTCACCTGCATGGTCAGCGGGCTTCGGGCAAATTGATATGCAAACTGCCATGACCACGTGATGCATGTTATCTGCGTCACTGATACGCCTTATCGAGAAACAGTCTAATTTTACCTTTTAAAGAAACAAGTCGGATTTCTGACTAAGTTTGAGGATTACCTCACCGAAAAATAAAAATGTTAATTTATGTATATTTAGTAAAGAGAACTATTTGTTATTACGTAGTGTGGAATACCACATATTGCTTATCTGGAAGTCCAGGATACTATTAAACATCAGAAACGAGATCAACATTGTTCTCTATTCAACATGTAAGGAATTCCTACAGTAAAGCTAACAACCGTTAAAAGAAGCATTGTTACAGCAAGATGACAAATATCAGATAAAAAGCAAATGTGCACATGGCATTAAAACACCATGGGTCTTAAATATCCTAAAACATCAGCGAATATTGTGTTTTTATATTTTGTTTCCACACCGTCGGTTTACACTTTACCTCATAGCAGGGTTGCAATAACCACAGGGACCCGGCACGATTAATTTTTTAGAGCAAAAATTGTCAAAAGGTATATATAGAGACAAGGGGTACAACTGATTGTTAATACATTCTCACCCTATCTCGACAAAACCGGGCATATCATAAATAATAATTGATGAAACGACACCCTTTTTGCACTTCTGTCTAGCTAATATAACACCCTTCCATAAAAACATAACATACAACCAACTGTATGCATGCACTTTCAACAGTAATTGCATTTACTCACAGAAATCAACGACTTTTGGAAAACGGGACAGGTGTTCGTTCACAGCTGAAACCGCATTGACCGCTACTGTGTGCTTGTTTAGGCGGTAATATCGAACATGACAGTCATACAGTTCCATGGATATCCAATTTTTACACCGATCAAATCTGATTTTATACTAAAACCATTGCAATACCAACAACAAATTTGCATGTTTTCATCGGCAGTAAAGCTCTTCTTGTACATGTAGGCTTTTTTGGTACGGCAATGATTTGAGAAGAAATCAGCTTTGATCGGTGTCAAAGATGTATATTTATGGAACTGTATGACTGTCATGTTCGATATTACCGCCTAAACAAGCGTACTGTAGTTGTCAATGACTGTAACACTCGATTACCGCCTAAACAAGCGTACAGTAGTGGTCAATGCTGTGTTAGCTGTGAACGAACACCTGTCCCGTTTTCCAAAAGTCGTTGATTTCTGTGAGTAAATGCAATTATTGTTGAAAGTGCATGCATACAGTTGGTTTCATGTTATGTTTTTATGGAAGGGTGTTATATTAGCTAGACGGAAGTGCAAAAAGGGTGTCGTTTCATCAATTATTATTCGTGATATGACCGCTTTTGTCGAGATAGGGTGAGAATATACTAACAATAAGTTGTACCCCTTGTCTCTATATATACCTTTTGACAATTTTTGCTCTCAAAAATCAATCGTGCCGGGTCCCTGTGGCAATAACTTGATTATGAAAATCCTAAGATTTCAAATGTTTCTAAATTTCAAATTCTTTTACATGTACTTAAAACAATTTGAAAGTAAAGCAGAATGCGACTTACACTGCTAGAATAAACCTCCGAAGATTTCTGAAAAATCCGGAAAAATGACAGCTCTGTAATTCAGATCAAATACTAAAAATGAATCTATAGATACGAATAGTTCGATTTTAGGCCATATCAAGATTCGGCAAACGGTTTCAAATCGAAACCGAGATTATTAATGTTGTCTTTGTAGTGATTATTCCTTTTCCTGAAATACATCTACGTGTTTTATAGAAACCATGCATCCATTTACATAAACTAGGACACATTTGATGTCCAGTCTCTTTAAAGTACATTAGCAATCAACATCTGCCCCATTTATCACGACCTAATCTTGATTTATTCAGCCATACTTTTAGTAAGGTGATACCAAATCTATCGAATGTCGTTAGCAAACCAAGTAATCCTTATACAAATGTATATTCGCTTTCCATAAAACTCTCTGAAACATTTATACTCGTATAATTGAATATTATAGTCTGGCTAAAACTGAAGTAATAGCTGTGGAGAAGATGTTATTCTTTTCCAGTTTTAAACGCATACTAAAGTAAAGGAATTATAATAGCATGCAGAAAATAACACCTTTCTGACAAATGTGATTATTTGTTTTACTCGGAGTGTTTAGCCTGATCACGGATAAAACGTGTAATTCGGCGGCCAATCTGGCTCCAAACTGTTTGCGAGTGAATTAATGTTTTACCATAAACGTGTTTATTTGAAAAAGTACAGTCTTCTTTAGGTCCATAAATAGCATGATTACATTGTTTTGATCATTTCCTCGACAACAAACAACATGGAAAAAACTGAATCCGACTAATGCATTTGATGGGCTTCCATTATGTCTGATAATATAGAACGCGAGAAGAAAGGTTTGTTATCTATTATTATGACCAGGCGTCCAGAGGCATAGCTAGACCAATTAGGAAGTGTACGCACTCTTATACTAGGGGGGTCCGGGGGCATGCTCCCCCGGGAAAATTTCATTTCTAGATGGTCTCTGGTGCGTTATGGGGGCATTTCCCGCCTTCACAACAGGTGATAAAGTACATATATCTATCCAAAAAATTGAATAAAAAAATAAAGGACATTGACGTCACAACACAATCATGGATTGTTTTCTGACAGCTTGTCTTCCAGCCTTTGATCTCTACCCCATACCCTCAACGATTTTTATTGCATTTTTGGACTTTTCGGTTTTTCTATTTTTGAGGACAATGTATACGCAGTTGCGTTTATTGCGTACAGGTAGCTACGCGCCTGGCGTCTGATCTGGTTCCAAACAGTTTGCAATGGAAATAATAATCGTAAACGCGGTTATTGGAAAATAATACGTTTTCTTTACTGTACTCAGCACGCCGTCACTTATGACGTTTTTACAAAACTGTATGACTCTGTTGTCTGGCCCGTTATTGCATATGGATCTGCTATTTAGGGTGTCGAACCATTTTCTTGCGTAAACGCCGTTCATAATCGAGCTATGTGTTTTTCTTAGGAGTTGGTAAGTATACACCGAATGCTGCAGTAGCAGGGGAAATGGCTTGGAAACCTCCAATAGTTAGACAGGGAAATCAGTGACTAATACATGGTGTAATTTGAGTGCTATGTCTAGATCGAGAGTAAATAAGAGAGTGGCATTATGGGCTTATAACAAATCCAGTAACTCATGTAAAAATTGGTATTTTACAGTTGAAAAGCAATTGATATCATGTAATTTATATCAGTACTGTAATTTAAACACTCCAATGCTTAAAAGCAGAATGAAACTGTAACGGTGTCTGATCAGTATCCAAACTCGTAGATACGCGTATTGAAATGTCATCAGCTATACTGCCTTACGCCTAACATTGATACATTTAGCAGCAACGTTAACCGTCTACCCAATGGCCTGTGGCTAGTATTGAAGATAAGTGACCACTTAAAGCAGGTTGAAAATAAAGCAAAATGCACCTTAAGGTGCATTCTGCTTTACTTTCATCCTGCTTTAAGCTTCCATCTACTGGAAAAAATAAATTATTTATTTTGATAGATATTCACGAGTGTATGAATTAGAACTATTTTTATCAGTGGTGGAATAAATTAAATGCGCTAAAAGGCGCTTCTATGTGGGAAAGGGTTAATTAAAGCGGACGAAAAAATGACGGTGAAGGAGTAACAACTCACGCTAAATTTGACAAGAAAGGGTTCCGTCAGTTGTGATATCATCATGTTATTCCCCGCACCTCAAATAAATAGACTTTCGCTCATGAACCTTTCCCCAAAGAAATACCTTTTCATGATTCCACAATGTCCAAATAAATAACTACAGGACACATTTTCTACATCCGGACAGGTGATGACCTAGATCGGGCTTTAAGGGTAGTAGACATTTTCCTTAAGGCGTCACTTGAAATGAGTCCAGAAGGAAGGCGTTAATGTAGACTTGTTGTCATTTTGATAGCGGTGAAATGTGGGACAACTATTTATTAATTTGTCTCTCATGTTGTTCAGCGTGTTTTAAGCTACCATCGGCTAGTATAAACAAATATGCATATTCATGGGGTATAAGGTTAAACTTTTCCATTCGTCTTCTTTAGGGTGGTCGCTTAACCCTTTTGCTCTCATGACGCTTAACAGTGCGCATGCAAACAGTTTGGATCATGATCAGATGCCGCGTCAGTGTTTGATACTCGTTTTGAAATTTTTTGAGTCATACTGCCTTATGTTTCTAACGTTGAAACGGCATTACAGACACCAGTAGCGTGTTCAAGTACCGTATCGGAAAACAATAACGATTACCGAAGCAAACAACCCTTATTGTTCGACATCTAAAGTTCTTCAAAACTCTCCAATAATAATTCATTGCGCCCCCTTGTTTATTTACTTTTCAAGTGCACGAATCGGAATAACACACGCAAACGTGTACTAATTAAATGAAATGCACATAATTTAAAGCATATAAGATTTAGCTGCTTAGATGTAAGGTGCTAATTTTTGATACATAAAGTATCGGAAAATGTTAGTTTATTGATAAGACATAACTCGGTACTGTTCGCCTGTCTGTAAACTTATTTGGTCGCCATTTTGTTTTTCTTGTTCGCGTTTGGCACACTACTTCTGTTCGCAATCGATTCCGTGCAAACAGGTCGTTTTAGTTAAATTGTTACGTTTGTTAGGCTATCGATGGACATTGATACGGTAACTGAACGCGCTACAGAACCAAAGCAGACGACTACGAAATGGTGAAGGGGTAAAAACCTCACGAAACTATTGAGAGTGAAAGGATTAGTAACAGAACGTCTTTACTTTCTTCTAAGTATCTAATAATCTAAGGTCCAGCTTTTGCAGGGTTTTAAACGCGTATATAGGCATTGTTCAATCGACTTAGATAATCAACCCCCTGGTAATAGGGTTACTTACTGAAACTATATTATTAGCTTGTGTACCTTCGGGAAGAGTACTTCGATTCCAAGATATTGCATGAGACGGTTGCACAGGAAACGCACTCTCATTGGTACAAATTAACACATTTGTCGGACGAAGCCTATTGGGTAATTGCTTGTGTTCTGCAAAATTCATGTTAAGGTAGTCTACCCATAATGCGCCCTTTTGAAATTCATTCGACGTCGGGCCATCGTCGTAACCATTCGGTCATGTCCGTCTCCTAGAGTAAAGCTTTATCTTTTTTTCTATCTTTATTTATTCGTTAAAATTGTATCATATATATTCGTAATATGTTTATACTAATTGAAAGATAAAGTTAAAACCCTCTGATTGATTGTATTTAAATTATTTGCAAAATAATTTCCCACTTTTGTCATCTTCCGGTCTATGATGATAATGGATTTTCGCGACCTGCATAACATGTTTTTTCTCGCAATGATAGGCATAAATGGGCGGAACCAGCAACCAATGTCGGTCGTAAAAAGAATACGGCTATACAGTTTCAACTGCCAACTCTGTCAGAAAGCATCCTTTCAACCAAAATGCCAAAAAACGGTAAGAGCATGGTAGAATTTGAGACATTAGATCTACTTTTGGTTTGAACTGCTGCCAATCGTGTTTCATTTTTCATGTGACCCGTAACTCTAACTGTGTAAACATAATGTAACTCCAGAAAATTGTTGGTAGTCCTTTGTACGTAAAATGTGAAGACTCTGTATGTCAATTTTGCGGTCTAAGGGAAAACGATAACGGTTCAAATCGGCAAAAAACCCAATTCGGATCCAGAGTCAAATCGGCCCAAAACTAAATCGGACAGGGCTCCAGATAAGAGGGAGTAAATTGAACAAAACTAACATTTTCTTACTCATCTCAGTCCACAATTTCATGGTGTTACTACTCACGATTTTAATTTGTAGTTACGCCACAAAGTGAAATGCAGAAATAACTATCTAATTACATCCCTTTAAATGTTTTAGTTTTTGAAAAAACTCCCCTTAAAGGGAGCCCTGCTTATAATTTATTGTAATAGAGAGTAATAAATGTTTAACTTTATGAATTACATAAGCTATGTGTTTTTGTTTTTTTTAAAATATACATATAGTATTTGGACACACATGCAGTTAGCATTTGAAATGCTACTTATACATACTAGAATATGCTTAAATCTAGCTGGAACTGAACATTTATATGTTTTTGTCTTATTTAAAGCTTATGATATATTTATTGCAAAGAACTGAAAATGAGATGCTAAAAATATGTTGGCATTGTATATCGCGTGAATCCTCATGCAGTGATTATACTGTTTCCATTATATGAGTTTCGATGGGGTAATTTTCCAAAAAGCAAGTTTCGACAATTTTTTGACGTCACACCTTTCTGAATTTTTGTCAAATTGTTACTTAGATGTTATATATAATTGATTAAAACCCCAAAAGTATGCCCCGGATACAAACACGTGAAATTTTACAAGTTAAAAAGACTTGCATCGGAAAATGTAAATAATTGGCTGTCATATATTTGAAAGGTGCAATTATCATGTCAATTGCATAAATACAAATTGTAATAATCAGCATTACTGCTGTTTTTTTTAATGGTACACCATTTTGTATTCTATATGGGGTTTTATTGTTAAAAAATACAAAAACTCTCTTACAAATGCGGGGGGGGGGGGAGGGGTGTTAGGGGTGAAATGTGTCTGCTTTGTTCCTAGACTTTATTCAATGCTCATAAACGTTTGTTAGTATGTCTATTAGAGGCATCCCTTCAGAAACAAATACATGGTTGTAAGGTTTGACTATTACGGGTAGACTACTTTAAGCCAAAGTTAGGATTGGAATCCGTGACCTTCTAATACCAAGTCGAACGTTTTACCACTAGACCAACACGTTTATTTTATTGAAGCAGTTCAGGCAATATGTCCATTTTACAACGGCCCATCAGGGTTTATCAAGCGACTAAATTTGGCATCTGAAATGTTACTAATGTAATTTGCCTACAATTTTGGCCTTTGTACAAGTGATTTAGTCTTGTATACACTTTGGTAATACTTGCAAAATGGTGAAAGCCACAATACAATACCAAATCTATATTATAGTCCATAACAAACTGTAGAGGCAAAACTTGTTCTTCTGCAACCCTACGGACAAATGTGTTATAGTTTTCAAGCAGCTTGCAACTATTACATAAATGGGTTTTCTATATCCAAAGTTTTTCGACATTCTTATGCAAGTTTATGAAGGGAAATTTAGAATATATAAATTCAGAAAATCGTCGACGGCAGAATTTCCAGACATCCATTACATGATAAGTTATCATTCAAGTACTTTATTATTTATATATTATACTGATGGTTTATATTAGGATATCCGGAGTTTTCGGAAATTTCCGGATTGTTCGCTTGCAAAATTATCGTCTCGCTATTATTTTTAGTCTTTTTCCAAGACATGTGACATTGTTTGCATTAATTTTTATTAAGAGACATAACCATAAGTTTTTATCCCAACCAGACACTGCGTGACGCGGCTTGTAATCAGAAATATAATTAATTGAAAATACAGTAAAACCTTTCCATTTCGACCACTAAATTATGTTAATTATTAGGGTGTTTACCATATGTGACCGCTTAAAGCAAGGTGACAGTGAAAAAAATCTCCTTTAGGAGCTTTTTGTTCACTGTCATCTGGCTTTAAGCTACCACCTCTAATTTATGCAATCAATAAGTCTTCGTTTTAGTGGTCGTAAAAGCGAGGTTTAACTGTACCAGTATCGTTGGTTTTGGAACCAGATGATACCTTATCTCGTAAATTGTTGAACCCGAATTTCCTGGGTCCAAGGTTATAAAGCTTTTCAGTTGGGTCTAAAGTCGTTCTCAATCATTTGATTGGTCAAATTTGAGCCTAGGCTCAAATCTGACAAATCAAATGCTTGAGAACACACTCAGACTCAGCTCAAACGCTTTATAAACTTGGACCTTAGTCAATATATGGTTCCTTATAAAACCATTAAGGCTTCTCGTCTCTCAAACGGAATAGTTTATCTATGAGCCGTCGAACATGTGACCTTTAAAACCAGTGACCGAGTCTAACTACACTATGTTAAGAAAACATCCGAACCCGGCTCTAATGTACTAAATCGTTTGAGTTGAGTTTGAGATCGTTCTCAAGGATTTGATTGGTCAGAGTTGAGCTTATTCCTCAATCTGACCGATCAGAAGCTTGAGTACAATCTAATACTCAGCACAACTGCTTTATAACCTAGGAGCCTGGCCAGATATAGAGTTCTTATCGATGTATGATGATAATTCAAACTATATGACTTATGTTGATGTATCGTCCTTGAGTTATTCTAGAACTATGACAGACGCCTTAATAAGCAGTTGCTGTTACAGAGGTGAATAAATTAGACGGTTCAGCGCTCCCTCTCTACAACGACAACCAATGGGAGACGCTGATTGCGTGCGTTGTTCGGAGGGAGTCGTTATAGGGATGGAAACTGGTTTACATTTGCAAACAGCTCGAATCCAGCTTGAATTCAGATCAGACCCTGCGTAATGCGGCGTCTGATCTGGATTCAAGCTGTTTGTCTCTCGCTTTTTTCTGTCAAATATCCAATATGTAATTTTGAGAAAAACAACAGACGACAACTTTAAGCAGACGATACTATAGCAGTAAAAGCGTTAGACATAACTTTCCTGTTAGGGAACTGTGGCAAGGGTTGTTGTTAGGAGGGAGTCGTTGTTCGGAGGGCCGTTGTAGAGAGGGAACACTGTATTTCAATCATTATCGAAGAGAAATGTTTAATTAACGCAAATACTGGCAGCACATTTTTGTCTCAAGGGATTGGATCGTGCTTTATAGCCTCAACCGAAAGACAGGAGAAAACGTCATTTCCTGTAAATATTCATATTGTTGTCAATTAATTTATCGGCTGCTTAAGACGTTATATGACTAAGCTCAATTAGATTTAGTAAATAGTTTGTATCAAAATTAGATACCATGTTATGCTTAGACTTATAAGGATCCAAACTACTCAAGGCTTATATGAACCCCTCTGCTGCCTTATACAGTGGAGAAAACGTTATTCTTTCCCAATAAACGCGTTTACACTAAAACTACTATTTCTATTACAAACAGTTTGGAGTCATATCAGACGCCGGGTGACATGAATTAACAGAATTGTCCAAAAGTTACACTTTTCTACGTTTAAGTGCTTTGCGTTTGCGTTTCGTTGCGTTTAAACGGGAAAGAATAACGTAGTCGCCACTGTATTATAATATATGTAGTAGCTATAAAATTGACGTGTGTAAACCTTGTCAAATTAAGACGTGTTCATCTGTAAATTAGAACAAAAATCTAATGAGGAATTTCCAACGAATTGGATTTGGTGTTACGCAGCGTCTGATATTGATGTTTGTTTCTGTCTGTTTTGGATTTTAATTAGATGTTCAGTTAACCATTTACCCAATAACCCGTTTATAACATTTAATACAGGTGATCACTTAAAGCAGGTTGAAAGTAAAGCAGAATGTGCCTTAAGACACATTCTGCTTTACTTTCAGCCTGCTTTAAACTATAATCTGCTAGGCTATATAAAATATGTGTTATTGTAATTGTTCATGAGGGTATACACTGGAACTATTTTCTTCAGCGGAGCAATAAATTAAATACGCTAAAAGTCGCTTCTATGGGAGAAAGGTACCTGTACCTGACCTGAAGACCCGTTTGCAAAATGGTGTTGAGAGAGTTTCTCACTTGATGTGAGTTAATGAGACCATAGACATCACAAATCACCGAGGTGCTTGTCTGCCACACTGTCACGTTTCCCACAATATCCAAATCCAATATGGCCGCCGCCAGCCATTTTGGAAAAGCTAACTTTTTTGTTTTTTGGAGAATAAATAAGTGTAATACCTCTAAATTGATTGTTTTTTGGTGTGGAACTCATTTCTGATGCCCTTTGTGCAATCTGGGGTGTCTTTGATTTGGAAAGGTCAAATTTCACATTAGCCAAATCCAAAATGGCCGCCGCCAACCATGTTGGAAAAGCTTTTTTCGTTGTTTTTTTTAAGAAAAATCAAATATAATACTTCTAAATTGATTATTTTTTAGAGTATAATTCACTTCTGATGTCCTTTGTGCAATCTGGGATGTCTTTGATTTGGAAAGATCAAGTTCCGCGATAGCAAAATCCAATATGGCCGCCGCAAGCCATGTTAAAAAAGCTAACTTTTTTCCTTTTTTTGGAGAATAAACCACTGTAATACCTCTCAATTGATAATTTTTGGGTGCTGAACTCATTTATGATGCCTTTTTTGCAATATGGGATGTATTTGATTCGGAAAGGTCAAGTTTCACAATCGCCAAATCCAATATGGCCGCCGCAAGCCATGTTAAAAAAGCTAATTTTGTTTCTTTTTTGGAGAATAAACCAATGTAATATCTCTCAATTGATAACGTTTGGTGTTGAACTCATTTCTGAGGCCTTTTGTGCAATCTTGGATGTATTTGATTCGGAAAGGTCAAGTTTCACAATAGCCAAATCCACTATGGCCGCCGCAAACCATGTTGAAAAAGCTAATTTTGTTGTTTTTTTGGACAAAAATCAAATACTATACTTCTTAATTGATTATTTTTTAGAGTAGAACTCATTTCTGATGCCATTTGTGCAATCTAGGGTGTCTTTGCTTTGGAAAGATCAAGTTCCAAAAGAAGCAAAATCCAATATGGCCGCCGCAACCATGTTGAAAAAGCTATTTGTTTTCTTTTTGGGAGAATTATCAAATGTAATACCTCTAAATTAATGATATTTTGGTGTGGAACTTATTTCTGAGGCCCTTTGTGCAATCTTGGGTGTTTTTGACTCAGAAAGGTCAAGTTCCACAATAGCAAAATCCAATATGGCAGCCGCAAACCACGATGGAAAAGCTAATTTAAAAAAATAATAATTAAAAAAGATCAAATATACATGTAATACATGTATATCTTAATTGGTTATTGCTTGTGTTTAACTCATTTCCTCTCTGAGGTCCTTTGTTCAATATGGAGAGTCATTGGTTTGAACAGGTCAAGTTCAATGTCTTTTTGATACATTAACGACCTTTGGCTTAGCTTGAACAGCAGTAGTCAGTATGTAAACAAGATGTAAGTAAATGGCAACTCTCTGACATTAGACAGAGAAAACACGACAGTGAGCGGGACTCAATCCTACGTCCTGAGGTAAGAGGCTTTTATCCTAACCACTAAGACTACCACAGGCCCATGGACAGACGGTTGGGCCGGGGCAGAATATATAACACCTTGTTCCATATGCATGGAAAGATACATCAATAAAGCATCAACAATTGATTAGATAGTAGTTCCAAAGTCATTTCGTGCCGGGTTTTCACAGGGTGAAGAAACTGAAGACAGACATGCAACAAAAGTGTCGGTTCATCAATTTTTATTCATGATATGCCCGGTTTTGTCGAGATAGGGTGAGAATATACTGACAATCAGTTGTATCCCTTTTCTCTATTTATCCCTTCTGACGATTTTTCCCCTCAAAATCAATCGTGTCGGATCCTTGTGGTAAGGAGTACATTGGTACTCTACTGCCCTCAAAGTGCCTTAAGCCTTTACCATAGAGTCTGCTCACATTGTATTAGTGTACAGAGACGTGTGATACTCGTTGATGTCTTTGCCGTGCTGCAGAGGTACTTTTTGCAACACATTTTGTCATGGAAAACTGGACACTTCAGTTTCTTCACCCTGTGAAAACCCGGCACGAAATGACTTTGGAACTACATGTGTATCTAATCAATTGTTGATGCTTTATTGATGTATCTTTCTATGCATGTGGAACAAGGTGTTATATATTCTGCCCAGGCCCTACCGTCTGTCCATGGGCCTGTGGTAGTCTTAGTGGTTAGGATAAAAGCCTCTTACCTCAGGACGTAGGATTGAGTCCCGCTAACTGTCGTGTGTTCTCTGTCTAATGTCAGAGAGTTGCCATTGACTTACATCTTGTTTACATACTGACTACTGCTGTTCAAGCTAAGCCAAAGGTCGTTAATGTATCAACAAGACATTGAACTTGACCTTTTCAAACCAATGACTCTCCATATTGAACAAAGGACCTCAGAGAGGAAATGAGTTAAACACAAGCAATAACCAATTAAGATATACATGTATTACATGTATATTTGATCTTTTTTAATTATTATTTTTTTAAATTAGCTTTTCCATCGTGGTTTGCGGCTGCCATATTGGATTTTGCTATTGTGGAATTTGACCTTTCTGAATCAAAAACACCCAAGATTGCACAAAGGGCCTCAGAAATAAGTGCCACGCCAAAATATTATTAATTTAGAGGTATTACATTTGATAATTCTCCAAAAAAGAAAACAAATAGCTTTTTCAACATGGTTGCGGCGGCCATATTGGATTTTGCTTCTTATGGAACTTGACCTTTCCAAAGCAAAGACACCCTAGATTGCACAAAGGGCATCAGAAATGAGTTCTACTCTAAAAAATAATCAATTTAAAAGTATAGCATTTGATTTTTGTCCAAAAAACAACAAAATTAGCTTTTTCAACATGGTTTGCGGCGGCCATATTGGATTTGGCTATTGTGAAACTTGACCTTTCCGAATCAAAACATCCCAGATAGTAGAAAAGGCTTCAAACATGAGTTCAACACCCAAATATTATCAATTGAGAGGTATTACATTGGTTTATTCTCCAAAAAAGAAACAAAATTAACTTTTTTAACATGGCTTGCGGCGGCCATATTGGATTTGGCTATTGTTGAACTTGATCTTTCCAAATCAAAGACATCCCAGATTGCACAAAAGGCCTCAGAAATGAGTTCAACACCCAAACATTATCAATTGAGAGGTATTACATTGGTTTATTCTCCAAAAAAAGGAAAAAAGTTAGCTTTTTTAACATGGCTTGCGGCGGCCATATTGGATTTTGCTATCGCGGAACTTGATCTTTCCAAATCAAAGACATCCAAGATTGCACAAAGGACATCAGAAGTGAATTATACTCTAAAAAATAATCAATTTAGAAGTATTATATTTGATTTTTCTTAAAAAAACAACGAAAAAAGCTTTTCCAACATGGTTGGCGGCGGCCATTTTGGATTTGGCTAATGTGAAATTTGACCTTTCCAAATCAAAGACACCCCAGATTGCACAAAGGGCATCAGTTATCAGTTCCACACCAAAAAACAACCAATTTAGAGGTATTACACTTATTTATTCTCCAAAAAACAAAAAAGTTAGCTTTTCCAAAATGGCTGGCGGCGGCCATATTGGATTTGGATATTATGGGAAACGTGACAGTGTGGCAGACAAGCACCTCGGTGATTTGTGATGTCTACGGTCTCGTTAACTCACATCAAGTGAGAAACTCTCTCAACACCATTTTGCAAACGGGTCTAGAGGCCTAGTCCTGGATTATTAATTAAAACTCATGGCAAATATCAATGGAAACGCGATCAACGAAAGAAATGTTACGGCAATGCTATAATGGGCATACGAGAAGATGTTATTGGTTCTTGTTTAAATGAATATTAACATTAATGGAATGTGATAGTATAAATGCAATAATATACGGAAATTGGCATTTATGAAATCAATTTGTATCGTATAGTTTTACTATAAATACTTAAGAAAATAGTCTGATCAGAGGCCAGGCTCCGATGTTATAAAGCATTTTAGTTGAGTCTGAGTGTGTTCCAAAGCATTTGATTGGTCAGATTTGAGCCTAGGCTCAAATCTGACCAAACAAATGCTTGGGAACGAGTTAAGACTCAAGTCAAAAGCTTTATAACTTCGGAGTCAGGTAACCCGGCGTCTGCTGATAAACAAAAGTTACGAATGTTTGAAGAAAT
This sequence comes from Gari tellinella, assembly GCA_922989275.2. Taxonomy (NCBI): domain Eukaryota; kingdom Metazoa; phylum Mollusca; class Bivalvia; order Cardiida; family Psammobiidae; genus Gari; species Gari tellinella. The sequence continues at coordinate 56,969,642 of OV277860.1, forward strand.
GTTCAAGTAAGGGTTCTTATTTCATAATATTTATATTCGCCAAATTCAAATCCATTTTAATAAAGCTGTTTATTTCGTGTAAACGCTATTTCTGCAGAGGACGGGACTTGTGGGTAAGTTTCGAAGAGGAGGCGGGGCATATGCATTTTTCATTCGCGAATTAATATTTGGAACTTGGACAGTAAACATTTCGCGGATTTTTCAAAAAAATGATCTTAACCGATCTATGCCTTCCTGTTTGCGCATACCATGACTCCCGACTAAAATATTTCTTTATTATTGAGACACAGCTTCAGTAATTCGGTCATGGCTGTTCCTTAAAGTGTGCACATTATTCGTGGTATCAACCTCTAATATGGATTAAACATACATGCGTATTAACAAAATGTTAATTTGATATTAGAAATTACAGCAAATATATTGTAAATATAAGAAATTAACTGATTTTTATCGGCGTTCAAGCGAAACAAACGACAGAAAATGATCGGCTAATTTAGCGTGAATCGCTTTGGGGTCTCAGCTGAATTGAAACAATTTGCAAGTCTTAACATACAACTGTGCCCGTATTTTGTAAAAGTTAATGAGTACCAAACGGTTTATATATTTGTGTCGGACGTCGATTTGCTGTGATAAGATCCAATCTGATTGCTAATGCCAGTAAAGTTAGCTGTATCGGCGAAATAATGAAGTTTCAATACCTTGTTCTTCACTGCGAAGTTTGTAGCAGATAGGATTAACCCCTTCACTGCCGTGACGTCATCCATTTTAAACAATTGTCGTCTGCTTTTATTTCTAAAATTAAATATTTAGCTATTTTGACTTATGAAATATTGAAATGAGTGATAAACAGTTTGTATCCTGATCAGACGCCGCGTAACGCGGCGTCTGATCAGGAATCCAAGCTGTTTTCAAATTACTAGTGGACTCGGGGTAAGGCAGTGAAGGGGTTAACGTTATAACATGATAAAGATTAAGTGATACCATTAATTAGTAATTCACCTCAATTTTACCAACAGCTAAAAATCAAAATGACAAGTTTACTGGACTAGAATACGTTAACATCCATTTGGCATTTGCCTGACGCTATTCATTCCATATAATCATGGGTGCTGAATTAAGAATATTTAAAGATTAATTTAAAGCAGTTGTTTAATCAGTCGAGTCGATTTCAACTCTGTCTTGATTAAAACAATATATCAATAAATTAATGTCTTCAATAATTACGAATGGATTGGAATTGTTTCATGGAAACAGGCAAAAACAAAAATCAAATACTGAAAATCTGAACTATCCGCCGCTATAAAGACGCAACGACTGGTTGGGATCTACATCGTTAGACAAACACAGTCACTTACAATATTGTTTTACCTAAGATGTCTGCCAGTGATGACAATGACCCATGCCTGAAATGGCGAGTTAGTTTATGACAGTATAGTGCATTCTATGTATTTTTCACCTCTGATTTATTTTATAGGTTTACAGTATCTATTTTCATTGACAATATGCTATTGAGAGTTCTAAATAGTTTAGATACCTATCAAACAAGATGTTTAACCATTTGATTATCATGAAATAATCTGAGATGTAAATGTTGTCTTCAATAAATATCAGTCTGATTTCATATCGATACAAAGACAATTCTATTAAAAACAAAATTGGCAGAATTCCAATTTGAAGCCTTGTAGCAAATTTGTAAACAACTGTCCTTTGAGAGTCCTCCTCAAACAATTGGAAAGGACAATATTTCTCAGCAACGCCTAAAATTGATCCTACAAAGCGCAAAATTATGATGTTTGTATACTCTTTAGACCCAGATTAGACAACAAACACAACAAATCACAAGGATCTTAAATGTTTGACAATCTATCGATATAATTTCAACAGCTTCTTCTACAGTGGAGACTCTGTTATTCTTTCCCGTTTAAACGCAAACGTACGCAAACGCAAAGCACTAAAACATAGAAAAGAACAACTTTTGGACAATTCTGATAATTCTTGTTCATCTTGGTGGCAAACGGTTTGAAGCCTGATCAGACGCCGGGTTACCGAACTGTTTGCACTGCAAATAATAGTTTTAGCGTAAACGCGTTTATTGGGAAAGAATAACACATTCTCCACTCACACCTTCTTCTATATTTAAAAAGAAGCAATATTCAAAACAATTACCCAACGAAGGTATTACTGTTGTTGAAAGTATGTTGCATGCTATAACCAAACACAATCATTTGTTCATTCAAAGAGTTCTCAGTTGCCAACAATATAGGGTCAGATTAGATTCAATATAATGTGGTGTCTGTGCCAGTCCCACACTATTTGACACAAAGATAAACAGTTGCAAAATGTTGTCATAGTCTATATTTAATATTATGTTGGTGTTTGTTTCGTTACAAAGTGAATGTATAACTTCTTCCTCGCTATAAATGAAGCTAGTGTTATATCGGTTCGTCTCTACCATATATTAAAGGTGACATTCATGACTGTCAAATGATTCGTACTGGTATAGGCATCATTAAAACAGACAAATAGGAAATGGCAGAAGATACGTGCAGGAAATATGGCATTTAAAAAAGAGAAACAGTATGTTTATTTAGTGATATAGTGGTTATATACACGGTTTTACGTACATGTACATGTAACTCTACACAAGTGCATTGCTACTTAGTTTTTGAAAGATTTACTCCAGGCTGAGTGATATAGGTTAACTCTGATTTAAGTCTGATTTGGCTCCCTACTTTTTTCCCCTGATACAGTGGAGAACATGTTATTCTTTCCCGTTAAGACGCAAATAAAAAGCAAACGCATCACACTAAACTGGAGAAAATGAAAATCTTTCGACAACTCTGACTATCTATTTCAAATTGAGTGGTGACCCGACGTCTGATCGGGCTCCAATCATCATCATCATCATCATCATCATCATGAATACTGTACTCCTTCACTAAAATTGAAGTTTATGTGCAGGCGGTTTACATCTGTTTGCATTTGAAATAGCAGTTTCAGCGTAAATGCGTTATTGGGAAAGAATAACGTTTTCTCCACTGTACCTGTTTTTTAATAAAAAACACATAAACAGGACTTAATGACGCACCACCCTTTTATGACTAATGGTAGCATATGATTCGGAAGTAATTTGGCAAATCTTCCGCTAGGTCATTTTGTTCTTTTAACGTTCCACCTTATATTTATCATTCAGTATCTTTTTATGAACCTGTTTGAAAACTATCATTTGACATGTACGAGGGGCATTTTTGAAGTAGTGGAAACTGATCAATAACTTCAATATAACAAGTGCAAAATGCATGTGTGATATAAACGGAATATCACTACAGCGTGTGATCCGGGGTCTTGTATCAGTTCGAGTCACAGGGCCCTGACACGATTGCGTTTTGAGAGAAAAAATCGTCAGAAGGTATATATAGAGACAAGGGGTACAACTGATTGTTAGTACATTCTCACCCTATCTCGACAAAACCAGGCATATCATAAATAATAATTGATGAAACGACACCCTTTTTGCACTTCTGTCTAGCTTATATAATACCCTTCCATAAAAACATAACATAAAACCAACCGTTAGCATGCACTTTCAAAAGTAATTGCATTTACTCACAGAAATCAACAACTTTTGGAAAACGGGACAGGTGTTCGTTCACAGCTTACACCGCATTGACCACTACTGTGTGCTTGTTTAGGCGGTAATATCGAACATGACAAGCATACAGTTCCATGGATATCCATTTTTTACACCGATCAAAGCTGATTTATACTCATACCATTGCAATACCAACAACAAATTCGCATGTTTTCTTCGACAGTAAAGCTATTCTTGTACATGTAGGCTTTTTGGGTACGGCAATGATTTGAGAAAAAATCAGCTTTGATCGGTGTCAAAGATGTATTTTTATGGAACTGTATGACTGTCAAGCTCGATATTACCGCCTAAACAAGCGTACAGTAGCTGTCAATGACTGTAGCACTCGATTACCGCCTAAACAAGCGTACAGTAGTGGCCAATGCTGTGTTAGCTGTGAACGAACACCTGTCCCGTTTTCCAAAAGTTGTTGATTTCTGTTAGTAAATGCAATTACTGTTGAAAGTGCATCCTTACAGTTGGTTTTATGTTATGTTTTTATGGAAGGGTATTATATTAGCTAGACAGAAATGCAAAAAGGGTGTCGTTTCATCAATTATTATTCGTGATATGACAGCTTTTGTCGAGATAGGGTGAGAATATACTAACAATCAGTTGTACCCCTTGTCTCTATATATACCTTTTGACAATTTTTTCTCTCAAAAATCAATCGTGCCGGGTCCCTGTGGTTCGAGTTGGTTGTGTAATCCAGATCTCATGAGAGGCGCAGCCTCGAGTGTGATCTGGATTACACAACCAACGAGAACTGATATAAGACCCCGGATCACACGCTGTAGTTATGTTCTTTTATTATATACCTAAACTATTTGGGACTAGATCAAGATCTATATGCTGTTCAACCGAATAATCAAATATACACATACATGTAGGCCCCTATATGTAAAAAATCCTGAGTTCTATGCAAAACTGGGGGCCTCCGTGGCGTAGTGGTATAGTCACTTCGACTTACGTCACTAAGCTCCTCACCACTGTGAGTCTGAAACAGTGCATAAAGGGCTTCTGGGGTCTTCCTCCACCTGTAAATAGCTGGACGTCGCGATATGACTGAAATACTGTTAAAAGCGACGTAAAAATCATAACAAATCAAATCAAATCTATGCAAAACTATTTATTGAAGTCATGTGACTACCATTAAATTACGTAATTTTTTATGACGTATTACTTTGTTCTCGATTGAATCCGTTATTTAAGAAGTGGCGTTTTGCAAATAACGGTCATTTAAGCGTTTCAGAGCATGAGTTGAACTGTTTTAAGCTTTATCCGTTGGAGGAAAACATTAGTAAAAGAGGGTGTTGTTGGTTATTTACGCTTAAAATGGAAATTAGCTATTCAAAGTTGACCAATTCTTAGTATCAACTGTTTTTGAAAATAGCATCGGACTTGGAATTCCGAAACGACACGCGCAACGCTTCTATATATTAATAGATCGTGTACAACTTGTGTTGCATAAAAGCAGTGACGTCAACATTGTGTAGCATATATGCCATCTGATACGGACCATCTGGTAGGGAAAAAGATTGTTGGGCCATTTTAGAATATGTATATAATAAATCATTTTAAAGAGCAATTCGTTGCTGATACGATGATGTAACGATAATATCACATACTTCGATAAGTGACAACATGAACCTAAATTACCCCTACTTTATTATATTGAACTATTTGATCAGTTGCCATTATTTAAAAAATGCCCCTCGTTTTTTGGAAAAAATAACAATCGTGAGCAATTAGGTTATATTCATAATAAATTATTATTTAATCCATTGCTCAATAAATACGCATTTATCGTCTTTCATTTATTCATTAATAAAGAAAAAAATCCCTCATTGTGCAGTCAAGAATATGCACCATACAAAAGAGGTTTTATATCCTACAAGATGGTAAACGCATGCTAAAGGTAAGGCGTAATGCTCCATGTTGAGCCTTAATCTTTACATTCAATTTGCGTATGTTTCAGCAATCACCAGGCCCGTAGTCATAACCAACCCTCTAGTCATTGGACTACATACCGAGACTATCGTTTGGGTTACTTCGGAAAAACTATTTCGACTCCCAGACATTGCAGTCGACATATGCATAGTAACCTCCCCTTTCATTGGTTCAAATGAACACCTTGGTCGGACGGAGCCTCGGATGTAATTTTATGTGCCATGAGAAATTAATGGTAAACCAACGTTAGGGTTCAATTTCCTGACCCTCTGATTCCAAGTCGAACGTTTTCTCACTGGACCAGCAGGTCTCGTTTATGGTATTATTAAGGTAATAATCAACCGATTGAATTGGGTAATAAAATTCTTACTAACGTAATTGGTCTACAGGTTTAGCACTTGCCCAATGGATTTAGTATATCTGCACTTTGACAACACGTCTAGACAATACCATTTGTTCATGGCCAATTGTAGCGGCGGAAATTGTCTTTGTTCACGCTACGGACGAATGTGTGATAACGTTCAAGCAACTTGCTTCCGGACGAGGCGCCGAGTCACTTGATGACCTTTCATATACTGATTGCATTATTTGAATGTAATTTTAGATTGAATAATTCAGAACTGTCGCCGACAGCAGAATTTCTAGACAGCTAATACATAATTATTTGGCATTCTAGTAATTGGCGATGAAGACGTAGACGTGGGTTCACGTACCATGTGCAATGACAGGGTAAAATAAACAAGCGCCTGCTGATAATTTTCGCCTGCTTTTACTTCAGAAATTTGAAATTTGATACATTTTTGGAATTAATAGACATTGCCATCAGCGTCCAACATGATTTATCATGACCAGACTCTGCACGACGTGGCTTCTAAATAAAATTGTAAGCCCTCGAAGGTTTTAACTCGTGTTTAATGGTCAATCGATGGTTTGATTTACAACAATCCCTCTCTATAACGACACCAGATCGGTGCGTTGTTAGTAAGGAGTCGTTTTGGGGAGGGACATTTGCACAATTGCAAACAGCTTGAATCCAGATGTAACGCCAATATGTCCACTAATATATGACTTTGAGAAAAAACAGCAGACAACAACTTTCAGCAGACGTTATTGTAGACTGAAAGGGTTTAAGATATTTTTTTTGTTTGCGTACCAGCGGCAATGGTTGTTATAAGGACGGAATCGTTGTTTGGAGGGCAGTTGTAGGGAGGGAGAACTGAATACCGTTACATGTACGGGCTCTCGTCTTTCAATCGGAATACTTTTCGTCAGAACCGTCAGACCTATTTATTTGACTTTTAACACAGTGAACCAGTCTAGCTAAACTAGGTTAAGCAAACAAAACAAGCCCAGGCTCTTATCTTATAAATCGTTTGAAATGAGTTTGAAATCGTTCTCAAGGATTTGATTGGTCAGTATTAAGCTGTTGCATAACATTGATCAATCAGATGCTTGAGTACGACCTTAGACTCAACGCAATAAGTATAACAGACGCAATAACAAACAGTCTTTATTACAGAGGTAAAGAAATTAGACGATATTTAAATCATTATGAAAGAGAAGTGGTTGATTAACTCATTGACCCCTAGTGACGCATATATGCGTCATTTACCAAATTTGCCGAGTACACTTGTCCTTTGCAAACTGAAGTCTCAGATCAGGTACTTCACTGTTTTTAATTTTGAAATTTATTACAAAAACAACCCTAAAATGTCTAAAATGAACCAGCCTTTATTATATATTGGAATTGCCAATTGGAGGTTTCAGGGGATAATGAGTTACTGGCAGTACATTTTTTGTCTCAATGGAATGGATCGTGCTTTATAGCCTCAAACGAAAGACAGGAGAAAAACGCCATTCTCTGTGAACATGCACAGTGTTGTCAATGTTATAAAACCAATTAACCTTCATCGTCACCGTAACTATCGGCTGCTTTAGACATGATCTCATTTAGCTAAATCAGTTTTAGTTTCGTGCTTGTTTCAAAATTAAACACTATGCAATGCTCAGACTTATTTGGATTCAATTTGCTCAAAACTTAAATCAAAACCGATGCTGGTGTTATATCATCTGCTTTGAAATTGACGTTTGTAAACCTTATCAAATCAGGATGTGTACATCTGTGAATTAGAAAAAAAAAGATCTTAGGAGGAATGGCAAATAAACAGGATCTGGCGTTACCTAGCGCCTGATTTTGATCCAAGTTGTTTTTAAACAAATTCCTTGCTTCAGGATTTTAAAGCTTTTGAGTTCAGTCTGAAGGCTCCAATCTGGCCAATCAAATACTTAAAAATAGTCACATACTCAACTGAAACTCTTTGTAACCTTAGACCCTGTAGACTGGAAGGGAAAGAAAAAATGAGCTATTAGTAAAAAGCGGTTAAGGACCTCAATTTGAAAATTAAGCGACACGTTTGCATTGTAAGGATTACAATTGTCAACTGAGGAATGATAAAATACAGTTTTAAGAGATTAGATGCCTCACTAGTCATTACGGCAGAACACGTGCATGGCAATTTTGTCAAATGCTATCCAGACGTGAGGGTTGTTTCATGTTTGTTTCTCCGGATTTGGTAGTTCCTTATAACTTAAAAATAAAATACAAAATTATAATTATGGCGAAGCAGGTAAAGTATTGCTGTCGCCGCATGGCACGGATAACACATACTCAAATTAAACATAAGCAAACCTGTGAACATGACACTTGTCATAGGCAAACAGTGAGGACCCTGATTAGAGAGATCCTGCAGGTCTTGATCTGCAATGTTTGTCATTTGGAACCATGTTTTAAATATCAACCTCAAATAATGCAGCTAGATTCCAATAGCAACTGGAATTGTTTATTAAAACCGTCTAGCGAGTTGTAGACGTGTAGTGACGATACGCCATCGAATAACTACTATAACAACTTCTATCACTATAGGAGACTATCATGGCATTCTGAACCTACATGTAGCCGGGTTGAGTTTATGATTAAATCGTGAGAGATTTGTGTAAGCGGTCCGGTGGCTCAGTCGGTAGAGCACTTGCCCAGTAAGCAAGGGGTGCCGGGTTCGAGTCCCGGTCTGGCTGTATGTTTTTCTCACCATGTTACATACAAGTAACCATAAATGTGAAAAGATAAGTGACTTTAATACGGATGAATATTTTTTGGATTCTCTACCTTGTATCACACTTAGCGCCATTAGAATATGCAAACCATTTGATCCAAGTCAAGCGCTGCGTAATTTGGCACTCATATGACTTGCACTATTTCTTGCATTTAGATGTATATTCAATTAAAGTCGACTTTGAATATAGATTAGACGCCGTTAAATGCGGTGCCTGATTAGTTAACCAAACAGTTGGGCTTTCACAGCAATATCAAAACTTTATTACCGGTATGTAAAAACTTTGAAGTTAAACTAAAAATGAATAAAAATACAATTGCAGACGATAACGTTAAATAGACGATGAGTTGACGTCATTTTTATCAGACAAAAAACTGTTAAGCGGGAAAATAAATAAAATGTCGAATAAAATGCTCAAATTCTTTTTTATTGGCACTCTAGCCAAGTTGCTGTTGATAATGTAAAATTAACAATACGATATTTTTTTACCATTCATTTTTAGCGTTAATTCCTTAAATACTTGAATGTTTTCCATTTACATATATTTACCTACGCCCCGTTCAATTCTATTTAACAAAGTGACGTTTATTTCGCAAAAGCGCAAGTTTACTAGGGGCGGGACTTGTAGATATCTGCCAAGGGAAGGATGGACTTATCGATCTGCTCTCCGCGAATCATGTTGTCGTGTTCTCTCAGTAATAGCTGTTCCTTTCAGGGTACACATTATTCGTGTTAACGATATCTAATATAAATTGAACACACATACATTCTAATAAAAAATAATTTGATATTAGAAATTACAACAAATTTAATGTTAATATAAGAAATGGACTGATATGTTTCGGCGATTAAGCGAAATAACGACAGCAAATGATCGGCAAATTCAACATGAGTAGCTAGCGCGATTAATGGAATTTGCCGATCATTTATTGTCGTTTATTTCGTTGAAACGCATGTCATAAAACATATTTAAACTTTCCTTTACATTATTGTGAAACAAGTTCTTATATCTTCAATTCAATACAATTCAATTTCTTTTTTGCATTTAACATACATTGTATGCTTATAGCAAGCATGGTAAATAACTCAACACAGTGGTACATGAACATGTCAATAGACAAAAAAAACAAATGTTAAATAAGTATCTCTTTAAAAGAATAAATTCTAAAGTTTAGTTTTGAATATAGTTTTCATAGAAATGTTTCGATGACACAAATGGTGGCGTATTCGGTAATTACAGTGGACTCGACGTTATTATTTCCCAATAAACGTTTTTTATGCCTTAACAGTTATTTCCACTACAAACATTTTGTTGTCAGATAAGTCACCGGGAAACCCGGCGTCTGACCGGACGTTTAATTCTATGACACTCCGATTTAACCATTTACCTTATAGAAGCGCATTTTAGCGCATTCCGTTTAATCCTCCACGGAAGAAAATAGTTCCAATCTATACAGTCATAAATATGTATCAGAAGGAATATTTTCTTAATTCTAGCAGGTGATATAAGGGCGCCTTCTGCTTTACTTTCAACCTGCTTTAAGAAGTCACTTATTTTCAAAACTAGAAACAGGTTATGGGGTAAAGGGTTAAATGAATTCTTATGTGCCATGTTCGCTAGTTTATTGCAGTACCAGTTACTTTCGTTTGCGTTGAAACATGTGTTTTCCTCTGTATATATAATTAAAATAAACTCTCCCTATCACAATCTCTAACGGCGGTTAATTGATGGACTGTAAATACAGACGACACGGTCCAGACAATATGTTAACACTGATAAATGTTTAAAGATATTAGGCAATATGTTATCGCCTGTCTTGTATAATTAAGTATTGGTAATGTCATTCTTCCCCGTTGAAACGCAACTATATGACCTTCATTCGAAACTCGATAATTCGAACTCGCTTAAGGACGAATATTCCAATATTTCAAAGTTAAAACGTTTGACCCTTGTAAACGGGAAAATAACTTACGCCACACTGTACATATCCATAATGGACAAATATCATGATAAAAGTACCTCAGTTATGACAAACATTCTTGGAAATATGTTCTGTAAAATGACAATGATTGACGCTGATAACGAGTTTCTTTCGTAATTACACGCGACCGGCAAATAATATAGACAATTCTTTTTAAAAGAAGATATCTAATAACGCATTTATCCTGAAATTATTATGGTCACTGCAAACAGTGTGGATATTTATCAGACTCCAAACTGGTTGCAACAAAGATTATCATATATCGTCAACATTTTAATGCAATTTTCTAGATTTTTGTGCATTGCGTTGTCGTGCAGTTTCGTAAACGAACGGTGCAATTCCCTTCGTACAACATTTTTTACGATGTCATTGAGTTCTACAAAAACGTTTTTGATCAATTTACATGATCGAAACTGTTTGCAAATATCAGTTGTGTCGACCTTGTCAATAAAGGTTGCAGTAAATCGGAGACCGGCCGAAACATGCCAAAACGGAATTACAAGGCACCCCAGACGATACGAATACTGTCGGTGAATTCTATTTATAGTAACGATTACCTAGTTTTGGACCCCAGCAAATTGAGACATGACATCGTACAAGAAATATATGTATGTGAGGTTTCGTGATAATCAAATGAAACATTTATCTTATAGAGATTTGGCATTGACAAATTTAATCAATTTCTAGTTCTTAATTTCATATCTTTAAGAAGACAGTTTCCACTGAGCTCATATAGCTCTCCCGGGCAGATGCATCCAATTGATTTTCTAAAGCGGAAATAATTCAATGAAGATGTTCAGATATTTTTGTGAATATAATTTGAATAAGGGGAGATCCTTTGAAAGCACAGAAAACAAAGCAAATACTGAAAATTGCAGACTCGGTTTATTTGAGTCTGTTCATGAGCAATACTTAAATATGCAACAGTGCTCACGCCCCCTAGCACCAGCTTAAGCGGAATTCAACTTTCAACTGTAAATGCGCTGAAATCAATGATTCCAAAGGACCAGAAAGTATAACAACACTGAGAATGAAGTGCGGGGCGACTTTTTACAGCCGCCACACAAGCACTTAACATCTGCTGTTGTGAATTATATAATCTGAATAAGGGGAGATCCTTTGAAAGCACAGAAAACAAAGCAAATACTGAAAATTGCAGACTCGGTTTATTTGAGTCTGTTCATGAGCAATACTTAAGGGTCATGTATAGTGTTTTTTGGTGCATGTTTGAAAGGTGATATTTTGGTCATTTATGGAGCAATGTTGCATAATTTCATATCAAAATGTTCGTATTGAAATGAACAACCTTATGAGATAGCTTACAACTTGATAGGAAAACTGTGTATCTTGATTTTGAACAATATGTTTGGATTTGCACCAAAATGTGAAGCAAATTATTTGAACTGAAATTCAACAAATCCTTCCTCTATATTGAAGAATATGCTTTACATGAGGTAGTAGGACCAAAATCCTGACGAAATCCACTCAAAAAACAACAGAAGAAGTCATGGAATATTTGACAATTTTCAAGGACAACACTATTTTGCAATGGGGGACTACTTATTTTTTCCAAAGTATGGTGGGCAACACGAGCCTCTGTCAAACATTATTACATGTATAAATATGCATGCTGTATTATTTTTTTCATCCTTTTTTAATGAATTATACCTTGAGAATACATTGAGAATCGTTGTTGGGCTCTCGCGGGAGGATCTGCTTCTTTATAACCCCATCCTCTTCCTAGAATTCTTCTATAACTGTGTTTTAACGCATGTTGCAAGATACAGACATGATTATAATGACTTCATTGCGTATAACGATTACACAATTGCTATTCAAATCCCAGGTCTCTTTATGCGTCTAAGCTTGCCAACGTGTTCCTTACTTTGCACGTGCGCAGATACAGGTGTTTCACTGTAAACAGCGCTACATTCATTACCGCGAAGGCAAGAGAATCTCTCGACACGGTCCGCTCGCCTCAATGCGCAAAAAGGAGGAGTGACCGTGGAGAACGATATGTTTGAGAGAGACATAATGGGTGGTGGCAGCGCTATGGTCTGGTTTGGGAAAATTGGAACTCTGGAAATTTATTTGGTTATTATTCAATAAAATGCCAATGCTCAGCGTTACATCGATGTTTTAAATAGCACAGTGATTCGATTCATGCAAAATAAAGGAAGGACCTGGCATGTTCAGCTTGACAATACATGTATAAAGCATCACACGGCGCGTATCACCACACACTTTCTTGCTAAAATACATTAACGTTCTACCTTGGCCTGTTTTATCCTCGGACATGAGCCCCATAGAACACATTTCGGATGTATTTGATAACAAGGTCGGGTCAAATCATCAAATTTATACCATAATGACCTCCAAGTGCATTTTGGTTGGAATGGCAACGTATTTGAAACGTTACGTAAAATCAATGAGGGGACGTATTCTGCAATGTATCCGTAAAATGGAGGGAACAGTGGTTACTAGTGCTTTTTTAAACATCATTTTAAATGCGCATCAAGTAAATGTTTGTTTCCAGATGCTGTGTGGTCATTCTAATTATTAAGAATATTCCATTTCGACCCCTCTCACTGACTGAATTATTCATTAAACAGTATGCAATATTTGATTCTAATCCAATGAAGTACACAAACACATGACTATGACATTGAAGCTTCGATTACAAAAATAATTCATCCGGCATATAAATGTATCAATAAAATTTATTATTTTTAATTCTATATAAACTGAAGTGAGATCCGGTTGTTTATAATTCTCTGTGAAAAGTGTTGTAAACTTAATGATGTTTTTTTAATTCGAAAAATATTTTTAAGGTAAAATCTTTCTATATGTTTATCCTCCATTTCTTAAAATAATTTTCAACATTGTATCATATCACCACGGCTTCGTCGATGACCAAGCAATTTTTGAAAACCAATCTTTCGGTACATGTACGGTTGACAATCCAGGAGACGCTTATTGGTAGGCTTACATACTTTTTAAACACTTCTTTTAAGAATATATACCATAATACATGATAATAGTGTTTCCATATTGACCTGACGAGTGCTTTGTACAAAAATATGAAATAGCTTTTCGAAATATAATCATACATTCTGATTAATAAGGATAATACACTGTTGGATTTGTTATCTTTTTCAGCTATATGACTACTTACTTTTTAATCCTAATATTACCCCTACATCCCCCTTTTAACTAGCAGACTCAATGTCCGCAAAGTTCAAAGTATACTGGTAGTATCGGTTGTCTCTTCCAAAGTGTATGGTTCTGTAATTTTTCACATTAAAACGCAACAGCCACTTTGACTATGTGTAAGGCATCTAAGTCGTGCTGGATAATATCAATTTTAATGTCTTTGTTGTATTGTTTGGTACCATAAGCGAATAATTTCACAATACTACGTATAACTTCAGGGGTAGGGGTCATCTATTATAAACATATGAATACTATGGGTCCCAGGACACTTCCCTGGGGTACCCCACTTAAAATGTATTTCTACGAAAAAGACCAGGGTCCTTTCACAGATACATATTGCCTACGTCCAGTAAAAAAGTCACGTTTCCATGACAAAACTGGCCCTCTGATACCAAATACTGATACTTTGCGAGAAAACGTTAATGTACTATGCTCTCAAAAGCTTTGACAAAATCTAAATATACAATATATTTTCCCAAATTCTATCACCCTCAATGTAATGTGACTAATCATCTATGTATTCAATTAACTGTAAAACGCAGGATCCCCTAGAACAAAAACCAAATTGAGCATCAGATTAACTAATATATGATTGTTTCTGACTAAATTTTCAAATATCTGTGCCCTTATGATTGTTTTTAAATTCTTACAACTACTGAAGTAAGGCTATCAGGGTGGTAGTTGCATAATTATACTCATGAACTATTACAGTATTTTAATGTGTGTGTATGTGTGAAATGCAGAAGCAGAATATACGTGAAAAAAGTAGTGAGGACAAAAAAGAATTGTGTGTCTCTGCCCAACGAAATCGTCGGTTGTGTCCCTACTAGGACACCATAGAAAGCCTTGTCCAAATCGTACAATAGTATATACAGTAGAGAATCTGTTATTCTTTCCCGTTTAAACGCAAACGTACGCAAACGCAAAGCACTAAAACGTAGAACATAACAACTTTTGGACAATTCTGATATTTCATGTTTATCGTGGGGGGCAAACAGATTGGAGCCTGATCAGACGCCGGGTTACCCGGCGTCTGATCTGGCTCCAAACTGTTTGCACTGCAAATAATAGTTTTAGCGTAAACGCGTTTATTGGGAAAGAATAACACATTATCCACTGTACATGAGCATTTACCCCTGAACCTGCCAAAGGCTTGAATAGTTTCACAACAAACGTAAGCTTTATATAATAGAGATCGCAATGCAAAGTGAAATATTAATCAACATTACAATAGCCGGAAAGATGTGGAATACTTGAATGTGTGTAAAAAGGTGATATAAAGGGACAAACTCTTGATTTTCCTGAAACAAAGGTCAGCTGTACAGGGACGGATTTACTTTCCCGACAAGTAATCCGCTGAAAAATCGTGACATTCGGAGAAATTTATGATCGAAAGTAATGCGCAATGCACTTATTTTATTGTTTATGTATCAAACAACAATAGTGTACAGAAATAAAAGTTGAAAATATGGATATTAAAAAATGAGAAAATGCGGATTAATCGGAAAAGTCGACAAATGACATATTTCGGTGACCTTGATATAATTAAACGGATATATTGTCTAACTGCAGTGATTCGGGTGAGTGACATTCCATCAATCATATTGCTTGTTCTTTTCTCTGTCCGCACGTATATAACAATTGTCAATCGGTTTTGTACATTTGGAGTAAATGGACTTTAAATGTTAGCAAACTTCTACAAATTTGTAAAATGCAAATGGCTGCCCTTGAATCAAGCATGGGGTATTCTAAGGGCCAATTACAAGGGTTTTTTCTGACTTGTGTAAGACATTCTGTGTAGGAGTACCCAGTATGTAATGTGTTCTTTGTATGTATTCTACCAGATTTCCGAAAATACGTGCCATTAAGTGATTTGATATATTCTGCTGAAGAGGCTATTTTCACTCCAAGTTCGTTACTTTTGGATCTTCTGACATCACAAGTACACATATATTAATGAAAAGTTAGGCATGCTCCTTTTCATTGACTAATCATTTATGCTGTGTGAAAATATTTTTAGCCAATGTGGTATAGTTATTGAGTATTGCAACTTTTCAAATTTGGGTATTTTTTTCTCGTACATGGACGTTACATGAACCTTAAATATGCAACAGTGCTCACGCCCCCTAGCACCAGCTTAAGCGCAATTCAACTTTCAACTGTAAATGCGCTGAAATCAATGATTCCAAAGGACCAGAAAGTATAACAACACTGAGAATGAAGTACGGGGCGACCTTTTACAGCCGCCACACAAGCACTTAACATCTGCTGTTGTGAATTATATAATCTGAACACTTCTGTGATATTTTAGTGTAATGTAAAGAGCCCACTGTTAGCAATGTTTTATAACAGGCGCATTAATAGTATATAATAACGATCTCACAACTGTGTAATGACTAGAAACAGAATACTGATGTCTATCTACATCTAAACATTACTGACCACCTTCATCAGGTTGAGGATTATGTCAGAGTTGTGTGCAATAACGCAAAACGGGTGACAATGCCGTTAGTTTAGTAAACTGATTGATGACTGATGATTGATGATTTAAAATCTACTGATGATTGATGATTTAAAATCTACTGATGATTGAATTGATGAGATATCAGGTGGCAAAGAATTCCAGTCTACTATAGTTCTAGGAAAGAATGAGTATTTTCGAGTCTGGGTTCTAAAAGGGAGTGTTCGGAAGGTGTTTGGATGGGCATGTCTTGTGTGGCGTATAGGGGGCATAAGAGGATCTTTTTAAATATTAATTTCGTTATGGACTATTTTATGGAAAGTTGTAAGTCTTGCGTTACACCTCCTGGTTTCAAGTGACTGCCAGTTCAGGTTGTTTAACATGTTGCCAACACTGGAGGTGTTCCGAAATTTATTTGTTACAAATCTGGCTGCTCTTCTTTGGACCGTCTCAATCCTGTCTATATCAGACTTATCTTATCCAACTATATTGCTGCGCACTTCACGTTTGGTTATCAATCAATCTACAATTGATAACTATGCTTTCCTCTTTGGTTGTGCGACGACAGACAGGGCTTAGCACTACATGATGATGTATCTCTAAAGCCGTCTTTAACCGGGAGAGTTATGTCGGATTTTAGTGCTTTGGTTTTCTCTCCCTCTCTGTCTTACAGTTACTCGTGACTACAGACTATTCGCTTGAGTACAATTTGACCGTTGCCATAGTGGGTTATTTTTAACACGGGCTTGAATGTTTAATTCTTTCCCGTGTTACTAATAATCCTGTCAGAGAATTTTGTTAGATGTTTTACAGGTGTGTGCGTGTGTGTTTGTTATGGTATGGTGTTCTGCTTTAGAGATGGTTGTATTGTTTGTGTTGCGTTTCCTGCTTGAGTCTTCTTTTGTAGTTATTGGTATGAGGGTCCCAAGAAGAGCAGGCATATTCCAGTGTTGGTCTGACCAGGGATTTGTATGCCATCTCTTTGGTGGAGCTGGAGCTTATCTTTAGATTCCTCCGCAAATAACCAAGGGTGGAGTTTGCTTTGTTACAGATGTTTGCAATGTGACTGTCCCATTTTAAGTTGGACTGTATGGTTATGCCAATGTACTTTGCTTGATCAACATGCTGTAAGGGTTTTCCATGAAGAGTGTATGTATATTTTTCAGTTTTCTTATTATTTGTAATAGAGAGGGCATTACATTTATCTGGGTGGAATGATATTTCCCATGATTTTTCCCATGCTGAGAGCTTGTCTAGATCTTGCTGTAATTGTAGGGCATCAGATGGACATTTAATAGTTAAATAAGCAATAGTATCGTCGGCGTACAGGCGAACAGTGGAATTAAGGCCAACAGGAATGTCATTTATGTAAAATAAAAAGAGTGATAGGCCCAGGACAGAGCCTTGTGGGACACCGGATTTGACATTGACATAGTCGGATTTTTCGCCTTCTACGATGACTGCCTGCTTCCTTTCTGTAAGAAAGTTTTCTATTAATGTTGTGACCTCATCATTGATGCCATAATATTTGAGTTTGTGACAGAGAAGTGAATGGCTAACCTTATCTAAAGCTTTAGAGAAGTCCATTACAAGTAAATCAGTCTGTTTTCCTTTATCTAAGTTTGAACTAATATCATCAAAAAATTCTATGAGTTGGGATTCAAAAGACATTGAGCGACGAAAACCATGTTGAAGAGGATACAGAATATTATTACTAGCTGCATGACCCATACTCGTCGCTAGGGTCCAATTGGTTAAACTGTGTCGCTTAATTGCTGGAGAGGGTAGGGGTCACTATTCGATGGGGGTCGATATATTTCAGGAGGGGTCAAAATACTTCATGAGGGGAGTCATAGTACTATGACCGGGGGGGGGGGGGGGGGGGTCAAATTTCGACGTCGAGTTATGACCTGGGGGTCATTGTACGATATCGAAAAATGACCGGGGGTCGAAATTTGACCCCCCGGTCATAGTACTATGACTCCCCTCATTAAGTGTTTTGACCCCTCCTGAAATATATCTACCCCCATCGAAAAATGACCCCACCCCTCTTTAGCAATAAACAGACACAGTTTAACCCATTGGACCCTTGCGACGAGTATATTAGTCATTTACAAACAGTCTACCTAGCAATAGTACATTTGTCCTTTGTAAACCGTGTAGACCCAGATCAGACTAATCCCAGAGGAGCTCTCTGATATGTTTGCAATATATGTCAGTTTTGAAATATATTGTATAAAACAACTCTAGCTAGTCAAAAGTTGACTTGACATAACTAGAAAATAATTGCATTGTCCACTTGAAGTTTCAGGTGTGAATAAGTTAAAAGATATATAAAATTTAGATGATAAACAAGTCAAAATTCAGACTTATGATAAGCGCGCCATGGAAACGTACAGTATACTAAATGCTGTTCCCGATGGGTTACGTTAACCTTGTGCCTATCTGTTGGATACTGATGGTAGGGAAACAAGGTGGCTGCGGGTCTGTGGTATAATTCGTGGACAGCTTATTTATAAATAAGTTAAGGTAGTAATTCAGTCATGGAGTATGCAGGCCGGTGGGGCAGGAACAGGCATGGTGTGAATCACTTGAGAAAGTTATACATTACATTACAAGTGTCACCAATTACATTGCTAAAGAGTGTATTATATTACAATTATTATTACGTTTACATTTGTAATGTATTAAATTACAAGTACGTTGGCAAAGTAATGCATTACATCACACATTACTTTTTGATAACAGTCAAAAACATTACTGAAAAATAACTAATAAGCATATCATATATAACTGATAGGTTATCATTTACAAGGACTTTGTCAACTAAATAATCAAAGATTCTAAACTTAAGAATACATGGATGCAAGTTTACAGTTTGAAAAGTCACAGCCTTTTTATAGTGCCCACTGGGTAAGGAAGTATACTTTTGTAAGCAAGTGAGCCCTTAACCCTTTCCTCCGCAGTAGCGCCTCAGGCCGCCTGCACCTACATCTGCAAATAATATTAAGATAATAAAATCCAATAATAGTTTTAATTACAGGCGTCAGCTAACAACAAAATGAGTGTAAAGCAGAAAGCATACATGAGCTTTCTGCATAAAATTCATATTGCTGTATGCATTGTCCTGCCTTAATCACAGTTAAACATAGCTCATTTGCAAGCTTGCCTATGGAGCAAAGGGTAAATACAGACCAAAAGTTTTGTACAAAGCTCTTTGAAGTGCTTTCTACATATTATACCTGTTATATGAAATGGCATGTCTTTTTTGCCTGTATACTTCTTAATTGAATTACTGCTAATTACCAAGACAAAATGTATAAATGTTACTGTTGGACATAACATCATTAAAGTTTCAAATACATTGTCTGTTAGATGCATTATGTCAGACCTGATTATTTAACCCTGTTAGCATGTTTCTATTCTTGAAGATATGTGACAATTTATTGAGCGTAGTTTACAGTCTATCAGTGGTACTCTATACCAATAAAAGTTACGTGAACGAGTGCAAATATGTATCCCCCTTTTAAAGAACATGAATTTGTAATATTTACATCGGTTCCAATGACATTCATCATCTAACAATGTGTCGCAACAGAAACATTGCGGCATGTGACTATGAAAATTGATTAGATTATTGACAGTATATTGTACAACATAGAAGCATCCAATGATTAAGGTAATTAGCAATCTGATATGAATTTACCCTCAGGGAGTTGATCGCAACCATGGCGGGGTTATTCTACGACATTGAAAAATGACAATGGGTCTTATTTTGACATCAAATACGGTAATTGCCATATCGGTGCAGGGGTGTCATTCTATGAAATAGAATGATATCAGGGGGTCATTCTACGACATCGAATAATGACCGGGGGTCATTCTACGACATCGAATAATGACCGGGGAGTCATTCTACGACATCGAATAATAACCGGGGGTCATTCTACGACATCGAACAATGACCGGCGAGTCAAACTATGATATCGAATAATGGCCGAGGTGTCAAAATACGAGCTAGAATAATGACCGGAGTCTTTCTGCGACACTGAATGGTGTGATGTGCAATGAGGCAACATAACACAGCTTCCGATTTTGATCGCTTTTTGTTTGCTTGTTTGTTTGTTTGTTTGCTTGTTGTTTAGTAAATGCAATTAACTTTACACTCAACATGGTAAACTATAAACGCACAACATAGCAAGTGTTGACAAAAGACACAAAAGCCCACTCAAAACAACCGACCTGCATTCTTCTTATTTCTTGACAAAAGGGATAAGGTCCGACAAATCAAAACATCCTCTATGAAAATATGTTAAGGCATTACCTAATAAATACGAATTGTACGCCTTTGATCTTTTTATTCCTCTACTGGAGATAAAAGATCAAATGTATACAGTCATGGATATATACCATAAGAAAATAGTTTCTATATCCTAGCAAAGTGTACATTAAAGCAGGCTGAAATAAAGCAGATGTGCAATCTGCTTTACTTTTAACCTGCTCTAAGTGGTCATCTGTCTTTAAAGCTAGAAAAGGCTGTGGGGTAGTTGGTTAAACCAAAGAAACCGCGGCAAGATAGGAAGATTTATTGGAATGAATGTCAATACGAGCGTATTGTAAATTCTGATCATACGCTTTCTCGGAGACGTGGTGCATGTGTGATTGGGGTTTACTCAGCCTGCTACGTCGAAATTAAATCAATAATCAAACAAGAGTAATTGGTAGATCGTAAATGTATACTTGTAAAAGGGTAAACGGTTCTGGGTTCGATACCCATAAGGTTGTCCATTGGTAGGCAGACACACTTACAATTCAATCAATATAATTTATTCACTCAAAACTTAGGTTTAAAATAACTTTAACATATGCAAAACTGACTTTAAACAAAATATCAAGGATTTTTTAAGGGGGTCATATTTCGACAGGGGGGGGGGTCATAATTCGACGATGGGGGTCATAATTCGACGATGGGAGGTCATTCTACGACGTCGAATTTTGACCGGGGGTCACTTTTCGATGGAGGTCAAAATACTTCGTTACACCGGCAGCTTTGTTAGGTTTCAGACCTCTCAGAAGCTTGAGGACACCTTCAGTTGTGATGCTGAAATCCTTCATAACTGGAAAATTAGGTGTTGAAGGTATGTTACATTTTTGTAGGAACTCATCAGCTGTGAATTTAGTTTCAGGGCTAAAGACGGATTGAAACTGAGAATTTAGGGCTTCAGCTGTTGATCTGAGATCAATAACCCTTCAGATTTCAATGATGAGATACCGTTATAGTCTGTTTTCTTGTGTTTGATGAAGGTCCAGAATCTTTTTGAAGTGCAACGTTCCATGGCATTTTCTTGCGGGGTCAATATACCTTCAACATACTGCCAATAAGCGTGTCTCAATTTCTTCTGAATATCATGTTTTAGTTTTTTGTATTTAGATTTTAAACTTTGGTCTCCAGATTTCTTTACTTTTTTATATAAACGATCTCTTTTTCTCGTCAGGTGTCTGATTTCGGTGGTAATCCATGGGTTGTTTGGTTTTATCTTGGTTATTTTTTTGTGCGGAATGTTTTCTTCAACAAAAGGTTTTAAGTGTTTTCTTGAATATATTCCAGAGATCGTCAACATTTTCATAGTGAGAAGAAGAAATAGTTACATAGAGGTCAATCAGCCCTGATTTGATGGTGTTCCACTGTGCCTTTTTATATAGAGGGATACTTCGCGGTACATGTGAGTGCCACATAAAATGTTCCATAAGTAGTAGCTAAGTTATATGGTTCTGACAGGTACGATTTATAGTATAATACTGACTTATTTATCCGTTTTGTATGGTTCATGAATATGATGTAAGGAGTTTGTACAAAATGTTTTTCAATATAAACGGTATTTATATGAATAACACCAGACGAACGAGATAATCAGTTTATATCCGTCACTAGACTCAACAAAAAGCTTGACTTGCAATGCATCACTATACAAGACATACAGAACATAGTAATAGTAGTCATGACATGTAATATGAATAACAGCGAACAGTTCTCGTCTCTATGGTAACGTGTTTTGAAAAAACATGGTTTCTTATGTGACTTTGGTACATGTATCTATCACTTCTCTTAGATTAATTTATCTACATTTGAGACGTCGCTATAGAAGTACACTGCATACAATAAAACAATACCAGATATACCATTTAAAAGAGAACTCAGACATGTGTGCTATAAAAGCCAGTTTCAGCTTAAAACAGGACAAACGTGAAGCAGAAACAATCCTGTGCCATGCAATCACTTTCCTTAAACATCAACAGCACATCCGTATTGCTGCATCGTGAGGTCGGGGATTTACTGTAAAGTATGTTTTACATAATTATATAGCTTCCGGGATAAAGTCGTTAACAAGTGTCGACGTCACTGGAATAATATGAGCTAAGTACATGCAATATAATTATGTATAACAAGTCATCGTTAAATAAATGTCTTATAAAACAATCGATCAAGTAGAGTAATATTAGCATATAGTACTATAAACACACAGTTCATTGAACTTAAATTCAAATAAAAAGTGGATGAGTAATCATTCGTATTAAACAGTTACCGTTTGAATATATTTTTATTACTTCGGGCATCTTTATTTTTTTAAAGATATTTGAATCCGCCAAAAAATAGTTTTTCTCATAGATAATTTGAAAATGTTAAGACAATTATCTGCTTAAAGCAAGCTGAAAATAAGCTTCTTTTTGATGTACATTGATCCCTCTCTACAACGACACCCGAATGAGAGACACAGTTGTGCTGTTCGGAGGGAGTCGTTATAGGGAGGGAAACGTAAACATTGGCTTACATTTGCAAACAGCTTCAATCCAAAGAACTGCGGCAATGTTCTTTGCAATGAGGAAGTCGTTATTAGAGGGCCGTGGTAGGATGGGAGCACTGTACTTACAATACCCACTTGTCAATATGCAGTTAAACATTTCTGTGGCTCTTTTACGGGGTATGATAAAACCATGAAATAACATATCTATGAAGAATAAACGTAACGTCATTGAAAAAGAGGATAAGTAAATCAGAACAGTGCTCCCTTTCAACTCAAGCTAATTGCAAATGTAAGCCAAGTCTTAATTTCCTTCCCCTCTAACGATTCCATCCGAACAACACACACACTGTTTGTCTCCTATTGGGTTTCGTTGTAGAAAGGGAGTACTGAAAATACACATTACCAATTACAGTGAGATACAGAGTGATGTTTTCTGCTTGAGGCGCTTTTGCCGGAAAAAGCCTATCTGACGCGCGTCTGATCGGTTGTTTCCGGAAAATACGTCGAGAGCTAAATGCTATTCACTGTAGCGCACAATCAACTGGTGGTGTGTTTATAATATGCCTTGAATACAAATAAAAAAGATGAAATAGTTATTTAAATCATTTTGTATATGCAACATTCATTAGTCATTTAATGCAGAACAAGAATGTTTTTTGTGCCACAAAGAATAACGCGGCACTTATAAATGTACGTAAATGACGTCACGCTTAATCGAAAGCGACGTCAGTATAAAATACAAAGTGGCTAATGTAAGGTGGCTGATACAGACTCTTGTGTTTTACTGTGCAGATACACGCGGAAACGCTCGATAT
This sequence comes from Gari tellinella, assembly GCA_922989275.2. NCBI lineage: Eukaryota > Metazoa > Mollusca > Bivalvia > Cardiida > Psammobiidae > Gari > Gari tellinella. The sequence continues at coordinate 56,993,607 of OV277860.1, forward strand.
CATACGAAGGCATATAATAAAACTGAATACAGCTACATGTATTCAATTTACAGCTCCTACGTGTGTTTAGATAACAAACAATTAGTTCTATACAGTAAAACATACATATTCATATTATGTAAATGATGTAAACCGATATTCTGGAAAAATCAGAAACTCAGGCCATATATCATTTTATTGTGCTAAACATCATTATATGCGTGCTTTAGGAACAAAAACAAAAGTGGTCACATATATTTTCCGGAACGACAACAATGCAGAATAACCCTTAATGCTCTTGATGTCCGTATAAAATAACATTTGAACTGGGGAAACATTGTTTCATAATGACCGTATCCATGTTAAAACTAATGTTTCCTCTTCAAACAGTTTGCAGTCTGATCAGACGGCGGGTAGCCTGTGTCTGTACATTCGAAGCTCGATACTTTGATCCGCTCAAGTCGAAACAAATCGTATTTCATAATTGAGTTTCAGTAACCCATCTCTTTTCAGGCGACCTTACCCGTATTTCGAAACCAACCTTTTAACTTTAAAGTACGAATACATTCGACTTAGACGAGTTGCAGTTGTCCAAATATAAATGAAGAAAAACTGATATGATGGAATTAACCCCTTCATTGCCTTGCTCACAGTACAATAATTATTTACAAACAGTTTCAAACGTGATCATAAGACGCTTAGTAACGCTGCGTCTGATCTGGATTCAAAATTGTTTGACACACATTTGAAATTTGACTGTATTGTCCTCTTTGGTAATATATATGCTAGTGGCCGTCTGTTCACTATTCCACACTTAATAAGAATGTGGGTATATTTTTCAAAACAACCACTTAGGGTATATCTGCTGTCCCTTTACGTCTTTAACTACTTTATGATGGTGTTACTTCAGCTGGATACTGGCCCGAATATTGTCAATTTACGATACTGGTTGATTCTGGAGGTGGCGTAATCCCCTCGTTTATGTATACATTAACCCGTAGCCTGCCACTCACAACTATAGCTCCATATGCAAACAGCTTGGATCCGGATGAGACGCCGAGTAACTCGGCGTCTCATCCGGATCCAAGCTGTTTGACACTCGGACAACATTTTCAGCAATTTTTAGCAACTTTGAAGCACTTTGAAACTTAAAGCAGACGAGAAATATAGCAGACAACAATTTATTTGGCGGTCTAAGGGTTAAGAAGATATTTAGACACCTAACTTAATATAACAGCGTTTCCTCTTCCGGTGTCAGTCATTTACATAACAATTGACAATTTACGATATATTTGTAAAGCAAACAGACCCGAAACCTGAAAACTCGATGGCCCTTACGTCATACCTTTATGTACGTGTAGTGTTGATTTCATTACATCACACTTGTTACTGACTTTGACACATTACAAGGTTACAGTGCAGACACCGTTAGTTTCTTCCAATAAATGCTTTAAAACAATTATATCCCTTGTAAACTGTTTGGAGTTAGATCTGACGCCGGGTAACTGTAATCGGGGGAGTTATCTGGAAATGACATTTTCTACATTTTATAGTTACACGTTTGCATTTAAAACGGCAAACCCGACGTCTGCAAAAAGTACTAACTATGTTTAATCTCAACATACAGGGACAGGGCACTATTCCCTCTAAAGTTAACACGTTTCCACTAAGCTTTCCATTTTTACGAATCTGTGTAGACAAATAAGACGCCGAGTGGCTCATTGTTTTATCTTGAAACCGTTACCAGCAAAGATGAAATTACCATCCCGTTGAAACATACCTAAACAAAAACGCAATATATTTGAGTTGACGATAACATGTTCATAAATATGTTCTATTTTTACACACATTTACCCGTATCAGACTACGGAAACTGTTTGTCCTCTTGTAACCTATATATCGGTTATCTAAGAAAGGATTATCAGAATTAAAGCATTTGTTTTATCCGACATTTGTTGAGTAACAGAAGGATAACAACCTAGCTGTTTATTTGTATGTTTGTTCCAACATTGAATATGGACCAAATATTCAAACAGCAATTTTGTTATGCTGTTGTAATGCTTGGCATAGCATGAAATATTCGCATTTGTTCTATATTTTTCAAAATACTCTGGGTTTATACTAAAACATTTGTATTTGTAAAGGATCCAGTGTAACACGCGTATTGATATTTGTCTGGTCAAACTGCTTCAAAGCTTATTTATAAAACAGTAGTTTAACCCATTTACGCCCAGTGGAATATTCAATGTTTATGTATTAGATAAGTCATTTGTTATCAAGGGGATGCCTGGTCAAAATTTTCATTTTCATTTTGTTTTATATTGAATTCCTATTAGCAAACAGTGTAGACTCTGATCAGACGCCGCATAATGCGGCGTCTTAACAGAGTCTACACTGTTTGCCTATGTCCCATATATGGGGTCGTGGGCACAAATGGGTTAAGGTATAGTTTAACTCTTTCACTGTCAAGTACGTCAAGAAGCGCATTTTCAAAAAGAGTGTAACCTTATCAGACGTCGCGTCCCAAACTCTTCAGCACTCATTTCAAAATTACGTCTTTATACTGCCCTTAAATCTATCTTCTTAAAGATCAAGAAGAAAACAATATTGACACAGACGACACTATGACGTTAAATGAGTAAAATCTTTACAACCAATTTAACAGTGAAAGTAATATCAGAAAATATAATGTCGGTAAAGGAGCTAAAGATCAAACGATACAGTTCGGTGATGGAAGGAATTGACCGGGGATTTGATTCACGGTATGCGAATAGACTACATTGAAAGGAGGAAATATATTCTCATCGCAAAACAAAAATCAATTTAAAAGACTAGTCCGATCTTTCATAACCGCATGCAATGATACAGCCATTTGTAAAAAAGTTTGCAGAGGCTGTTGCCAAATTTCAGCTTTCGGCCAAACCTGTATAAAGGGATATTTATTTAACCCTTTACCTGATAGCATTGTTTCTAGTATTGAAGATATGTGACTACTTAAAGCAGGTTTAAAGTAAAGCAGAATGCGCCCAAAGGCGCATTCTGCTCTACTTTCAGCCTGCTTTAAGCTATTAACTGCTAGAATAAGGAAAGTATTTAATATGACACATATTCATTACGGTATAATTTGGAACTATTTTCTTCAGCGGATGAATAAGATGAATGTGCTAAAAGTCGCTTCTATAAGGGAAAGGGTTAAAGAGGAGTACAGATAAGTGAAGACAGTTGATTGCTCAATGAATTGTGTGTTTTATACAGAAAGCTTTTATAAGAGCTGCATTACAAATATCTGCGTTTAGTCACAAACTAAAAAAGAGGCTACCAATGTGCATTCCTTTAAATGGTCGCTTCATATTGTTTAGGCTGATGGCGGACCGGTTATTTTGAGATATAATATGTATTCTCCTAAGAGATTCTCTTATTGATAGATATGTTGTTTCTTTTTTATTCTCTGTTCTGGACATTTGTGCAGTTACAAAACAGTATATTCACGAGTCGCCTGTACGTCGCGGCTCCATTAGAAATTGCAAAATATTCGGAGTTTTTATCAGGGCCAGAGGCTGCAAAACGTTGTTTCAGATCAGGGTCTAATGTTATAAAGCGTTTGTGCTGAGTCTGGGTGTGTTTGCAAGCATTTGATTGGACAGATTTGAGCCTAGGCTCAAATCTGACCAATCAAATACTTGAGAACGACTTTTGACTTATATGGAAAGCTTTATAACCTTTGACCCAGGGTCAATCCTGTTTCATCCCGAGGAAGAGGTTCTTCAGCACAATGACGTTAACATCGAATTTTAAATCAAATGCAGTCGACAACTATGAATCAATTGTTATTGTCAGGCAAAGGGTTAATATATTCTTGAGAGACACCGCTTTCAACAGAAACATTATTGTCAGCTGTAACGATATGCATGTTTTGTATGGTGCATTGAGCGTTGTGGCGCCATACACAGCATAAGTCAAATACAGTTAGGGATGAGCGGTATTCGTTGAGTATTAAACTGTATATAGCTAACAAAAACATCCACTAGTGATAAATGCTGAACATCCCTGTATCAACAGTCAGATCTCTATTACGACCGCTAGTCGTAAAAAAATAAACGTATGATACTAAAGGCAGTGACATCTTAAAGCAGAAAGTTTATATAAGAGCATTTTGTTTTTCTATCTTTTTGCTTAAGCAGTTACACGCTTTCAACACCATAAACGTTACTTTATAAAGGATAGCTCGTTTTTATAATAAATAATTCAGAATCGAACATTTCATTCATTAACTCGACAATAACTGTCAAAATAAATATTATCTTGACAATGATCGTTGTCATCACCATCATTATTAGCAATAGAAGTAGCAACAACAACAGGAGCAGAAGCAACGACGGCAGCACAAAAAGAAGTGACAGTCACTGCATATCATCACCAGTAGCATAACCACCATCGCCTCAAGTGACTAAGGGGCAATTTATACAACAATTGTACAATAATTAGGACTACTGCATACCGTTTACATGTACAGTAGAGAATACGTTATTCTTTCCTGTTTAAACGCAAACGAAACGCAAACGAAAATCCTAAAACGTAGAAAGTACAACTTTTGGACAATTCTGATAATTCATGTTTATCGTGGTGCCAAACCGTTTGGAGCCTGATCAGACACCGGGTTACCCGGCGTCTGATCTGGCTCCAAGCTGTTTGCATTAGAAATAATAGATTTGGCGTTAACGCGTTTATTGGAAAGGAATAACGTTTTCTCCACTGTATGCTCGTACGAGTCGGTCAGTAGGAGTTCAACGTATACTTTATTATCTCCAAACATCGAGCAATTTCTAAATTCTTATCCCCAATTTTTTTTCTCGGTCAGGGCTCCATATAAACGGGAGTACCATATCCGCACCAAACCCTATGGTGTGACTGGTCTTCGAGTAATTAAACTAATTAAATGTCTTCTTAAACATCTTAAAACCGCACAAATGCTTTAAACATCTCAAAGCCACAAACTTCAATGTCAAATTTCATTTCCACACAGGATAATTGTATTCTTTAGTCACACAGGCAAATTTCAATTCCTCACAGTATAACTTTATAGTTTATAGCCACACAGGAAAATGCCACAGGGTCATTAAATATCATAGCCACACTGGCTAACGTCTATTCCACACAGAAAGTTAAACTGTTTAGCCATACAGGCAACGCATACTGCACCAATATTATGGTCAAGCTATACAAATAAATAGCTCGGCTTCAAATTTACACTATATTCTATCTTTACAATTATATCAATTTCCAGAACTATTTGTAGCAACGATTTATGCTAGAAATATTAAAAAATGGCCCACGAGCTTACTGTACAAACTAGTTTTCTGCACACTAGTATGACACTGTTTCTTTCATATAAGCTCATAACAAAATAGCTTAAACTCACAATATAAAAATGGTTTAAAATATCAACTGTTTAAAATAATGACATAGCAAGTGCTATAATATCTATACAAAACACATTTAAAACATTTTTAGTTAATAAAACTCCGTATGATTAATATAACCTGTCTGCACAAATTTCAATATGGTGTTATAAATACCAATACGTTCTTAATTGATTGCGATTCGGAATAAAACGAATATTCTATATTTTCAAAACACAAACGGTTTTTTGTATACAGTAAAACCTCGCTATTACGACCACTAAAGTATGTTAATTATTAGGGTGTTTACGATAGGTGACCGCTTAAAGCAAGGTGACAGTGAAACAGAAAGCTCCTATAGGAGCTTTCTGTTTCACTGTAACCTTGCTTTAAGTTGTCACCTGTCTATTATACACTCGTTTAGCCTTCGTTTTAGTGGTCGTAATAGCGAGGCTTTACTGTATTTTGTTGAATTGCCTTTGCGTACAAACCTTTTACATAGGGAATATATTAACTAAAACTTTTCCCAATTAAAATACATTAGAAATATAGCTATATACAAATAGGTCTGACCTTTTTATTGAATGCGTCTTTTATCGAACAAATCTGAATCGCAGATGATTGGCTAAGAAATAGTACATATGTGCCAAACAGAGACAAAATCTATTTCTCCTTTTTTCTTGATAATTACATTAACGCACACAGTGCAATTACTTTAATGTATAGGTCAACACCTGCTGGATTCGCTCAGAATAAAAGAGTTGTGTACGTCACATCTAACCTACTTTGATAAAAATGGTATATAATATGAGTCAGTCATGCTATTTGCCCCAAATCGAGACTTTAACCATATCCTCTACAAAAATATAGAACCTGAAAATATGACTTTATATACTCCTTCACAAACGTAATTGAAATGTTTTTTTTATTGATGAATGGCACTCAATACAGGTGGCAGTTTAAAAGCTAGATGAAACTGAAGCTGAAAGCTCCTATCATATTGCTTTAATATGACATTCGTGTTAAACACACTGCGATATAGATGCTGTGCCATTTATACTGGCTATGTAGACATGACTGTAAGTGCCGCAATTCAAATAATGACATTTTCCCCAAAGTATCAGCGGCGAGATAGGAGATAGTCTAGTTCCTCTCTTGATATGCTTTGATAAAACGAACAAAGAAAAAGGCTGGAACAGCCACAACATGAGTAACTGACGTTAAAAGCATGGTATGAACATATGCAAGTTTTTTTGTAGTGATATCAGCATTTAAAACACATGAACACGACGCGTAGTTGAATAAGAATAACGGAATACGTATGACTAGAATGTGTATGGATTTGCAAGGTGGAAGACACGTGGTGTAAAATAATTGTCGGAATGAACATGACAGAAGACTAATGGCGGATTACATACTTACATGTATGATGGTATTACAGAAGAACCCCTTTATTACGACCACTAAATTGTGTTAAATATAAGGGGCGTACGACAGGTGACTGATTAAAGCAAGGTGAAAGTAAAACAATAAGCTCCTACAGGGGCTTTCTGTTTTACTGTCACCTTGCTTTAAGCTCTCACCTGTCTTTCATCCAATCAATTAGTCTTCTTTTTAGTGGCCGTAATAGAGAGGTTATACTGTACTTGTATAAAGACGTTTTTCGGAAAGAGAACGATAAAAACACCAAACCAGACACATGAGCCACCTAGAAAAGGCCATCTTATTACAACCCATCATATTTATGATCAATTTCATAACTTGTGATTTGTTTCATAGTACAGTTATTGTCAAATCTTTGACAGTTTTAATGTTACTGAAACAAATAGTACAAATGAACAAAACATAACCCATAACATTATAGCTGTCCCTTTTGATGTACGAGTTACCCTTTCATAAGTCTAGTATTGAATATAAGTGAGCACTTTAATCAGATAGAAAGTATAGCAGAATACGACTTAAGAATTGTGCATACAACTATCATGTTTGCACTTATTAATTCTCGTTCAAAACGTTTCCAGTAATAATAATTAGCCAACTTTTTTGATAGACAAGCTGGACATATATAGATTTGTATATAATCATATAAGAAAATCAGCAAATTGTGCACAAGGCTATTGAACAGATCAACCATCTTATCTGGCACCAAACTGTTGAGGACTAAATTTTCTAAACTATGCGGGTTTATTTGGTAAAAATAAAGTCTTATCCGTTGTACATAATTGACAAATACAAATGTAAATCAAAAATATCGTTTTAAAGCTAAGGTATCGGAAGCTGGGAACAAGCATCCTTTGAATGTTGATTGCAAAACGAAGGACGAACAGTTTGGTTCCAAATCAGCCGCCGAGCCCGGGTTCAATATCAGGGCTCCAGATAAGGAGAGTATTAGTTTTTAAAAACTAAAATCTTTATTTCTGCTTTAAACCCTATGGTGTCACTACTCATTAGAACCGTCTCTTCGAGACGATTCTAATGCGTAGTAACACCATAGGATTTTGTGCTAAAACGAGTGACAAAATGTTGGATTTTTTCGGTTTACCCCCTCTTATCTGGAGACATGAATATGTTCAGAAATGTTAGCCTACTTCGCTAACTTACAAACAGTAGCAAAGTTACTTATAATTTCAACTAATTTTAACTAATTTACATTATATTGATTTATCTGTTTGTTGAGAATGCACAATTATTAATTAATCGTTTTGTTTGAGAAAGCACACTTGGACTCACATACAGTTTAAAGGCAGATTAAATCAACGCGAGCAACACCATTTGCAAAAAAAGGCCGATTTGCCGTGCATTAGGAAATGAAAACAAACGCTCCACTGTTATTGATTTTTGCCTGTTTTAAAATGATTAAAACAAAAAATCTTAAACCATTTTTATAGCTTTCTTTCCAGGCCGAAACTAGGCATTACTCGAAAGTCGGATTTATTTGCTTAAAAGTAGCATAAATGCGTAGAATATGTGACCAATATAAACTGTAATACAGCGCTCCCTCTCTACAACGACATCCAATGGGAGACAAAAAATGTGTGCGTTGTTCGGAGGGAGTCGTTATAGAGAGGGAAGTTGACTTACATTTGCAAACAGCTTGAATCCAGATCAGACGCCGCGTAACGCGGCGTCTGATCTGGATTCAAGCTGTTTGTCACTCGTCACTAAGGTTTGTTATGTCAAAATGCCCAATATGTAATTTTGAGAAAAACAGCAGACGACAACTTTAGCAGAGGATATTGCAGACGTAAAAAGGTTGGACATCAATTCTTGTTTCGGGATCAGCGGCAAGCGTCGTTGTGAGGAGGGAATCGTTGTTGGGAGGGCCGTTGTAAAGAGGGAGCGCTGTAGCAGCTGTTTTCAGGGGAATCCTTGACAAACCCAGTAAGCCTCTTCTCATTTTAGAAAGGATTTGCTTATCCTTGCATGAACGGCCGGCTGTTTTGTAAATAGATTAAACACAATGAGGTTAATTCCAAATTTGATTTTGAAATCCGCGTACGTTTTGTTGACAATGATTCTGAAGACTCAAGCTTATTCAATATTCGTGTTCCATCTGATTACTAGAACAGTTTTAATCAAGCATAGAAATGTTCTAGAAACAGTCTATTGATCATGTATAGCTCGTATATAATCAAAACGGTCAATGCACTATCGTCATGTGACCGAAAACGTTTGGTCGCTGGTTACCGTATTGTTTTCAAAATTAGATATTTCAAGAATAGTTGGGAATAACAAATGAGCAACTTTCAGTGTTTGTACCATATTCAACGAAGTTCAACAATAATGTAACGTGTATAAGTACAGTCAAACGTTTCGTAAGCGAGGACGTACATTCACTATTATCCCTTTACCTAATAACCTGTTTCTTGTTTTGAAGACACGTGACCACTTAAAGCGGATTGGAAGTAAAGCAGAATACACCGTAGTGCTTTACGTTCAGCTTGCTTTTAACAACCATCTGCTAAAATATAGAAACTATTTATTATGGTACATGTTCCTGCCTGAATATATTGGAACTATTTTCTTCAGTGGAGGAATGCATAAAATGTTCTTAAAGGCGCTTCTATAAGGTAAAGGCTTAACACAGGTAATGTTTGATACAGGACAAAAGTAAAGCAAACAATTCCTCTTTACCTTAACCGTTTCACTCTCAATGACGTCATGAAGCGCATGTGTGTATATATATAAACTATATATGTCATAGAAATATAAATGATGACGTTTATTTCCTACTAACATTACATTAGATTTGTTATAAAAATACATGATACAAGGAAAGGATCTGAACCAGTTTTGCTTTCGATGCAATCCTATTCCAATATTGTAAAATTATTATCTCATGTACATTATGTAGAAAATTTATGGAATTAAATGTGTTAAAACTTAAACGCATTTGTAAACAGTTTTGATCCTAATCAGACTCCACATTAAGCGGCGTCCGATCTGTATCAAAACAGTTTGCTACTTGTTTTGAAAATATTTTAGTTATACTGCCTTAAATCTAACAATATTGCAGAAACCAATATTAAAACAGACGACAATATGGTGGAAATGGGTAAAACCCTTACGGTAAACTTTATCATGAAAGGGTTAAACGCGCATTTAGCGGTCATCCGCCTTGACATGTATTACAATCTACATTTTTTCACAGATTTCATATTGAATAAAAAAGAAACTTAACATTGAAAAGCTTTATATAACACTCACTCCTGTGATTTCAGTTACTCAGAGTAAAATATTCCTACCTTAAATGCATTCACCACATGTGATTGCTTAACCCTTTTACTCTTAACGACGCCAAAATGCACCTTTGCATACAATTTGGATCCTGATTAAAAGCTGCATCAAGCGGCTTTTGACCAGGATCCAAACTGTTCGACATTCGTTTTTAATTTTCTTTAGTCACTACGCCTTAAAATCAACTTTGAACCGATATTGCAAACAACACTATTGAAGCAGACAAAGATGAAACGGTGAAGGGGTAAATACATCACGATAAATATGACCATGAAAGGGTAACATCAGGATAGTAGAGAACCAAACAACTAGTATCGAAGCAGCCTCTTCTACTAGTATCTTCCGATAAGTTGTCGTTTGTGTGTAACAAATGGAGCAAAATGACCTAATGTCGGTAAATAGCCGGTGTTAGTTTATACACTACATAGCCAAAACAATCAATCCGACACGCTGTAGTAACCTCGTTTGAACAAGAAACAGGCTGAGATATCGAGGCAATCTTACCAACCAAAATAGGTCACTTGTCTTGTAAGTCCGCCTAAACCACCTGTTCGTTTCCGTTATGTTATTCGTCGGCCATTTACTCTTAACGACGCCAAAATGCACTTTTGCATACAATTTGGATCCTGATTAGAAGCTGCATCAAGCGGCTTTTGACCAGGATCCAAACTGTTCGACATTCGTTTTTAATTTTCTTTAGTCACTCTGCCTTAAATTCAACTTTGAACCGATATTGCAAACAACACTATTGAAACGGACAAAGATGAAACGGTGAAGGGGTAAAAACATCACGATAAATATGACCATGAAAGGGTAACATCAGGATACTAGAGAACCAAACAACTAGTATCGAAGCAGCCTCTTCTACTAGTATCTTCCGATAAGTTGTCGTTTGTGTGTAACAAGTAAAGCAAAATGACCTAATGTCGGTAAATAGCCGGCGTTAGTTTATACACTACATAGCCAAAACAATCAATCCGACACGCTGTAGTAACCTCGTTTGAACAAGAAACAGGCTGAGATATCGAGGCAATCTTACCAACCAAAATAGGTCACTTGTCTTGTAAGTCCGACTAAACCACTTGTTCGTTTCCGTTATGTTATTCGTCGGCCATTTACTCTTAACGACGCCAAAATGCACTTTTGCATACAATTTGGATCCTGATTAGAAGCTGCATCAAGCGGCTTTTGACCAGGATCCAAACTGTTCGACATTCGTTTTTAATTTTCTTTAGTCACTCTGCCTTAAATTCAACTTTGAACCGATATTGCAAACAACACTATTGAAGCTGACAAAGATGAAACGGTGAAGGGGTAAAAACATCACGATAAATATGACCATGAAAGGGTAACATCAGGATAGTAGAGAACCAAACAACTAGTATCGAAGCAGCCTCTTCTACTAGTATCTTCCGATAAGTTGTCGTTTGTGTGTAACAAGTGAAGCAAAATGACCTAATGTCGGTAAATAGCCGGTGTTAGTTTATACACTACATAGCCAAAACAATCAATCCGACACGCTGTAGTAACCTCGTTTGAACAAGAAACAGGCTGAGATATCGAGGCAATCTTACCAACCAAAATAGGTCACTTGTCTTGTAAGTCCGACTAAACCACCTGTTCGTTTCCGTTATGTTATTCGTCGGCCATTTCCGACTTTCCGATATTATGATGTTTCGTAAATCGACAGGTCCTAGTTAATATTAAAAAATATATAGGTTCTTCAAGAATGAAAAGACATTACTGCAAGACAAACCGCTGTGAAATGAACTTAACATACTAACTGCCTCTGCGCTTGACATTTTCACAGACGAACAACACTTGATCACAGATTCAAGATGTTTGCCAGATTTCGAAGCAATAAGTCAAGCATTGGTTTACATGGCCAATTTATTAAAATCAAAATTGAACGCAACATATCTGTCACAAATTATCGATTCAAAAACATTTGTTGTTATATAATCTATTAAATGTTAGGTTTACCAATGGCACAACGTAAATGCATTTTTGCCGTTTGTGTTTTGCATACTTATGAAAGTGTATGATTATAGTATAGTTTAAGGTCGTTAAAAGCACAGTCGTTACCAACCTATATTCATAGCTGATTTACATAGAAGTTTCTATCAAATACGTGATGCTTAAAACAAAACTTTTCAAATTGCTTAGTATATCCTGCAGCAGTTAAATGCAGATGAGAAGTGTTACCAATATTTGTAGAACATTAAATAGTGTAAGAATAATTTGAACCGTGTCTTGACATAACCTCCCTTTGATCTACTCAGTTTGACATCGTCATACATTAAAAGTATTGTAAACTCAGATGCAATCCCTGGGATGTTAACGGTGTTTGGTCTGTAGTCTGTACAATGTTGCAATGTTTTATCAGGCAGGTTTTATCATTGCATGACTCATTTATTTTACAGGAAACCCCTCCTAACTTCCTACAGGAATATCTGTACTACAGTTTCAAGAAGTTAGAGTTGCTTCAGAAGTATGTTATCTTGGATAAAAACTACACCACAGCCTTGTTTTATTTGAAAGCAATCAGGCCCAGCTTCATGACAAATCCATCGACGTTTTGTAAAACCTTCACCATTAATACAGAAATTTTAGATTTTATAATCAAACCAGACGGCATTGTGGCAGTAAACGGATTAGCTGTGTCATGCTTAAAGATATTATTTTCACATAGTATCATTTCAATCGCTAACAGAGTAATGCTAATTCATCCGATGTCTGATTAGATAGAGATGTTTTGGATATGGGTTATAATGTTAGAAAACAGAATGAAGACCAGAACGAAACGTATTTAAACAACAAAAGCTTATAATTTCTTTTTGTCACGTACTTCTCTGTTTTAAGATATTGATTTAGAGTGATAAATCTGAATAACGTCATCTAGACGGTGTCATTGCTATGGGTACTGGTGATTGTAAACAGTTTGGATCCTGTTTGGACTTTGTTAAACGTCTGATCGAGATCAAAATTGTTTGCCACTTACAGCATATATAAAAAATAGATAAACAGAAGATATTAAGACTGTGACTATGTTTGACAAGTTATGATCGGGATCAAAATTGTTTGCCACTTACAGCATATATAAAAAATAGGTTTATCTATTTTTTATATATGCTGTAAGTGGCAAACAATTTTTATCCCGATCATAACTTGTCAAACATAGTCACAGTCAGAAGATATTAAGACTGTGACTATGTTTGACAAGTTATTATGTGATACTGCAAGTGATACGGATAAAGTGATAAACTTAAGTAAGATCACTTAAATATTATATACAATTATTTTTGTAAAGTCTTAACCATAATAAAATTGTTACATAATGAATATAAATGGAAGGGTTGTAATTACATGTATATGTATGTTCTCAGCTATAGTAATGACAGCCTTGCAGTATTCTCTGCAGTGTCTAATCTTCCTCGTTCATTCCCCATCATGTCAAAGGGACATTTCCAAATGCCAATCACACCAAGTCTATTTTTTTAAGTACTTCAGCTTTTGCAAAATGACGAATAGTTCTGAGGCTGATTACATTATGTCTTTAGAAGCGATGTGATCAGAGTATATACTGCTTGCATAGGGCTATTGAACTTTTCACAGGTACATTTTTGATTAAAAATACATATACATGATACTAAATGTTAAGTGGTTAAAGATATATTCGGTCAACGTTGTCAAACTTTTTGCGTCAAACCCCATGTTCAAATAACAGTCTAAGCGTGAGTATGATTAGATAGAACTTTGGCTATGGAGAGAGTCAAAAAACTTTATCTGCCATTTTCAGGACTCGCTTTCAAAGAAATGAATTGCACACAAAAGAGGTAGTTGCATTGAGTTTTGAGCATAGTGATGGCTAGATATAGGTTTTGTTTAGATTGTGTTAGTCGACCATTGTTGTCATTCTATTGTATTGCTATTCGAGTGATATGGAAACAGTTTCTTCTTTGTCACTGAAATGTAACCGATCTGTCATCACAATTGTCGGAGATCTCCAAACTACGTGTGCTCTAAAATGTTGGCCCGCTAGTAATTTCAGGTAGTTTTATCGATACAATAAAATTGTGTTTTGCTTTTACTGAATAATAAGCTAATGTTTCACATTACTGTGTGTATGTAGATCTAATGCCGCATTTACTAAAACAGAATGAAATTAGCACCATATATATTCAAAACTAAATGAAAAATGCCTTGCAATACATCTATAGAATAAAGTTTTAAAGAATAAAGGCTTTTGAATGTATTAAAGTCCGTCCAAGAACTGAGGTACTTCAGTATGACCTAGCATTACTTTCATTGTTAGCAAACCACTCTTTTTCAAGAATAATGTACAATCCCCTAAACATTTAATGGATGTAAACAAATATTTCCCCCAGCGTCGAGCCGTGTGATGGAAAACGAGCATTTCCAACCACTTGAAATTGTCTAAATATCTGTTGCAAATTGCTTTACACAATATTCATTGACATTTCAGGACAAAAGCAATTATTTGGAAACCCGTACTATGGTATAATAATTCACAGTATGACAATTACTTTCGCATTAGAAACGAACTTTTAGTGCTTATTATATTTTTAATTTGGCAATTACAACCATAAAAACAAATTATAATTTATTGACTTAATGATGTTGGGATTGCTTAAATCAGAGAAATTTGTTTTAAGGCCATATTAAAGTCTCATTAAAATGTCTTATGTGAGGTTTGTTTTTTACATGCAGATACATCAACAACAACAACAACATTACCTTTATTTCATCTCAGGCACCGAAGTGCAACATGACTTGTTCTGGAATACTGTGGTAATTATGATCAGGTAGCGCGTTACGATATGCGTGTGGAATGACTACTGATTATAAGTCACTGATGTCTCCGTTGTCTGCATATATAGTCGAACTCCTTTATCTAGAACTCGGTTAAGTCGAACATACCTGTATTTCAAAGTTAAAACGCGGCTTAGCCGCGTTATAACTTTGAAACACGGGTATGTTCACCTAACCCGAGCTTGAAATGAGGCAAATTTGTTTTTCGAAATATCCGATAATTCGAGTTAAGCGAGTTCGAGATATCGAAGTTCGACTGTATTGTAATCCCCTCATTGCCTTACTGTGAGTATACAGTTATTTACAAACTATTTTGATCTCGTCCGATCTGAATCCAAAATGTTTATGACTCGTTGCAATCTTATTTAGATCAAAATATCTAAACTTAAAGATTGACAATTGAAAGCAGACGACATATTTTTAAACGGATGACGTCACGGTAGTGACGGGGTTAACGACATGTCCTACGTCGTTGTGATGTACAGTATTGTCGTAAAAAGACATTTTCTCGTGTGATAAGTCTCTGTAAGCCAAATTCTTGCACAGTAGGCACGAATTTTCCTAGCTCATTATGTTTTTATGGTAGCCCAAGGCTGTCATGGAATTAAATTAAACTTTTATCCGAATCCCATGCTGTGTTGCCTATCTATGATGAATTGTAGTAGATAGTCATGTTAAAAGAACGAGAATATTTCAATGGCAAATATGTGATTATTTCCAAAAGAAGCATGTGAAATATATAGTCCTTATATCCGATGGCAACGGTTTTAAGTCTGATCAACCTCCGGTAACAAGAGCGTCCGATCAAGCTTTAACACATCATTCCCTGAAACTTTCAATGGACAATTCCAGTTTGCAATAAAGACTGGTCTATTTAGGGTTATTTTTGTAATAAATTGCAAAATGACAAACAGTGAAGTCCCTGATCAGAGGGCCGATCAGAGACTTCACTGTTTGCATAGGACAAGTTAACACTTCAAATGTACACATTTGGTAAAGGACGCATAAATGCGTCACTAGGACTCAATGAGTTAAACACTGTCGCTCATTTATTGAATTGCGTTTTCGTTTAGTTTTTTGCAAATATATCTGCTTCAGTGCCATTTTTGCTTGCTTAAAATGTCTGCATTTACTGACTTTTCACCTAAATAATAATTATTTCAAATTAAATCTCTAGAATTGGTTTAAGATAAGAGTAAAACCTTTCTATTTAACCAATGTTATTGCAATGCAATACAAAGAGGCAAATGAAATATAATTTAAAATGATGATGTCTCTCATTGAGGGTTGCACACACTTCGGTACCGTCTGATAAGACCCAAAACTGCTCAATGCTTGTTTGATATAAAATGTTTCTTATTTCTTCGGCCAAAAGACCTTGACTTGATTATGTAGACTTAATAAATATGATAATGTCAAGTAAGGTGCTTTGAGCAGTAAAATTGTTAACTATTCAACTGTAAACTGATATAAACACCGAATAGTTTTGATAACCGGACGTCCGATGACTAGGCGTCATAAATGATAAAACAAATCCGGAATGCAATTTAAGAAGCTTGTAAATGTCTGATCTTGAAACTAGAAAAAATTGAATTTCAGCCTTGTGTTGATTTGGAGTCAACCAAAGCCAAATACACACACCTGGTCAATGATTGGCCAATGTTAACGGCATGATAACCATCTCGATGTTTCCTCTATCAAAATGCTTAAAAGATTGAATAATAAAAATTGATGCAGAAGAGTTCTTTCCGGCAAACGGTAGGACAGCATTGAAATGATTAGTCAGGTTGTGGCGGTATCATGGGATTGATTGGGGTTAAGATACGAAACTGACATTAGCGATAAAGTGTTTGTTATAGACTTCGCTGAAAAATGTGCCAAAATCTGTCAAATAGTAACATCACGGGGGAATACGTCAAAATACGAACCACACCTCAGAAGCACCAACTGTAAAAGCTCTGGACCTTTTCCCCAATAGAAGCGCCTTTTAGCGCATTCAGTTTATTCCTCCGCTGAAGAAAATAGTTCCTGTTTATACCCTCATGAACAAATACCATTACAAATAGTTTATATAGCCTAGCTGATTTTAGCTTAAAGCAGGCTGAAAGTAAAGCAGAATGTGCCTTAAGGCACATTTTGCTTTACTTTCAACCTGCTTTAAGTGGTCACCTGTCTTTAAAACTAGAAACAGGCTATGAGGTAAAGGGTTAAACCTTATATTACTGAATTGGCGTCTGCTCTAAATATATCGTCGGCGGAAAAAGTAAAACTTAGGGTTTTTTAGTGTCTTTCCATATAGGAAAACAGTTAAATACGAGTAACAAACAGTTCGGGTACAGATCCGACGCCAGGCTATATGGGGTCTGGTCTGGACTGTAACTGTCTGCAGATGTAAGCCAAGTCGCGCTTAGCAATATCAGGGTGTAACACACCCAACCCTAGCAAAACGTATAGTCGTATTTATGAACAGTGTACCTGTAAAGAGTATGCTTGTCCTATCCAAACAGTGAGAAGTCATTTTCAAAGTTTCTGTGCTGTTTATCATTTGGTGATTATAGTGTGAAACTCTTCCTGAATAGTCGAACGTTGACTGAACTTTGTTGGAAACTGGACCCTGTCCATTACTCCTTCCCTTATAGAAGCGACCTTTAGCACTTGCACTTTATTCATCCGCTAAAGGAAACAGTTCCAATATATACCGTACTGAATATGTGTCATACATGTATTTAATTATTTCCTTATTCTAGCAGGTAATAGCTTTAAGCAGGCTGAAAGTAAACCAGAATACGCCATATGGCGCATTCTGCTTTACTTTCAACCTGCTTTAAGTAGTCACCTATTTTCAAAACTAGAAACAAGTTATGGGTTAAAAGGGTTAAACAATGCATTGGTTAATGGGTTAACGTACTCGGAACGACTTTTCCCTTCATTTCCAAAATGTTGATTAGAAGCTGAATATCGCGATCTATCGACTTGGAGGTCGTGCGTAGGTCCAATAAAACATACATCAAACGTTGAACATTATAAAATTTCAAGGACAATGTTATTGAGTAGGATAAAGGTTTACTTTCAATGGCGCTATAAAGCGCATTTGCAAATAGTTAGATCCTGATCAGATGCCGCGTAACGCGGCATCTGATCAAGGTCAAAACTGTTTGCCACTTGTTTCGAAAGAATAACGTCTTAAATCTAACTCTGAAACGACATTGCAGACAACAATATTGACGCCGACGACAATATGGCGGTGAAGGGATACAAACTTCATGATAGATTTGATCATGACAGGGATAAAGGTAAACTGTCCAGAAATATTGACCCTTGCGTTGTATTTCAATCTTTATTTAACTCTTTTACAGCAGAAATTCAATCGGCTGTTTTGATTGCCTTTACTGTGCAATCTTAAAAAAGATGCCTTAACTTTTAAAATAAAGTAACATTTGGAAAGGACACTACAGGTGCCAATCAATGTTGATCCTGTTCAGACGCAACGGACCGTTTGATATTGATCCAAAATGTTTACAAAGTCTACTTCATTCGTCTTTGGCGGTTAAACAGATAATTGATGTGCTGTTTATTCTGGTAAATATGTATGTTACATGTAACCGGCATATAAAAGAGTCTGGTAAACAGGCATCTTTAACATGCTCACACTTGTTATACTTATAGCAAGCGTTTCTATTAGATGTGTGGTACTCTAAGCTACACTAACTAATTGTTCCTGTATATAGCGCTTTATGATATCGACATATCATTATTTGATAATTATTCTTTATATTAAACAGTTTATATACGGTTGAATGTTTGTATTTGTAGAACTTTGGCGTGTGACCGACGGATACTTTAGCATGGTATGCCGATGATGTCATTGCGTCAGTTTTGTTATGATAATAGTTATGAATGTTTTAACCCTTTACCCCATAGAAGCGACTTTTAGCGAATCTGATTTATTCATCCGCTGAAGAAAATAGTTTCAATTTAATAATTTAATATATATTATAGGGGAAATTTTCAATATATTCTAGCACAGGATAGCTTAAAACAGGCTGAAAGTAAAGCAGAATGCGCCTTAAGCGCATTCTGCTTTACTTTCAACCTGCTTTAAGTAGTAACCTATTTTCAATTCTAGAAATAGGCTATCAGGTAAAGGGTTAAAACAGTGGGAAACCATTACTTGTTGTTATTTTAAACGATACATGAACTACTCGATCTAGACATTTACAGTTACACTCGAAAGATTAAAATGTATGTACATGTAGTATGTAAGGTGGCACATTTGGATTATTTCTGGTTGTTGGTACCAAACTGTTTTGAATAGGCACCAGGGACGCGTTTCATATAACGTCGTACGACAAAACCTATCGTAAGTCAAAACCTTAAATGCATTTAATTTCTGATTTCTTTATCTTATCCTGTCTTGTGACATCATGAATGAAGCAATTCCGGAATATGATTGCTATGTTCATCTTGGAATTCTGAAAAATATCTGAATGCATCTGAAACAGTAAATTTGACATGTAATAAAATGCGGAAATCTCTTCTTGGGTTAATTAATTTAGGGTTACATGAATCAGGGCTTCATCCAGCAACTTCCTATAAGATTTATAAATCTGTTGTGTTGCCTCGGGCACTATATGGCTGTGAACTTTGGCCTAAACTTTCGTCTGCCAACTCTATGCTGTTAGAAAAAGCACATAGATTCTGTATCAAATACATTCAGCATATTCGTTCTTACTCTAGAACGGACATTTGTCTAAGTCTTATAGGTTCAAGGCCAATCGAATTTGAAATAGACTTAAGAAAACTAACATTTCTTGGTCAGCTTTGTAGATTAACCACGAGAAATATCTCAAAAAAGATTTTTACATTTATACTTCATTTTTTACAACAACGCGTGCAAAACGAATCAGTTAGGGTTCATACCAGAGGCTGCCCGTGTTCTTAAAAAGTACTCTCTTGAACATGTCTTGGTGAAATATATGGAAACCGGAGAGTTTCCCTCGAAAGCATCATGGAATGTAAGAGCTAAAAAATGTGTTAGCGCTAAAGCAGAGGCAGACTGTCTCTTACGCATGAACATTGCAGACGTTTTCTATAATAAAGCCTATTTTAGCAAATATATCTGATATTTGGCAACTGAGTCGACATGCACCATTCAGGGCCGAACACTGTTCTATATGTATAAAAGGTCGTGTGTGATCTGTTTAGCAATACCTTTACTATACGCTGTAATCGCTGTAATTCACATGTTGACAATTTTATACAACATATATTCTGCACCTGTAGTCATTCACTTCCAATTCGAGTGAAACTATATGCACTTATCATGCAGTTACTGGGGCACAGATGTTTTGCACCAATACCTGCGACTTGAACCAGATCTCAAGGTCATTTCTCTTGTCACTGGTTTGAGACCCGTGGTTGAAAACGATTCAAGGAATCATATCTTCCTAATAAACTCTTTAAAATTACTCAGTGATGTATGGGGCCTGTTTCGAAATCGATCTGGCGATTAAGTGCAAGCATAGTTGGCTGTTTATCTATTTGATTTATAACCTCAAATAAAAACTATTTAGCGGACGTAGTGGATGATTGACTTATTGATTGGTCAGTGTATATATATCATTTTGTCTTAACCTGCTTGCTTACTTGCATGATTACTGACCTACATGCAGTAAATCATTTACTGATTTACTGTTTAATGGATTGATTGAACTGACTGATTCACAAGGTACATGTATTGATAACGAGACTATGGAACTATGACCTGATTGGCTGCTCGGTCTGTAGACTGACTGGTTGATTAAATGACTGCTTCAGTCATTAATTAATTCATTCACTCGTTCATTCACTTATTCACTAATTCATTCGCTCAGCGTTTTCGCCTTTTGTTTATCTTTTGTGTATATTAACTCATTTTGCATCGACATTCCATTCAACAGTTTGGCTGATCGTATTTGCATCGCTCTTATGGTCAATCATTGTATCAATCATTCATTCATTTATTCATTTTTTTTCATCCATTTCCTCATTTGTTCAATCATTCCTGTGTGTTTAGTTGGTTGCTTTGCATTGTGTTGTGTGTATGTGACTATGTTATCTTGTTTATTTATTTCTTATATTTTCATCATGTATGGTGGTCAAATAAAAGCAAACAAAACATATTACACATCGCGTGCAAAATAAAACTAGGGGATACCGGTGAGACAAATAATTATTCCACATAATTAAGGGTTTGTTGATATTTCAGATTTTCTAAAATGTTATTTACTGGCGGTGTATATTCCACATTTCGTAACCTGACCATTGTGTTACATTTTTATCTTACCGACTACCTTTTATGTTTTGACGGAATATATTAAAGGCGACCTCTGTCAATGGGGATGATCATTGTCTTATCATTTGGCTGCTGAGTTGGGTTTTACGGCACTGCGACACAAAATAGGTCATATAGCGCCGATAATTGATGAAGGGTGATGAGATGAAATGATGATGATTTCAGGAAGATGGTTTCGGCTAATCCCATCCGTTGACCAGCAGCGCATGGGATCAAAACCACCGACCTGCCTTCCTTTTAGTTCTTGGCAGAGGGAATAACATCGGTCTAATAAACAAGAAACAATTCCCTTTGACAATTAAGCCCCAGAACTGCGGCAAAGTAGGAAGGTCTCTGGGGTATCATTTGGCAATCGTGACGTCATCAACAATTGTATTTGGTGACGTCCTTAGCATGTTTGGTGATATTTAATACTGTACAGACTTATAAACTTGTACACTTATCTATAGTCAGAAGAAGAAATCTTAGATGCTATGGGCATGCAAGAAGAAGCTTTTTGCTGGCAAAAACAATGAACAATGGAAGGCGTAGTTAAACAAGGAAGACCTAGGAAGCAGAGGACACCAAACAAACAGTGGACAGACCAGAACTTTACTTAGTCGCAAAGTGTAGCTGAAGACAGAAAGAAATGGAAAACAAGAGTTGCTGCGTCATCGCTGGTGCCCCAACTTCCAAAAGGTTGCGAGCGAGGGGAAGGTCGGGTGTAGGAGACAATTAAAAAACTAACCATACCTACGCATGAGCTTGCAACACTGAGTTATACAAAATATACGTATTTTCAAAAAGCAAATTTAAAAAGTGTGTAGTTTACACGAAATAAAATTAAACATGAATAAACATATAAAAGACAGCCCCCAAAATGGCGATCACATTACTCCCATCAATCAGCAATGAAGCAACCGGCTTCTGATTGTCGACCGATAGAAACAATAGTAGAGCGCCCGAATGCAGGCCGCCAGGAAAAGACAAATAACTACAATTAGATATAAAATAAACATAATAAACGTACAAAAGACAGCCCCCAAAATGGCGATCACGTTACCCCATCAATCAAGAGCAACGAAGCAAATGGCTTCTTTATGCGGACTGATATAAATGTTTACATTTCCTTTATATGCTTAAAGCTATACATGTTACGTCAAGATTTAAACGAGTTGAGAATATTTCAGCGTAATAGTTCGAATAGTTCTTCGGGGATTGTGATTACGAGTCGGTACGCTATCGAGTTATAATGTGTCGAATATCACTATTGGATGCATTTAACCCTTTCATGATCAAATTTATCGTGATGTTTTACTCCTTCTTCGCCACATCTTTTCAAAATTACATGTAAGGCATAATGACTGAAAGAATATCAAAACAAATGACAAACAGTTTGGATCCTGATCAGACGCCATGTTTCAGATACGCGGCGTCTGAACAGGATAAAAACGTTTTGCAAATGAGCTAAATGACGTGATTGAGAGTGAAAGGATTCAGCTCTTTGCACTTTTTAATAAATTTCAGATATAAAAACACACTCATAAAACCGAAAAAAGTTTAATCTATTTTTTGAAATCGTTGAATGAATTCGTTATGTTGGTAATGCACAATTGTAAGCATTATTTTTTTCTATTCACAACACAAGTACTTTTCTTATTGTTGACGGTTTCAACCACTGCCGAACCGTCAACAGTAAGTGAAATATTTGTGTTATGAATAAAAGAAAGCCATGTCTACTATTTATTGCACTGTTCATGTAGATGGACTTTAAATTATTAGTCTGTTCGACTTGTTCACTAGGGGCCCGTTTTACTAAACAACTTACGCAAATATTTTGCGTAAGTCACAATCGTTTAACTCTTATTTTACGATCATACACGTTTGCAAATAGCAAATATTTATAATACTCCTGCAACATATTATCCCTTCCTCTCTTGACTTCGTCCAAATGTCACCTACTGCTTACAAAACAGTTACGAGGGCAGTTCAAACGCAACCTAGATCTAGGGTTTAGGGTCATGCCATCCCCTAGTCCGTCACTGGGTCCCACCAAATTGTAAATTGAGCCGTGGATTGAATACGTGAGTTTTTGTATTGCATTTTCATGCACCACCAACTCGCTACAAAATTTACCTTGCATATTAGGCAGTAAAATTATCATTATTTTACTACGCGTGCAATCTCATCACCTGCTAAAACAAGTGTTTGCTTTTAACTTTCAAATTAAAAATTGAGACAATTTAACTGAAGAAGCATCTAGATACAATTGTCGAACAGATAAGAAAAAAAGTCAGATGCTGAATAAATCGGCGTCTGATCAAGATCCCAAATATCAGCGCTCAATGGATTAGGCTGTGAAACGCTTACAATTCGGGGAACTTGTACATCGCTCCCTCTCTACAACAACATCCAATGGGAGACAACAACTGTGTGCGTTGTTCGGAGGGGGTCTTTTTAAGGAGGAAAATTGGCTTACATTTGCAAACAGCTTGAATCCAGATCAGACGCCGCGTGGAGCGGCGTCTGATCTGGATTCAAGCTGTTTGTCACTCGTCATTAAGTTTTCTTCTGTCAAAATGTCAAAACTGTAACTTTGAGAAAAGCAGCAGACGACAATTTTAAGCAGACGATATTGCAGCAGTGAAATGTTGGACAAAATTGTCCTGTTTGGGGAACAGCGGCTAGTGTTGTTGTAAGGAGGGAGTCGTTGTTCGGAGGGCCATTGTAGGGAGGGAATACTGTAATTGGATACTGTTTAGTTGAAGAGTGTGATTATTAACATAGTAATATCGTATATCACATAATGTCACTTTGATAAAAAAAAAAACCACATGCCTAAAATGATGAAATAACACCACATGGCCATAAATTCAAGACTTAAACTTCCCTAAAGATTTTACTGTAGTACTATATACACATAAGCTAACTGAAAGGAAGTGTTTATACAGTGTAGACAACATCCTTTAATCTCCATGAGCGCGCTTGTACTTAACCAAATATTTATATTTGCCAACAGTTTGGAGTCTGATCAGACTCAAGTTAACACGACCACCGATCAGACTTCAAACTCGTTGTAGTAGAATAAACCAACACACCAAAGTAATGTTAAAATTGACAATTTATTGCATTGCGTTTCAGTTAAGTATAGTTTAGAATGGATAGAATCACGCGTAGCCCGCTCTGTTGAAGTGGGCGCTGTTGCGACAAATTCCGATACGTCTAAGGGTTTCTTCACGTGAATCAACTATTGAACATCTATGGCTGTATGGCAATTGTGGACGGCTAGCGGGAAGAAACTTTTATAAACTGTTTGTTCTCATCATTCACGATACATTAAGACGGGCTGGGACAAGTAAATATCCGTGGCTTAAGACATTATGATGTCGGAAAGTGACATTAAACTAAATATATTAGTTAGTGCATCGTATATTAAAGGCTTTAGAATGAGTATGTGCTATAACTAAATATATAATTGTATCAATCGCTTATTATTTTAGGCAATTTTTCTTTGGATGCATGTGACATAACTAATTATATAATTAAATGCAAATTATATGGAAGGTGACTAATAAATCAAGACAGAAAGTGAAAATGAACGTTTATTGTTCTAGTTAATTTCTGTGCTTTAAAACATGGATGGAATCTACGTTTTATTGAATATTGCATCTCTTAAAATAACAACAATGGATTGAAGCTAGTAATTTTACAAAACAAGTAATTTAAACGAACGCAAAGGCAAGTTACACGTAAATATACACCAGTTTGCGTCATGCTAATATGAAACTTGCATCAGCCATGGAAAATATAACGTGCACAATGAATGCAAGATTTTCAGTAAATTGTTCATATATAAATAACATATCAATGGATATGGAGAATGTTACCCAGGCAGTCCAGCCAACAGTTCCACAATACATAGCCTACACAGCAACGATGTTTTACATCATGATTTTTGTGGTAGGAATCTTAGGAAACCTGATGGTTGTGGCTGTAGTTGTGTTCAATAAGTCTATGAAGACTTCCATCAACATGTACCTGCTCAATCTGTGTGTGGCCGACCTGCTGGTGATGATTGTGTGCATGCCAACCGCTCTTGCAGAGATCTTCACGAAAGAGGCGTGGTTATTCGGGGAAGCCATGTGTAAGTGCATATCTTGTTATTTTGTCCATGGGTTTCAAAGATCGCCAATGCTTTCAATTTCGTTCAATCAAAATACTATGTTAACCCTTTACCCAATTTCCTGTTTCTAGTTTTGAAGACATGTAACCAATTAAAGCAGGTTAAAAGTAAAGCAGAATGCGCCTTAAGGCGCATTCTGCTTTACTTTTAGCCTACTTTAAGCTACCTTCTGCTAGGAATTATAAAATATTTCTTATCGTACATGTTCATGACTGAACAAATTGGAACCATTGTTTTAGCGGAGGAATAAATAAAATGCGCTAAAAGTCTCTCCTATTAGGGAAAGGGTTAAGTGCAAACGTTTTAATATAAATTTTATTTATGTAATAGACTTGTAAATCAAAATATTAACAACCTTAAATCTAACTTTGCAACGTGTCTTGCGGACATCAATACCGAAGCAGACGACAGTAAAGCGGTTAAGGGGTAAAATATCTTGAATAATTTGATCATGAAAGGGTTATGCTACCATTTGCTTGGATATAGGAAGTATTTTAATGTTAAATATTCATGTCTGTATTAATTTGAACTACATTATTTAGTAGAGAAATAAATTGAATGCACTAAAATTCGCTTCTTTTGTAGGAAGGATTAAATATCGTCAATGTTTACTAATGCAATAAATAAAATTATTATGTAATAAGCAAACTCGTATTACATTATCTTTTATACAATACATGCAAAGCAAAATATGTGTTTCACAACACAGTTTAGCCATTATAGTGCATGTCATTTAGTATAGCAAGCAATAAATGGCGAAAAGATAGTTTGGACAGAACATGATTAACAGAGTGCATGGTTGTCATATATCAATAAAAACAAAAACATGCTAAATCTTTCTGCATACGGAACTAACAAGTTACATTGTCATAATGAGCGTTCTGAAACATAGCCGTATCGCTCATTCTAATATTCTTAAATAAAAAATGATAAACTATGACAGAGGCCACTATCTTCCATTTCACCTATTATTCTATAAATACGCCTTTTTACGTCTCTAATTTATTCCTTCATTAAAAAATAGTTCAAATTTAAACATTTATAGATGTGCATCATACGAAAAGAATTATATTCTTGTAGATGCTTTACTTTTAACCTGCTTTAAGTGGTAACATGTCTTCAAAACCAGAAACCGTCTATCGAGTAATTGGTTAAATGAAACTAAATGCAACCATCATGCATAACATAAATATAGGGGAGCGTTAACAAAACAGCGACATTTGAATGGGAATGTGTAGCCTTTCAAAATACCGCGTTACCCCTTGTTTATTAAGCCGACTATTGCTTGCATATTTCATTATTGTTAAATTTTAGTACAAACGCGCTTATTTGGGAAAATATGCTCGCTCCTATTTTATTTTATATATTTTTCAAGACTCTTTGATATTTGTTAAAGCAGGCTCCTTTTTTAAACTTTGGTGCTACAATATTATAAGAGAGCATCTCCATAACATGGCTTATTACCAATCTTTATATTTAATGAAAAACATGTTTAATTTTTTTAAGAACGTCCTTTTTAAGATGTCTGTCCGTTCGCCCGTCCGCCCGTACAATTGTGTTTGTCGGCTCAGTAATTCAAACATCTAATATAATATCATTTTCAAAGTTGGGCTACTTGCATATTGATAGAATGTCGTCAGCAAGTTAGATAACCAGCCATATTGCATCAGTAACAACGATAACGGGAGTGTAGCGTGTTAATTAAGTATTGTTTGATTTTTCTGACCTGTCGGAGTTATTTTTAGAACAGAATAGTTCATAATGGTAAATAGATAACAGGGTAACATCGGATCTATATAGTCGTACACTTTCCAACTTGAGATAACATGATCCTCGTGCAGCACGAGACCCTTGCGCTAACGTTACTGATATTTTATTATTTCCGAACAAACGCATTTATATACTAAAACTATTATTTCCATTGCAAACAGGTTGGAGTCAGATCAGACACCGGGTTACCCGGCGTCTGATCAGGCTCCAACCTGTTTGCTACTCAGATTAAAATATAATTAAAATTTCTTAAAGTAAATTTCCACAGTTTAATGCATTGCGTTTGCGTTTAAACGGGAAAGAATAAGGTATCCTCTACTGTACATTGCGCACAGCCACACAAATTACAGCTATCCGTATCTCTAACTGGATGTAAAGAAAACTCATCCCTTTTAAAAATTTAGAATGTTCCAATCTAAAAATAACTCCGACAGGTCAGAAGAAAACACTAATACTCTTTATAACACGTTCATTAATTTAAACCGAAAATGTTGTTACTTGCAAACAATTGGATTCTGGTCAGACGACACACAAGGCGTGGTCTGATCATGATGATACTTATTTAATAAATATTTCTCAACTTCTCTAGTTGATTTACCAAAAATTAATATTTTAGAAAACATCAAAACTGCATGGGTTTAAATCAGATAACATTATAGTAGAAAACATGTTATAAAAATGATTTATATTGCGTGATTATTAAATGACCAATTCCTATATGAAAACTTGGACAGATCGCTTGTATGTATCTCGACGTCTGATTTAGTTAAAACTGATGCAGGTAAAATGTTAAAGTATTTCCCTAGCGCTAGTTGTTGAGCTAAAAGTCATTAACTATTGCAGTTGTTTCTCTTGTTCACTCGCCAAAGGCGAAATCTCGCTTAAATTACGAGGAAGCAAATGTATATTCATTATAGTGTTAGAGACAGGTGGTAAAATTGTCTGGACAACTCTGAAATTGCTTTCTATATGACTAGAGAACACCGTGCAGAAGGACTGAATGAATTAACTGTGGCTATGTTCGTCCTCATTAACAGATATGTAACAATAACATATGAAAAGGTGGCATTTATTTGTTACACTTGTCGATTGATCTTCATACAGTGAGTTTAGATAATGTGATGTATTGTATTGGCATGTACCTTTTACTTAACAGTTCATCTTAGACTGTTAAGAGTTCGTTTTAACTATATATAGCAAAATGCTCAGGGTCTGTACTAATTGCATAGTACAGTTATATACTTCACTGGTTACCCCTTTGTTAACTCATTCATCCCTGAAACGTTTAATTGACAATTCAAATTTCCAATTAAGTCTTTTCTTTATATTTAGGGTTGATTTTAATAGTTTTTGCAAAATGACAAACAGTGCAGACCCTGATCAGGACAGGAGCCCTCTGATCAGAGTCTACACTGTTTGCATTATTTGCATAGGACAATAATATTTTTCACAGGTATCCGGTTTGTTAATGATGAGTGTACTCGTCGCTAGGGTAGAATATGTGAACTACGAGTTAAGGGTGTATCAATGTCATGAATTTAAGAAATTTTCAAAGTATATGAAAACACTTTATGATGGTTTTGTATTGAAGAGCTATTTAAGATGAATGAAAAAATAGAAAAAGTGTACATTTTGGTGAACAACAGTTGGCTCCATGGCCATGTAAAATTTACCCCACCCACTTTCTCTTATTTTGTCCTTTTCAAACAGCCCGCTTCAATAAAATCAATTTTAAATGAAAACAAATGTGATAAGTTGGTTTTGTGTTATTTATTTCCTATCTATGGTAGTATTTCTTCATACAAAAACTAATTTAAGAAAAACCAGGCACCAAATGTGAAATTTATAAAGCTCTAAATATTATCGATAAGGTATTTTTTTGTAAATTTTGTAAGGGGAGATAACTCTTTTTACTTTAATAACTCAACATTTTCAAAACTGACCTTTCAATTTCTTTTCATATTTTGAACTGCCTTAGCATTGGCTGTCATTTGGTAGAATATAAGAAAAAGGTCAATACTAGAACTTTTTCATTTTCAAACTTTTTTACTTTTTTTTCATAAAATAAAAAATCTAATAAAATCATGTCCTATAAAAAGCATATTTTTGATATTCGAGGATCCATATTGTTCAAACCTAGTGCCTGCTTTGTCTAAATTTGTTTTCTATATGTGCAAATACCACCATAGACATGAAATGAATAATGAAAACCCAAATTACCATGTTTGTTTTGTTTTGAAATAGATTTTACTGAAGCTTGTACTCTGAATGGGTAAAATTTGAGAGAAAAAGTCCAAATTTGACATACCTTTTTCAAATCGCCGTAGCTAAAAAAAAAAGGACACCACCATATATGTTTTTCTCCATTTTTTCATTCATCATAAATAGCTCTTCCAAAAAAAACAACGATAGAAAAAAGGTTTGATACTTTGAAAAAATCGCTTATGGGTTGGATACACACTTAACTAGTTGTTGTGGTGAAATGTATCAAAATTTTTGAATTTTATTGTTAAGCAATGTCTAGAACTCGACTTTGTTAGTCCTTGTCGGAACTTAAGAGAACGTTAAGAAGAAAGTGCAAAATCAAATGTATGCTTAGCTTCAGCCTTAGATGAACGATTTTGATACAATGACATTGACTTTAACCCTTTAAAATTCAAATTCATTGTGAAGTTTTTACTTTCGTCTTTTTCAATATTGTTTTATGCAATATCGTTTCAAAAAAATAAATAAAGGCAGAATGACTGAAGACATTTCGAAACGAGTGTCAAACAGTTTGGATGTCCAAGTCGAATTTACAGAATAAGCGATGGCAAATATCTAAAATACTAAGATTTGGTGACTTTTTTTCGTGAGGAGCTTTTTGTAAAAGACATGTGCATGATAATTCAACCCATTTGCTTTAATTTGAGTAGTTGTTTTTTGCAAACTCACCATTTGGGTTTCAATCTCTTTAACCCTTTCACGACCAAATGTTTCATGAGATTGTTACCTCTTTACCGTTTCATTGTCGTCTGCTTTAATTTTGTTGCCTGCAATGTCGTTTCAAAGTGACGAAAAAAGGCAGTATGATTGAAGAAACTTCAAAACGAGTGTCAAGCAATTTGGTCCTGATCTGACGCCGCGTTACGCGGCGTCTGATTAGGACCCAAACTGTTTGCAAACGCCATCTTAGGCGTCATTGAGAGTTAAAGAGTTAAAGCCAGATTGTGGTCACTACCTAAACCGGTATTCTACTTCGGCTAAAGGCTATTGCCGCTTTGGTCTCAAAGCAATAACAACAACAGGATGGGGAATGTTAACATCAGCATTAACGTCTGAATCACTAGTTTGATCATGTGATTCAACTTTTAAAATGTTGATGCATTTCAAGCATGATTGTCTAACCTAATGATACTATTTCTCAAAGTAATCATACTGAAAGAATTTCCCTTATTCAGGATTTACTTCCTTGTAGATCTAAGCCAATATGGTCGGATATTGTTTTAACTTTTATTGTCAATGCAGGTATTTGTCTTTTCTCTCTTTATATAGTACATGCGTATACTTTCATGTAAATCGCTATTGAACGCACAACTTATGTGTGAAAAGAGCTCTGTATAAATATGGTATAATAACACTAATAAAACTAATAACAATAAAGATAATAATGCACACTTAAACCAATTACACATTTGTGGTTTATGACAACAACATTCATGTGCATTGAAGTTTTATCTAGAAATTATCTTGTATCTCTAATGTTATTGAAAATACGTGTGAGGCATACAAAAGTAGCGGGACGATGTAGTTTTCTTGACAAATTGTTTTGTCCTATGCAAACAGTATTGGGCGATATGATACAAAGTGAAAATCACCATCTTCCAATGCCTTATATATCACGGGGTGCCAACTACGTATTGCCATCAAACTGTATTGCTACGACAACCTATATATGTATTATAACAAATTTGTATTGCTACAAAGTCAGTGTATACAGTGAGAAATGTTTGTCTACGAAAACAAATTTGCCTTCGTAGCAATACACATTTCTTATAATACCCATTTAAGTTGTCGTAGCAAAACATTTCATTGTAATACCTAGTTGGCCTCCAGGATATATTCTATACTTCAAAGCATTGCTTATGTTCATTTACTGACAACGTCTTCCAGACACTTCAGTCGTACAGCGCCCCCCCCCCCCCCCCCCTATACAACGCCACCGAATGGGAGACACACATATTGTGCGCGTTGTTCGGAGGAAGTCGTTATAGGGAGGAAAATTGGCTTACAATTGCAAACAGCTTGATTCCAGATCAGACACCGCGTTACGCGGTGTCTGATCTGGTTTGAAGCTGGTTGTCACTCGTTAATATTAACCCCTTCACTGTCATGTCGTTATCAATTATAAACGATTGTCCGATAAAACGAATATTGAAATCGGTGTTATAATTAATGCATCGATCCTGATTAGACGCCCGTTACGCAGCGTAACCATTGTATCTAAGTAAGCAAGTGAAGGTGTTAACTATTCTTATTCCTTTTTTTTATATTTGTCTTTAACCCTTTCACTCTCAATGACCCCTTAAAGCGCTTTTGCAAACATTTTGATCAGGACCCAAACTGTTTGAAATTCTTATCGATATCCATTAAGTCAGACAACCTTGCATCTAAGGTTAAAACGTGTCTTGCAGACAACAATAATGAAGCAGACGACAGTAAAGCGATGAAGTGGTAAAAATATCTAAAAAAAAATTATCATGAAAAGGTTAATCAAAATCCATGACTGTTCGACAATGTCCTGTTAACACTTACAGTCCTCCTCAATGGCATAATATATTGTCTAAATAAAATAATTAATTTGAAATATTTTGCATCTTACAACTTTATAAATTTTGACACATAGATATTATCTAGATCAGACACCGAGTGACTTTTTCAGATTTAAGTGCAGTAGCACATGTAAGTGACATAGTTTAAACCATCTCTGCACTCTGAACTAGAAGTAAAGATGACGTTCTTTCTTAAGAAAATATGTCGTTTGATGTCAGATCAAACGCTTCTTCTTTTTTGCGTCTGACCAGGCTTAAAACCGCATGAAATTTGGAAAGAATCTGTTATGTTTAGCATTTAATGGCACCGCGTTGTTAAAGTAATGTCTGCAAAAGATCAGCAAAAGGACACCTCCGGAGAAAAAAGTCATACATCTTCAACGACTTTTACAAGCCACAATTAACGAGTTTATGTTACGACCTATATTCCCTGTTGGTATTCAAATGACATTATGCCAGTAATAACTCGGACACTCTAAGAAATAATCCCGTCTCTATTAACGGTAAAAGGTTAGAATGTTACCTTGTATAACAACACACTACTTAGCACGGCTACATACGCAACTCTTTTATCGAGTAAAGTAAGTTTCAAACTAGTCAGCGATCATATGTTGGCCGTGTACTCGTAAACAGACTGTTTTGTGCCCCTGACATCTAATGATTAATGTCCTATTGGCCCATACGCCCGTCCTTTCTGGATGAGGTTAACTTAATTGCACATTTACGTCTAGCATCAACTTACAACGTTGCCTTTAAACATATCGTCCACTCACTTTGGTCTTAATTTGATTCAGGATAGTTTAAATAAAGGGATGCTTTTCGAATAGCACTGACGCTGTTTCTAGAATGCTTGGATACGTATACAGTTGGTGACTTTAACCGGAAATCGACATTTTGGTTCCGGATAAGACATCGCATGAAGTGATGTTGGATAAAGATCTAATCTGATTGGCATTCGATGCTTGAGACAAACCTTATATTGAATGTTGCATATCATTACAGAACACATATTTTAGCAGACGGTATCTTTCAGAAAAAGGGTTAAAAAGACAATTGAATTGGATATTGAGAGGAATATTCTCATAAACAACCCCAGGTGGACTAAAACAGTTGAACAGTTTAACCCCATACGCCATAGCCTGTTTCTAGTATTGAAGATAAATGACACCTTAAATCATTTTTACAGTAAAGCAGAACGTGATTTTATCCTGCTTCAAATTACACTTTGATAAAATACAAAAAAATGTGTATTATAATACATTTGCATAACTGTATATATTGTACTTTTTTCGTCCGTAGAGTAATAATTTAAATGCGCTAAAAGGCGCTTCTATTGGGTTGGAATGGTTAATTCTACATTCTAACACACCTCGCCCACACCCCTATAAGCGAAGAAGGACCATCTCAGTGTACGAATTTTCAGTAGAACACTCACGCGCTAAACGTTCTAACGTGACGTCATTTGACTTCGAAGCTGCGTACGCCAAGAAATGTAGCGCCGTTGCTTCGGTGCAAATTAAGGTGAAATTATGTGTTAGAATCGAAATAATAAATTAATACCAGTGTTTTATCTAACAATCGAACACTGGTAGTCGTTGAGATGCCTGTAATTAAACCACTCGGCCTAAAGGCCTCGTGATTAAATTACTACGCATCTCAACTCCTACCAGTGTTCGATTGCACGATAAAACACTGGTATGAATTTATTATTTCTTAATTAAACATCCCTTTTTTATATCAGATCAATTTCCAAAACGAATGATGCCCAAAACTGATACCTCGTTTATTACTTTACAATTAAAACGCGACTTGCAAACAAGACTTCTCTAAAACGAATTCCAAGATTTTGTTTTAAGTTGTTGTGAAATAATCTATTAGTGTGCTATGTGGCAATATATAAACCCTTTCTCAATGACGCTTAAAAACGCTTTTGCAAACAGCGTCTGATCAGTATCCAAACTGTTGGACACTTGTTTTGTCACTCATACTCCTTACTTTGTTAACTTTGAAACGATATTGCAGACAACAAAATTGAAGCAGACGACACAGGAACGCTGAAAAGGTAAAATCCCACGATAACTTTTATCATGAAAGGGATTAGAATGGACCAAAGCAAAACCTGACATACATAATTAAAGTAAAGCAAACCGCTCCTTCAGTTTATTTGAGTTGTTGACGTGACCTACTTTAATCCGACTGCTGCTGTAGATGATCGTTTAGCCACCTTATATTCAGTCAAATGATTCGTTTTTAAAAAAAGAGGAAAGAACAACACCGCGCTCCATGTGTAACAAATGCTCTATATTGCTAAGTAAATAAGACCAGTTTATACACGCATGTAAGTTAACCAGTTAATACACGCATGTAGCCAATCTAGGGAATCACTTCTTAGAATCACTGGTTCTGTCCATTTGCATTATAGTTATATCCGCTAAATAACGACAACTAGAATGAATACTCATTGATCGTGTACTGCACAAGTGTCAGTGGTAAGCAGGATAAATGTATAAAAGACTAGTCGGATATTTACTTGTCACAGCCCGTCTTAATGTATCGTGAATGATGAGAACAAACAGTTTATAAAAGTTTCTTCCCGCTATCCGTCCACAATTGCCATACAGCCATTGAAACTAGATTTTGCTTTGGAAGTCAAGGATCAATTTGCTTGCGAAGACATTGAGGGTGTCATGTAGATATTTACTAAACCCAAGTGTTCCTTCCCAATAAACCAAGGTGTCAAACTAATGTTTAACGTTTACGCTGTTTGATGTGAACTCATTTTCCTATGAACAATTCCAATTTCCAAATAAGCATAGTCTATTTATAGCTCATTTTTATAAGTTTTTAGCAATACATTGCAATGGACAAGATATGCATGCCCGGATCGTCGGAAGGTCTTCTGATATGCATATACACGCTCTGCATAGGACAATTCGCAGGTAGATAGCTTGCGTGACTTGGGATATACGAGTTAAACTACACAAAATCATTTCCGGTTTACGATACACCTCAATGACCATGTTCTCTTTTATTGTTGCTGTGCAGACATTTTCATGGAAAGTCAATATCAAATCATTGCAAACTGCTCGTTACCTTCGGTTTGTTATCTTCGGCGATCTTAAGCTGGATGTAGCATCGCGAAATTAACTGGCGTCAAAATTCAGCAAGTTACGCAATGTGTCTTAAACTTATTTTGCTTGCAGCATTTCATAAAAATGACAAATGTGATAGCTCAGAAACAGCACTAGAGCGTCTTGTGGTTTGGAACCAGATGATATGACCATTTACTCATCTGGCTTTAACCCTTTAATGATCAAATTATTCGAGAGATGTTTACCTCTTCACCGTTTTATTGTCGGCTGACTCAGTATTGTTGTCTGCAAGATACGCTTCAACGTTAGATTTAAGGTTGAATGACTTAATAAATATCGATTATAGTATCAAACAGTTGAAGTCTTTTTTAGACGCCGCGTTACAAGTGTCTTATGTTATTCAAGTACAAATATCAAGTCAGAATAAAAATGAAAACACTCATTTGTTTAGATTTTATGACGTTTGTTTTGCGTTTAGTTTCATTTAAATTGGGTAAACGTCTTCTCTTCCATATACCATTGTTTGGCATATTCTAACATGTTGCTGTATCTTGAAATCTGCAGTTCCGTTAACGCTGTTTGTGCTGAACTAACGTTAATGAAAATGCATAGATGTCAATCGTTCGTGACTTTGGGCGTGCGAAACAAGACAAATGGGCGAATTCGTTTGAGATAAGTCACCAAGCTACAAAACTAAAACTAATGCCTTTCTGTCCATGTTAACCTCTTTAAAATGATTAAAACATGCAGTTTCCTGAACCGTGCTGACTAGAAAGCAAAAACTATACAATGACTGTGTTTAGCCACCGCCTTTCAGGGTCCTGCTAATCAGTTTTATTTGGATCTAGATCAGCACAAAGTATCACATTCAACGCACAGGTACTTGACACATACTTTATTATCTATTAACCCCCCCCCCCCCCCTTTTTAAAAATTTTTTTTTTTTTTTTTACTATACTTCTATTATAGATACAAGGTAAACAGCGCAATTCAACACCTAGTCTTTACTATCGACTTAAGCTGATGCTAAAATAGACTCGATCGCCGATCTTCTCTTGTGGTATCCTCGGGAAAGGATTAATTTATCAATATCTACTTTTTATTTCATCAAATTCCGTCAAATAACGCCACAGTATGTGAATTATAACGAAAATAAGCATCAAAAAGTTTTAGTCGCATACGGGAACAAAAATGGTCGACGGGATAGGATATGCTTTCAAAATATTCAAATATTCATTGCAATGACATCACCAATTTTAAACACTTTTAAACTATTGTGTTCTGCTTTAATTTCTTAAATTTAATTTTTATGTCAGAAATGTTAAACTGATTGGCAAATAGTTCAGACTCTGATCAGATACCGGGTTATGCGGCGTCTTATCAGACTCCAATATGTTTGCAAATAACTATTGCCATGAGAGTAAGATAGTTGAATGACTAGTATTGTACTGCTAATGAGTTTGTATACAGTGGGCAGAACTCTTTTTCTGTCCAAACAAAACATTAGAAATTACAGTATATGCCAGATTGTGACCCTTTCCATTCAAAGACGCTTTAACGCGCGCTTGCAAACAGATTGGGTCCTGATCAGACGCCGCGTTACGTTACGTGTTTGACACTCTTATCGATATTTATTAAGTCATACAACCTTGAATTTAACTTTGAAACGTGCCTTGCAGACAACAATAATGCAACATATGACAATAAAGCGGTGAAGGGGTAATTAATTGATCATAAAAGGCTTAAGATCTAGTTACAGTGGTAAAATCGCTATGAGCTTCCAACAAATGTACTTGTACATTTAGAACCGATTACATAGTAATCATTTCCGTGTCAAATAGATAACGAGCTTCTGGTAGATTTAATTAATTTTCTGCTACAGCGCTACCTCTCTACAACGACATCCAATGGGAGACACACAATACTTTGTTGTTGAGAGGGAGTCGTTTAAGCGAGAAAAATTGACTAATATTTTCAAAAAGCTTTAAACCAGATCAGACGCCGCGTAAGTAACGCGGCGTCTGATCTGGATTCAAGTTGTTTGTCACTCGCCGTTATTTTTTTCTGTCAAAATGTCCATTATGTTACTTTGAGAAAAACAGCAGACGAATATTTTAAGCGGACGGTATTGCAGCAGTAAGAAAGTAGAGACATACTTATCCCGTTTAGGGAATTGCGACAATGGTCGTTGTAAGGAGTGAGTCGTTGTTGGGAGGACATTTGTAGAGAGGGAACACTGTAATATGTGTTGTGTTTCTTGTTAAGTTTATCGTAAAAATGAAAACTATGCCACTAAATACGAAAGCGGCCAGGCAAGCACGAAGCATAACCAGTCTAGACATTTTGTTTCATTTCAAATGTTTGTGTGTTAATTTGACACAAAGTCTTTTCTGTACCAAATATATCAATTGGACCAATTTTCATCTGAACATAATAGCTGTTCATTGCTTCCAATAGTCTAACGTCTGAAAGATAAGAACTGTCAGGATTTAGTAGGGGATTTATCAGACACATTATAGTAATAAAGTTGTCACTGTTGTTTTGTAGACAGTTCTTTCTGTCCTAGTTTCCCATTGCGCATGTAATACATAGTTTAAGGAATATAAATACAGAATTATTCAACAGTAACTCTGATTCAATATAACTGTCGCGCATTCACTCTTATAAAGAAACAACATTAATCTGAAAGGAAGCTACATGGCAGCGTTCTGTAATTGCATTCCAGGGAAGTGATTTTCTCTTTACAAATTCCATCAGGGCCACAGATAAAAGGGTATTAATTGACCAACATCCATTTTCTCAACTTTTTCAGCACTAAATCATATGCTTTAGCTATGCATTAGAAATGTCTTTAAGAAATAATTCTAACGCGTAGTTACACTATAGGGTTTTAATGAAGAATAAATATTTTAGGTTTTGAAATAATCTCTTTTTCTGGAGCTTAGTGCCATTGCATTTCAGTTATATTACATGCTAGATAACAAAAAACAACTACGGACCATTATGCGTTATAACTTTTAGGTTATAACTGCATTTAAATAAAGAAATTGTGATTAATGAAAAAACACAATAAGGGTAGCCAGACAAATGTGCCAAACATTTGACATTTAATCAAAAACCTAATGATATATTTCGATGTTTCTGAATTTGTATTCTTCACGTATATTTCTGTAA
This sequence comes from Gari tellinella, assembly GCA_922989275.2. Classification (NCBI taxonomy): domain Eukaryota; kingdom Metazoa; phylum Mollusca; class Bivalvia; order Cardiida; family Psammobiidae; genus Gari; species Gari tellinella. The sequence continues at coordinate 57,031,898 of OV277860.1, forward strand.
GCGAAAACTATTAAATAAATGTCCCTTTTGTATAAGCAAACATGTAATTTACTAACGGCTGATGTGCAGATTTAATTGACACCATTATCTCAATCAATTATAGAGTCATATGACAACTGAATTCAGCTACGATAAGAACATGATGTATCTGGCATCGGTTGTTATTGGCGATAAAAGACGATTCAAAAGTTAATCAAACAACCAGCCCCTGGTGTTAATTACACTTCTACAAATCCTATTAATCAATATATCAAATACAACAAGGGGTATGTTATACAGTATTTAGATCAACAATTGCGCAACAATAAAACATCCTCTCTTAAACCATCTAACTGAAATATTAGTTTTCTGCTATTTCAGGCATTTGTCTCAGAAACCTGAAGGGAATAGAGTAAAGATATCTTGTGCGAGTTTTTGTTGGTTTCGCTACCTTATGGTGTTTTGCCGTTTATGTTTATTTCGGGCGGCTATATATTTAAAACGCAGAACATTATTGTTGTATTGGCAGTCGTAATGTTTAGATAGAATTGATTGGTTTCAGCAATCGTATGGGGCATTTTGTTGAATGTATTTGCTGAAATATAGTTTGATTGGACACAGAAATGGTTGTAATTTTGAATGCGAAAGCTTCAAAATAGTTTTGCATTCACTCTACATTGTCAAGTTTAGTGTCAAATTTCCTTCGTACACACTGGTCAAAACTATGTTTGAACGTATTAAATTTCCGAAGTCAAACTAAGCTAAACGATTTATCCAACACCCTTTTGTGATGCAGACTATTGTCTAGCGTGACATACGGCTGCTGTATTGAATATTGTATTCACTTTTATTAACTTTTGTGCTAAACAATATCCTCTATTCTAAACATATTATGGCCAGCTTTGACTCTAGGTAAACCGGGGGCTAATTAGGCTGAACTATTCGATACAATTAGATATTCGGGAAATTTAGAAAGCTGATTGTTTTATATTTTATTCCATAGAAATTGCGTTTTCTGTCGTTAAGTTGATGGAAACAATGTTTCCCGACTGTAAAAACCAATTGGATGCATTAAACAAATAACCAATAACACATTGAGATTCCGCGATTGCGCCACAGCTATATCTAAAATGAGAACGGCCTTCAGAAGGAATTTTTATTTCCCTTTTCAAATAAACAAAACAAAATGCAATAACAGCTTTTGAAAAGGTATATGCTCAATTTTCATCGCTGTTACGAGTAACTTGCAACACAATACGATCCGGCATCTGATTTGACTCGACACTGTTACTTATTTAAGCACACATATGAAAATAAGGTTTTTGTCAATGTCTGATGGACGTAAACCATAGGTAACAGCTTAAAGCAGTATAAGGGAAAATAATACGATCCAACGAAAACTATAGAAGCAGGATTTTGCCTTAAGACAGTACTCCTTATAAATAACTACACTTGCCCAAGAACTGCCATTATGTAACATTTCTTCTTAAATGGCATCAACAAATCTTAGCATCAACAAATCATACAGACATATTACACAGGGTTCATTTCAGTAATACTCTTACAATTAATCTTGTTATAATTTGAACTATCAATAATTTAAGGATCATGCTTCAATACGCAACGTTTGTTTTCAACACATATCACAATTTTGCCGGGCACCGATACACGCAATCTTCAGTAAGACGAAACATTAGGTGGCTATAACCAAAGTGGTATATTGATATTGTACACGTAGCAAATGAACAATTGGCTTTTAGCAACTATCAAATTAGTTAAGCATTTGGAAATTGACATGAACCAACCCACATTCCATGTATATAACATAACTACAGTTGAATTTCGACATCTCAACTAACTTAACACAAACTATCCGATATGTCGACAATGAACTACATTATTTTATACTTTGTTAAGGCTAACATACCCTATTTAAAAGTTAAACTTTGAAACACGGGTAGGTTCTACTATACCGAGTTCGAGATATCGAAGTTCTTGATTGTCAATATTGCCTCATTGATACACACAGACACAACGTCTCGACACTTATTGTTAACCATTGTATGACTGGATAGTGTAATGAACTCTCTCCATGCTCTAGCTATTATCATAAATATACAATGATGATCTAAGGACACTACAGTGTTTGTCCATTAATCATATCAATTGATATGAATATCAAATGATGCAAACCCTACATGAGTGCGGTGTGTAATCATGGTCTACACTGTTTGCTAATTCATAATTTTGTGAATGATATTCATTGACGTCTCAATGATCATACTTTGTCCGTCAGGTATTAGATCTTTCAGAATACTAGCGTCTACTTGCAAGGCAGTATAAATAAATACGAAAGAAGACTCAAGCAGGAAACGCAACACAAACAATACACCCATCTCTAAAGCAGAACACACACACCAAGAAAGAAAGCCAAAGAGACGAGTTGTACAACAGTTGCACCGCTCCTGCAGGAGGAATGATAACAATATTGATTAACACTTTTTTACATAGAGAGCATCTAGATGTCACAGTCATTGGTATATCCATTAGATTTGTGCTATGATTTCCCCAATGCAATCTAGGTCATTGGGGCCAATGCTTTAACTGGTGTCAAAACGGACTTGTACATATTTTAAGAGTTTTTTACCATCAATATTTGAAAAGTTTATAAACTGTGCTCAACTCCTGATCAGGACCTTCCTACAGAGACTCTCTGGTTTGCAAATACACTATTGGGAAGGGATGTGAATACCTAAAACGTTCCTGTAACTGTTAGCATTGAAGGATACATTTTCTCGGGTGAAGGAGGTATACGTTCATTTCAGTTGTGGGAACATATCTTCACTTGCCTGTTTTGTTTCGAAATTGAGATACATTAATCCTTTAAATAGGACATTTCGGTACCAACTAGAGCTATCAAAGAGAATTATTAACCTCACAAACGCGTGGGACTCTTATGACTGAGGAGAAACTGCGATATAATCACAATTGGAGAAGCTGTCTTTGCCTTCAAATTATATGTATATATTATCTTTAACTACTCATTATTCAGTTAATGCTGATAAATTTACCAGACAGGAATGGCACGCAATGCAACTCGAACATAATAAAAATGTTTGTTTCTCTTTCTAATGATAAAGTGTATGTTAACTTCTACGATGCTTTAAAGCGCGTTTGCAAACAGTGTGGGTCCTAATCAGATGCCGCGTAACACGGCGTCTGATCAGAACCTAAACTGTATGACACTCTTATCGATATTTATTAAGTCATACGACCTTAAATCGCACTCCGGTCAGGTGTGTTGTTGCCATAAACGGTCAACAAACAAATCAGACAAATCAAACATACATTTCAAACAAATGGACAATCTTATGTGAGATATTCAAGCAAATGGCAATCCATGAAAACCGGAATGGTGCCGTCTTTTTAAATTATATTAAACTCCAAACAGGAATGGTGATTTATTTTAATCTATTAGATTCCAATTTGCTGTTGCTAAGAAATGGTTTGGTTAAACAGACACCAAAAAAGCCGATAATAACTGCAAACAACAAGTAATAACTGAATGAGAAACTGAAATAACTCGAACATTAAATAACGCGGAAACAAAGCACCCACGACGGATTGAATTAAGGACTGCGTGACGTACAAATTAAAGCTACCATCTACTAGAATATGGAAAACTTGTTTTTAAAAATGATTTTGGAGGTTTTGCAAGGTTTTGGGTCTTTTCACGGACCACTTGGTTTGGTGATGTTTGGGGTCTTTAGACGCACCGCTGGTACAGTGGAGAATCTGTTATTCTTTTCCGATAAACGCGTTTACGCGAAAACTAATTTTTCTTTTTCAAACAGTTTGGAGCCAGATCAGTCGCCGGGTAACCCGGCGTCTGATCAGGCTCAAAACTGTTTGCCACCAAGATAAACATGAAATATCAGAATTGTCCAAAGTTTGTTCTTTTCTACGTTTAGTGCTTTGCGTTTGCGTACGTCTGCGTTTAAACGGGAACGAATAACAGATTCTCCACTGTATAGTCATACTGACATAAACGCAACATTGGAATTTGTACACAGCATCCGTGTTAAAAAGCGTTTCAGGTGAGTTTGAGATCGTTTTCAAGAATTTCACAGGTCAGATAATCTAACCAATCAATTCAGGAAAACGATACTAGACTCAATCCTAACGCCTTATAGCCGTGTATATTATATTATTATAGTAGGTAGGTTTTTGTTGGTGAAGTGGTTAATCTAAACGATAAGACTTGGCGGTGACAGGTTCAAAATCACATTTTCGTAACAGGATTGATCCCTTCACATGACGACTTAACTGGGGCTATGGTGTATTGTTTCATTTTTAAATTTGAAGACGGAAGACTATCAATTTAAGTGACAAATAGATTGAACTCTTATGCTCATGAGACACAGAGACACCTGTATTCTGAGCTGGTTCAAAACCATTTTAAAAGTCCACAGTAGTTGGCAATGCCGCTGATGGAATTAAGGAAATTATGTAACAACAGTATTCATAAAACAGAAATACAAACAAATACAATATGTTAACGCTTATCATGCTACATTGTCGTCTCCTTTGAATATATTGTCTGCGAAATAAATTTAAAATCAGTTGTAAATTATTTGTTCAATTATCTTGCTTGAACTGGGTTATTTCGTTAGAAGGTATGACCTTTTGTTTACTGTACAGTAACAGTTAAACGAGAAATTATGTAAATATGTTCGATGATTAAGTAGAAAAATAATACAAAGTCGACGTTTCTAATTAAGTTAAACTTTGATTTCCGTTAAGAGAATAAATGTGCACATGTTTTTGTTCTATTTTTCCGAAAACATTATTTGACTAGATTGTATTTAGCATTACTAGGGAAATGTATTCGCCTTTCAAAACATCGTTCCTAGTGGAACAACTGACCCAAATATATTGTATATAGTGCTAGTAGTACTCGGACAAGCCATTAACCATCTATTATAGTAGCGTAATCAGTTGATACAAGAACAGAGGAATAGAATAATATTTCAAGACAACCTCCTACAAAACCCATACCAAGATATATTACACACATACATCAAATTAAGAAAATGTCACACAGACAACAGAAATAAGATAACTACATTCATTTAGATAAACGACACTAAAGCGGCAATCAGTTAGGATGAATAGGGAGAATAAATTGTGTTTCAATCTTGAGAATATTAATGATAAACGCGCTTTATCCCCTTCGCTCTCTATGACGCTTTAAAGCGCACGTGCAAACAGTTTGGGTCCTGATTAGACGCCGCGTAAGGCGGCGTCTGATCAGGACTCAAACTATTTGACACCCGTTTCGAAATTTCGTCAGTGATATTGCTTACAATTTAACTTCGAAACATGTTTAGCAACAATTATACCGACGCAGAAGACACTAAAGCGGTGATTGGGTAAAAATTTCCCAAACAATTCGATCATGAAAGGGTTAAGCTAATGAGATCTTCTGTGTTATCGTCTTTGTGCCTTAAGTTGTATTTTGTTCTGTATCCGCCGGGTTATAACACTTATTATCGGTTCCGTTATATACAGAATGTTCTGAAACATGTATCCTTATTGATAGTTTCAATGTTTAAAACCATTTATAGCCAGCATCGAGTTCAAAACTTTTTATCAATTCGCATTCGCATAAGAAAAGCAATGCTCAATAGTTATTTGATATTATCATTTCCTTAAGAAACGAAACGTAGGTTAATTTGTAGAACTGTATAAGATCAAACAGTGAAACGGGTTAATATAATTAATGTCTAGTATATAACCAGTACAATAATCCTCGCTTATACCGATCACATTGGAACCTTCCAAAAATGTATGCTATAGCCGAAACTTGCTATAAACGTATACCGAACTGGAATGTATAGACGAAGTTGGTATAACGAACTGTTTGGACTTAGACCGCTCACCATAATCAGTTACGCAGACATGTACATGGGTAGACTTATTTGTTAAAATTAAACATTTATTAGTTAAAGAATAATGTTTTTGTTTCTATGAAACATTATTTCAGTATTTTGCATTTCGTTTTATTTTAACATGACAACTCGTGTGCGGGTCGTCTTATTTCCTTTTATTTCATCAGACGAAGTTTTGACGACTGATTTACTATTTTTGCTTCGACCGAGACATACAGCTCTCCCTCCCTACAACGACCCTCCTAACCACGATTCCCTCCTTACAACGACTATTGTCGTAGTTTCCTTAACAAGACAATTTTGACTTACATTTTTATGCTTTAATATCGTCTGCTTAAAGTTGTCGTCTGCTGTTTTTCTCATAGTTATATATTGGACATTTTGACAGAAGAAACTTAATGACGAGTGACAAAGAGCTTGAATCCTGATCAGACGCCGTGTTACGCGGCGTCTGATCTAGATTCAAGCTGTTTCCTTGTGTAAGCTGATTTCCCTCCATTTAATGACTCCCTTCGAACAACGCACACACTTGTTGTCTCTCATTGGATGTCATTGTAGAGAGGGAGCACTGTACCATATATCCATGTCATTGAATTTTGCTATTGATGTTTCAGGTAAGCTAGTTCCATTCTTGGAGAACACAGTAGCCAACGCCTCTATCCTAACCATATTTGCCATCAGTATCGAGCGGTATAGAGTTGTAAAACACCCACTCACAGTGATAGAAGAAGACTTTGGAAAGGTTTGTACTACAGTGATCCCTCCCTACAACGGCTCTCCCAACAACAACTCCCTCCTAACACCGACTTTTTCCGCAATTCCCTAAACAGACAATTATGTCTAACACTTTTACTATTGCAATACCGTCTGCTTAAATTTGTCGTCTGTTTTTCTTAAATTACATAATGGACGTTTTGACACGAAAACACTTAATGACGAGTGACAAACAGTTTGGATCCAGTTCAGACGCCGCGGGACGCGGCGTCTGATCTGTATTCAATCTGTTTGCAAATGTAGTTAATTTTCATCTCCTTTACGGCTCCCTCAGAACAACGCACATAATAATTGTCTCTCATAGGGTGTCGTTGTAGAGAGGGAGCGCTGTATTGTGTATTTGCCAATATTTCATTTAAACAATGCAACTGCTCCAGTGAAACATCAACGCAAACAAGGTTTTATGTTCAAAGGCGGACGGATGTTTAGGACTAAAGTACTTTGAAAAGTTTAGAAAGCAACTATTTTCTGTTTGACCGTTATCCTATCATAATCGTTTCTTAAAAATCACAATATGATGTTTAAACTAAAGATGGAATTACTGAATAAATTCGGTCAAGCACGTGTGATTTCAAATGAAGACAGACATTATGTATGTCGTAATTCAATGTAATTCTTTAACAGTCCGTTTCAGATTAATTCTAGTTCAGACTGACTGTTAGCACATACACTCGAGTTTCTAACATTCGATTGAGCTACAATTTTGTCCTGCGAGTTTTACCCCTTCACCTCTAGATTATAACCTGCTTTAACATTGCCGCCTGCAATATCGTTTCAAATGTAGACTTAAGGCAGTATGACTGGCGAAATGTTGACACGAGTCAAACAATTTAAAAAGAAAATAGATAAATAAAAACATAAAGAGCAACTAGTATCCGGATAAGCGCTGCGCCACGTTTGTTTCAATTTACATGGACTTTGATCAAACGGATCAGGATTCATAATGACTGCAACTTGTAAATACATGTATAATTAATAGATTAACGGCATGTATTGCACGGACAAATAATTATCAGTCGTAGAAAAAGAACCTCTGGTTTTGCATGAAATATAGCTATACTGAGGTTGGATATAAATTGGTGCCACTCTAGGCTGATTGAATACAGTTTGGATCCAGATTAGACGACGCGTAACACGGTGTCAGTTCAGGATCAAAACTATTTGTTTGACACTCCTATTGATATTTATTTAGTCGAAAATGCTTTTAATCTGACTTTATAAATATTGTAGACGATACTACCAATGCAGACGATACTATTTCAATGAGAGGGTTATTGATAAAGTAAGGATTGTTTTGAATTAATTAATCGGTATGAGGCAGTTACATGTACCTACAGTGGAGAAAACGTTAATTTTTCCCAATCAACGCGTTTACGCTAAAACTGTAATTTCCAATGCAAACAGTTTGGAGCCAGATCAGACGCCGGGTAACCCGGCGTCTGATCAGGCTCCAAACATTTTGGCATTCAGAGGAAAACGAATATTCAGAATTATTAAGAAGTTGTCATGTTTTACGTTTTAGTGCTTTGCGTTTGCGTTTCATTTGCGTTTAAACGGGAAATAATAACGGTTTCGCTACTTTATCTTACACGATAATCTATCGAGGTTACTGATATAATGTCGACCAACCAAATGCAATACTGTTAGAAGTTAGTAAATGAGCTCCCAAGCGAGATAAACATGCAGACAATGTAGCTTTGTTTAAGACAAAACTTAAATACATTATTTAAGTCACTTTTATTCATTGTTTTAAAGAAACTCAGTAACCACCCATGTGTCTTAACTGATTTATGTGAAGTATAATTGATTTAAGTGTATCATATCTTTAATTTTTATGAAAATAGTTTTATGCTCTCTGGGTTGTTTATAACATGTTTTATTAATTATAACGTTTCATGCTATTCTGTAATTGTAATAGGGTGTTTTAGTTTGTTTGAGGGACATCATCATCCTGAAATCATCATTATTTCTTCTCATCGTCCCTTATCATTCCTCGGCGCTCTATGACCTGTTCTGTGTCGTAGTACCGACGAACACAGCGCAAATAACTCTCCACGGTGGTTTGGATATCGAGCGCTGCTTAAACAGCGAACGAGATTGACCAAGATCATCGTCAAAATATCAGCTTCCTGAAATCGTTTTCCTGAATCGTTTTCTTTTTCTCCCATCGTCCATCGCAATTCATCGGCGCTATATTACATGTTTGATGTCGCAGTGTCGAAAAAACCCAGCTCAGATATTCTTCCGCGGTGGGGTTGACCCAATGCGCTCTTTCGTAGCCAATGAGAATGATCGAAATCATCGTCCTAATATCACCATCCTGTTTTGGTTCAATGCGTTGATTTAAAGCAAATGGGATTGGCCAAACTCATCTTCCTGCAACCATCCCCATGAACTATTAATCCTGAAATCATCACAATCTCATCTCATCCTCCCTCGTCATTCGTTGGCGCTGTATGACATATTATATATTCTCTTATTATGATCATCATTTTATTTACTTTTTACTTTTTATTTTATAATCATTTTCATTATTTTAACTGCTTTGGTTGATGCTGTCTCGCTGTACAATGCCATTGAATACATGGTTTGTAAAAATAGGCGTTTAACCAAATTATAAAGTTTCAAGTTTCAAGTAAATTGAATGTCATTGTAATTGTTTTGACAGTGTCTTGTTTTCTCTTCATATAGGTGCGGGTTGTTCTGGTATTCATATGGATCGTTGCCATTATATCAAGTGCCCCGTGTATACCTATAGCTGTATACAGAAGCTCACAACTCGTTGACGGAACCCCTATCATGGTGAGTCAACTGTTTACAGCCTAAATTATACTTAATACTTTTCGAAACTTTTGTATTGTCGAATGTCTTTTATATTCATCTTTACCCTATGATTTTCAGAAATGCTGTTGAGTAGCAAACAGTCTGGGTCCATTGCAGGCAAACTTTAGAAACTATTTTGTTTTCAAATTGTATGTAACTTATACCAATAATTTCCAAAAGTCACCACAGTGTGCGAGTAGAAAATGCATCTGTTACTCGCTAATTTGCTTTCACGAACGTATGTTCCTTTTATTTTACGATATAATTTTGAATATCAGGTGTACCACATATCCTCCGTGACTGGAGAAAATACATTTTGAGAGCACGAAAGAATTATTAACTCCTTGACTGCCTTACCCCGAGTAACATTATTATTTGCAAACAGTTTTGATCCCGATCAGACGCCGCGTAATGTGGCGTCTGATCAAGATCCAAACTGATGCCACTCAATTATATATATTCGAAGTCAATATACCTTAAATATGTATTTGAGAAAAATAAATGCAGACGACAATTGTTTAAAATTGATGACGTCAAGACAGTGAAGGGGTTAATACAAGCACTAAATGCGATACTTACTGACCCTAAAACTACACAAATAAAGCAAAGATATGTTTCGACATTATTGGTATCTAACTGTGAACATACATGCATACACTGTACAATGAAATCATTTATTACTGGATAAAATGTATAGCTAATTTAACCTTTCGTGTTTCTGATCAGTCCGTAGTAATGTCCTTTTCTAATGTAAAGTCTGGTGAGCGGTCACCTTAAGGAGCCATCTGATCAGAGTATGTACGTGTTGATCTACAATAAAACCCCTTTAATACAAGTTTGTTCTTTTAAGGTATTTTATTAGCGAGATCCTAACTTACTCAGTTTTTTCCGGAATGGCTTTTTATAATCATTTCATGTTCTTAAATTTAACATACATTGGTACTTTTCATACAATAGTCAACTTGAAAGCATAACAATGATTAAATGAATTGTTTTTTTGCTTTCAGGTTTGTCGCAATCCAATAACGCTTAGCTGGCAGCGGGTATACGTAGTGTTGTTGGCGGTTGTATTTTTTCTGATACCATGTACAACGTTGTTTGTTCTTTACTTTCGCTTATGTCTTATTCTACTGGGTATAAATGACAAACAGCAGAATGATGATTTCTCAATGTTATCGTACAAGGATAGAAAGAGATTGCGGGGCCAAGTCATAAACATTATAGGTTTCATTGTTATATTATTTTTCATTTGCCATCTTCCGCTAAGAGTTGCCGGATTATGGTTTACGTTCGAAGACATAGAAGTGATTTATCAACTGGGTTTGGAAAAGTACCTGAATATTCTGTTTTCAACACGAATCATGTTTTATATGAACCATGCGTTTAATCCTATAGTGTATAATCTAGTTTCCACCAAGTTTCGTAGTGCATTGAAAAACCTATGCTTTAAAAGAGCAAGGCGAGCTAAATACCTCAGTGGAACATTTAATAAGAGGAGGTCACAAATGCTCACGAATAGATCAATGTCTGGAAGAGAAAAACATAACTGTGGCAAGAATCCCCACTACCCTATGACATTGATTACGTCAAATCAACGGCATCATGACTGTTCAGCAACAGAAGAGAATGATATCAATGAAACAAACGAAGCACTGATAAACAATTGTTGTGGGGAAAAAATAAGTGTCGAAACACCCCATACCAAGGAGATAAACGGAAATGCTCTTGAAGTGTCATTAAATATTCAGGAAGAAAAGGTTGCTGTGGTTGTTCGATTTGAATCTTCAAATTCAAGACAAAATACTTTGGTGTTTTCAACGCATCCGCCGAAGCAGAGAGATTATGTGAAATCAAAGCCCCAGTAACTTATCAATTCATACAGACAACACCCACGAATACAGTACCGTTATGATTTGGTTCAGTTTAAATCATTTTATTAACGACTTTACCCAGAACAGACATTTATCAGAACGGTCATTAAGGAGCCTATGATAAGGGACTACAACGTTTGAAATACTAACAATATATATCATCTTTTTTGAGAAATAATTGTCATGGAAAACGGAAATAGTCCCTAGGAAGTAACTTGATATTCAAATACTCAAATATCTCGTGTCTAATGGATATTTTATGTTTTGTAATGACGGAAACATGGGATACATTGGAGAAAACGTTATTCTTTTCAAATAAACCCATTTACGCTGAAACTGTTATTTAAAATGCAAACAGTTTGGAGCCAGATCAGACGCCGGGTAACCGGCGTCTGATCAGGCTCCAAACTGTTTGCCACTCAAATTGAAATAGATAGTCAGAATTGCCAAAATATTGTAATGTTCTCCATGTTACTGTGATGCGTTTGCGTTTCGTTTGTGTTTAAATGGAAATTAAAATACTTTTTTTCATCAATCACAACACTTACTATTTTTCATATTGCTGACTGTTTCGTCCACTACTGTGGACATCCTCAAAGCTACTGGCGACATGACGACTTCTCACTCGCGGCTTTAAACCTCGGGACTCTCCGCCAATCTTCCGTAGATTGGCGAAAAGAGGGTCGTATTGCCTCCTTTGTCTTCCTCATTCTCCAATCACTTTCCCTTTCTACTATACTAGCCCCCTCCCAGTCTATCTGGTGATTGTTAATGTTAAACAGTCAGCAATAAGAAAAATAGTAAGTGTTGTGATTGATGAAAAAAAGTATTCTAACTATTGATTTACCAACACAATGAACACTTTCAAGAAGTTTAAATGGAAAGAAAACGTTTTACCACTGTATGTATGAGCTAATTATCTCAAACATACTTCGATACTTTATACGCTGATGTATTATTTAATTGCATGTTTAGCAAATTATCAATTCTTTTTGCACTTTTGTTGTACATGTATTTGAAAAAAGCAAAAATCATCAAAGTAAATCAAACAGTGGAGAACCTGGTGAAAGAGCAAACATATTGATATGCCTTGAAGGACATGTTATCAATTTCACTCATTAGCATATGTATTGATGTAATTGTATTAACGATAAAGCACAAAACGTTACTGTATATGATGTAAAGTAACAAATAATCGCGATTTCATCTGGCACGTTTGTGTATTAACGGATAACATAGAAAATGTATTTTGACGAATACGTCATTATCTTCCAACAAATTTATACAGTAAAACTCGATAATTCAACCTCGCTTATATCGACCTTGCCAGTATTCCATAAGCTTAAATTTGATAGCTCGATATTGCTGAAGTCATACTTACACGTATTTAAAAGTTTAAATATGTCTTAATCATGTTTTAACTTTGAATTATTGGTATGTTTGAACTAACACGGATTATAAGTATCGAGTTTCGACTGCTTTAGCCTTTTAAGAAGCGATGTCTGCCGGGAACGATTTGTAACTTTATCAAAAACTGAGTGTAATCAGGCAGCATTGCCAACATTCTAAAATAGTTACACAAATAACCACTCCATCAAGATTAATTAACAAAGTTAATTATTTGTTTTTTTTTACAAATATCGACCGCTTAGAGCGAGATGAGCCTACACCTGTTTTACATTTAAATTCAAACATTGATATCTCGAACTTGCTCAATTTGAACGATCCGATTTATTTTTATCGACACATGAATATCATTATTTCATGCTCAATTAAGTTAAGCCACGTTTTAACTTTGAAATACGGGTATGTTCGAATTAACGGAGTTCGAGATATCGAAGTTGAACTTATCATGCTTTACACTGTAACCTGCTAACTATATTTCATCATCAGAATAAATGGTTACCTTGTAGCTATTTGACCAGTTTAGTATGAAACCCTTTATGATTATATTTCTCATTTGTTTCTTTCATTTCAAAACAGTAATATCGTTACGTTCAGTTCGTTGTTCATAATTTTTTTCAAGTATGTTGTCACAAATACACCTATGATCGACTTATAGATATTCAACTGAAATACTGGCAAGTTCTATCTTTTGAGCTATTTCGAAGTATCGAATATCGACTGTACCTTACAACTTGTTTTACACATATCAATACGAGTTTAACCCATTTGTGCCCACGATCGCATATATGGGACATAGACAAACAGTGCATACTCTGATCAGACGCCGCATTATGCGGCGTCTGCTCAGAGTATACACTGTTTGCTGATAGGAGTTTCAATATAAAACAAAACGAATATAACAATATTGACCAGGCATTCCTTTGATAAAAATGGATTAATCCAAGATATAAACATGGAATAATCTACTGGGCATAAATGTGTTAAAAGATTAGATCTAATGCCGTGACATCAACATATTTATAGGTTAAAAACTGTTTGTGATGGATGTTGCCTATAGCTGTGAAATGGTTTATATACTAGACTATATGTCCTTTAGAACATGATGTAATACTTGTGATTGTGTGCGTACATGCTACAGTAAAACGTCATTGAAGAGCATAGTTTGTTCTTATTTTCTACAGAGCATACGCACATTTTAACTCTTTGTCGACATTGATGGCAGCTATCTCTTTTTATATGGGGTTTCCGTGTTTATATATCTAGCCCTCTTTCAACCCTCCTTTCTCTATCTCTACATTTCGTTTCTCGTATCAATTACGGTCAATTAATACTATAACACTTGTTGATGGTAACCCCTCCCAAAAACATTTATTGTGATAAAGTCTACAAGTACTACTCATTCAATGGCTTTCACTCTTACCCTGCTATGGTAAAGCCATGGAAGCCTGTACACACGCTAACCTTCATACAACATACCTTCACACACCTAATTTCATCAAGCCACCACCCATTGCAAATCGCTATGTAGCAGGGCGACATGAAACATCCTAAGATTTCCAAATTTGCATTTTTCAAGTGCTAATTTACGAATCGTACCTTTACCCCATAGCCAGTTTCTAGTTTTGTTGACACGTGACTACTTAAATCAGGCTGGAAGTAAAGCAGAATGCGCCTTATGGCGCATTCTGCTTTACTTTCAGCCTGCTTAAGCTTTTCAGCCTGCTTAAGCTCAATGTTCTAGAAAAAAGTCCGAAGAATTAGGAAAAATCTGGAGAAATGGCAGCAGCCCTGATGTTTTTTATTATGGCAAACAGAAATATGCCCCTCTCTATCACGATCATTGAAAGTGGCTAATTTAGTGTGTAAATGACAGGTGACAACTTAAAGCTCATACAAGAACTTTCTGTTTTACCTTAACGTTGCGTTAAGCGGCCACATGTCTTATACACCTCTGAGAGTTTTACTGTATACTTAGTGAATATAGCCGACAGACGTTAATCAAAATTATTCAATTATCTTCAAGGCAGAAATCCAATTAGTAGCTTAACTTATCTTTGTTATTGGCAGTTTTGTGATTACGAATAAAATACTTGTGATTCAGATGAGGTAAAAACAAGTTGAAAGAGTTGTAATTCAGATTATGAGGCACAAAATATCTCACCTTCTCTATGGAAAAACAATTTTGAAATCTGGTGATAGTTCTTCAAAGATAATATTACGCTTCGGTTAAACAAATGAAATGAAGAAAAACACGTTAACAACGACGTTGTAAATGAAATTGGTGCATATTTATTCTATAACATATATTTAGTCACTTCGTCACAGTGACCATCTCGAATATTTCTTAGAATATAAAATCTATGAAGTGGGTCATGATCAACACATTAATTTAATGACAAAACCATTAAAACATGAGAATAAACATATGTGAGCGTTTTGAATTTCTAATATTACATCATGATTCATAATGATGTTATATCCTCTTGATGACGTTAAACCGAAAACGGACAAGAGTGTCAAATAATCAATAAAGTCAATTGGAAACACCTTTTAGATTAAATATGAACTGAACAATGAATATTATATCAGAAAAGTATTTTGCCAACATATGATTCCGGTATTGACTATACATATTGATTTCCTAAAAGCTAAGGCAAAGTGAAAGTAAGACTGGTCCAAAATTTCCTATACAACATTATTTATATAAACCAAAAATGCAGGGAATGGGGCCTCTGAAATACGCTTCTGTATTGTTTTTGATCTACATTTAGCGTTCGCCTATGTTTTAAAATTCTCCCTGCTACTTAAATAGGTGGTTGCTTCATGCAAGATAGACAGAAATTAAGCAGTACATGATACTTATAACCATTAGTAAATTTTGTTTGTTATATAATGACATTTATTCATCTCGCTACACAATTCCAATTTATATTATAATATGTTGTTTGTCCTTCGCTTCGGAGTCGAAGACGACAATGACAATACACTCCACATGTTGTCTATCTATGGGTCCGGAGGTGTCTGATGAGGCTAATCCGGGTCATGAATGATCGGTCACATGTTGGACACGTGTGGTTGCTGTCTATGTGTGTGGAGGGTGTACTAGTAACCATTAGTAAAGTGTTTTTTTATATAATGACATTAATTCATCTCGCTACACAATTCCCATAAATATAATAATATATACTGTAGGTTAAACACATTCGTGAATGTATAAAGCTGAAACAAAGTTACTGAAGGCATAGTTATCAATCATTGTTGTAATATCTTTATTAAATTGAAAGATCGCACAATCGTTACAAGCTAAAACACAAATTAATAGCTTTAAAAATAATGCATCAAGGACAAATGTACCTAAATAACCCTTTTTCGCTAAAAGCAGTCATTAGTCTTAGACAGCGGGGCGAAATTGTGTTTCCATTGCAGTAATATCGGGATATATTTGTTTGAAGAGTATGACACCCATTATTACTTTATGCTCCGGGCACGCTAAATTGTATTATCAAACACCATTTTATGTAAGGTATTTATCTGAAAGGACATTTCTTAACAATGGCAATTCTTGTCCCCCAAAGGAAATGTCTCTGTTAGATATCAGATGTTATACAAATGATCCTAAAGGCTAATATATCCAATGTAGATGGTAAAAATGATAGTAATATAATGCAAACACATTATATATATTCCTTGATCACAAATGGTGTAATTATATTGAATACATTTCCATTTGCCAAGAGGCGTTGAACCAAAATTGTCAGGAAAAGTCAAGACATCTTTATTGAGATAAATGTTGCCGCCATATTTAGTTTCATATATAAACTATTGAATAATTTATTATAGAAGTATACTACTATATTGCTCTTACAAGTAATAGACATAAGTAACTCTGTGCCGCATAAACGAACATATCAGTATATCAAGATTTGAATTGAAAAAAAAATCTTGGTCTTGCTTAAGTCACACTTTAAAGGATTGCAAAGTAAAAACGTGGTTAAGCCACGGTTTAACTTTAAAATATGAGTATTTGCACTAAAGCAAATTCAAATATCAGATTTACATCACATATCCTATTATCTCTACAAAGCAAAACACAAATGCACATTTTAACTTCTGAAGAATTTGTCAAAATCCTGTTGTTAACGTACTATAAACCTTTTTGATATATGAGTCATACAATGCTTTTACATACACATCTGAAAACCCAACTGAAACAAACACACGGGAACAGCTTCTTAAACATCGCCAGTAAATTCGTACATGTATACCTTGTGCTTATACTGCTACAGCACTCCCTCTCTTAAACGGCCCTCCTAACAACGATTACCTCCTTACAACGACGTTTGCAGCTCTTCCCCCCAAACAAGACAATTATGCCAAACCTATTCCAGCCTGCAATGTCGTCTGCTGTTTTTCTCAAATTTACATAATTGACATTTGACAGAAGAAAACGGTATGACGAGTGACAAACAGCTTAAATCAAGATCATACGCCGCGATACGCGGCGTATGATATGGATTCAAGCTGTTTGCAAATGTAAGCAAATGTCCCTCCCTGTAACGACTCCCTCTGAACAACGCTCACAATATTTGACTCCCACAGGGTGTCGTTGTAGAGAGGGAGCGCTGTACTACAAAGCAACAGCTACACAATGATCAGGGTGTTTGACTAGTGTCCTACAAGATTTGTTTTGCATGAGCACTTCGTCCCTGGTATTTGTTACTTTTGCTTTCTATTAATGTAATCAGTTATATCCTTAGCAAGCATGACCCATTTTGTACACAAAACACTACCGAACTAATTTGCAGCTCATTTTTGAATAAACGCTACACTCTGCCCTGGTATTGGTTACCTTTTGCTTGCTAATGTAATCATTTATATGAGCCGTGCCATGATAAACCTGTCAAAAACGCGGCGGCTGGCTTGATATACACTATTTGACACTCACATCCATCTATATCATTTAGTATACCATATATAATATGTTTTTGTCAGTGTAGACTAAACTCAGATACAGAGTCAAGGATGACAACAGTACTTAGTCAGTTTAATGTTGCAATGCAATGTGGCAGGTTTTGTAATATCAAAGATGTCAAAAGTCTTCTTGTAAACGAAGATCCAGGAGTAGAATGATTTATAATGCTATCAAACGTCAGCTTTTATAAGTTTCACTGCTAAATTGTATCGTCTGCTTCCACCGTAGTATCGACAAATTTCGTCTGCATTGGAAGTGCCGTCTGCAATGATTTTCAGTTAGATTCAGGACTGTTTTCATTGCAGTAAAGTCGATACGACTGTCAAACAGTTGAACAAATGATCATTTTATGTAATGATGAAATGTCCCTTTTTCATCAAATGAAAAGATTGTATAATCATTAAATTTCTTTTGGTTTAAAACATCATGCTGTCTTGCAATTTCAGTATCTAATGAACGTTCATAAAAGTGTCTCGAACAAGTGAACATGGTGCATATCAACCATGACAATTAAAAAAAAACAAAAAAACATCTGTCTTGTTAAGAAGGTTAACAAAATATTTCACAACGTGGTACTTGCCATTGACCTTAATAAACTAAACAAGGTCAGATTTTTTTACTTTAACCAAAAGTAAATGTCAACTATTTATTAAAGAAAAGGTCAACAAGAAGCTTCAAAATAACGCCTTTTCCTTGAAAGATTTATGATTTTTCGTAAAATTTCAGATTTTTCAGGGATTTAGAAAATCCCCTGCTTACACGTTATCCCTGTAACATATATATGTTACAGACGTAGGATTATAGTCACCCGCACCAAGTGTCAGTCAAATAAACATTTTTATTCTATAGGTATTAGTACAATCGGGAAAGAATATATGAGCTTGAATTCTTACTGTCAGCTAAGTATTCAAGACTCGTAAAAAAAGGAGCCAATATATAAATAGACGGTATTGAGGCTTCCTTTCATAGTACGAAGATGCTAGTAATTGGTCGCGACGACCGAGTACTATAAATAATACATACCACTCCCAAAACGTTTTTTTAATTAAAGAACAACTTACTTATTTTTTCTTTGACTTAAGGCATTGTGCTCCTAATGTCGGTAAATATCAGTACTTGCTGTAGCGAGGTCGGTATTTATCGACAACTTTAGTAATCTAACAGTCCTTCCCCTATCGTACTTCTAAGATTAACACTATTGACATATATTTTCGATCTCGTCTTAATTACCTCAATTGAATATTATGATTAATCAGTAAGAGTTCTATATTAGACATTTAATAACTTTTTGAAAGAGAACTTGACTACTAAAACTGTTATAGTAGACATGTCATAATGTGTCGAAAACGAAATCCAGTCATTATATATATAAATTAATTTCAAAGTAAAATTTAATGTATTTTGAAGCGACTTTCTTTCCTCCCAAAATGTAGGGTTACAATACTAACTGACGATACTGCTGGTTTTGAGAAACCATTTTGCACCTTTAATTATGTTTTGAGTATCAATGCTGATTTGTTTAAAATAAATAACACAATTGATTTGTTGTCTGCAATTAGTTGCGTATGAAACATGTTCAGTTTTGCTATATTCTTTTTTTATTTTGGACTCTAATTAAATAATATACATGTATGTTGAAAGTGCGCACATGAGATGAACGGTTTTAATAGGCTTTATGATTTTGAAGGCACGCTTTACACATTCAACCATAAATGTCGCTACTTCAGCCAAGCATCATATTTACATATAGAATGAATGCACATTACATTTACATACAGATGATATTTTGCCATTGATAATGTATCCCTTTTCAAAAATATTGTCTTCACACGCAATAACGCATTTACTTTATCGATGCAACTTAGTGGAAATCATTAACGTATTCTGAAAATTGATGTATGGTATTTTACAATTTCAGCATTCAATAAGTTTGACTATGATTGCTTTTTTAAATTAGTTACGGGAAAGTTAAGACCGACGTTTAAACACATGGGGCTATTGGGTGTATGCCAACAATAATACAATATAGGGTTAATACACCTTTTTTCGTGCATTAACATCTGAAGAAGCCCGCGGGCTGTATTTGAAGCCCGAGGCTTTAGCCGAGGGCTCCAAGACAGCACAAGGGCTTCTGCAGATGTTAATGCACGAAAAACAGGTGTATTGACACTATTCTTGCATAAAAATATGTCTATTTTCCCTTCTTTTTGGATTTCACCTAACTCTGTTCTCTAATACAAGCGCACCTAGAGAGGTCAATTTGTTTACAAAATGTTCATGTGTTTTATATATCAGCCGCCTAGATACAGGGCCATGTGCACCGGATTTATCAATGTCGGCCATTTTTAAAAGCGACTCGTTTCGCATGTGTAATTTACGCTTGGCATTCAACAGACACCATGTTGTTCTTCGTCTGTTAATTCAAGGACTTAAAAATGATACAATATGTCTGGACAAGAGGAGAAATTGTGTAGTTGGATGTTGGAATAACATTGAATGAGTTGGGTTGGTACAACGTGAGACGTAGCATACAGACCGGTCAGGTGCGACGCAACACAGAACGTCATAGGTTTTCTCTAGACCAACTCTATGGTAATACAGGTACACCGATTTACAATTTAGCATGTCAAGGGTAGGACTTTATTTATAATGATTATGCTATATTCATTAATAAATATCAGACACATGAATGGATCCCTATAAAAACATAAGCAGTCGACTTTGCAGTTATTATAGCTCCATAATGTAGTCTAGCGAGATCGAGTGTAGTCTATTTCTATTTATTACTTCTACGCCATCAATTCTGATGATTATGAGAAGGGGCACTTTTTAGATGCACCATTGGGGTTGTACCTGTCGAACACAGGTACAGAGGATATAACGTTATTCTTTCCCGTTTTTAAACGCAAAGAAATGCAAACGCAGTGCACTAAAATGGAGACAATGACATCTTTTTTATACTTCTGACTGTTTATTTTAATCTGAGTAGCAAACAATTTGGAGCCTGATCAGACACCGGGTTACTCGGCGTCTGATTTGGCTCCAAACCGACGTCTGATCTGGCTCCAAACTATTTGCAATGGAAACAATAGTTTAAGAGTATAACGTATTTTCCACTGTTATCTTAGTAGAAATTCAACAAGTCCCAACAGCTCAGTCGTTAGAGTGCTAGAATCATGTTACGTCAGAGACCCTGGCTCCAAGGTTATAAAGATTTAGAGTTGAGTCTGAAATCGTCCTAAAGCGTTTGATTGGTCAGATTTGAGTTTTTGATGAGCAAAATCTCAAATTTGACTAATCAATGTCTAAAAACCATATAAGACTGAATTTAAAAGCTTTATAACCTTTTACCTTTCTATACGTCTAACTGTTATTGTACTTGGTAACCATTTTTATACTACAGTTGTCTAGGAATTTAGAATAATTTTGAAAATATGTTTTGATAATTTTGTAAGCCATTTAAATATTAGGAGCGTACTAAGAGTCAGTTACTGAAATAGCTGGAACGGAATTTGGGTTGACATGCTATTGTATCAAAATTGACGTTATAGATTCAAAATGTGTGTGTCTGTTAGATTTACTTGTAGGTTTTAAATAAAGATTTGAATTTGAATTGTCTCATTCAATCAATGCATTCATTAAAGAATCAAAAATAATTCTAAATAAGATGATAAAGCTGTCTATATGTTTAAACTGTTATTTTTTTTTCATACATGTTTGTTGTTTCAGATTCTATCACCAGATGCCACTGGCCATCAGCCTTGGATGTTGGTCTTCATCTTGAGAAGTCTGCAATATTAACCCTGGAGTAATCCTTTCTCCTTGACTGTGAACAGAATGTGTTTGGTGCTTACTGAACAGAGAACAGTGACAATAACTAGAATGAACCAGAATTAACATAACAAAGTTTAATTCATGATGAATTTACAAAATGTATGTTTACACAAAGTCATCACCCAGCTGGTCTCAAAATAACAGGAAAAGTCTTAGTTTAATGAGGAACAGCTAACCCAAGACATCTATTACATTTACATAATTTGATTGCACATTAAACTATCACTCACTCAATATGCAGCTTTACCCCTCTAATTTATTTCTCCTCTGAGCAAAATAATTCCACACTATGGAATCATGAATGTATGCACTATAAGGAGCCTAAAGCATTTTGAAAGTAAAGCAGAATATACCATTAGGTACTTTCTACTTTACTTTCAACATGCTGTAATAAAAAACCTGCATAAGGGGTAAAGGGTTAAACAGACATAGTCTGAAAGATCAAATTACTACAGGTAAAAGGCATGATTTTATCTCATTTTCAAATATTCTAAATGTCTATTTTTTTCATTTTTAATTCCATTTCTAAAAAATAATTATTTTCTAAATGCATTACTTTGGCTACCCAAACTTCTTAGAACATATCTTACCAAGTTCATTTATTATCTTGAGCTATGTAATTTTATAAGAACTTGAAATATGTGTATAAAACCAGCATTTCAAATAAAATATATTTCAATAAGCACAATATTTGCATAGATATAAATCATAACAAGAACTTTTGTCTATATATTTGAGATCCATTTCCATTTTTGTTATTAATATCAGTCATTTTCTTCAATATCACAGCTTCATTTATTCTAATTGCACATCAACTGTATATCTTGCAAGTATTATGCTTCACTACAAACAGTGTACTTACAAAGAATGCACTTGTCTTCTGCCTCAGTGTAAACTTTGAACAGAACATCCCCTAAAGGAGCCCTCTGATCAAGGTCGCCACACGAAGAATAATGTTCAATGCATCGGTGTACATGTATACTTTAAACAGAACGCAATTAAACAAGATGGACTAAATTTTATTTTGATTTTAAATGTACATTTAAAGTTTCAGTGGTTATTGAATGAGAGGTTTCGCCTAACTGTGGACAACGTATGCAAATAGTCGCTGTCATGGACATTTTACTGAAATGAACGTAGACCAATTGGAGTGTCAGATGGCCGATTTTGTCAATTTCAAATTTGATTGATTTGGGTTTACGGCCGCAAACTGGGACACAAATGTTGTGTCAAGTTCATGTTATCTATGATAGCAAGTCGCTGCCGTCGAAAGTTCGGCATTTTAAAAATATGTACATGTATGTCCACAATTACGGTACAATGTATACATAACTCGTATACGAAAAATGGGATTTAAGTTGTTTATTATCGCTTTTATTAATGAGTTAACTGCAAGTTTTAATAATACATGTAAATAAAAACTTACTTTACCTAGTGTGTTTACTTATATGATGTGTTCTGCTTTGCATCCATCCTACAGTGGAGAAAACGTTATTCGTTCCCGTTTAAACGCAAACGAAACACAAACGCAAAACACTAAAATGTAGAAAAGGACAACGTTTTGACAATTCTGACCTTTCATTTTTTTTCAGAGTGGAAAACAGTTTGGAGCCTGATCAGACGCCGGCTTATCCGGCGTCTGATATGGCTCAAAACTGTTTGCAAAGGAAATAATAGTTTTAGCGTAAACGCATTTATTGGGAAAGAATAACGTTTTCTCCACTATACCTAATAATGTCACCTGTCAACAGAATTATTTAGTTGTACAAGTTTGGTTGTACTGTATACTATGGAGAAGACGTTATTTTTCCCCAATAAATTCGTTAATGCTAAAACTATATTTGACTATAGTTTTCCATTGTAAACAGTTTGGAAACAGATCAGACGCCGGATAACTAAGCGTCTGATCAGGCTCCAAACTATTTTTCACTCAGATAAAAATGATTGGACGTAATTGCCAAAAAGTAAATGTCATTTTCTACCTGTAAATACATTGTGTTTGCGTTTTGCTTGCGTTTAAACGGGGAAAACATGTCTTCCTCACAGTCTATTTCTTGAAATAGATTTAGAAACTAATCGGACATCTATGGCTAGGCGTAATGCTATGTATCATCATTTTATCACATAGTAATGGGTTCAAAAGGTGAAAACTGAATGGGAAACTGTTTAGATCCCGACCAGAATGCTCCCTCAGGAGTCTACACCATTTGCTAGCTATTGTCTGTCCAAATACTTAGGGTTATTACAGTAATAACCTTTCGCATTTCGCCTTAATGACCTTTACGTGTATTTGGCGCACGGTAATTATTTTGTGTTTTCAATTACAATGCATTCACCAGCATCTTTGCACTGACAGTGTAGGCTGAAGTTTGGCCAGAACGCTGTTCAAACCGTCATTGTTATTGTTTATACTGGGCCCCGGAACAATCATAACTATAGCGGTCATTAACGGCGCGTGTGCACGTGAATCGCCTTGTTAATACACGTTAAAGTACTCGTTAATGCACCCCCTGGGAACGGCTTTTTATGCAAGAATAGGCTGTATAGAACATTTATGAATTGACGGACTCCTAATTTAAACTGCCGTCTTTGAATAAAACTAATTCAAAAAAAGTCGACGTAGCAATTAGTTTTGCCACTATATTTTATCAATATTTCGGCGATCTAAATCTTACGTAAAGAACAATGTTAACACATTCAACCCTAGTGACGAGTATATTTGTCATTTACAAACAGTGTACCTGTGATGATTACACTTGCTCCATGCAAACAGTGTAGACCCTGATCAGAGTCTTCACTGTTTGTCATTTTTGAAATATATTGTAAAAATCAGCCCTAAATAGTTACAAATGGACTTAATTCGTTTGAAATTGGAATTGTCCATTAAATCTTTTAGGGGTGAATGAGTTAAGCAACTGTTTAAGACTGAAGTCTATGCGTGGCAAAGAATGCGTTAGCAGATAATATAGGTTGATTGTGAAGTGATTAATGTAAATCGTTTCCAGTGAGACGGCAAACTTATGCATCAAGAAGTCTCAAAATCAAATTCGTGTGTTTTTTTAAAATGTAAATGCACATAAACCATTAAAGTTAAAACAAAATAACAGGCACCTAATTCGACTCCCAACACGTATTCATGCTTTCACATTTTTGTTAAATGGCCTTAAATAATCAATCTGTAGCCAAACTTTGGAATTAAAGTTAGGTTACTACTTTATGTAGGTTGAAAATAAAACAAAATTTTCCTTAAGATTCATTCTGATTCACATTAAATATTCTTTATCCTACCGCCTGCTATAATATTGAAACATTTCTTATCATACATACTCATGACTGCATACATTTGAAATATTGCCTTCTGTTGATGAATATATTGAATGCGTATCTATGGGGTATAGGTTTTTGAAAAGGCTTAGCCATATCTTTCAGTGAGCGTCTACTTGTCATGTATTTGAAACTCTAACTGCCTGTATGAATATAATAGCAAGTCTCATATGCCATACCCTCACTCGTGAATTTAACAATAGTATGTGTGTTTCACTGTAGGAAACGTGGACATGAGTATCACAAAGTTTTGATCCTGATCAAATGTTGCCGCGTCACGCGGCGTGTGATCAGAATCTTAACCATTTGCAAATGTTCGTTTTGGGAGAGAGGTGTTTACCAGACTCTTATGAACCCTTTCGGTACAAAATAATCACATGTTTATACTCTTGCAACATTCATTTGTTGTCTACTTCGATATTGTTGTCTGCAATAGTGTTTAAACGTTAGAATTAAGGTATTATGAAATAAGAAAAAAACATAAACGAGTTTCAAACAGTTTTGGTTCTGATCAGATACCGCGTTACGCGGCGTCTGATTAGAATAAAAAGTTGCAAAGTTGATTTTATGCACTTTTGGTGCTGACGGAGTTCACGTTGCAAGAGATAGCCAATAGTAAATGATTTGGAAATGTAATACATTTAAGAACAACAATAAATCATACACTTTATGAGAATTATCTCACTTTGAGAAAATCGACATTTATGCAATTTATAGTACTTGCAGTCAAACGTAAAAAGAAATTGCGAAGACGAAATGATTTCCCAAGAAACACGTTTTTGCTAAAAATGAATAAATATTGGATGTATCTCAAAACAATCATTTCGTGTGCATCTCATTGTCTTAAAACTGGAACCAATGACGCTTCTCCTTTGGTAATTAGATATTTATGTGCATTTTATTTATATTATACCTGGAAGATAAAATTCCCTGAATAATTATGCATTTTAAGTATGCACAAGATGGTCTGGTGGAATTTGAAATGAAAATATCATTGAATAGTTTATAGAGTAAGTATCATTCCCATTTATTGTTAAACAGTTAAACCTATTTATTACACTATTGAGTTGTGTTAATTAGTAGCGTTTAAGACATGTGACTGCTTAACGTAAGGTACATGTATAAGTAAAAAATAAAACTCCTTTAATTTTACCTTATAAAGAAATTATAAATGAACAATTCTTAGTCTCAGTACATCGTTTTATTCATTATATACATGTATGCAACTAAAAATCAATTAGTATTCGTCCAACCTCGCTAGTTTGAGATTGCCCCTTATGTACTTTTATGTCCATAGTACAATTGCAATAACGCGAAATCGCTAGAGTAAGAAGCAGTTAGATGCCAAAACCCGACTTTATAGCAATTCGCCTGTGGAAGTAGCTTAAGTCGAAAATATCTGTTGTGAGAGGGTAAAACCTGGGTCCATGGTTATGAAGCGTTTGAGTAGAGTCTGAAATCGTTCTCAAGCTTTTAATTGGTCCGACTTGAGTCTAGGCTCAAATCTGATCAATCAAATGCTTGGGAACGATGTCAGAATCAACTCAAACGCTTTCTAAACCCTGGGTCCGGCCAAGTTCGATTTTCAAAGTTCAATTGTAAATAAAATGCATATCTATCACATTGTGTTGAAACACGTTTTTCAGTTACTAGTATATGTTTATTATGTTCTTCACATATTAATCGTAACATTGAAAGGCTTGTAAACACATTGTTTATAAACCAGTATTAGTTCATATTATTAACTACTAAGGTGGTTCGCGGGTCAGCTTAATCCGTGTCAGATTTCTTTGAAACCTTGATTAAATTGAAATATACCATATGGAGAGTACAAAATCGTTAAAATAAAAACAAATTACAGTGCCGTGTTTTTCTGACAGGACCATTTGTCGAGAAAAGCTCCTTTTTTAATGAACAGGAATACTTTCTTTATAAAATGATATAACTTATAATAATGGTATAATTTTTGTATATTCAAGTAAACTGTACAGAGACTATAATATATTGTGCAAACAAAAATATTTCATGACATCTTTTCTGGAAATATCAATATTTTATAAAAGTCAAATTCTGAAAAAAGTCACTAAATCTCAAATTACAAAAAATCTAGCTTTTTAACATACACTAACTTTACTCTTTTCAGATAGATATAACTTAATTCTACTAGTCACAAAAAGTTTATGAAAATCTACAGTGTAATTTACATTTAATTCATGTTTTTCAAAAGTTCTGACAAATTGTTACACAAAACGAGTTACCTCCCTTGAGTTCAACTTTAAAATGCCGTCATCTCTAAATAATACCAGAAGTCAAACCTGTAATAAGGGACCATTGAAAACGGTAGCCTGTAGATCTTTAAAGACAGGTGACTGCTAAATGCATAACAAACGTAATGCATAAAAGCTCCTTTAAGATCTATCTTTTAGCATTACTTTTGTCCTGTGTTAAGCTGCCATCTGTCATATAGACTATAAATCCTTACAAAGTTTAGTTGTCACTTGACAATACTTGAATTTGATATTATTCATTATTACGTGACTAAACATAGCCTGTCCTTTGGTCACTGTGTTATGATTTGACTAGTCAATAAAAATCGGACAATTTATTTTAAAAAAAATGTGTAGCGGGTTGGAATCGAACCTGGAACCTTCGGTTTGCTAGTTAATCACTTTTCCAACTGCACTAACAAGGAAGACACTGACTTATCAAACTTATGTCAATTTTCTACTATAAGCACGTGCCGAAAAGATCATGTGAAAGTCATCAGCAGATGCGGGCCGCCCGCTGTCGAGCTTAAGTAAATATTGCATATACTAAATGGTTACATGTATATTACTGAATACTTCAGAAATAACAAATTCCTAGGGGTTCATTAGATGATGAGGCCATTATTTTTCTCGCTTAAAATTACCCTAAACCAAGTAAACTATGGGAATTGTAAAGACCTTCTTTTATCTGTATCACACAATCATTCCATATCCAATAGCAGCATACAGTTGTACAGTGGATAATCTGTTATTCTTTCCCAATAAACGCGTTTACGCTAAAACTATTATTTGCAGTGCAAACAGTTTGGAGCCAGATCAGACGCCGGGTAACCCGGCGTCTGATCAGGCTCCAAACTGTTTGCCACCAATTTAAACAAGAATTATCAGAATTGTCCAAAAGTTGTTCTTTTCTACGTTTTAGTGCTTTGCGTATGCGTGCGTTTGCGTACGTTTGCGTTTAAACGGGAAAGAATAACAGATTCTCCACTGTACCGATTCTCTTTCGAAAAGCAAGGAATATAAATTATATGGAAGAAAATCATGTTAACTCATACGCATTATTATTCTACGCATCAGGCACGTAGTTTGATTCAGATCAGATATATTTGACACTCGTAACGATAATTCTTAAGTAATACTACATTAAATATAATTTTAAAACAATATTGCAGACAACACTATTGAAAAAACAACAACAATAGAGCAATGACGAGGTATTTATAAGAGCCGGATTTGTTTTTCTAGCGTCCCCCCCCCCCCCTCCTCATAGATGGCGAATCTACATTATGTATGCCTTTCTTCGCGCCTGCGCATTTGTCTGGAGTTTCAGTAACGGCATATGAGCATTGTTATAAGTAGAATATTTAAATCCCAGTATTTCATGAAGAAAAGTATTAAACAACACGAACATCCTGTCAAGAGCGGAAACAATTATATAATATGCACTGTACAAACTTGAGTATATCAAACTTGTATACTTTCGTGACAATTCGTGATAATCATCAATATTTCTTACATACAAACTGTAATCCTAAAACAACCATGTTTTGTAATGGTAATTTAGGAGATGTGTCTTATTTCTACAAATGTAATCGATTAACTGTCATATTGTTTGTTTATCTCCTTTGTTAATATGCTATATATATAAGACAGCTGGAACAATGGGATTCACTGAGTAGCATTTGGTAATAACAGTTGAAAAACATATATTTAAACAGTTGATTAAATCGCAATGTGAATGCTGCCTACAATAATTCTTCCGCAAAGAATAGTGCATACTGTGACACTTCTCAGATACATGTATATATGTATATAGGATTTGCCATGAGTCAATGTTTAAGATACGCTTAATAACCTTTCTATTCTAGACGAGTTTGGGAGCATCTGATCTTAAACATTGACGAGTGACATACTCTTTTTCGCACATAACAAACGAATTTAAGTCAGTCTTAAAGCAGTAGGCTTTTTTAATCCCAGTGACGTAATAATGCCTTTATACAAAATCCCCATGGGGCATATTTCGTTCACCTGTGAATAGCTGACAAAATGGATATCATGATTTATGTCCAGGACGGGGTCATATTTTACCCGAGGGGCATAATTTGAACAATCTTGATAGAGGACTTGTAGATGATTCTATGTGTCAAATATCTAAGATCAGGGTTGTAGGATTTTAGACAAGAAGATTTATTTCAGTTTCCATTTAAAAATATTTATATTAAGGTCCTGTGACTCACATATGCAACAAACTGAAACCATTTAAGCAAAATGTAAAGGACGTCTAGAACTGTCACCATGCCGAATATCAAAGTTCTGGCCATATCAGTTTTTCAGAAGAAGACGTTTCACTCTATAAATTTATTTCAAACCGTGACACTCCTACGTGGGGCCACTTTTGATCACAGTGGAATGATTTGAACAAACTTGATAGAGGACCTGTAGATAATGCTATGTGCCAAACATCTAAGCTGTGGCCCTTTTAGTTGTTGACGAGAAGATTTTTTAAGTTTTTATATAATTTCTTATAGCTCTTTTGACCTAGGTATGCAACAGACCGGAACCATTTGAACAAAACACCTAAAGCATAATTTGAAGTGTCACCACACCGAATATCAAAGCTCTGGCCACATAAGTGTCAGAAGAGAAGACGTTTGACATGTTCACTATATAACTTTATGTAAAACTGTGACCTCCGAGCGGTGCCAATTTTGAATCCAATGGGCATAACTTGAACAAACTTGATAAAGGACATGTAGGCAAAATTATGTACCAAATACCTAAGCTGTGGCCCTTGTAGTTGCAGACAGGAAGATTGTTTAAGTTTTCATTGAACAAATCTATTTTAGCTCATGTGACCTAGATACGCAACTGACCGGAACCATTTGAACAAAACACCTAAAGCATAATTTGAAGTGTCACCACACCGAATATCAAAGCTCTGGCCACATAAGTGTCAGAAGAGAAGACGTTTGACATGTTCACTATATAACTTTATGTAAAACTGTGACCTCCGAGCGGTGCCAATTTTGAATCCAATGGGCATAACTTGAACAAACTTGATAAAGGACATGTAGGCAAAATTATGTACCAAATACCTAAGCTGTGGCCCTTGTAGTTGCAGACAGGAAGATTGTTTAAGTTTTCATTGAACAAATCTATTTTAGCTCATGTGACCTAGATACGCAACTGACCGGAACCATTTGAACAATGTTGGTAAAGACCATTTAGAAGGTAGAAACTAGGGGAAGTTATGTGAGAAATTATATGCCTGTAATTCCTTAATTAAAACATCAGAGATTCATATATTTTGGATTAAGATAACACGTCGACTTTGGCGTCTCACCTGATTCCAAATACTAATGTATTCCTACTGATTGCCTGCAGCAGTCATAACTATTTCTCCTAAAGCATGAAGAATATTAATATAAACAACTGGAAATATATTTAGTAATATGTCTCACGAGCCACTTAAATAAACAGCAATATCGCGCAATTGGCTATACATCGTTTTGTAGTACTTTCATTTTTTCATTTTTCTTACCTTTAACGCTTTCACTCTCTATGACATCATAAAGCGCATTTGCAAACAGGTTTGAGCAGGATCAAAAACGTTTGTCACTTGTTTGGAAATAATGTCAGATATACTGCTTTAAATCTAAATTTGTAACGATTTTGCAGACAACACTATTGAAGCAGACGAAACTATGGCGTTGAAGGAGAAACACTTTTACGAAAAACATTATAATGAAAGGGTTAACACCTGATTAACGTGAGTTTCGCGCCTGAATCCTACAACCAACATTGCAGTAAGTTTGATTTGAGTTTATTGAAAACTTCTTTACCATTTCGACATTTGGTCATAAATATTACAATCTGGTTGCTATGAATATGCACAGACACGCCGTGCATAATTACATTTCATTGCGCTTTACAGGTTTTGTCTAACATCAACTGTCGTCTGAATTACATTTTAGTGAAAATGTTGTTGCTGTCTCACTGAAGAGACAACCAATTTGCATTAAAAATTGTGTCAGCTCGTGAAGAGATTTTGTTTTAAAATCAAATAAACGAAATTAGAAATTTGGCTAATCGTTTTGTTTTTGTAGCTGAAAGATAGCCAGTATGATGCCTACGGTTTATCTTTAATTAGACAAATGCATTTTAATTAAATTTAGGATTGAAACGTTTATATACCACTCCAGAGTTCAAGATTAGAGGAGTATTTCAAAAGTGTAAAAACTGAAATCTGTATTTCTGCATTTAACCCTTTAGTATGACTTTAGTTAAATTTTTGAAGTTGGTGCTGGTACATGTATGAAGAAGAAAATGTTCGATTTGCCTGATCAACTTTTTATCCTTTACATCATAAACTGTTTCTATTTTGGAAGTAGGTGAACACTACAATCAGATTAACCGTTTGAATCCTAGTCCCGCATACAGGCGTCCTTTTCAAACAGGGTACATGTGAATAGAGTACTTGTCATATGCAAACAGTGAAGATCCAGATTAGAGGGCTCCAAAAGGAGCCCTCTTATCAGGGTCTTCATTGTTTGTCATCATGCCAAACATTGACAAAAAACCCTTAAAAGTCAGAAATCGACTAGACTAAAATGTTAACTGGAATTGTCCATTTAAATTTCAGGGAGGAAAGAGTTAAAAGTAAAAATCGAATGCACCTATGCGCATTCTGTTTTACTCTCAGTCTGTTTTAACCTATCATCGGCTTAGATTTAGAAAATATTTCATAAGGTTCATTTTCATGACTGTATAAATTGGAAATTCTTCTTATTTGATGAATGAGTTAATTGCGCTAAAAGGCGCTTCATTTGGGTAAAGGGTTAAATACAATTCTGACTAGCCACTCAGTGTATGGACACGGTTTGGTTGTCACTTACCAAAACTTTCGAATGACCTTTCTCCATTATTGTGTACTGCATGACTCTGCAAATATGGTATAGTTCACCTTATTTTGTAACCAAGTGAAATGCGGCACCAATGACAATTGAAGGCCATGTAATGAGACTTATACATGAATTTTGTGCGAGTATACAGTGTTTCAATCTACATGTAAATCTTTACGCTATACAAATTATTTACTGTCGAACTTCGATATCTCGAACTCGGTTAAGTCGAACATACCCGTAACTCAAAGATAAAGCGCGGCTCAGTCGCGTTTAAACTTTGAAACACGGGTATGTTCACCTAAACAGAGCTTAAAATAAGGCAAAATCATGTTTCAAAATATCGAATATTTCGAGTTAAGCGAGTTCGAGATATCGAAGTTTGACTGTATGTATCAAACGATTTGAAGCCAAATTAGACACCGCGTAACTTGGCGTCTGATCCGCATACAGACTAATTGCAACTCAGATAAAATACTTCGCGAGGTACAGGGGGGTATACGTTATTCTTTCCCGCGTAAACGCAAACGAAACGCAAACACATCGTACTAAAATGCAGAAAATAACACCATTTTCACAATTCTAACTGTTGATTTTAACCTGGATGGCAAACATGTTGGAGCCTGATCAGACGCCGGGTTACCCGGCGTCTGATCTGGCTCCAAAATGTTTGCATTGGAAATAATAGATTTAGCGAAAACGCGTTTATTGGGAAAGAATAACGTTTTCTCCACTGTATATAAGAGACTTTCATAGCCTTTTTATTACATTGCGATTTTGTCTTTCTTTTAATCGAGGGAAAGCAATGATTTCTCCGATTTATATTTAGACACCAACAATAGTAAAGACATGAAACACGATACTTGTATTGCTAAATATGGTAAGAGATCTGTTGTAACCGGAAATTAGCTGAATCTACAGTAGTTGTCTACTAGCTATAGCTCATTACACGCGGGCACATGACATGGGCAATGCAATTTTCCTATAAAGTTTTTTTTCCAGTTCTAACTTTTAATCTGTTACATAATGACAAACAGTCTAGATCCTGACTAGGGGGCTCCTCTCAAGGAAATAAATACAACAATTATGTTTCTTCATTAGGCATATACCTTAACTGATATATTGAATTACAAGTTGTTGCATTTTCTCTTGCAAAATCAAGAGAAAATACATCATCCAGTCTCTGTTGACAGATTTCTCTTATCATAATATTAACAACTTAAGTAGAGTTCTAGCCTTTTGCTGTATTTGAATAATACAATAAAGCCTCTCTATAAAGACCACTTAAATGAAGGCTCACTGATTGTATAACATACAAGTGACAGCTAAAAGCAAGGTAACAGTAACACAGAAAAGCTCCTAAAGGAGCTTTCTGTTTAACAATAACCTTGCTTTCAGCTGCCACTTGTCGTAAAAACTATTGATTAACACAGTTTAGAGTTTAGAGGTGGTGGTATTTAAGCAATTTGACGGTAGTGCGTGTCATTCGGCTGTAATTGAAATACTCTAACTTAATAGAATTGAATTTTTTTATGTGTGACAACTTTCTAAATTGAGACTTTCCTTACTTTGCAAATGAAATAATTCGGGATTTTATTTAGTAGTAACTAATTCAAGTCGATGGAAAATTGATTCAAGATAATTCAACGCGACCTAAATACAATGATACAGTTGAATTACGAAATATAGGCTCACATGCAGATTTATGATCAGCAGTTTATAATACAAATAATATATAAATGTAGCTGGATTGAGTTTATGTTTAAAAAGTGAAAGACTTGTAAGTATCCGGTAGCATCGGGAGAGCATTCGCCCCGTAAACGACGGTCTCGGTTTTGAGTTCTGTAATGGCTGCATATCTTTTCATCATG
Source organism: Gari tellinella (assembly GCA_922989275.2). Classification (NCBI taxonomy): domain Eukaryota; kingdom Metazoa; phylum Mollusca; class Bivalvia; order Cardiida; family Psammobiidae; genus Gari; species Gari tellinella. The sequence goes on from OV277860.1 coordinate 57,065,872, forward strand.
TTATATTTGGTTCCCAAGGGAAATAAACTCCTTTGATATACAGATTGCAGAGTGTAAGAAATTCATTGTGTTTTTTTATAATAGAATTCGGGAGGCATTCGAGTATAAAACAGAACGCGTGTACCGGTCTTGATGTATTTTGTTTACTATACTACGTTGACGCGATACACAGCAAATTACCCATGTTGCAAATATGTTTTTGATTTGCGAAATACCACCTGCCGTCAGATACTAGTATATCGATTCGATCATAAGGAACAGCAGTTAGGCACAGAACAGGTTGTATATGCAGTTAATGCAGTGTAAAACAAATATTGATGCAAGAAAAGACCACCATACACACTCTGATTAGTAAACGATGGTCGTCTAAAAATATATTACATTAATGTTGTACTACCTTCCCATGTCTAAACATTACTTTATTCAGGATTTCTTTTGTCAGCAGCATGCAATCAATTACAGTCGAGAATTTATTATTTTCTTCCCGTTACTAACTTATCACTGAAACGTTAAATGGACAATTCCAATTTCGTATTAAGTCTAGTCCATTGTTTATTATAATATAATATATTGCAAAATCGTAAACAGCAGATGCTGATTAGAAGGATCCTGTAGTAGCCCTCTGATCAGAGCATACATGTACACTGTTTGCATAGTGCACGTGTACAGATTAAAGGCACGATGTTTGTGTAAGACAAATATACTCGACGCAATAGTTAAAATGTATTATATGCTTCTTTGATGAAATAATAAACTCAAGTGAAATCAGTTTGGTTTACTTGGTGTTTGATAAGACTCGTCGAAAGTGGTCGATAGAATAAATCACCACAGGGTCGAATATTATAAAGATTTTGAGTTGATTTGAAGAACGTTCTCAATCATTTGATTGGTTAGATTTGAGCCTAGGCTCAAATCTGACCAATCAAATGATTGAGAACGTTCTTCAACTCAACTCAAAAGCTTTATAACCTTGGAACCAGGATTCAAACGGTTGTATTGTTTTTATTGCATTGCTTTTGCGTTAAGAACCGTTTGCATGGGATGGTTGACGGTATTTTTACTTCAGTGCAGGGGCATTGTACATGTATAGCTATAGGGAATGTCTTGTATGATAAACGTCATAAACAGTCCTAGAAACTGGAAAGTAGTGTTTCGATATTAAATGTATTCATGAAAGCATTAAAAGAAGTATGAAGTGAGACATATCGATACGTGTGTCCAACAGTGAAACAACATTACGCGGCGTCTGATCTAGATCAAAACTGTTACGAAGTTGTCTTTTGCAACCCGGCAATGACTGTGCAAAATGAAACGTTGTTAAAGCATATTTAATTAATTGAAGTCAAAAACTAAATATTTGAACAATATTCGATAAACAGTTAAATTGTTAGAAATACTCGTAGTATAAGTATAAATTGGTCAACGTTTTCAAAATACTCTAATATGCGTTATTTTATTTCTTTTGTTTTTGTTATTTGTTCTTTTTGTGAAAACTTCTACTGAGGCCGGATAGTACCACTTTAGGAATTTTTTTATAATCTTGAAAATTCAAAATAGTATCTTAAAAAATCAAGATAGCATGATGAATTTTCAAGACAATATTTTGAATTTTCAAGATAGTATCTTGAATTTTCAAGTTAATATCTTGAATATTTACGATAGTGGGTTGAATTTTCGAGATAGTATCTTGAATTTTGAAGATAGAATCTTGCTTTTAAATATAGTAACTTGAATTTTCAAGATAGTACCTTGATTTTTTAAGTTATTATCTTAAATTTTTAAGATGGTATGTTGAATTTTCAAGAAAGTATGTTGAATTTTCAAGATAGTTTCTTGAATTTTGAAGTTATTATCTTGAATTTTCAAGTTACTATCTTGAATTTTTAAGATACTATCTTGAATTTGTAAGAAAATAACTTGAAATTGCAAGATAAAGAAAATAAAAAAGATTCTCAAAGTGGCACTATCCGACTTCCGTCAACAACAGTTTAGGTATAATGACTAAATTCAGTCTCGATGCTGTTTAGCCACCGCGTTAGGCAGCCTTTGATTGGGATCCAGACTGTTAGCAAAGTAGCCTGTATTCGTCTATGCGGCTTAAAGGTTTATCCACAAGAAGGCTTATACCATGAATATGCTTCAAACATTTGATTTGTCAGATATGAGCCTAGGCTCAAATCTGATCAATCAAATATATGAAAACACACTCAGACTCAGTTCAAATGCTTTATAACCTCGGACCTTTGTGTTATTTTTAAGGTTACCGTGAAATGAAAATAGTTCACGACACTCGAGTAAGCAAATATGTACTCATACACACAACTATGTAAACCTCACTTATGAATAAAAGTAAATAGTTTCCAAAGTAGAGGTCAAGGATCAGGGACACAGTGACCTGAACGTAGTATGCAACAGTCCGCTATCCAATATGACCTCGTGAACTAAATGTTGCATCCCTAGTTGATGTGATGGATTTAATAAGTGCAAGCAATTTTTATATATATTGGAGGTCAAGTTCAAGGTCAAGGTCAATATGGTGTGCCACACTTTACTATTCAAGATAAATTGGACATAGACGGTCAGCGAGACTGAGAGACGGACACGCGAATGATCCATTAAAATTTGCAATATTTTCTTTAAACACGTTGAGAAAGCGACAATTAGCAAAACGGATGACAGTAATCGGATACACATGAGTTGAAGGAGACTGTTATAGTATGACTGTATTGTAGAAATTACGCTACTGAGAAATGATAAATGTAGAATACTCAAATTTATTTATGGATACTATTATGCAGTAAACTGGTATATACATGAGTATATAGGTTCTTTTACTCAGAGCAATAGGTTTTTTCCTTTACCTTGGAATTTTCGGAGATGTCACATCCCCTTCATCGGCAAGACTGCACTGGCTTGGACCACATGACCGGTGAGTGGTCACGTGATACGAGGAGACCGTCGTACACCCGCGGTAGCTCCAGTGCCTCATCCCTTTTAAGTGATGGCTTGCGCTGTTTGATTTCTATTGCCTCTTTTACTTTCCTTTTCCAAAAAATTGTCTTCCGAGGTTAAGACTTTAGTTTTGTCTGGTTTGATATTATGCCCAGTAGCCTCGCAGTGTTCATGAATAGCAGAGGATGTCCTTGTTATATGTTCTTTATCTCTAGTGTCTAATTGTCTAGCTGTCTCGCCCACATAATCATTTTCACAGTCCTCACACTGGATGTGATATATAACACCACACTTTTTCATTTTGTCTGTGCGGTCCTTCACGTGGGTCACTTGTTGTCTGATGGTGTTATAAGGTTTGTGGAAAATGTTGGCTCCATGTTTCCTGAATATCCTTGCGAGTACTTCTGATGTTCCTCGGATGTACGGCATTCCCACGTTAGGTCTCTTTTCTATACCCCATTTGGTCTTTGTCCACTCTTTCGGTTTTCTTCTTTGGTAGTCGGAAAATCCATTCTGGATATCCATTGGTTCTGAGTGCTGTTTTGACATGTTCAATCTCTTTAAATTTGTCATGGTCTTCTGTTACTATAGTCTCAGCTCGGTGGAAAAGAGAGCGAACCACGGAACGTTTATGTTCCAGATGATGATTGGACTGAAAGTAGGGGATGTGACATCTCCGAAAATTCCAAGGTAAAGTAAAAATCCTATTGCTCAGAGTAAAAGAACCTATATACTCATGCCTGATCCAGAGCAGAGAAACCTCTTTGGAAATATGGTATATACATGCTGTGAAAAAACCAGTGTAGTGCAATATCTTAATGTTATGGCGATATATATGCAAGTAGCATCCTTTAACCATGAATAAACTAGTATTTGTCAATATATTGATAAATATTGATCCGTTGATGAGCATTCATAATGCCTTAAGGCGTGTTTCAACTACATGCAGAATACATTGACATTGCATGTTGTTTTTTCCTGCCACCTCTCTTAAACGATGAACACTGTCCTTATAGTACAAACTGGTAAATAAAGGAAAACAAATATTTCTAGACTCTATGATACAACTTAAGGGCGTTCGCGGTAGTTTATGTTTATAATGGTCAAAGGGGTGAAACTCATTCAAACATTTTGCTTGATTTGCCTCCCTTTGACCATTTTGTATGATATATTTTATATTTGAAAATTTATATTTTTCTATCTCAATAAGTTTTATTTCGCAATGATCCAGGTACCTCTCATTTTTAATTGTGATTTCAGTAAATTAACACTTCATCAATATATATCCAAAAGTATTGTAAAACTCTGAATGTTTGAACTGTAGGAGAAAAAAAAGTTTATAAAATAACTATTTGGTGTGTTCCTTTTATTGACGGATAATGTGTTGTTTTCATATATTTGGTGCTTCTTGCTCCTATTTCTTTCTTTTCTATGAAAACATAACTATGTATAACCCTACAAATAAGGCACAATATAAAGCTGAATAAGGTTGTCCTGAGATGTTATGAGCACATGTCTCCCAAAACCAAGCTATTAAGAAAAGATCCAGTTCGGGCACCCCCTATTTCTATTTCCTATGTCTGGATACCAGGGTATTTACTAGCAATATGCAACATAAAAAAATCTGAATGTTTAGAAAATTCAAAGAAACTGCCGCGATAGTCTTTAAAAATAGTTTTAGCGTGTGCTTTTATGTTACGCATAGTGTCATACAAGATACATAATGTTACTCAAATGAAAGGCGACGCCAGCCAATAATCTGCTTAACCCACTTACGCCTAGTTTATTCTTCCATGTTTAATAAATTGGATTAGTCCATTATTTATCAAAGGAATGCCTTGTCAAAATATTCTTTTTTATATTGTTTTTATATTGAAAATCTTATCAGGAAACAGTGTAGACTTTGATCAGGTGCCGCATAATGTGGCGTCTGATCAGAGTCTACATTGTTTGCCTATGTCCCATAAATGGGATCGTGGGCACAAATGGGTTAAGGACAAGTAAATCATTACGCATGTACTGAAACAATAAAATAACACAATATACCAAACAAGTAATTATGGTAAGTTATATGTCTCAGTCTGAAATTGGTTGAAACTTGGTCAATACATCTGCCCACTAGATAAACATTCAGTACCATGCAACTTTATATCAGACGTTAAGTCCATTTATACGTTTGGTAAAAGGGCATCATCTTTTATTCCCTCACATTAATATTCTAACAATACTAAAATGGAAGCTACATAAATTAAGTGCACTAGAAGTTTATATGAGACCAAAAACCAGCCTTATTGTATTGCAATGTAACCTAGCGCCGTAGTCATCAGAGGCTTTGTAACTTATTTTCTACACTGGCATATACTGACTATAATACAGCAACATACACTGATTAGGACGTGGTTTTCGAGTATTTCAGTATTTCACCGTTTAGGGTTTTGTCTTAACGGGACATAACGATTTCATAAATGTGTGAAACTTATCTGATTTGCACTAAGTATCTTTTCAGATTGTTTTGAACTCTTCCCCTTATTTTAAAGAACTCTCAAACATAGATATCATGTTTATGTTAACCTGACAACATTGATAGACATTATTCTTATCCAATCACTTTGTTCTTGAAACAATAATTTTATTACAAACAGTTGAGGTGCAGGGCCCGGAGTTAGATCACTTTCGTAATTTTGTGCCACTAAAGAAATGCTGGATGGATGGGTGCGTTGGGTCTAACAACACTGCGTCATAAAATAGATCACATAGCGCCGATGAATAATGAATAGTGATGAGATGAGATACTGTTTCCATGAAAATGTTTTTGACTAATCGTATCCGTCGCATAGCAGCGTATAGGATCAAAATCACCAATCTGCTTTCTTTTAGGTGTATGGCAGAGGAGATAATCTAGGTCAAAAAACAGAAACCTTCCTTATGATAAATAACCCTTTCATGATCAAATTTGTCGTGGGGTTTTACCCGTTCTGAGACATAATGTCGTCTGCTTCAATAGTGTTGTCTATAATGTCGTTTCAAAGTTTAGACTTGTTAGAAAAGTAGAATATCAGGGATAAAAGGTTGGCAATGTTTTACGCATTTAAATTATCATTGTACTTTTCTCAAAGCCTGTGAGACATGCATTACATGTATATGGCAGTGTTTTCTAAGAATATAGTTGTGTCTGAGTGGTTTGCTTCGTATAATCTTGGAAGAAACATGTTCCAAATTGTCCGAGTAGGAAAAGTCTGTACATTTTTAATTAAATTCAATGATGTGGCTCATGAGCATTTTCAAAGGGTCATCGTAGATTAGTTTTCTTTTTGTACGTCGTGAAAACTTAGCCAGACACTTTACATCGAATGGGTGACGTTTTGTCTTTACTTTAACAGGCGTATATGAACACAGTGTATAATTTACATAACAATCTATGTTTACTTTGACAAGTCACTTTAAAGAATCTTAGTCATTTTTACAGTCTAATATGATATTGTCAGCATAATGCAGAATAAGTATATGTGCATTTGTCAGTAGCATCACTGACCTCGTTCTCGCCTGAACCTTTAAATGGACAATTCCAGTTTACAATTAAATCTAGTCCATTTTTTAATAATAAGGGTGGATTTTAATAATAGTTTACAAAGCGACAAACAGTGTAGACCCTGATCAGAGGGCTGCTTTAGGAGTCCTCTGATCAGAGTCCTCACTGTTTGCATAGGACAAGTGTACTCTTGATAGGTATATGATTTATTATTGACGAGTACACTCGTCGCTAGGGTTCAATGTATTGAGAAATTGGTATATTTTGTTATTGTGCTGTTTCTGTAGATATATTTCACGATACATTTTTGTTAAAATTCTATATTTCAGTCTACGAAGATTTGTTTTTGTTTTAAAAGAAGGAGGCAGTATGTTTTACACGACGGTGATGGAAATAAACATGTTTTTTGAAAGTTTGCGTTCGATTTATTTCTAAGCTTTCACATACCTTTTAATCTATTTAAAAAAAAGAAGCGGTCAAATACAGTATGTTACTGTTATAAATTAGGTTCTTGGTTGACAGCTCACAGACCTCTGGTTTAAATAAATGACCTAGCCAGGTCTCGAAATAAAATACTAGAATCATTGTTTGTGTATCAACTTCTTTGGTGGCCATTATCATTAGAATCGTCTCTTCGAGGCTACGCCATAGGATCTTATTTAAGTGAAGAAATGTTACAATTGATTAATTTACTCTCGTATCTGGAGCCCTGAATAGCAGGAGCGGTAACATACAAGGCGTTATTGTACAGCGTTCCATCCCTATAACGGCCCTCCAAATAACGACCCCCTCCTTACAATGACATTTGCTGCAGTTCCCTAAAATTGACAATTATGTCAAACTTTTTTACTGCTGAAATATCGTCTGCTTAAAATTGTCGTCTGCAGTTTTTTTTCAAATTACATAATAGACATTTTGACAGGAAAACACTTAATGACGAGTGACAAACATCTTGAATCCTTTACGCAGCGTCTGATCTGGATTCAAGCTGTTTGCAAATGTAAGCCAATTTCCCTCCTTATAACGACACCCTCCGAACAACGAAATCAATTTTTGTCTCCCCTAGGGTGTCGTTTTAGAGAGGGAGCGCTGTATTTAATTACGTTCTTCGACGACCGTTCACAGGCCTCAGGTATAAATAGATAAATAAATGACCTATCCTTAAATATTATTCTCAATTATGTATAGAAAAGGTACAGTGACGTTGTCCGTTCGAATGTGTTTCAAATGAATGATACATACTTATATGGCAATTGGTCTTGTGATAGTACATATTTATTATTAGATTTATACCCTGAGTAATTTCTCACTGTAAAAGAACGTAAATTTCCATAGTATAGTCTGCTTTAAGCCCGAATGACCGTTCAGTCGATTGTACATTCATTCCCCATTTAAATCCTTCGGTGGAGATAAGCAATTAGCGGTGCATATCTTGCTCACGATCATTCCTATACATCCTCGGGGATTTGGAAAAAAACCTTGGCAGGCCGCTAGTCCGGCAGTTGATCGAACTCACGACCCCTTGTACCGAAGTCGATTGCGTCGCAACTGGACGACTACCGCTGTTTACCTCAACGTAAACTAGATTAAATCGACAATTAAGACTATATTTGCAGGTGACAATTTTGATCTGACGCTTTTCATGAAAGATAGGAATACATTTACAGTGTATATATTACAAGGCAGTTTAGTTGTCTCATATGTATGCCAAACATCTTTCGGATACATCTTTAAATAGACGATATTCTAACACAACGTTTAAAACTGTCCCTGGTCTTGTTACTTCCTGAAGATTGTTCAGGGGCCTGTATAAAATCTATTTAGACCAATAATTGATTAAGAACGCACTTTGATTTATCCTACATTATCTTTCACCGACAATAAAGTAGAGCGTTTACAGCTTTCGGTGTCTCTAAAGGGGATAGGTGTTTTCAGCTATGTAACACTTAGACTAAAACAATGACGTATTCGAGGGAAACGTAACAGTTGGACCGTTCGCTTTTTGTGTAAGCTTGTTTTTATGTGCACAATAGAGTATTATAATTCGTGTGCATTCGGCAATAAATTTACTGAACTCGTTAGATAAAGTGATGTGCTGCTCGCTTAGGCTCGAAACATATCACTTTACCCATAAAATTCAATACATTATCTACTGAAAACACATTCAGCCAATATCCTTTGTAAATGTGATATTTCAGTAAGGTTTATATTACTGATTAATATATTTTTTTACAATCCCGTCTGTTTGATACAGATAATATTGCGCAATTGTTATACTCCAGAAGAAGGAAATTCGTTTGAACTTCCCAGAGCTTTATATAGTTAATTGACCCTGAGCAATTTGACCGATAAGTATAGGTCAAAAGCAGTATTAGTTTATATCTTACAGCTATCTTGATCATGAGACCAAAAAAAGGAATGTGTGTTTGTTTAGATTATTAAGTGCGTTCAGGTCTAGTCTAAACTCTAAATACTGTCAAGTTTTGGTATATCTACAATCCAACAGTATATTGAGTATTAACATTTAGAACCCTCTGTTAATGTCATTATTATCCGATGCAACCGTTTTCAGAATAGATAAATCTGCATTGTGTTCTGAGTGACAACCCTCAATTGTTAGGGTCTCATCAGGATCAGAACAGTTCGCTAGACGCGACGCTAACATTTGCAATTACTTGAGATCTGGATCAAAAGCAGCGTTATTCGATGTCAGATCTGGATTCCAACTTGTCGTCAGTTTACGGAAAGAAAGAAACTAATTTAAAGAGCATACAAAATGTTTCTGATTTTTGTCGCAGACGATATATTTGAAGCAGACGACTCTTTAACATGATAAGATAAACACAATTTCGCTTACATGTACAGTTTTAGTTCGAGTTGTTTCGCTATGCGTTATACGAGTAAAGCAGTGTAAGCGTATTGATGGGATTGTTATAACGTACAGTGAAGAATCTGTTATTCTTTCCCGTTTAAACGCAAACGTACGCAAACGCAAAACACTAAAACGTAGAAAAGTACAACTTTTGGACAATTCTGATAATTCATGTTTATCTTGGTGGCAAACAGTTTGGAGCCTGATCAGACGCCGGGTTACCCGGTGTCTGATCTGGTTCCAAACTGTTTGCACTGCAAATAATAGTTTTAGCGTAAACGCGTTTGTTGGGAAAGAATAACGTTCTCCACTGTACATGTACTTAAGGAACAAAATATCATGACCACTAACAAACTGTTCGTTTGGGGTATTTAAAACAGGCTGCTTTCTTCTTAACGTTTAACTTAATGTAAGATTGCATTTTATCAATATTTTCAAGCACTGGTTTTTGTAAGTCTGTTTTCAGTCGGAAACGAGCTTTATCAGTGACCGTATTAGAGGGCTTTTCTGCATTAGACGAAACCCTTATCGTTAATAGAATTACCGCGTAAGGCTTCTGATATGATATCGTCAATTTTGCTTATGTATTCCGAGTTTTTTTCCCTTAGCCCAATAACTCCTCGTCTGATCAGAACTGAAACTTACGTCAAACAAACTGGATTGTATACAAAACAATTACCTAATATCTTAGTTTGAGACAAAAGGCATGGCTTTGCAGGTATTGCAAACGTTAGTCATATCTACAAACTACTTGCTGACGATAACAGAGTATCATTGACGCACTTGGAATAAGTATTACTGTCAAAATTTGCAATACACATGTATTCAATGTGTATTAATCAACTTGTCCGTGTTTGTTTTAACCCATTTGCGCCCAGTGGATTATTCCATGTTTTATATTGGATTAGTCCATTCTTTATCAAAGGGATACCTCGTCCAAATTTTCATTTTCATTTTGTTTTATATTTAAATTCCTATCAGCAAACAGTGTAGACTCTGATGAGACGCCGAATAATGCGGCGTCTGATCAGTCTAAACTGTTTGCCAATGTCCAATATATTGGATCGTGGTCACAAATGGGTTAGCACCAATCAACATGAAAAATCGCCTGACGTCCTGTTGGAAAAGTGTCTCTGGCAAGACATGGTATAAACGTAGATACGAATGTTACTGAAGTGTTGCACACAATAAGGCGCATCTGTGTAGGAAATGGCGGAAAGCGCGTATTTCCGTTGCTATTGACCGGCATTTTTATACAGATATTTCGGAAAGCCTATATCAGTGTTATTAAAAAATAATCTATTTAAGTATAGTGTCTATTGAATTAGACATATAAATGAGCTTGGAGAGGACACTGTCCCTTCTAAAACCAGAACATACCGTATAACTTTAATCCTATCATCGTCAACATTATTATATTAACCCTTATCCTGCGGTGATGTCGTCTGCTTTGAAATTGTCGTCTGCAAAGTTTGTTAAATTTAGATTTATACATGTTTTAAGTAAATAAACAAAAAGACGAGTGTCAAACAGTTTGGATCCAGATCAGACGCCGCGTGACGCGGCGTCTGATCTGGATCTAAACTGTTTGCAAAAATCAATAAAGTCGCGATCAGCAGGCAAAGGGTTAAGCTCTATATATGCTGATGCACATTCATGCCAAGTTTAAATTCGAGGCAGTGTGACATCTAGATTTTAGAAACCCTCTAATTTACCATACAAAATTTGTGTTTCTATTAGTTTTCAATATAAATAATTTAATTGTAGGGTTACAAACACAACATTCGGATAACATTTTATTTCATTATCCTATCCAAGATCAGCTCGTCTAATATTAAAGAATAACAAGACGCAAAACAACTGCTAAATACTAGTACTTTGCTCCTTTTCTTCATCGTCATCCAATGGAAGACACAGATTGTGAGTGTTGTTCGATGTGTCGTTATGTGCAGGGAAATTAAGACTAGGCTTACATGTACAAACAGTTTGAATCCAGATCAGTCGCAGTGTTACGCGGCGTCTGATCTAAATTGAGGCCCTATATTACTCGTCATTATATTTATTCTATCAAATCGTTCATTTATATCTAATTTTGAGAAAAAAGCAGACGACAATTTTTAGCAGACGAAATTGCAGCAGTAAAAGCGTTATACATCAATTTCCTGTTTTGGGAACTGCGACAAAGGTCGTTGTTACGAGGGAATCGTTGTTTGGAGAGCCGTTGTAGGGAAGGACCGTTGTATTTGTACATACAAAGGTATAAACAACTTCTGCTAAGCATTTAAGTTGAATCTGTACATAATCAAAACTAGTAACGATACTAATATATGAACCTAATTATTCAAGTTAATAAATTACAAAAATGGTTACCTGGCTAGTGGAATAATATCCAGATAAAGAAAATATACTATGCCCTAAATAAAGATGGCTGTCTGAAGAATTTAAAATTACCGAAGTGACCGGAATGACATATCACGTGATTAAAAAGGTAGCATGCAAAAAGTGGTTAGTTCCCTTTAACCGTTAACGATTATAAACTTTTAATTTGGATTAGGGAGTTTATGAGAATTAAAGGGAATAGAAAATACAACAAACACACCCAATTTAATGATTACATGTAATAAACTCAAGAAAAAATTAATATCACCCTATGACATAAAGCCTGCTTAAATAACCCTTTCACTCTCAGTGAGGCTTTAAAACGCGTTTGCAAACAGTTTGGGTCCTGATTAGACGCGGCATCTCATCAGGACCTAAACTTTTTGACACTCTTGTTGATATTTATTAAGTCTAACAACCTTTAAATCTAAGTTTGAAACGTGTCTTGCAGACAACAATACTGAAGTAGACGACAATTAAACGATGGAGGGGTAAAAAGATCCCAAATAATTTGATGATGAAATGGTTTAGCTACGATCTGTTAGGATATACTGAAAAAATATGTCCTGTCCTATGGTGCATGCCTTTGACTATATAAAGACTTATTGGAGCTAATGGGTCAGTTTAGGAATTATTCAAGGCGTTAAAAGGGGTTTTAATGAGATAATTACTTAAATGAGTTGATCGTTTATTGGTTAACTGTGACATGTAGTATACATTTGTACATGTACGTGGTGTTGCTTTTCTCTGCCACACTTCCCAGAATCGATGCATCTTCTTAATGACAATATTCATCAGAATATCTTTAGGAGTTCGTCCACTTATAATTCCGTATCGATCGTCGTCTTATCTGGGTGCAGCTTAATTGTACTGATAGCTAATTTACGTGTAGTGAACGTGCAATTGAACCTATTAACACAAAGTGTTGCATCGCATTTGCGTTTGGTTTATTTAAACGTAAGAATAACATGCTTTCAAAACGGTTAACGTCCGTATAGAGATAATTAGGTCATGAGGAGAAACAAATGTGTTACCGTAAGTACCAACTTTCAAAATGTCTTAAATTGACAATGAACTGCATCCTGTTGATGCCGGTGTAACGCAGTAGAATGACCCACCCTTGCAAAATGACCCAGGTCTTTATATTATGTAGAGAAATGACCCCAGACCCCTTTTTCTACGGTCTATGGTAATTTTTCTACGTAGTAAAATGACCCGGGTCATTGTTCTACGTAGTGAAATTGCCCATGGATCATTTCAGCAGGGATGGGTCATTATACTACGTTACACCGGCATACCTGGAATTAACATTTACCATTTGAACCCAAAGACAAAACATGCAACGGTACCCGACCCTACGTCAACCAACGGTGCACTCAAACACTAGATTCGATATATATGGCCCACAAACACAAACCTTGCATACCACTAGCCTAGGGCAAAACGATCAAGAATGTGGGGATCTGAAAATTAAATTGCACCCTACACCATCAAAAGATGTATTCACACTCTAAATTTAGTATTACTGGCTGACGTGATATGGGAAATATCACGGACTTTTTTCCATATACAGGTTAAAGTCTCGGTCGAGATAACTGTTACCTAAATGGAATGTGACATTCCGCAAGACCAGGCTGAACTCTTTCACAATATTAAGTACCCAAATTTACATAGTTACAGTAAAGCACATATACAATAGTTAATTGAGACACGTATCAATGTCTAATCTCATTTGATACCATTGCATCAAAACCTTCCGATTGCTTAGTTAGTATTTTAGGCTTAGATGTGGACCGGGTAAATTGTACCGTCCTGTTGGTTTTAGAATACAGCGCTCCCTCTCTACAATGACACCCTATAGGAGACATATAATGTATATTGTGTTCGGAAGGAGTCGTAATAGGTAGGGAATATTAAGACTTGGCTTACATTTACAAACAGCTTGAATCCAGATCAGACGCCGCGTAACGCGGCATCTGAACTTGATTCAAGCTGTTTGTCACTCGTCATTATAGTTTACTCTATTAAACTATCCACTTATATGTTACTTTGAGAAAAACAGCAGACAACAATTCTAAGCCGCCAAATTACAGCAGTAAAAGCGTTATACATGATTGACATGTAACAGTGGCAGGGGTCGTTGAAAGGAGGGAGTCGTCGTTTGGATGGCCGTTGTAGGGGGCGCTGTAGTTGCGATTGTATGAGGAAGTGCGACATGTAACAATAATTGAATTTTAGACAGTCTGAATGAAGAGGTTATTGTCCATCCGTGTGCGCATTGATCAAACTTGATACTGGTTTAGTCCTATATTGGTTCACTCACAATCACGTCCTTTTAGTCAATTATTTGGCACGTAATGCACTTATATCTTACCCTGAATCGTGGATTTAGCGCGTACGCTCGAATCATAGTAGTACGTATATACTCTTTTTACAGTAAACGCTCTATTATACCACTCAAATGAAGGCTAAATAATTGCATAAAACGGGTAAACAGGTGGCAACTTAAAGCAAGGTGAATGTAAAACCTAAAGGAGCTTTCTGTTTTACATTCACATTGTTTTAGGCAACCACCTGCCCAATACACAAAGTAATGTTCTGAACCCATTTGTTATTATTGAGAGGTTTTTACTGTTCATTTCATTAGGTGCTTAATACTGGATAATAGTAATGTAAAAACCCTATAAAGTATGACCTTCATACCAGAATACCAGTGGATTAAAAAAAATAAACAATAACGTAATACTGAGTATGTTTAGCTGCTGTTTATAAGTTTTTTTTGTCCTTAGATACCACTGCCATCACGGCCGACTATCTCTACTGTTGAGTCTTATTTCGTAGAATACAGAACCCCATTAATTAAGGAACCTCATGTAATCGAAGGATTCTGTTTGGTTATTAAAGTAAGTTGGTATAGTGAGATGGAAAGATCCCCAGGTAGCAGTCAGGTGTTGATCATGTATTAACGCAATATAATTATTCAATTTACTTTTTGACTGCATGGTGTTCAAATGTGTTTAGTTGAGTACAATGGAGAAAACGTGAGTCTTTCCAAATAAGAGCGTTAACGCTAAAACTATTATTTCCATTGCAAACAGTTTTGAGCCAGATCAGACGCCTGGTAACCCGGCGTCTGATCAGGCTTCAAACTGTTTGCCGCTCAGATTTAAAATAGTGAGAAATACCAAAATGTTGTTATTTTCTACATTTAAGTGAAATGCGTTTGCGTTTTGTTTGCGATGAAAGAACAACGTTTTCTGCACTGTCTGTGAATATTTTTGGCTACGCACATTGATAAACATGTAAAAGCCTTTGTAGTATTTCCCTTTACACGCATTGTATCCAATGCGCATTGTTAATACAGTGCTCTCTCTTAAAACGATCCCTGTCGCAATTCCCTAAACGAGACTACATGTCTTACGATTTTACTGCTGCAATATCGTCTGATTAAAATTGTCCTCTGCTGTATACCTCAAAGCTACATATGGAGATTTTGATAGAATAAATATAATGACGAGTGACAAACAGCTTGAATCAAGATCAGAAGCCGCGCCACGCAGCGTCTGATCTGGGTTAAAGTTGTTTGCAAATGTTAGCAAAGTTTTAATTATCACTCTCCGTTACGACCCCCTCCGAACAACACTTACAATATGTGTCTCTCCTTTAATGTCGTTGTAGAGAGGGATTACTGTAGACTGAATCCAGATCAGAGAAGAGGGGTATGTTTACCACTGATATAGAAGTGAATCTATCTATAACAGCATGCACAACATATGTCAATTCCTACTTTCATTACGTTGATTTCGTGTTTAGTTGTGATTAAACTGGAAATGGTTAAGTATTAGCATGCTCACTGCCATGTCAAAATGCCTGTTCTATTTCTAGCATTTCACATCACATCAGTGATATTTGAAAATTTGCGTTATATATACTTAGAAGCGAATAATGTTATCCACACGTAGAACACGTTTGCAATATCTTTGCATATAAACGTGATACTAGGTACTGTCATTTTCTCTGACAGAGATTGGGAAGTTACAAAAATGTTTAAAAATTTAAACATAAAATAGTAACCTTTACAGCCAATACAGTAAGTTAAAATTGTATGTTACAGCCATAAGCAGCTTTAAACAATTTTTACCAAATGCATAGGCCTTCGTTTTGCGCTCCGAATCTGATTTGACCTCTGAGGTTTCTTATCCATGGCAAATATGTATCCTCTTTTAAAAAAAAAAAATGCTAAGGCACAAAGCAAAACCAAGGTGACCTGATATTCGTCATAGAGGAATCGTGAAGGTTGTCGGGAAAGTTCGATCAAAATATTAGCTTGTGGACACAGACAACCTTTTTTCAAGGTTGCATAGTTACAGTAATTACAATTTCCTTTCTATCCTCCGGTTTTATATGTTTAACATTCAAATCCATATCTGGTAAAAATATAGTCTGTGATACATTAGTTCTTGTTGTTATATAACATGTGGTATACGTCTTATATTGTAATTTTACTGAAAAAAACCAAAACTAACACGAAAAAGCAGATCAGATCAAAGAACTTTTCGTACATTGTAAGAAAACAAAACAATGCAGAATGAACATTTGATCAGCTTGACAAAATAAGTTACGGACGTTTTCGGCTTCTTTAAAAACACTAGTAGATTAAGCACAGGCATACACTGCACTATAAGTGGGATTCCATCGCAAACATAATCTTCCTTTATTCGTTGTGTCCCCCTTTTAACGTTAAGGGGGTAGGTGCACCTTGGTAAAGTAAATACCAAATTCTTCAAACTTTGCATACTGATAGTAAAATTAGTTTCTATGACAAAACTGGTGAAAAAAGTGGGTGTACCGGACCTTTCTTTTTCACAATTTGAGATTTTTCAAGGCTACCCCCCTAAAATTGAAGCTTCATAAAAACTCCTACTTTTTTGTACTACGGTTTTTCAATCTTTATTTAAACAATCTATTTGTACCAAAAGTATCCTAATTTATATTACCATAGTAAGAATAAACCCTGAAAATAATGTTTTTTCAAGATCCAAAATAAAAATATTTGATTTCACCAGAAAGGAGTAAAATTTACCCCACCCACTTTTTTATAATGGGAGAATAAGGCACTGTGAAAATTGCCCTACAAATTGTAGCAAACTAAATACCAAATTTTTTATTTGTTGTTTTTAGCCTTGCAAACAAAATGTTTTAGTGAAATAGCAAATAAAAACACAGGCTCTCGTACCTTTTAAAAAAGATATAGATCATTTTATCAAAAAAAATCATTTTTTCTCATTTTTTCAATTTTTTGTGTACTTTTACCAAAAATATTTTTTTCCAAAACATTTCATTTTATCTATTGAGTTATCTATAATTTATACTAAAACTGTACTACCATGAAAATTTCATGCTTATATTCTGAGAAATTGAAATGAAATCGGATGTAACAAAATACAACCTACCTATGAAAACAGTGTATGCTGTTCACTACGAATAGGACATAAAACTTTAAAAGTCCCTTCCGGAACGAAAATCCAATTTTTTCCCTGGAAAATAGTGTTTTATTACTGTATGCATTCACCAAAAATGAGTTCTTACCATTTTTTTGAAAACGAGTTCGTAAAATTTTTCGGAAATTTCATAATGCTCAAAACGACAGGCCGACATCCTTAAGTAACATTTTGTCTACAACAATTGTAGACAGATATACTGAATGCAAATGCAGTCACGGTATCTTAAACAGAGTGCAAAATATTCACATATGCACTGTCTTACCCAAAGTGCAGCAATAGATATTTGCAAACTGTTGGATCTTGATCAGATTCCAAACTGTTTGACATTCATTTCAATTTGTCGTAAGTCAAAGACCTAAAAATACTTTTTTGAAAATTAAAACAGACTACAAGTGTTTTTAAAATTTATTCCGTCAATACAGTAATGGGCTTAATTCCTCTGAAATTATTGGGGAAGTGGATATTATATATACGTTTAGTACGTCATTATAACAACGAGAACGATTAGATTTAATCCCAAGTATGACCTTAAACTGACGGATGTAATAGGTTAGTACGCTACTATCATATTCTTAGAGCTTGATATTGATGGTACGATTTAAAGTACAACGCTATTGATAAAATATTTAAAACAATCTTTAAAAAAAAATGATTGAGTTCTAAAGGCAGATGTCTGTTTCATGCTGGACAAAAACACGCGCAAAACTCCTGAATGATGCTGACCTACATAATTCTACCACATGTTAACCCTTTCACCTTCAATGACACCAAAAAGCGCGTTTCGATCCTGATCAGACGCCGCGTTACTGATTAGGACCCAAAATGTTTGGCACTCGTATCGAACATTTTTAAGTCATACTGCATTAGAACTAACTTTGAGACGACATTGCAGACAGCAAAATTGAAGCAGACGACGATGAACCGGTGAAAAAGTAAAGTTATCACAAACAGTTTATTAGTAAAAGGGCTAAAAAGAAATTCTCCTTGGAATGTGTTGCTTTAAACCATATCTGGACACTTCTCTGAATCAAACTCGATTCTCAGTCTTGAAGTGTTTGTTTTTATATAATTCCGTGCCAATAAACAATCTAACCTAGTTTCTTGCGTAATGTAATTTATTACGTCCAATTAGCAAACCGCGCTTATCACCCTTCCGGTGACGACGAGTATGGTGAAACCTGAGATTAAAATTGTTATCTTCGATCCTGTTTTTGTAACAGACTCAAAGTCAACAGCTCTGACGTAATTGATACGAAGATTATTTACCCCTTCACTGACATAAGTATCTCCATTTTACGGATATTTGTAAAAACTAAGGATTTTGATCAAATGTCAAATTGAATACTTTTTTTCTATTAAGTTAAACGTGAGCATGTGTGAAAACAGCAAGCGATATACATATGTTTGAAATGACGTTTTTCCTGGTGGTGTAGGAGTTAAATTTAATCAATGCAATGAATCAAATAAGAGCATCCTGGCTACAAGGTATAAATAACTGTGGCACATTCCTAAGATGCGGGAATTGTTACGATTTAACCCATTTATACCCAGTAGATTCTTCCATGTTTATATATTGTATTAGTCCATTTTTTATCAAAGGGATGCCTGATCAAAATTTTAACTTTAATTATGTTTTATATTGAAAGTCCTATCAGCAAACAGTGTAGACTCTGATCAGAGTCTACACTGTTTGCCTGTGTCCCATAAATGGGATCGTGGGCACAAATGGGTTAAATTAGATTGTATTTGAAAAGAAGGCATAATGTTGATGGTAGTACATGCTTCTTTTATCATCATAGGAAACATGCCGGTATGTCGACTTTAAAAAACATTCCCCTGATTGTCTTAGTCTCCAGATAAAGCTGCACATTAATCGTAACAAACAATTGCCCTTACAATACCCAAACACACTTGTGTGGTGATTTCTCAATATACTCATATCTCTGAGACGATTCTAGTCAATAGTCATGACATGAGATTCTATTAATTTAGAAATACATTAGCTGGTACTTTGGTTGGTATTACGACAAAGATGGTAATGCGTTATACATGTTGTACTCAATGTACATGTATGGTATGGCAATTCCAATAGTTTGTAGTTTCAAATGAGTATGAAATCCCCTATTACAGATGTTTGCAAACGCCAGCGTATTTGAGCAAAGGACACTTAGCAGCTATTCTAGCAACAAGGGGATTTCCCACATGGTTAACGTATTTATCATTCCTCTATAATATGCTGAAGGAACGTTACATTTTACATTTACGTTGCTGTTACAGTGGAGACTCTGTTATTCTTTCCCGTTTAAACGCAAACGTACGCAAACGCAAAACACTAAAACGTAGAAAAGTACAACTTTTGGACAATTCTGATAATTCATGTTTATCTTGGTGGCAAACAGTTTGGAGCCTGATCAGACGCCGGGTTACCCGGCGTCTGAACTGGCTCCAAACTGTTTGCACTGCGAATAATAGATTTAGCGTAAACGCGTTTATTGGGAAAGAATAACAGATTCTCCACTGTAACAGCAACCTGCCTTAAGATCAATAAGAAAATGACTTAATGGTCGTTAGTTTCGTAACAGAGATATTAATTTGATTTACATATTATGTTTTATTCATACCACATATATGTACAACTGTCATGATATGAAAGGTTTTAAGCTTTAAAATATACTCATTTGGAATTTAAGAAGTAGTGTAAAAATTTGCAGTCCTCCGTATCTTGCAACATTGCTCACTTCGAAACAAGCAAAGTGTTACTGTCTACTGCTCCAAATGCTTCAGAAAGAGGTATTTGTTCTGAAACCAGTCCTTTTTGGAAAAATAAAGCCAAGTCATCAGGAAATCCCGCTTGTCAGTCTATTTTACATGACAGTTATCACAAATGCACAAATTATTTTGAACAAGACGTTCGATGTAAATGTATTTTAACCGAAAAAACTCAAACTCATTTTTTTAAAGAAATGGAAGTGCCAATGATTTTTCTAGTGTATTAGAGAATATATTAAACCATCGAACTTTATACTCGCAACACATAATAACAACTCATGATACATTTTTTTCTGAAGATTTGGTTTCAACCTAAATAAATGTAACGTCATCGTTTGGTACAAAATAGACCAATTTCTATATCAACAATTACTTTAGATCTTAATGTATCTGCGCTAGCCAATTGGCACTGTATGAGATTGAAATATTTATGTGTCGCAGTAGAGTTGGATTTATTTTATTTGTTTTTGTGAATGTAACTGTCAATGTCAGCATAGAACTTTACAAAGCAATCACTATTGGACGATCAACGGGATATAAAGTATTTATCAAATTTATTTCCATAATTCCATTAACCCATTACCTTATTGCCTGTTTCTAGTTCAGATAGGTGTCCACATACAGAATATTAAAAGCATTCTGCTTAACTCTAAACTACTACCAGCTAGAATTTGAACATGTTTATTATGATGATTTTAATTGACTGTATGGAATGGCATTATTTTCGTCACTGGAGAAATATTTTAAGGGTATTAAGGCGTATTTATGCGTTCACATGTCACCAGCGTGTCAATATCAATATAACACCCATTCCAACATTAAGCACGGGTGCGATTGTCTGCGAACACAGTCTGCATTGACCAAATGAAATAATAAAACGTCTGAGTTTGGTTTAATCTCTATAAACTTATCATTCGCTTGAACGTAAAGACAGACGTCGCGTAAAATTTCTAATAAACTCCTAGCTAAAAAGGTTATTTCAATGACAAAAACGTTTGGGGCATATCCAATACAGAGTGAACTAGTGTCATATTAAGTCCCACGTCTTATCCATTCTTGTCACAATAATGTTGCAATATATTGTAAAAAGTCCCTAAATAGACAAGAACGGACTACATTTAAACGTGGACTCCATTAAACGTTTTATGTGCAAATGAGTGACTATAATTGATATTCAATGTTGGTCAATGATATTGACTAGTGGTGTGTATGGCAAATCACGTTAAATCCTCTTTATGTACAATCATTATCACCGCGTCATCTGAGTTTTGCTTAAAATAGTTTCTGCAAAAACACGATATCAAAAGAGGTTATAACAATTTTATGAATATTACATGTGTCTCATTTACAATTGTTATGTAAGAATAAACAAACTTAAAAAGTCCTTGATAGACGTTGATAGTTTAGCAAAAATACAACTCCAAATATGATGCTCATTACATCAAATTCTGTCAAATTGTTGTTAGTCTTGTAAGAGATTAGGAATTAGGGGGACGTCGTATTTTCCCTATACAGTGAAACCCCTCTAAATCGGACATGTGTGGGGACAACACAAATGTCCGGTTTAAAGGGCTTTCCGGTTAAGTGGGGTTTTAATTTGTTTCTAGTATGGATTAAAGCTGACCACTTAAGGGTGTATCCAACCCATAAGCGATTTTTTCAAAGTATCAAACTCTTTTTCTATCATTGTTGTTTTGGAAGAGCTATTTATGATGAATGAAAAAATGGACAAAATATATGGTGGTGTCCTTTTTTTGAGCTACAGCGATTTGAAAAAGGTATGTCAAATTTGGACTTTTTCTCTCAAATTTTACCCATTCAGAGTACAAGCTTCAGTAAAATCTATTTCAAAACAAAACAAACATGGTAATTTCGGTTTTCATTATTCATTTCATGTCTATGGTGATATATTCACATATAGAAACCAAATTTAGACAAAGCAGGCACTATGTTTGAACAATATGGATCATCGAATATCAAAAATATGATTTTTATAGGGCATGATTTTATTAGATTTTTTTATTTTATGAACAAAAAAGTTAAAAAGTTTGGAAATGAAATAGTTTTAAAATAGTATTAAACTTTTTCTTATATTCTACCAAATGAAAACCAATGCTAAGGCAGTTCAAAATATGAAAAGAAATTGAAAGGTCAGTGTTGAAAATGTTGAGTTATTAAAGTCAAAAGAGTTTGTTACAAAATTTACAAAAAAGTACCATATCGTTGATATTTAGAGCTTTATAAATTTCACATTTGGTGCCTGTTTTCTCTTAAATTAGTTTTTGTATGAAGAAATACTACCATAGATAGGAAATAAATAACACAAAACCAAATTATCATATTTGTTTTCATTTAAAATGGATTTTATTGAAGCGGGCTGTTTAAAAAGGACAAAATAAGAGAAAGTGGGTGGGGTAACTTTTACATGGCCATGGAGCCAACTGTTATTCACCAAAATGTACACTTTTTCTATTTTTTCATTCATCTTAAATAGCTCTTCAATACAAAACTATCATAAAGTGTTTTCATATACTTTGAAAATTTCTTAAATTCATGACATTGATACACCCTTAAAGCAGGTTGAAAGTAACGCAGAATGCGCCTTTGGCGCATTCTGCTTTATTTTTTACCTGCTTTAAGCTATCATCTGCTAGAATGCACACACTATTTTCTTCAGTGTAAGATATAACTAAAGACGTAATAAGGCATGTGGATGGTGTAATGGGTAAAAATAAAAATAAAAGGTTGGAAACGGTACCAAAGCTTTTGTCCGGTTTGGAAAGAATTCCGGTATTTAGAGGTTCCGGTTAAGAGGGGTTTCACTGTAAATGCATTAGTGCTAAAACATATTTCCAATTAAAATTTGAAGCCTGATCAGACACCAGGTTAGCCAGCATATGATCATGCCAAAACCTGTTTGACATTCATATTGGGAAACATCATCTACATTTGCACAAAAATATGTACTTATAGCGGGTAGTTCATTGTGTTTATGTTTTGTTTCAGTAAAATTGGAGTAAGGGTTTTATAACGTATTATTTATCGTGCCGTATATCTAGTCTATTATCATTCCTTAGAGCTCGAGCGAGGTTGAAAACACAAACCAAATGTCGTTACGGCTGTTGAAAAATAATGCATAAAGCAAAATTGTATCCTCAAAAAACACAATTGTGTTTTAGTACATTTCGTCCCAGTTGTTTTAAAAAATAATTTCTTTAAATCAAAATGTTGAAAACACACGACGTTCGACGACGATTTCAGTTGCTGTTTAAAACCACCTATGAGGAAAGCAATATAAATCATGTCCATGTACTCCATAAGCGGACTGTTTGGTCGGTTGTATAATCGTGCTATCTTGGGATAACAAGGTGCCAGACATTCTGACCCCGAACTTTGTATAAACATGTTAACGCCGCTAATATGATCTCTCAGTGTCGAAACAAATAATCTGTTTTTATGACTATTCAATTGTTGTCTAGCGAACTGTTTTACCCTTTAGACGCTTACAGTGTGATAATCTGAAAAATACGTGACCATATTTTAGCTCATCTTAGGCCGAACGTTCAGGGTGAGCTTTTTGGGTAGTCCAGGGTCTGTTTTCCGTCGTCTTGCGTCCGTCCTCTGAAACCTTCGACATAAACTCATCTAAACCTCGCAAGAATCATCAGTAGGATAGGGAACGAACAGTAGGTGAGTAAATTTTCTCGTTGCAATGGCAACCATAAACAAAATCTAAAACAATCATTGCAAACTTTTTTTGCTCCGATTTCGATTTGTTTATACCAAAGCATGTCTCTATATTTATACTTTTAAATTGGTTATAATAATTTTGATCCGTCTTTAAACATGGCCACCAGAGAACGTGGTCATTTTCTATGTATGGTAATATCGAATAAAAGGTTAAATACCTTCTAGAATATGTACGTTTGGTTAAATCTTTATGAGATTCTGTAATCATCATTTCCTTGATCAATCTTTGGTCATGAATATAGGTTACGTTGGGTCATAAAATAGGTCAGCAGGTCAAATTGCAGTATAAGCTGCTGGCCACTTAAGGGACTAAATTTTCAGCACAATCTTCCTTAACGTGATAAGAATGACCATTTTTACAACAGCTATGCAATGTGTGAGCATAGGTTATGTAGGATTAAAATGTGGGTCAGTTGGTAAAACATAGCAGGAAGGTTTTAAACAAACAAGGGGAGCAATATCTTATCCATGATTGAGTACAACTTGCTAACAGTAATAATGCAACGTAGTAATACGGATTACTTGGAATTTAAATGTGGATCAGTAAGTATTAATCATAGTAAAAGCTTCAGAGTACTCCAGAATCCACATTTCTCTCCTGAACTACTTGAAACTAATTGCAATTTATTTTGCCGTGCTAAAATGTAGAACAAGTACGAATATGGAATATGTCGGACTGAAAGGTTGGTCAGTATGTCAAATCAAAGAATTAGCTTCTTTACGGGCCAAATTTACAAAACTTGCTCAGATTAATCACCTAGACAAATTCCATGTAATGTTTAAATACACTGTTTATCGATGTCGCCTTTAATGGACACTAGCCTTAAATGGCTTAATATGGAAAACAATTTAGACAAAACCAGAAGACGAATAACTCGGCGTCTTGTGTGGCATCAAATAGCAAGTCAAGCTTTTGCAATTTACACCAGATTTAACCAAAGCACGTTTAGTGATATAATTGAGAACAGTTTCATCTTCTCTGTACGCGTTTATGTGTTTTTACACCCTTCGTTTAACCTAACTATCGATTCAACGACAACTTCAACCCTGATTCGTATTTGTAAAGATAAAATGTATGTTGGCCTATTTTGGAACATTAGGATACCTAGGTAACCCTGGTACATATAAAAGAGCTCCCACTCTTCAACGACACCCAGTGGGAGACAAAACGTGTGTGCGTTGTTCGGAGGGAGTCGTTTTTGGCAGGAACATTGGCAAACACTTGCAAACAGCTTTAATTCAGATCAAACGCCGCTTAGTTTCCATTATGTAATGTTGAGAAAAAAAGCAGACGACAATTATCGAAGACGGCATTGTAGTCGTGAAAAGGTTGGATATAATTGTCGTGTTTAGGGACCTACGACAAGGGTCGATGTAAAGACGGAGCCGTTGTTTGTAGGGCCATTGTAAAAAGGGGTGCTGTAGTTTATCTTTCGATGCAGTACATTGAAAAGGACATCAGCTTCAGCTTCTCAAAACATGCGTGCATGTGTATTCAAAGTCAGCAAAATTAGCGCAGGTTGTTAAAATTGCTATATTTCCCAGAGAAACGCGCGCTATTAAAACATTTTAGTGTGAAATTGCTAATAAATCGATGTCTTGGGCCCGTTTCATAAAACTGCGTACGACAAATGTTGTCGTAAGTCAGATTATAAAAGTCTTAATTACTATTCATTTCTCCATCTAACTTTGTCTTGTCACGTCTCTTTGGAAAGGTCTTTCAAAGAAGATGTTAAAAGATTATACAGAGAAATCAGAAATTGAATGTTGTTTTTTTTTAATTTTGACAAACGACTGTTTTTGTCGTACGAAGTTTTATGAAACGGGTATTTGATCATGATACAGACTGTATGACAATAATACATTTCTGTATCCGGTCAAAATGCCTTACGTGTAATTCAAAATGGAAAGGAATAAAGAAAAAAATAAATACTTAACTAAAATGTATTATGCAATATGCCACACGGTTGGTGTTGCATGCTACAGGTACTTCGTTTTGTTTCATACAAGATCCACAGGAGCTTTTAAAAGATAGATATGGGACCTAAACTCTGAGCTTCAAACATTGATAGCAGCTTGATTTCAACCACATAAACCCTTTAAATATCAATCACACAACACAGCGCGTTTCAAAACTGTGTTGGTCCTGATAAGACGCCGCGTTACACTTGTACCGATATATATTAAGTCATGCAACCTTTTATATAACTTTGAAACGTGTCTTGTAGACAACAATACTGAAACAGACGACAATAAAGCGGTGAAGGGGTTAACATCTCCTAAATAATTTGATTATGAAAGGGTTGAAGAACATTCTTTGCGGCCATGGCTTTAAAGACGTGCAAACGTTTCTTAGAAATTGATGAAATTATAACTGTGTCTATATAGGTATGTGATGCATTTCGAGAAGTCCCAAGTATGGTAAGTAGGTCATTAAAAGGATTAAGAAGCTGCTGGAGATTTACGACATCTCTTGTACATCGTTCTTGTGATAATTCAAGAAACCTTAGAGTGATTTCCTTCGTCTATGCTTTAATCCTTTCTTAAGGTGACCTTGGAACCATTTAACCATTTCTCCCGAAGTTGGTGTAAGACACATACCGAAGTTAAATTAAGATATTAAACCCTAGTGACGAGTATACTCGTACTTTACAATGTACACATATTATGGTTGTCATATGCAAACATAGTAGAATCAGACCAGAGGGTACCTATAGGAGCCCTCTGATCAGGATCGACGCTGTTTGTCCTTATGCAAACAACCCTTGATTGCGTAAATCGATTACACTAAATTGGAAACTTGAACTAAAGCTGATTGATTTAAGCTGAAAAGAAGCATTACAGACCCCCAGTGGTTGTTAATGGTTAATTAATTTATAGTTAATTATTGATTGCTACTGACCGTACCAAGGCGGGCTTCTATGTTCACTTTGCTTTATGTTTGTCTTGCGTGTTGTTTTCTATTTAGTGTATAGATGAAGGAATGGTATTGCGTGCGTGTGTGTGTGTGTGTTTTGGTATGACTGTGTGTGTGTGTTCTGCTTGAGAGGTGGGTGTATTGTTTGTGTTACGTTTCCTGCTTGAGTCTTTCGTATTTATTTGTTTCCACTTTATTTTTCGTATTGCACCAGACAGGCATCTGCCTTTAACTAAGTAATGTTTTAAATTGTGTTTATATGCACGTAAATTTCACGATTGGCTTTACTTGTTATGTGTCCGCGATATACGTACCAACATAACATGTTAAGGCCTCTGTTTAACATCTGTTACATGAAACATATACATTTGTTTGCGTCGTAAACAAATATCACAACCTTGTTTGCGACAAAAGTTTGCCGTCTCGCAGTGTACATGGATATCATATTACAGTTTACTGCGAACAGCCTAAACGGACATTCTTAAGCTCCGTTTGAATGGAACTGAACTCATACTTTATAGGAATAAATACAGCGACAGCAAACAATTCATTTTAATCAGAATTTGACATGACACCAAACTGTTTGCAATACCCTACATACGCAAATACGTATATTGGGACAGAATAACGTTACCGTAATAAACCAAAAGCTTAATGTATCATTATAGCTTGAAATAGTGTAAATCCTCTTTTAAACCGATTTAACTTAACTAAAGGTTTGTGCGAAAAGAAACATTTGTTTGGCAAACATACTCCCGATCTCCCGAATGGGTCTCAACCATAAATAGTAGCTGTTCAATGTGTAAACGCGAGTTATCAAGAATCGACAATATTAAGAGGTTATTTAACAGTGTTAAGTACAATACTAAAATCTATTTGACGAGTACACAGCAGCCATAATTCATATTGGACGAGGCGATAGCCGAGTCCAATATGGATTATGACTGCTGTGTACGAGTCCAATAGAATTCAGTATTGTACTCAACACTGTTAAATTACCTCTTTATTTCACACCATAAAATTATAAAATGACAAAAGAAACCACATGCATGTTTCCTATTCCTGCTAGCCTAGCCTTTGACTTCGCAATTTCCAAAAACAAAATACAGTGTTCCCTCCCTACACCGGCTCTTGTCGTAGTTCCCTAAACAGGACAATACTTTTTATGTCTAACTCTTTTCATGGCTGCAATACCATCTGCTTAAATTTGTCGACTGCCGCTAAAGTTACCTTTGATTTGAAGCATTTAAGTTTAATCCTAAGGCCTACTTTATATAACCTATATGAATTACCCCCACTTTCCGCTCCAAAGGCATTCGCCATTTTTCTATTTTGCAATGAAAAATAAACAATAGTGTAGATGACTTAACAGTACATTATAACTACAATCTTACCGAGGCGACTACTTTTAAATTCAAATATTTACACGCATGACTTTGAGTGGACGTAACTCTCTTAGAAACAGCTCCAAAATGGTATTACTCACACCAGTAGATCTATTTCAAATCTATAATCGTCTGCACGTATCATTTTGCATAATTTTCTGTTCTAGATCTAATTTTTAATCATTTACCCCATCAAGATACTCTTTTTAAACATGTTAAAGGTGTAAGAAGTCTAACAAAGGGTCGTTTTGTCAAATTATGATATAAAGAACTTTATGAATTACCTCCCTTTAATAGTGAAGAAACACCTTTCTTAAGCATTTTTATATTTTTTCTTTTGTTTGTTATCATTATAAAACTTACTTATGTTTAGAATTTCAGTCCGATAAGGCATAAATTATCTTATGCATTTTTAAAACGTATATTCGGATAAACAAGAATTATATTCATAATATAGAAAAAAAACTTATTACGACGTCACCACGTTATTTACTGTATTTGACGTTTGAACGTTAACGCGCCAAAACGTCTACAGCATATTGTTTATCGTTACGTCATTAAATTAAATAAATATTGCAAATGTAAGCCAAGTCTTATTTTTCCCTCCCTATAAAGACTCGCTCCGAGCAACACACACAACATGTGTCTCCAAGTGGGTGTCGTTGCAGAGATGGAACACTGTAGCAGACAAAGGTGAAATGCCAAGGGAAGTAACTCTTAACAGAGTGTCGGAAGAGTTGTCCAGTCCAATATGAAAATGATATGGATTTTTTGGATCCGAGTCCAATATGAGAAAAATGTGGCCTTCTGGGATAGCTTTTTTTACTTTCCGGTACAATATAGGTTTCTCTTGTACCGTCACGTGGTAGAAAGAGAGGCTTTCGATTGGTTTAATCGATGTAGGTGTGAAATAAATGTAAATATTGTAGAGGCTGTAAATTACAATCACTGCTTGTCCGTGCATCATATAGTATACTTACCCGTTTGAATGATAAGAAGCATAAAAACAAAGTAATACACATTTGATGACAGAATTTCTGAGTATTTTCACGATTAATATTTTATCTGGGTGGCAAACAGCTTGGTAAGTGATAAACAGTTTGAAGCAAGATCTTACGCCGCGATATGCGCCGTCTGATCTGGATTTAGGCTATTTGCAAACTTTCCTCCCTATAACAACTTCTTCCAAAACAACACACACAATTGGTTTTCATTGGATATTGTTGTAGAGAAGAAGCACTGTATATTGCGTTTGAATTTATTTTGATTGAAACGGAAATGTATATGGCATTCCCCATGCAAATATCGTGCGTACTAATTCGAACTGTAGATTAATTTAGTGTGCTAATCTTTCTAAATGCTGCCTTATTAATGATATTAAACGTGGGTTTGAAAGCACGTGTTATATTGTTTAACACTTGGTTTTAGGATTTTTTCTTGGATCTGTCTGAGCCGCAGTTACTACCTTATTATTACAATCGTGTACTCCACTAATTCTTATATGAATTCCGACAGTATTCGTGGATACTTTTAACGATTTTTTATTTAGTATGTGATACATACGATAAACCGAGAATATGACAAAAATAGAAATAAATATTGCATATCTGAAGAAAGGAACAATAGTTTATTTCAATAAATTATAGTCGTACATTCACTGCACTTTGCGAATACAATTGTGATTACAAGCATTGGGTGTCGTCTAGTCTGTATGAATGTGTGGTGTCCAATCGACAATAGTCGCATATACATCTAGCAGTGAGCGGATTAAGCATTCCAATAACTGTTACTAAGTAACCTACTGGTAGCTTAAAATTAATTTAGGCTAACAGTTGAATCTATATTCTGCATTATTTTAGGTTCAAGGGCCCGTTTCATAAAACTTCGTACGAAAATTGTTGTCGTAAGTCAGATCATAAAAATCTGAATTATTTATTATTTCTCCATCTAATCCTGTCTTGTGACATCTCTTTGGAATTGTCTTTTCAAGACGATTCCAAAAGGATGTCACAAGACAGGATTAGATAAAGAAATAAGAAATTATATGTATTTTTAATTTTGACTTACGATCGTTTTTGTCGTACGAAGTTTTATTAAACCGGCCCCAGTTTCATGCCGCATTTAGGTGTCATGTTCTTCCAAATGATCGCCTTTCGAATGAAATACTACCAATGTCATTTTGATTCACTTGGTTATATACAATGTATGTCGTGCAATAAGACTATGTTATTATTTTTCGTTTTTCGAAAACCGAAAATACTTTTTTATTTACTAGCTAGAGTTATATGTTGAATTGACATTTATAGAGCATCAACCTGTACCAGATGATTACAAGAGATATTGTACGGAATGGTTGAGTAAGGTTTAATCCTTTCCCCAATAGAAATGCCTTAAGCGCATTTAAGCGCATTTATTTTATTATTTCACTGAAGAAAATAGTTCCAATTTATACATTAACATGAACCATAAGAAATATTTTCTAAATCCTAGCTGATTGTAGTTTTAAGGCGCATTTTGTTTTACTTTCAACCTGCTTTAAATGGGCACCTGTCTTCAAACCTTGAAATTGGCTATTGGGTAAAGAGTTAAACGGTTTATAGAGCAATATCTAAAATCAACATGTTTTTATCTCAGACATTATAGTGATATATACATTCAGTTTCAGAGTGTATAGGAATAACGTACCATTGACTGCGCGCAAAGCTGTAATTATGAAATATAGTTATTAAGTCGCAATATTATTGATTAGAGCTACGTTTGTCAATCGTTTAATCTAAAAATTGTTCTGTGGAAATTAATTAACCTGTCATGTGCAGCAGAACAACTTTTGATCCAAATTGGTATATGTTATACTGTTTTTATACATATCAGTTTGCAGTGTTTACTTGTGATATATTTTTAAAAACAATTTGGTTTGATTCCATTCATGATGTCCAAATAGCACCTTTAGATACTTCAATAGTTGATGTTAATGTCGAGCATAAGCTAGGACAAAACTTAAAAAATATACAGTTTATGTATCTACGACAACCCGACTCTGTATATAAGTAAGTCTGAAATTATCTTAGGAGGCCATAGGGAAAATATTTATTTCTTTTACTAATACCCTTTTATTGTTTTGCGTATATCTGATTAAATTATTTCAAAGATTTCATGTTCAAGTTCGCCAAAATAGTCACCTTTATAGCAAAATTGAATCTTTATCAGCCAAGTTCGCTTTTAAAAGACACTTAACCGCATTTCCAAGTTAATTGGTGCAAAGCCGTATTTAAGATTTAGATTATGGAAATTTTTAACTAAATGTGGCTAATAGATGGAATAACTCACTCTTTTCTTGCTTAGCACATTTCAAAAAGTTTGGAACCAGATCAAACGTCGCGTAACGCAGCGTCTTGTCTGGATCCAAACTGTTTGTCACAAACATTGAACAATTCGTCTGCTTAAAATTATTAAAATCAGCTTTGAAACAGACTATTATTTCGCATGCTTAGGGTTAAGGTTCGAGCGTATAAAATAACGCTTTAAACTTTAAATGTGCTGGATTCAATATATTTGGTCTTATCCGTATTAACTGTGATACAATACAACCTCACTAATAAGACCACCAAAACAAAGGCTAATTGGTATTATGAAAGGCATACTTCAGCCTAAAACAAGGTGGCAATAAAACAGAAAGCTTCTTTATGAGCTTTCTCTGTTACTATCCGTTTGTTTTAAACAGCCACCTGCCTTAAACCCCTACCTATTACTGAAGCTGTTTATCACTCGAATTCAACACAATAGAATCATATTCCATTGTAAACATTACATGTCATCAATTTGACAGGTAGACGCGAAAATACCGATTAGACGTCACTTTGAAATAACGTCATTTTTAAGCAAGTATACATACATTGCTTATTTTTCACATAAATCAATGCAGACAGACGCTGTTTATAAAGTATGTCAAGTACTTTGTTTAATTTTTTCTCATTTATAAAGAATAAATTTAGACGATAATCATGGTTTTCGCTTATAGGACGGCATGGATCATTCAATACTCGCCGTATATCGTCTGTTCCAGTTCGAAAATTTATTCGCGGAGAAAATATCCACATCGTCTGTGAACTATATCCATAATTCACTCCTACGCGAGCAGTTGCATGTATGCAAATTAAACGTGAATTCAATGGAGATAAATGAGACGAATGTAATTATAACTTGATAACATGTTTAAGGGTGTATGAAAGTCATGAATTTGGGAAAATTTAAAAATATATGAAAACACTCTATGATGGTTTTGTATTGAAGAGCTATTTAAGATGAATGAAAAAATACAAAAAGTGTACATTTTGGTGAACAACTTTTGACTCTACGGCCATTTAAAATTTACCCCACTCACTCTTTCTTATTTTGTCCTTTTCAAACAGCCCGCTTCAACAAAATCATTTCAAATGAAAACAAATATGATAAATTGGTTTAATGTTATTTATTTTCTGTCTTTGGTTGTATTTCTTCATACAAAAACTAAGTTAAGAGAAAACAGGCACCAATTGTGAAATTTATAAAGCTCCAAATATCATCGATATGTTACTTTTATGTACATTTTGTAAAAGGAGATAACTCTTTTTACTTTAATAACTCAAAATTTTCAAGACTGACCTTTCAATTTCTTTTCATATTTTGATCTGCCTTAGCATGGGCTTTCATCTGGTAGAATATAAGAAAAAGTTTAATACTAGAACTATTTCATTTTCAAACGTTTTCCTTTTTTTCATAAATTAAAAAATCTAAATAAAACCGTGGCCTATAAAAAGTATATTTTTGATAGTCAATGATCTATATTGTTAACACCTGGTGCCTGCTTTGTCTAAATTTGATTTCTATATGTGAAAATACTACCGTACACATGAAATAAATATATAAAACCCAAATTATCATTTTTGTTTTGTTTTGAAATAGATTTTACTGAAGCTTGTACTCTGAATGGGTAGAAATTGAAAAAAGTCCAAATTTTACATACTTTTTTTCAAATTGCTGTGGCTCAAAAAAAAGGACACCACCATATATATTTTTTTTTCATTTTTACGTTCATCATAAATAGCTCTTTCAAAAAAACAAAGATAGAAAAAAGTCTAAACCTGGTCACACTGTATGAAACCGCGAAGCGGTTTCATACAAAAGTGTGACCAGGGTTTTTTTCATACCTCCATGAATACAATAAATATTCCGAATTATTCCTTATAATTTAATATCACTTCTGAATTTAAGAAAGTAGTTAAATAGAGAATTTGACGCGAATGTTCTTTTTTAACGCTTTTAAAACGTAGGTTGTAGTACCTCCGCCATATATATTTTCCGCCAAAACGCGACGTTGTTATGTAGTAACGTCGATGTCAATGACGTCATTTGGCTTCCTGCTTCATGCAGCGCTTGTGAAGAGCAGTTGGACTAAGGGAAAGTAGTCCTGACAAGGCGTGGCCTGAATTTTATTTTTTTCATGGAGTTATGAAACAAAAATTACAGCCAATCACAGCTAACCAAATGTAATGAAAACAAACAATATTAAATTATACTCGTGTAAATGCAGTGAATATCAGGGCTGCCATAACTTTATCATACAAATCGTAAGATATCAATTTTTCAATTTTTCAGATGCAATTTTGCTAATCGTACCTTTACCCCAGTCTGTTTCTTGTTTTGAAGAGCACATGACGGCTAAAAACAGGTTGCAGTTAATCAGAATGCGCCATAAGGTGCATTCTGCCTTACTTTCAGCCTGTTTTAAGCTACGATCTGCTAGAATAAAAATCCGAATACTTAGGAAAAATCCGGAGAAATGGCAGCCCTGGAATATGTGTATCCATTAGTCTGCTGATATGTTTCGTCAGCTTTTACTTAGACTATTTAAGAATTTGTAGTTTTGATTTCGAAAGACAAATTGATATCAATGTAAAACATGTTTGATCCAGATCAGGGTTTAAAGTGTTTGTAGATATTAGTGTTGTTGGACATAGTAGTAACAGAAGTTGAATGAAAGTTAAACGCAGTCGCAGTACAAAAATGAAAATACCAACTCTTTCTGAAACCTTGTTAACAATTTTAGATTCTAACTGTAAAACAGACGTGTGCCAGATCTAAAGCAGATTATAAAACATCCTTACATGTGGTATCCGTTTTTTGCCTACAAAGATATGTGTTGGCATACGAACATACTCACACTCAGCCACCCTTTAATACCACTGTTATAAGAAGATACAACATATTGGCTTAACTCCTAGTTGAGACCCAGCTTACTACCCAAATAGGTCTCTCTAATACCTATTTCCTTAAATAGCCAATAGACGTTTAGCAGCTGTTGTAAACGTTGTTAGTTTGATTAACCCATTGCAATCCAAATCAGACACCGATTTCTTCAAGAACAATATCAATTACATATGAAATTAAGTCTTTTAATGAATGATGATAAGTAACAACCACAATCTTTCTTTGGAAAAAAAGTGTTGGTGTGTGCTTTGAGGGAACTCCTTACTCTGCTTTCGAAAACACTGTCAGCTAGATTAATCTATTTAAATTTTTTTCAAAAACATTATCGATTACATATGGTTGTTTAGTCTTTGAATAAATGATGCCAAAGAACAGCAACGATCTATATTCGGATAGGAAGTGCAAAACACTTCATGTGTCTCGAGGGAAAATTTACTGAGCTGTCGCAACGGTTAGTTTGATTAATCCATTAAGATTAAAGGCAGTATGTTAGCCAACATAGCGCATTTTTCAAACCTGAACATTCAGGCACATACACAATCTAAACTTATTGTGCGCAATATACAGTAGAGAATACATTTTTTTATTTCCGTTTTAAACGCAAACGCAATTCACTACACTGTGGAAATTTACTTTTAGAAATGTTAACTATTTTTTTAATCTGAGTAGCAAACAGGTTGGAGCCTGATCAGACGCCGGGTTACGCGGTGTCTGATCTGGCTCCAACCTGTTTGCAATGGTAATAATAGTTTTGTTTATAAATGCGTTTAATTTGAAAGAATAAAATATCAGTAAAGTTAGCGCAGCGTTCTCGTGCTGCACGATGATCATACTAATATACTGCATTCCGGCAGGGTGTACGGGCTGGTATGACGGTTTTGGATTCCGTATTTCCTTCGCGTATTCGATGTTACCTTCCTTACAGTGGAGAACATATTATTCTTTCCCAATAAACGCGCTTACGCTAAAACCATGATTTCAATTGCAAACAGTATGGAGCAACCCGGCGTCTGATCAGGCACCAAACTGTTTGCAACTCAGACTAACATGAATGGTCATAATTGTCTAAAGGTTGTGTGTGTTTTTTTGTTTTTTTTTGTTTTTTTTTTCCAGGCCTTGTCAAAGCAGGACCTCGTTTATTTTCCCCGTCATAGGTGTATGGGGGTCGGGGAGCCATCCTCCTGCACACCTTACATAACCATGTATATAACATAGAAATACAATATAGTTGCATTGACAAAGGTCTCTAAGTTTTTAATTACTTAGACCAGAAAAGTAAATTTGGAGAAGAAAGTAATAATGAAAAAAAAATGAAAAAAAAGAGCATTTTCTGGAAAAAACATTTTGTAGCCAGGCATACTTTCATGCAAATTTTATTGCTTACCATATTTTTACGTCATATTTTTTTTTTTTTCATATTAGGCACACACATTTGGACACAGACGTTTGCATCCCTTCATTCATATAATATATATTATATACAAACATAGATTTAATATAGGTGTTTTAAGTTTCAAAAAGAATTTTAAAGCGATCCCATTGATTATAAAAACAATCCGTAGAGTCATTTTTAATTGCTATTGACTTAAATATATTGTATTTAAAGGATAAGTAGAGTTTTATACCTTGTATTGTAGGTAGATATTTATTGTATTTGCATTGGAAAATATACATTTTAAAAATAATGAGAATCAGGTTTTTTATATAATCTGTTGTATTTCTAAAACCAAAAATCATTGTGTCGATTTTAAGATTTTGAAATTCCTTCATTTTGGACGAAAAAGGCTTTTAATTAATTGTTGACTGGTAGGACACGTCCAAAACAAATGGTCGATAGTTTCTAAATCTGTTTTACAAAAAGTACATAATGGGCTTTTTACATAGTTCATTTTGAATAGATAGTAGTTTGTTCCAAGTATTCTGTGTATAATACGGAACTGAAACCACTGTATTTCTGTATCATTTGATATCTTAAAAGGTATTTGAAATATTTCTTTCCAATCGTTTTTGTTAATTGTTATATCTAGTGTTTTATTCCATTTCTCTATAGAAGTTGGCTGGTCAAAATTTCTGTTTAAGCATTTGTATATTGTTTTTGAACCTTTAGAATCCTTTAAGATGAGTTTTAAATAAGGCGGGAACATTGGTTTCTGTATAGAGTTTAAACTACCCTTTTTTATTTGGATACGCTCAAGGCCCTTTTCAATGGCAAGTTTAATTCCCTTGTATATTAAAGAATTGGTTGGTAAATTATATTTATTTGCAAATTCGTTATAAGTCATGATTGCACCATTTTTATTTATCAAATCTCCAATGCAGTGTAAACCAGTTTGAAACCAAGACTTTAAGAATACACTTTTATGTCCAACCAAAATCATGTTGTTATAAAATAAAGGGTAGTCTTGAATAGTGTTTTTATCTATTATATGATTATCAATAACTTTCGAAAATGCCATGAATGTTTCAGCCCAAAACTTGTTGCTACATTTACCTGCGATAATTTCATAGAAATGTTTTCCACAATTTAGCATTTTGTTAATATCTATGTTATTTTTAATAATATCTACCCATCCGCCACTTTTTATTACTAACCGTCTGATCCATGTTGGTTTAAGCGAATCAATAAAAGCTCTTAAATTTACCATTTTCAACCCCCCTTCTTCATAGTCTTTTACAATTATAGATTGTTTTATCTTATGACTTCCGCCCCAGATGTAGGTATAAAATATATTTTGTAAGTTATTTAGCATTTTCTCTGTAGGTTTCGGTAAAGCAAGAAACGAATGATTTAACTTTGCGACTAGTAAACTTTTAATGACAGTTATTTTACCAATAGGTGTTAATTTTCTTCTATTCCATGATTTTATTGTTTTTTCTATTTCAATTATTTTTGGTTTGTAATTCAAATTGATAATTCTGTCTAAATCTACATGAAAATGTACCCCTAGCATCTCAAATTGATTCTGATTCCATGTTAGTTTCCATTTAGTTTTAATTGTGTCAGAGCTATATTTGTTCTTACCTAATCATACTACTTTCGTTTTTTCAAAATTAACCTTTAAACCTGAAATTTCGGAGAATCTTGAAAGAGTATCTAGCGTTTCATTAAGTGATTCGCTTGAACCATCCAAAATTACACTTGTGTCGTCAGCAAACTGGGAAAGCTTAAATTCATTTTGATCTATTGTTATACCTTTTATATTTGGATTTGACCTAATTTTAATTGATAAGATTTTGGCACATAGAATAAAGATGTAACAAGATAAAGGATCACCTTGTCTGTAGCCCCTTTCAATCTTAAAAAAATCGAAGAGGTAACCACACTGAGTAACAGTTGATTTTGCATCTTTATAAAAAATATCAAACCATGTTTGTATTGAGCAGCCAACATTAAAGGTTGTCAGTGTTCTCTTTACAAAGGACCAAGAAAGTGAATCAAAAGCCTTTTCAAAGTCGATTCAAAGTAAAATACCAGGTATATCATTTTCCTCTGTTTAATGGAGCAAATCATATATAAGCCTAGTATTCTCTCCTATAAATCGTCCTTTAAGAAATCCAGTTTGATCCTGATGAATAAGTTTAGGAAGAAAATATTTAATTCTGTTTGCTATACAACCAGTACCTATTTTATATACAGTATTCAACAGAGTAATTGGCCGCCAGTTTTTAAGATACTGTTTAGGTTTGTCGCCTTTTGGAATGCATGTAATTAAACCTTGAGGTAGTGTTTCTGACAATTTTTTTATTCGGTACGATTCATTTAATGCTCTAACAACAAACACACCTATTTTCACCCAAAATACTTTATAAAAGTCAGCGCTAAAGCCCGAGGTACCAGGACTTCGATTATGTTTCATATTTTTCAAAACATTTGTTGCTTCTTCAATAGTAATACCCCCTCAATGCATTCGGATTCGCCTTTACTTAGTTTTGGGTATGTTATCATTTTCAAAAAAATAATTTTGCTCATCAGGTTTTGTATTGACATCTTTAGATTTATATAAAGTTTCGTAAAATGTTTTGATCTCTTCTAGAATCATGTTTTGTTTGGTTATCTCACTTCCATCATCTTTAACAATTTTTCCTAATGTTTTTGTCTGTATATTTGTCCTTTCTAAGTCACAAAAATATTTAGTTGGTTTTTCACCTTCAATGCTCCATTTAACCTTTGATCTGATCATGTAACCTTTCATTTTATTTTTAACCCTTCATTTTATTTTTTAAAGGTTGTGTTTTAATGCGTTTTATTGTGATGCGTTTGCGTTTCGTTTGCGTTTTAAACGGGAAAGAAAAACGTTTTCTCCACTGTTACTTATTTACCATTATTAACTATTCTGTTCTAAAGTAACACAGACAAGTCAGAAAAATCGGATCGATCACGTGACTCTTATTCGACCATGCGGAAATTCTCGGAAGCCGACACGAAGATTTGTTATGTAAACAAAAAGCTTATTTTTTCCAACCATCTCGATAAGAAATAGGCACATTTATGTATGGTTCTTAAAGAAAGGGGGGCATGTTTCAGGCACCTGACAACGGATTTCGCTTAGTTTTAATACATAGAAAAAGGTTCTTATATAAGAAATTGCGCGATTTAAACATACATTTGGGCGACATTCTGGCTTTAAGGTAAGGAAAGAAATGCAGATTTCTTTAAAAAAATATCGCTTGTTTATGTTTTTTTTTTTTTTTAATTGAATCATGCCAAAATTCTCCACAAGCTTTCTTCGGAAAGGAAGTATTATTATGTGTTTTGCAGCAGAATTGGTGTGTGCCTTGAGAGGCACTCATGTTATTCTAACTCTGATCAAGGGCCTTAACAGCCAAGGTTAAACACTCCAACAGTTAAAGTAGCTATGTAATGCATTTTGAAAATATTAAAGCATGATAAGAAATTGTCCTCTAAAAAGCTATAAGGAGCTTTCTGTGTCACTGTCACCTCGCGTTTAGCAGTCACATGTCGTCAACACGTAATAATTAACGCAAATTAGTGGTCGTAATAGAGAGGTTTTACTGTAAACGTATGTAAGTGCCAATAAATTATTCTAAGAATTGCACTTTGATCAAATAGTTCACATTCGGTTCAGAGTCTAATGCTTTACTCGTCAACTTATCAAATCCACACTATTTTCAATTAAATGAGGCTGTCCGTAGTTGATGTTATGTATCTCACGACATTTTTATCATAGTACTATTTTTGTAACTGATAAATGATCACAGAGAATTAAACGAGCTCAAAGTTATCGAGATTTACATTCACCATGAGGTAATCAATTTGAAACAATTAACGTCCTTTTCCAGGGTCGTTGTAAGGAGGGAGTTTCTCATTTTTATCTATTGGGTGTCACATACTTTTGTAGACGACATTTCTAAATTGGAGGTGCATATAGCGAGACCACTCGTTTCTTGTCTCATTTGAATTTTATTTAATTAAGCATTATTTGTTACCGCCATTTCTTTGGTAACTATTTTGTCTTTTGCAGTTTCAAACAAAAATTGAAACGGGTCGTTAGAACTTTGATAGTTCCCAGAGGCTTTGGCAATACATTATTCAACTGTTAAAAAGGGGGTTTAACTCATTCCTCCCTGAAACTTTAAATGGACAATTCCAGTTTCCATTTTAGTCTAGTCCATTTCTGACTTTTAAGGGTTGTT
This sequence comes from Gari tellinella, assembly GCA_922989275.2. Lineage (NCBI taxonomy): Eukaryota > Metazoa > Mollusca > Bivalvia > Cardiida > Psammobiidae > Gari > Gari tellinella. The sequence continues at coordinate 57,105,830 of OV277860.1, forward strand.
TTTGTCAATGTTTGGCATTATGACAAACAGTGTAGACCCTGATCAGAGGGCTCCTTTCGGAGCCCTCTGATCTGGGTCTTCACTGTTTGCATAGGACAAATGTTCTATTCACATGGACACTGTTTGGAAAGGACGCCAATATGCGGGACTAGGGTTCAAAGGGTTAAACAAGTCACACTCCAGACTAATAGAAATGTATGTATTCGTACGTCGTACCCAACCCGTTAAAATGCTAACATATTATTTGTTTCATTAATGATGTCTGGTGCGGGTCGAAAATGCTATAATGGAGTTGAAACTCTTAACGGACGTTTGAAAGTTTTGGTTTCCAATCAGACGACGAGAAAAACGACCGTGATTGTTAGATAAACTAGATCAAACTGTAAGATACTCTTTTCAATTTTTCTTAAGCAAAGCTATCTTAAAACTAAATTTCAGAAATAAAATAAGAAGGCATTTATTAAAGGTTAATGGCGTCATGACAATGGTGTTGCTGCTGATTTTCCTCCCTGAAAACTCAAATGGACAATTCTAGTTTTAAATGTAGTCAAGTCCATTTTTGACTTTTTAGGGTTGGTTTTTGCAATATATTTCAAAATTACAAATAGTAAGGAGCCCTCTGATCAGGGTCAACACTTTTTGTATAGGACACGTGTACTTCTCACAGATACGCTGTTTGCAAATGACGCATATATGCGTGCCTAGGGTTCAAAGAGTTAAGGTATTAAGTCTGCTTTAGTCATTCCTTGCCATAATTCTGCGATACTGTTTTAAAGTCAGATTTAAGGACGAATATTTTGAAACATACTGGCTGGCATACACTACCATTTTTGAAGAACCATAGACATCGTCGAAGTGTCTATTGTTAGACAGAATTCAAACGTCACATATTATACGGATACAGAAGTACCTAGTTTTTTAATCAAATCATATGTGTTTGCAACATTAATAGTCAAAGAGTATTATCGGAATCGATCAATATAATACGGCATCATTAACTGGTTCACGTGCTTACCTATTCGTATTCTGTGGGCAAAATTCACGTTATTATGTCATACCAAAGACATACATTGGTGACGACGGCATTCATCCACAATACAATAATTTTGATAAAACAGCATTTTAATCCAGTTGTTATTATCATCATGATATGAAGAGCTTTCATCGATATTTCTTAATTTTAACGGCCGTGGTATTTGCGTATAGAATATTTGCATAATGTTATGCTTGTAACAAATGTAATGATACATTCCATTAAAACTCACTTTGATCATTTCCATACACTGTAGATCTATATATTAATGTTTATTCATATCGACTTTTGTGTAGTTAAGGAAAAGCCGAGTAAAACTTTTCGATTTTTTTAAATAATGTAATTGATAACTTATAACTCTGGTGCACAAAAACGAGATGAAACAACGAAACTATCGTCATATTCTCAAACCGATAACTTTGCCGATTATCAATCCGTCCTTAAGCATGCAAATGGTTTAATCTATTATCTTACTTTGAAAAAAACCCATTTAGAAATGAATGTATCATAACATTAGCGGACGATAGATCTTGCAGATGACAATAAAAAACAAGCGTCCGAAGTACCAAATTCCATGTACAAACATATCCACACAGGATTACGTCAACTCTAAGCAAAACTATTTAACAGTAAAACCTCTGTATTACGCTCACTAAAGTATGTGATTTATGACGGTTTGACGACAGTTCGCTGCTAAATGTAAGGTGACAGTGAAACAGTAAGCTCCTAATGAGTTTATGTTTTGTCACATTTCGTTAAGCTGTCACCTGTCGGGGTTTTTTTTTTAAAAAAAAAACCCAATTCAATTAGCCTTCGTTTAGTGGTACTAATAGCGATGTATATCTGTATACAGTAAAACCTCTCTATTACGACCACTATACCGAATGCTAATTATTTTAAAATGCAGGTGACAGCTTAACCCTTTCCCTTATAGAAGCGACTTTGAGCACATTAATTTTATTCATCCGCCAAAGAAAAAAGTTCCATTTTATACTGTCATGAATATGTACTATAAGAAATAGTTTCTATATACTAGCAGATAGTAACTTAAAGTAGGCTGAAAGTAAAGCAGAATGTGCCCTAGGGCACATTCTGCTTTACTTTCAGCCTGCTTTAATAGGTCACATATCTTAAATACTAGAAACAGGCTATGGGTTAAAGGGTTAAAGGGGCTTCCTGTCTTACAGTCACCTTGCTTTAAGCAGTCACCTGTCGTAAACACCTAATCATTATAATAAGTTACTGGTCGTAAAAGAGAGGTTCTACTGTATTAATTAGATATATTTCCAGTTAACCTTTCACGAAAAGATCACAACTTCCTTCTTAGATATTTATAATAAGTATTTTAGTGTAACAGATGTACATTTTCTCGACATTTTGATCATAACAAATGCTATACTTTCATAATATGTCTAACAGGTAGCAAGATATAAATACACGCTTATAAAGATGAACGAATACAAAACATTCACACAGCACTTGCTCAATATTTTTGACGAATTATTAGTATAAAGGTTATTTGATGAGTTACGTGAATGTAAAAAGGATAAAGTCTACGGAAGTCGGTTGATTGAAATCAAGCCAACATATTAGACTTATTTTAGTTTGTTGGGATGATTCGTAGACATATACGTGGGCTGAGCCATAAATAATGTTATCCATTCTTTTCTCACGGATATCATGTAAGTTGCACATACTTCTGACTCATTTCAAGTAATTACACATGTCAATAGTTTAACCATATTTTATTTTGAATTCATGAAATCGGGTCGGGCCACAAGTTCTTCCAACATTAGTTACGGCCCTTCCCTATTCAAGTAGTGATACAAATAATATACAGATGGTCACATGATATGGAAATACAAATTATGTACATTTGCACAGTAGTCACTCTGTAAGAAGTAAAATAACCTCGAATGGTTTACGGATGTATAGTGCTGCAAAACACAGTGACGCTGAAATTTTCATAAGGAGCATTCTTCATTATCCTGTGTCCGCATATGATTACCAAAAGTCTGGTAAAAGTTCATGCACACCTGTTCCAGAGTGTCCACTGTACATTGACCTTACACACATACTCATACACACACATACATTTACACACACACTAAAACAAACTAACGGGTACCTATAACGTAAACATAAGTGAGGGCTCCAGATAAGGAGTATATTAATAAGAAATGGTTATCTCTACATTTAGCCAACGGTGCCAACCATCCAAACCAATTGTCTATTAGAGACGTTTTCAATGAGTATTTGCATCACATGGTTCCATCGCACAAATGAGTAATTTTTGTTTTATTTTATTATTTGATAATTTAGTCCCTCTTATGTTGAGCTCTGTGCATAACTAATGCAAGAACAATATTAAAATCGACATTACAAGACGATTAAGAAGAAGAAAGTGAATGTAGAGGAAGAAACAGAAAATAGATAAAAAGTGAGACAGGGAGAGAATAAATAAGAACAAAGGTTTAAGTACTAGGTAGTCTACTTGAGACTACCTAGTACGTAAACTTCTGTTCTTATTTATTCTCTCACAGCAACTTAGCAATGAAACTGGACGATAGTTGGAAACATCACTTCTATCTCTTTTTTTAAAGAGAGGGATTACATTAGCAATATTCAAATTATACGGAAAAACTCCTTCTCTTAATGTTTTATTAAATAAAAAACATTATGGTCTGGAAACTCACTTTACTGTTGCTTTTAACTTTCTGTGACTTATAGAATCATGACCACTGGCTTTGTTAACATTAAGTGTTTTTATGATATCAATAACTTCATTCTCAGTAACATCAATATGTGATAGTCTATTTTAGTATTTAAGAATGGTAAAGGTAACCTTGTTTTACTATCGTCAATAGTTAATACTGAAACAAAATATTCATTTAGGAATTCAACCTTTTCTACATTAGTTTTCTTGGCCATTAATATTATTTTGAAGAGGTGGGATATCCCCTGTGCTGTTTGATCCTTTAACGATATGACGAATTATCTTCCAAAAGCTTTTTTGTCATTAATTTGTAAGTCTGATAAGTTTAATTCAAGGTTATTATTAAAAAAAATCTTTAGCCTTTTTCTTCAAATTATTTACTTTATTTCTAATAGTTTTATAATTTTTCCAATCTGATTCTTTACCATTTTTAACAGCTTTACTTTTAGTTTATCTCTTATCCTACAAAACTTTCTGAGTGTTGAATCAAACCAGGGTTGATCTTCAGTTCTAACTAAAACCTTTTTTTGAGGAATACATTCTTCTGCATAGGCGATAAAAACATTACATTGTTTGAGTTCTTTTTGACACTGCTAGAAAGGTATATTTACCCAGACAGTTTCGTGAACTGGTCTGTTCACTTGATCACTGGCGACTGAACTGTAGTCGATGGGGTAGCGGGGGCGTTCCGACTCAGCAAGGTTTACAACCCTTTGTTTACTGCCACTTCCGGTAGTAGCAAAGGGAAGTAATACCCCATAGACTACAGTTCAGTCGCCAGTAATCAAGTGAACAGACCAGTTCACGAAAATGTCTGGGTAAATATACCTTTCTAGCAGTGTCAAAAAGAATTAAAACAATGAAGTATAATACCTGCTAAATGAACGTATTCGCAGATAATAACATTAGTGCAGTACTTACATGCTTTATTTATATCAACCTCATTTAATACATGCCAATCATGAAGTCTTTTTCACTCATTAGTTCAAAATTAGCCTTTTCGTAAAGCCAGACTGTTCTCTCAAAACAAGAATTAACAAAGTATGAAAATGGAAGAATTAAATAAGTTGCTTTATGATCACTAATGCATTCTGGAACATTTTCAGTACCGGCGTTAATAAATGGCATATTGCGTGGTATCAAAATTGGATCTAGTAAACTACCAAGACGGGTTGGTTCGTTATCGACGTCTTTAAAAGAATAAATATACATTACATTCTGACTATAGAAAGTGCCAATTAAAATATTTTCACAACTAGATCTGATATTCATCCAAATAAATTCATCACAGAAACTTTTCAGATCAATTAATCTTTTATGATGAATATTTTTGGATAAATATACAGCTATTCCTCCACCGTGATTAGTTCTATCTGTTCGATTTGGTAACGCATATTTTTCTGGAAAAAAAACCATGTCAATGTCTCGTACACTCGTTGGCCGTAGCGCAGTGCATACTATATATTTGTGTTTTCATTATTTTTAAATGTTTATAAAATAAATGGTGAAAGGGCTAATACGTGGTCGAAACAACGGTTTACGTAAAGTAAAGTAGCTTCTCAGCATTAAGTCATCGATATTAACCGTGAGCTTCGAAATTCTACATGTACATGTATATGGAAAGGCATTACAGTATCAAATCCGGGTAACCAAGATAAAAATACATTGATATAGAACAGTTTTAAGTTATACACTCCAATTTAAACTATCTGTTTGATATATTGAACGTGAGTCTCTTAGAATGCGTTTACAAAAGTATACTGCGTACTGTGTATGGTATTCTGTAAACGGTATACAGCGGTTTGCATAATGAATATATATATTACTCTCTAATCATCATCGGTTCACATCCAAGTGCTTGTAATGCAGTTTTCGTTTTCACTTGTCAAATGCCTGCACAATCTCTGATGTAGGTAGAACACACTGTGATCTAATGTAAACTTGAAAATAACATTCTAATGGCTATGCGCGGGCGATCTTATGTGTTGATGTTTGGCTCGTCGCTTATAAGAAATGATATACAAGCATCAAATCTGAATTTGCGTAGGATAGAAAGCGGTAGTCTATATGTGTTAAGCAACATTTAAGTTAGACAAAATACTTACATTTCCGGTTGTCATCGGTAAAACCGCTAGCTAAAGTGAAGCATTACATACGTGACCCGATGATTTGTTAATTCTGAGGATTTGCTGTCAATCAGCGTTATACACTGATCATTTCAAAAACGTATACAGTGAAACCCCTCTAAACCGGAACCTCTAAATACCGGAATTCCCTCTAAACCGGACAAAACCTTTGGTCCCGTTTCCAATTCTTCTTTATCTTAACCCATTTCACCATACATACGCATTTTTACGTCTTTGGTTTATTCTTACACTTAAGAAAATAGATTGTACATTCAAGCAGATGATAGCTTAGAGCAGGTTGAAAGTAAAGCAGAATGCGCCTAAAGGCGCATTCTGCTTTAATTTCAACCTGCTTTAAGTGGTCAGCTATCTCCATACTAGAAAGAGGTCAACACCCCTCTAAACCGGAAATCCCTCTAAACCGGACATTTTTGTTGTTCCCACAAATGTCCGGTTTAGAGGGGAATCACTGTATTGGTCATTAACGCATTGTGCAATGTTTACCAATATAAAGATTATCAAAATATTTTGGCGAAGTGTCACAAACTATAACACTATTATATGGCGTTCTAAAAGTCAGACCTATCGCACACATTAAATAAATACGAAAGAAGACTCAAGCAGGAAACGCAACACAAACAATACACCCACCTCTAAAGCAGAACACACACACAGCCATACCATAACAAACACACACACACACAACAAAAACACACACACGCAATCCCACACACCAAACAGAAAACAATACGCAAGACAAACATAAAGCAAAGTGAACATAGGAGCCCGCCTTGGTACGGTCAGCAGCAATCAATAATTAATTATAAATTAACCATTAACAACCACTGGGGGGTTAAACCTGGGTTTAGGGGCGCCCAACCTCACACTTATCTCCTATATTCACCTATAAAGACGAACAGTGTACATAAAATATAAACCCTGTTCCACAACCTTACAATCAAAAAGACCGCCAGCACAGTAAGTAAATACATGTAAAACTTCTAACAAAATTCTATGACAAGATTATTAGTAACACGGGAAAGAATTAGACATTCAAGCCGGTGTTAAAAATAACCCACTATGACAACGGTCAAATTGTACTCAAGCGACTAGTCTGTAGTCACGAGTAACTGTAAGACATGGAAGGGTTCAGGGTACGACAGAGAGGGAGGGAAAAAACAAAGCACGAAAATCCGACATAACTCTCCCGGTTAAGGACGGCTTTAGAGATACATCATCATGTAGTGCTAAGCCCTGTCTGTCGTCGCACAACCAAAGAGGAAAGCATAGTTATCAATTGTAGATTGATCGATAACCAAACGTGAAGTGCGCAGCAATATAGTTGGATCATAATCTTTTTTGAGGAAATATCTAATACGTTTCACAAATAGGTTTTGAAAATACATATGACCAAGAATCTTACGAAGTCTGTAAATCACATCACCATCAAACTCCGGATGTGAAATACCTTGCCGCAGAAAAGACTTTAAGTTACATTTATACTTGTTAATGAGAGGAAGATTTCTATAAAAGAATTTAGAAAATGTTTTACGAAGTTTATGAAATCTGTTTAAGAAGCTTTTCAGTAATAGTTTTATTACGAATGTGGAAGTCCTCAACAAAGGTACAAGCCCTAGCAAAACGAATAAGTTGTGAAATATAAACCCCGTAAGATGTAGAACGGGGAACATCGCAATCTAGATTATCGTAAATCTTAGAAGAAACAATTATCGTAAATCTTAGAAGAAACAATTCCGTTATTTATTAAAAGATCCAAATCTAAAAATGGTGCCGATAAATTTGACTCGTTTGTTTTATTAAGGCGTAATTCTTTTGGGTAAATAAAAGGAAACAACGTATCAAAAAATGGGTTGTCTATATTAAAACTATCATCTAGATAGCGCGATGTGTTGTTAAAGGCTTCGATCATATCTGCCTGTGTATCAGGTTTTAGACTTAGCATAAAGTCCCTCTCATACCAGTACAAAAATAGGTCTGCGACAAGGGGCGCACGGTTTGTACCCATAGGGATACCAATCACTTGGCGGTATATGGTACTCCCAAAACGTACATAAATATTATCCAGAAGAAATGATAGTGATTTACAGACATCGGTGCAAGTCCACATAGTGTAATGCTTAACCGTGTCATTTGTAAGAAATAGTTTCTTTTCTCTGGCAAAAGTCTTTTCAATAAGTTGTATAAGTTTAGCTTTTATCAAATTATGAGGTAAGGTAGTATATAGTGTTGAAAAGTCATAAGTACTAATATTGTAAGCTTGGTATTTTCTATGTTCAAGCTTCGTCAAAATTTCATTCGAGTTTTTGATAGACCAAAACAGATTAAGTCCAGAATTTTCGTAAGTCTTGTCACAATACCTTTGAACATGTTCTTTGATTTTAATTAAAGACGATGTCAAAATTTTGGAAAGCTTAGTAGTAGTACATGCACTTGAATTAGCAATAAAACGAGACTTATATGGTGTTTTGTGGAGTTTTGGTATCCAGTATATAGTAGGAAGTTTATGACATGTAATGATGACGTCAGCGTTTAATTGTTTACAAGTATCAGGATGATCAGATACTACATTACGCTCCGTTAAATTAGTCGTTGTATAGGAATTGGTATTCACAAGTTCCTGGTTTAAAGTATCAACATAATGTAATCGTCATACAATTATCACATTATTGGATGCTTTGTCTGCAGGAACGAGTACATACTTGGAATGAAAGTCTTGTATGTCCTTCTTTAAGTGACGAATGTTAAATTTAGGTTTAGGTGGTAAAAGATGGTAATGGATAAATAGAAAGAAATCCGGGTATCTATAATATCAAAAATTAATTCTTTCCATTTTGAAAGAGCGTCATTTTCAGCATGTTCTCTTCGGCACCAGTTGGTACTATAATTATTCAAAGCTTCCGAAATATGATTACGGCAAGTATCGACATCAATTAAGGCAGATAATCTAAATTTAGGTCCCTCACTCAAAAGCGCTCTAATGCGTTTATCTTTAATGATATCAAAATTGCCTGTTATCATATGACCCACTGGAGCGTAACAGAATTTAGAAGAGGTACAGTCTCATGTATCTGGTGTGTTTTCGAGAATTTTAAGATCAGAAACAATTTTATTGTAGTTAACAATTAACCCTCTAACAGATTTATTATACTTATAACAAATAATAGGTGGTTCAAGATTTTTGAAATAATTTGGAATAGCATTCATCACATTTTTGTTACGGAGAATACTTTGTAAATCTATAAAATCAATACCTGTATTTATAAAAGGGACCTTAATGAAATATCGTTTGTGATCGTTTAAAGAATCAATATGAGGTCTAAGAACATGCTGAGTATAACTTTGTATTAAACCTGCAGTATAATACAGAGGATCTGTGCGTAAAATTATTCCATCAGCCTTGTCGTCAATATCTTTTAAAGATGGCAATGACAACGAAGAAAGCCGAGAAAGCATTTTATGTTTACCAGAATGTAACAGCAGATTATGCAAATCTGTAATAGAAATCGACTGACGTGATTTACGTTTAATATTTCCATTTATACAAATACCATGCGATCTAGATTTACGCGATTTCAAAACAGATTCGGTTTTCAGCTTCAGTACGTCGGCTAGTTAATAATTTAACTGACAACGGCGCTTACAGGCGACTTTTCAAACAGATTAGAGCTTGATCAGAACGCAAATTTTTTGACACTCCTACCGATCTGTTTTTAGTCATACTACTACATTGAAATGTACTTCCAAACGATATTTCTTAAATAATTGCAGCAGACGCCAATAAAACTGTGAAGGGGTAAAATATGACGATTAATTTGGCAGCGAAAGAGTTAACTAACTCGTAACGTCTGGCACACATAGCTAAATTCATTTCTTCTGACGTCAGTTGGGCCATTGATCAGTGTGGACGAAATATATTAACGAATGTGGGTTGACATGTCACTGAAATGATTTATTTTAGGACAACAGGGAAAATGATATAAGAAACGGTCAGGAATAACGGAAATTAGCTTAGATAAGATTGCAAAAATACCAATATCCTCAATACTATGTATGGCCTATGGTATTTCATGTTCATAGAAATAGTTTCATGCATTTGTTTGTTACCATAAAGAAATGCACGATAAAACATACCCTACCTGGAAGACCTGTTATATTTTTCATACTAACATCGCTGTCCCCCTTCCAACAATAGACGACAAACAACGATTAACATTCTAAACCATACAATAAACTACAGCACATGCAACCCGCGTGTCACTTAAATCTTTCAAAACATTTAACTTCTATGTCTAATTGATCATCAAACCACGCCCTTTTTATCCCCTGTCGAAAGGCAGAGGGATACTGTTTTAGGTCTGTCCGTCCGGCTGTCCGTCCGTGTAAAAGTGTCACGGCTTTATATCAAGACCTTTTTTTAAAATATATATATATATATCGGACGAAAATTATGGCGTCACGTTTTTAGGTCTGTCCGTCCGGCCGTCCGTCCGTCCGTGTGTGCGTCCGTCACGTTTTCCGTCCGCAACTGTATCTCCGAAATCGATAAACAGATTTGGATGAAACTTGGTATACTTATTTGTCATCATAGGAGCACCGTGGGAAATTAAATTTTTTTCAGAAAATTTTAGGAATTTATGAGTTATCTGCCCTTTTTATGTTAAAAATGCCATATTTAACAGTTTTTACACTCTAGCAACTACAGTATTCAACATATTTTGTTTATACTTGCACACAATGTCTATAAGTACAAGTTCTTGCAGGTGTGCAATTATTGTAAAAATAGGATACTTGTGACAAGAGTTATCTGCCCTTGATGTACTTAGAAATGCTAGAAAATGCTTTATTTTGGTATTGTTTACACACTAGAGCCTTTAAATATGCATGGATTTTTTAAAAAACTTTCTTGAATTATGTATGACTATTAGTTTTCAAATGAATTTGATTATTGTTGAAAACGGAGAAATTAGTCATGAGTTATCTGCCCTTGATAAAGCCATATTTAACTGTTTTTACTCTCTGGCAACTACAATTATGAATGGATTTAAATGATACTTGCACACGATGTCTATAAGTAAAAGTTCTTGAAGGTTTGCAATTATTGTCAAAAAGGGATACTTGTGGCAACAGTTATCTGCCCTTGATGTACTTTGAAATGCTAGAAAATGCTTTATTTTAATATTGTTTACATCCTAGTATCTATAAATATGCATGGATTTTGATAAAAAAAATTCTTAAACTATGTATGGCTATTAGTTTTCAAATAATTGTTATCATTTTTGAAAACGGAGAAACTAGTCAACATTTATCTGCCCTTGATGAGTCAAAAAACCATATTTAACAGTGTTTACCATCAAAAACTACAGTCTTTAATGGATTTTGATTTAACTTACACATGATGTATATAAATATAAGGGTTGCAATTATTGTCAAAATAGGATACTTTGTGGCAAGAGTTATCTGCCCTTTATGTACTTAGTAATGCTCAACATGGCTTTATTGTTTACATGCGTGTACGAATGTGAATGGATTTTGAAAAAACAATTAAATCATATATGGCTATTATTTATAGAATGAGTTCAATTATTATCGAAAATGTGCAAATTAGTCAAGAATACTCTGCCCTTGATGAGTTGAAAATGTGTTTACACTCTGGTAAATTCTACAGTTCTGATTTTTTTTAATAAAACTTGCACACAATTATAAGTTCTTGAAAGTGTTTAATTACTGTTGAATTTGAATCAAGAGTTACCTGCCCCTGTCATACTTAGATTTATAATGCTACAAACGGCTTTATGTTTTGTATTGTTTAGGCTTTAAAATGTACAAAATTGAATGGATTTTATAAAACTTTGTAAAAAGCTTTTGAAGACAGGTGATCACCATTTGCCCCTTCCTCCCACAATAAAGTTTGCCACTTTCTTCTGGACAATCGCTGCGGCAGGGGATATCAGCTCTAAGGTGCTTGTTAGTAAATGTGTTTTTGGACCTTTTTCAACATTGTTTGATGCTAAATTAATTAACCATAAAGCAAATTCCTATACATTATTGATCTTAAACTGTTTGACATGCTTAATGACACACACCTTCCCCGAGATAAGGTCAACCCGGCGTCTGATCAGGCTCCAAACTGTTTGCCACCAAGATAAACATGAATTATCAGAATTGTCCAAAAGTTGTACTTTTCTACGTTTTAGTGCTTTGCGTTTGCGTACGTTTGCGTTTAAACGGGAAAGAATAACAGATTCGCCACTGTACTATCAGCTCTCCAGGGTGTCAGTGTGGCGTTGTCTACGGAATTTGCAGAAAAAGCCGAGCCACCTGTAGGATAATATATTCGAACATATCAAAATTTAAAATATTGTTTGCTTTACATCATAATTTGGAGTTTATTTATTTATTTCGATTGAATTACTTCTCCCGTAAAGAAAACAGTTCAACTTGGTACAGTCAGAAATATACACATCAAGAAATGTTGGCTATATCATACCAGCTGGTAGTTGTTTGCAGACTTTAAGTTATTCAGAATGTTCCTAACGGCATAGTATATTTACATTCAAACTACGTTAAGTGGTCCCTTGTATTCAAACAGCAGAAACAGGCTGTGATATAATGGGTTAGATGCAGTTGCTGTGTTATTGAAATTGGAAAACATTACAATTGCACTTCTTACCACTTGGCATTTAGAAAGTTCGTGACTGTTCAGTATGGGAAATTTGTTATTTTTGGTTTGAACAATATTCAAGACAAATGGAATGTGTTGACAATGATTGTTTAAGTAAATTAATGACGACTTGTGTTCACCCAGGTGTTGAACATTATGGCTCCATATCAGACACAAATGGAAATTATCGTGCTCCGGACCTTCTTCAATATACATACATGTTTTAGTACAAACTATTGTTTTGAGAAAACATAACAACTCAATCATTTTCACATTTTACCATATCTTTTATAAACACGAGATTAGACGCGTACTTCAGACGCGTCTCAAAATGTGACATGTTAGCTTTACTTTCTAATACAATAGGTGAACGTAGCAGAAGTATTCAGAATTGCCTAAGCCTACTTATGTATTTCTTATCCTCAAGTGTGTCAGCTTCTTTAACCACCAAGATGCCGCTGCAGAACTTCTGTAAATTTATTCAAATTTAGATTGAGACAGTTTCATTTAAAGGAAAGCTACCTTAGAGTTGCCAGGCTTCTAATTTGGAATCAGCATTTTTGCAATTCATCTGATGTCAACGGTGGCCTAAACAAATGTACCCATTCCCCCACTTTGTATTTTACTCTGACGTCGCTTTCGATTTGACGTGACGTCATTTACGTACATGAACGAGTGTCGTGTTATTCTTTGTGGCATACAAAAATCTTGTTCTGCTTCAAATAACTAATAAATTTTGTATATAAAATGATTCAAACGACTATTTAGTTGTTTCTTGTTTGTATTCAAAGCATATAATAAACACATAACCAGTTGGCAGTGCGCAAAAGAGTGTTGCATTTAGCTCTCGACGTTTTTGGCGGAAACAACCGTTCAGACTCGCGCCAAGGCGCTCGTCAGATCGGCTATTTCCGCCAAAAATGTCTCGAGATAAATACATCACTCTGTATCGCACTGTCAACTGGTAATGTGTATATTCTAGCAGATGATAGCTTACAGTAGGCTGAAAGTAAAACATAATGTGCCTTAAGGCTTATTTTGCTTCACTTCCAACCCCCTTTAAGTGATCACCTATTTTTAAAATTAGAAATAGGCTATAGGGGAATGGATTCAGCAATCGTAAACCACAATATACAATATAATTAAAGAGGATATTGAATGAGTGTTTTTTTATGTGAGGATAAAAAATATATATCTTGCGAGCCTCGGTGATCAACATATCATGTTATCCAACGAGTTCAATAAATTCCCGACTGAAAACACTCGAATTTGATATCATAATTCTCACATAAACAACATAATTATGACACCAAAATCCGAACAGACTGACTTTGACTTTGCCATGGGCTCTTAGGAAAACGATTCGTCATAGGTGTTATTCGGTTTTATTCATCCGTAGATAAAAAACACCTATCAAACTAAAATAACGAAACTCAAGGTGTTTTGAAAAGATTTTTTACATTTAATATTCGATTTGAAATTGTTCTAATTGACTAAAAATGATCATTTGACATTAAGAAGCTAGTTTCGTTTTCAAAATTACGTCATTATAGTAACATGACGTCATTATAATTCTAACGTCTAAATTTGAAGAAAACAAACCAGTCTGAGTATCTGTTAACACTAGAGCTCTACATAGCCTGATTTTCAGCCTGAGTTTGCGGGACTGCTCGAAATAATGTTTTTAGGACACTTGGAAATCTTTTAATACCTAGTGGTGATGTAAGAGTGTCTAGATTCTTTGAACTGATTAACACTCTGCGTAATAGTACAGTATTTTTGTGATTCGAAAATTAATATAAAATATATGCCAAGTGGGCCGCACGACTTTACGGACCTCTATATTTTGCACGTTTATGTGATAAATATGTATCGTTATGTTGATATGTTGGTTAGGTTTTAATATTGCAGACAGATTGTGTGATATGTTGTTTTCACTTTGATATTACTTTTCCCTGTTTAGCCCTTTCCTCCGTAGAAGCGACTTTTAGCGTGTTTAATTTATTCCTCCGCTGAATACAATAGGTCCAGTTTATACCTTCATGAACAATTACCATTACAAATATGATTTATAACCTAGCAGATTTAGCTTAAAGCAGGCTGAAAGTAACGCAGAATGTGCCTTAAGGCACATTCTGCTTTACTTTCAACCTGCTTTAAGTGGTCACCTGTCTTCAAAACTAGAAACAGGCTATGAGGTAAAGAGTTAAAGATGTGTGGGCGTAATGAAGAACTCCTTTACAAAAACAAATACGCTTGTGTCTATAAATCTATTAACTACTTTTTTGGATTTGGAATTCAGGGACCCGTTTCATAAAACTTCGTACGACAAATATTGTCGTAAGTCAGATTATTAAACTCTCAATTATTTTTTATTTCTCCATCTAATCCTGTCTTGTGACATCTTTTTGGAATCGTCTTGAAAAGACGATTCCAAAAAGATGTCACTAGACAGGATTATATAGAGAAATCAGATATTAAATGTATTTTAAAGTTTTGACTTACGACAACATTTGTCGTAAGAAGTTTAATGAAACGGGCCCCTGCACTTTCTTACAGAAACTATAATTACAGTGTCAGATAGGGAGAATAGATTAGTATACTTCCAATCATAAGGCTGTTATCATACTTATTGTACTGACGCTGTGTCAGATGTGTTAAAATGATAATTACGAGTACGTGCTGTCTTGAGGTTTAAAACCCCTTCATTTACTCAAATTTGACATTTCGATTGAGACTCTTCTTTGTCAAACTTGTTTAATAGTCCCCTTAACATCAAATACTCGAGCTGAGATTCTCGGCGGTCTTCAACATACTTGTTTTGGACAAGTCGTTCGCAAATCCATTTCTGTCATAAAGACTCTGTTATTGCCACTAGAATTATGCTTATCTATTGACTTGTCATATTTAGAAACTAATGTTATTCATTATTCAAAATAAGCATTTAACGTCTTGGGATTATGTAAATAGATGCAAATAGGGTGCGATAAGATACACAGATCCTTCATTAATATAAATGATTGTTAGAACGGCATTTATAGCTCATGTATTATATGCAAAAAACTCAAATAGATAATATATCAAAATGTGGGATAAAGACTGAAATAATTATCGGTATATTTGAACAGTGTTTCCTCTCTACAACGACCCTCCCAACGACTCCCTCCTTTCAACGACTCTTGTCGTAGTTCCCTAACCACGACAATTATGTTTAACTCTTTTACAGTTGCAATGTCGTCTGCTAAAAGTTGTCGTCTGCTATTTTTTGTCAAAGTAACACATAAGTGGAGATTTGGAAAGAATAAATGAATCAATGTAATGACGAGTGACACACAGCTTGAATCCAGATCAGACGCCGCGTACGCGGCGTCTGATCTAGATTCAAGCTGTTTGCAAAATTTAATGTTAACCGATTTCTCTCCCTATAACGACTCCTTCCGAACAGCGCAGAATTTTTTGTCTCCCATTGGGTGTTGTTGTAGAGAGGGAACGCTGTATTACGTTTAAGCCGATTAAGAAATAATCGATACTTATAAGAGTAAATATGTTAAACTCTATTGGAGTCAAATGACTCAGCGCTAGTGTATGTGTTGGTCGGAGGGAGTCGTTATAGGGAGGAAAATTAAAACTTGTTTTACATTTACAAACAGCTTGACTCCAGATTAGACGCCGCGTAAAGCGGCGTCTGATCTGGAATCAAGCTGTTGTGCACTCGTCATTTTATTCATTCTATCAAAATGTCAACTTTTATGCAATTTTGATAACAACAGCATACGGCAAATTTAAGCAGACGGTATTGCAGCCATGAACAGGATGGACATCAATGTATTGGTAGGGAACAGCGACAAGGGTCGTTGTAAGGAGGAAGTCGTTGTTGGGAGGGCCGTTCGTTAGAGAGAGTACTGTATTTCATAGACGGAAATAGTGTTGTTTGCAAAAACTCTGCAGACCATAATGGAAAAGCAAATTGGCATAATAACAAGGTCTTGTCCGAAAAACTACATATTTACTGCATTATCTGGTATATTAAACGACACGAATATGCGATGCAATCATATGGCAGGTTCTGGAAATAATTGACTTTTAAAAGTGTGCTTTGTAAAATTACAGAACCTGTCATTTCCTATGCTAATTAAAGTTCATATAGTTGGATTTTACATTTTTATTAGGATCTTTTTTTCTACAAAATATAGGTTCTCTTTAACATCCGAAACCAGAGAGGTAATTCCCAACTTCATCAAACAGTTTGGGTTCGGGAAAAGCTCAGACTGAGGTTCTCTGCGGTCAAACAGTATCTAGATTACTCGATTTTCTATTGTTACTTACCAAAACATTGCCAATACACTTGCTGTTCTACTGACACGAGTAACCTTTTAAAGAATAAATGGCATTCCTTAATAAATATAAGAATTAAGAGTGAGGGTATGTTAGTTGATGCCAGTAGTATGCGATCAAAACCCCCGTTCCGACAACGTACTTTCTAAGCTGCTGTTATAACTATTATTTTTTTATATATCCAACCTTCAGTTATCATATCAAAAGTAATGTGATAAAGACATAGAGGATAATTGTTTTTTTCAGTATAAGATAGAAATTTAATCCATTGAGTGAACATCAGACATTATATTTTCACTCGTGGCTTCGCCACTCGTGAAAATATAACAGTCTGATGTTCACGAAATGGATTAAATTCGATCTTATACTGAAAAAATACAATTATTCTATTTATTTATGCTTTTAAGCCACTTTTTAAACGAAATTGTTCGACAATTGTGAAAGCGAAAGTACATGATTTACCCCGTGTTGAGCCCAACGTTTACATCGAACACATTAACGAAACAGTTTCCCGTACGGTGACGTCACTTATTTATTGATTTGACGTCATCTGAATTACGTCGTTGCTCCCGATTTTGGATTCGTGTTCTTCCGTTGAGTGGTTCGCGACAAATCGGACTGCCGGAATTTAACGGTAAGACACGATTGACTACGATTTTGGGGAGCACTACGGGGAAAACGGCGATTGGTGTTAATCCACTGCAGTGGAATACCAAGTGATAACCCACTGCTATTTTCCGGTAATCCACCGAAAAGCAGAAATAAATACACATTATGTTTCATAACATTTTGAATTCATAAGATAAAACACGTCGTAACCGGTGGTATTAGGTAGAAATTATCGGAGACAATTGAGTATATAATTAATATAAACATAAATTACACATTGTATTGTTTTAGGAGCTCTGCAGGGCAGAACGAGCACGTATAAGTAACGGAACATGTTCAAGATCTATAAAAGGGTTTTAACGTGTTTCTAGTATGGAAGAAAGCTGTCCATTTAAAGCAGACTGAAAGTAAAGCAGAATGCTGATTAAGGCGCATTCTGCTTTACTTTCAACCTGCTTAAAGCTATCATCTGCTAGAATGTACACACTATGTTCTTCAGTGTAAGAAAAAACCAAAGACGCAATAAGGCGTGTTTATGGTATAATGGGTAAACACAAAAAAAGGATTGGAAACGGGACCAAAGCTTTCGTCTGTTTTAGAGAGGTTTCCGGTATTAAGAGGTTCCCGTTTAGAGGGGTGTCCCTGTACATCCTTTCTGGATGTAAAAAAATAAAAGTGTAGGACGCATACTAATCGATTCTCCCTTGAAACATAGAGACAAAATATCAAACGATAAAACATAATTTACGGCCTTTCAAGAAACATTTGTCCTTGGAGACAGGGACGTAAGCATTTATATAGCCACAATCTTCTTACAGATAATATCCTTTTTAAGGGCTAAATTATATACTTATAATAGATAGAAAGTATTAAATGAGTGTGTTTTATTATTAAACTTATTGAACGAGTTGGATGAAATAATATGTTGCGAGCTTTTGCGAGCAGCCTTTGCGAGCAACATAATGATCATTTTACTCAACGAGTTCAATGAATCAAATGCAGAAAACACACCAATTTAATATTTTAATTATCACATAAACAACCATTGGCACAAAGATCAGAGTGTTCTTAGTTTCACTTTTTCTCAGCTTATAGGAAAACAATTCGACATAAGAGTTGTTAGCTTTATTCATATATAGATAAAAAAAAAACTATTATGCGTAAATAAAGAAAATTAACATAAATTGATTGTGAAAAGACTTCTCGAATACGATATTCAAATTTATCATTTAATCTAAAATTGTTCTTTTTTTAATATTATGATCATTTGACATTTAGTTTCGTTTTCAAATCACGTCATTATTTAACATGACGTCATTTAAATTGTAACAGTTTGTTCTGAATCACCGTTAATGCAAGAGCTCTACCGAGTCTGATTTGCAGTCTGAAATTGCGTGACTTATTTTCAACTTACCATGTCTACTAAAAGATTACACTTAACTATCGGATACGTACCTTAAGCATGCCTTTAAAACACATAGTCTGTATGATGCTTAGCTACTTTCATAAAGTCAAACAGGTTTGAAGAACTAATACAACATGTTCACAACTAGGATATGGCAGGTCCGTGAAAAACATATGCGGCGTCTTGTACGGCTCCAACTATTTGCGATGGTCAGAAACGTTTTATATGGAAAAATAAATGAGCAGAGAAAGATTGTTGTACTTTACCTTAAAAGTAATCAGACAGTGTTTTATAACAATCTGTTGAGTGTCGTCATTGTTTAAGAAGTGTGTACAACATACATAATTAAGGGTGTATCAAAGTCATAAGCAAATTTTTCAAAGTATCAACCTTTTTTTCTATCATTGTTTTTTTGGAAGAGCTATTTATGATGAATGAAAAAATGAAGAAAAAAAAATATGGTAGTGTCCTTTTTTTGAGCTACAGCGATTTGAAAAAGGTATGTCAAATTTGGATTTTTCTTTTCAAATTTTACCCATTCAGAGTACAAGCTTCAGTAAAATCTATTTCAAAACAAAACAAACATGGTAATTTGGAGTATCTTTATTTATTTCATGTCCATGGTGGTATTTTCACATATAAAAACCAAATGTAGACAAAGCAGGTACCAGGTTTGAACAATATTGATCCTTGAATATCAAAAATATGCTTTTTATAGGGCATGATTTTATTAGATTTTTTATTTTATGAAAAAAGTAAAAAAGTTTGAAAATGAGATAGATCTAGTATTAAACTTTTTCTTATATTCTACCAGATGAAAGCCCATTCTAGGGCAGTTCAAAATATGAAAAGAAATTGAAAGGTCAGTGTTGAAAGTTTTGAAGTAAAAAAGTAATCTCCCCTTACAAAATTTACAAAAATGTACCATATCCATGATATTTAGAGCTTTATAAATTTCACATTTGGTGCCTGTTTTCTCTTAAATTAGTTTTTGTATAAAGAAATATTACCATAGACAGGAAATAAATAACACAAAACCAAATTATCATATTTGTTTTCATTTAAAATGGATTTTATTGAAGCGGGCTGTTTGAATAGGACAAAATAAGAAGAAGTGGGTAGGGTAAATTTTACATGACCGTAGAGCCAAATGTTGTTCACCAAAATGTTCACTTTTTCTATTTTCTTCATTCATCTTAAATAGCTCTTCAATACAAAACCATCCTAGAGTTTTCATATACTTTGAAAAATTCCCAAATTCATGACATCGATACACCCTTAATACATTTTATTCAAGTAAAGGAGTGCTCATGAAGTTTCCCCGTTTGTTGTCCTTTTATACTACAATTGTCACACTTTTGCAAGATAAGTATGTGAATAATCAGGAATTATTTATACACGGATAAATTGGATACACGTTTTACGTTCGAGAACATATTTGTCATTAACATTGATATCCGTATAATATAGAACCTCAATATATAAAGCATAAGAACATATACGTAACATAAATGCACTCCCAATGTTGATCCTCTTAACCCGTTCCTCCCTGGAACCTCAAAGGACAATTCTAGATTTCAATTTAGTCCAGACAATGTTTGACTTTTTAGGGTTGATTTTTACAATACATGTCAACATGATAAACAGTGTAGACCCTGATCTCCTTATTGAGCCATCTGAACAGGGTCTACACTGTTTGCATAGGACAATTGTAATCCTCACAGGTACATTGTTTGCAAATGACGCATATATGCGTGACTAGGGTTCAAAGAGTTAAGACAGTGTAACGGGTCTAAAATGATGCTTTCTTATGACAACGAATTTATTTTTGACTTTCGTTGCAGTTGGTACAAAAGAGGTACTTCCAATCTTATGGATCTAGATCAGACGCTAAATTTGCTAAGTGTCAATTCAGAATTAAATCTCTTCTAAACTGATGTCTATACACCAACTAAATTGAAATACATAGAAGACCGTCAAAAGGTATTACATGTGCTTAAACATAGATATAATTGTTCATTTGTCAGATATTTACAGCTGCCTTTGATTCCACACCTAAAACTACATTAGGCCTGCAAACACTAAGTCGTTTTAAAAGCTAATCCGCAGTTCAAGAACAACCCCATATAAGCTACAAATCTTGTTAAAATATTATATGAAGTAATTATTTGCGAGGGGTTTCCTCTTACTATTGAAACTATTTGAAATTGTTTAAAAGAGCGTCTGTTGTAGTAAACAAGCGGTTTTTAGATCAATTGGTTCAATTTTATTAATGATTATCCACCCCACTAAGTTTATGCGGGTTCTTTGTCAATCGCACGATTAATAAACTTCTCATCTGAAACAAAACTCACTCATTCAAAAGTCGATGGTGAATTTGATAAATACAGTAAAACTCCTCTATTTCGGCCACTTAATTGGGTTAACTATTAAGGGTTAAGAACAGGTGACTGCTTAAAACAAGGTGACAGTAAAAACGAAAGCTCCTATAGGACTTTGACCTTTAACTCATTGAGCCCTAATGACGCATTTATGCGTCCTTAACAAAAAGTGTACATGTGAAGAGTACACTTGTCCTATGCAAACAGTGAAGTAAAAAAAACCTTAATAGTCTGATATGGACCAGCCTTTATTGCAAACTTGAATTGTCCATTGGAAGTTTCAGGGGATAATGAGTTAACAAGCATCCAAATAGAAACGCCATATTTAACGTTATAACACATTTGAGATACTTGCGTGCTGTGACTTTAACCTTTAAAGGATGTTTTGAAAGATTAGACTCATTTCATCGTTTTCTGTCTTAGATTATAAACCGTTACATAAGAATGATTTATAACGCTTGACGTTACTGACCTATAAAGAGTTCTTATACGTTGGTGTAGCTGCGTCTATATTTGGGAATGCGTTTTCCTTGTCTTGTAACCGGGTTTATGCTACAATAATAACGTCACTTGCAAACTGTTTGAGCCCATTGAGGCGCAGAGGCCTATAGGCCTAATATTCTCTACACTTTATTGCTTTGTGTTGCATGTTATAGTTTTGAACGGTCAATAAAACATACTGAAAACAGAATCTTTTTCTTGGCCATACTACCCTAAAGCTACCGTTGGCAGAACGAACATACAGTTTTGTTAAATCAAATGTTATACTCTTTTGAAATGCGTGAAACAGATTGTAAAATTGAGATGTACGAGTCAGTAATGACATGCAGCAAAGATCAAATCATTTTTTAACCCTTTACCCCATAGCCTGTTTCTAGTTTTAAAGAAAGGAAACTAGTTAAAGCAGACTAAAAGTAAAGCAGAATGTGCCTTAAGGCACATTCTGCTTTTCTTTCAGACTGCTTTAAGCTTCCAATTGCTACAACATGGAAATATTCCGTATGATGCATCTTTATGACTGTATAAATTAGAATTACTTTCTTCAGTGTAGAAATGTGCTAAAAATCGTCACTAAGAGGGAAAGGGTTAATTTGATCGCACGGAAGGATGTTTATGTGTTCTTCATTTCTATATATACTTGTTTTTGGTGAATGAAAACTGTCTTGTTCCAAATACCAAGATAATTGTGATGACACTTGTGATAAGGTAAGACGCAATCAGTAACACTATTGTAAAAATAAAACATTGAGCATTGCCGTCAGGAAACATGCCTTATTGCATTACAAACAGTAAAGATTAAAGCCAGCCGCCGCGTCTTTGAAGCGACGGCAGATCTTGATCAACACCGTTTGACACATACATGCATCTAAATTATGTTCTGTAGCTGTGTTAAATACAGTATTTTGGAGAGAATACCAAACTGTAGTCAGGGATGGCAGCGGTGCCTTGGCTATCCAATGTTGCAATGTAATGAGGCTGATTTTGTCAAGGCACAGTTCATATTGTTAAAGGATATTTTAGATAATTCAAGCACATGAACACTGCATCATCTTTATTCTCTAGAAACATACTTAATACAGTCGAAACTCGATACACAATGTACTTCAAACTTGCCTAAATCGAATTTACCAGTACATTATCAGTTTTTGTTCGATAACTCAATCTTGCTTAAGTCGAACATACCCGTATTTTAAAGTGAACGTGTTTTAGCTCAGCAATATATTTAACTTTGAAAAATGTGAATGTTCGAACTAACGCGAGTTCGAATTATCAAGTTTCGACTGTTATTTTTACTGCATTGCCAAATACTACCGATGGCGTTGCAGTTGCTATGCTGCTTAGAATGTTAGTTGAAGGAACTGAACTTAATTTACCCTGGTATATTATTCTTTGAAAGCGTACTAAATGCGAAAAATCAAAATGGAAGCTCCTGTTCAATTTAAAGTAGCCTTTGGCACCCGCGTGACTCAAGCGACGAAAAGTATGTTTTCAAGTGAGAGGCTTTAAACATTTGACGTCAGTGTTTTATTACTTGTGGATAATGAACACATTACTTTGATTCTTACCGGCTAGAATTACATGTACTAGAAATCAGATCGTCTTTCTACAACATCTTTTACAGTAAAACCCTTTCATTACTACAACTGAGAATAACTAGGTAATAAGACATGTGTAAGCTTGCATCATGATAAAAGTAAAGGCATATTCTGCTATATGTACATCTTGTTAAACTCATTATCCCCGGAAACTTCCATTGGAC
The DNA here is from genome assembly GCA_922989275.2 of Gari tellinella. Classification (NCBI taxonomy): domain Eukaryota; kingdom Metazoa; phylum Mollusca; class Bivalvia; order Cardiida; family Psammobiidae; genus Gari; species Gari tellinella. Next base: position 57,129,377 of record OV277860.1, read on the forward strand.
AATTCCTGTTTGAAATAAAGCCTGGTCCATTTTCGATTAAAATGGTTGGTTTTTTTTATAATAAATTACAAAATTACAAACAGTGAAGTCCCTGATCAGAGGGCTCCTGCAGGAGCCCTCTGATCAGGGACTTCACTGTTTGCATAGGACAAGTGTACTCTTCACAGGTACACCTTTGGTAAAGGACGCCTATATGCGTCACTAGGGTTCAAAGAGTTAAGGTAGATATCTTCTTGCAACACTGAAATGTAAAACCAATGGTCAAATAGAAGGATGGTGTTGCTGCTTACTTTGCATACTAAACGGCAACTGAACTGTTTGATCCCCTATGGACAACTGTAGCGTGTTCAGCTGTCACTGTTTGCGGCTTCGGTTAGCAGTTTTGTGCCCCGTGTGCAGCGTGGAGAGTACAGTTGATAATACGTTTTCTTTCCAAACAAATGCGTTTATTTCAAGTACAAACAGTTTTGAGCCAGATCAGACTCCAAACTGTTTACACTAAGATTAAAACTTGTCAAAATAATCAAAAAGTTGTCTTTTTGTATATTTTATTTCAATGCATTTGCGTTTCAACGAAAGAATAGCATTTTCTCCACTGTATTTCAGACCGGTAGCCAACTCGAAATCGTTGGCCAATGACGGTTATCGATTTATTTCCTGAAATCATGGCTGGTATAATTCAATCAAGAAGGTCACGAACAATGCCCTCTTTTACGAAACGTCTGTAATCACATACCGGTATTCGTCTAGTCATTTGTTAACCCTTTTCCTCATAGGAGCACCTTTTAGCGCATTAAATATATTCATCCACTGAATAAAATAGTTCTAATTTATACAGTCATAAATATGAATTCTAAGAAGTTATTTCTATATTCTAGTATGTATTAGCTTAAAGCAGACTGAAAGTAAAGCAGAATGCGCCTAAGGGCGCATTCTGCTTTACTTTCAACCTGCTTTAAGTGGTTAACTATCTTCAATACTAAAACCAGGCTATGGGGTAATGGGTTAAAAATAACAACATGTTTTTCGATAACGGGTTTTTGTGTTTTCTGTACCAGTTAGTTTTCAAGTAAAATGAAAATGTCATTGATTGTTAATTACATACATAATTGTAGTCTTCTGAAACAGAAATATGCCTTACATGTAACGAATTGACTTTACCAGTGGTGTCCGTTATAAATAAATCACACAACAGATATCAGGGAAAATAACTTTTACCTAAGGACTTTATCCTCGAAAGGAATAATGAAGCCATAATATTAACATTACACATTTTGTTTCTATTACTCATTGCCACATATTCGTATTAGGTACGTGCCGGGCATATATCTTGCGTTATATTAGGGCTCAAGATAAGAGAGAGTAAACTAAACGAATCCAACATTTTCTCACTGATTTCAGCATCTAATCCTATGGTGTTACTACTCATTAGAATCGTCTCTGACGATTCTAATGAGTAGTGCCACTATAGGGTTTAAATCATAAACAAAGAAATACTCCCTTTATCTGGAGCTCTGTATATGTAGCAATATAAATTAGGTCAATTATAGAGGTGATAGAGTACAAATAGATCACAGGTATCCCCTTTATATAAACATATTGTCGCCTAAAATGATTTTGTATTTGTATGTTTTATAACTATTTCAATATATGAGTCCGAACGTTTTCCAAAAGCTCCATTTGAAGAAAACACAACGACATCATTATTCAATATAATTATGCTACTTCAATATTGTCTGCTTAACAATGTCGTCGGCTAAACGATACAAATTTGACATCTTGACAGACGGAACCTAGCGACACGTTTTGTTAAACACGCTGCCCCTGCCTCCCGAGACTGCGAGTAACGCATCGTTTTATCTTGATTAAAAAATTTGGCATTGTGACACCTCTCTAAGGATTCAATCATACGATGTGATATTTAAAGACTGCAGATTCCAATATAAATTGACACACTTGCCCTCCTACTATAAGAGGTTACCAGACGTTGAAGACGTGCTATGCTAATCCTGTTTGACGTTTCTTTATATGTTAACAGCTTGTAATAATGCGATTGCGTGCACGATAAGTCACTGTTCAAAATACATTAACTGTTTTCTCGGAAATTTCTATATTGCAGGCAGTCGACTGAGTGCATCACTTTTTAAATGCATTGACGTCAATAGTATTGCCTTCAAAAAATCCTGCAGTCTGCAAATCAATTAAAATGTTGCCGTGTTGAAAACAGATTTAAGTTAATGTGTTAAACTTGGCTTGATCAAGACTAGTCGTACATTTTCCCGGATTTATAGAGATAGAATAAAACACGTAAACGAATCTTCGATTGAAGAATCGTAATTAATTTGGGTTAACTATATAATTATGTTTGTGTATGATACTGAACTATAAAGCGAATCAATTTCGAGTAATCGATGTTTGACCATTGATGAATATGCTAATTGGTTTTCTACTGTTGTTAACCCTTTTATGATAACATTTATCGTGAGAGTGTCACCTCTTCATCTGCGTCAATATGATCGTCTGCTATATCGTTTCAAAGTAAGATTTTATGTAGTATAACTGGACGTAATTTCAAAACTAAAGGCAAACAGTTTTGATCCTGATCAGACGCCGCGTTACAAAACTGTGTAGAAATTCACATTATGGCGTTATTAAAAGTGAAAGTGTTAATTTCGCTCCTATATTGGTTAGAGTTTAAGTATGTTTTTCCTAAACAGATGAAAACTATTATCCTAGTAATGTTGATACATGTTATATGTTTGCGATACACACCTATTAAATCTATTCGCTGATAGAAGACATAGATCCATTTTATAATTATTCTTATATCTTTAATATCAATTATTAAAGTATGTTGATACGCCCTATTGTTCATATCAACGGTTCAAGAAATACAAAATATAACAATATATTGTAAGCGTGTATGCAATCTTTTTTCTGCATAGCTAAATTTAAACTCGACTGAAATATAAAACTAATTTTGATTTCATCTAAAATGTCATTTAAGTGTAGTTTTAGAGCGCACAATCTGCGTGACACTCGAACTACATTTGCCAGTAAAACATGCACGGACACATGCTAGAAATATAATTTTTTACAACAGTTTTTACAACATAACAACTTGCTCAATATTATCATAGCGAAAATAATCAATCCTGTAGAATACTCTCTTGCTAAAAGCAAAATTATAATACCATAGAAACTGGAAACTTGGACATGTACTGGCTGTTTTGATATCATACTATTTTGTGACACCTAATTGGATATTTTATCATAAATAAATTGTTATATATGTTATCAATATCAACTGTCTCGTAATACTTTCGTAGTAGTATCAGGTTCAGTAAAACATTATTGTTTGCTTTTTAACAGTGAGGACCATGTTGAAAATTGGTGTGTTCGTTTGATTCCAAATATGTAAATCCACATGAAATAAAATCGTCATTAGTATTATTATTAAGGTTATTGATTTGGATTTGGATTTGGATTTGTTATGATTTAACATGGCTTCAATATCGCGACGTCTAGCTAAAAACACGTGGAGTAAAACTAAGTAGATATTAAACAGCATATTAGTTACAAATCTGATTATATGTGCAACAGCTGTACTCTAGGGCATATAATGAAGTACAATGGAAAGCCTATACAACGACCACATGTTCGTAATGTAATTGGATATGTTCCTGTATACAGCAAGGTAACAGTAAAACAGACAACCCCTAAATTAATGTCACATTTTTGTTATACAATCAATTAGCCGTCGTTTAGTTGTCCTAATACGTAGCTTTTACAGTAAATCACTACTTTCACTAATGCATTTACCATAACAGTTAAAACAGAAAATGTGTGCAGATTTGCATGTCATAACCGTGACTTTGTCGGCGGAGTACATATGGGACATCTCAAATAACAGCATAATTATGCAAATTAAATGTACGTAAAGAATACTGACTAGGCGTGTTTGCTAGTACATTGTATAAATGTCAATCGAAAGGATGAAAAAACAATTTTACAATAAACCTTTGTTCTGATTAACGCTTTAAAATACAAGTTAACATCAAACTTCAGTGTTGTTATGGTGAAACATCGATGAAAGTATCCTATATTTGTCTTAAATTCTGAATCACATTGAATTTGATATAATTAAAAGTTAAGTTCTAAATGACAGGTGACAGCTTTAAACAAGATAACAGTAAAACATATGGTTCCTACAGGAGTGTCCTATCCTACTACCATCTTACTTTCTCATTTCGTACACTTTATCATTAACCCAATTTAGTGGTCGTAATAGAGAGGTTTTACTGTTATTGTTTTAGCACAAATGTGTACTAAAGAATCTCTAACACATGTTGAAGGAGTTGTCATATAGTCTATAATCGTAGCTGTATATTGGGTTTTGTGCAATTTAATTACATTGTCAAATACAACAGAGCATCAATTGATTAAAACTATAATTATTCTTGATTTTCTCTGATCAAGTTACGTCATCGTGTACAATATATACTCATTGATACTTAAAACCCAAAGCTTACTAATACAGTTTCAAGTTAGAGCCATTGCATTTTGATTATTTGTTTTATATATTATGTTGTATATTCCTTTGTCTATGTTTTCACTGCACTCCATCAACTAGTTGATGAGTATGTGAAGCGCTGTCAACAAGTAAGATAAAGTTACAGTGATAAAAAACCTCAAAATCTTTCTTTTGCTTTTCAAATTGAATAAAATTTGAATATGAGTGCCCAACAATTTTGATCCAGATCGCATGTCGCGTAACGCGGCGTCTTCTCTTGATCCAAACTATTTGCAACTGTTAGCAAAGCGGTACTTATAATTTAAAATGGTAACCTCGTCAATTCCCGGACAGTGCATGAGTTGAACATGTGGATACAAGTCATTTCGTACCCAAGTCATTTCGTACCCAAGACATTTCGTACCCACATCTTGGTCATTTCGTACCCAAACCATTTCGTACCCAAGACATTTCGTACCCACTATCATGGTCATTTCGTACCCACGTACGTGGTCACTTCGTACCCATATATAAACACCCCATCAAATTCCCTCTATCATGGTCATTTCGTACCCACGTACGTGGTCAATTCGTACCCATATATAAAAACCCATCAAATTCCATAATTCAATAATTTTGGTGATCATTTTCAACGAATAAACACTATCAAAGTTAATACAGTTGAAACTGTCATATGTGACTTATTGCTCACCACATACACCTCGTCCGTCAAATGTATACACTAACATAATTTAAAAACTGTACGGTAACAAAAATGGACGGTGTCAGACGTAAGAGGACAATAGGTATGAGGGTTGGGGAGTATTTGCGTATAATGTAATTTACACCTATTGACATGCTCCAATCATTTTTATTTCCAAAATAATTAATTACAAGCATACACTAATGCAAACATACATCGCCAAATATTACTAATAGGAACGCATTGATGATTATTTCGGCGAAATGCAATTCTTACCGTAAATCCGTTTCTTTATATACATATATAAATGCTTATTAAACCCAGCCTGATTTCACTTACAATATAAATCCTTTTATGCCTAATCTAGCATTCAGTATCTTTACAGAATGTTATTTCTGATAGAATGACGTATTCTGAATTATTAATATTATATATTAACACTTTAAATATCACCACTGTACTTTAATACAATATCTGTGATTTATAGGCGTTAAACCTTACGCTTATAATGTAAGTGTGAGTATATTCATTTATGATACATAATGAACTTCTCTTCCATAGCCCCTTCACTCTAAATGACGCCAAAAAAGCGTTTTAAACAGTTTGGACCCTGATCAGACGCCATATTATGCGGTGTCTGATCAGGATACAAACTGTGTGACACTCGTATCGATGTGTTTTAAATCATACAACAATAAACCTTACTTTGAAACGGTCTTGAAAACAATAAAATTTAAGCAGACGACAATGAAACGGTGAAGGGGTAAACATCTCGAGATTAATTAAGAAGCGAATGGGATAATGGGAATTGGTTATACAAATTGTAATAAGATAGAACAATTAATATTTCGCACGACCTGCGATGAAACAAGTATACAGTCAAGCTACGGCTATGTGGAATGGTTGTCAAAACAGTTTTCGTAGTATCTTGTTACAATTATGTGTATGTAATAATAAAATTAAAAAAGAGGTGACAGCCATCGCTAAACTAGTTTATTTGATTATACTCAACCGTCTGGAGACTGTGACCTTGCAATAGCAAAGTAGCCGCAGACGACTGGTTGACGGTAATTGTTGCCGGTGTTCTCATGAAGATCATAGTCGTGTCAGCTAAATTATTATATTGGCTGTGATACAGGAACTTTCTATAACATTTTATTTCACACCTACATAGATTAAACCAATCGGAAGCCCCTCTTTCTACCACGTGACGGTACAAGAGAAACCTATAGTGTACCGGAAAGTAAAAAAAGCTATCCCAGAAGGCCACATTTTTCTCATATTGGACTCGGATCAAGAAAATCCATATCATTTTCATATTGGACTGGACACCTCTTCCGACACTCTGTTCAGAGTTACATCCCTTGGTATTTCAGCTTTGTCTGCTACAGTGTTCCATCTCTACAATGCACATATTGTGTGTGTTGTTCGGAGCGTTATAGGGAGGGGAAAATAATAATTGGCTTACATTTGCAATATCTATCTAATTTAATGACGTAACGATAAAAAAAATGCTGTAGACGTTTTGGCGCGTTAACGTTCAAACGTCATAATTATACAGTAATGAACGTTCTTGATGTGTCAAGTTTTTTTCTCAATGATATGAATATAATTTGTGTTTATCCGAATGTAAGTTTTAAAAACGCATATAGATAATTTATGCCAGATTGGACTGAAATTCTAAACATTAATAAGTTTTATAATGATAACAAACAAAAGAAAAAATATATAAATGCTTTTGAGGAATAAAATTAGATGTTTCTTCACTATTAAAGGGAGGTAATCCATAAAGTTTCGTTATAAAACGGCCCTTGGTTAGACTTCTTACACCTTTAATATGTTTAAAAAGAGTACCTTGATGGAGTAAATGATTAAAATTAGATCTAGAACAGAAAATTATGCAAAATGATACGTGTAGACAATTATAGATTTGAAATAGAGTTACTGGTTGTAAGGGGAGGGGCGGTGTAGGGAGGGAACACATGTCATTTGTTTTTGGAAATTTCGAAGTCAAAGGCGAGGCTAGAACTAATAGGAAAAAAATGCATGTGGTTTATTTTGTCATTTTATAATTTTATGGTGTGAAATAAAGAGGTAATTTAACAGTGTTGAGTACAATACTGAATTCAATTGAACTCGAAAACAGCAGTCATAATCCATATTGGACTCGGCTATCGCCTTGTCCAAATATGGTTATGACTGCTGTGTACTCGTCCAATAGAATTCAGTATTGTACTCAACACTGTTAAATAACCTCATAGTATTGTCGATATATAATTAAAGACAAAAATACAACCAAAAAAAGAAATCGAATCGGTCAAAACTTACCAAAACACAACCAAAAGGGTTTTGGAATAAAATTTAAAATCATTATTCAGCACAATCTGTAAAATACACAAATCTGGATGTAACTGGTCTCCATGACCATTTCAAATCTTTATATAGCACTCAACAGCCACCGGACAATCAACAACAAGCGCAACAACAACAAACACAACAATATGATGAAACTTTGGATGGGCAAATTACTCTAGATGAATTAAAAAGTGCAGTTTTCTCTCAAAATAATAACAAGAGCAGTGGTTTAGATTGTGTAATTGCTGAAGTTTATAAACAATCTTCACACATTATGTTATCGTTATTTAATAGAATCTTCTTAATTCAACAATATCCCAATCCATGGGGTTCGGGTATCATCGTACCGATATTTAAAAACGGAGACATTGATGATTCTAAGAACTACCGATGTATAACATTAATAAACATCATTGCAAATATTTATTCACAAATATTACTAAATAGATTAACTAAATCGTCACTTTTAAATAACAAAATAATGGACAATCAAGTTGGGTTCCAAAAAGGAAAATCAACAATTGACTGCATATTTACACTTCAATCAATCATATTAAAAATTTTAAGCATACACAAAACATTGTATTGTGCATTTGTAGATTTCGAGAAAATGTTTCGATAAGCTTAATAGATCATACATTTTTCAAAAATTAGACGAAAAAAATGTAAGCGTGCAATTTATAAATGCAATTAAGAATATGTATAGTGTTGTTAAGGCGGCTGTAAGGCTCAACTCAAACGTATCTTCTTTTTTCGACTCAGATATTGGAGCAAAACAGGGAGATCCGAGCTCAAGTTTACTCTTTTTATACTTCGTAAATGACATTACTAAACATATTAATGATAATATTGATGGTCTTTTTACTTTAAATGAGTTAAAAATGTTCATTCTTTTATTTGCAGATGACGCAGTATTATTTGCACACACACCTCAGGTATTACAGTCTCTTCTCAATTATCCAACTAATTATTGTCTATCATGGGGTCTCAGAGTCAACACGGCTAAAACAAAGATAATGATATTTGAATTAGGAAGACATACAACTCACAACTTTTTACTAAATGACACAGTTCTAGAAGTCGTTAAAACATTTTAGTAACTTGGTATAATTATGGACATATATTTCGAGCACAGAAAAAATAGCTTAACATGCTGCATATTCCCTTCATAACCTGTTTATAATATTTAATCAACTTGACCTGACTACACAAGACAAATGTAAATTATTCGATAGTTTAGTGGGCTCAATTCTTAACTATGGGGCTGCAATAATTGGCACTGATATCGGAATGTTGCACTGTACATTTCTCAGAAAAATACTTTGTGTAAAAAAGTGTACAAACTTAGATGGCCTGTATGGTGAAACAGGAATATATCCAATGCAAATCCATCGCAAACTCATCATGTTTAAATTTTGGTTAAAAATTCTAACACTCGATAATAATTATATGGTTAAGTCAGTGTATAACATGCTGAAAACTGATGCAGATAACAACAACACATACAACAAGTTAAGCTGGGCATCTCAAATAAAAAGACAATTAACCGAAATGGGGCTCCAAGTCCTATTGCTACAACATACTGCTCAATAAGAAAGTTTAGGATCTTTGAAGGCAGATGTCTGCTTAATGCATGACAACGGTTATGCAGCAACTCTTGACGGAGTTTTCAGCATTGGTTTTGTCTGCATTAAGCTTACATATGTCTGAAACAGCCACAATATGGCTTACTCTTAGTGTCGTTGAAATATGATTTACTGTATAAATTAAACTTACATTTCTGACTTTATCATCTATGCTTTTGCCGAGCAAGCTAGAATTTCTTTAAATCTATTTGGTGCTGAAATGTTAATTTCCAACTCCAACGTATTACTCTGAAATTTATTTAGGGTTTAGTGAAATATGGTTAAATAATGAGTCTGGATATTGTTGCGAATATCAATTTCTATATAAATGTGTGTATGCTAGTGTGAGCGTAAACCGTGCGATCTGACGTGATAGGGCCTAATTAAATATTATAACTACAAACTACAGCATGCATTCATGAATTAAAATGCCAAACGTTCAGCCTGTACAGGGCGCCGCCGTGGCCTAGACGTATAGTCACTGTGGTATACACTACTAAGCTGCCCATCACTGTGGGATCGAGCCCAAGTTTGGACATTCCATCCAGTTGCCGAGTTTTGTCCGAAACAGTGAATAAAGGGCTGCTGTTGTCTTCCTCCACTTGTAGTTAGCTGGACGACTCAATATGACTGAAACACTGTTAAAGCGATATACATTTTAACAAATCCAAATCCAACCTGCACAAAACTGAAACTCCGAGCCTGTAGTACTCAAGTATTTTGATTTCTATATTGGTATAACCTTGTACAAATTAAGGCATTTTACAAATTCTATTAAAGCAAACTGTGTTGTACAAATCCTAAAACAGTCAAAGAACAAAATGCAATTATTCGAGAGCAATACCTAAATATCTACATCAGTTCAAAAATACTATGTCAAAATAATGAAATACATATAATTGCTAACATATTGATTGCACGCCGCAATTATAGTGTTTTATTGTATTCAACCCATGCGCAACTTCCATTATAAGCATTCAATGAATTGCAGTAAAAGAGTAAACTGTAATACCACTTGCACTTATGTATTCTATTTGAAGCATTGTGTCTGCAAAGCATTTGATTATAACGTCATTATTGAAATGGTTTCCAAGAATTTTCGATGTATATGTATCTTCTAGGTTAATACTTATTATCACATTTATGTATTCATATTACATTGTTGTCCTAGTTATCAATCTAAGGTTTGCATATATAGCCACAAACACGTGGCTGATATGTTTGTCCTATAACCCCCAGGTGACTTTCCTTGAAATGTCATATAGATATTTCAGCATCTGCTCAAATATACATATTTGTTTTAGTAAAACAAAAAGTGCTACAACTCCACTGGACACAAATTAAGATCACACTTTTACAGTAAAGGTAATTTAGACGGCAAAGTGTTCGCCGATACACCTAGCATCAGTAATTATTTAGAGGATGTTGGCTAACTATGTTGACCATAGTGAGACGTCGCCTAACGCGGCATCTTTTAAAGGTTTGCACTGTTCGCAAATTCAAATAAAAGGTTAAGTTGTTTGGATAAACACTGTAATTATTAATTATGTATTGTATATATAATAAATTATTCCAACAACAGAGTGAGTGAGAGATAGAGAAAGAGAGAGAGCAAAAGGAGCTAGCGTGCATTACAATATTCCAGATAATAAACAAATAAGATATGTAGATGAAGGTCAATATAAAACTAGGTTTCTTCTTTTTAACGAATATTTCCTTAAGATGTGCTTGAGATTGGTTACCCTTACTGTGAAAGGAATACGCATAAGTATTATCATTTGAAGCAAAAAACTGGTAAGGGTCATCAATGTTGATTATCTTTTACAAAATTGTTATAAACATCCCTTAGTACTCAACTTAAACCTTCAATGGTCTAATTTATCGTGAGGTTTTCCCTCCTTCAACGCCATATTATTGTCTAGAATATTGTTTTCTGTAATTTGATTTCAAAGTAAGTTTTAACCCTTTACCCAATAGAAGCGACTTTTAGCGTATTTAATTTATTCCTCCGCTGAAGAAAATAGTTCCAATTTAATCAGTCATGAATTTATATTATAGGGAACATTTTCTATATATTCTAGCACAGGATAGCTTTAAGCAGACTGAAAGTAAAGCAGAATGCGCCTTAAGCGCATTCTGCTTTACTTTCAACCTGCTTTAAGGGTGTATCAATGTCATGAGCCATTTTTTCAAAGTATTAAACTTTTTTTCTATCATTGTTTTTTTGGAAGAGCTATTTATGATGAATGAAAAAATGAAAAAAAATATATATGGTGGTGTCCTTTTTTTTTAGCTACAGCGATTTGAAAAAGGTATGTCAAATTTGGATTTTTTCTCTCAAATTTTACCCATTCAGAGTACAAGCTTCAGTAAAATCTATTTCAAAACAAAACAAAAATGTTAATTTGGGTTTTCTTTATTTATTTCATGGTATGTTCACATATATAAACCAAATTTAGACAAAGCAGGCACTAGGTTTGAACAATATGGATCCTTGAATATCAAAAATATGCTTTATATAGGGCATGATTTTATTAAATTTTTTATTCTATGAAAAAAAGTAAAAAAGTTTGAAAATGAAATAGTTCTAGTATTAAACTTTTTCTTATATTCTACCAGATGAAAGCCCAAACTAAGGCAGTTCAAAATATGAAAAGAAATTAAAAGGTCAGTGTCGAAAATTTTGAGTTATTAAAGTAAAAAGAGTTATCGCCCCTTACAAAATTTACAAAATAGTACCATATCGATGATATTTAGAGCTTTATAAATTTCACATTTGGTGCCTTTTTTTTCTTAAATTATTTTTTGTATGAAGAAATACTACCATAGATAGGAAATAAATAACACAAAACCAAATTATCATATTTGTTTTCATTTGAAATGGGTTTTATTGAATCGGGCTGTTTGAAAAGGACAAAATAAGAGGAAGTGGGTGGGGTAAATTTTACATGGCCGTAGAGCCAACTGTTGTTCACCAAAATGTACACTTTTTCTATTTTTTCATTCATCTTAAATAGCTCTTCAATACAAAACCATCATAGAGTGTTTTCATATACTTTGAAAAGTTTCCAAATTCATGACATTGATACACCCTTAAGTAGTAACCTATTTTCAATTCTAGAAATAAGCTATCAGGTAAAGGGTTAAGGCGGTATGACTAACGTATTATCAAAACATGAGGCACACAGTTTTGATCCTGATCAGACGCCGCGTTTCGCGTCGTCTGATCAGGATAAAGATTGTTTTCAAACGCGCTTTATGCCATCATTGAGAGTGAAAGGGTTAAAGCATGTTCCACAAACGTCAGGTTAAGCATTGTAAGGGTACACTACTATGAAACTCAATGAATGTGCCTTACTTTACCTACATTAGCAACTTATATGCATTTTTCCAAGGTTTTACATTAATTTCCATTTCTGATGAAGGTCATCTGGTACAAAGCACTTGACAATTGTATCAAAGATACATCGCTTTACCCTTATCCTGCCGATCACGACTTGTTTGGTATATGCAAACAACTTCGGTCCAGATAAACACTGCGTGATTCGGCGTCTGAAGTTGATCAAAATTGTTTGACATTCTTCTTTAAGTTTCTTTAATTCAAATACATGTATATAAACCGTTATTGTATATTTCAGACGACAATTGCAAAGCAGTCGATACCATGACATGATAAGCGTTTGATGATTAACTATAAGCATGATGCCATGTGAAATAACTATCTGGGAATTTAACTGTTGTCAATAGACCTTCCGCCGGAACATATATTTCTACGATGACGTAATACAGTGCTTCCTCTCTACAACACCCAATGGGAGACACAGATTGTGTGTGTTGTTCGGGGGGAGTATTTATAGGGAGGGACAATTAAGATTTGCCTTACATTTGCAAACAGCTTGAATCGAGATCAGACGCCGCGTAAAGCGGCGTCTGATCTGGATTCAATCTGTGTTTGTCACCCGGCATTCTATCGAAATGTCCACTTATATGTAACTTTGAAAAAATCAGAAGACGGCACTTTTAAGCAGACGATATTGCAGCAGTAAAGGCGTTAGACATAATTGTCTTATTTGGGGAACTGCAGCAAGGGTCGTTGTAAGGAGGGAGTCGTTGTTGATAGGGCCATACTGTAAACATAAATTGTTGAATTCGTTATTTCGTTCTATATGTGTCTTAAATTTTGTTACAAACTACTCATTTACATTCATTTTATTTAGCAGAAGTTATGATATTAAACTGTTTAATGAATCTCCTTGTCATGTGTGTGTATATAATCTATAAACTTCAATATTCAAGCTATCTATCGTTTTCATAGATCTTATCGTCTATTGTTGTTTTCGAGATTTATATTTGAGAGCATTTGAATACAGAACGGATGTTTTGAATGTATAGCATTTTCTCGACGGCTAACTACGGAACATACATGTTTATTCAGAACCATTACAGAACAGGTCTATTGTCTTTATTTATGCTTCGGTTACCATAATCTTTACAAAATAGTTTCAGTAAAGATAGTGGCTATAAGGTGGATAATAATGAACTCCTTCCATTTGATTATTACATAACCACAAGTGATTACTATTACATGACAGAGAGTAAGATCCAGACCGGGTACGAATTAAACAAAGCTTCTCTTTCAAGATTCAATACTTTGTCAAAGTATCGATCTTTAGATTAAAAAGGACATGCACTCACATTTCACAACCATGTAAATTTATTCATTTGTGTACGAGCCTAGATTATGATCAGCTTTTCCGACAGTTGTAGAGATAATTTAAACTGGCAGTCCACCAGAGACCGCGGTTATGGGGCGTAATTGTCATAGAGGATGTTTCTACCAAGAACTAAACGAAAGCCAGGCCGGTGGTTTAGACCCCATGCAGTGCTTCGCAGCGAAGGAGCTTATCGCAACCATTGTCCTGAAATCATACATCAGCATCCATCAATATGTCCAATCCAGTGTAGCGGTGCCGTAAAACCAAGCTCATCAATCCTATTTCATTATTCATCGGCGCTATGATATAAGATTAACCCTTAGCCCGCCAAATAAATTGTCGTCTGCTATATTTCTCATCTGCTTCAAGTTTCAAAGTGCTTCAAAGTTGCTCAAAATTGCTGAAAATGTTGTCCGAGTGTCAAACAGCTTGGATCCGGATGAGACGCCGAGTTACTCGGCGTCTCATCCGGATCCAAGCTGTTTGCATATGGAGCTATAGTCGTGAGTGGCAGGCTAAGGGTTAACATATATACAAATTATTAGAAATAGGCATGCAACTACACATTACCAGTTCTATCACATATTATATGGTGAAAAAATAACCTGTTCAGGTTTGGCAAAATTCATATACTATGCTAACCTTTTACGAGACGAAACTATTAGACACATGAATTAGCATCATGCTCAGTTTAATGTTAATACATAAATCCGTCATACATATATGTCAATTATGCAAAATATGTATAATATGCATTTACGCACTGCATTTGTATTGGTTTTTGTTTATATGCAGGTTTGAGCATTGTGGGCCCTAGGCCTACAATGCTAAATAAACAAGTGGCATTGTCATTATCATTAAATCTCATGAACACATGTTATTCATAGAAACACACATTTCGATTTCTTTAGCTATTGGGAATATGTAAAAAACTTTAAATCTCATTATGACGGATAGAATTACTGTAGTGTACGACTACTCGCTTATTACAGTGGAGAAAACGTTATTCTTTCCCAATAAACGCGTTTACGCTAAAACTATTATTTGCAGTGCAAACAGTTTGGAGCCAGATCAGACGCCGGATAACCCGGCGTCTGATCAGGCTCCAAACTGTTTGCCACCAAGATAAACATGAATTATCAGAATTGTCAAAAATTTGTACTTTTCTACGTTTTAGTGCTTTGTGTTTGCGTACGTTTGCGTTTAAACGGGAAACAATAACAGATTCTCCACTGTATGCCTGAATGTGTTGCCGACATTGCCAATGCGTATGATATTGTATAGATATACTGAATATCATAGATTAGTTTCCTTCCTCTTTAATAGGCCATGTGACTTCTATATACATAATCATTTACAAACGAGTTTTTGCTGAAGGGGAATACTTTAGATATTTCAAATGGGTGTTTTATGTCCAACCATCATTAATTTACAGTTTAAATGCCTTTTAGAAAGACTCTAAAACGTCACGTTTTCTCGTAAAGCCTTTGTTGTAAAGCTTCCTAATATACTTTTATTGTACATCTATGTTTAACCTGTCACTTTATAAAGCATTTTATGGCTGCTAAAATACCATTTTACTGCACTACACATGTAATTAAAGTTTATTTCTGTAAAGTCCCGTTTAATTACCACTTAAAAGCTCGTCCTTCTATAGTTTTCAAGATATAGATCTGGAAGCCTACATAAGAGTTTTTATCAAGCAGAAAGCTCTATACTGAGTTTTCGGATTATTGCTATCTTCCCTTAAGAATATACCGTATATTCACGACAGGTCTTTCTTCTGAGTAAACATAAAAAGCTGTAATTATAACATATTTGATTTTACCAATATGTAAATAACAAGTATGCACTATGTTATATTGGTCTAAATGAACACAAAATCAATCATCTTCCTTAATTGCCAATATGTTCACTTTGCGAACTGTGATGTCATCAACAGTTTTATGTTCCCTGGGGCCAACTGTCGGCAAACATTCACGAATGTCACAAACACTTTAACTAATATACCCTAATCACATATTCTTCTAGACATTTCACTACGAAACAGGGTTTCATCGACTAGCTGCAAAAACATATACGATGGAATTCTTTGCGGATACGATGGTGTAACGCACAATAAGATTTCATAAGTCGATAAGTCACAACATGAACCTAAATGACCCCTACTTTAGGACACTAGAATATAGCACGTGTAAGATATTATTTTGTGCCGTAATAACTTCTTTAAAAAAGTATAAATGTTTTTGAAATATATCAGTTTATGTCTCTATCTTAATTTAAATAATATTTCTTTACCATTGAAAGGGTTATCTGTCTTAGATCAGATTTTTTTCAAAATCAACATTTCTTATTTTGCTTATGAAAAAAATCGACATGTGTTTTCGAACGCTATAAACTTTTTCTAGATCTGTATATCTACATTTGGATTTTAAAACATAAAAATCTACTTCCATGATTTCAATTATAGCCTGGTTTAATATAGAAATTGAGTATTTTAAAAGTGTTGTATTTTTTTTCTTTATTATTATTTATTTCATTTCATTTTTTTTTTCTTTATTTTATTATATAATTTTTTTTAATAAAATAATATCATTTAAAACTGTGAAGTGTGTGCATAATTGTCTGAATTTGCTTGACAGAAAGTTTCATAAACTTATTCAAAATAATAAAGCCGCAATAATAATTATAGTATCAAATTGTGTTTAACAAATTACCTCAACAATACACGAAAAATGTCTAGTGTCTTAGTGTTGTGACTTCTCGATTTGTTTTATCTTATCGTGCGTTATCCCACCGTGCCCGCACATAATTGCTCTTTAAAATGATACACATACATTTTGCACTTATTATATTGAAGTTATTGATTAGTTACCACTACTTAAAAAATGCCCGTATAAGCCGTACAATGACAAAACCAGCTTTATTGCATTGCAGCATTGTACATACCAAGCACCGTTGTCATCCCAAGCTCTGTATATGAGTTTCGGCTACATTGCTAAATACCATATATTATACAGCTACATAAAATGCTTTAGATCCATGTGGGTGTCAAACAGTATAGATTAAGACCAGACGCCGCGTCAAAGACGCG
This sequence comes from Gari tellinella, assembly GCA_922989275.2. NCBI lineage: Eukaryota > Metazoa > Mollusca > Bivalvia > Cardiida > Psammobiidae > Gari > Gari tellinella. Next base: position 57,146,382 of record OV277860.1, read on the forward strand.
GCGGCTGACCTTGATATACACTGTTTAAAATGCAATAAGGCAGGTTTTCGCAAGGCACGGCTCATATTATATGATATTGTACCCATATATTCGTAAGTCAAGTGGTATAACTGTTTCTAACATTAGGGATGGCATGAGCGTTGAATAACAACTGTTGTTTATTTTTCGTAAATAACTAGTGGTATCACTTTGCAAATGCGGTATCTGTAATCATGATGCCATTACGATACGTACAATGCCTTACGTCACGTTTTCAACAATGGTGTTTATGTTAATAAGTGAATAGTATACCTAATTAAACCTAGTATGTATTCCACAAATTGAATTTTCTAACATTTGTTTGGTTGGTAAAAATACCAAAAGTCTATATTTTTAAAGTAAAAGTTACATTTAGAAACTATATTCAGACGACAGTTTTTAAGCAGATGATACTGCAGCAGCATAAGTGTTAATTATACGATCAGGGCTGCCATATAACATTCTACGATTTCCAAATTGTCTATTTTCAAGCGCGATTATTTAAAGCAGGTTGAAAGTAAGACAGAGTGCTCTTTAATTTTAATCCGCTTTAAGCTACCATCTGCTAGAATAATAATCCGGAGATTTTGGAAATGATATTCATGTACGACCGGATGACACTCAAGACTAATATAGATTTCGCACGATTCCTCAGGCGTCATATTTCAGAGAAAAATAACTATGCTTCGTCTATTCTTGTCGTAGACTTCATCTTATACTAAGAGCTTGTAACACTGTGATGGCGTGCAAGATTAGAGATTTTCCGCAACAATTTAACCCAGGGGGTTTCTACTTTACATGCACTCTGCATCACACGGCCACCTTCGATTCTCTAATATTGTCACGTGCATTATATATGCCGTTTTTCGTCTACATGTTAAATAGTATATGTGTTTTACATTTTTTCTTAGATGAACTGACGCAAGTGTCAAAAGATTTTTGTACTTATTAAACGGCGAATTTCCCCCAACTGATAGTGACTGAAAACTTGAATGGTCGGTTGGTTGCAGGTTTGCTAGAGGTTGGCTGTATTCTAAGAATTTGGCTTAGCCTGTGCATCAACAAATTGTTAGGCATTCACCAGTGTATACTTATTTTCTGTGTTATATTTGATCTTGCACTTTTGTGTAATTGGTTTATTCGTTTATTATATATATCACACAAGATTCTAATTAGCTTTGCTGTTTGCTGGATGTGAAATTGGGTTTTTATTGACTTTCAAGTAGATCTATAACCTTATTTAATTAAAGTTTCCTAATTTTGTCATCATATAAAACATTATCGAATTATAGATTCCTAATCGACATTATGAGTGATTATTCCTTGGATCAATTCTAGTTTTATTAAAAGTATGTGTTTTTTCTTCTTCATTTTCTAAAAAAGGTCCATTAGCGATCCTAAGCGCAAAGCAATTTGTAATCAATTTAGATATACCGATGCATGTCATAACTGTGCACCTGATCAAGATGCAAGTTATTTAACACTGACGTAAATATTACTTCAGTTTAAATACTATTCTACTAGATAAGGATAAAGGCAAACAATATTTAAGCTGTGCCATGAGGAAACTTGATTTGCATTGAAAAGAGTAAAGACCAAGGCCGCCACATAAATCGAACAGACTTTTATTTCAATATTTAACGTGGATATGCAATACTTTAAATTTGAAATAGGGATATGTTCGACTTAAGCGAGTTTAAGTTAACGAGGTTCGGCTTTATAATGCTTGCCACGCGACATTTTCTGTTTTAAAATCGCTTTTCCAATAACAAGATTACAAACTAGGCACAATGTCTCAATTAACAGTTGTGATGGATAAGATGTCACGAAAATTGGCAATAAGTTTCTTTGAAATATTGTGAAAGGATCATCACACAAAATATATCGCAGTCTGTATTTCCACCAATCACGAATATTTGAATAAACATAAATTTTCCATTGATCTCTGTACTACTCATGACTGACCGTTTAATAAGATCGGACAATACGTTATAAAAAGAAACTTTTGAATTGATTGGGATTCGAACCCTTGACCTTTGGATCGTCAGTCAATCACTCTACCAACTGAGCTATTGAGACAGACAATAATGTTTATCTGCATATCAATTGCTCTAGGGGGCTGGACTTGTGAATATCTTTCTCAGAGAAGGCGGGACTTATGGATCATTTCTCCGCGAATCGCAGCTTCAGTTATGCGGTTATGGCTGTTCCTTTCGGAGTACACATTGTTCGTGTTAACAGCCTCTAATATGGATTAAACATACATGCATACTGGTAAAATATTCAGTTAATATTAGAAAGTAAAGCAAATATAATGTAAATATAAGAAATTAACTGTTTATTGAATTTCTAGTATAAGCACATGCAAAAAAGTCTTTGTCGTCGACAGGCGTTTCCGGTCACCCGCAAGAAGCCTTAAGCCTGTCTCACACAGAACACACGGCTTATACGGTTGGCCACCCTTGTAAACCGTACATACAACCGAACCAACCGGGGCCTCATCCGAGTTACACTCGGGCCATTCGAATGTATCCGTGAAAGCCGTGTATGATTTTAAAACTTTTAAAACACTGGCAAGGGTGTCATGTCCGTGTATGATCGTATTAGCGATCGTACAAGACCGTGACAGACCGTGTAAGACCGCACGAGACCGTATACACAACCGAACATGAATTCCACTTAACACGAGTGAGCTCAACCGTGTCAATATCGTATATAAATCGTATGGAGCAAAAGTCGGTGGGACCGTATGTAAACCCTGTAAATGTCCAATTAATCCAGTAAAAGTCGTGTTTAATCGTACTAGGCCGTAACAGACCGTACTAGACCGTACTTGGAACCGTACAACAATCGTATGAAAATCGTTTTGCAAATCGGGTTCAAACCGTGACAAACCTTGCTTGACCGAGTATATCCGTGCTTTGTTGGTACATACTCGTGCTACATTCGTACCAGTCAACCCGTGTATAACCGAGTATACCGTATTGATACCGTGTGCCCAACCGTGTTCTGTGTGAGACAGGCTACCCTTTCCTCCCTGAATCCTCAAATGGACAATTCTAGTTTTCAATTTAGTCCTGTCGATTTTTGACATTTATGGTCGAATTTTATAATATATGTCAAAATGACAAACAGTGTATACCCTGATCAGAGGGATCCTTAAGGAGCCCTCTGATCAGGGTTTACACTGTTTGCATAGGACAAGTGTATTCCTCACAGGTACACTGTTTGCAAATGACGCATATATGCGTGACTAGGATTCGAAGAGTAAACATGCGTTTTTGCCATAAACGGGACAGAAAAACGTCTTTTCCCCTGTACGAGCTTGACTGTAGTAAGACAACAACTGTCTTTGTTTGAGCCAAGCCATATCATATGGGCTGCTGTTTTTTTTTTCCTGTAAAAACACAAAACATGTTTATGGCTTTGTTGATATACATGTAGGTCACGATGATTTGCAAAGTCAGTTTTGTCAATGCAACTCGATCCATTCACATTGTGATAACCGTTTTCATGCCATTTTAGCCTAAAGTCCATTTTACAAACAGGATCAACACTGTTTGACCTAGGCTCAAATCTGACCAATCAAATGCTTGAGAACGAATTCAGACTCAACTCAAGCACTATATAACCGCTGGGCCTGGATTCAATATTTCTTCAATCACATCATTGAAAACGTAATTTAGCGAACGTTTGCACACGATACTTGTTTGCAGACAATAGTTTGTTTGCGGAAGGATCAATCACATTTATTGGTACAGTACATCCTCTCTATTACGACCACAAACTTGTGGTAATTAGTTTATGTTTATTTGATATGCCTGCTTAAAACAAGGTGACAAAAAATAGAAAGCTTCCTTTTTGCAATCAATTAGCTTCCGTTTTAGTGTCGTAATAAAGAGATCCTACTGGTAGTTGGCAGTAAAAGGTTTAACCCCTTCACCACCGACGTCGCATAAAGTAGACTTCGCAAACTTCTTTTTTTTTATCCAGATCAGCATCCAAGCTGTTTAACGCTCGTATCGATATTTCTTAATTCATACAGTGGAGAATGTGTTATTATTTCCCAATAAACGCGTTTACGCTAAAACTATTATTTGCAATGCAAACAGTTTGGAGCCAGATCAGACGCCGGCTAACCCGGCGTCTGATCAGGCTCCAAACTGTTTGCCACCAAGATAAACATGAAATATCAGAATTGTCCAAAAGTTGTTCTTTTCTACGTTTTAATGCTTTGCGTTTGCGTACGTTTGCGTTTTAACGGGAACGAATAACAGATTCTCCACTGTACTACCTTAAATCTACTATAAACTGATCTCGCAGACAACAATTATGAAACAGACGACAATATTGTAGTGAAGGGGTTGAACTCACCTTCATCCCCTCGCCTGCCAAACGTGAATTCACTGGAATATTCAAAATGTCTAGCGTCAAGATCAAAAGTCGGGTAACTCCGCGCCTGATCCTGTAGCAATGGTGTAATGCTCTGATTTGAAAATACGGTCTACCTTCGATATCTCGAACCCACAAGAGCCGAATTTACTGTGCTTCATCTGTTGAATTTTATTATTTTAAAATCGAAGTCCGACTGTTTACGCAGACAAATTTTCTGAACAACGCACATACAATACACCAGAAAGTTGTTTAATTTTTTGTATGCTAGCGGCGGAACAGTGATTTCCTTTGCAAACAGTTTGAATCCAGATGAGACTCCGCAGATGAGACGCACTGTTTGGTACTCTGACTTTGTTTTGAAAATAAAAATTAAAAATTTTAGTTTTAGAACAGTAGCAGACAACAAATGTTGCAAACGAAAAAAGTACCCAGAATTCAAAGAGTAAAATATGTAAATATAAGTAAATGAGATGCTAAAAGAAACGCCATTGCAAATCATTGTAATCAGCGTTGAACATTCTTCTCCGGCACCATTCTTAACTCTTTCACTGCAATATGTTATCGTCTGCTTTAGCCCTCTTAACGCCAAACCATCGTCTGCGTTTGTAGTGTCGTCTGTATACTAAAGTGAGATTACTGACGTTTTGACTAAAGAAATGTCGAGACAAGTGTCAAACTAGTTCGATCCTGCTCAGACGCCGCATTTCGCAGCGTCTAATCAAGCTACAAACGGTTCAAAAAAGATTATGATCCAACTATATTGCTGCGCACTTCACGTTTGGTTATCGATCAATCTACAATTGATTGATAACCATGCTTTCCTCTTTGGTTGTGCGACGACAGGCAGGGCTTAGCACTACATGATGATGTATCTGTAAAGCCGTCCTTAACCGGAAGAGTTATGTCGGATGTTCGTGCTTTGTTTTTCCTCTCCCTCTCTGTCGTACCCTGAACCTATCCATATCTTACAGTTACTCGTGACTACGGACTAGTTACTTGAGTACAATTTGACCGTTGCCATAGTGGGTTATTTGTAGCACAGGCTTGAATATTTAATTCTTTCCCGTGCTACTAATAATCTTCTTGTCATAGAATTTTTGTTAGATGTTTTACATGTATTTACTTACTGTGTTGGCGGTCTTTTTGGTTGTAAGGTTGTGGAATAGGGTTCATTTTTATGTACACTGCTCGTCTTTATAGGTGAATATGGGAGATAAGAGTGAGATTGGGCGCCCTTAAACCCAGGTTTAACCCCCCAGTGGTTGTTAATAATTAATTTATAATTAATTATTGATTGCTACTGACCGTACCAAGGCGGGCTCCTATGTTCACTTTGCTTTATGTTTGTGTTGCGTGTTGTTTTCTATTTAGTGTGTAGATGAAGGAATGGTATTGCGCGTGTGTAGGTGTGGGTGTGTGTTTGTTATGGTATGACTGTGTGTGTGTTCTGCTTGAGAGGTGGGTGTATTGTTTGTGTTGCGTTTCCTGCTTGAGTATTTCGTATTTATTTGCAAAGTCGCCTCGTATAACAGTTAATCGTGTTTTACATTTTACGTATTTTAGATTTAACCCTTTATCTCATAGACTGTTTCTAGTTTTGAAGATAGGTGACCACTTAAAGCAGGTTGAAAGTAAAGCAGAATGTGCCTTAAGGCACATTCTGCTTTACTTTCAGCCTGCTTTTAGCTAAAATCTGCTAGACTATATAAAATATTTGTAATGGTATTTGTTCATGAGGGTATAAACTGGAACTATTTTCTTCAGCGGAGGAATTAATTAAATACACTAAAACCCGGTGGATTCTCTCATGCTTAGATGTTTGATGAGTTCATCTCTCAATTTAGAGGTATTGCTAGTTTATTTTTGTTTAGAAATTTGTGTTAGCCAAAAGAGTAGGTTCAATTCAGACAACGCGTGATACAACGTCTGATCCGATATTGGACTGCTTGGTAAATAATGGCCGGAAATGGTCCTCCATAATCAATATAAACTTGTATTCGGTCAAAAATGAAATAATTAATTGAAATAATTAAGCAGTAAAATCATTGTAAATCAACTATACTTTACAATGTAATTAGAACGAATTAAGAAATACTTGGACACCAACTTATACTTAAATACTATATATACTATAAGCGTTTATTTGCTCTAGTCGCGCCCCCTTATTCAAATAGTTGACCAAGGCTTAGTTGCCTGCTAGAGCAATCACATGCCACTGTATTATAGAATAAACCATAGACAACAGTAGTTAGCCCAGCCACTGCTATGAACACGTCATGCGCAAGCATCGATGTTCCTGGGAGACCGCATATCAGTTGACATATAAATCAAATTATATTAAAACCTCATATAATAAGCATTCGGAAAGAATTGTCTTATTCAGTATAAATCTCCACTTTTATACGTTATTGTAAATGCATCTATTTGCCTTGATGACTTTGTTATGTATATGTACATGTAAATAATGTCATGTGAGGCGCTTTTGTACGCATAACTCCTGTTAACATAACTATACAAATCGGGTGAAATAACCATAAAAGAGATTAAATAAACGAAACATTTTATCAGCGAAAAGATTATTGGGTTGTTGTTATGGTTGTTATTACAGAAGTAATACCTGGGGCAGAATTGCGTTTTTAAGTTGATGTAACTGAAAACTAATTGAATTTTGCAATTACAAATACAGCAATACTCAAATATCCTTTTACAGTTACAGACGAATAATTATTATATTAAATAAATAATATAAGAAACATAATGCAATTTTACTTTTGGCTTTCCTGGCTTTTGTATGTAAGACGTGTTTGCCCATCCTCTGCTAAAATACGGATGCCTTGCAATATAAAAATGCTTTTACATCTCAAATTAAATAAGAAATGCATTTATCTGGGCTTAACTCAGATGTTTATGCACATTTCTTCAGCATTTAATCAGTAAGCTAATAACTATTTCTATTAACATATTTTTAAAAAAAGAAAAGAAAAGAAGAATGTTATCCAATTATTTCAGTCAGTCTATAAAAGGAACTGTTAATTCACATTGATAATTTGTAACAAAACTCTTTTTGTTGTATATATAATAAAGCTCAGATAGAGTAAATGAGTCCAGATATAGACCTTTTCAGTGGTGAAGATACCATAAGATTAACTACGGGAAAAAGACGTCATAATAATTTTACTGTTTTATAACAACACGTGGAAGAACAGTGAAAACAATACACTACAAGAAGATGAGCTGGAAGTCTCATTCGACACTTTGGTGATACTAAATCTGAACTCATGTATGCCAAGTGGATTCTTTCATGTTTTATATATTGGATTAGTCCAGTTTTTATCAAAGGGATGCCTGGTCAAAGTTTTCATTTTCATTTTGTTTTATATTGAAAATCCAATCAGCAAACATTGTAGACTATGATCAGACGCCGCATTATGCCTATGTCCAATATATAGGATCGTTGGGTTGAATATGGAAATAATGAAAACTTTGGACAGTTATAGCAGACAGACAAAACCCTGATTACAGTAAGACCCCTCTAAACCGGACATGTATGGGGACTTCATAATTTTTCGGTTTAGAGGGATTTTTACCCATTACCTCATTGTTTGTTTTTAGAATGGAAGATAGCTGACCACTTAAAGCAGGTTTAAAGTAAAGCAGAATATGCCTTCAGGCGCATTCTGCGTTACTTTCAACCTGCTTTAAGCTACCATCTGCTTGAAAAAAGAATATAGAGATACATATTCATGAATGTATAAACTATTTTCTTCGATGTAGGAATATATCAAATGCGTAAAAAGGCGTATTTATCATGTAATGGATTAAACTAAAGTTTGGCTGGAAAAGAAACTGAAGTTTTTGTCTGGTTCAGAGAGAATTCCAGTACTTAGAGGTTTCGTTTTGGAGGGGTTCTACTGTATATACAGTGGATAATCTGTTATTCTTTCCCGTTTAAACGCAAACGTACGCAAACGCAAAGCACTGAAACGTAGAAAAGAACAACTTTTGGACAATTCTGATATTTCATGTTTATCTTGGTGGCAAACAGTTTGGAGCCTGATCAGACGCCGGGTTACCCGGCGTCTGATCTGGCTCCAAACTGTTTGTAAAAGAAAAAATAGTTTTAGCGTAAACGCGTTTATAGGGAAAGAATAACAGATTCTCCACTGTAGCATGTTAAAGATAAACCCAAGGTCACTGAGGCTGTACCTAAGGAGATAGAATAGACGGACACGAATTGGTGCTTATTACTTCTAATTTTCTGAAGGGATAGTAAATTACTAATGTTTACAATACCATGTCGCAGTATTCACGTTCAAAACACATTTAAACCTCTTTATTACGATAATTAAATTGTGTTGATTATTAGGTGTTTACGATATGTGTAATATGACAGTAATACAGAAAGCTCATTCGAAACATTTACGTTTAAAAACAGTTTTGACATTGATCACACGAAGAAAAACTCACAGTAAACTTATCGAAACTGTTTGCTCAGCACGACAATATCCCTTTAGTTATAAGAAGACGTTTACCCCTTCACTGCTATTTTTGTCGTCTGCTTCAGTATTGTTATCTGCAATGTCGTTTCAATGTTAAAAAATAAGGCAGCATGACTGAAGAAATTTCAAGGAGTGTCAAACAGTTTTGATCACGCGTTACGCGTCGTCTGATCAGGGTCGAACCTGTTTGCAAACGCGCTTTTAAGCGTCTTTGAGAGCGAAAGGGTTAAAAACAAGCCTTCACGCATACAGTGGAGAATGTGTTATTCTTTCCCAATAAACGCGTTTACGCTAAAACTATTATTTGCAGTGCAAACAGTTTGGAGCCAGATCAGACGCCGGGTAACCCGGCGTCTGATCAGGCTCCAAACTGTTTGCCACCAAGATAAACATGAAATATCAGAATTGTCCAAAAAAAATTTCTTTTCTACGTTTTAGTGCTTTGCGTTTGCGTACGTTTGCGTTTAAACGGGAAAGAATAACAGATTCTCCACTGTATTAAATGGGTTAACATGGTACGGCTACGCTCCCAATTTCAAAGGTGTACTCATACACACAAGTGGTACATGTACCCCCAATCTAAAATGGTTGAGGCAATCTGCTGAATGAGGACAACAGCGGATGGATGGGCAAATGGATAATCGAACGGACGCACGCGCAATTTAGTTACAATAGCGCCAAAACTAGCTTTGGTTTGCTCTTATTTATATCTTAAACAGTCAGGTTATCTTGAACCTGATGTAGTGAACAAATCGCACTATTATAATTACTGTACTGTAAATAATTAAAGTAGTTCTAAGAAAGAGTGGGCATTAACAAGAAGCATACTTTTTTAAACTATTCAGACTGTTTAGAGTCAAATCATGCTCAATCAGATTACTCGTCGTTCGTCTGATCTGTCTTAAAACCGTTTGCATTATACATAAGGATGTTAGCATACACGTGGCAATTGGAAAAGGATCAGTGTTAACCGCTAAAAACGTATCTCTTATATAGGACAAAAGTATAAAAACAATATTCGCTCGAGTCCAAATAAAATTCATGTCTGATTTCAGATACAATTACACTTATCATGTGGATATTTTCCTACAGCTTCATTGATATCTTGCTTTCAGATCTAGAATTATTAAATATAAATATATTTTTGTATTAGTCAATATGTTTTGTGTCAATATGTCTGGGTCTGGCGGCGTTTCAAATATCACGTTCAGGTCACTATAACCTAGACATTTGACCTCAACTATTCAGGTTGGTCAAAAGCATACATCCTTTACTACAGTGTTCCCTCCCTACAACGGCCCTCTCAACAACGACTCCCTCCTTACAACGACCCTTGCTGCTGTTCCCCAAATAAGACAATTATGTCTAACGCTTTTCATGGCTGCAATACCGACTGCTTAAATTTGTCGCCTGCTGTTTTTCTCAAAGTTACATATTAGACATTTTTACGCGGCGTCTGATCTGGATTCAAGCTGTTTGCAAATGTAAGCCAATTTCCCTCCCTATAACGACTCCCTCCGAACAACGCACACATTTTTTGTCTCCCGTTGGATGTCGTTGGAGAGAGGGAACGCTGTACAACAACTAGATATAACAACTTCTGTGTGTCGCAGTCACAATTAAGATCATAGAAACATTTACCCTGACCTTTGACCTGGACTATAGAAAAAGCTTCTTTGCAGCATATCAAACATACCGGATCAACCAAGATACCAAATTTGCTGCGTGACTACAAAATTGGGATAATAGAGTGTCAGCTTTCTCATAGGCTAAATTGTATCCTACCTATTTTACTTGTAGCTAATTTACGTTTGTTTACATACACTTGTTATATAGTCGGTTATAAAAGCTCTTGAGGGCTTATGTTATTTGTATATGTCTTGGCGACTCAAAATAAATCTTATCTATCTATCTAACAAACAACACCATCAGTTTAATTGCATGCAATCTCCGCACAAAACATTATTTGTGTGACGCTTAACTGCCTGTCAGGCAATAGATAATCCTCTGATTGATGGAACACGAAGCACAAACAGACTTTCCAGGTCATTTACCTTCATATCATTATCCAGACTTGAAACTGTTTGTGGACACAAAATAGTCGGGACACACTTATTCGACTCACATTTTTTATTACACAAATATAATTTGAAATGCTTAAATATTTGAATTTCTATGCAACACATCAATACAGGGGCAAGTCTTACGAAACGTCGTACGACAAAATCGGTCGTAAGTCAAAACTTAAAAATACATCTAATTTCTTAATTCTCCATCTAATCCTGTCTTGTGACATCTCTTTGGATCGTCATGTAAAGGCGGTTCCCAAAAGATGTCACAGGACAGGATTATATTGAGAAATAAATAATATTTGAGAATTTCATAATCTACCTTACGATAATATTAATCGTACGACTTTTCGGACCCATATTCTTTATCGCTACACTTTATGTAATTATTATTCTTTCAAGAACATTGTACCTGGTATTGCTGTGCAAAATAATAAAAAAATGTTCCAGTTCGTTTGACCCAGAGTAATATCAATACAAAAAAAACAACATAATAATAGTGCCTCTCACATAGTAGACACATTTGTTTTTATTTAACCCTATTGTGCCCAGTGGATTCTTTCATGCTTATATATTGGATTAGTCCATTTTTTATCTAAGGGGTGCCTGATCTAAATTTTCATTTTCATTTTGTTTTATATTGAAATTCCTTTCAGCAAACAGTGTAGACTCTGATCAGACGCCGCATGATGAGGCGTCTGATTAGAGTCTACACTGTTTTCATATGTCCCATATATAGGATCGTGGGCACAAATGGGTTCACCGCTCGATGAGACATTTGTTCAATTTAGTAAATAGTAAATCTATGTATGTCAAGTTGCACGAAGGAAATTTACCAACACCAGATTGGTTATTGTATTCTGAGTATCAAAGTAATTTTACAGAATATACATATATAAAAAACGTCTTATTGTAGCATACAATGTTTCTTCCAAATAACCCCGTTGCGATAAAACAATGACTGTGTACAACAAACTGCTTACTGTTACACGGCAAGGTGTTAGCAAATCAGGTGTTCGTGATATCGTCAACATTTTAGAGTACAGTAAAACCTCGATTCTACGAACTCGCCATTGTTCGAATATACCCATATTTAAAAGTTAAAACGTGGATTAGGGTTTGTTCGACTTAAACGAGATCGACGTATCAAAATTCAACTTACCAAATACTGGTAAGATCGATTTAAGCGAGCTCGTAGTATCGAGTTTCGACTGTTCGTCATCTGATAGAATGATATATGTTGGATAGAGCATAACACATGCATTTCCACGCTCTTATATTTAGCCTTGACATTCATTTTTTTACTGAGATACATTAAAAATAACTCGAATTTTCACATTAAAATGGCACTGTTTATTCAATACAACTCACCGATTTCAAACTATCAATATTTTATGAAGATGTAATCAGCCAAATAGTCATAAAGTATACTATATACCTAGTAGTATATAACATGAACTTATTCTGGTAAACATACAAAATGCATTCTTTTTTATTCTTTAGATTTATTTTCATATTAAAGCTTACAATAAATATGCTGTATAATATATATAAACTTTTATCTTAATACCTATTTATAATTGACAAAACCTTATGTAAATAGATATTATGCCTATATAACAAATCAAAAGTATTTGCATATGTACATAGCAAATATATAGAAATACAAAGTTCAATAAAGAAAATAATTACTGTTGTTAACTGCACAGAAAATATTGCCTTATATATCAAATATATGTTGTTTTTTATCTTTAGCCATATCATTACATATAAGGGGGTCCGTATAAGCTTCTGTAGATCTGGATTGAAACTGCATGTAATTACAGTTGTTTGGAGGCTGCCTAAATGTAAACTTTTTTAACCCACAGTTTCTAGAGATATATGTTAATTCGTTTATCTCTGTTGATAGTGAAATAGTAAGTGCTTGTCATCTGTTTATAGACGCTCTTCTATTTAGCAAAGTCAAATTAAAAGGAGCTTCTTTGCATCTGATCTGGAAACTATTCGCAACGACCATAATTAACACATATTGCACGTTGCTTGGTAAGAATAACGTTTTCCTCAAAGTATAAGCAGACGTTAATATAACAATGACGCTTTTCACGTTAGCGGCGAAATCGTGATTACAATTGCAAACAGTTTGGATTCTGGTGAGACGCGGCGTTCCAATCGGATTGAAACTGTGACCCTGTTTTGAAAAGAAGCTTTGAAAATCATAATTTTAGAAAAGTAGAAGACGAGAGTTGCCTCGGTCGAAAACATTTCCCTGCATACAGTGGAGAATTTGTTATTCTTTCCCAATAAACGCGTTTACGCTAAAACTATTATTTGCAGTGCAAGCAGTTTGGAGCCAGATCAGACGCCGGGTAACCCGGCGTCTGATCAGGCTCCAAATTGTTTGCCACCAATATAAACATGAATTATCAGAATTGTCCAAAAGTTGTACTTTTCTACGTTTTAGTGTTTTGCGTTTGCGTACGTTTGCGTTTAAACGGGAAAGAATAACAGATTATCCACTGTACCAAAGAGTTAATTAAGAAATGAAATGAACTTGCTAGCGATTTATGGTAAATTTGCCGATATATTTCTGTCGTTTATTTCGCTTAAACGCCGACAAAATTCAGTTAATTTCTTATATTAACATTATATTTGCTGTAATTTCTAAAATTAAATGAACATTTTATTAGCATGCATGTATGTGTAATCAATTTTAGTGGCTTTTTAACACACATAATGAGAACCCTGAAAGGAACAGCCATAACTGCATTACTGAAGCAACGCAACAAATTGATTCGCGGATAGTAGGTCCATAAGCCCCGCTTTCTTTGCACAAGGTATCGACAAGTCCTGCACCCTAGAGAAATTGCGTGTATATGGATTAAACGTCATTTGTTTTTAAAGAAATTGAATTTGGCGAATGTAACTATTATGTTATAATCTCGACATAGCGTAGGAGAAAACAGCTCAATAGGCTGTAATGGTTGATTTTTCCAGGAAAATACAATTATTCTTTGCTATATTTTCCCCATTAGCATATGATACAAGCTTCTGTAAATCGGTCTCCGCAAACTAAACCTTGGCCCATCTTATTGTACGACTAAATGAAACTAGAAATTATCGGAGTCTTATCACGATCCGAACTGTGTGACACTTCTTTTAATCATTGTTTACAGTAGAAGCATTTATTAGCTGATCTTGACTTGAAAGCATTTGCAAAACCACAATTCTAAAACAGGCGGTATCAATGAGTATATAACTATAATGTAAATGTAAATCAATATATTGAATTTACAGTGAAACCTTTCTAAACCGAATATTTATTAAACGGCATGTCCGTCCTCTAAGATCAGTTTGGTAAATATTTAACAGTTAGATGCAGGATAAAAATAAAACAACTTTCCTTTTCCGTTATCCATTTGTGCCCACTATCCCATAGGCACATGGTGTAGACTCTGATCAAACGCTGCATTATGCAGCGTCTGATCAGAGTCTTCACTATTTGCTGATAGGAAATTCAATATAAAACAAAACGAAAATGAAACTTTTGACCAGGCCTCCCTTTGAAATAAATGGACTAATCCAATATATAAACACAGCAGAATCCACTGGGTATAAATTAGTAAATCCTGGAGTAGGCACATATCTTTGTGGTATACCTTCTTTTCCACATAAGGACAAGAGAGGTTTTACTCTACTTTGACATTGATGTTATACGTTCGTTCAACTACAGGTACAGTGGAGAATTTGTTATTCTTTCCCGTTTAAACGCAAACGTACGCAAACGCAAAGCACTAAAACGTAGAAAAGAACAACTTTTGGACAATTCTGATATTTCATGTTTATCATGGTTGCAAACAGTTTGGAGCCTGATCAGACGCCGGGTTACCCGGCGTCTGATCTGGCTCCAAACTGTTTGCACTGGACATAATAGTTTTAGCGTAAACGCGTTTATTGGGAAAGAATAACACATTCTCCACTGTACATACAGAAATGATTATTATGTGCAACAATCATTTTAACCCATTTTTCATTTCTTATGATACGTATTCATAACTGCATTAACTATTTCCTTCAGTTGAGGAAAAGGCATATTTATGGAGTAATAAGTTAAGCACAGGTATCGTCTATTTACCTTATCGTGCTAAACAAGCTTGCGTTCAAAACTGTCATCTACGAAAAACACTCCGTAAAAATGTTTTGTTTTTCTTTAATTTCTACATTAATCTTTGGAGTACAAAACAGATTCTAAGTAGAATATTAACAGGTTTCACTATTTGTTTTATTCTTTTTTAAGTTTCAAATGATTGACAACTTATTCAAATATGATGCGACAATTATTTTGAAGCTGACAAACAGTTGATAGAATAAGTCTCAATCTTATAATGTTGTCAGAGGAAGTGTAACATAATGACGAAACAAAATCCAATTCTGTCTTATCTTGTTTACCGGAAATTTTCAATGGGCGTTTAGCCCTTATTATGGAAATTATATTCTGATTAGGAAATGGCGTCGATACCTCAATATAGTTATAAACAAGACTTTCAAATAAGAAAATACTGAATACGAAGGAAAAACGGTGTCCTGATCTGTATCCCCACTGCAAATTTCAGCCGAGCTTTGTTGAGAGTTATATGTTGGTTTGCTATGCAAATACTTTCTATAATATTTATAGAGTTGTATGAGATAAGACGTCGATTAACCTTTCATTACAGTGGAGAATCTGTTATTCTTTCCCGTTTAAACGCAAACGTACGCAAACGCAAAACACTAAAACGTAGAAAAGAACAACTTTTGGACACTTCTGATAATTCTTGTTTATCTTAGTGGCAAACAGTTTGGAGCCTGATCAGACGTCGGGTTACCCGGCGTCTGATCTGGCTCTAAACTGTTTGCACTGCAAATAATAGTTTTAGCGTAAACGCGTTTATTGGGAAAGAATAACAGATTCTCCACTGTAAGACGTCGATTAACCTTTCATTATCGAATTATTCGGGACATTTTTACCTCCTTACCGCTTTATTGTCTTTTTGTTCTGTTTAGTTGACTGTAAGACACGTTTCAAAGTTAGATTTAAGGTTGTATGACTAAATAAATAGTGTCAAAGAGTTCGGTCCTGGTGAGACGCCGCGTTATGCGAGTCTGATCAGAACCCAAATTGTTTGCAAACGTGCTTTAAGGTGTCATCGAGAGTGAAAGGGTAAACTTAAGTAATATGGAAAGGTTTTGCAGGGGTAATCAGTCCAATCTTGTTCCATTACATGCTGCGGTTACAGTGGAGAAAACGTTATTCTTTCCAGTTTAAACGCAAACGAAACGCAAACGCATTGCAATAAAACGTGAAAAGGTACAGCTTGTTGACAATTCTGGCTATTTATTTCTATCTTTGTGGCAAACAGTTTGGAGCCTGATCAGACGCCGGGTTACCCGGCGTCTGATCTGGCTCCGAACTGTTTGCAATGGAAATAATGGTTTTAGCGTAAACGCGTTTATTGGAAAAGAATAACGTTTTCCCCACGGTAATAAATGTTGTGCCTTACACTTAGTGTCCTTGTACAGAGGACACGGCGTTTAAATGTCAAGTGTAAATTAAGTCAGTGCGTTTAAGTGCAGAAAATGACAGTTTATTGACACGAACTTCGTGTCTTTCAAACTTAGTCTCTGTAATGTCTTGATATAGTTTCGTTATGTGAAAATACTACTGTCGACATAAAATAAATACTGAAACACTAAATGACCATGTTTGTTTTCATTCGAAATAGATTTTGTCGAAGCTTGTACTTTGAATAGGACACCATTTCAGTGCTAATTTGGCACATCTTTTCCAAATTACAGTAGTGCAAAACAAATAAACTCGAACATATGATTTTTTTGTAATATTTCCATTTTAAAAAGAACAGAAAGAAACAAAAACAAACATGACAGTAAAATTGTAAGACACATTGGAATGTTCGCTTATTGGTTTAATATACATGTATTACGTTATATTTGCATACTTTTAAACTTCATATGGTCAGTTCTGCATTTTCTCTTCTTCTGCATTAGGCAACAAAACCATTTTTTATAGCTGACATACAACATAATTAGAAGTCATATGTAAGTGTACAACATTTACCAATGTGTTCCTAGCGCCCTTTTAACGGGACATTTGCAAACAGTGTAGACACTAATCAGACAACGCATTATGCAGCATCTGGTCAGAGTTTACACTTATGCTGATAGTAATTTCAATACAAAACAAAACGAAAATTTAAACCATGCACCCCTTATAACAAAATTGGAATACTTCATGGAAGAATCTATTGGGCAGAAATGGGTTAATATAAACCAATATTAATATCAATCTATTATACAGACAATATTTGCTATAGGATAGGATTACATAAGGAATGGTATGTCTGTTTCAAGAAACTCAACTTGAGAAAAAATACGAAGGCGAAATATTTTCTTCGTAATTTATTTGATTAAAAGTGATACAAATATAATAATCAATAAATACTAAATATCAAAGAACTGATATATACTTAAAGACAACTAAATACAAATCAAAATCAGCAGCCAATCAAAAGAAGGGAATGTTGATTGTAATTGAATTGATTATACCTACTCACTGATGATTAAATTCCATTTGTAATAATTCACGCGATTTAGTTAATATTACATTTTCACGTACAGTCTAACCACGATATGTAGAATTCGTTTAAACCATTATCATGTTAAATTGTCGTCTGCTTCAACTATATCGACTGCAAAAAATATCAAAATCAATATTTAAACTATTTACATTAAAGAAAGTTTAAATATGAGTGCCAAACAGTTTGATCTAGATTGGACGCCGTGTTACGCAGCATCTAACCTGGATCTAATTTGTTTGCAAATTCTTTCCAAGTCGCGCTTAGCACGTTGAGGGTTAATATGAACTTATCCGTATTTCAAAGTAATAGTGTTACGTCCGCATGTTACACTTTGAAATACGGTTATATTCGACTCATAAGAATTGTCCTAATGTATCTATAGAATGAAAGCATTTACACATTCAACTCCAGCGACGAGTAAATTCCTCACTAACAAAAGGTGTATATGTGAACTTGTCCGATGAAAACAGTGTAGACACTGATCTGGAGGTTCCCACAAG
Source organism: Gari tellinella (assembly GCA_922989275.2). Taxonomy (NCBI): domain Eukaryota; kingdom Metazoa; phylum Mollusca; class Bivalvia; order Cardiida; family Psammobiidae; genus Gari; species Gari tellinella. Next base: position 57,164,495 of record OV277860.1, read on the forward strand.
AACCTTCCGATCCGGGTCGACAATATTTGTATTTTTGCAATATATATTGTAAAAATCAACCCCCAAAACGTCGAAATGGGCCTGGATGTAAATGGAAATGGCAATTATCAATGAAAAGTAAGCGAGGTTTAGTTCGATGTTCAAATGCATTCAACCAATCGAAAATATTAAAGAAGTTAACACTCACTGTCGTTTTAAAACAATTTGATTCAAAACAGACGCTGGCTACAGTGGAGAAAACGTTATTCTTTTCCGTTTAAACGCAAACGTACGCAAACGCAAAGCACTAAAACGTAGAGAATAACAAGTTTTTGACATTTCTCACTATTTATTTTACTCTGAGTGGCAAACATTTTGAAGCCTAATCAGACGCCGGGTTACCCGGCGTCTGATCTGGCTCCAAACTGTTTGCAATGGAAAAAATAGTTTTAGCGTAAACGCGTTTATTAGGAAAGAATAACGTTTTCTCCACTGTAATGAGGCCTATGGTCAGAATCAAAACAACTTGACGAGCTTATTGAGGCTTTTGTTCAAACACTAGTATCATGACATCGATGATGAATTATTTAGAAGCACACGACTTTGTGGCATGAAAAAGAGTTACCAATGCAAGACTTATATATTCTGCTTATAGATTATCACATATCAACCAAGTCTTAAATGTTCAGTAAAGAAGATGCTATTCGTTCCTGTTTGACCCAAGCCCAAATGCAATGCCATAGTATGTTGAACAGTTCAGCATTTTAAACATCTGGAATAAACAATATGATTTAACGTATTACTCCATAGCCTCTTTCAGGTATTGAAGATACGTGAATACTTGAAGCGCATTCTGCTTTACTTTCAGCCTGTTTTAAGCTATCATCATCTAGAATATAAAATTGATTTCTTATTATACATATTCATGACTTTATAAATTGGGAAAGAAGAAAGTTTTCCCCACTGTATAATGGTGGTAATGTTTTGTATGTCGCAATGTTAATTCATCGATTAACTCATTCAGCCCTGGAACTTTTAATGGACAATTCCATTTTCAAAATAATGTCTTGTCCAATGTTGGCTGTTTAGGATTGATTGATGGTAACATGTTATTTATTCCCGATATAAAGTAAGACCATTCAAGTATAACTTGTGTAAATTGGAATCAGTTTAACCCATTAGTTTCTAGTTTTGAAAATAGGCGACTACTTAAAGAAGGTTAAAAGTAAAGCAGAATGCGCCATATGGCGCATTCTGCTTTACTTTCAGCCTTTTTTAAGCTATTACCTGCTAGAATAAGGAAAGTATTAAATATGAAACATATTCATTACGGTATATATTGGAACTATTTTCTTCAGCGGATGAACAAAATGCATGTGCTAAAAGTCGCTTCTATAAGGGAAAGGGTTAAAACCGAACACACACCGGGAAACTCGGTGAATGACCAGCCTCTATACTGTTTGACAATATTAATTTCTTATCTACATTAACTCTGTCACCACTGAGTAACTCTTGTGGGTTATAGGATTCCTTAATGGATCGATTTATTTACCAAAACATTAACAAGTCTACTTGAAAGTCTTAGTAATTTAAAAAAAAAACTGGTACAAATTAGCAAACAATGTAGACTCAGATCAGATGGCTCCTACAGGAGCTCTCTGATATATGTCTACACGGTTTGCAAATGTAATGAGTATATTTTAAACAGGTTCATTGTGTTGAAAGAGTTAAGCATTGTGAATAGTGACGGTCATTAAAGGACTAGTTAAAAGGTTTGATCTTTTCATTAAAACAATCAGCATATATGCATATCCATCCAATCACTAATGTATGATAATAAATCATGTTATCTGTATAAATTCTCACAAAAAATAATTCCAACTAGTGAGAGCAGTCCTCAATATGAAAGCTGGTGATGGTAACATGTTATTTATTCCTGACATACAGTAAGTGCAATCATGTCCAGCGCGTGTCAATGACAAACAGTTAACAACCGAACTAGCACCGGGAACCTCGGTAAATGACCAGACTCTAAAATGTTTGACAAGATTAATTACTTGTCTACCTTAATTCTTTGAACACTAAGTAGCTATTGTGGGTTATTAAATTCCCTAATGGATCGATGTATTTACCAAAACATGAACCAGTCTACTGGAAATTCTGAGTAGTTAAACAACTGGTCTAAATTAGCAAACAATGAAGACTCAGATCAGAGGGCCCCTATAGGAGCCCTCTGATCTCTGTCTACACAACATTTGCAAATGTAATGAGTATATTTTAAACAGGTTCACTGTGTTGAAAGAGTTAAGCATTGTGAATCGTGACGGTCATTATAGGACTAGTTAAAAGGTTTGATATTTTCATAAAAACATTCAGTATACAGTGAAACCTCTCCATTACGACCAATAAATAATGAAATTATTTAGGGTGTTTACGGTAGGTGACCGCTTTAATAAAGGTGACAGTGAAACAGAAAGCTCCTTTAGGAGCTTTCTGTTTCACTGTCACCTTGCTTTAAGCTGTCACCTCTCTTTTATACAATCTATTAGCCTTCGTTTTAGTGGTCGTAATAGCGAGGTTCATCTGTATATGCATATCCGTCCAATCACTAATGTATGATAATAAATCATGTTTTCTGTATAAATTCTCACACAATTCCTTGCTATATTACAAATACAATCAAATTATAAATTAGCCTCCACACTATGTTTAAATACAGAACTAAAATTGATATTGAGTAAATTTAAATTCCGAATGTAATCAAATATTATAAACGAAAATAGCAAACTGAGAGGATAATGGAAGAAGATAATAGAATTGTAAAATGCACAATCATAAATTCAAAACCAGACACAATTAATGCTGAATGAAACGGAGCGTAAACAGCTTTTATGATATTTCCCTTAACCTGGACTATGGAGAGTCTGCTTGTTGATAATTGAATAACACCACTCATGTATTACAAAATATAAAATATGATTAGTTGGTCAGAGCATATTTTAACCTTTTCATTCTCAATGACGCTTTAAAGCTCGTTAGCAAACAGTTTTGATCCTGATCAAACGCGGCGTAACGCGGCGTCTGGTCAGGACCCAAACTGTTTGACACTCGTTCTGAAATTGCTTCAGTCATACTGTCTTGTTTATTAACTTTGAAACGACATTGCAGACAGCACAATTGAAGCAGACGACAATGACACGGAGAAGGGGTAAAACTATCACGACAAAGTTGGCAGTGAAAGGGTTAACTGTCATTCAATAGTATAATTATACTTTAGGAGTGTACAGCAGATGACTGCTGACATCAGACAGAAAGTAAAACAGACAGCTTCTATGAGAGTTTTTTGCTCTACTTACATCAAGCTATAACCCTATCATGATCAAATTATTCGGGAGAGGTTTACCCCTGTACCGCTTTATTGTCATCTGCTTCAGCATTGTTGTCTGCAACACACGTTTCAAGATAAAATTTCTCCATATTATTGTTTGTTCGTGGGTAGTAAAATATTGGACCGCGTAATTTACACAATCAGATTCAAAACTTAAAACTTTGGTGAATGTCCGTAGCCATATTACTCTTCGCTAAAAGAAAATGAATAACAAGTATCCGACAAGTACATGTAAAGACAAATGAAATTTTAAACCAAGATGGTGACCACAAATAACAGTGAAAGTAAAAGGTGGAAATAAACTGATGATATGCTGTTTGCCCCGCATGTAGTAGACGAACTGTGTTTAACCATTTCGGATTTCTTCATGAGCCAGTCATAGGCTGCTGTCTGACCCTGGCGCTTCAATTCTGGTCCCACCTTCTGTCGGCATAGTGTGTGATAATCGTTCAGGTATTCAATCTAATTGGAAAATGATGTATTACAGGGTTGTGGATAAGGGGGAGTAATCTGAATAAATCTAACATTTTCTCACTCATACTGCACCAAATTATATGATGTTACTACTCATTAGAATCGTCTCTTTGAGACGATTCTAATGAGTAGTGACACCATAGGGTTTAATGCAGAAATAAAGATTTTAGTTTTTGAAATACTCCCCTTATCTTGAGCCCTGATATTAGTTTGCACTGTTATAACTTTCTGAGGCACAAAAAATTAAAAAGATTGAAAATTCACATTTCTTTCTATTTCTGTTTTACAATAAACACAATCTATCTAAGTGTCAAACATTTGAAGATTGGCAATGCGCCTCTATTCTCTTATTTAGTTCAAACTTGTTTTAAAGAAAATAGTTATGAGCCGTGCCATGACAAAACATGTCGTATTACATTGCAAATAGTTTAGATCAAGGTCAGCTGTCGCGTCAAAGACAGCTCTTGATCTACACCTTTTAACACCCACATGCATCTAAAGCATTTTATGTAGCTGTATAATACATATTATTTGGCAGTGTAGATCAAACTCAGATACAGAGCCTGTGATGGCAACAGTGTTATGCCTGTACATTACATTGTTGCAAGGCAATATAGCAGGTTTTGTCATGGCACGGCTCTGTTACTTATTGAGGACAAACGAAATTGGTAGTAAAACCTGGTAAACCTCAAATTATTCTTGGATGAATGAAGTATTTAATCAACCCCTTCACTGCCACGACCTACACCATTTACTCTTTCAAACAGTTGTGATACTGGACTGACGCGGCGTGACTTTTCAATCTACTTTTACAGTGGAGAAAACGTTATTCTTTCCCAATAAACGCGTTTACGCTAAAACTATTTTTTCCATTGCAAACAGTTTGGAGCCAGATCAGGCTCCAAAATGTTTGTCACTCAGATCAACATGAATAGTCAAAATTGTCAACAAGCTGTACTTTTCTACGTTTTAGTGCAATGCGTTTGCGTACGTTTGCGTTTAAACGGGAAAGGATAACAGGTTCTCCACTGTAGCTATCAACTGCTCAAATATAGAAAATATGTCTGATAATACATATAATTAATGAATGTATAAAGTGTAACAACTTTTCTCAATGTAGGAATATATCAAAGGCGTCAAAATGCGTATTTAAGGTGTAATTCATTTTTGTCCGGTTAAGAAAAAAGTCCAGTATTCAGAGGCTCCGGTTTGGAGAGGTTCAACTGTAGCTACAAATAGCAAATGCAAATCGAATTTCATAGTCTACATCCTGCTTTGTGTTGGCACTTATCTTTCGTCATACATGGAATTTAATAGTAGCAATGCGTTACCGTGGATTTGTAAAACCTTCTTACCTGTTTCTCATTGAGCAATTTGTAATTTATCAAATTGGGTTCATATGGAACAAAGGTGATATGCTCAAAAGTCAGGAACTGGGTATTTGGAAACTTGTACTGGAATTACAAAAAAGAAAACATTTGCAACACCAGCAATGATAACATGCAAAAAACAATGGTAACAACGCAAGAGAAACGAAATAAAGCAATTGCTAAAACCAAGACACTTGCTACACACTAAATATATCCAATGCCTTTTTAACAAGGATAATATTTAACCTTTGTAATTTGCAGCGTCTGATCAAGTCTACGTTGTTTGCCTATGTCCCATATATGGGATCGTGGACACAAATGGGTTAAAAAGGACGGCCATTGCATTTGCATTGCAAACAATTTGGAGCCAGAGCAGACGCCGGATAACCGGCGTCTGGTCAGGCTCAAAACTGTTTGCCACTCAGACTACAATACATAGTAAGACATTTCTAAATTGTGTAGTTTACTACAATGCGTTTGCGTTTGGTTTGTGTTTTTATCATAAGAGAATAACGTATTCTCCGATGTAACTGCAGATGTGAACTGTAGTAGACGATAGATAAATAGTGTGCCAAACATTATCCTTAACTGGATGATGCCTGGATAGTTCAATGAACTCTCCCTGTATACTTGCTATAGTGGAGAATCTGTTATTATTTCCCGTTTAAACGCAAACGTACGCAAACGCAAAACACTGAAACGTAGAAAAGAACAACTTTTAGACAATTCTGATAATTCATGTTTATCTTGGTGGCAAACAGTTTGGAGCCTGATCAGACGCCGGGTTACCCGGCGTCTGATCTGGCTCCAAACTGTTTGTATTGTAAATAATAGTTTTAGCGTAAACGCGTTTATTGGGAAAAAATAACACATTCTCCACTGTAGAATACAAGTATTAAATTGTATATAGATAAACATAGCAGTCTACAAATGCTGCGGTGTTGTTGGGGGGTTTTTTCATACAGGAAAGTACAATTTGATATAATATAGAAAACTATGTAGACCCTGATGACACGTCGTGTAACACGATGTCTCATATTCTACATTATTACCAAATGCTCTATATAACTTGTAATGCGTTATTTTTTACTGTTTTGCTGTGTTGCTCTGACATTGCCGAAACCGGGAGAAATAGTTTAACTATTGACCGCTAGGACGAACTGTTTCTCCTGCGCGAAAAAGATGCGTAGAAGTTTTAAAATCAGGGTCATTGAGAAGTTTTCCGGTACCCGGAATTGCCGCATTGTAATCAAATAGTATTGAATAAGTGTCATTGATTGGTGTCTGGTGAATGTTCAATACTGTATTTCATGCTTTATTATTATTCATAATAATACTATAATCGTTGAGACGAGTTCGTAACATACATCAACATTATCCTTTATACCGAAAAACAACACGGACACGAGCATTACAATAATATGCGTATGTAAACATGCAAGCGCTTCCGGTAAGACGCTGATCATCCATCAGACGTCAGTCAAAAACCACGAATGAATAACAAACACTGTGTTATTCCTTCGTGCAAAAACTTAAAATGACAAATATAATTTTATTTTATTTGTATTTTAGCTCCGATTAGTTCTTTTTGAAATTCTATTGATATAGAATATAAATATTAGGTAATAAAACAGTTATTTCCTGAGTGTTAGGGGAACAGTCAAAACTATTGGCCCTCGTTATCAGGGAAGACATTTCGAACTGTTGGAACAGTTCGAAAATCTTCCCTGATACCTCGGGCCGAAAGTTTTGACTGTGCTCCAAACACACATGAAATAACTGTATACTGTTTGCCGGTGTCCACTTTAATAGACACCAGGATTTATGGGTTAATACTTTGTTGACGTAATTGTATTTACCTTAGTTGTTGCATTGGTGACCATAACAATATTTTCAAGTCTGATACCAAACTGACCATCTTCATAATATCCAGGCTCTATAATTGAAACGAATATACATGTATATCACACGTGACATAAATAAACCATAGCGTTGAGTTATTAAATACATATAATAAACGGCTTTACTACATATCATTGTGTTATTTAATATACAAATGTATATAATAAACCTAGATTATATTTCAACCCTTATCATACTTGAATATAAATATTAATGCCGTGATTATTCAAGAGGTAGCCTTGCAATGTGCGCTTACTCTGGATCCGAACTGCTTTGAAATTGATTTACAAATACCAGTTTTCAAAAGGCACCTAATGACCCTGGATCATCATTTTATTCTTAAACCCCTTCACTGCCCTTACACCGAGTGAAATAGTTATTTGCAAACAGTTTGCATCCTTACCAGATGCCGCGTCACGCAGCATCTGATCAAGGTCCAAACAGTATGACACTCTTTTCAATATACCTAAACTATAAACTAAATAAATAAACGCAAACGAGTATTGTTTACAATTGATGACGTTATGGCAGTGAAAGGGTAAACCCATTTATATCCAGTGGATTCTTCCATGTTTATATATTGGATTAGTCCATTTTTTATCAAAGGAATACCTGGTCAAAATTTTCATTTTCATTTTGTTTTATATTCAAATTACTATCAGCAAATAGTGTAGACTCTGATCAGACGCCGCATAATGCTGCGTCTGATCAGTGTCTACACTGTTTGTCTATGTCCCATATATGGGATCGTGGGCACAAATGGAAGAAGCGAAGTAGTAATCTAGAACTTCAACAATAACGTTGATAGAGTATCTAATTCATTGTTCATATCTACAGAAGCTTTATATTATAAATCAATCCTTTACTATCATAATGAAATGTGTTGCCTGCTGGCAATAATCAAATTTATATATCAGTTTATTTGAATAAACATTTCTTTCAGTTTTAAACAGTATGGGTTCTGATTAGACACAGAGTTAAAACTGTCTTCAAATATCTGTTAACTCTGTTCGATTATAAATGTGAAAGGGTTTTCATAATGCTACAGTAAATTTAAGATAAAATATACTATTTCCATTCTAAAGAAGAAACGTTTTGCACGCCTTGTTATTCAAACTTGTTATTTACATAGTACATAAGACTTAAATAAAAGATCATGTACTCGAGTACATTCTGATACAAATAAAGTAGGGTGTCTATGGGTAAACACTTCATCGCTAAAATAAATATCGTCTACTAAATATTGTCAGCTTATTTTAGTTTTCATGTACGTGCTTATCTGGGACAATATGAGCGCCAATAAGTTTTACTCTTTAATTATCAATTGCGCCCAAGGGAGCATTGGCGACCAGTTGAGGTCCTGAACAGACGCTGCGAAACGCAGCATCTGACCAGTATCTAAACTGTTCGACACTCGTTGTGACTGCCTTAACCCTTTATCCCATAACCTGTTTCTAGTTTTGAAAATAGGTGACTACTGAAAGCAGGCTGAAAGTAAAGCAGAATGCGCCCTACGGCGCATTCTGCTCTACTTTCAGACTGCTTTAATCTACCATTTGCAAGAATATAAAATATGTTTCTTATGATACATACTCATGTCTTTATAAATTGGAACTATTTTCTTCAGCGGAGGAATAAACTAAATGCGCTGAAAGGCGCTTGTATCAGGGAAAGGGTTAAATCTGACTTTGGCATGATTTTGCAAACAATTGTTGGAAGCAGACAACAGTTTTACGGTAAAGGGGTAAAACTCTCACGGTGAATTTAACAATGAAAGAGTTAATGCCTGGTTTAGTATCAACTAATTTGTGTTCAAAACCCTTCTCAAATGCTATAGAAGCCAACACTAACAGTGAAGGAAATTGAAGGAAATCAAAGCAAACAAATTAGGACTAATACAAGCAACACGGATAATCACACAAGTCATAATATTTTAAAAACAAAGTATAATGATATAATATAATATTTACCTTGAACAGTAATCAGAAAAAAGCTTTTATATAAATAGTCATTGCCAATAGGATAACAATGTGACATTTGAGCAATTCATTGATTTTATGGTTATCTTTTTTATTATTTTGTTTACTTCCGCTTACATTTCCCCATATAATATAAAAATTGGCTTTTTAACCCTAAATCTATCGCTTCTGCAAAACTACAGTCTGCTAACCAATACAGAGTAAAGGCAATTTGACTGAAGAAAAATATGTTTTACAGCTTTGATCAAAATAGCGCATCTGATCTGGATCAAGGCTATTTGTTAAGACTATAATAGACGCCACAAGAGGTGAAATAATAATTGTTTTTATGAATGTCGCTTATAACATGCTGTTCTGCTGTGTGATTGTTAATACAGAAAAACACACTTTTATAATAAATAAGGTTATTGGTTTACCACGAATAATGACTCTTTGACATGAATGTATTAATCCAAGGTCAACCGCCGCTTTAGATTATGCTCGATAAACAGTCTCTGTATCTCTTAACTCGGTTATATTGCTATACTGGAAATCAGTTGATGTATACAGCCAAAGCTCGACACTTCGAATTCCCTTAAATCGATCTTACCAGTATTTCATAAGTTGAATAACGTTAAATCGATCTAGCTTAGTTCGAACATACCCGTCTTTCAACGTTAAAATGTAGTTAAACCACGTTTTAACTTTGAAGAACGAGTATGTTCGGACAAACGCGAGTTAAAATTATCGAGTTTCGACTGTATTTTTCTAACAGACTGAGCCCTTATCAGAACACTACATGGGAAGCTCTCTGATTTGTATCTGCATTGTTTCGCATACCTTGATTTGGCCACACGATGTTCTAACAAACTGGTTATTGTTCCGAAATGGGAAAGTCGATTAGAAACTGTCAGCATAAAGGGTTAAAATGGGAACCAGAGCCCCGTTTCATAAAACTTCATACGACAAAAACGATTGTAAGTCAAATTATAAAAGTCTCAATAATCATTTATTTCTCAAACTTATCCTGTCTTGTGACATCTTTTTGGAATCGTCTTGAAAAGACAAGTACAAAAAGATGTCACAAGACAGGATTAGATAGAGAAATCAGAAATTAAATGTATTTTAAAGTTTTGACTTACGACCGTTTTTGTCATACGAAGTTTTATGAAACCGGCCTCTGGTTATATGCACCAATTCCGACCTGGGTGTTAAGTTTAAACTGACCCTCTACCCAGTGATATAAAACCATGCAGTTAATACGTAACATACAAAGACATGCATTACAACAATACCATGCAACTATAACAATAAAAATGTCCATCGTCACAAAGGTCGTTTTGTTTTGATAGTTTAGATACATGTATTACAAATCTAATAACTGTGACAATTGGCAACATTCAATGTATGGAAGATCGCAGCAAATCAAAAATAGTAAGGTCTACGGGAAACACATACAAATATTTATAAATATATGGATACATTGTTATGTGCCTCAAACAGCAATTATCTTGGATACATCTAATTTTCTTTCACGCAAATATCAAAATGTGCTATTTAATATAGCACTTATGTAGTGTGTGAGCTGAATTGTTTTTCCTGTTTATCCATTTAACCGCGCAGCAAAAAATAACCTTGACTTAATAAAACCGTTAATAAAAATTCAGAATAAGGTTTAGAATAATAGAGCGTAGGTAGTTCATAATTAACAAAGTTTATCTGGTAGGCTTGTCATCTATTTATAGAAATATAGGTTAACTGACTTGCGCATAATTGTGTGTTCTGTGTGGGGTTTCAATTATATTATATTAAATTATCTGACCCAAATTCAGTTTGCGTTTTCTTTAGATAATCCTCTCAAATATGAGCCTGAGTACAGATAATGAATGAACATATTCCCACTTTTAGTGGCCCTCCGGTAAGGCTAGTTTAATTGAATATACACCAATGTAATGTACCCCGCTGACAATAACACTTTCAATTGCCTTGTTATTAAATTGTCTTAGAGTCTAAACGGCCATGTCGAGGTGTGAGAGCGAAAGGAGTTTAAGTGTCATTTTTGAAAATCTCATAAATGGTAGCCGCTATGCTATGAATACACAAGTATATGTGTCAAGCTCACTGCTATTTGCTTGTGTTGCAGTGCGATTCGTGCCTTGCCAAATTATATTCTCAGTTCTGTCGATGAACAATAAAATCCCTTATCGTGCTGAACTGTGGTCTACTTCTAATTTATCGTCGGTGAAAACAATAAAACAGTTATTTAACCTTTTCTTAACTGCAGAAAATATTAATACGAGTTGCAAAATGATCGGGTCAAGATCAGACGCCGCGTAACGCGGTGTCTGCTTTGGACCCGAACATTTTGCAAATATCATTAACCCATTACCCCATAGCCTATTTCTAGTTTTGAAGACAGGTACATGTAACCACTTATAGTATGTTGAAAGTAAAGCAGAATGCGCCTCAATGCGCATTCTGCTTTACTTTCGACATGCTCTAAGCTACCATCTGCATGGATATAAGATATATTTCTTATGGTACATGTTCTGAGTAAACTGAATAAATTGGAACTATTTTCTTCAGCGGAAGAATAAATCATATGCGCTAAAAGGCGCTTCTATTGGGTAATGGGTTTAATTTGCGATTAGTACGATAAACATTACATGTAATACTTTCGATGCGTCCTTACAAGGTAAGTCTTTGGATGTTGCAAACCTTGAAGACGCAACTGAACCAATTTTAGTCAGGACCTACAGTTGCTCATTTCTATCGATAAAGTCTACAATCGATACGTCGAACTCGCTTAAATTGACCTTCCCTGTGCCTCATAACTTTTATTTTCGATAAATTGGTATTGCTTAATTCGAACATACCCGTATTGCAAAGTTAAAACGTGGCTAAGCTAAGTTTAAGCTTTGAATTACGGATCTGTTCGCAATAACGCGAGTTCGAAGTATCTAGTTTCGACTGAATATGCAATTGTTTCAACCTCGTCACACAGCCAAAGCCAACAGCAGCAACCGTGTTGGTAAAGTGCCGATGACAAAGTTTGTCAGGTCTCTTCTCATCCAGGGGTTTATATATATATAAATAAGAGCTTACATTCGATTCGCAAGTATTAAATATATTAAATATGCGCGGCAACACAACTTGGAAGGTTTCCGTTTAAGCAATACGCTGTATCCGTGTTTGTTCAAAAGAGATTGTGCAAAATAAGCCTTAAGAAGCGACATCAAAAGCTGTGTTCCATACAACGTCACTTACCATCAGATATGAATTGATATTCGTCAAGCAATTGCAGATTATCATTAGGAGAATAAGTCGACTTAGAAATATAAGCAGGTCCTAGAAAGTAATAAAAGAAAATGTTTAATCCTTTTTGAAGCTCCGGTTTTTAGAGTGTACCTTGGTACTGTACATGATTGTTAGTAATAGATGCGTTGATGGTGAACCTATCTGAAAGCGTAAATACAAAATAAGCTCAAGCGATCACACAGAGAATATGTTACTGTATCATATTGAAATATTTCAAGCTCTGACTGGCGATCGAACCAAGGTCGCCTACTTGCTAGGTGAACGTTCTACCACGTCGCTATAAAAGCTAGCTTTATGGCGGGACAGGATACATGCCCCCTTATACTAAACCCGGATAAATTATGATGTCCAAGAAACAATTGTTTGCTTATATAAATGATGGCAATTTAAGCACCGAATTGTTTAAGAAATGAACAAGGTTTTTTGGCGTTAAAGTAAAATAAACGACAGAAAATAAACGTCAAAATCCATGAATCGCGCTAACGATTCATGGTACGTTTTCCGATAATTTTCTGTCGTTTAATTTGCTTAAACGCCGAAATGATTTAGTTCGTTTCTTATATTTATATTATAAATGCTGTCATTTCTAATATTATATGAACATTTTATTAGTATGCATGTATTTTTAATCCAAATTAGAGGTTGTTGACACGAATAATGTGTACCTTGGAAGGAACAGCAATAACTACAAAGAATCAACGCAACAAACAAAATGAGTCGCGGAGAGCAGATTCAAAAGCCCCGCATTCTCTGCGAAATATATCCACAAGTCCTGCCCTTTCGGTTTATTGCGTCTATACGAATTAAACGTCATTTTGTTCAATGAAATTGAATGAGGTGAATGTAAATATTTAATCTTACATTGCAAATAAGCATTGCGAAAAAGTATGATAAAGAGCTATATTTACGAAAAATGGGGTTCACATTAAAAAGTATTAGATGGTGATTAAATATGTTAATTTAATCAGCAATGTTCGTCAAATTACATCGCTTTCAGCATGTTATCGCCGTTTTACCATTTCACTACAATTACGCCGTTATATACCGCGTGTAACCCCTTTATTGATTTACCCCGAATATAATGGCTATTTGCTATGACACTCTTTTCATTTTCCTTAAGTCAAAATAACTAAAATTTGAATTTGATAAACAAAAAACGGACGACAAATGTTTTAATCTTTATGACGTCATGGTAACGAATATGTCAAAAGAACAACAATAATGTATTTTTCGGTACACCACTCTGGCAATATCATTCAACTCTTCAATTGCCATTATGGTGGAATAGTAGAATCAAGCACGGCATTTGGTAAAGACGGGGGATTCTATACCCAATACTGGTTTGTTCCCCGTCGGAAACAAGCTTTAATAGCGAAAGACTCGTCTAACACAGTCGCTCCCATATTATCGTCTGCTTTTAGTTTTCTTTTGTATTTACAATAGAACCTCTCTATTACGACCACTGTTTTTTTGTCAAATATTAGTCGTTTAAGACAGTTGACTGCTTAAAGCTATGCGAAAGTGAAACAGAAAGCTCATACTTGAACTTTCTGTTTCATTTTCACATTGCTTTAAGCTATCACATGTCTGTTATATAGACCATTAGCCTTTTTAGTGGTCGTAAAAGAGAGGTTTTACTGAACTTTGTAAATGTTTAAATATTATGCATTTATGCCTTATGAAACTGTGGTATAAGTTACGAACAATTTGGATCCTGATCAGACGTCGCTGTTTGGAAATGTAAGTGTTGGTCGCCTTAGCAGTGACACGCTAAATTATTACAGTGGAGAAAACGTTATTCTTTCCCGTTTGAATGCAACCGAAACGCAAACGCAAAGCACTAAAATGTATAAACTGACAACATTTTAATAATTTCTGAGTATTCGTTTTACTCTGAGTGGCAAACTATTTGGAGCCTGATCAGACGCTGGCTCCAAACTGTTTGAATTGGAAATTACAGTTTTAGCGTAAACGCGTTTATTGGGAAATAATTACGTTTTTTTCAACTGTATATGTAGTATTCTGTATAGCTAACACACTCCGAAATATCAAACCTTTCTCACAAAACACATAATTGGTAAGACAAGTCTACAGACAAGCAACTAGCAAGACCCTTCCGCCAGAGAGGATACATGTTTTGTTAGTAGTTTGCCGTCGGAGAAGAACTGATTCTCGTCTAATGGATTATCTGCTACGTCAATTATTATATGTAGTATTCTTTATAGTTAACACACTCCCAAATATCAAACCCTTTTCACAAAACACATAATTGGTAAGACAAGTCTACAGACAAGCAACTAGCAAGACCCTTCCGCCAGAGAGGATACATGTTTTGTTAGTAGTTTACCGTCGGAGAAGAACTGATTCTCGTCTAATGGATTATCTGCTGGGTTCAGTGAATGAGACACTGAAATTCTTCCTGGTCCTGTAAGAGAACTATTTATGTGCAAAAACAAACAAAAACAACAACAAAAATGAATATGTCAAAATACTGCTCCGACATTCCGTTAATCGTCATGTAGATACAGTGGAGAATACGTTATTCTTTCCCGTTTAAACGTAAACGAAACGCAAAACACTAAATATGTAGAAAATTACGACATTTTGACAATTCTGATATTTCAGTTTTATCTGATTGGCAAACAGTTAAGAGCCTGATCTGGCTCCAAACTGTTTGCACTGGAAATAATAGTTTTAGCGTAAACGCGTTTATTGGGAAAGAATAACGTTTTCTCCTATGTAGAAACCTAAACATAGATGTTAGTAAATATGCAAAAAATAAGAAAAGAGATGCGTTTACACTATCCGTAAATATGTATCCTCGTTATTTATTCAGCAACTGTCTGGATCGTGTTTATAAAATGAAATACTATAATTTTAGAACTTCGTATTATGTTGGGATAACTGTGTGCTACTTCTGCTCTCTTCGGACCTTCTCTAGCATTTTCAAAAATCTAAGCTATGTAGGAAAATAAAGTAAAATAACAAGAAAGTCTAACACTGAAAAACAGGTATTTAAATCAAATACATTAAACACTCTATAACAGTCCGTATTCATTCTACAAACCTCTAAGTGCCTCAAATATTTCAACGTATGCCACATGCGTTAAAGTATTATCAACTTAAATTCACAAATGCATACAAGAAAGTCACTATTGCTTGTATTCAAAGACATCTCGCCAGTTTTAACCTATTTGTGCCCAGTGGATTCTTCCATGTTTTATATTTGATAATTCCCATTTTTATCAAAGGGATGCCTGGTCAAAATTTTCATTTTCATTTTGTTTTATATAGAAATTCCTATAAGCAAACAGTGTATGCTGTAATGCGGCGCCTGATCAGATTCTACACTGTTTGCCTATGTCCCATATATGGGACCATGGGCTCAAATGAGTGAAGGAAAGCGGTTGCTCACATAAGAATGAACATGAACCAAAACTATTATGTATGATATTTCTACTCAACGTTCGTACAGTTTCAAGCAAACAGTGGTGTTATTTGTTCTGTACGTTTTTTGCAAGTGATGATTTACTCCGTGGTCAGCATAGAGTGAACTAACTATAACAAATTTTGAAATGAAAGTCTCAACAAAGGTCCAACAGAAGTTATATAAAACATAATATAGATACTCTGCAATACTTTGCAATTTCTTCCATTCGAACAGAACCTTGCACTTTGCAACTATTTACGAGGACTGAAAATGTAGCAAATAAGGACTCTAGAAAAGGGGGTATTTAAAAAACTAACATCTTCATTTCTGTATTAAAACCTATGGTGTCACTACTGATTAGAATCGTCTCTTTGCGACGATTCTAATGAGTAGTGACACCATATGATTCGGTGCTAAAATAAGTTAGAAAATGTTGAATTTGTTCAGTTTACTCCCTTTTATCTAGAGCCCTGGCAATTGAAAGCTGCTTTCACAATTATAATATACTTTTCAATTTGAGAGATGCACATGTGTTCAGACTGCAAGTGCGTAAGTTATGTTTTGTTTGAAGATTTCTACAATGCACTATTTTCAAGCAAACTGCACACTACGGGTCAATATTGATTTGCAGTTTACCGTCGGACATGAACTGAAGCTCATCTAGAGGGTGATCGCTGGGAGTCAGTGAATTAGGACTCGAAATACTACCTGGTCCTGTAAAAAAGTCATGGATATTGCCGCAACAAATTGACATCAAGATGGTATAATAATGTAATGAATCACGGCCTGTAACAATGGTCTTTTGACTTCACAAACAGTAAATACCGTCTCAAATGCAAATACCTTCCTGATCATTGCCTATGCTTATAATCAGTTTCAAATAAACCTGCGATCAGTATCAAGCTTTTTATAGGTCAAGTTTAGGCATAATGCTCAGCCCTGACTAATAAAAAGCTTATGAACTACCTCAGACTCATAGTTTTATAAGCATGGACCTGGATTTGTGATGGCTCCATGCGGCTGTAAACTGAAGAAAATACATAAATATATATGTCAACAGTGTTTGATCTATATAAACAAACTCGAAATAGATTGTAAAACACTAATGCTTGCTACAGTTTTCTTATTCTATTCAAAAACACTTTTAAATAGGGGTATCCCTTCAAAAGTTGTATGTTTATCCGTCATTAATCATTTCTGAAACTCTATTGTGTGAGTACTCGCTAAAACTGCATCGAAGATGCGCTTTAGTGAGTTGTCACAAAATAGATTTGGGCATAGATTTGCTTTTAATATTTGAGATGCTAAATCTGGATCAAGTCCTGGCCCCGAAGTTGTAATGCTTTTGACTTGAGTCTAAACTCGTTCCCAAGCATTTGATAGGTCAGATTTGAGCCTAGGCTCAAATCTGTCCAATCAAATGCTTGGGAACACACTCAGACTCAACTAAAACGCTTTATAACCCCAGAGCCTGTATTTCAACCCTTCTTCTACATTCGTTACATTGACACCGTTTAAAGCAGCGTGTGCCTACACAAGACACCCCCAGAACAAGATTGGCTGATCAGGTTATGCATTGTGTACTTACAAGATACATCTAACACAAATAAGTATGTACTCTTTTCTGGTGAAAATACATATTTCATTAACCAATGTAATAGTTTAGATGAAAGTTGAGACTGAATTCGCAATGACATACGTTTTATGTTTGAATATTTAGAGAAGGGTTAAAGTGTGTTAGCGTTAAAACTATTACAGCTTATAACCGAAAACATTTCTTCTGATATTCGATTCAATGTTACGTACCTTCATGTACACTAAGAAACATGCCTATACCGTGTCCAGTTCCGTGCCTGTATACCAAACCAACATCCCATAGAGCCGCCCGAGCAAATGCGTCTATTTCGCGACCTGTAAAAATAATCATTCATTAATATATGTTCAGAAAATGTATAATGTACAGTCGAACTGCGATATCTCGAACTCGGTTATGTCGAATATACCCGTAGTTCAAAGTTAAAACGTGGCTTAGCCACGTTTTAACTTTAAATACGGGTATGTTCTACTGAACAGAACTTGAAATTATGTTATTTATGTGTCGAAATATCGGTTAGACCGAGTTAAGCGAGTTCGAGATATCGAAGTTCGACTGTATACGAGAAAAGATTTGTTTTGTACCTAAAAAATGTCAGTTTTCCATGGTTATAGTTTTGTATTTAAACTTAGACAAACGCTATTATTTCAATGTCGTTACTGTTTTCTGGCATAAAAATGCGTTACTTAAATATGTTTTATGTTGCTTCTCGGGGCGTCTTGCATTCTTCTTATATCTATATTCTGTGGTAAAAGAATATAAGTAAATTATTCTAAAAACACGCTTTAACCCTTTGCCATATAACATGTGTCTAGTTTTAAAGACAGGTGAGCACTAAAGCGGGTCAAAAGAAATGCAGAATGCGCCTTAAGCTTTATCTGTTATAATACAGAAAACATTTCAATTTTAAAATGTTTATGACTGTATGAATTGGAACTATTTTCTTTAGTGAATGAAGAAATTGAATGCAAAAAATGGACACCTATGAAGTAAATGGTTCGACAAGAGCAAAGAGTAACCTGAATGGTAGAACTTAGCATTGCAATTGCACATTATTAGCCTACGGATACAATACATGTTTAATGTATTTTAGAAGACACACTTACTAAAGTTCAACAGAAGCTTCTTAAGATTACAATTAAATACAGGACAAATGTAAGGTATAATCTCAGTTCTGAAATTATCAGCTTCCATCCTCTTAAACATGACCATCCTTCCTCACTGATTGATCACTAAAGAGGAGTTGATCTTTAAACGCACAGCCTTAGGAACGTTTCATTTATATTTAATGTTTGATCCAACCGCTTTGTCGAATTCAATACAAAGGAATATCACTGCGTATTAACACTGTGTTTTTCTATAACATGCATGTACATTGATAAGCGCAAGTCTTTATAAATAGCTTTGATTTAACAAAATAGATCATACACATAGTATTCTCTTTTTTAATTACATGTTACAAAAAGGGTCGAACAATCAACTTCTACAGACAACTATTTCGAACGTTTCATTCCTTTATCTAAGATGTGCGAACTGCTTTCGGCATTTTGATACGAACAAAGATATATTTGTACATGGATTGCATAACCAACCTGTACAGTTTTCTAACAATGTATCTTGCTCCTTACATCATCCAATCTGTCTGGGTCATTGTATCTACTAAAACATAACGACCTCTCTTAACCCATTCATACCCTGCGGATTTTCCATGTTTATATATTGGATTAGTCCATTTTTTATCAAAGGGATGCCTGGTCAAACTTTTCATTTTCATTCTGTTTTATATTAAAATTCCTATCAGCAAAAAGTGTAGACTCTGATCAGAGTCTTCACTGTTTGTCTATGTCCAATATAAGGGATCGTGGGCACAACTTTAATCGACACCCAAGATATAGTACCGTGACCTCTATCAGTTAGTAGACTAACGCTGTATAAAGGCAGTGTGATGAAATTCCCAATGATGTTATATCTGCAATACTAAATTCCTGTATAAACTCAGCCGCCTACATATAAAGAATACTATTCATCTCTATCGAAAGTTCTGTTTATAGAGTCTGATAATATGTGCATACAGCACTCAAGGAACATGGTGTACATTAGATGCGTCTTATCTCATTTCTTTGACTTATGTAATGAAAGGAAAGCTTCTTGTAGATTAATGCCAATTTCTCCGATATCATTAGCGCACCTTTGTGTGTTTTGCTTTGGGACATTGTAATGTCAATATCTCAAAGGATGCAAACAGCATTATAACGAGTTAAGGCATTTATATGTGATTCCATGTTCACAGGGTATATCCTATTGTGCTGCTTCTGGTGATATAACTATAACTATTATTTTGATGACTATAATGAAAGGGGCTCGTTTTGTGAAATAGTTTCACCTACTTCAGGGCACCTACTTTCTGCCTTATACCTTAATCCAGTTTACCGTATAACCTCTCTGAATCACCAAACTAATAGTTATCCCTCTATATTCAACAACACCAAATGAGATACAAAAATTATGTGGGGTTATTTTCGGATATAATTTATATAGACAGTGGAAATTAACACATTTAGATAACTGAGCGTTGCTTGGCATACATTTGCGAACAGTTTGCACCCAGATCAGGCGCCATTTTTACAGTACTTCTATCATAATGTTCAATATGTAACCTTGAATAAAAGAAAGACGCTTTAAACCAACACTATTAAAGCAATGAAAGCGTTAGACATACTTGTCTTGTTTGGGGAACAGCGGCAATCATTGTTGTAAGGAGGAAATCATTGTTCGGACGACCGAGTGTGTGGGAAGGAGTACTTAAGCTGCTACAGTGGAATCAAAATTATCCTTTCTCGTTAGAATCATTTTCTTGACTTAGTTTTGTCCCGATGAAAGTAGTTTGGAGATAGATTCAACCTGCGTTTGATCACTCGAGAATTTTCAAATTACAAAGGTTGCCATTTCCTGCGTTCCGTTATATTGCTTGTGATATTGTTTTCGTTTAAATCATTCACTTGTTTAAACCTTCAATAGGCTTCTTTAACCCTTTCACTCTCAATGGCGTTTATAAAGCGCATTTACAAACAGTTTTTATGTTGATCAGACGCCGCGTTATGCGGCGTCTGATCAGGATCAAAACTGTTTGCCACTTGCTTTGAAAGTACATGTATGTCAGTTATACTTCCTTAAATCTGACTTCGAAACAATATTGCAGACAACAATGTTGAAGCAGACGTCAATATGGCGGAGAAGGGGTAAAATCATCACGATAAATTTGATCATAAAAGGGTTAAAATAAGGTTCGTCGTAAGTTCTTTTACATTACTGTCTTACCATATAATCCCTTAGCCCAGATCGCCTGGAATAAGTCTATATGCCCCATGAGGACACGTGTATAGCACTCCTGAAAATCAAATATGACATGTGTCATGATAAATAAGGCTATTTGCATTTTAACACAGTGTGTGGTGTGCGTATGTCTAAATCTGCTCATGCATATAACGGCAAACATGTTAATCCGATTAAAATATTTAGGTCGAGATAATTCCGTTACGTTTAAACAACTTAAAATTCAAACGCAATGAATGAAATGTCGAAACTTCAATGTTTCAAATGTTGGTGACTTATATATTTTTATATGAATAGTACACAATTTTCCAATACGACAAAAGGTGCAGGCTTTAAGGTAGCTCGCAAGTCTGCTTATTCCCTGTCAAACTTCATTGAAACCTTGATTAAAGTGAAATATACTATAATATGGAGAGTGAAAGAGTGTTCAAATGAAAACAAATTACAGTACCGTTTTTTCTGACTGGACCTTTTATCGAGAAAAGTTCCATTTTTGATAAACAGGAAAAGTTTCTGAATTAAATAATATAACTCAATAATTTCTACACATTATTACCCTATTACATTTTACTTTTCGGTTGCCTTGCATCTTTACTGGAGAAACCTAACTATCAGTGTAAATCAAGACCAAACGTGAAGTAAATTCATATCTGTTCTGGATCCAAGCTGGTTTTTTTTCGAATAACAGTCAAGGAACCACTTATATAGTACACGTTATTGCAATACAATAGAAACATATACATCGTTCCCTCTCTACATCGACATACAATGGGATACACAAATTGTGTGCGTTGTTCAGAGGGAGTCGTTACAGTAAGGGCATTTGGCTTACAATTGCACACAGCTTGAATTGAGATCAGACGCCGCGTAACGCGACGTCTGATCTGGATTTCAAGCTGCTTGTCACTCGTTTTATATTTCTTTTATCAATATCTCCACAGATATGTAGATTTGGAGACAAACAGGAGACGACAATTTTAAGCAGACGATAGTGCAGCAAAAAAGGATAAGATCGCTTTTGGGGATCTGTGGCAAGGGTCGTTGTAAGAAAGGAGTCGTTGTTGGGAGGGTCGTTGTAGAGAGGGAGTACTGTATTTACCTTCATGTAATCACTGGGAGTGCCAAAGTGGAATGTTCTTGTAACGTCTGTAGTACCATCCCTGTATTCAAGAAAATTAAAAATACCACTGTAACATACTCTATGTCCACTTCAATTTACAATTTAACGATCCGGATGAACTTTGCGTTACGTAAAACTAAGTTTACTTTGAGCTATACATGTAGCATGATATATTGTTGGCTGCTTCAAAGTTACCGTATGCGAAAGTGTCTACTGATTTATTGTATGCCTTCCTGTGATACTGAGCTTTTCCGCGATAACTTTTACGATAATATACAAGAGTATGTATATCATACAACTCCTTACATATCCTACTCTGACCTCGTTTTGGAGTCGTAAGCGTGAAGTTATGAACACGTTGCATAAAATAATTATTATGCTTCAAGTATCAAATGGTTCCTCATAAAAAGAACTGTTTCCACTTAAAAAGAAATAATTCGTCAAAAATTTAAAATAACTGTCTTTTCCTGCATACTATTGCATTTTGCTGTTTTTCGGAAGGGGGTGAATATATATAGCGGAACAATGATATATTGATGTGAGCATTAACTTTACATCGACGAGGTTTGTTGCTGTTGTGTCTCTCGGTTTGCACGTTACAATAGTGTCATCTTCTACAATATAATTGTCTGCAATATCGTTTGACAGTAATATTTCAGGCAATATGAGCTTTCGAATCGAGTGTCAAACAGTTTGGACCCCGATCAAATGCCGCGCTATGCGGTTTCTGATCAGGATCCATACGGTTTGCAAATGTGCATTTAAGCTGCAATGACAGTAAAATGGTTAATACAAGATGGACTTACTTTATAGCTGGGCCCTGAATGACAAACATACATGCAGTTAGATATTATAACGCTTCGTCAATATTTAGATCAACTTACAAATACTGTCCTCCTGAGTCTAGCAGGTACATTTCGCTTGTGGTAATTGCCTTGTCCGTCTCATTGGACACTGAGTAGTGGATGATAGCCCCATTGGAACCAGAGCCAGATATAGAGTTAAAGCTTAAACCTCTGTTGTACTGTTGTTTTCTGTAAACATTCAAAGCATAATGCAAGATGATATACCATCAATTATTCATGCGGTATTTGATTACCGCTCATGGCAGATAATCATAATAGAAGATATACTCGTGAGAAATTTAGCTTTGTTACATTGTAGATAATAAATTAAACAGTGGCGTATCATGAAAAACAAAAGTAGATGATGACCGAAGTTGGCCTAAAAATGGCATCTGGAATGAATGATAGGCATATGTAAACACGTTTATAGGGAAGAGATATAGATAATCGCGGAATTAATCCTTTCATGATCAAACTTATCGTTAAATGTTTAACCCCTTCACCGCCAAGTTGTCGTCGGCTTTAATATTGCATTCTGCAATATCGTTTCAAAGTTAGTTTTAACCCTTTCCCCCATAGAAGCGACTTTTAGCGTTTTTAATTTATTCCTCCGCTGGTGAAAGTAGTTCCAGTTTATACCCTCATGAACAATAACTATTACAAATATTTTATATAGCCTAGCAGATTTTATCTTAAAGCAGGCTGAAAGTAAAGCAGAATGTGCCTTAGGGCACATTCTGCTTTACTTTCAACCTGCTTTAAGTGGCCACCTGTCTTCAAAACTAGAAACAGGCTATGAGGCAAAGGGTTAAGGCAGTATAACTTACGTTATTTCAAAACAAGTGACAAAAAGATTTGATCCTGATGAGACGCCACGTCACGCAGCGTCTGATCAGGATCAATACTGTTTGCAAATGTGCTTTGTGACGTCAATTAGAGTGAAAGGGTTAAGACTATCCCCCCACGAAAATGATTTTTTGTATAGACAACATATACGAGTATTGCCCATATTTCCCATATTTGCAAACAGTTACTTAAGCTTCAGATGGAAGGGGTAATATATAAATATAAAATCTCACAGAGGGTGAGAGAACGGTTGGTCACCCGAGGTAAGTAATGTCAACCGATGCGTCAAAACAAATAGCGGAGAAGTAAATTTTAGACGCAAAAAATCAAAATAAATAAGTTTTCCTAAACCTTTTGGTATCCACAAAAAAGAGCAAATTTACTAAAAAAAAATAAAAAAAAGTTTGGACCGAGCGGGTTACGAACTCAGACCGCCGTGGGCAGAGTCGACCACTTATCCGTTAGACAACGGAGCCAGATCACGTGATGTTGATTTAAGTTGTATATAAAGTTTGTATATTGACGCGTTTTTTTTAAAATCAAATTGCAAGCAACAAACCATTATTCGCTTGCATTTTGTGTTGGTTTAATAGAAACGAATAACGTTGAATATACAATTTCGAATGACTCGTGAACTCCTTAGGGCGCATTCTGCGTTACTTTCAGCCTGCTTTAAGTGGTCACATGTCTTCCAAACTATGAACGGACAATTGGATAAAGGGTTAGCTTTTTATATTATTGCATCGCCAAGTTACCTATTTGCTCTCGACCTTTTATTTCATACACAAAATACCGTGTGCTATTTGTGTTTCGGTTGGCCTTTTCACGTTTGGGTAGTAGCAATAATGTTGATAGGAATGTACAACATTTCGGAATCTTGATCAGACGCCAAAATACGATCTGGATACAAAATGTTTGTATTGACAACTTTAATCACCTATATGGTGGTGAACATCGATACATTTTTATATAATTTACAATTACCTTCTATATGTTTCAAGCTCGTTAGAAGCCGACAACTCTGTCCAATGTTTGCCTTCTTTTACCTTCAATTTGAAAGGAAGAGATAAACTACAAAATAACATTCAGTTGTTCATAGTCGAGGTGTATAAAATTATAAAATCCGTTTATTGCCTCACTCCGAGTACAGTAGTTATTTTCAGACAGTTTGGATCCTGATTAGACGCCGCGTGACGCGGCCTCTGGTCAAATTTCAAATTGTTTATCACTCGTTACAATAGTTCTTTTATCAAAATACCTAAAATTAAAATATGAGAAATAAAAGCAGACGACGATCATTTTAGGTTGATGACGTCATGGCAGTTAAGGGGTTAACGTTGTTCGTTATTTTTCTGTTTCGACCAACCTTAAGCACCACGAATCTAAAAGGTAAACATATTAAGAATACATAGTTCTATTATGACTTTTAAAGGTGTAGTTTTATTCCACATTTGGAAAATAACAAGTTTAATAAGCCGATATACTGATTTTAGACAAACAAAAAATAGTAAAATACAGTTTTCTGGCTAGGGTATGCACTGTTTCCATAGTACACATCACTTGTATTGTTTAATTATTTACATCATTATGAACATCACCATTAACCCTTTACCTTATAGAAGCGCCTTTTAGCGCATTCCGTTTAATCCTCCGCGGACAAAAATAATTCCAATGTATACAGTCATGAATATGTATCAGAAGGAACATTTTCTTAATTCTAGCAGCTGGTAACTTAAAGCAGGCTGAAAGTAAAGCAGAATGCACCCTAAGGCGCATTCTGCTTAACTTTCAACCTGCTTTAAGTGTTCACCTATCTTCAAACCTAGAAACAGGCTATGGGGCAATGGGTTAACATCCTGAATTTTAAAACCAGCATATTTTGGCTTACATCCGCTATATTGGTGGAAACAATTATTGACTGTGGGTTATATAAAGATGAATTTCTTAAAAAGAAATTAAAACTTTTCACTCTCAATGACGACAAACATGCGTTTGCAAACAGTTTAGGTCCTCATCAGACGCCGCCGAACGCGGCGTCTGATCAGAATCCCATTTATAAACCAAATTACATTTAATCTTACTTTGAATCTATCTTGCTATAAAAAATATTGAAGCAGACCAAAATGAAAGGGTGGGGTAGTAAAAACATATCACCATTATTTTGGCAGCGAAAGAGTTAGGACACGTGATGTCTTCAAAAATAATCATATATGATATAATTGGGCTCCCTATGTTAAGCGTCCTTGCAATATCGTTTATAAGGACAATTACTTTGTGATAAAAATCATACCTCTGTTTCCAGCTTTGCTAAAAAGGAAATTAACGCCACTGCATCTCTGATCTGCAAAACACCAGACGTCCACATTAGCATGAATACAGTTTTACAAGGCATATCGTAACTACTTTATATTCAAATTGCCATAATAGTAGATAGTTTATGGATATGTGCAGGTTGGCGTGAGATCTGCTTGTAATGTTTCAATATTTTAAGTCCCACATTCGAGAAAAATGTCCACAATAAGGAATTTACAGATTCCGTCATGAATACGCTATTCCTTACAATTTTCAAAATAACTTAATACAATTATTTCAATTTCAAACATGTGTATATGCAATACAAGAACGTTCACCGATATCCTAGCAGATAGTAGCGTAAAACAGGCTGAACATATATCAGAATGCACCTTAAGACACAGTCTACTTGCTTTAAGTGGACATCTGTCTTCAAAACTAGTAGAACCTCAGTTAAACCTCTGCCAACATTCGAGAAAAATGTTCGCATTAAGGAAGTTTCAGATTCCGTCGTGAATACGCTATTCCTTACAATTTCAAAACAACTTAAAACAATTATTTCAATTTCACAGAACAAAAACGTTTGTAAACCTATATCTTAGCAGATGGTAGCGTAAAATAGGCTGAACATATATCAGAATGCACCTTAAGACACAGTCTACTTGCTTTAAGTGCACATCTGTCATCAAAACTAGAACCAGTCTATGAAGTAAAGGGTGAGGCTGAACACCATTATGGTTTCTTGTTAAGAGTGACTGGAAAAGCATGTTCAACTTCTCTAACGACAGGTTATACTGAACGATCGTTATTGGTCATATCATTTTATGAAACTGGAGCCTGTTATTGTGTTTCATTGCTTGAAGTTTGTCTTAATCATTGGAAATACAGCGAATCTTATATAGAGTAAACACTAAATAGAAATGTTAATACGACATTGAATACAATTTCGTGATGCAGGACACACCTGAGGCGAAATGTTGCTATTGGAACTTTCTTCAGCATTTATATCCTGCACTTAGCAGTCACACGAGGTATATGCACTACGTCACCGACCGTTCGCTAAACCCATTTGCGCCCAGTGGGTTCTTCCATGCTTATATATTGGATAAGTCCATTTTTATCAAAGGGATGCCTGGTCAAATTTTTCATTTTCATTTTGTTTTATATTGAAATTCCTATCAGCAAGCAGTGTAGACTCTGATCAGACGCCGCATAATGCGGCGGCCGATCAGAGTGTACACTGTTTGCCTATGTCCAATATATGGGATCGTTGGCATAAATGGATTAATACAAGATTGAACGTATGAATACAAATTGCAACTGTCAATGTTCTCTTGTACTATCGAATTACCCAACAAATTACATTAGTAAACGTCTATTAAGTTAACTGCATTTCAATGTTTCTGAATTTTGAATGAACTATTTGCTATATCATGCTAAATTCAAACATATGTTTTCATAGTTTCATCTAGTTTTGCTTTTTGTCTAAAAATAACAGGAATATGACAATACTGCAAATCTACCAAGATGACAGCTTAACCTTTTCACTTCCAATGACGTCATAAAGGGCATTTGCACACAGTTTTATCCGGATCAGCAAACAGTGTAGACACAGATAAAAAGGCTCCTATATAGAAGCCCTCTGAAATAGGTATGCACTGCTTGCAAATGGAAAGTGTTAAACAGATCCATGGTGATAAAAGAATTGATTTGAAAGAATTACGTTGTATCCACTGTACATACTTACATGGGAATGTTTCATGCCTTGGACTTCAGTGGGATTTTTCTTCGTTTTAGTGGTGGCTATTGGTGTATTTTCCTGATGAATCTTGTCCTAACATAGATTAAATCAAACACGAATTACAAACGAACATACAAATCATATTGACTATTCAGAAAAATCACATATATCAATAAAGCCAATTATTGTCTTCTTTAACACACATAGAACATCAAGCTTATGTTGGGTATATGATTTTACGTGATTGACTTGCCATATATTTTTTAAAAGGTATAAACTTTATCGATTTTATATCGATTACGAAACAAGCTTTAAAAACTTATATAAATAATTCTGAATGGCTCCAATGGTTGTGTATACGATCATTGTGGTGAGAGGAAGCAAGGATTCACCGAGAGAACCCACGTGTCCGGACGGGTGACCAACGTACCCTCTCGAACTCTAGACCGCATTATGAGAAGCGGTTGGGCTCACCACTGCGCTATCCGGACATCATGGTATCTCAGTCTGAAATCGTTCTCAAGCATTTGATTTGTCAGATTTGAGCCTAGGCTCAAATCTGACCAATCAAATGCTTGAGAACGCACCAAAAATCAATTCAAACGCTTTATAAGTGCAAGGCTGGGACCCATTGGAATTTTTATCAGTCGCCACACAATACAAAGTTTACTCTCATGTTAAAAATATTACCATTTAAGTAGAATTGTTTGAATGAGTAAACAATGTTTCAATGCAAATAACGACACATCTCGTGCGAATATGACAAACATGTAAATACTTAATTGACTAGTTAATTAGATATTACATTCGTAACTCTTTATTCTTGAATCATTAAACGTTTAAATTAATGAATTTAGACCTATTTTAAGTGTGTTATGTAAATGAACCTGTGAATTGGTGTGCGCTTGATAGCATTTTCATGTGCGTGTGTTCTCGCAAGCGTGCATGTGCAAGTGTTTTACAATATTTGCAGAATATTTTGATAGTATTAAATAACTAGAAGGATGTCTTTGTTTGACTGTCAAGTTCAACTGACTGTTATTTTGTAAACAATTATAGCATATCAAAATCCTGCTCACATGCACATATATGGTATATATGCAAACACTCTGTCATGTTATAAGGTTGTAGCTTTAAAACTATACGAGGAGTTAGCCGGACAAAGTATGTACTGTGTGTGTGACGGACAAACAGACGAACGAACTGATCGTTGCAGGGGCATAAATAACAACAATGTAGATTTTCAGTAAAAACAATTTAAACTTAAATACCTCTGGAACTTTTGAAAGACAATTTCAGTTTTAAATTTAGTCTTGTCAAACGTTTGCTATTTAGGGTTTGGTTGTTTTTAATAAATTTTCAAAATAATAAGCAATGCAGACCCTGGTCAATGGACTCCTTGAAGAACCTCTGATCTTGGTATACACTGTTTATCTGGGACAAGTGTTATCTTCACATGTTTGCTGTTTGGCGAGTAGATCTATACAAGTACGTAACGCTAAAGGTGAATGTTGAAAAACAATCGGCGTCTGGTCATCTCGAAACTCTCTAGACTCAAGTTAAAATGAATCGTAAATATTTACAGCCTTTTGCGCTTTTAATTGCATTGCAGTTCTTATTAGTTTGTAATATGGGAAATATAAACGAAATATCACCACAGTGTGTGATACGGGATCTTGTATCAGTTCGAGTTGGTTGTGTATTCCAGATCATTCTGACCCCGGATCACACATAGTGGTGGTATTCCTTTTATTATATACCTTAACTTTATATTCTTAATGATTTGGACTATATCTTGTCCAACCGAGTAATCAAATATATAACATATGTAGGCTTCTATATGTCACAATCCTGCTGCATACATATGCATTCTGAAACTGGTTGTGGCGTCATGTCACCACCAATAATTACGTCATGCATACGTCATTAATCATATTGCTGAAGTGTTGCTTTGTTCGCGACCCGTGAATTTTATCGGTGCGGTGGAGAAGTGGCGTTTTTGCAAAGAACGGTCATTTAAGCTTTCTAGAGTATATAGTGAACTGTTTTTATCCTTTGGAGGAAAACATTAGTAAACGTGATTGTTTTGGATTATCCACGCTTCAATTTGAAATGAATGGTTCAAAGTTCACAAACGCTTGGCTTCAATTTTGTTTAAAAAAGGAGCATCGAAAACAGGAATTCCAAAACTACACGCACAATGCTTCTTTATACATGTATGAGCTTCTCGAGGAAGCAAAAGGCGCGTATGCAAACAGTTAGGAACCTGGACAGACGCCGCGTGACGCGGCGTCTGAGCAGGATCTAAACTGTTTGATATTCTTTTTTAAATTTCTTCAATCAAACTGCCTTATAGTTAGTTTGAAATCGCGAGTGAGGCGATTACTGAAGATGATGATGATGATTTAACTTTGAAACGATATTGCAGACAACAATATTGAAGCAGACGCAGACGACAATATGACGGTGAATGGATAAAAATGTCACGCCTAATTTGATTATGAAAGGGTTAACCTGTATATGATTGTAGTTTCGTGAACTTAATTGCCTTGCAAGTTATTGTCCTCTATTCCAGTGTACAGTGGAGAATCTGTTATTCTTTCCCAATAAACGCGTTTACGCTAAAACTATAATTTGCAGTGCAAACAGTTTGGAGCCAGATCAGACGCCGGGTAACCCGGCGTCTGATCAGGCTCCAAACTGTTTGCCACCAAGATAAACATGAAATATCAGAATTGTCCAAAAGATGTTCTTTTCTACGTTTTAGTGATTTGCGTTTGCGTACGTTTGCGTACGTTTGCGTTTAAACGGGAAAGAATAACAGATTCTCCACTGTACTTTGCATCGTATTGCATTGCATCATTTTGTGTTGTGTTGAGTTGAGTTGCATTGTATGTATTGTTTTAAATTGAACCGTGTTGTATTTGGTATGATGATATAACATTATAGATCTACATGTATGTACTTACCGCTTCTATTCTTGAGTAGATCGCCTGATTACAAGAGTAAGACAGCCACACCTTGCTGGCGTTTAGTCCACTGGCCCTTACATCCTTGATAATCGCATCTTGTGAATACAGTTTTACCTTGAAAATAAAACCAATACATGTTCGTCATTTAACCGCTGAACTGTAATGACGTCGTCAATTTTAAACAACTGTCATCTGCTTTTATTTCTCGAATTTAAATGGTTGGTATTACAGCACTCCCTCTCTACAACGGCCCTCCCAACAACGATTTCCCCCTTACAACGACGCTTGTCGCTATTCCCCAAAACAGACAATTATGTTGAACCATTCTATGGCTGCAATGTCGTCTGCTTAAAGTTATCGTCAGCTGTTGACAGAAATAAACGTTATGGCGAGTGACAAACAGCATGAATCAAGATCAGACGCCGCGTTACAGGCGAAGTGGTAAAACATTTGAATAAATATCTAACTTTTTTCAACTCACTTTCAGTCTGTTTTAATGCTAGAACATTTGATATCCTTACTTAAGGATTTGTATTTCTAATTTGGTCCTACAGCTCGGCAATCGTTTAGAATAAAACATATAATTTAGAAACCCCATACAATAATTGACGTATTTATCTCTATTAGATCGATGTTGTCACAAAAAATGCAAACTTTATCCTGAAATTAGACTATTAAATTATAAACTAACAATTCATTTGATCACATAAAATTATAAGAACTAAAAAGGCCGATTTGTATCATTTAACAGCAATTAAGTAATATTATATCGTGTATGATCTAATTCTAAACAATCGTTTTATATGCAAATTATCATTAAATATCAATTCTTAACCATAATTCAAAAATGTATAAGTATGAAAGTATGCTCTTGGAACAGATTTAATAGCCGCCGTTCAATCATTGTATGATCGTTTTGCAAAGCTTAAAAAACAATGTTGTATAGTAAAGGAAGACATTCACTGTTGCAACGCAATTGCAGTAAAACGTAGAAAATAAATTGTATTTGAAAACAATTTCATGATTGGTTTGACATCTGAGTTGCAAACAAATTGAAAACGTCTGATCAAATGTCAGTTAACCCGGATAGTGACCTGGCTTCAAACTCTTTGAAAAAGACATATCGGTTTTAACGCAATCGCTTTAAATGGAAAGCATTTTCCTTTTTGTATACATGTATGTTAGTTAGTTACACGGGGACTCAAACTCTTCGATCACTCCAAAATAGCAGCACGAAAATCCTATTAACACTTTCCCCCATAGAAGCGCCTTTTAGCGCGTTCATTTTATACCTCCGCTGAAGAAAAAAGTTCCAATCTAAAAAGTCTTTAATATGTTTCCTAGGAATATTTTCTTTCTTCTGGAAGGTAGTAGCTTAACGCAGGCTGAAAAGTAAAGTAGAATGCGCCTTAAGAAGTAAACTAGTGTCAAAACTAGAAACAGGATATTGGGTAAAGGGTTAAGAGCGAAATAAGTGTGTGTACGATTCGTAAGTCTAATTGTTACGTGATGCGTATCATAGTACGTTTGTGAACTATGGATGGAAAGAACGTTTCGTGAACAATAACTGGTTGATGAATAACTGGTTGATGAGTTGTCAAACTGGAAAGAAAGTCGTAGTAACTTGCTATACATGTAGTACATGATACAGTGACCCCTATTTACAACAACACCCACAGGGTGACAAAGAGTGCGTGTGTTTTTCGGAGGGAATTGTTATAGACAGGGAAATTAAAGAGTTTGCTAACATTTGCAAACAATTAAAATCTAGATCAGACACATTGTCACGCCGCGTCTGATATGGATTCAAGCTGTTTGTAATACCTCCACAGACATGAAATACAAAAATGAAAAACAAAAATATTACCATGTTTATTTTCATTTGAAATAGATTTTATTGAAGCTTATACTTTAAATTTGACAAAATTTGAGAAAAAGTCTGAATTTGACACATTTTTCCAAATTACTGGAGTGCAAAATAATGCACACCAACAGTGTAGATAAAAGCCAACCACCGTGTCTAAATGCAGCGGCTGGTCTTGAACTGCATTGTTTGACACCCACATGCGCCTAAATCATGTTATGCGGCTAGGTTCACACCAACGGCGAATGTCGCGCAAAGCGTCGTCATTTTCGTTAACTTTTCCAAAAATATTACGATCTCTTACGCTCTGATAAGCTTTGATACGCACTGATACGAATTGGTTGCTGCTTTGGTACGAATTATTTCCCGACGTGTTACGGTTCCTTGCGCTTTGGTCCCGCTTTGATCAGGCTTTGTTACGCTTGAAATCGCGCTTTAATAAGCTTTATTACACTTTATTACGCTTTGATGCGATGATGGCGCTTTAAATCAGGCTCTGATACGATTATCAAGCTTTGTTGTGCATTGTTACGCTCTGTGTAGCTCTGTTACGCATTGGAACATGTCAAGATCGCCGATTTCATGCCGATTTTTATCCAGAGCCTATATAAAGATGCAGAAGTTCCACAAAATCATTGCATCTTTAACTCAAGAACATGATGGCGGAACACCAAGATACAGAAATTCCAGATGTACCAGAGCATGATCTATCTGAAGAAGACATGATGTTTGTTTTCTTGTTGTATATCTTCATCCTAGTCCTTGAGAGCGTGAAAGAGCGTAAGAGAGCGTGAGAGAGCGTGAAGAAACCTGCCAAGCGTAACAAAGCCTAACAAAACGTGTCAATTTTTTATCGAAGTGTCTCAATTCGTGAGAAAACGTGAGAGTCCTTTATGAAGACGTAACAAAGCGTGTCGGATCTTGATGAAAGCGTCTAACCTCGTGTCAGATCTTCATGCCAGATCGTAACAAATCTTGAGACGTCTTAACGAAACGTGTCAAGTGGTGACAGACCGTGAAGAATGGGGTCCCCGCTTTGAACCAAGCTCTGTTAAGCTTTCCTACGCTTTGAGTCAAGCATTGCTGAGCTTTATTACGCTTTATTAAGCTTTGATAAGCTTTGATACGCTCTAGGCGCTTTAATCAATTCGTGACAGAGCGCCCCAAATTTTTAAACAGTTTTAAAACATTGGGCGCTCTTGCCGAATGTCCCGCTTTACTCCAAGCTTGCCCACGATCTATTACGACCCTGATGCTTTAATCAAGCTTTGTTACGCTTTGGTGCCGCTTTGAACGCCGCTTTAAAGCGCCATCAAAGCGCCGTTGGTGTGAACCTAGCATTACCTCTTGAAGGATTTTCATTCAACTGTATTCGATGTTTTTCCTTGACATAGATTTAATACCAATACACGTTGTCAGCAAGTTTGGTGAAGATCCAATAAAAAGTGTTTGTGTTAGAGAGCAGAAAATGCTGAAACAGTCATTTTTTAATTATTCAAGGGCAATAACTCAGACATACCTGATGCGATTTTGCTAGTTATTAAACCTGACCTAGATTCTATACTAATAAACATTTGTAGCAAGTTTGGTGAAAATCCAAAAAGAAGTATTTGAGTTAGAGAGCGAACAAGGCTGAAACAGTCATTTTCAGCAAGCTCAAGGTATAGATTCTCCATAGTTTTTTTAATCGTTTACCCACCGTGAATAATATTTACACGTTGTGACTAGATCTCATAGTGTTTAACCCTGTGCCTACTGGTCGTAACTTTACGGAGTTTACAAACTATTTGAATCTAGAAGACGCCGCGTAACGCGGCGTCTCATCTGGATCCAAACTGTTTGACACTCGTCTTAAGGTTTGTTTAATTAAAACAATGCATATATCTAAACTGAACACATTTTGCAGACGACAATGTCAAAGCAGACGTCTGTGCAGCAGAACAATAGTAAACAGGGTCATTTTCAGTGCTCCAGCTAATAATGTAAGCGGGAGTAATCTGAACTAATATAACATTTTCTCACTCATTTCAGCACCGAATGATATGGTGTTACTACTGATTAAACCGTCTCTTCGAGACAATTTTAATGAGTATGACACCATTGGGTTTAAAAGCAGAAGTAAAGATTTTAATTTTCGAAATACTTCCGTTATCTGGAGCCCTTTGTACTTCTTTCCATTCACAAGGGAGGCTTTTTAATTTGTGCAGCACAAAAATATTATAAATAAAATTTAAAAAGCGAATTTCTTAGATAAAGCCGGTTTTTGTGAAAGAATCACGTCCCACGTAGTTCAAATGGGACCCAAAACAACCGTTTTATGCAGGTTTCTCAAAAACACAATGCGGCTTTAAAGCAGGCATAAAGTAAAGCAGAATGCGCCTTAAGGCGCATTCTGCTTTACTTTTAGCCTGCTTTAAGAAGTCACGTGCCAACAAAACTAGAAACAGGCTACGGTGAAAGGGTACGATTTGTAAAATCGCACTTGAAAAATGCAAATTTGGAAATCTTAGGATTTTTTATGTCAACTTATGGTACCTTGCATATATTGCATATTCATAATGGTAACACATACTAAGAAGTAATGCGTGGTGATTTATAAGGCAATTTTGCTTACAAAACTGTGAAATTTGTGGAAAATGTCGAGTTTTAAATCGAGTTTGTTTACATACGGACACCGACGAAGTCTTACGAGATACATGTATTCAATGTACAGCGGGAGCATATTCTATACATACGACGAAGACGCCATCTTAACTATCTTTTTAGGTAGGAATGATAGCGTTTTCGAGTAAAGACAGATAGTTCCTCAATTTCTTTTCCGTTTAGTGTCACACAAACTGAAGACGTCTTTCACACTTGTACATGAACTATCGCCCGCCGTATCGATCACGTGCCATGTACATCTTTCTTTTAATCTAAGGCTACTGAATTCTTTTTTTAACTAATGATTTTCTTTGTTTTTAATTAGCGGCTGATACTTGGTTTTTACTCTGTAATTAATCTTTATGCATTTCATTCATGTAATGATAATAGATTATGATACTGTTGTAATGTACTTGTAGATAGTCTCTTATAATTCTAATTATGAATGGTCATGTACTAATTGTTTTAGTTTTAAGATATGTATTCAATGTTTGTACATGAATGAGACTTAAATAAATAAACATAATATATATCTTTCTCGGAAACAAACATTTATATAAATAGCTAATTTGCTAGCCATCTAGATAAGAAATCGACACATTAATGTATGATTCTTAATGAAATGGTAGCCGTTTTTACTTAGTTTTAATACACAGAAAATGCACAAAAATAAGAAAGTGCGAATTTTGAATATAAATATTCTGCTTTTGAGTCTAAACTCCTTAAATCATACTGCGCAAATTGTATCGACCTGGTTCGTTTTTGTTATACGACGATCGATAATACTTGTGTGCGCGCATAAAAAATGCAAACTGAAATAAGGTAATTACAATGACTTCAGAAAGCAGTGGGACTTTGTATCATTGTCGCCAATCATGGAAGCTTCTGAGTAAACGTACACATTTAATCCTGATAGACATTATATGCAAATTACTCTATACGGTCGAAACTCTACATTCCGAAGACCTTGCTTAAACCGATCTTACTAGTATTTCATAAGTTTAATTGCGATAATTCGATATCGCTTAATTCGAATATATTCATATTTCAAAGTTAAAACGTGACTATGCCACGTTTTAAAATTGAAATGTACACATGTAGGTATGTTCGAACTAAAGTGATTTCGAATTATCGAGTTTCTATTGTAATTTTTAATGTCATTCTAAAGATAAATTTTAAATACGAAGCCAAGCTGTATAAATAAGCTATACATACAGACGAGCATATTTAACCCATTTGTACCTAGCGCCAAAAAAACATGGCATTTTGAAACATTGCTGACTTACCTCAGACGGCGAGGTGATCTGGGTCTGCAATGCTTGTTGTAAGCAATTACAGTGGAGAAAACGTTATTCTTTTCCCAATAAACACGTTTACGCTTGAACTTATATTTCAATTCCAAACGGGTGACCCGGCCTCTGATCAGGCTCCAAACTGTTTGCCACTTGTATAAAAATGAATAGTCAGAGTTGTCAAAAGGTTGTTATTTTGTAGTCGGTAGGATAAAACCTTACACAGTGTTCAGGTGACCTAATATGGAATATACACTGCCTGTAAATTCCATATGGGACTTTGCTCTCGTCCCATATGGAATTTACTGTCAGTGTATATTCCAATTAGGCCACCAGAAAACTGTGTAACTTGTAATACCGGTACCACTGTTTCGTTAGCTCGCCTATAATACGTAAGTATTATTTCTCACATTAGGGTATTGCGTTTGCGTTTCGAATTTATATTTTATTTAATGTTTGAGTTCCCATTTTAACTGCGATGCTCCTAGTAATTTAAAACATGAATATTTCGTGATAAGTCTTATCATACTATCGCAAAAAACAGCGACTTGGTTAACATTAGCAAACAGTTTTGATTCAGGTCAGGCGTTGCGTTTCGCGACGTCTGATCTGGATCGAAACTGATTGACACTCATACTCATGTTTCTACAATGTAAGTCGCATAAAGACGCATGTTGGGTTTCTTGCATACGACAAATTTGTTGAAGACGACAATCAAGCATGTGAAGGGTTTAAATCAGGCATTAAAGAACTGTATGTGTAAATTAAAAGTAAGCTTCTTACACTGATCAGCTTATCGAAAACATATTATATAACCTTGAACACGCGAGATAGTTTTTGTCTGTGAAACATGTACAGTCGATAAGACGTTATTATTTCTCGTTTAAACAAAACGTAACACAAACGTACAGTGGAGAATCTGTTATTCTTTCCCGTTTAAACGCAAACGTACGCAAAAGCAAAGCACTAAAACGTAGAAAAGTAAAACTTTTGGACAATTCTGATAATTCATGTTTATCTTGGTGGCAAACAGTTCGGAGCCTGATCAGACGCCGGATTACCCGGCGTCTGATCTGGCTCCAAACTGTTTGCACTGCAAATAATAGTTTTAGCGTAAACGCGTTTATTGGGAAAGAATAACAGATTCTCCACTGTATACTATTAAATGAAGTAAATAACAGCTTCTTCTAATGTTTACGATTTATTTTAATCTGAGTGGCAAACAGCTTAGAACCCGATCAGACGCCGATTACTCGACGTATTGTCTGACTTCAACTTATTTGTAATGAAAATACTTGTATTAGTCATATCGTATGCATGGAGGTATGACCATACACCTGGTCACATTTCTGTATGAAACCGGGAACTTCGCAGTTTCATATAGTGTGACCAGGGTTTGTTTTCATACCTCCATGAATACAATAAATATTTGAATTATTCCTTAATTACCTCGACGCACATGCCTGTCCTGTCTTCGCAACTTCCGGTTGTACTATTCGTATTAAGGTAATCAGCTACGGTCACTGTGGACAGAGGGTCACTAGGTTGTTTTGATATTTTGTCGAGGTGGTCTATCAGATACAAACTGTAAGAAAGATATTGCACGTTAACAAGTAAACAAGTGTACTTACATTGGAGAATCTGTTATTCTTTCCCAATAAACGCGTTTACGCTAAAACTATTATTTCAAAACAAACAGTTTAGAGCCAGATCAGACGCCGGGTAACCCGGTGTCTGGTCAGGCTCTTAACTGTTTCCCACTGTGATTAACATAATTAACTGAATTGTCCAAAAATTGTACTTTTCTAACGTTTAGTGGTTTGCGTTTGCGTACGTTTGCGTTTAAACGGGAAAGAATAACGTTTTCTCCACTGTACATTTTCAGAAGTTCGGACCCAGATCAGTCGCCGCATAATTCGGCATCTGATCAAGCTGGGAACAGAAGGAAGGACGCCATCCTTACCTAACCCGTTTGTACTGAAACAATTACATCCGTAACACGAAATATTTAATGCTGATATGCTACAGTGGAGAAAACATTATTCTTTCCCGTTTAAACGCAAACGAAACGCAAACACATTGCAATAAAATGGAGAAAAGTGCAACTTTTGGACAATTCTGATCATTCATATTTATCTTTGTGGCAAACAGTTTTGAGCCTGATCAGACGCCGGGTTACCCGGCGTCTGATCTGGCTCCAAACAGTTTGTAATTGAAATAATAGTTTTAGCGTAAACGCGTTTTCTGGGAAAGAATAACGTTTTCTCCGCTGTAAATATGTTTGGAACCTGGTCAGATGCTGGGTTACTCTGTGTATGATCAGGTTCCAACACAGTTTAAAAACTCAGCGTTAAATAAGTCGTAAGAAGTTTCACAAGACTTTTATTTTGAGTTTAGTTTTGTTTAAACGGAACAAGTAACGTCTTCTTCTTTACTGTTGCAACTCATACAGTGGAGAATCTGTTATTCTTTCCCGTTTAAACGCGTTTACGCTAAAA
This sequence comes from Gari tellinella, assembly GCA_922989275.2. Classification (NCBI taxonomy): domain Eukaryota; kingdom Metazoa; phylum Mollusca; class Bivalvia; order Cardiida; family Psammobiidae; genus Gari; species Gari tellinella. The sequence goes on from OV277860.1 coordinate 57,203,354, forward strand.
CTATTATTTGCAGCGCAAACAGTTTGGAGCCAGATCAGACGCCGGGTAACCCGGCGTCTGATCAAGCTCCAAACTGTTTGCCACCAAGATAAACAAGAATTATCAGAATTGTCCAAAAGTTGTTCTTTTCTACGTTTAGTGCTTTGCGTTTGCGTACGTGTGCGTACGTTTGCGTTTAAACGGGAAAGAATAACAGATTCTCCACTGTATCTACGTTTAAACTGTCAAGTTAGGGGTTATCTTATATTAGAGAAAATACTTTAAAATCCCTTCATGGGTAAAATGCTACCCTTTACAATCAACAACGTTGACGTATTAAATGCCAGCATAAAAACAATTTACTTTGTTGGCAATATTAAATCATGACAAAACACTCTTTTGTGTCAATACTAAAGCTACTGTTTGAAAAGACGTTAACATTTTACATTAAGCGCGTTCATTCTACAACTATCATTTCCATTGCAAACTGTTTGGAGACAGATAAGACCCGGCGTCTGACCAGTCTCCAAACTGTGTGTCACTAAGATTGAACGTAATTGTCAACAAAAAATAAATATATTCCATTTCATACATTTTAGTACATTGCATTTGCGTTTTGTTTGCGTTTTAACGGACAATAATAACACATCCGTTGGATAAACATGTTTATTGGGAAGTAATACCGTTTTTCTCTACTGCACATGACAGGTTTAAACATTATGCTAGATTGCACCATATTTTGATTCCATATTGATTGAAGAAACAGTGTGTCTCTAAAAGCGTAAACATAGGTTAAGGTTTCGTCTAACAATTGCACGTGTACTTAAAGACCTTTTGATATGTTAAAGCAGTTTGGAGAAAGATCAGATACAGTAGAGAATGTGTTATTCTTTCCCAATAAACGCGTTTACGCTAAAACTATTATTTGCAGTGCAAATAGTTTGGAGCCAGATCAGACGCCGGGTAACCCGGCGTCTGATCAGGCTCCAAACTGTTTGCCACCAAGATAAACAAGAATTATCAGAATTGTCCAAAAAATGTTCTTTTCTACGTTTTAATGCTTTGCGTTTGCGTACGTTTGCGTTTAAACGGGAAAGAATAACAGATTCTCCACTGTACAGTCTTCACTCAGTGTCTGGTCAGACTTTAACCTATTTAAACATTCAGATTTTTACACAAAAGTATCAATATGTTCAAACTTTGTTTAACCATTACACTCTCGATGATGCTTTAAGGCGCGTTTGCAAACAGTTTGGACCCTTATAAGACGCTGCGTCACGCGGCGTCTGATCAGAACCCAAACTGTTTGACACTCTTATCGAAATTTATTCGGCCATGCAACCTTAAATCTAACTTTGAAACGTGTCTTGCAGACCACAATAAAGAGGCAGACGACAATAAAGCGGCGAAGGGGTAAAAAAGTTCCCGAATAATTTGACCAAGAAGGATTTTAAACAGAATTTAATTTACTTCTGCTCTCATCGACCATTGATTATAATTTGTAACCACACTAGATCTAGTAAACAGGAAACAAGATCATGCTTTTTAAAAGTCCTTGTAATTACAAATAACAAGGTCGAATACTGTTTGAACCGTAATGATTCATGTCGAACATGTAATTCAATGAATTAGGTAACCTTTTTTCGACATATCCGTTTACACTGACAATTTCAAACAGTTCGTATACATATTAATGGCCTTGTGACTCAGCCTCTGAACAGAATCAAAGCTGATCGAGGCCTAGATCCGATGTTTCTTCAGTATAAAAAAATTGAATAAGCATAAAAAGCAGACAATTTTTTCAGGCAAACCATAACGTAGCACTGTAGTGGTTCAATAACACGGCGTCAACAGTCTTTGTTAACCATTTCCGCGTCATATAAACCCATATGCGCCCGACCAGTGGATTTTTCCATGTTTGTATATATTAGATTAGTCCATTTTTTATCAAAGGGATGCTTGGTCAAAATGTTCCTTACATTTTGTTTTATATTGAAATACCTATCAGCAAATAGTGTAGACTCTGATCAGACGCAGCATAATGCGGCGTCTGAACAGAGTCTACACTGTTTGCCTATGTCCCATATATGGGATCGTGGACACAAATGGGTTAATCGTGAGGTTTTCACCTTTACTCCGCCATGTTATCTGTTTCAATATTGTTGTTTGCATGGTACCTTCAAAGTTAGACATAAAGTAGTATGACCCAAGAAATATCGATTCGAGTGACACAGAGTTTGTTTTCTGATCAGACGCCGCGTTACGCAGCACCTTTGATCGTATTCTTAGTTGTCTTCCAATATGAAAGAGTTAAGCAGTTGACTCCGGAACCATGACCTAAGAACTTTTTACCCCCTCGGCTTACCCTGAACCGACGAATCTTCCAAACACTTTCGATTTATTACAGTTTCATTTTAGACATCCTTTTTAGTATCTAAATATTTTAATACCTTCATTCCGTTTAGTTTGAACGCAATTAAATTCAACATAAAATATGTATTTGTAAATATACAGAGGACAAATTTAAAGCCAGCAAACGGTATTTTAATGAGTAAAGTTCAAACCAGCAATTCAACCGCTGCGTTACACTTGTTTATGTAACCCTTTCATGATCAAATTATTCGGGAGATGTTTACCCCTTCACCGCTTTATTGTCGTCTGCTTCAGTCTTGTAGTCTGCAGGACACGTTTCAAAGTTAGATTTAAGGTCGTATGACTTAATTGATATCGATGAGAATGTCAAACAGTTTTGCTCCTGATCAGACGCCGCGTAACGCGGCGTCTGATCAGGATCCAAACAGTTTGTAAACGCGCTTCATGGCGTCATTTAGAGTGAAAGGGTGAACCAATATGTGTGCAATAACATGTTGATAAAAATGCTTTCATAGTGCCCCTGTGTTTATTATCCCTTTCTCCGATTGTGATACGCTTTATCTATTCCTGTCTTAAGCACCCACCTGTCGGTAAGAAAACGACTCTAGCGTTTGCAATATGATATATTTTCTTGTTTAAACTAATTTTAAACGCAATGCACTGAAATGGAAAAAATGATATTGTTTTCTGAATTTCTGTCACTGTGAATTTGGAAAATCGTCAATTTTCTCAGAAGAATTCTCTTGCTACATTGTGTCGCTATGTGCCTATTGGTTTAGTTTCGACTAAATGGAAAACGTAATGTTTCTCCTCAATCAAACTGCTTTATGTAAGTAATATTGTTTTTCAATTAGACAACGATGTTTGCAGATGTCGTTTTTTACCTGACACTTAGTGTTTAGGCGTCAGCTATATAATCAGCATGCGTATTCAGTAAAATTGTATCTGCGGTTGAAATTTTCACAGCCATGCATTTTGAGTGGGTTTTTGTTTTGTTTTTTCTTTCTTTCCAATTTAATATTTGTATTTGCAGTTAGATTAAGGTACGAATTTGTTGGTCAAAGTGTATGGATAATGACGGCGTTACGCGGCGTCTGATCTTGGTTCAAGCTGTTTGCAAAAGTAAGCCAAGTCACGTTCAGGGTATGAATCCTCTCCCCTCCCTATAACAAGTACCTCCGGACAACACACAAAGTCGTTATCTCCCATTGTGTATTGTTGTAAAGATGGAGCACTGTATTACAGTGGAGAATCTGTTATTCTTTCCCAATAAACGCGTTTACGCTAAAACTATTATTTGCAGTGCAAACAGTTTGGAGCCAGATCAGACGCCGGGTAACCCGGCGTCTGATCAGGCTCCAAACTGTTTGCCACCAAGATAAACAAGAATTATCAGAATTGTCCAAAAGTTGTTCTTTTCTACGTTTTAGTGTTTTGCGTTTGCGTACGTTTGCGTTTAAACGGGAAAGAATAACATGTTCTCCACTGTACTAACTATAAAAAAATCCACAAACCTGATAGAATTGTTTTCTACAATTGCATAGGATATGAAAAATGGATTGTAGGAAATATCACTGGCCCGCAAGTTGAACAACCCTGAAAAGAACAAACAACATAGCTAAAAGAGTTATCTGTCTTAACATTGTATACATGTAGTAGCATCAAATATGATCAGGGGGGTTTATCAATAACACTATTTTGTTCTATTTGGTATCTCCTTTGTTTATACAGTGCCCCGTCTCTACAACGACATCGAATGAAACTCATATTGTGTGTGGTGTTCGGAGAGATCGTTATAGGGAGGGTAAACTAAGGCTTGGCTATCACTTGCAAACAGCTTTAATCCAGATCAGACGACGCGTTACGCTGCGTCTGCTCTGTATTCAAGCTGTTTGTCACTCGTCATCATATTTATTCTATCAAAATTATCACTTGTATGTAATTGTGAGAAAAATGACCAGACGACAATTTTTAAGTAGACGATATTGTAGCAGTAAAAGCGATAGACATGATTTTCCTGTTTGGGGAACTGTGGCAATGGTAGTTGTAAGGAGGGTATCGTTGTTGGGAGGGAACGCTGTATTAGACTTATAAGGATTCTCATGCAGTAGCTTCTTTATTATACAGACTCATTTATCCATGAATATTGCTCGAATCTCTTACTGTGTGCTTACAGGAATTTCTCATTCTATATATATGGGCTTGCCTAAATGTGTAGCCTCAGTAAATAAAGTCGTTATTATTATTATTATTATATATATATATGTAACAGGGATTTTGCGCAATCAGGGAATACGTGAAATCCCTAAAAATCAGAGATTTCACAAAAACCCTAAATCTCCCAAGGAAAATGCGTAATTTTGAAGCTTTTCGTTGATTTTTTTATAAGTATTTGGCAGTGACTTTTGGTTTAAGTAATGAATCGTGCCTTGTTTAGTTAATTAAGTTCAAAGACAAGTACTACGCTATAAAATATGTTGTTAACCTTATTAACAAGACAGATGTCTTGGTTTTTTAATTGTTCTGACTTAAATGCACACTGTTCACTTTGTTTATTCACTTGTGCGAGAAACTTTGTATGAGCCTTCATTAGACCATGATATTTCAAGAAAACATGATGTTTCAAACCAATAGAAATGTCATGATAGTACAAATCTATTAATTTGACGAAAAATGGACTTTTCACCAATTCCCTAAAACGCCCAGTTATTACGCGTAATCCCTAAAATGTTCATATATTATACATAAAATAGGATGTAAGGAAACTGATGTGTTTGTCCATACAGCAGAACAATTCATATGCAATAGCAAACAGTACAGTAACGAGGCGTATCATTAGGGTCTATACTGATTTCCAATGTCCACTTAAGTGTAATTATAGTACGTTTGAATGACATAACGATATGTGGTTTCATTTTCACTAAAAGCTTTCTTTAAACATGATCATATGTTCATTCTGCATTAAACGACTGATCGTCTCACGAACGTTTCAATTATATTGTTACTATTACGAACACACAATCAAAAGGGGCGCAAGTGGTACATGTAGGCAGGGGTTGAAAGCAAATTAATGTTAATTTAACTATTACCCCATAAATACGCTTTTACGGCTTCAAATTATTCTTCCATTCAAAGAAAATAGTTCAAGTTTATACAGTTATGAATATGCAGCATAAGAAATATTTACTATACCCTTGCAGATGGTAGCTTAAAGCAGGCTGAAAGTAAAGCTTAATTTCAACCTGCTTTAAGTAGTCATTTATTTTCAAATCTAGAAACAGCCTATGGGGCACTGTGTTAAAACAGAAAGCTACTACAAGACCTAGATGATTCATTAGCAGTTACCTTTCAATACCCGTCTGCATTAGACACCAAGTCTACTTTATCAGCAAAACTTTATCATGAACAAATTACCAAAAAATTATAGGTATACAAAACGCCATCTGGCTTACATGCGGTTTCGTCTAGTCCTGTGACGACCATCATGTCGACATCCTCTTCCGCCATAGCAGTGCGCATGTCTGTCACTTTATCTTGCCAACTCTTTCCTGAATACAACAATACAATTACACTTTACCGAAACCTTCCAACACCGTAAGCTCGTGATTACATGTATAATATAAATATGCATTGGTCTGCATGCAAACTTATTGACACTCAAGTTCTTTAGACAACCTGTCTTGATTCTATGTTGGATAACTATTTTTTGATAACTAATTTTGAATAACTGTTTGACAAATCACTATTAAGGCAGACAATACTAGCACAGAAAAGCTCAAGGATATTTTTTTCCAATTGATACGACACAATATGATTATTTACAGAAGTGATATTGATCACCCAATAACTTTGTGAAATTTCGAAAATAAAAGTAGCAACCAAAGCTCCATGTTTTCTTTCTGTTCTACTTTAACTGTGCGGTGATGATTTTGTTTTTAACCCTTTTCCCACTTTAAGCATATTTAATGTATTCCTCTACTGAAGAATTATTTTCCAGTTTATACCCTCATGAACAATTACCATAACAAAAGATTTATATAGCCTAGCAGATGATAGTTTAAAGCAGGCTGAAAGTAAAGCAGAATGTGCCTTAAGGCATATTCTGCTTAACTTTCAACCTGCTTTAAGTTATCACCGGTATTTAATGTTATATACGGGCTATTGGGTGATGGGTTAAATATGATTTAATCTGAAACATTGTTTTGAAAGGTACGTATAGTCAGAGTTTTAATCGGCGTTATTGTATCTAGTCCTGTTGTTTTTATTGTAACGGCTTTTCAAAGCTTTAAAGGCTACCAGACTTTATTGTGTTTGACGATCAGTTTAAAGCAATAGGATACCATTGCTGAGTTCTGAGAAAGATCGAAGAAACATATTTTCACATCTTTAATCGGTATGCACAATTACATATGTGAGTAGTTTAGTGCTAAGGTCGACAATACTTAAATAATTATGCCAACCGTTTGGAATCCGATCAGGATCCAATCTATCTTACATTCATTTACATGTTTAAGTCTTATTACCTAACACTCTAAAGTTTAGAAATAAAGCACTGAAAGTGTTTGACAGACTATGGCGTCATAATGACAGTAAAATAAATAAACAAATAGAATGAAGTAACAGACAGAAAACAGCAAAGGTTGAGGTAAAAACTTTAACCTGCAATTGCAACTGGCCATATGCTTTTTCCAGACAGAGGAAAGCGTAATCACTGACGTAATAGATTGAGACACTATCAGGCGTCGAGCAACTTGACATCTGATCATGCCTAAAATATTGCCTACCCACGTTAACCCTTTCATGATCAAATTATTCGGGACATTTTTACCCCTTCACCGCTTTATTGTCGGCCGCTTTAGTACTGTTGTCTGCAAGACACATTTAAAAGTTAGATTTAAGTTTGTATGACTTAAATAATATCCATAAGAGTGAAAAACAGTTTGGGTCCTGATCAGACGCCGCGTCACGCGGCGTCTGATCAGGACCCAAACTGTTTGCGCTTTAAAGCGTCACTTAGAGTGAAAGGGTTAAATTCTCAGCAATTTCAAAACTGTCATTTTCATTTTTAATTGCATTTTCAATTTGCATTATGATTGTATTAATTTCCGTGTAAACCGTCGTACAACCTGCAAATTCCATCGGTAACACGTTGATATCCGAGTTGGGCTGGGGCGGACGGAGTTCTACGTTCCAAAGCATATCAACGAACTCTCCGTATATCGAATGCATTGTTACACCGGCTCCCTTCAAGTCATCCTGATAAGCTTTCCATTTTGCTTCAAAATAGATAAGATAATCAGATGATATGGCTACTTCAACTCACTTCACTGTTCAACTATTTGCATACACTAGTATTTCAAACTTTACATTTTACTTGATCAAATTCCGTTAAGATACATGTAACGCCAAAATACGTCAATTTATAACGAAAATGTGCATAAAAGTTGGCCATGTCGTTTCTGGCGTCTACACGAAGTTGCGTAAATGTATGGTTCACAGTAAACTGCCTTTACGGCTGGAACTTTCTAAATTCATTAGAGAACACAACGTTATGTCAAAAGATGACCCTCCTTGCAATCAGCTATATGAAATACACGGAATTGACAAGTGAAAGACTTGTTTCAATTTGAATGTCATTGTTGACACCGGAATGGTACGGGGGAACGGAACGATCTAATTCGCCAAACATTAAACAGGTAAAGTTTCTATTAATTTTACATTTATATGTTACTTATATAAAATTGAATATATTTCATCAAAAAATGATTTATAAAATTAGGTGAAATGTCCATTTGCAAAGGCCGTTAACTGTGAAAAACTAAAAGATCACCCCTATATTCACGTCATTTTGTATGGACGTTAGAAACGACATGGCCAAGTGTCATGTTCATGTTCGTTATAGCTTCACGGATTTTGGTGTTATTTGACGGAATTTGATCAAATAAAAAGTATATGTTGATTAATTAATCATTTCCTGTGGCCACCACAAGAGAATATCGGTGATATGGTCGATTTTAGCAGCAGTTCAAGTTGACAGTTTAGACTACCCGTTCGATTCCCGTTGTGAACCTTTTCTCTATACTAAAGTATCTACGGTAGCGTAAAAATATATCTATATTGTTTTTTTAATTTTTTCAAGTACCTTGGGGTCAGATACAGTAGAAATGTACAGTTAATATTGTATTAAGCTTATAATATTAAACGTACAGCTTCATGTAGGAATTAAACAGCATTATAGAAAGCTCCAAGAAAGGGTTTCATCTTTACCTTTTGTTCCACAAACATCAATTACTTGTGTACATTATTTCTTACGAGATGGTCTCTACAATTGGATAGGATATAATATAGCTATTACGATCACAAATTGAGATACTTTTGGGGTGTTTAAGACAGGTGCCTGCATAAAGCAATATGAAAGTAATCGAGAGGGAGAGAGACCCCGATAGAGCTTTCTATTCTACTTTCATTTTGTTTTGAGTTGCCTGTCTCTAACTTTATGCCAAGTGGATTATGCCATGCTTGTATACTGGTTAAGTCCATTTTTGATGTAAGGGGTGCCTGGTCTAAAATTTCATCTTCGTTTTGTTTAATACTGAAATTCCTATTAGCAAACAGTGTCGACTCTGATCAGACGCCGCTGTACGTGGCGTCTGATCAGAGTATACACTGTTTGCCTACATCCGTTTTGTAGGAAGCTATGCACAAATAGGTTAACATTATAAATTATTTCAAACTTTATTTCCTAGTGGTAGATTATACTCACAACTGCTCAGAAGGTAAGGACTCGCACCCACCCTGTTCCCAGACGTTAGCTGCGCCTTTAACCACGTGGATACTGACGGTACGCCTGTCTCACCTACAATATATTAAAACATTGTTTTGTATGCCCAAAAATACAATAGAAGCATGTAAGACGGTAGGTGGAATCTGTTTAAACATAAAGACTGCCTACAACTACTGGTGTTCAGCGGCGAACAGATCCCGAGGCTCGGATGAATTCCATGCTAAAAACTCAGCTTTTCTAATATAAGTCGAAACTCGATAATTCGAACTCGCGTTATGTTCGAACACACTCATTTTAAAGTTAAAATGTGGCTTGGTTGAAATACGGATATGTTGAACTTTGAAGGTGATGTCGACCCATCGAGGTTGAACTTATGAAATAATGGTACGATCGATTTAAGCGAGTTTGAAGTATCGAGTTACGACTTAAACTAGTTTTTGCATTCGTGATGTTAATGTACATTTGTAACAGCGTAATATCCAAATGATGCTACTAAAATCAATTAAAGCGTGTTATGTAAATGTCTGTAAGAGTCTGTAATTGAAATTGACTCTTGTGCAACGAGTTCGTTTTAATGCTTAAAAATAAAGCAGCGTCTGATCAAGATCCAAACTGGTTGACACTCATAACGATATTACTTCTGTCAATTAACCTTAAATTCAACGTTAAGATAAAGAAGCAGACGACATTTGTTTGCAACAATTGGCGTCATTTAACTTTGAAACTTTGTTAAAGGAAAACGGACAGCTGATGACAATATGGTCTTAGATCCTAGATTTTATCCTAAAAGCAACATTCATGAAGGTCCTGCAATTATTACTCATCGATAAGGTACGAAAAAGATCGATTTACTGCATACAGGTAAGCTATCGCTAATTGGAACGGGCGCCGCCATATTGGCAAAGCTATCATTCGGAACCCTCGATTTTTATCCATTTTGTGACGACACAAAGGCCTAAACGCTGATTGGCTCTTTCACTCAACCACTGTAACTTGGACGGACATTTCACACTTCGTCAGTAAGGGTAACGGCAAGCTTAATTCAAGGTCGCATACAGTTAAAAAAAAAAGATAATAGATAGCCTAGATGGTATATTCATATTGATTATGATGAACTTGAAAGGTCGTGTAGATCCAGAAACGATCAGAAGCTATCGTTAATCGGCTTAGAGAAATGTCCGTTCCAATTCCCAGCTATAGAATCTGGGAAAACAATGCTGCGAAATGGCTAACAGTAGAGTATGGCGACATCCATAATACCTTGATTGATGATTATAATTATTAGATCTAGATCTAGAATAAAAAAATAATCTGATAATCAGTGCGATATTGTGCTGATCTAGACCTTAATGTTGAACTGGCTTAGAATTTAGATCTACCAACTTGTTTACAAATCAGCATTTTCTAGCTGGTTCGTCTCGGTTTAGGAATTCAACGCTACAGAAATTCTTAATGAAAAAAGTCTCATTACTAGATCTACATATTGTACGGGTAGATCTAGATCGGTTTTTTCTTTCTTAATCTAATCATCGCGATTCTCTAGATCCCGATCTGATAGAGCGATCTTACTTGAGTCCAAATCCGATTTTGATTGGATCTAGTTTTATCGTTCCTATTTCTGGGTGTAGTTTTACACTCGTCATTTCTGTAGAAAAAAATTCAAACAACTTTTAGATAGGCCTAAATGAATTTTAATTTAAGATTTAAATTCGAGTTTTATGGTAGACTCTAGCCTTTTTAAAAAAGCAGCATACACATCTAGATCTATCTATACAAAACCACAAGAGCTAGAAGTGTCCAATATTCTTTTTTTCTTTTTTTTTTTTAAAGATCTTGGCTTTTTTGTTTTGATGTAACCCTTTCCCCCATAAATACGCCTTTTAACGCCTTTAATTAATTCCTTCATATACTGAAGAAAATAGTTTCAATATCATACTGTCACAAATAAAAATCATAAGAAATATTTTTTTATATTTTAGCAGATAAAAGCTTAAAGCAGGCTGAAAGTATTTTCAACCTGTTTTAAGTGGTCACATATTTTCAGAAGTAGAAACAGGGTAAAAGGCTCGTGGCGTGTAATCGCATATTTAAGTAGCCAAATTGCTAGCCTGTGTTTAAATCACAACCCTGTTTGACAAGTGCGGCTTATTAGATTACGTAATATGGATATTTATGCCCTGCATGCCCTAAAGCTTCTTACTTCTTCACAGAGGGGGTCTTAGGCAGAAAGGGGTTGTGTATAAAAATTTCCGGTCCATATCGTACAATTTGCAAGGCAGCTTAATTGATTAGTGGTTGATGATGAATGTCAGCATAAAATGCGATCTAGATCAAAGCCGCCTGCTGAAATATGTCCTGAATCTGTTTCGATTATGATTTTCATAGATCTTTATATAAGCTCAAGATATATAACGATAAGTAAAAAACGACATTAATACAATAAATGAGCACCCGGGTCACGTTATCTAGAGCGTTCAGTTTTGACCCAGATCAGAATATCAAATACTTTGTTCAGCAGACAATTAATCAGTTTGGATCTTAATCAGACATTGCCAGTCTCAATTGCTAGATGATAAATTGATATTCCACATTTGTCATGTCAATGACTGTGCAAAAAGTTCAGCAACAGTTTGGATCCAACTGAGATATTGAGAAACTCTGTGATTGAAAATCCAAACTAAGGTTTGAATGTATTGAAAAGCTCATTGAAGAAACTTTTATCCGTACGAGAGACTGACAAACAGTTAGGACCCAGATCGGAATCAAAACTGACTGTACTTAAAGGTCAGCAACAGTTTGGATCCAAATGAGATATTGAGAAACTCTGTGATTGAAAATCCAAACTAAGGTTTGAATGTATTGAAAAGCTCATTGAAGAAACTTTTATCCCTACGAGAGACTGACAAACAGTTAGGACCCAGATCGGAATCAAAACTGACTGTACTTAAAGGTCAGCAACAGTTTGGATCCAAATGAGATATTGAGAAACTCTGTGATTGAAAATCCAAACTAAGGTTTGAATGTATTGAAAAGCTCATTGAAGAAACTTTTATCCGTACGAGAGACTGACAAACAGTTAGGACCCAGATCGGAATCAAAACTGACTGTACTTAAAGGTCAGCAACAGTTTGGATCCAAATGAGATATTGAGAAACTCTGTGATTGAAAATCCAAACTAAGGTTTGAATGTATTGAAAAGCTCATTGAAGAAACTTTTATCCGTACGAGAGACTGACAAACAGTTAGGACCCAGATCGGAATCAAAACTGACTGTACTTAAAGGTCAGCAACAGTTTGGATCCAAATGAGATATTGAGAAACTCTGTGATTGAGACCTGGATGTACGAAAGTTCCCGGATGTTGCGATACCGAGAATAAATGGTCTATTTTCTAAAAATGTATGTCCGATTGAGGACCAGAACCGATGTTAAACGTCACGGAAAAGTCATAACAGACCAGAAAAATAATTTGATCCCCCTTATTTTATTAAATAAAAACGTAATACCTCATCCGTTTTGTACTGGATGCAGAGACAGTGTATAGCCATATGGCTATACACTGTCTCTGACTGGATGTTATAAAAATCGGCACATGTATTATCGTCTTTATCTGCTCGTGTTTTAGTCGTAGCCCCGTAAAAAAACGAAGATATCCTGGAGCCGATGTTTATGATTAATAATTACGGAAATATTAACAGATACGACTAAATATATCGGAGAAACTTTTTTCGAAAGTCACAGGGCTTCGATGCCTTTATTCACAACCAGTATGCAAATATTATCAAGAGTATCCGTGCCCGATTCCGGTGCCCTATGATATTTGCCTGATATACGCTACCTCAAGTATGGCTGGATTAAGCACTAATAGCTCGAAATTTTGATGGTTCTGCTATGCACTCATTGTCACCAAGACACCCAATCGTCATTTCATTTGTTCTGCAGCAAGTATTAACCTCCTTTGTAGGCATTTATACACAAGTATTGCAGTCGCAAATTCGTCCGGCGAATGCGCTTTCTCTTCGCCCGACCCGTCGTAGTCTCTGTCTTCTAATATTACATTCTCTGATAATTTAGGATCGAAATCGTAACACTGAAGTTCTAAAGTGTTTTACCTTCCTCCACATGCCCAATTTTCGCGCACTCTACGGCATTCCCGGTTAGACTCGCTATAACCGGAAGGTCGCGGAAGGCCTTAGTTACGTCACACAGGTAAACAAAATGGCGGCCCCCATGGTCGCTTGCACAGTCATATATCACAAAGTTTAAACGGCTCTAACTACTTCATTTTTTATTATTTTTCAAAATTTCAAAGGCAGAAGGCGATTTTTTTTCAATATCTTTCATTTAAAAGATATTTATCACCAGCTGTCCATTTCCCTTTAATTAAACTTCTCACCGTCGCGCATGAGAATCCATCCACAATCTAACGTATTCTCGGCCTCCAGGAAGTATCGACCATCTGTCCAGAGAGCAGCCTTGGTTTCTGTGATCACAGCAATACCTAGAAAAACAAGTATGTGAACTTTAAATGACGACCATATGCATACTAACATCCTTATGTCAGAACCATTACATGTACCTACACTGTGGCTTCCTACACCATGTATAATCATCGTCTAGCATGAAAGAACATAACAAATTCTGGAGATCTTAAATATGAATAAAAATATTATTGTTTCGAATATTATTGAATGAGTATCCATTTATCTATGGAATAGTGTTTTGAAACATTGATGTACAGTAGAACCTCTCTATTACGACCATTAAAACAAATGCTAAATTATTGTATAAATTGAAGCAAGGACACAGTAAAACAGAAGCATGGTGTTAATGAAACAGAAAGATCCGAAAGGAGCTTTCTGTTTTTCTGCCATATTGCTTTTAGCAGTTACTTTTCGTAAACACCTACAAAGTACACACTATATTAGTCTTAATAGACAGGTATTAATGTATCCATTTTCAATAAAATAATGTTATGAAATATTGGATTAAATACAAATGTTGATAGTAAACCTGCTGATCCTTGGAATCCAGATATATAGCCCCTTCGCTTGTCATAGTCGGAAGAATATTCGCTCTGAAAGAAAGGAGAATAACTGACATGTGTCTGAATAGTAAACAGTTTGAATGAGTTCAATCCCTTAGTTTGGTTGAACGGTTATTTATAGGTAAAAGATATGTTATGATGGCAAAGTATGTGATCCATCAATTTAGCTGTAATTCTATGCATAACAACTACCAGTGCATTTATCGGCGTGGCATCTGAGTCAGCACTGTAGGCTAAAATCTTTTAGTAGATACTATTAATACATGGCTGTACGCATACCAGTTGTGTTATCATAACTGCAACAGTTGCACGCAACAGTACCTCCCGAATCCCTTCTCTTATTGCCGGGCGCCTGGCAGAGATGGGTTAACTTCGGTAATCATTCGCTAACAGCTCACCAACCGACCATATTAGTTATGCCTCGCTCACATTTGCTGCGGCTGCCGTACGGCGGCCGCACGGCTTATCATTTCTACGGCGAGTAGCAATTCCCCGGCCGCCGCAGAATTCCTACGGCCGCCGTGTGTTGCGCTCACATTTGCTGCGGCTGCCGCGCGGCGAGATTTTATTTTGGTGGGGTTAAAAAATCTTGGCCAACGTACGGCCGCCGTGCGGCTGCCGTACGATGACCGCACGGCGACCGTACGGCCGCCGTACGGCAGCCGTGGAAGTCCAACCAGATATCTTGCAACCAAAATGCTGCTCCTGCTACACAACTTGGTTTTGCTACATGTTAACACAACTTATATCAGTCCAGCAACACCATGAACTCAAAGGCCACATTTGGACAACATTTAAGAACATCTAAATCCATTTTTAGATAATATTCATGTTTTACATATATGATCAACAGTACAAATGCTCAATAGGGAATTTGACCATCGAGTTACGGCGGCCGCACGGTGGCCGTACGGCGACCGTACGGCTGCCGTACGGCAGCCGTAGAACCACTCTGAGGCATGTGTTTCTACGGCCGCCGTAGAAATGAAAAAATGTTATTACTCCGCGTTATAATTCTACGGCGACCTCTACGGCCTGTAAGATATTGGGATACGCCGTGCGGCTGCCGTACGGCCGCCGCACGGTCGCCGTAGAGTCTCTACGGCCGCCGTAAGATTCTCTCGATTTCACGTCTCTGCGGCCGCCGTACGGCCGCCGTAGAGCAAATGTGAGCGCACTATTAATATGTTTACTGTACTACCCAAATAGCATCCCATAAAACACCAGGGGCCCGTTTCATAAAACTTCGTACGACAAATGTTATCGAAAGTCATATTATAAAAGTCTGAATTCTTATTTATTTCTCTATCTTATCCTGTCTTGTGATATCTCTTTGGAATCGCATTGAAAAGACGATTCCAAAGAGATGTCACAATACAGGATTGGACAGAGAAATCAGAAATCAAATTTATTTTTAGGTTTTGACTTACGACCGTTTTTGTCGTACGAAGTTTTATGAAACGGGCCCATGATGATTTACAACAGTTATCACAAATATCGTGCGAAATAATGAACAATTCGTGTTTATCAATATTAAACGAGCAATATCATGAACGTTTAAATTTTAAAACCACGTTGAACCAACTTATATTAGAGTAAGGTATTTCACTCTAAAGAAATGCGGGATAAACTAGTGCAGGAAGCTCATAAAAACTTTCTGTATTAATTCTCTACTTTGTGAAACAATTGTCCGTCTTTAAAGAGTCTCCACGCTATTTAAAAAAGATGTTGCCTAATACAATATCGATTTTAACTTAACATGAAAAAACCTGGTCCCACTTTTGTATGAAACCGTGAAGCGGTTTCATACAGTGTGACCAGGTCATTGTTCATACCTCGATGAACGCAATAAATATTCGAATTATTCCTAAATAAACATAGCAACGGACTCGTTGTTTGTACCTGATGGGCGTCTTCACTGGGAACAATGTATGCCTGTATGTAGTTAGAGGCAAAGTATCTTCGTAGGTATTGCACTATGTCTTGTGTGGGGACTCTGGTAGGTGGCGCCTCTGCTCCCTGTTCAAAAATAATTCATTGTAATACAAGTTTGTATAGTTGTCTTGTCAACAATGTACAATACTGTCCAAATAGTGTCAAAAGTCAAATGCCACTGTGACACTATGCTGTACTAATACAAAGTAGGTAGCATATTCTCCCGTTACCCAAAAGTTCAAAACATACACCTGTATGCCTTCGTTCCTTAACTAAAGAAAAAAGTTCAACTTTATACAGTCATCAGTAGATCTACGCATCATAAGTATTATTGCCAATATCCTAGCAGCTGATAGCTTAATACATGCTGAAAGTAATGCATAAGGATCTTTCATTTGAATTCTGTTTAGCTTTGATCCCGATAAAAGCAACCATCTGTCTTCGACACTGAAAACGTGTTCTGGGGTAAATGGTTAAAGCAGGACTACAGTAAAGCAGAAATGTTCCTAATGGGAGCGTTCTACTTTTCTCTTGTCCTGCATTAAGCATACACATTTCTTTAGAGGCAACAAAGTATTAACGCCTAACACACATTTTGACTGTGCAATACTTTTTGGTATTTATAAAATAGTAAATCTTTAATATATTTTGTATTGGAGTATTGGTCTTTTGCCCAGCTGTGAGCAGCCACCTGTAAAGTTGTAGGAATATGATATATCTACGTTTAGTGCTTTCCATCAAAGAAGGTTTTTTTTTAGAGATTTTTATTAAATTTCTCCACTGAAGAAAATAGTTCCTATTTATTTAAGAAATGAACTGAATTTTTTCGGCGTTCAAGCAAAATGAACGACAGAAAATTATCGGCAAATACCATGAATCGCGCTAACTAGCGATTCATGGTATTTGCCGATAATTTTCTGTCGTTCATTTCGCTTGAACGCCGAAAAAAATCAGTTCATTTCTTATATTTACAATATATTTGCTGTAACTTCTAACATTAAATAAACACTTTGTTAGTACGCATATATGTTTAATCCATATTAGAGGTAGATAACACGAATAATGTGTACCCTATAAGGAACAGCCATGACCGATTTACTGAATCTGTGTACATTCGAAAGCAGAAAAAATAAGTTCCATTGTCAACAACATGACAGTTTGGCGCGAAAACTGCCGATTTCTAACGTCATGGAAGTGACTTCATTTTAAAGTAGGATAAATATATCGGGTTTTTTTTTCGTCATAAAGACACGCAGATAGCCGAGCTGTTTATAAGGTAGATTCTTATGTCAATTTTCTTGCAATTTATCTCATTAATAAAGAAGAATATTAGTCGAGTATCATGATTTCCACTAGTAGGAAGGCATATATCGGTTAAGAATTTTTTTTTGAAGAACTCCGCCAAATGTTTGCTGTCTCATGTTCCAAAGATTAATTCGCGAATGTAAACTGCATATGCCCCGCCTCCCCTCCGAAACATTTCCACAAGTCCCGCCCTCTCGAAAAGTGGTGTTTATATGAAATGAACACACTTTTTGTCAATGGAATCGAATGGGGCGATTGTAAATATATAGTCATGAACATTTACGGTAAGCATTTTTTTCTAAATCCTAATAGATGGTAGCTTAAATCAGTCTGAAAGTAGGGCAGAATGTGCCCTATGCCACATTCTGCTTTACTTTCAACCTGCTTTTAGTAACAACCTGTCTTCCAAACTAGAAACAGGCTATTTGGTTAAGGGGTTAGCTTTCAAGAACGAATGCGTTCGACGTAGGCGAGTTCGGGTTCAATGGTACCGTCCTTAAACTGCATTAACCCCTTCACTGACGTGACGTCATCAAATTAAACCAATTGTCGTCTGCTTCTTTTTCCAAAATATAATATTTAGGTATTTGGACTTAAGAAATATTTTAACGAGTGTCAACCAGTTTGGATCTGATCAAACGCCGCGTTACGCGGCGTCTACGCGGCGTCTGATCAGGATCCAAATTGTTAGCAAATAACTTTTGCACTCGGGGTAAGGCAGTGAAGGGGTTAAGCGTTTTTAAATTGTAATAAAAGCCACACGGATAAAAATTGTAAAATAATGCAGAAACCCTTGCAGGAAATATTTGCTTTTACATGTAACTCCGAACTGTATCATCGACTACCTTTGAACATCGTATCGAGTCGTCGCTTAACCCCTTACTCCATAGATATTCATTTGTACGCATTCAGTGTATTTCTCTACTGAAGAAAATAGTTCCAATTTATACATATGAATATGTACATGTATCATAAGAAATAATTTCTATATTCTAGCAGATGGTAGTTTAAATCAGATTGAATGCGCAACTTGCTTTACTTGCAATCTGCTTTAAGTAGTCACAAATATTCTATACTGGAAATAGGCTATGGAGTAAAGGGTTACAGTAGAGAATCTGTTATTCGTTCCCGTTTAAACGCAAACGTACTCAAACGCAAAACACTAAAACGTAGTTCTAAAAGTACAACTTTTTGACAATTCTGATAATTCATGTTTATCTTGGTGGCAAACAGTTTGGAGCCTGATCAGACACCGGGTTACACGGCGTTTGATCTGGCTCGAAACTGTCTGCAATGGAAATAATAGATTTAGCGTAAACGCGTTTATTGGGAAAGAATAACAGATTCTCCACTGTAATGCAAGGCTGACTGCCAGTGTCGTTATTTCACCGTGGGGTAAATGTTGTGGGCATATTCATAATTCACGTTCTAGTCGAGTGCCTCTAATACCACAATATACTTAATTGAATGATGATGTAACGCAAGGGAGTTGCATAATGTTTGCATGTCATTGTTTTGTGATAATATATATTAATAAACAGCAATAATGGCCAAACCACTTATGATTTCACGCTTAAAACGAAATTAACTGCAAACGTATTGGAATGTAAAATGAAATATCAAGTTGATGCGGTTTGTATCTGCCTGACCGCGCATCCATGGTATAATAACTTTTTCAATAAGCGTATAAAACTGATTGTTACATGTACGATGGGACTGTTCACGAGTTGACATAATCGTTATGACAGGGCTGCCATAAGTTGATCATACAAATCCTAAGATTTCAAATTTTCAATTTTTCACCCTACAGTACGTTTCTTGTTTTGAAGACACATGACTGCTTAAAACAGATTGAAAATAAAGCAGAATGCGCCTTAAGGCGAATTCTGCTTTACTTTCAGCCTGTTTTAAGCTACGATCTGCTAGGATTAAAATCCGAAGACTTAGGAAAATTCCGGAGAAGTGGCAGCCCTGTAATGACAAACAATTTGGAGTCTGATCAGATCTCGGCGTCTCATCTGGCTCAAAACATTTTGCAAATGGAATCAGTTATTGGGGTAAAAACTAGATTAGTGAGAAAGAATAACATTTAATCCCTTATCAATGTACATGTCCGAGGTCTGTAAGGGATGACACGGCGTCTGATAAGTGTTTACTACTGAGATTGAGTTTATACATCGTTAGTTCTTTCAAACGTCTATCATTTGCTATATTATATTGCATTTGCATTTAGTTTTGTTTAAACGGGAACGAATAGTACAGTAACGCACCTAATGCAATATTTCTGAACAAGTTACGTAGCCTCTCAATGACGTCATAAAGCGCATTTGCAAACAGATTTGATCCTGATCAGACGCCGCATAACACGGCGTCTGGCCAGGATCAAAACTTTTTGTCACTTGCTTTAAAATCAGGTCAGTTCTACTGCCTTAACCTAACTTTTAAACAATATTGAAGACAACAATATGAAGCAGACGACAATATGGCGGTGAAGGGGGTAAAAACCTCACGATAAATTTGATAATGAAAGGGTAAAGCCCGGAATACACTTTATAAGTTCAGTTGCCTCGAACCTTTATCATGTGTTTTTCTTAGGAATACATGCGATATGAAGATTCATAACAACCGAGTGCCTCTTGCAACGTTACACACAAGATTAATTTGGTTGAGAGATGTTGTTACACTTGGGAGTTGCATTTTAATTTTGCATTGTTGCGTAATATGTCAACAAGCATTTTCCGTATTCAGGCCTAGAACCATTCAAGCAATACTAATCGAAATGTCATACAATTAAGCTTGTCGACAGGGATCGAAGAATTGGGAGCAAATTGTAATCTTTATATGCAGTTAAATCATGTATGCAAAACAAATAATGCATTAGTATCACATAGGAGCGAGCTTTCTGTATAACTTATGGCTTGCATTTTGCAGCGGTCTGTCCTAGGCTATTACTCTATTGATACGCAGTTTACACATTTAGTTTATTCCTCCACTTAAGAAAATATGTTCGCTCTATACAATCATGAAAGTACACCATAAGAAATATTCTATATACTCTGGAAGAGGATAGCTTAACCCTTTACCTGATAGCCTATTTCTAGTACTTAAGATAGGCGATAGACTACTTAAAGCAGGTAATTCTGCTTTACTTTCAGCCTGCTTTATCATGTACTATAACATAGAAAATATTTCCTATAATACATATTCATTACTGATTAAATTGGAACTATATTCTTCAGCGGAAGAATAAATCAAATCCGCTAAAATGCGCTTCTATTGGGGAAAGGGTTAAATTAGGTAGAATATAAATATCCTGCCTTCAAAACTAGAAACAGGTTATAGAGTAAAGTTTTACAACACGTATTACACTCGCGTTCAAAGCTCGCTTGATACAAAGTTGATAGTTATTATGCATGAATAGCATTTCGTTTTACTCTTACAAATGAATTATTAATTGTTGTCGCAGGCAAAATTATGGTAAAAATATTAATTAGTTATAGCTGAATCTTTTCTGAGATGTATGCCAATATTTATTACAGTGCTCCCTTCCTACAATGGCCCTCTCAACAACGACTCCCTTCTTACCACGACTCTTACCGCAATTCCCTAATGAGGGCAACACTTTAACTGCTGCAATAGTTTAACGCTTAAAATTGTCGTCTGCTGTTTTTCTAAAAAGTTACATACAAGTGGACATTTTCACGCTATAATAAATATATTGACGGGAGACAAACAGCTTAAATCTAGATCAGATGCCGCGTTACGCGGCGTCTGATCTGGATTCAAGCTGTTTGCAAATGTAAGCCAAGTCTTGATTTTCCTTCCCTATAACGACTCCTTCCGAACAACAATCACAATGTGGTCTCCCATTGGGAGTCCTTGTAAAGAGGGAGCACTGTATATCAACAAAATCAACCAGGGGTGTTATAGACAAGATTGTCCTGGCGGTTGGTCTGTGTATATATTGGTTGCAATGTCATATATCAAATTTTCTCAGGGTTAAAATTTCAGATCCGCTGTGGACAAGTAGTTCTTTAACTGTCGTAGATCATGACAAGAACAATGTTTATATACCTAGATGTTGTGCTTTATTTGCTGCAAACTAAATGTACATAGACAGACGGACGGATAGACGGACTAACACCTACAGTTCATTAACGGTATGCCTACATGTACTGCATACACATACATTTAATGGAGTTTGTAACAAACTTTCGTAAATATCTTTTATTTCAGAAGTAAAATGATTGAATCTTCGATTGAACCATCGACATAATAACGAGTTCACCACATAAATTCTTGAAACATTATATCCTTTCAAAAATATACATACTGGTTTGCAGCTGTCCCAGTTTCCTGGTTCTTGGTCTGTCGTCTCTCTTTTAGTCCTTGACACTGTGCCGGACACCAGCACCACTGTAAAATATAAGGAAAGAAATATTTTATTTCAAATTATACTGTAAAGTACAGTGGAGAAAACGTTATTCTTTGCGTTTAAACGCAAACGAAACGCAAACGCAATGTACTAAAGTATAGAAAAAATATTTTGACGATTCTGACACTATATTTTAAGCTGACTGGCAAATAGTTTGGAGCCATATCAGACGCCGGGTTACCCGGCGTCTGATTTGGCTCCAAACTGTTTGTACTGGACATAATAGTTTTAGCGTAAAACACGTTTATTTGGAATGGATAACGTTTTTTCCATTGTATTTGTAAAAGTGGTAAATTAAAATAAGTCATTAATTGGACTATATTTGTAAACTTTCATTTTATGTCTACTAGCAAGAAGTATCTACACAATTATTTAGTACATATTTGAACAGGAGTTTTCATTGTAATATTCATTCTATCAAACCAGTGCATCTCTTACAAAGCAAAGAGTTAGAACGTATTAACTATATTCAATATATATTCACACTTTTGCTATACGGCAACCAAAAAAGAACAAGGAAATGCTGTCTTAGATAAATGTTACAGTTTAATGTAGCTTGTCTGTATTTCCGTGTTCTTTTAACCCTTTTGTAATCAAATCATTCGGGAGCGTTTTGCCCCTTCACCGCTTTATTGTCTTCTAATTCATTAGTATTGCCTACAAGACACGTAAAGTTAGATTTAAGGTTTGTCTGACTTAATATATATCGATAAGAGTGTCAAACAGTTTCGGTCCTGATCAGACGCCGCGTTACGCGGCGTCTGATCAGGACCCAAACTGTTTCCAAACGCGCTATAAGGCATCAATGAGAGTGAAAGGGTTAAGAGGCCGTATATTTTAACAAGCTAGACCTTAGTTTCACCTACATATGTTAGGGCTATCGAACTAGGCTCGGTCGATAACCCAGTTGTTCTAGCCGGGAAATTTTCAATTACAAAAGTGACATGCTGTCTCTTCGCATCATTGATGATTTTAATCGTCCATGCATGCACAGTTTCATTAACTGCTGCCACTGTGCTTGTTATTCGAGTTCTTTATCATTAAGTTCACTGCCATTGTACAGTAGAGAAAACATTCCTCGTTGCCGTTTTACCCTTTTCCCTCTTTATTCAATTCAATTCAAAGTACTCTTTATTTTTCTCAGTTGGCATATGTACAAATACATGAAATTTTCCATCACACACATTTAACAAATTTAGGTCAGGTACATCTATTATTGATATAGTATAACATATCCGTTATAAATTCTTAACACATGACTTAAATGTAACTTATAATTTCGAAATGAAGAGAACAGCATACATTTGTTTTAAGACTATCTGTTGATATTATTTAAAATGGATACATGGGAGATGCGCCTTTTAGCGCATACAATTTATTGCTTCACTGAAGAAAATAGTTACAATTAATAAAGTCTTGAGCATGTACCATAAAAATACTTCAATAATTATCCTAGCAGATAGTAGTTTAAAGCAAGCTGAAAGTTAAGCAGAATGCGCCTGAATCTGAATTCTGCTTTACTGTCAACCTTCCTACTTTCAAAACAAAAACAAGCTATGGGGTAAAGTGTGACAGTGTAAAGCGACTTAACGCAAATTTGGTCTTGTAAAATGAAAAATTAAGAAAATCACGAAATATTGAAGTTTGAATGACAAACGATTCGGAGCCTGATCAGACGACGGGTAACCCTTTCTGATATTGTCTAATAAAGAAGAACGGGAGAGGGTAACGTCATCTCCCCTGTATGTTAACCCTTTCCCCAATAGAAGCAACTTTTATCGCATTTGATTTATTCCTCCGCTGAAAAAAAATAGTTCCAATTATACAGTCATGAATATAATTCATAAGAATTATTTTCAGTTTCCTTGCAGAGTATAGCTTATAACAGGCTGAAAGTCAAGCAAAATGAGCCTTAACCCATTACCCCATAGCCTGTTATTAGTTTTGAAAATAGGTGACTACTTAAAGCAGGTTGAAAGTAAAGCAGAATGCGCCATATGGCGCAGTCTGCTTTACTTTCAGCCTGCTTTAAGCTTTTACCAGCTAGAATATGGAAAGTATTAAATATGACAAATATTCATTACGGTTTATATTGGAACTATTTTCTTTAGCGGATGAATAAAATGCATGTGCTAAAAGTCCCTTCTATAAGGGAAAGGGTTAAGGCACATTCTGCTTTACTTTCAACCTGCTTTAAGTAGCTTCCTATCTTTAAAACTAGAAACAGGCTATGGGGTAAAGGGTTAACCAGTTCACTATCAATGACACCAAACGCGTTTGCAAACATTTTAGTTCCTGGTCAAACGCCGCGGATTTCGGCGTCTTATCAGGATCCAAACTGTTTGACATCCTTTTTCTATTTCTTCAATCCTACTGTCTTGATTTTTTAAACGATATTGCAGACAACAGTATTGAAGTAGA
Source organism: Gari tellinella (assembly GCA_922989275.2). NCBI lineage: Eukaryota > Metazoa > Mollusca > Bivalvia > Cardiida > Psammobiidae > Gari > Gari tellinella. Next base: position 57,227,632 of record OV277860.1, read on the forward strand.
CGACAATGAAACGGTGCAGGGGGTAAACATCTCACGATTAATTTGGCAGCCAATGGGTTTTAAGGGATACCGCGTGGATGTTGGATCGAAGGTTAAAGACCTACATCGCAGGTGTTGTCAAATGCTCTTGACTACGAATATATATATGACCATGCAGTATTGTTTTCATTGGCAATCAAATATAGTTTAAGTAAATACTTATGATGACGCACCTGTTGTGTTGTTTGATCTTAATTCTAAATACCTATATATCATACATCTTTTAAATACCGGTAAGATATTTTAATGTAATGACATAATTATGCAAACAGTATGGATGGTTCAGTATATACTACATCGGGGTCTGATAAGGACAAACATCGTATGTCGCTCGGTGCGAATAACTGGAAACAAAAAACGAAAGAAGTCATATTTTGAATTGAAGCCCAACAGTATGAAAAGACAATATTTATTTCAGAGTTAAAAATGGATTATTACTAGTCATAGCTATCATTTCGCAATGTTAAAAATATACTTGTATATTAGTTATTTTGACTTATTGGCATCATTTATCGACATATTTCGATAAACTTCACGCTGTTGCTTGTCTTATAAAGCTCGAATTATAGTAAGATATGGCAAAAGAGACCGTTCTTACGAGAGAAAAAACGAGATTCATTCAAACATGTAAGACATTAATGTTTAATAAAACCAATGCAAAATAATGTTCAGAGCTCGAGCGCATTCGGTCCGGACGTCGGTTGAAATGTATAACAAGGGTCGCACTACCTTCAAGTGTCATTTACTGTACTCGTAAGAAATTAAAAAAGGTATGAGTTAACTCATTATCCCCTGGCCCTTCCAATTCTAGTTTGAAAAAAAGGCTGGTCCATTTTAGACTATCTAGGGTTGTTGTTTTTTTTGTGTGATAAATTACAAAATGACAAACAGTGAAGGAGCCCTCTGATCAGGGATTTCACTATTTGCATAGGACAAGTGTACTCATCACAGGTACACAACTGGTAAAGGACGTATATATGCGTCCCTAGGGCTCACTGAGTTAACCAATTTATACCAAGTTGATTCGTGCTTAAATATTGAATTAGTCCATTTCTTATCTTAGTGGTGCCTGGTCTGAATTTTCGTTTTCGTTTTATCTTATATTAAAAATCTTATTAGCAAAATGTTATTACTCAAATCAAATGCCGCAATATGTGGCGTCTGATCAGAGTCTACACTGTTTGCCTATGTCCCGTTCATGAGTCGCTAGTAGCCTAAATCTTAAGTTAGGTAACCATTTTGTTTGACAAATATTTCCCGCACGACTGACGAGCGCACATGTCAAATAAATCTCCGTTTCTTCCAAATTCACTGGTATACATCGTACAGCGGATGTTGCTCCCAAGTGATACGGAATCGATGGTGAATTGATGTAAACAATGTCAGGCCAGGTAAGAAATACGTCGATTACACAAGTATTGCAACACATAAGTATTAAACGTTACATCGTACCGAATCAGAACTAATTTCTGCCTGTCGCAAACAAGCCTCTTCTGTTACAAACGTCGAATGGTCCGTGAATTATGAGAGTTTAGTCTGTCCTATCACTAACAAAGTGTGCCGACTTTACACAAATTGGTCGAATATGTGCACTATATACATGTAAAGTGTAACTGTTTTTCCTCTACAGATAGATAGTAACTCTATGTATTAGGATTTTCTCCTTGTGTTAGCGAAACAGTTGCACGTTTCGTAAATTTGGCCATTTCATTGTACCATCACTGTACCGCGTCTTGCAAGCAGGTGACAGTTTACTGTACCGCATCTTGCATTTCTACTGTACTGCATCTTGGAAAATACATTTAGTAAATCTGAACGAAATTGATCGAAAATTAGACCTGGACCCGTATTCTGAAAAATTCTACGTATTTTCGCTAAGTTAAATTAGTATCTAACCTTTCCTGTAGGAAGGAAAATACGTTTAGCTGAGGCTTTGGAGCCGACGTTTTTGTATAAGTTGCTTCGTGAAATTGGGTCAACTTCGGAGTGGGGTAACGTCACTACAAACGACTGAGGGTACTGTTTAAGACATTATTACCTACGGTCTTCATCGCAAAAACGTGGAAAACCTTGATATCTATTCAAAATCTATATTTGAGATATACATGATCACTTTACATGTAGGTACCAAAACTAGCGTACATGTAAGTACATAATTAGTTTTACAATTATATAACTAACTAACGAACCGAATTTCAATGAAGTCGCCGTGGCTCAATGGTGAAAGAGTCGGACTAGCATGTCTTGGAAAATGCAATCAGTAATTCTGGTACGATGAAATTGCTGTTTGATGTCTCTGGTGCATAACGTTCGGGGGTAGTTTCATTTTGAATTTTTTTCTTTGGGCCACCCAAACGCCCCTTAAACAATCTTAAGCCTATTACCCAAAATAACTTAAGGGTGTATCAAACTCATGAGATTTTGAAATTTTCAAAGGATATTTAAACACTCTTATGATGATTTTGTATTGAAGAGCTATTTAAGATGAACGAATAAATAGAAAAAGTGTACATTTTTGTGAACAACGTTTGGCTCCACGGCCATGTAAAATTTAACCCCCACCCACTTTTTCTAATTTCGTCCTTTTCAAACAGCCCGCTTCAATAAAACCATTTCAAATTAAAACAAACATGATAATTTGGTTTTGTGTTTCATTTTTTTTCATGTCTAAGTCTTTTTTCTTCATACAAAAACTAATTTAAGACAAAATATGCACCAAATGTGAAATTTATAAATCGATATGGTACTTATTAAGGGAGATAACTCCTTTTTCTTCCATAACTCAAATTTTTCAGCACTAAACTATCAATTTCTTTTCATATTTTGAATTGCCTTCGTTTTGATTTTTTCATTTGGTAGAATTTAAGAAAAAATAAGATACTAGAAATATTATTATTTTTACTATTTCTCATAATTTTTTGTTGTAAAAAAATATCATTACCAATAAAAACCATGTTGTTGATTCAGATATTCATATTTTCCAAATATGGTGCCTGTTTGGTCTTGATTTAGAGTCTTTATGTCAAAATACTTCAACAGACATTAAATACATAATGAAAAACAAAATTACCATGTTTGTTTTTTCTCTAAAATAGAATTTACTGAAGCTTTAATTTTAATAAAATATTGTTTTTCCTGTTACTGTTTTGTCAATAACGTCAATGACACAAAATGTTCAACACGTGGACTTTTTATGAAACGCGCTCGCGATTCGTGGAAAACGGCGTAACAATACCCTGTGGCTAAACGGTTGACCGATTTCAAAATTGCACGTGCTAAAAAAGGCAGGCGTTAATCAAATATAGGAAAGAAAGACACAATTTACGCTCTTGTATACCGATTGTAATTATTCATTAACTTTACATATGTATAGTTATTTTTGCTGTTCAGCATATTTTGACAGTCGCTGTTTGTTTCTTCTGGTAATGATTCACAACCTAAAACACAGCTTGATTGGTAATCTATTTTAACACTGTCGTTTACTTTCATACTTTTATCCGTGGACTGTCTTTCGGGGTCGTGTGCCTTCTCTTGATAAGTGTATTTTTCTCTCTAAGTAATTTACAGTAATCACCCGTCCTTGCTCACGACATCAATCAGGGATAATTTTAAAAGTTGCTGTCTTTATTTTGTTGTTTTCAACAACACGAATTTTTATTTCTCTACTTGGATGGTTTTCTTTGGTGTGTTCCATTATTCCTCTAAATGTTTGGAATGAATCTGCGCAGTAAGCACACTTGTAATCCATAGTGACCTGAAAATAGACGAAGAACGGTCATTTAGTATTAAAGGGAAATGGACAGCTGGTGATAAATATCTTTTAAAAGAAAGATATTGAAAAAAATCGCCTTCTGCCTTTGAAATTTTGAAAAATAATAAAAAATGAAGTAGTTAGAGCCGTTTAAACTTTGTGATATATGACTGTGCAAGCGACCATGGGGGCCGCCATTTTGTTTACCTGTGTGACGTAACTAAGGCCTTCCGCGACCTTCCGGTTATAGCGAGTCTAACCGGGAATGCCGTAGAGTGCGCGGAATTTACATCATTAACATTAATAAACTGAAATGCTGAGAAAAATTGGACATGTGGAGGAAGGTAAAAACACTTTAGAACTTCAGTGTTACGATTTCGATCCTAAATTATCAGAGAATGTAATATTAGAAGACAGAGACTACGACGGATGGGTCGGGCGAAGAGAAAGCGCATTCGCCGGACGAATTTGCGACTGCAATACTTGTGTTTAAATGCCTACAAAGGAGGTTAATACTTGCTGCAGAACAAATGAAATGACGATTGGGTGTCTTGGTGACAATGAGTGCATACATGTAGCAGAACCATCAAAGTTTCGAGCTATTAGTGCTTAATCCAGCCATACTTGAGGTAGCGTATATCAGGCAAATCTCATAGGACACCGGAATCGGGCACGGATACTCTTGATAATATTTGCATACTGGTTGTGAATAAAGGCATCGAAGCCCTGTGACTTTCGAAAAAAGTTTCTCTGATATATTTAGTCTTATCTGTTAATATTTCCGTAAATATTAATCATAAACATTGGCTCCAGGATATCTTCGTTTTTTACGGGGCTACGACTAAAACACGAGCAGATAAAGACGATAATACATGTGCCGATTTTTATAACATCCTGTATAGCCATATGGCTATACACTGTCTCTGCACCCAGTACAAAACGGATGAGATATTACGTTTTTATTTAATAAAATAAGGGGGATCAAATTATTTTTCTTGTCTGTTATGAATTTTCCGTGACGTTTAACATCGGTTCTGCTCCTCAATCGGACATACATTTTTAGAAAATAGACCATTTATTCTCGGTATCGCAACATCCGGGAACTTTCGTACGGATCAAAGTTTCTTCAATGAGCTTTTCAATACATTCAAACCCTAGTTTGGATTTTCAATCACAGAGTTTCTCAATATCTCAGTTGGATCCAAACTGTTGCTGAACTTTTTGCACAGTCATTGACATGACAAATGTGGAATATCAATTTATCATCTAGCAATTGAGACTGGCAATGTCTGATTAAGATCCAAACTGATTAATTGTCTGCTGAACAAAATATTTGATATTCTGATCTGGGTCAAAACTGAACGCTCTAGATAACGTGACCCGAGTGCTCATTTATTGTATTAATGTCGTTTTTTACTTATCGTTATATATCTTGAGCTTATATAAAGATCTATGAACATCATAATCGAAACAGATTCAGGACATATTTCAGCAGGCGGCTTTGATCTAGATCGCATTTTATGCTGACATTCATCATCAACCACTAATCAATTAAGCTGCCTTGCAAATTGTACGATATGGACCGGAAATGTTTATACACATTCCCTTTCTGCCTAAGACCCCCTCTGTGAAGAAGTAAGAAGCTTTAGGCCTGCAAGGCATAAAGATCCATATTGCGTAATCTAATTAGCCGCACTTGTCAAACAGAGTTTTGATTTTAAACACAGGCTAGCTAGTTTGTCACTTAAATATGCGATTACACGCCACGAGCCTTTTACCCTTTACCCCATAGCCTGTTTCTACTTCTGAAAATATGTGACCACTTAAAACAGGTTGAAAATACGTTCAGCCTGCTTTAAGCTTTTATCTGCTAAAATATAGAAAATATTTCTTATGATTTTTATTTGTGACAGTATGATATTGAAACTATTTTCTTCAGTATATGAAGGAATTAATTAAAGGCGTTAAAAGGCGTATTTATGGGGGAAAGGGTTACATCAAAACAAAAAAGCCAAGATCTTTAAAAAAAAAAAAAAAGAAGAAAAAAAGAAGATTGGACACTTCTAGCTCTTGTGGTTTTGTATAGATCTAGATGTGTATGCTGCTTTTTTAAAAAGGTTAGAGTCTACCATAAAACTCGAATTTAAATTAGAATTCATTTAGGCCTATCTAAAAGTTGTTTGAATTTTTTTTCTACAGAAATGACGAGTGTAAAACTACACCCAGAAATAAGAACGATAAAACTAGATCCAATCAAAATCGGTTTTGGACTCAAGTAAGATCGCTCTATCAGATCGGGATCTAGAGAATCGCGATGATTAAATTAAGAAAGAAAAAACTGATCTAGATCTACCCGTACAATATGTAGCTCTAGTAATGAGACTTTTTTCATTAAGAATATCTGTAGCGTTGAATTCCTAAACCGAGACGAACCAGCTAGAAAATGCTGATTTGTAAACGAGTTGGTAGATCTAAGCCAGTTCAAAATTTAGGTATAGATCAGCACAATATCGCACTGATTATCAGATTTTTTTATTGTAGATCTAGATCTAATAATTATAATCATCAATCAAGGTAATATGGATGTCGCCATACTATACTGTTAGCCATTTCGCAGGATTGTTTTCCCAGATTCTATAGCTGGGAATTGGAACGGACATTTCTCTAAGCCGATTAACGATAGTAGCTTCTGATCGTATCTGGATCTACACGACCTTTCAAGTTCATCATAATCAATATGAATATACCATCTATCTATTATCTTTTTTTTAACTGTATGCGACCTTGAATTAAGCTTGCCGTTACCTTTACTGACGAAGTGTGAACTGTCCGTCCAAGTTACAGTGGTTGAGTGAAAGAGCCAATCAGCGTTTAGGCCTTTGTGACGTCACAAAATGGATAAAAATCGAGGGTTCCGAATGATAGCTTTGCCAATATGGCGGCGCCCGTTCCAATTAGCGATAGCTTACCTGTATGCAGTAAATCGATATTTTTCGTACCTTATCGATGAGTAATAATTGCAGGACCTTCATGAATGTTGCTTTTAGGATAAAATCTAGGATCTAAGACCATATTGTCATCAGCTGTCCGTTTTCCTTTAACAAGAAGCAGTACAGTAAATATCACAGCCTCTGCAAGAAACAGTACATACGTTTTGCAAGACGCAGTACAGTAATGCTACAATAAATCGATCAAATTTGCAAACTGTGGATCATTTTAGCCAACACTGTGAGATATTACAAATGCATGTAGTTATTTGCCATCGATCCAGTGAAAAACAATTATATTTTAAATGTATATAATGCACATATTCAGTCAATATGTGCAAACTCGGCACACGTTGATAGTGATAGGACAGACTAAACTCTCATTATTCACGGACCATTCGACGTTTGTAACAGAAGAGGCTTGTTTGCGACAGGCAGAAATTAGTTCTGATTCGGTACGATTAAACGTTTAATACTTATGTGTTGCAATAATTGTGTAATCGACGTATTTCTTACCTGGCCTGACATTGTTTACATCAATTCACCATGGATTACGTATCACTTTGGAGCAACATCCGCTGTACGATGTATACCAGTGAAATTAGGAGTTTGTAATTATAAACCATAGAGCCCCACCGACGAGTATACTTGCCGTAAACAAACAATGTACCTGTGAATAGTACATATACCCTATACAAACAGTGTAGACCCTGATAAGAGGATTCCTGCATGAGCTTTCTGATAAGTGTATGCACTGTTTGCCATATTGAATCCTTAATAGTAGAACATTTACTAATCAATATCCAAAACTGGATATGTCCATCTCGAGTTTAACCCATTACCCCATAGCATGTTTTTAGTTTTGAAAATAAGTTACATGCGCCACTTAAAGCAGGTTGAAAGTAAAGCAGAATGTGCCTGAAGGCACATACTGCTTTACTGTCAGCCTGCTTAAGGCTGCCATCTTCTAGAATATAAAAAATATTTCTTATGATACATATTCATGACTATATAAAGTTGAACTATTTTCTACAGTGAAGGAATAAATCATAGGCGCAAAAATACGTATTTATGGGGTAATGGATTAAAGGGTGAATGAGTTAAGAGAAATGAATATAGAGCTCCATGCTCACAAAAGTTGTACTTCAACCAAATAGATCATCTACTATAAATTTCAGCTAGCCTTTAAATGACTCCGGAACATATTTCGAACAGCCAAGCAAACTTCAAGTTCAGCAATGCTAATCCAAAGTAAATAACGTGGGCACGGAGTAACCAAATAGACCTTAACCCTATCCTGATAAAATTATTTGCGAGATTTTTACCCCTTCATCTCTTTATTGTTGTCTGCTTTAGTATTGTTGTCTCCAATGTTGAGTATTCGTTGTAGTGGTCAACGTTTGTTTTGCAGAGGTTTTTGCGTAACGCGGCGTCAGATCAGGACCAAAGCTGTTTGCCATTTGTTTTGAAATTACGTCAGTTGTACTGCCTTAAATCTAACCTTGAAACGATATTGCAGACAACAATTTTGAAGCAGACGACAATATTGCGGCAAAGGGGTAAACCCTCACGATAAGTTTGATCAAGAAGGGTTAAGACGCTATTATTTTCCGTTTAAAAGCACAAAACCGCGAACGCTTGCGACATAGCGCCCGTCTTGGTCCAAACTGTTTGCACTGAATATAATGTTATTGACATACAGTGGAGAATCTGTTATTCTTTCCCGTTTAAACGCAAACGTACGCAAACGCAAAGCACTAAAACGTAGAAAAGAACAACTTTTGGACAATTCTGATATTTCATGTTTATCTTAGTGGCAAACAGTTTGGAGCCTGATCAACGTCTGATCTGGCTCCAAACTGTTTGCACTGCAAATAATAGTTTTAGCGTAAACGCGTTTATTGGGAAAGAATAACAGATTCTCCACTGTAAACGCGTCTATCGGGACAGAAAAACGTTTTCTTCAGTGTAATATCAATTACTGGAGTACAAACATATTCAGTGGGAACGAATAACAGTTGCCTCCTATTGAACAAATATGATGTTCACTCTTTAGCTATTTCATTTTATAGGGAATACGTATTAGCATTGTAATATCACAATGTGAACCAAGATCCTGCAATGCATAGTTATTATAGTAATCTTTGAATTCTAAGAGCAGTTTTAAAAGTAAATCATATGATGCCAGGTGACAATTTTATGATGAAATGCTGTGGTCCTTTTATACCACTTGAAGCTTTCCGTAGACTATTCGAGAAAGCTGTTTAAATAAAACATATCACTTGAAATCCTCGTAAATAGCTCAAAATTGGCAGAACACCAAGAAATGTGCCACAAATAAGGCTATTTCATTTAACTGCCAAATTAATGTTAAGCGATTAATCCATTACAATATTCACAATAGATTCACTCTTTATTACCGTTGATAGATAAATAAAGCAAAAAAGAAAGTCAGAAGTCTACATCGGGAGCTATCTGTATTACTTTAGTTCTACATTAAGAAAAGAAATTTAACAAAGTTCAGGTTTATTCTAAACCGGTTGCTAAACATAAGTTTGAATTTAATATATGAATATCAATCAAGTACAGCAAACAAGAAAAATATAAGTTCCTTCTTGAGACTGTCATATAACCATTAAAAACTGGGCCGAATTACATTTCGAGTAATAACAGATGTATAAATACTTATCATTTCGTTTATTGTAAATATGTATGTCAGTCAAGTAGAATATATAACATACTATGAAAGTGTCGATACCATAGTTATTGACCGCCAAAATAGGTAATCTGGGACTACTTCTGCGACTACAATATAATTCTGTATCTTTTTATTCGTACAATGTACTGATATTTCAATCACGTTGCCATTACCTTCTTGAAACTTTCTAATGACTAATGCGAAAAATGCTATAACAACAATAGAGATGTATATTATTCCATTGAGTGTTATATACATCATTACATGTAATACATAGACATATATTTGGATAGCTAATACGTTTAACCCTTTCGGCGCCAAATTAATAGTGAGATTTTAACCATTCAGCGCTATATTGTCGTCTGCTTCAATATTGTTCTCTGTAATATCGTTTCAAAGTTAGAATTAAGGTTTATGATATAAGAAATATCGATACGAATGTCAAACCGTTTGAAATGTCGACTTTATGCAAATCGACTTTATGTCGACCTCGACGCCGAACGGGTTAAAGTAATTACGTGTCAATATCCTTCTGCAATACTTCCTATTTATGTAAGTTTCGCAGACACTTTTTTGGTAAAAAAATGAAAAAGTGGTACTGTGTGTTTTATCAAACAAATAATTGTTGCTTGCAAATCCTCAGGCTCTCCAGTGACATGATTTCAATAAATTGTCAATCGGAGTCAGTCGTAATGTATCAGTATGTTCGTCCCTAAACAGCCAAATATTTGTCTATTAAAGCTAAACGCTTATTACTGTTCAATAAGAAGCATAATATCAACTTAACTATTATGTTGCTTCCAGATTTTTCAATTGGTATCTCAAACTTTACACGTGACAAAAAGGGACCAATAAATATATGAAACATAGAATTTTAGAAAAATGGCATACGGCAATGGTTGCAGACCAAAACATAACGCAGCATGCAAAGAGTTAAGCTCATCTTAACCCTCTGCTGCTACCAATTATATCTACATAACTGTCGTCTATATTTATATCTGAAATTTTGCTTAAGGTCAGTTAGACCTTGAATACATCTATATCAGTGTCAAACAGTTCGAATCCTGACCGGACGTTGAATAACTTTTAACTCTAGAGGAAAACTTACAAATATCTTGTTTTGAAACATACTCCAGACGATATGTTGGAAGCAATGGATATCACAGAATAAAAATATATATACTCGTACATATTTGCTGTATGAATTTCAAGGTGATACTAGTATAAAACATATATACTCTATTGAACAATTTACTATGCATTCCGCGTTGCGCACTTGAGGCACAGCGGTTTAGTTTGTTCGGAAATAACACTTACTCAAATGAGTGTTTTCACAGACAATTATTACAAAAAATACATTTGTAATCTCCGATTGCTGGCACCTGTCTAGGGTTTCATCATCATCAAAACCACTTCAAAGTACAATCAAACATGCGTTAAACCATCATTATTTGAAGATTCCTGCAACTCTTTAAAGTCACGTGACCGCCTAATGAAATACACAATTACAGCAGAAAGTTCTTGCTTTACTTTTGGCTTGCAATTAGCTACCATATGCACCCCTATTTGTTAATGTTTTGAGTTGAAGCTTAACACATTGTTGAACTATATGTACTTAAATTATAACAGACAATAAGCATTTAACGGTAAAATACCAGTTATGAAATTATCCTTGCAATATGATCGCCTCCTTTTAAACTATGTCTGTTGCATTTATATGTTGTTGTATTTTTTGTTTTTCAATTTTTTATTTATGGTATAGGTCGTTTGCAGTTTAAAAAAAAACACGATAAATCTTAGATAATTCTAAAACTAGTGGACGTATTCAAATGATATTTTGCATACACTTATGATGTGCCTATACCAACTCTGACAAGGACTTTCAGAATTTTTGATATTCTGACTTAAAACTTTTCTTCTTAGTTTTATATAAATTTTGGGTCGCTGAAATGGTCAATTACTTGGGGTGCTATTGGCTATTACCTTGATCACGTTTGTTTATATTGGAGAATATCCCCAGGTAAAATCCCGTGCTAGTTACTTATGTCTGAAAGGTGAATCCCGTGCTTAGTTGTACAAATTAATTGTGAGGCCCAATTACATTTTTACTATGCTAAATCCATGAACTCTTCACAAGGAACAAAGAGAATTGCATTACGTTTCCAACCGAATCTCTAACATTACTACATACTACAGAGCTCCAGATAAGAGAAAGTAAATTGAACAAGTCCAACATTTTCTCACTCGTTTCAGCACCAAATCCTATGGTGTGACTACTCATTATAATCGTTCTTTTTAGTAGTCACACCATAAGGTTTAATTCAGAATTATGAATATGTCTCATCTGCTATTTATCACATTTGATTAGTTTGCATTTTGTTGATAAAACTTTCATATGAGTGACACAAGGTTCGGATCCTATTCAGATACGAAATGGCTCCGGTGTCCGACCAGGATCCAGCATGTTCGCAATTGACAGTATGGTCTGTGACGTCGTTTAACGTACCCCAGTCGGGGCCTCGTTCGGTTAGTTGTAAACTACTATGGTATGCGATAGCTTAACGGCGAGGCGTTACCGGGTCGTGAAAGATAGGCTGTTGAATAACTTTAAATCACCCTTCGGAAAAGTGTCCCTTAGAAGTGTAAACTTTATAGAGAAGTTATGAAAAGAACTATTTTACTACGAAGAGAAAGAAATGTTATTTTTTGTCAGAGTTGGTATAGGTATATCATAAATTTATGCAAAATTCCAATTGTCTGCGTTGTCTTGTTCACACTGGTAAGACGTAACGTCGCCGACTGCTGTTCTACGTTCCCACTGCTGTAGAATCTACGCTATAGCTGTGGAACAAAAACGGCTGCGTCCTTGATAAACAACGAGGTAAGGACAATGAAAAGTTGTTTTTCAGAGTCTTTCTTTATAATATCAAAAAAGGAGTAGTTGCACGGAATATCCCGGTTATATGTGCATGCTCCGGCGTTGCGTTCTCGTTGGATACTCGCTTAGTTAAGACGTTTAACCCGATAAAGTTGCGACAGATTTCGGATTTCTTGAACATTTACGTGTGAAGAACTCCGAAAAAGCTTCGTAAAGCTGGTGTATTAGAGATTCTGCAATATTATCCAAACCAAAACACTCCCTGATGGACAGTATTGATAAATTGATATAAAAATGTCCCCTTTACGTGAATATAAAAACTTTATAGGTTATTTTTCAAATACAACGTTCCTCCATGCCGGACACGATACAACGTTCAGACTGCAGGGTAAAAAATGCATCGAGCTAATACTATACGTCTATACGCGATTGTGCTCTCACTTACAAGACAGTTGAAGACACACCTTCAGTAGTGTGTACCTATAGACCTTTGTAGCGTATATTTTAAGAACGCTTTGATTCTGAAATCTACATGGCTATATGCATATATTTAGCAAATAATCAAATATGGATTGGTGTGGTCTATTCTACGTATGCATTCGCTTTGTCAGAGGCACCGACAGATGCACTCGAAAATAAAGGCGCGGAACCAGAACGGTTTTAGTTACCATTCGGGGGATTCTTGCCTAAACGAGAGGAAGCCGAACACACCAGATTGGGGAGGTGGGGCATTTGGAAATGGAAATTTACTGTCCAAAAAACTGTACTTCCGATATCGCGGGGGCTCTCTTCTTAATCCTCGCATGTTAAATAATTATCTAATGTGGACAAATGTCCATTTTTAGCACAGCAAACATAAAGGAAAAATGCCCTTTTGAAATCTATGGCTATGTTTTGAAAACATTACATCTGTACCATGTGCACATTATTGAACTTTCAGGGATGTTGTAACAAGACATTTTGGTCTATATTCTACATACTGTTTTGTCACCTGCTGTAGGCAGAGGTGACACTAAAGAATCACTTGTCCGCCGTCCGTCCGTCTGTCCTACACGTCTGTCTGTCCACCCGTCTCTCTGTCCGTCACGCTTTTTGCGTCCCGCTTCATAACACCTGTTATGAAACTTCATTTATAGATAGAGCCTGACAAGTGGAAGTGTATTTCACAAGGTTCATAACTCTTGCATCAATATTGTGAGATTTATTCTCCTTTTCAACATTTCCGTTTCTTGCAGATTTCTTCTGTTTTACTAAAGAATTTGAATTGAAATTTCTCTTATCGAAAGAGAATGCTCAGTTGATGCTTGCTGGCAGGTGACACAGGTATTCCGATGAACTCATCAATTTTATTCATTGTCTTATTCATAATGCAAATTCACAGTGTGTATTTCATCTCCATGTCTACTAGGATTATTCATGCTTTTCGACATTACAATTTGGACTTAGAAAAAGAATTTTAGCCGCGCTCACTTGAACCCAACATGACATTTCCTCTCTACTATTCCTGTGTGGTAACTTTCGCGTATAACGCGAATGGATGAATATTCAAATTCATGCACACACAAAATAACTACTTTAATGCCAACTAGGAATTGTGGCATACCGCGAAATTGAGTTCACGCAAGATTGCTTGGTTGTGAAAAATTGCGACATTTATTACACGCTCTAAACTTACCGCGTATAAATTAGTAGATACATTGTCAAAATATGTTGAGCATTTCTCTTTTTAAAGGGCCTCGCAACCGGATGGTGTCCTTATCAAAATGAAATAAAATACTCAACTAAAAGCAAATTTGTGGCAATATTTGGCTTCTGACATTAAAAAAATATGATCAGTCCAAAAAAGTCTCAGTTTATGCATGAATCCCCCGAATGGTAACTAAAACCGTTCTGGTTCCGCGCCTTTATGAACAAAATGCCTTTTTCGAGTGCATCTGTCGGTGCCTCTGACAAAGCGAATGCATACGTAGAATAGACCACACCAATCCATATTTGATTATTTGCTAAATATATTCATATAGCCATGTAGATTTCAGAATCAAAGCGTTCTTAAAATATACGCTACAAAGGTCTATAGGTACACACTACTGAAGGTGTGTCTTCAACTGTCTTATAAGTGAGAGAACATTAGTCGTATACGTATAGTGTTCTGAAAAGTAAAACAACATGTCATCAGGAAAGAGTGGTGTTTCAGTATAAATAATCATTAACTCTTTCGGCGCCAAATTTTTCGTGAGATATTTACCCCTTCACCGCTTTATTGTCGTCTGCTTTAGTACTGTTCTCTGCAAGAACGTTTCAAAGTTAGATTTAAGGTTTTATGACTTACGAAATATCGATAAAAGTATCAAACAGTTTGGATCCTGATCAGACGCCGCGTTGCGCGGCGTCTAATCTGGATCCGAACGCTTTGCAAAGTCTACTTTATGCGACTACGGCACCGAAAGGGTTAACCAACAAGAGCAGGTATTAATCACATAGACATACTTTGCCGGGCCTGCTTTTAAGTATGAGTGATATGTTATGCAAGTTGCCTCGCAAGATCGCTTTAAAACACTTGTATGCATGCCCTAATTCCACGATTATAAGTTCATTGTCAAGTGTTACCCGGGAGGTTGTCTAAAAATATACGCTACAAAGGTCTATAGGTACACACTACTGAAGGTATGTCTTCAACTGTCTTGTAAGTGAGAGCACAGTCGCGTATATACGTATAGTATTAGCTCGATGCATTTTTTATCCTGCAGTCTGAACGTTGTATCGTGTCCGGCATGGAGGAACGTTGTATTTGAAAAATAACCTATAAAGTTTTTATATTCACGTAAAGGGGACATTTTTATATCAATTTATCAATACTGTCCATCAGGGAGTATTTTGGTTTGGATAATATTGCAGAATCTCTAATACACCAGCTTTACGAAGCTTTTTCGGAGTTCTTCACACGTAAATGTTCAAAAAATCGGGTATCTGTCGCAACTTTATCGGGTTAAACGTCTTAACTAAGCGTGTATCCAACGAGAACACAACGCCGGAGTATGCACATATAACCGGGATATTCCGTGCAACTACTCCATTTTTGATATTATAAAGAAAGACTCTCAAAAACAACGTTTCATTGTCCTTACCTCGTTGTTTATCAAGGACGCAGCCATTTTTGTTCCACAGCTATAGCGTAGCAGTGGGAACGTAGAACAGCAGTCGGCGACGTTACGTCTTACCAGTGTGTTGTTGTGGATATATTTAAACATTATCGTTTTTTCAGCACTGCAAACTACCTATACTTAACGGAACCTGTGCAAAACAGACTAGATCCTTGTTAGACATTAAACTGTTTCAAATCGTTTCGTGTCAAATGCGACTAAGGTCAATTTTGCAAACAGTTTTGATCCTGATCAGACGTTGCGTGACGATTCAAACTGTTTGGCACTCTTTGTGATACTAGTATCATGTCAGTTATACAACTTAAATCTAATTTTGAAATGCACGTGTAGTCAGCAATATTGCAGCAGTTTGACAGTGGTAAGAGAAGGCAAACGGTAAAAATGTGTGATGAAAGCAGCGCTCCTTTGAACATTTGTAAAATTAATAATCAGTAATTTAAAAATGTCGTAACACTTAGACGTTCAACTGCTAAGTTTTTTCTTCTTGAAAATCTTAAAGCCGCAAGTGTTTTGATCCTGATGTGACTATTACTACAGTATGACAGTCGTATTACATAGCCTAAATTCTGAATTGCAAAACAATGAATATAGACAAACATTGTTAAACAATTGTCCTATGACAGCGGAGTGGTAAAGGCATGACTCGCCTATTCATAGACGGTCTTACATAAGCGTGTATACTTTTGAATTTGCGGCAACTTTGGCAGCCATATTCGCCATGAACTTAATCAATTAGTGTTTTCTTCTGAACTGTCAGAGTTATTTTTAGATTGGAACATTCTAAAAATTTAAAAAGGATGATCACGTTACTCGTTAATTTCCGTACAGTCAGCCAGGGATACGGAAAACTGTATTTATTGTGCATTATGTACAGTAGAGAAGACATTATTATTTCCCGAATAAAGGCAAACACAATGCACTTAACTGTAGAAAATTAATTTTATTTTTTTAATCTGGGTCGCAAACAGGTTTGAGCCTGATAAGACGTCGGGTTACCCGGCGTCTGATCTGGCTCCAACCTGTTTGCAATGGACATAATAGTTTTTAGCAAAAACACGTTTATTGAGAATGAATAACATATTAGTAAAAATAGAAAAGCTGTCTCGTGCTGCACGAGGATCATACTTATCTCAAGTAGGGAAGTGTACGATTACATATTCGATATTACCTTGCTTACCTATTTACCATTATGAACTATTCTGTTCTAAAAATAACTCGGACAGTTCAGAAAAATCGGACAATACCAGTCTGCTAAATGTTTACCAGTATGCAAACAATGTTAGTCGAATATTCTGTTGCAGAAAAAACACGATTCGAAACAACAAATATGTTATAAATAAACATAAAGCTTCTCTTTTCGCTGTTGTACATTTACCTATAGAATAACAACTTTTTAAAAGTCAGCTAGAATATTAGCAGGTTGGGTAAAGTATGAAGCAATAAACGACTAATAAGCATACAATATAACTTACGTAAATCTACTTATATTTGAAGAAATGAAA
The DNA here is from genome assembly GCA_922989275.2 of Gari tellinella. NCBI lineage: Eukaryota > Metazoa > Mollusca > Bivalvia > Cardiida > Psammobiidae > Gari > Gari tellinella. Next base: position 57,244,648 of record OV277860.1, read on the forward strand.
TATATATAAACCAATGCGTGGGGTACTGACGAACATCTGGAAACTTGTTAATGGCATATTCATAATTATAGATGTAACTATATTATTATTTATTGCCTAGTTATGACATTTCTCATAAGCTTTAATTAGTGACTGTAAACTCTTTATTCACTCTTAATATGGCCTTCGGAAGAGAGTTAAATTTCTATGTGAAAGACGAGTAACTGCTTAGAAAAGGAAATAAATAAAGGAGTGAGTTCCATGGAAGGTTTCTGCTTTACTCTCATCATACCCGGTACTTTAATGAAGCACTGCTTTTGATAGTGTAAGTGATTAGCATCTTTGTGGTCGTCATATCGTGGTTTACTATGTCTGCCATCATTATGATATCCAATAATTGTGATCATAGTATTCTTGACTTGGTTGAATCATTTTGCAATATGATCAGCTGCAATGATCTGTTTGCTATTCCATTGGTTGAGTTCCATGTTACAGTGGATAAAACGTTATGCTTTCCCCATAAACGCGTTTACGCTAAAACTATTATTTCAAATGCAAACCGTTTGGAGCCAGATCAGACCCAAACTATTTGACACTGGTATAAAAATGAATAGTCATATTTGTCAAAAAGTAGTTATTCTGTACAATTTATTTCAATGCGTTTGCGTTTCGTTTGCGTTTAAACGGGAAAGAATAAAGTTTTCTCCACTGTAATAGTCAACTGACCATACGTAAAGTAAGTTTCAAATCTAATTTCCTTTCAACTTACGATTCATGTCATCAAATAGGACAAACGGGTTTGTAAAAATACTGTTTATATGTAACGTTGGAACACTTAAGAAAATAAGTAAATAACATTGATATAACTAGTATCGTTCTCATCACGACTCCTAATCTCGTTGTCTAAAACTATTTGAAAATTGTAGAACTAACTGAGACTCCATAGTATCGCGTCTCTGAGGATTACATTTTATGTTAAGAGCGAATGAAAGAAGTACTTTTAGCTGTTGGTAATTAACAGCCAGCTGGATGTCTAATACTAAACAATTAGTTTCTTCGTCACTTAGTTAAGCAATTGCTGCCTAGTGTCTATACGTGTGAATGTTTAGAAAACCTAAAACCCTGGGTTCCATCACAGAATGCGCTGAAAGTATACTTTTTAAATTGTATAGGACTGAATGATTGCACCATTTCCCCTAGTGGTAGAATTCATAAAGATGTTCAGATATAGTAAGGTATTTGTAAAGGGGTGTGAACGCTTAGGACTAGTAATAGTGTACTGGATGCTTTCATGCCCTTTCATGTTATCATTATCTGATAAGTATATGCTGACATGTCCCTGTATTCAAAACGGATGCTAAACGTCTAAACTTTTGCATTGATAAACAAAACAGTCAATCAGATTTAAAGAATAATACGCTTCTTTTGTGCAACAAATATTTAAATTTGAATATTTGTCAAATCAAAATATCTGGAATATATAAAATTTCATATTATGAACGCATACTTTCATTATGGGTTCAACGCATAGATAGCTTAATAGACTAGATCGAGCAACGAGTGCTAAGCTCCCATTGGTCGACGGTCAGACAGACGCCATTTTGGTGAGTTTATCTTACCTTTTCCCTCAAACCACAAAAGATGATTTACTTCCGTTTCAGAATGAATTCGTACTACATGTACGTACATCTTTTAATATAAATATGCACTGCAAAACAACAATCAAGCGATAAGTACAAAACGATGGTAATTCCTAATTAACTGGCTAAAGTATATCATCGGTTATTCGTTTTATCTATGAAGTCAATAGTCTACAAAGTAGACGGGATTACCTTCGCACAGAATATAAATCTAACGTCCTCAATCTACCGCAATACGACGTGCACCCAACAAATGGAAAGAAATAATCATACACACATCAACATGGCTTCTCGGTGACCATCGCTGATTATATATATGGTTCGACGCAGCAACAGTGTACCTGTTTAACGTTACCATATAAATAGCTATATGTAAGCGCAAGTCAATATTCTATCAGAAACTGCTAAAATCCTTTGCAAATATTTGAGTTGTACCCGCTGCAGGCGACATTTTAAAATGGCCGCCAAATATTACCCTGCATGCAATTGGTTAACTTATCTATTGGGGATTGGGGACTCTGAAGGTGTTTGTGGAAGATCCTAATTAGTCCGGCCGCGGTCACGTTTAACCTTGCTTGGAGTTGTATAGAAAATGTTTTTGTGGTTTTTGGTAGAATAGACCCTCAGCATCAAGGATCCGATGTATGACCGCCGGTCATCCTTGAGCATTTTAAGATATTCAAGATGGCGTCCAAGATGGCCGCCGGCATATATCTGGTTAACTGTTAGGTTTGATTCAATAAGCTTTAACAGATTTTTCAGCAAATTATTGCTCAATTTTATCTTTTGTGACATAATTAAAGTTCAAAATAGAAATAAATAATCTATTATTCAAAATGGCGTCCAAAATGGCCGACAAAGTACTTTTTTATGTAGAATAAAATGCAAAGTATGTGCGTTGCTTTACAAGGCTACGATTTGCTCCAATTTTTTCCCCGTCGTGATAATATAATTGTTCATAATTAATAATTAAGCGTGAAAAGATCGCGATTAATTCATTCATAAATGAATTATAAGAGACTGTCACCAGAATAGAGTATACATAAAAACCATACAGCTTAAGTGTACATTGAGATAATTCTTGCATAACGATGTAAAATGCAATAAATATTTCAGATTAACAGAAAAGTAATTAGTCAAGTCAAAACTCAAATATTATAAATTAGTTCATAGAACCCAATTACCTACCTTTTATATATAAATTTCACTGTTTTGTAAGCAAAGAATGCTGAAATTATCGTACAAAAGTAAAGTTCTGTGTTTGCATTACTGTGACATTTGTCACCACATGTCACCTTTCTTGTTAAATAGTTCAATTACATGTGAGCTTCTTAGGAACAGGGAAATAAATTGGTAGAATGGATACCAATAATTCTTCTTGGGATGCAAGTCTCCTGAGGATGTGGTGGCACCTCTTTGAAACCAGATAACTGTGTACAGTATCTTTCAGTATACAACTTTGTTCAGTATTCCTTTTCATCAAGCCTTTTAACATGTATTCTGTGAGTTTCTAAGCTAGTACTGCTGCTGCAAAGAATCATCATATCTTTGAAATATTGCTGAATGAATACATGGCTACACAGACACTTGACTGAACAGTCTTTTGGCTTAACCATAGATTAGAATAAGAAAGAATGACATCACACATATAATTTCAAATATAAAAAATTGCACATCTTTACTCCTGAATTACCAAAGTAAACAGAACTTTGCTACAGTTACTGTCAAAGTCATTCACTACAAAAGTGGTCATCTTGTATAAGAAGTGCATAACTCTTGACATGATGATATACTGCAAGGCCGCTGGCCTATCAGGAGTGATAACCGAGATGATTAAAGCAGCTTCGGAGAACAAGGGGTTTGAGATTTGAAGACGACTGACTGATGCGATTTTCAGTAATTGTGTGATCTCTGAGGACAGGGAGGCAAATTACATCCTCAAACAATAAACAATAAAAAAGTGAATAACAAGCTCGTATGAGCGACACTTATCATCATGTGGTAAAGCTCAAGGACCAGACAATAAAGTTGATGAACCGATTAAAAAGATACCTCTGTGCGTGAGATTATCAACATTGATGCATGTAGTTTTGCGTTGTTAAGGGTAGAGATACTATTGATTCGTTCTTCACCGTGTACCATCTAAAGCACAAGTAAAAGGTCGAAATCAAACCTCTGCATGTGGCCTTGGTTGATCTGGAGAAAGCCTTTAGATTCAATACCAAGAATGAGCTTTTGGTTTGAGGAATGCGATTTGCATGTCAAACAGAGTTTGAAAACCGCTTACATGAAGCGGGCAGTACTACGTGAAGTTTTTGTGTATGGTTTGCATTAGGTATTTGATCTCAACCCTCTGCTGTACCAGTGCTTGATGTTTTGCTTTACTAGTGTATGATGCTCTGTCATAAGAGTCTAGCAAAGGTGTTCCACTGGCGCTTCTGTACACAATTTTCTGTGATCACAAATTCACTGACAGGGTAACCCAAAAAGCTGGATGGAAGGATGTTATCAAACCGAGTTGACTGAGAGTGAACACGAAGAATTCTTGGCTCATGATCTCAGAGTAGTCATTGGCTTGGTCTTCTTCGAGACTGTAGGGAATGTTGCTGTGCTGACTGTCAGATTGGAGAACATTCAATTACAGTAGTTATGTGACATTAATTGTAAAATTACAAGCAGTGTAGACTTTGTATGCCCATGACGTCAGGACTAAACTTGTCTTTTTGATGGAAGACCAGTTACTCGGTTAGGTGTCGATGGGGCTACGTTTGGTGTCTAGAATAGCTTCTGTAACATGGTGTTTGCTAGAAGAGGATTCGAGCTTGTCATAATCACAGGACATTTCAAAGAAAGGCCTAGCACAATTATATCCTTTGAGACTCGTATAATTGTGTTCAACACCTGTTTGTTATTTTTTCATTTAATATGGAGGTTATTCATTAATGTCGTCTGCCGAAGACTTGCAGACAGTTTGCAGAAATTGAGCCTGTGACAGTTGGATCTGTGGCATTAAACAGGACGAGGAGGTCCCACAGATACAAGTAATGAGAACTAAAGGTTTGGGATGTTTTGGACAGGTGGAGTGTGCCACTTCATGCATCAACTCAATAACGAGGAGGACCATTCTGCGCTTTAGACTTAGTAAGAGTTCACAATCGCGATGGTTAGACTATGGAAGAGATGACCAGGTCCTGCGTGTCAGAGGAGCATTTAAATCAGGTTTGAGGACATTCTAGCCACATTCAGCCTACATGAGTTGCTAGGACATCCACAGCAGTTGAGAAATAAACGCAGGATCATGTCAAGTACAACTAACTTAATTGCAAGCTATGTTAGAAACCTGACATGACCTTTTGTTTCTAAATATCATTTATAGTGTGCAATTTTATTCCCTACTAATAAGAATATTCATTTATATAATAGTACAATATGCATGTGCTAATTTAACGTACTGTATATCGAAACCAATATGTTTATTAACTCCTTTACAAAGTAGGTTGCTGTGTGCGACATACTCATTTTCAAATTCACAATACATGCAGAAACAGGAATAGTATCCAATTTATATTACATCTCACATAATATTACTTCTTGAAAAACAAACAAAACAAAAACGCTGGCTTTGGCAGCCATTCTGATTGCCATTTAGAAAACGAAACATATAATTCATGTTCAAAACACAAACATCAATGGTGACTCAAACTAAATTAACCTCAAATTTTGAAAACAGTTATTTCATAATTCTAAGTAATTCTTAAAAACACTCATTTGTCTTAAAAAGAGGCTAAAAAGAATGGTATGCTTGGTGGATAGATTATATACTCACTTTTTACATTTATTTTACATTAGGTAAATGTTCAGGCTCCATATCTTTTGAAGTACTTCATCAACTCAAGTTTTGTTTTAGATTTTTAGGGCTCATACGTTCACCAATGTATTCCAGTAAAACATTTATATTAAGCGACACATGTAACGAAAATGAAACACACAAGGTATATTCTTATTTCAAATCAAAGGGAGGTAATTTGATATTTGAAGACTTTCTAGTCTTGATAACGCCGTGAATATTGCGATGAATGAAAGTCTAATGTGATCTTATTTTCTTTAAGCAAATGTTCTAGCGGCTGCATATGAGCACCATTGTATCTCCTCTATGGAGAAAGTTTATAATAAAAAATGCTGTTTTCCGGAAAGAGTTATCGACCTTTTCATTTTCAATACAATGTGCCAGTTATTTAGCCACAATGATAAGTTTATGTATGAGACGCTGATAATTAAGAATACAAAAGTGGTTACTTTCTGGGGTTTTTTTGCTTATTATATAATATTGAAGAGACAAGCATCTGTTTTGCATATTTTGTCGGCCATTTTTGACGCCATTTTGAAATTAACAGTATACTTTTCTCTGTTTGCTTTTTTAAACAACGAAGAAGTATTGAACTACTTTTAATCTTGTTTACAGTTGACAATTACCTAATCTAAACTGACAGCAGTTTCATTTTTATTCTCGCAACCATCTTGGACGTCACCTTAATACTTTGTCGGCCATTTTGGACGCCAATTTGAATAAAGCATTATTATTATTACTTCTATTTTGAACTTAAATAATGTCAAACGTTATGAAAGTGAACTATATTCTGCTGAAAAATTTAAATCAAACCCAACAGCTTGTCATTTTACATCGTTATGCATGGACTAACTCAATGTAAACTTAAGCTGTATGTTTTTTTTATGCATACTGTATTCTGGTGACAGTCTCTGATAATTCATTTATGAATGAGTTAATCGCCATCTTGATCTTTTCACGCTTTTTTTTATTAATTATGAACAATTATATTATCACGACGGGAAAAAACGGGAGCAAATCGTAGCCTTGTAAAGTGTCATTTTCATTTTATTTCACATAAAATGGTCTTTGTCGGCCATTTTGGACGCCATTTTGAATTATAGATTATTTTTATTTCTATTTTGAACTTTAATTATGTCATCAAAGATGAAAATTGAACTATAATTTGCTGAAAATTCCGTTATAGCTTATTGAATCAAACCTAACAGTTAGCAAGATACATGCTGGCGGCCATCTTGGACGCCATCTTGAATATCTGGAAACGCTCAAGGATGACCGGCGGTCATACATCGGATCCTTGATGCTGAGGGTCTATTCTACCAAAAACCACAAAAACATTTTCTATACAACTCCAAGCAAGGTTAAGCTAAAATATCCTTATCTGCTACCAGACTAAATTGCCCATGCCCGGCCATAAGGTAATGGGTTTGAATATGACTACTTAATATAAGCTATTTGATTTAATAAAGATATTATCACGGTCGTGAGGTAATGCGTTCATTTAGTGCTTGACATCGATGTAAAGAGATACAATTTTATGCAAAATTTGTTTGTCAGTTTGTTTAAGACAGGATTGTACATTTAATATCAGTCAACTAAAAAACCATTTTGCACGCTGGTTCAGGTTAGTCGTCTCTATGAGACAATGCTACATAGTTTACGTACATGTGTGTACATCATGAGCTTTGTTTATAGTTTGTAGTGTAAACATTGTCAGCGTATACAGGTGCCAGAATGCAGAATGATGTCGACCTATGATGCCTGTTTTCTGTCTTCTGATAGGTTTTGCATATGGTGTCATTCCTATTAATGCTAAAGTAATTATTGTGAGTTTGGAAAATGCTATTCATTTCCAACTAACAATTTGTACTAAGATTTTGTAAATAATGTGGAGCCAGATCAAACGTCAACTATACCGGCGCTTGGTCAGAATTCAACTTACAGTTAAGCTCACCTATAACAAACTCATTGGAATCGTCTGGATTAGTTCGTTATAATATCCAAATTTCGTTATATCAGGCCCATTTTACTATACCTTAAATAGAGATGGGGAATAAAGTTTGTCAAATTTTCGTTATATTCAGTTTCGTTATAAGCGAACTTCACTGTATTTGCCAATATGTGCATATGTACAGTGGAGAATCTGTTATTCTTTCCCGTTTAAACGCAAACGCAAAGCACTAAAACGTAGAAAAGAACTTCTTTTGGACAATTCTGATATTTCATGCTTATCTTGGTGGCAACCAGTTTGGAGCCTGATCAGACGCCGGGTTACCCGGCGTCTGATCTGGTTCCAAACTGTTTGCAATGGAAATAATAGTTTTAACGTAAACGCGTTTATTGGGAAAGAATCAGTCAATCTGTATTCATTTCACGAGGTAGCTAGTCAATCTGTGAAATGACTGTTTCACATAGTCATTTAATGATACAATTTATAATGCTTTAAAGGAATATGTTTTAAAAGTTCAAAGATTTCATGAATGCACAAAACACCACATTCATTTCACAACTTATTTCAGTCAATTTGTGAAATTATGTTTTAGACCTTGATCGCTGTAAAAATGAAAGAACTTAATATTTTTATGTAATGCCACAGGCTATATTTTGTATTATTAATGTGGCAAATTGAGTAGTTTTGTTTTGAGATTGTGGTGTTTTGTGCATGAACTCTTTGGCCTTTGATAAATATAATTGTATAAATCATAAATTGTAACATTAAAGGACTATGTCAAAAGGTCATTTCACAGATTGACAAGTCATTTCGTGAAATAACTGATTACACAGATTGACTGTAACACATACATTATTTACTTGGAAATACCCATAATGAGTAAAGTATAACTACATATTTAAGCACGATGTATATAGAAGTTACAGTAAAAATCTCTCTACTGCGACAACAGAAAATAATACTTAAGCGAAATATGTACGACATGTGGCAGCTGAAAGCATGATGCAAGTAAAACAGACAGCTCCTATACACCTGATAAATAAATCAATTTATAAATAAATTTTTACTGTATTTGTTTTACAGTCATAGTCTTTTTTAAACAACAATCTACCTAAACCACAAAACTACTGATGCATTAAAGGGACTCGCAACCGGATGGTGTACTCGTCAAAATAAAATAAAATACTCAAATAAAAGCAAATTTGTGGCATTATTTGGCTTCTGGCATTAAACAAATATGATCAGTCCAAAAAAAGTCTCAAGAATCGTCACCGAATCTTAGTTTTTTTAGATATATTCCATCGTTTTTCAATAGCGTCAGCTGACGGTTTTGTTGTTGTTGTTGCTTCTCTACACGGGCTCTGACATAAACCGGAGCCGAATAATGTAGTATTAATCGCTACCAGTGAAGTACGTTAATTCGCTACCATATATATAGAGAGAGCGTCCGTGGTCGAGGCGGTAAAGGCGTGTCCTCATTTTTCTTGTTTGTCTCCGCAATGGAGGGTCACGGGATCGAATCCCACCAGAGCTTCTTCTTTTTTTTTTTGGAAATGCATTTTTAACAGAATTTATTATCCTAAACTAAATCTTACCCATTTATATAATCATTTGACATATATTTACAAATTACCATTTTTAATGCTAAATCCGGTTGCGAGCCTCTTTAAGTATCTGAAACGCTAAAACAGCTGAGTCGTCGAAATAGTCAGAATTACTGCTTAAATTAAAAACATGTAAACAAGTGATGCATCCGCGTGCAACTGAGATACAACCACCTGAAACCTCGTTAACAATGCTTTGAAGAGTATTTTCGAAGCACCCAGAGACTATATAAACTCCATACACACAATTACAGTCGATACTTCGAACTCGATTAAATCGACCTTATCAGTATTTCATAAGTTTAATTTCGATAACTCGATCTCGTTTAATTCAAACTTACCCGCATTTTAAAATGAAAACGTGGTTAATGTTCGAACCAACACACTTTCGAAGTATCGAGTTTCGACTGTGCATTGTTATTTGGATGCTGACATTTCTATCTAAGTTAGACATGAAGACCACTTTTCATTATTCAAGATTTACCTCCACGGGTTTTATGTCATAAGGGCATGCTGTGTCATGATTAACATAACCTTGGATGTGCTAAGCCATACAAGACTGCATTGTCAAACAGTTAGGATCCAGATTAAACACCGAGAAACAAAACGTCTTATCAACTTGTCCACATTGTTTAATACTAAGCTCGATGATGCTAAAATTGATTTACAAGGAAAATCAAGTTTATTAAATTTCGAATACGATTATTTTGAAGCAAGCAATAAAATGGCAAGGTATATATATTGGTTAGATGACTAAAAGCCAAGGTAAAATTCTTCTATGTAAGAGGAATGCCGTTCTGCCGTGAGCAATCTTTGAAATAATGGTCATATAAATGTGGAATTCGGGGGAAAGTGGTTTTCGTCAAATCAGTTTTTCACCTTGTGGTAAAACAGCGAAGTCATTTACACATACTAACGATGCGGCGGGTTAAACGCCCATTTGGCGCGAAAGGCATTTACAAATGTAATTTTTAACATATAAGTGTGACTGCGTCACTTTTTCATTATTTACTCCTTCACTGCCTATACATGTAGCCCGTCAATGCTTAAACATGCAGACAGTTTGGGTTCAGATAAGACGCCGCGTGCCACGTCGCCTGGTCCAGTTCAAATCTGTTTTACATTTTCATATGGATTTTAAAGTCAAATCATGATCCAATAACATTTTTTTTCGTTTGTAGCTAAATGCAATACTAGTAATTGGGATGAGTAACTTGATGGTCTATTTATTATCTTGTTTGTATGGATCGTTTATAATGTACATTAGAACAATTAGCAACATCTCATCTGGTCCCACGTCCTTTTTCAATGCAGTTCTTGGAACTTTGTTCATTAAGCAAGAAATACATGCCTATGAATTAAGTCATTGAAAGAGATTTAAAAACAGTTCAAAGCATATTACGTAACCTCCAACCAATGACCTTATTCTATAACAGCTCATTTCATTATAGTTTAGTGGCAACAACTATGGTGAAATTACAGTCCAACATAACAATCGGAAGCTTTGTGCTGGCATAGAAAATACATGAAGCACCTATAGGTTTTTGTATTACAGTAAAACCTCGCTATTACGACCACTAAAACGAAGGCTAATTAATTGTTTAATAGACAGGTGACAGCGTAAAGCAAGGTAACAGTGAAACAGAAAGCTCCTACAGGAGCTTTCTGTTTCACTGTCACCTTGTTTTAAGCGGTCACCTGCCGTAAACACCCTAATAATTAACATAATTTAGTGGTAGTAATAGAAACTGTATTGTCTTGTTTGTCATTTAACCATACACTAGAGAGGGCGTTCTTCTGTCCAGTTTAAACGAAACGTACCGTATGTATACACAATGCAATAGAATATAGAAATGGAATTCTTAAAATTTTGGCGACTAATTTTAATCTGACTGGCAAACAGTTTGGAGCCTGGTCAGACACCTGATCAAGCGTCTGGTCTGGCTATAAACTGTATGCAATGAACTTAAGGGTTTTAACATAACGCGTTTATTGGAGATGATAACGTCTTCCTCACTGCAGAAAGCCTCCTTTTAGAACAGTAAAACGTCTCCATTACGACCACTATAACGAGGGGTGATTGGTTGTTTAAGGCCAGGTGAAACTTAAAGCAAGGTGACAGTTGTCCTGAATGAGCTTTGTGTTTTACTGTCACCTTGCTTTTAGCGGTCACTTGTCGTAAACTCCTAATAAATAAAATAAAACAAGAGGGCCAGAATGGCCCTTGATCGCTCACCTGTCCATGGTGACACTAGGATGGGTCACTTGATTTCAGAAAAGAAGATTTGTAAAAGGTGACCCCAAGGGCGGGGCAAAATTTGAACAACTTTGATAGAGGACCTGTAGATGATGTTATGTGCAAAATATCTAAACTCAGTGTACTATGGTTTCAGACAAGAAGATTTTTGAAGTTTTCATGGAAAAAATCTATTGTTAGCTCCGGTGACCCAGATATGCAACAGACCAGAACTAATTCATCAATATATGTGAAGGACCTCTACAAGTTACACCATTCCAAGTATGAAAGCTCTGGCCATATTGGTTTCTGAGTTAAAGATGTTTGAACATTTCACTATGTAACTCTATGTAAAACGGTGACCCCCGGGGTGGGGCCAATTTTGACCCCAGGGGTAAAACTTGAACAATTTTGATAGAGGACCTGTAGACGATGCTATGTGCAAAATATCTAAACTCAGTGTACTATGGTTTCAGACAAGAAGATTTTTGAAGTTTTCTTTGAAAAAAATCTATTTTTAGCTCCAGTGACCCAGATATGCAACAGACTTAAACCAATTCAACAATATATGTGAAGGACTTCTAGAAATTATACCATGCCAAATATCAAAGCTCTGATCATATTGGTTTCAGAGAAAAAGATGTTTGAACATTTCACTATATAACTCTATGTAAAACTGTGACCCCCGAGGCGGGGCCAATTTTGACCCCAGGGACAAAATTTGAACAACTTTGATAGAGGACTTGTTTACGATGCTATGTTCAAAATATCTAAGCTTAGTGTACTATGGTTTTAGACAAGAAGATTTTTTAAGTTCTCATTGAAAAAATCTATTTTTAGCTCCGGTGACCCAGATATGCAACAGACCGGAACCAATTCAACAATATATGTCAAATACTTCTAGAAGTTATACCATGCCAAATATCAAAGCTCTGGTCATATTGGTTTCAGAGAAAAAGATGTTTGAACTTTTCACTATATAACTCTATGTAAAACGGTGACCCCCGGGGCGGGGTCAATTTTGACCCCAGGGGCAAAATTTGACCAACTTTGATAGAAAACCTGTAGATGATGCTATGTGCCAAATATCTAAGCTCTGGCCCTTTTGGTTTTTGACAAGAAGATTTTTTAAGATTTCCTCATTTTTGCACTTTGGTTGCCATGGCAACCAGAGTTCTGCATTGTTTCAAATTCTTTGAACAACTTTGAAAGAGCTTGACCAAAGGAAGATTCCTGTGGTTGCAATCCAGCCAGTGGTTTTGGAGAAGAAGATGTTTGAAGAAATTGTTGACGCACGACGCACAACGCACAACGCACGACGCACAACGACGAACGCCGGACAAAGACTGACCACAAAAGCTCACCTTGAGCACTTTGTGCTCAGGTGAGCTAAAAACTTAGCGGTCTTTTTTATATTTACAACATATAGACGCTCAATACAGACGTTACTACAACACAATGAAATGTAGGGAACTGTTCACTATCATGACACACATCATTTTCCGAGGATATAAAAACAATCGTCGACCTTTGAGTTTTTACCTGTAATAGAATCACAAAAACCCAGCAACTTTTCACCATCAAGCTAGGAAACAATGTTGTTAGTTTCTGTTCTGCTGCCAAGAAATGTAACGAGTTGCCGAACGATTAAGATAAATGTTACTCATGGCAACGAGTGTCCCAGCTCATTGAAATGTTTCATGCACTACAGTACTCACTTTCTACAGCAACACTCAACGGGAGACAAATATTGTGTATGTTGTTCGGAGGGAGTTGTTGTAAGGAGTGGGAAATTAATAACCTTAGAATACATTGGCAAACAGTTTGAACCCTGATCAAACGCCGCGTAACGCGGCGTCTGATCTGGGTTCAAACTGTTTGTCACTCGTCTTTATGTTTCTTCTGTCAAAATATCAAATATTTAGCTCTAAGAAAAACAGCAGACGACAATTCTAAGCAGACGATATTGCAGCTGCGAAAGTATTAGACATAAATGTCTTGTTAGCAGAATAGTTACAGTGGTGAATCTGTTATTCTTTCCCGTTTAAACGCAAACGTACGCAAACGCAAAGCACTAAAACGTAGAAAATAACAACTTTTAGACAATTCTGACTATTGATATTTAGCTGAGTGGCAAACAGTTTGAAGCCTGATCAGACGCCGGGTTACCCGGCGTCTGATCTGGCTCCAAACTGTTTGTATTGTAAATAATAGTTTTAGCGTAAACGCGTTTATTGGGAAAGAATAACAAATTATCCACTGTACAAGCATTGTTGTAAGGGAGGGATTCGTTGTTTGGAGGGACGTTGTAGGGAGGGGTACTGCATACAGGCACAGGTACGTAGTGCTACATTCGTACACAAACACACTTCACTGATGACATATGCTAATATAAAAAATACAATTTTTTCTGCAGTAGCACTTTCGGTAATTCTGACTTAGAAACAATGTGACGTGTCTTATAATTTATATCCTGATCAGCCACCTAATAACTCGGTTTGCACTTGTTAGTGCCCTCGAGTCAAGGCAGGGTATGTCATGGATATAATACGTACATGTAAAGGTTTACCCGTATTGCAACCATTGTCAAAGAAACAGTTCGAGCATATTTGCTATATCACGTTAAGGTGGTTCGACAGCGGGCGGCCCGCATCTCGAGTTCCGGAAATGCTGATGACTTTCACATGATCTTTTCGGCACGTGCTTACAGTAGAAAATTTACATAAAGACAAGTTTGATCTGTTTCAGTGTCTTCTCAGTTAGCGCAGTTGATAGCGTGAGTGCCTAGCATTCCAACGGTTCTAGGTTCGATTACCACTCGCTTCAAAACCTTTTTTTTTTTAAATAAATTGTCCGATTTTATTGACTAGCCAATCCATAACGCAGTGACCAATAGACAGGATATGTTTAGTCACATATGAAATAATGAATAATATCAGATGCAAGTATATTCAAGTGACAACTAAACTTTGTGAAGAGGTATAGCCTATATGACAGATGGCTTAACACAGGACAAAAGTAATGCTAAAAGATAGATCCTAAAAGTGCTTTTATGTATTACTTTTGTCATGCATTAAGCAGTCACCTGTCTTTAAAGATCTACAGTCTACCGTATACAATGGTCCATTATTACAGGTTTGACTTATGGTATTATTTAGAGCTGACGGCATTTTAAAGTTGAACTCAAGGGAGGTTACTCGTGTGTGTTAACATTTTGTCAGAATTTCTGGAAACCATGTATTAAATGTAAATTCTACTGCAGATTTTCATTATTTTTTGTGACTAGTAGAATTAAGTAATATATATCTAATAAGAGTAAAATTAGTGTATGTTAAACAGGTAGATTTTTTGTAATTTGAAATTTAGTAACTTTTTCAGAATTTGCCTTTTCTAAAATATTGATATTTCTAGAAAATATGTTATGAAATAATTTTGTTTGCACAATATCTTATAGTCTCTGTACAATTTACTTGAATGTACAGAAATTATTGAGTTATATCATTTTTTAAAGGAAATATTCCTGTTTATTAAAAAAGGGACTTTTCTCGACAAAAAGGTTCAGCTAGAAAAAAAACGGTACTGTATTTATTTTTATTTTAACGATTTTTCACTCTCCTTATGGTATATTTCAATTTAATCAAGGTTTCAAAGAAGTCTGACAGGGAATAAGCAGACCCGCGAACCACCTTAAGATGCCAGTAAGCTCATCGTCTATTTGTATCACTCAGTTGTCAGTTTTGGCATGTGAACCATCGACAGGCATGTCAAACAGCGTGGATCCAGATCACAAATCGAATTATTCGATGTCTAATCTAGAGCCAAGCTATCAATAAGCCGAAGTGTATTCTGGTTCAGGCAGCCCTTCGCTGCCTTGCCCCGTACATCCCCCTTCACTGCCTTAACCCTTTGAACCCTAGTCCCCCATATAGGCGTCCTTTTCAAACAGTGTACATGTGAATAGTACACTTGTCCTGTGCAAACAGTGATGACCCAGATCAGAGCGCTCCGAAAGGAGCCCTCTGATCAGGGTCTTCACTGTTTGTCATAAAGCCAAACATTGACAAAAACAATCCTTAAAAGTCAGAAATGGACTAGACTAAAATGGAAACTGGAAGTGTCCATTTAAAGTTTCAGGGAGGAAAGGGTTAATTCGTGTACATTAGTGATTTGCTAACAGTTTAGATACATCTCCGATTATAGAGTTTAAAATGGTTACAAACACTTCAGTAGCCCTCTGACTTTGGTATACACTGTTTGTGAGTGATGGGAAATGTACGATTCTCGCACATTAAGGGTTAATGGTTAACGATACAATTACATAATAATTTACGTATATAGATACGTGAAGTAGGTAAATAAATTGTTATGAGTTTTTAAAAGTGTTGCTGCCATTGAAAACAGTAATTAAATCGTGCTATAACAATCGTTCAAGTTTTATTTGGTGTACTATTGTGTGTTTTACCCCCTCTCTACTTGAGGTCTACCCTGTTGGCTACTGTTTGTTGTTTAAGTTATCATACTACTTATTGCACAGTGAGGGAAACGTTATTCTTTCCCCAGTAGACGCGTTTTTCAGAAACAATCATTCCTAGCAAACATTTCAGTGATAGATCGGAACCCGGGCAACCCGGGCAACCTGCTGTCTGGCCAGGCTCTCAATGTTTCTAACCCATATTTAATCAATCTTTCAACAGATTCGTTTGTTATTTTGTTAAACCAAAAAAAAAAATAATTTATTTGCTACATTTCTTTGCACTATTACATTTATTTTCGATTTCCCGGGGAAAAAAACTAGGTCTCAACTGTAACACATTGCTTATCTTTATGTACAGGTATGTATGCATGTCCAGAATGGTAACCACTTCACTGCCAAGAAATCGTCTGCTTCAAAAACTGTCGTCTGCTTTGTTTTGTCAAAATTAGATTAAAGGCAGGGGACCGGCTTAAGAAACATGCGATTAGTCTGTCAAACAGTTTGGGTCATGATCAGACGCCGAGTTACTCGGCGTCTGATCAGGATCCAAACTGTTTGCAATTGTAAGCTCATTCAGACTCAAGTCAACAAAATGGTGAATGATAATTACCAGGAAATATTGTTTATACAACCCATGACCTCTGTTCCAGCTAATCTAACTCACAGTCCGCATCTTAGACTTGGATTGACGTCTGTGTGACATACGTTATTATTTCCCGTTTTAACGAAGCGAAACGCAAACACAGTCCAGTAACATGGAAACATTGACTGATTCTGGAAGATACAGATGATTTATAAAAATCTCAGTGGCAAACAGTCTGTGCCTGGCTAGTGGCTAAGTTACTCTGGGTTCTTTACTTTCAGCCTGCTTTAATATGGAAAATATTTCTTATGATATATATTTATACTGTATAAATTGGAACTATTTTGTTCAGTGGAGGAATATATTAGCAATGAATGTAACTGTTTATATGCGTTTGACCAGGTTCCAAACAGTTCACCTGTCAGCTTTAAATAGATCGCCATCATTTTTAAATAAACAGTCATTTTTCTTCATTGCATTGCCCTGTTTTTCCGTTTGTTTTTTTTCTAAACGGGAAAGAAAAATAAATGCCTTCCCATGGTTTTATTTTGCAAACATAATGGGCAATACAATACTATAAACATATACAAATATGTGTTCACCAATATTGCAATTATAAAAGTGAGTGTCTCCTCAGATATACATGTAAAGCATATGCATCGTCTTGGACAAATGCTATGTACAATAGCGACACTTTTTCGTTAAAACACTCCCATATTTACAGTGCTCCCTCTCTACAACGACACCCAATAGGAGACACATATTGTGTGCGTTGTTCGGAGTGAGTCGTTATAGGGAGGGAACATTTAATTTTGTCTTAAATTTGCATACAGCTCGAATCCAGAGCAGATCTGGATTCAAGCTGTTTGTCACTCGTCATTATATTATATATATTATATCAAACTGTCCACTTATAGTATAGGTAACTTTGAGAAAAACCAGCAAAAGACAAATTTAAGCAGACGGTATTGTAGCCATGAAAAGGTTGGACATAAATGCCCTGTATGGGGAACAGCGACAAGGGTGGTTGTAAGGAGGGAATCGTTGTTGGGAGGACCGTTGTAGGGAGGGAGCGCTGTAGTACTTATCCTGTCATACTATAGTCTGCCTTGAAATGGTCATCTGTAAAATTTTGTTAAAATGGATATTTATGTTTTTTTGTTAAACTGAGTAAATTTAAAAAACAGTTTAGTTCAAAAACCAGTCAAGTTGCGATCTGCAGGCTAAAGGTTAAATTTGAAAACACATATATCCTCTTCATCCATTTGTCCGGAACCCTTAGCGAAAACGGACTATAAAGTTAATCAATTTAAATGGAAACTGTGAGATACATTGAACGAATATGGAGAAAAAATAGTTTTTTCTAACTGAAAATAACATTTAAAGTAATCAAACAACCAGATTATTTAAACAAATACCAGTTATTCAAACTAAACTTCGGCTGTAAATGCAGCGCCGCCAATTCTTATTATGCCGGAAGTTTGACGTCATCATCCGGGTAGCAAAGGCGCTTGTACACAACCGGGTCAAATTTATACTGCATATGAAAGGTCAATTTCCAGACACTCGCTACACGTAATAAACATTTAAAGTTATATTGGAAAATGTATTATTCGGAATCATTTTACAAAGAGACATTAAAAAAATAAGGTACGTGGTCAATTTTGGTATTCATTTTTTGAATATATAATTTTCTTCAAAGTTTCACTAAAATTCCAAGTTTTTTTCAGCATTTTTCTTCGGCTATTATGCTGCCCGCATCTAATACCTAACCGGAACCGCTTTTTGCGATGACGTAAGCAAACCGCACACGCTGTATCAAGCGTTTTGTGAGACTTCCGGACATGTAGGAAGGGTCCATTACAAGTATGAGAATGGAGGATAACTACTTTCAGTGGATCACGGTAATGACTTAGCAGGCCCATAACTTACAAATATTCGACTGTAACTTGACTTTGAGATGAAGATGTAATTATACCATTATTTTACCGCCGGACAGGAGAAATGCGGAAGATGTTAGTTATTAGCTTTTGTTATTACATGGCTATCCCTGGTTAATGTAATTAACCTTGTGTGCATTAACCCTATCATTGCTGTGATATCGCCTGGGTAAAATAATACTGCCCGTAGATAGTTTTTAGATCTAGCATGTTGCTGTTTTAAATCAAGAATCAGCAATACAAATGTCAATTTATTTGGATTCTATTCTGACGCTGAAATATTCGACGTCTGTTCAGTATCCAAAATGTTTGTAATTGTGAACCTAAACGCGCTCAACATCATAACGGCTTAGAACAATCTAACTCTGTTGCATTTCAATCAAGGTAAAGCATGATTTTTCACTGAAACAAATTGGCCCGAAATGAAGATCTAAAGTTCAACTGATGTTTTCTGCATTACTTTTGATGTACATTAAGAAGTACACAGTGTTTACAAATGTTCAGCTTATCGATCTGATAATTGCTGAAGTCAGGTTTGATTGTCAGGTAATGTTCCATCGCGACAAACCATTTGTACATTCCTTCCATCATCATGGTGTGTCGAATGTATTAAATTGATATGTTAGCTTTTGTCTAGATAAATAGTTAACTCAAGCTACAGGTATTTGGACCACTCGAACGAATGCTTATACATGTATCGGTAATCAATGCTAGGATGTAAGTGAAGCAGAAAGCACCTGTCGGAAAGTTTTGCTCTATCCTGTTGTACTCTCCTGTGTGTCTTTTAGACTACCAGTGTGCGTTGTTCGGATGGAGTCGTTATGGGGGGGGTTGGCTATTTTGCAAACAGCTTGAGTCTAGATCAGACGTCGCGTAACGCGTCGTCTGATCTGGATTCAAGCTTTTTGTCACTCGTCACTACGTTTTTTTCCTGTCAAAATGTCCATTTAGTAATTTGAGAAAAAAAAAGCAGATGACAATTTTAAGCAGACGATATTGCAGTAGTAAAAGCGTTAGACATTATTGTCCTGTTTAGGTAACTGCGGCAAGGGTCGTTGTAAGGCGGGAGTCGTTGTTGGGAGGGCCTTTGGAAGGAGGAAGCAAACAGTTTCAAAATGGACACAACAAAGCTTTTTCTTTGCTTTTCGCTCGTAGATTGTAGCAAATAGAACTGTGTGTAAAGCTTTACCTCCTAATATTAGCATGCTCTTGTTATCAAAAGCGCATTTCTATTAGGAGTTAATATAGTGTGAGGGAGTGTACGGAGAAATCGTTTTTCTTTTCAGTTTAAACGCAAACGAAAATCGCTCAAATGTAGGAAATTACCATTTTTTGACATTTCTGATTATTATCTTTAATCTGAATGGCAAACAGTTTAAATCCTGGTCAGACGCCGGGTTACCCGGCGTCTGATCTGGCTCTAAACTGTTTGGAATGTAAATAATAGTTTTAACGTAAACGCGTTTGTTGGTAAAGGATACCATTATATCCACTGTATGTTGTGAGAGATTATAAATTGAATAATATTGCATGCATATTACAGTCGAACGTGCGTTAATTCTCAGTCTTTAGTACAATTGACTCTTTTACCTATTGATGCCCGCCGTCCGCAAAAGCAGACATTAGCAATCAGCGTAGATCATTTAAGCACTGTGTTCTCTTTATACGAAATGATATGTTGTATGGAAAAACACTGCAACGTCTTTATATCATCGTTGTATATTTACAGTGGAGAATCTGTTATTCTTTCCCAATAAACGCGTTTACGCTAAAACTATTATTTGCAGTGCAAACAGTTTGGAGCCAGATCAGACGCCGGGTAACCCGGCGTCTGATCAGGCTCCAAACTGTATGTCACCAAGATAAACAAGAAGTATCAGAATTGTCCATAAGTTGTTCTTTTCTACGTTTTAGTGCTTTGCATTTGCGTACGTTTGCGTTTAAACGGGAAAGAATAACAGATTCTCCACTGTATAATGAACATAGCGACTGCTCAGTGAAATATCCAACCAGAATCGAGTTAATACAGTGTTCCCTCCCTACAACGGCCCGCCTAACAACGAATCCATCCTTACAACGACCCGTGTCGTAAGTTCCCTAAACATGAACATTATGTCCAACCTATTCACGAGGGGAAGAGTCGAATCTAATGTTCTGAGAACTTGTGACCCGACCCCATTTCCTTATGTATATGGAAATAAAATATGTTTAAACTATTCACGACTGCAATGTCGATCGCTTGAAATTGTCGTCTGCTGTTTTTCTCAAAGTTACACAATGGACATTTTGACAGAAAAAAAAACTGAATGACGAGTGGCAGTTTGAATCTAGAGCAGTGTCTGATCTGGATTCAAGCTGTTTGCAAATGTCCATCCTTATAACGACTCCCTCCGAACAACGCACGCATTTTTGTATCCCTTTGAATGCCTACCCGTATCTATAGGACATCTCTGCTGCTCTTGTGTAATAGACCCACCTGTATTTAGAGCAAGCAATACATCTTCAAATAACGACTACCTTACACACTTCACGGTTCTCAAAGAAATGTTATACGTAAAACTTAACTAAAGAATTTCTGCGTAATGTTTCACGTCAAACAAACTCAAAAGAGAAACGAAACAGGTGTGAGATTTTCTGAGCAAGCTTCATTCAATTAACGGAAATGGTTTGAATAAATTATTTACTTTTTTATAAGAAAGAATCCAAACGGGATCGAGTGGTGATTGAATAAATACTAAATTATCAATTTTTCAATTTTCGATTTCAAATGTTTAGCATTTGACTATAGAACATAAATAGCAGTTACTAGAAAGTTTCGTTCATATCCAGATGCTGAGTACATATAGCACAGTGTTTGATCTTTGCCCAAACTGTTGCGTAATGTCATTGACGTCACGATTGGCAAACGAAACAACAGGGCCCCCTCTCTTCAACGACACCCAATGGGACACAACAAATGTATGCGTTGTTCGGAGGAAATCGTTATAGGAAGATAAATCGATTTACATTTGCAATCAGCTTGAATCCAGATCAGACGCCGCGTATCGCGGCGTCTGATCTGGATAAAAGTTTTTTGTCAATCTTCATTAAGATATAATAGATGTCGTTTAAAGCGACCATTCAAATAAACAGGAATTTGCAGTTCAACACTAAGATGACAACTTATTGCATGGTTTTATCAGAATACGAGAGGTTCATTTTTAAGTTTTCTGTTTTACTGTGAATCTGCATTATTTAACAAGCCCCATGGATCTCCGTTAAATGGCCACTAAACAAATGATTTATTGTACACATATATATGTATCACTGGGTTGGCATGTGTGATATTGTTTTCGGAAACAAAGCCTATGAACATACACAATGAGGAATATAAATGTTAGACCGCCAGCTTTTTACGATTGATTCTATATCCTAATACATGTAACAGACTGTATCAATATATATAATATGTTGTATGAATATGCATAGTACATTGAAAATAAATCAAATCAAATTTCTTTATAACTCTCAGTTCATGATTTTTACATGACATAAATGTATGTAACACATCTGCTATGACAGTCGAATATCATTTGCAAATGCACAGTGCGAAGATATCGACACAATTTTAGCACAATACATTTTAATCAACTTTTTACGTCACTCATTGAAGACGCATAGACATCTTTAGAGACAAACTGCAACATTTTAAAAGTAAAACGAAAAGCTACTAACACATTTTCCTAACAGAGCATTCTGTTTTGCTTGTGGCTTGCATTGCGTTGTAATAAAACGTAAAAATGACAATTGTTTGACAATTCAGACTATTTATTATAATCTGAGTGACAAACAGTTTGGCGCCTGATCAGATGCCGGATTATTTGGCGTTTGGCTAAGCTCTAAACTGTTTGCACTGGAAATAATAGTTTAAGTGTTTCTATAGGGAACATAATAACGTCTTCTACACAGTAACTCACGTACTGCTTTACATACAGTGGAGAATCTGTTATTCTTTCCCGTTTAAACGCAAACGTACGCAAAAGCATTGTACTAAAATGTAGAAAATAACAACTTCTTGACAATTCTGACTATTGATATTTAGCTGAGTGGCAAACAGTTTGAAGCCTGATCAGACGCCGGGTTACCCGGCGTCTGATCTGGCTCCAAACTGTTTGCACTGCAAATAATAGTTTTAGCGTAAACGCGTTTATTGGGAAAGAATAACAAATTCTCCACTGTACATGTAGGCAGTCCTTAGCTTTCTGACTTACAACAGGACCAGAGCTTTCAAACGATAAATATTGACATATGCCAACAAAGTAAACAAAGATAGAACTAACAGATCAGAGTCTACAAGAACTTTTTGACTCCAGCATTTAGAATATAGTGTAGATACAGACCAGTCACTGTATTTGCAACGCAGTGACTGGTCTGTATCTAAACGACTTGCAATGCATTTTCATGTCATTTCCTCAACAACATACCCCATATAATAGTTAACATGAAACAGATGGATTGTTTCAGAGTCCTGATAACTTCGTAAAACAATCATAAAATATCCATAATACTTATGTTCTCAAGAAACAAGACACTCGTCTATCTCACAGTTATGTATACGCTTAAGTGATTAGCAACATATTATTTCTTCATTACTTCCTGTAGCTTCTCCTATAGGAGCGGTATGAGCTGAGTCTTCACTGCTTTCAGAAAAGCAACAATATACACCTTTAGCAGGAGAAGGGTTAAGAATCAGCAAAACCTCTCTAAAATGACTACAAAATTATGTTAATTAGTTTGTGCTTAAACCAGATGGCTGCTTAAAGCAATGTTAAAGTAAAACAAAAAGCTCCTGTAGAACCTGTTTTGCTGTTTTGCTGTCATATTGCCATAAGCTTTAACCTGCCGTTTATACACCCCGTCAGCATTATTTCAGTGGTTGTAATAAATTGGGTTTACTGTTTAGTGTGTTTGATCATATAACTGTGTGACTGCTTAATTCAAGCAGGACCAAAGTAAAGCAGGAAACTTCTTGAGGATAATTCTGGTTTATTTCAATTCTGTGTTAAACTATCAGCTACCTTTAAATCATCATCTTGTTTATATCCATCCAAGAATCTTTATTTAGTAGTCTTACGATGCATCTTTACCGTTAAACGCAATCACAATGATTGTAAACTGTAGTAAAATGGCCGGTACTTGAAAGTTCTAATAATTATATTTTATTTAAATTGCAGACAGTTGGAACCTAATCAGACGCCGGACTATATGTTGTCTGATATGGCTTCAAACAGTTGGCATTATAAATAAGTGTTCCGGAACAGTTTATTGGGGGGTAATATAATGTCTTCCCTGTGTAAGAGCGAAACTCGGCTGTAAACCAAAGTAGTAATTGCCTACAAAATGCTGAATTGTGATCTATTAAGTTATATTATATAACCAGTTTCTAATAAACTTTACATTTTATGACGAATTGGTTTGTCATCGCCACTAGCTAGACGATTAAGCAAACAAGTGAAGTAATAAACTTCAGTTGTTATGCCAATAGTCTGCTCAACGAGAATTGATAGTGATGCAACATCAGTGGATATAGGTGATACTCACTCGCTATCCTAACAACGTTATTCTTTCCCAATAGCAATAGTGCTAAAACTATCACAGAGCCCCGTCTATACAACGTCTCCCAACAACGACTCCCTCCTTACAACGGCCCTTGCAGCTGTTCCCCAAACAAGACATTAATGACCAACCTTTTCATGGCTGCAATATCGTCTGCTTAAGATCGTTATCCGCTATTTTTCTCAAAGTTACATTTTTAACAGAAAAATTTAACTACGAGTGACAAACAGTTTGAATCCAGATCAGATTACGCGGCGTCTGATCTGGATACAAACTGTTTGTGAATGCAAGCAAATTTCCCTCCCTATAACGACTCCCTCCGAACAACGAATACAATTGTTGTCTTCCACTGGGTGTCGTTGTATGAAGGGAGTGCTGTATGCCCATTACAAACACTTTGAGTCAGACCAGACGCGGGCTGGTCCGCCGTCTGATCAAGCTCAAACACAATGCAATAAACTGTAAACAATGACGGATGTATAACGATGCCCTCGGCAATACCGAGTTAGACTGTGTCCCATCTGGTACGGATTGGTTCCCGTTCTTAACACTTTTCCCCATAGAAGCGACTTTTAGCGTATTCAATGTATTCCTCCGCTGAAGAAAACAGTTCCAGTTTATATCCTCATGAACAATTACCATTACACATATTTAATATAGCTTAGCACTATTTAGCTTAAAGCAGGCTGAAAGTAAAGCAGAATGTGCCTTAAGGCACATTCTGCTTTATTTTCAACCTGCTTTAAGTGGTCACCTATCTTCAAAACTAGAAACAGGCTATGGGGTAAAGGTTTAAAGCATGATTGATTTTTATTCGCAGGAATATAGTGTAACCCCCTTTATGTACTCGCGCATTGGATAGACTCTAATACTATACTCTTTAACCCATTGTATGCTGGGCAATATTTGGCGGCCATTATAAAATGTCGTCTGCAGCCGGTAAAACTCAAATATTTGCAAAAGATTGTAGCAGTTCCTGATAGAGTATTGACTTAGCTGCAAACAGTTGTGATCTCAGATCAGGCCCCACAATGTGTTTGCCTAGAGGTACACCTAAAAGTGTATCCCGCATGAAATGGGTTAATGTCTACATTGTTCAGTGTCATTTTCTACCAAAACATCTGTATGCGCCATCACTACATGCTCATTTACACTACTACAGATACAATACTGGTGGTCCGTGGTATATCAGCGACCCCTGTCGGTAAATACAGGTTATATACAGTGGAGAAGACGTTATTATTTCTCATTACTGTATTACTTTGAACGTACATTAACTCTTTGAACCCTAGGCACGTATATATGTGTTCTTTGCACCCAGTGTACCTGTTAAAAGTATACTTGTTCTATGCAAAAAGTACAGACCATCTGAACAGGGTCTACACTTTTTGTGATATTGTAACACATTGACAAATACAACCCTAAATTGTCAAACATCAGATTCAATTGGAAACTGGAATTGTCTATATGAAGTTTCAGGGAGGAATGGGTTAAAGCGGAAACGAAACGCAAACGCATTGCAATAACAAGTAGAAAAACACAACATGTTGAAAATGGTTACTTTTAATTTTTACCTGAGCGGCAAATAGTTTGGAGCCTGATCAGACGTCGGGTAACCCGGCGTCTGATCAGGCTCCAAACTGTTTGGAACGGATTTATTACTTTTAACCTAAATGCGTCTATTGGGAAAGAATACCATTTTTGCCTCTGTATCAGCAACCCATGTCGGTCCAAAGAACTAAGGCTACTTAGAACTGTCAAGGGTATCGTAGAACTGTAAAATCTTATCACGGCTGTTATATAATTTGCTTCAATTTGCAATATAATACTTTTTATATTATGTTTGATTGATGAAATACAACAACGCGTGTCAAATAAGTTGGAACCTGATCAGAAGCAGAATTGCATGGTGACTGGTGTAGGTACAAACTTTTTAAGTTTTTAAGTTTTCGAGTCTTAGCAAGAATTCACATCGATTTTACCACTATACTTTGATAGTATAGACTCACTGAAACTGCTTAAGATATGTGATAGATTAAAACACAATGAAAGAAAAGCAAAAAGCTCCAAAGAAACCGTCTGCTTTAGTTCCGTTACTTAAGGGTGTATCAATGTCATGACTTTGGGAAATTTTCAAAGTATATGAAAACACTCTATGGTGGTTTTGTATTGAAGAGCTATTTAAGATGAAGGAAAAAATAGAAAAAGTGTACATTTTGGTGAACAACAGTTGGCTCTACGGCCATGTAAAATTTACCCCACCCACTTCCTCTTATGTTGTCCTTTTCAAACAGCCCGCTTCAATAAAATCCATTTTAAATTAAAACAAATATGATAATTTGGTTTTGTGTTATTTAATTCCTATCTATAGTAGTTCATACAAAAACTAATTGAAGAAAAAAAAGGCACCAAATGTGAAATTGATAAAACTTGAAATATCATCGATATGGTACTTTTTTGTAAATTTTGTAAGAGAAGATAACTCTTTTTACTTTAATAACTCAAAATTTTCAACACTGACCTTTCAATTTCTTTTCATATTTTGAACTGTCTTAGCATGGGCTTTCATCTGGTAGAATATAAAAAAAAGTTTAATACTACAACTATTTAATTTTCAAACTTTTTAAAAAAAATTCATAAAATAAAAAATCTAATAAAATCATGCCCTATACAAAGCATATTTTTGATATTCAAGGATCCATATTGTTCAAACCTGGTGCCGGCTTTGTCTAAATTTGGTTTCTATATGTGAAAATACCACCATAGACACGAAATAAATAAAGAAAACCCAAATTATCATGTTTGTTTTGTTTTGAAATAAATTTTACTGAAGCTTGTACTCAGAATGGGTAAAATTGAAAAATAAGTCCAAATTTGACATACCTTTTTCAAATCGCTGTAGCTCAAAAAAAGGACACCACCATATTTTTTTTTTCATTTTTTCATTCATCATAAACAGCTCTTCCAAAACAACAATGTTAGAAAAAAATGTTTGATACTTTGAAAAATTGGCTTATGACATTGATACACCCTTAAGCAGTCAGTCACCCTTATTTCAGATAAAAAAAAAACAATCCAGCGTATAAGTGATCGCTTTAGATGGTTTTATTGTACAGCGCTCCCTCTCTGCAACGACACCCAATGGGAGACACAACTTGTTGCGTTGTTCGGAGGGAGTCGTTATAATGAAAGGAAATTGGCTTCCATTTGCAAACCTTTTTTCTGTCAGACTCCAAACATATGTAACTTTGAGAAAAACAGCAGACGAGGATTTTAAGAAGACGCCAAAAATGTTGCTATCGTGAATAGATTGCACATTATTGTCCTGTTTAGGAAACTGTCGCAAGGGTCGTTGTAAGGTGGGATTCGTTGTTGGAAGGGTCGTTGTGGAAGGGGAGCACTGTAAATAATTAGCCTCCTGTATGTTTCTTATAATAACAAAGACAGCAGGTAATCCACAAAGACTGAAAAAATACTATAAACCTGGTTTACTGCCGGTAAATATATCATCATTTCCCCCAGTACTACAGTGGAGAATATGTTATTCTTTCCCGTTTAAACGCAAACGTACGCAAACGCAAAGCACTAAAACGTAAAAAATAACAACTTTTGGACAATTCTGATAATTCATGTTTATCTTGGTGGCAAACAGTTTGGAGCCTGATCAGACGCCGGGTTACCCGGCGTCTGCTCTGGCTCCAAACTGTTTGCAATGGAAATAATAGATTTAGCGTAAACGCGTTTATTTGGAAAGAATAACAGATTCTCCACTGTACTTCAGGCATATCGACTGATTCAGAATTGACATCTGCCTTCGCAGAAATCCTGCCGTAGTATATATCGTATGCTCTGAAAGTATCGTCGCCAAAGTTTGACATATTGCGATTTGTTAATTGTTTGAATTGGTGAAGCTTAATGACTATGTTTATGTGTGGGTCCAGGTCAGATTCCGAGTTAATCTGATTCTGATCTGATTCCCAGCTACTTTCAAATACTGGCAAAGTCGTAAATGGTCGGTATAGGGTTAATACCTGTATTCATTGTAATTCAATGACATATATTCGATCTTCAGGGGAAACGCTGAATCAGTTTCTGTAAAGAATTCCCGCTAGAAATTCAAGCAATCTGTCCCGTGAACATTCTTACGACAAACATAAAACATAAAGATACAGTAAAATCTCGCATTGATCAATGACCATTCAAAAGGAACATACAGCGTTCTCTATCTACAACGACACAAAATGGGAGACATAAAATTATATTGTGCGTGTTGTTCGGTGGGAGTCGTTGTAGGGAGGGAAAATAAAGACTTAATTTACATTAACAAACAGCTTGAATTTAGATCAGACGTCTGATCTGGATTCAAGCTGTTTGTCACTCATGATTGTACTTATTCTATATAAATGTCAACTTAACTGTAACTTTGAGAAAAACAGCAGACGATATTGCAGCAGTAAAAGCTTCAGACATAGCTGTTGTGTTAAGGAAACTGTGGCTAGGGTCGTTGTTAGGAGGGAGTCGTTGTTGGGAGGGAGGGCCGTTGAAGAGAGGGGCACTGTACATCAATGATGCGAACACAAAATGTGACACCATACAGTACAAAGACTGTTTGGTAATTGTCATGTGATATAAGCACACCTTGCATTAACCCTTTCACTCTCAATGACGCTTAAAAGCGCGTTTGCAAACAGTTTTGATCATGATCAGACGTCGCGTAACGCGACGTCTGATCAGGATCTAAACTATTTGACACTCGTGTCGATATGTTTTAAGTCATACTACTTTGAATATTACGATGAAACGATCTTGCAAACAACAAAATTAAAGCAGACGACAATGAAACGGTGAAGGGGTAAAATTCTCACGAAATATATGGCAGTGAAAGGGTTAAAGACTGAAAACGATCTAGCACGTGAGTGGCCTTAATTGTGCATTATAACTGAATGGTCGAAGTTTCATTTGGTCAAAGTTACTAAAATACAAAGTTGAGAAATAAAAGCAGACATAAATTCTAAGAAGTCGACATAACATAATAAAACTGTTACCCTACCGACACCGCCGTAGGTTCAACAAAAATTGATTAACGAGCAATATGTTGCAAGGATACAGTAGAAAAACGCTATTCTTTCCCATTTAAACGCAAATGAAATGCAAACGTATTGCAATAAAATGAAGAAAATATATTGGCGACACTCCTGACCATTTCTTTAAGCTCAGAGGCAAACAGTTTGGAGCCTGATCAGACGCCGGGTTACCCAGCGTCTGGTCTTGCTCCAAACTGTTTGTATTGGAAATAATATAACGTTTTCTCCACTGTATGTGTAAAATGATTTGAGTTTTTGTCATATCTGACACAATGTGCTCTATTTTTGCATTACCTGACAACAAAAACGAATCGGTAATAAAAACAAAAGCGTCATATGGTACACCAACATTACGCAGAAAAAATATATTCTGTATAAAAAAAAAGTCAAATGTGTTTGAGCGACATATAGAAAAATGAGAAGTATTACCATCATACGACTTCTTCATTCTCAGGGCAAATAGTTAACGATAGCTGATTGTTTTATTTAATCATATTTTATTGCATATATCAGATATCATATATATTTATCGACTAACATGTACACAGTTGTTACATCATGTATGTATACAAATTATCAAAAGATTATAATTTGTTGCAAACGAGTTGGGCCACAAGTTATACCAACATTAGAGAAGGCCCTTTCCTTGGTGTCAATCGTACGTACATTTGTAATTTATAATGTAATGCAGAAGAAAATAGAAAAAAGAAACTTATTCAAGTATAAAGAAGAAAAGAAAATCCATTTGCCCTCCTCCACATGTGACCACCTAGCCCAGATCGTGATCTGGTTGCGAGCCTCTTTAAACAACAGGATGCGCTGAGTGCAGCAGTTTCTTCTCCTGCGGGCAAAATCTCTTGTATCAACATCATGTTTTGCTATTAAGCAATTCGATTGTCTGACAGTGTCTAAATGCCGATCATTATGTAATAAAACTCTACTTAGACGAATATTTACATGAAACCTCGTTAATAGTGATTTAAAGCATATACGACAGGTGCCTGTTTACATCAAGATACATGTAAAGCAAAAGACAACTTCAATAGCTTTCTGGTTTACTTTTTCTTTGCTTTGAGATGCCGTTCGTCTTTAACGACATCAATGTATTCACGTATAAATGTATAAGTGGTTGTACTAGCGCAGGTAAACTGCACTGAAGAGATGGCTGATAAACAAACCGTCTCATTAAGACTTGTATACAAGATACATGCAGAGATTCTTCATCCATTAACTCCTTAACCCATTGTATGCTGGGTGATATTTGGCGGCCGTTTTAAAATGTCGTCTGCAGCGGGTATAACTCCAATTTTTGCAAAAGGTTTTAGCAGTTTCTGTTAGAATATTCACTTAGCTGCACACAGTTTTGATCTCAGATCAGGCCCCACATTCTGATCTGAGATCAAAAACACTGTTTGCCTAGAGGTACACCTAAAAGTGTATCACGCATAAAATGGGTTAAACACTAACTATTGTGGGTTATTAAGTTCCCTTGTGGATCTTTGTATTTGCCACATAATGAACCAGTCAACTTGGAATTCTGGGTAATTTAATAAATACTGGTGTTAAATAGCAAACAGTGTAGGAGTCCTCTGATCAGGGTCTACACTGTTTTAAAATGTAATTAGTATATGTTCAACACGTCTATGGTATTCTGGGTAGTGTAATAAATACTGGTCTTAATTAGCAATCAATTTAGACCTTGATCAGAGGTCTCCTATAGGAGCCCTCTTACATGTATCAGGGTATACAGTGTTTGAAAATGTAATTAGTATAATGTTCAACAGAAGAGTAAATATCTTATGTTTGCAAATACAGAGTTACTTCTGCGATCAACGCACACAATTTGTGTCTCCCATTGGGCGTGCGTTGTAAAGAGGGAGCATTGTACCACAGATACAGATATTGCAAACAATGCAGACCCGTTAAACGATCACTTAATACAGCGTCTTTTTCAGGGTCGAGTCTACAATGTTTGCTGTTAATCATACATGGATTAATAAGCTCCCTCCCAACACAGCACATCGTAACTAATAAGAAACATTTTAAATATGGTAAATAGGAACATTGATTGAAAGAAGTCATGCACAGATAAGTTAATCTTCGCATATTCGCGCCTTTAAAGTATTCCACATCTGAAGAAAATAGTTTCAATTTATACAGTCATAGATATGTACATGTATCACAAGAAATGTTTTCTATATTCTAGCGAATGTAGTTTAAAGCAGATTTAAAGTAAAGCAAACTGCGCTTTTTAAAGGCGCATTCTGCTTTACTGTCAACCTGCTTTCAATGATCACCTTTCTTCAGTACTAAAAGCAGACTATGATGTAAAGGGTTAATATTTAGCTAGCAACCTTTTTGTAACATGACCCTTGAGATACAGTAGAGAAAACGTTATTTTTTCCAAATAAACGCGTTTACGCTAAATCTATTGTTTCCATGTTGCAAACAGTTTGGAGCCAGATTGGGTAACCCGGCGTCTGATCAGGAATCACATTGTTTGCCACTCATACATGTATGAAGATAAATAGGTGAAAGTATCCAGAAATGCTATTTTCTAAAATTTAGTGCACTGCGTTTGCGTTTCGTTTGCGTTTAAACGGGAAAGAATAACGTTTTCTCCACTGTATCTTCAGTATTAAAAGCAAACTATGGAGTAAAGGGTTAGCGTTTAGCAAGCAACCTCTTTGTAACACGACCCTTGAGATATAAGAAGTGATAAGTATATCAGTAAGCTGTTTCAAATGGTAGGAACAGTTGTAATCAAGAGATAAAGTAAAGATTGTGTGATGTTTCAAAAAGTTATGTGCAAAGTTTTGAATTCATCAAGATCGAATCTGTAAAGACGATAATTTGAAAATTATTGCGAGTTTCAAGTGTTGGCAGTCATTATCGTAAGCAGGTTCTAGTAAGTGAGTGATACCACAGCAGATACAGTGGAGAAGACGTTATTCTTTCCCAATAAACGCGTTTACGCTAAATCTATTATTTCCATTGCAAACAGTTTGGAGCCAGATCAGATGCCGGGAAACCCGGCGTCTGATCAGGCTCCAAACTGTTTGCCACCAAGATAAACATGAATTATCAGAATTGTCTTACGTTTTAGTGTTTTGCGTTTGCGTACGTTTGCGTTTAAACGGGAAAGAATAACAGATTCTCCACTGTAGTACAGATGCATTTGCTGGGCATGAAACGTTTAAATCGCATCCACACCACTAATTCTACATTCTTTACAATATCATACTTGATTAATTAAAATGACTCATTAATGCCGAACAAAGTTATACGTACGACAAAAAGGCTATTTCTGCCAAAAAAGTTTGGTTTAATATACATGTAACAGCAGCACGGAAATATGGTAGTGAAGACAAAAAGTTCCAATGCCATATACATATGAGCCATGCCATGACAAAACCTGCCTTATTGCAATGCCAACAGTGTAAATCAAGGCCAGCCGCAGCGTCAAAGACGCGTCGGCTGGCCTTGATCTACTCTTTTTGTCACCTACATGCATAGATCTATAGAGCATTGTATTTAGCAGTATTATAAATGGTATTTGGTAGTGTAGACCAAACTCAGATACAGAGCCTGGAATGACAATGGTTCTTGGTTTGTACGATGTTGCAATGCAATAAGGCAGGTTTTGTCATGGCACGGCTCATATATGTGTAAAAGTAATTGGAAAAGTCATATTGTAGCATACTTTTCTCAAAGAACTGCATCTTTCTATTTGAACACGGGTTAAAATGACCGATGAAACTTGAGAATAAAATGGTCTCGATATTTCAAATAGTGAAGGTACATGTATATCTGTTTGACAACCTCTTTAAGTTTCTTCTACAGTGCTCCCTCGCTACAACGGCCATCCCAACAAGGATTCCCTTCTTATAACGACCATTCAGGATGTTTGCAAATGTAAGTCAATTCCCTTCCGTATAAAAACTACACCCTAACAACGCACAAACGTTTTGTCTCCAATTGGGTGTCTTAGTAGAGAGGGAGCGCTGTTTAAAAAAAAAACGTATATACTGTATATAAATTCACTGATCTCTTTTATTTCACTCGTACTGCGTCAAACAGGAATTGTTCGTCTGAAATTTTTAAATTTATAGCGATGTTCCTTCAATCGAAATGCCATGCACCTCAATATGAGAAATATAAGCAGACGGCAACTTTGAGTATACGATAGCATGTCAATGAATGTTCTAATCGGTCAACAGACACTGTTAGAGGGGTATATCCAAACAAAACATTGGTTGTTAATTTTATTGGCTCTTAACTAAGGGCCATCAGAGTATATTCATAGATAAACCATAGATAAATATTGGAGTTTATTGCTATCGCAACAAAGCCAACGCCTTCGCTGCATGACCCCGACTACATTGATTATTTGCAAACATTACGGATCCTGATCAGACTTACGCGGCGTCTGATCAGAATCCAAACTGTTTGAAACTCAGTTTTATATTTATTTAGTCAAAATGCCTAAATATTTAATTTGAGCAATAAAATTAGACGACAATTGTTTTAAATTGATGACGTAATGACAGTGAAGAGTTACAGCCACTCAAACGTTCACTTGATGGTGCTGTAAAGTAGGCAATAGGTTATAAAAGGTGAAAGTTAAACAGAAAGCTCGCACCTGTGTATCGGGGTGTTATATCAGACTTTTCCATAATTATTCCCTTTTAAGTTTCGTCAGAAGGACTTTGTAATGCTCCAAGTAGGAATGATAAAAAGATATTAAGGCAATTTGTCAATACTTCGTACTTTTAACTGTTCAAGCATTTAGTAACAATAAAATTATATTATTGAAAATAATGAATATATTTTTCATAATTGTTTTACCATGAAACTCGATGAATGATCTCAATCAAAACTGTTACCACTCAGTTATGTTATGTTTATAATGATTATATTTTCATTTATATTCGTTTAAATGGGGAGAATTACGTATACCTACTTTCCCGATTCATATGTTAAGCTTCACCTGCGCATATATCTCAATATGGCACTTGACGAATGTGTTCTATGTTCTAATCGAATGCCAACACTCTTGCTTCGTCATTTGTTGAACTACCAAACCATCTGACATTACGATTAGGATGTCACATTATAACATATCTATGGGCAAAGGAATGCGGAAAATGCTTTCAGAACATCTGTTTAATTCAAGGCCATTCGCAGTAATTCAACCTTTGCTCTACCATATTGCCGTTTTGCCATATATGATTTGCAATGGAAATTTAGATAACATGCATTTCGACCATATAAACAAGTCCACGAAGGTCAATAAGTTTGGATTCTGATCAGACGCCGTGTCATTTGACGTATTATCCGAATCCAAACTTTTTGCCAAAGAGACCATCCTACTTTGCATTATTTCTGGGGCTTAATTGTAATAGGGAACAATTTCTGTTTATTAAACCGAGATTATCCCCTCTGTAAAAAACTAAACTGAAGGCAGGTTGATGGTGTTTATCCCTTCTGCTGCTTAGCAACGAATGGGGTCATCTTCCTGAAATCATCATCACCCCTCATCATTCATCGGCGCTATATGACCTACAGTACCGAACCTTATTAAATTAAATTGATAATCGCAAGCGAATCGCAAACTAATTGCCATCGAATTGCCATCGAATCGGGTGCTTCAAAAGGCAAATCTTGCGCTTGAATATTTTTACGCGATTTTTCCGAAGCGGTTGTGACAAAAATTGAATCCGGAAAAAATTAACGAAGGCATATATGCGAATATTTGTGGGATATACCGGTACCGTTCAGGTAAACATACCCGATGGTAAAGTTACTATTCTGAATCGCAAGCGAATTGCCATCGAATTGCAAACGAATCGCAAAAATTGTTAATTTATTAAGGTTCAGTACTGTATATTGTGTAACAGTGCCGTAAAACCCAACTCATCTTCATCACCATCCAATATATTTGTTAGTCCCATTGCATGGGCCATATTCATTGAAAGAGATAAGATCTAAGATATTTCCGTGACATATCTGCGATTTCAAAAGGATTGGATCCAGATCAGATCTCACTCGATGTCTAATGTGAATCAAAACTGTTGGAAAATATTGGGTTTTTTTGTTTTCCTAACTTGTTTATGTGCAAGAACATGTCCATTTGGAAGCATAAGATTATTTTACTTTCCAAATGTTTAACTCCTTCCTTTCTGTTGTGTTTAAATTTAATTAAAGTCTGTTTGTATTTCTGAAATGTAAAGTTTGGGTATTTTGATTTAAAATATATTGAAATGATTGTCAAACAGTTTGGATCCTTATCAGACGCCGCTTTACGCGGCGTCTGATCAGGATCCAAACTGTTTGCTCGGGATTAGGTAGTTAAAGCACCATCATTATATTCCTTTGAAGTAATATCTGGCATGTGATGAAATGTGTCGATGTCACCAGCTACTCAACATGGTTTCCCTAAACAATGATATAACCTGCGTTTTATTGCTCATAACTCTCTGCATGTTGCGGGAGAATTTGTAATACTTATTTCAAACAGTTTGGACCGAGATGAGACGCCTAGTGTCTCATCTAGATCCAATCTGTTCGACACTGTGATGATATTTGCTTGAGATAAAATGTATACAAATCAACTTAGAGAATTTGCAGACGACAAATGCATATCGTACAGAGGCTTTTCTAAATTGATCATTGTTTTGAACAGCTACAGTGGAGAAAATGCCATTCTTTCTCGTTTGAACGCAAACAATCGCAAACGCATTACACAAAAATGTAGAAAATGACAATTTTTTTAATGTTGTAACTATTTATTTTAATCTGAGTGGCAAACAGTTTGAAGCCTGATCAGACGCCGGGTTACCAAACTGTTTGCAATATAAATAATAGTTTTAGCGTAAACGCGTTTAAAGCGAAATAATAACGTTTTCTCCACTGTATCTTTTTCCTCATCGGCAAAATTGTAGTCAGCTAAAACCAAGACTGGTACAGCAGAGAATACGCTATTCCTCTCGCTTACACGCACACGATACGTAAACGTAATGCAATAAATTGGGGAAATTGACATTTCTTTTAACACAGTTGACGGCACATCTAAATCCTATAGTCGCAAACCGTTTGAAGCCTGTTTGGAGTTTGGAGGCTCCAAACTGTTTGCAGTAAAAACAATAATTTTAGCGTACATGTTGTTCGGAAGGAACACCATCAAGAAGACTTTGGTCCCAACTAACGCGTCTGTCCTACAACTATTATGTCCATTGCAAAGACGTTTGTGCCTGACTATTAGTCTGGTAATGCTACTAAGATTTTGCTGTGTAATGAATCGTCATTAAACCCGAAACTGTTTATTTTCTACATTTCATTGCAAAAAGATTATGTTTTGTTTACAAGGGAATGAATAACGTCATTTATTACATACCTATCGATGATTTATAGAGATTTCTCAGTTACATGTAGATAGCTTTCATATCGTCACAGTTGATATCATAACTAGTGATGATATCACTTTTGTGACGTCACGTCACGTCACAATGATTTGTGTGGCGTCGCACGTAAACAATTTATTTTGTGTGTGTATTTTTTCTGTAAAAACGTCAATTAAATGTATATAATAAAAAAAATAATAAATTCCTTTGAAAAGATATGATAAATATATCACTCGAATGGGTCGTTATCTGGTTAGAAACAATATGTGTGTTTTCTCTATAAAAACGTCATTAAAATATATATATTTAATAGAATAATTAATTTCTTGGATGAATATGAAAAAATTATCACTCGAATGGGTTGTTATCTCGTTAAAAATCTCGTCCTGCGGGCCCGTATTTTAACCAGATTACAACCCATTCTCGTAATATATTTTTCATATCAATCCAAAGGAATTAAATAACCTTTATATCTCAGTTGTACGTTTAGTGTACATGTAGATTCTATCTATCTATTCTATCTATCTGTACCTGAAGGGTTATCTCAGGATAGGCAATTTTGTCTACTGAAGAGAGTTACCAAAGCAGTACTGGGCACAGAAATAATAGAACCGCGGGTGGTATTCCATATAATCGACTGACAAACTAATCAGGTACCGTGTTATGTTGAGTTTTTGTTGGGAAATAAATGTCGAATAGCCCGCCCTACTAGAATTGGGGGTTATCAGATACTGTATGTGTAATTTAGATGAAATGCATGATAGTCACTCTATTCTCTGAATCATCAACCCATTTGCGCCAAGAGGATTCTTCCATGTTTTATGTTGGATAAGTCCATTTTTTATCAAAGGGATGCCTGGTCAAAATTTTCATTTTCATTTTGTTTTATATTGAAATTCCTATCAGCAAACAGTGTAGAATCTGATCAGACGCCGCATCATGCGGCGTCAGATCAGAGTCTACACTGTTTGCCCATGTCCCATATATGGGATCGTGGGCACAAAGGGGTTAAGTTATTAAATTTGCGCCATGCGGAATCTTCCATGCTCATATATTTTATTAGTTGATGTTTATGTACGGTGTCCTTGGTCTAAATGTTCATATTTGTTTTGTCTAATATTGAACTTCCTATCAGCAAACAGTGACCAGACGTCCTATAACGTAACGAGGCGTGTGATATTGGTTCAAGCTGTTTGTCTCACGTCATTAAATGATTTTCCGTCAAAATGTCCATTATGTCACTTTGAGAGAAGCAGCAGACAACAATTTTAAGCAGACGATATTGCAGCAATGAAAGCGTTAGACATAATGGTCCTGTTTAGAGAATTGTGGCAAGTGTTGTTGTAAAGAGGGAGTCGTTTTTTTAGGGAACGATGAACCACCTTTTATAGGACGTAAGGCACAAATGGGTTAAGAAAGCACATTTCTTTAAATGATATTCCTCATTTTGTAAGTAACGTTATGCTACTTGACGCTTCATATGTCAATCTTGAACAGGAAAATAATATGTACCCAATTCAAACGGAACTTTACACAAAAGTAATGTAACAAATGTGAAAATGACAGCTTTTGAAACAAATTGCTGTTTTTCTAAAAGTAACATAATGGTCGTTTTGACAGTAAAAAAATAATGACGTGTGACAAACAGCTTGAATCCAGATCAGACGCCGCTAAACGCGGCGTCTGATCTGAATTCGAGCTGTTTGAAATATTAGCCAATTTCCTTCCCTATAACGACTCCTCCAGAACAACATACATAATGTTTGTCTCCCATTCGGTGTCGTTGTAGAATGGGAGCGTTGTATGTGTACTCTTCACAGGCATACTGTTGGTAAATGACCAATATGCTTGTAATTAGGAACCAATGGCTTTAAATGCTTTATATGTATTTATGTTAATAGAAGCTCTATTGTCAACATTACCATTAAACTAGATCTACCCATTAAATATTTTGATCGAATCAATATCCATATTCTATTTCTTCGTTTTCATCATATATTTAACGCTGTAAAGTACGTACCTTAAACCTGCATAAGACAAATAGGCAAGTGTACTCGTTCAAGATGTAATTAATTCTATATCAATAAACGATTGAGAACAGGTGATCTGTTAAATGTAATGCCCGGTGTTGGAATGTTCTTGAATTCTAATCGAGTGGTACATGTATGTTACGTCCACAAAAAATAACGGAAATATTCAAGAATATCAAATCAGAATTTGGACACAATTACCCGAGTGTGTAACAAGATGCACATTAGAACATGCAACGAGAAATAATTGAGATTTCCTGAGTTTCTTATTGTTTCACGTGAGTAAAACAGTTCTTCAGTATTCAGGAATAGCAATGTTAGATCTGATATTATAGTGTATGTTCAAAACCAGACTCTGTCTCTCAAACCATGCAACATTACGATAAGTATATTCCTCTGCAATAATCATCAGCAATGTTTGAATATGAGAACAGACATTGTTCATCCATTGTAACCTGAAACGCCAAATGAGTATTTTTAAGTTCCAAATTAAGTCTATTCCTGTTTGAACTATTTAGAGCTGTTCAATACACCACGTTAAATGACAAGCAATGCAGACATTGACCATGCTCTATTTTCCATGGAACATATTTATCCGACTTCTTAATGTGTACCTGGCATCTAGTCTGGTTCCCAACTGTTTGCAATGGAAATGACAGTTTTAACGTAAACGCGTTTATCGGGGAAAGCATGCATGTATATTTGTAACATAGTCTACATTGTTGCAGTTGGCAAATCGGATTTTGTTACATCTTTTGTCATTCAACAACATCCTATACGTATATCCAGACGATATCGCCGTAGCCCAGAGAAAGGTATGAGCACGTGTAGCATGTCAAAGTGAATGCAATACAAGTTATGATTAAAACCACATACATGTACAGCCAAACTTCGGTATTTCGAACTCGCTCAGGTCAAACTTACTTGTATTTCTTAGGTGAATTTCAATATTTTAATCTCGCTCAAGTTAAACATGTCCGTATTTTAAAGTTAAAACGTGGCTTAGCCACGTTTTAACTTTGAAATACGGTTATTTATGTTTGATTTAAGCGAGGACGAGATATCGAACTCTGACTATATCAGTTAAGTCATAGTGTGACCACATCCTTGTTAGGAAATGTAGTGGTGAATATCTTATTCTGCCCAATTAGTACGAAACTAGTGCAAAGCAAATGCAATAGAATCGAGAAATGGGTACTGATTTAACAAGACTGACTAAAATTGTTTAAAATCTAAGTAGCGAGCCGTTTTGATCCTGATCAAATTCCGGGTAACCCGGCGTCTGATCTAGCTTCAAATTGAGTGTATCTGTTTTATAAAGAGTTTAACATAATGTCGTCTCGACTGGTCCACTAGGAATAATAATCCAGTATACCACGGTAATTTACATCTCATTTAACAAATAAAATGCATTTATATTATGACAGATGAGGGTACACAGAATATAATTAATTTTCTACTACTTCTTTATCAAACACTTTATTTTCATATAAATTAAGAACAATTTTCTTTAAAATATTAGCGGTGCATCGTTTCCTGTCACTTATCATGGTCGCTGAAAACAAAACACATTTATAGGTAACGGATAGGTCGCAAATTAAAACAAGTTTGAAGTAAGACATGCAGAATGTTTCATTTTTATCTTGCTTAACTCATTCAAAGCCTGATCCATTTATGTCTATTCTATATTTTTCACAATATATTTGTATGTCAAAATCACACAAAGTACAGACCATGATCAGAGGGCTCTTGCAAAAATTCATCTTATCAGGGTCTAAACTATTTGCATAGGATATAGGTTGGTACTACGAAGTATGATATGACTTGACGACCCGGTGTCAGTTTGCAAAATGACTGAGTGTGGTCTCATGTCATAGTTTTATCTTGAGCTCTCTCAGTGTGGCATCACTATTACATGTATATATCTGTCTCAAGTAGGCACCGACTCCATATAACCGGAACACTATACTATGGGCTGGACGATAAACCAAACTCGCTCAATTATTCACCCTACAGCCCTATATAATAAGATGCATCTATGAAACGAACCCCAATATTCTAACCGAGTCATACTTCAACATTTTGATAGTTAATGGAATATATTTACAACACCAAAATAATATTTGGATTAGAAAACACAATCCCTAGATATATATATTGTAACTTTTCTTTATTATGGACACTGAAATGTGGACAGTTCATATTATTTAGACTTGTGACAGCTTAAGGCAATATAAAAGTAAACAGAAACCTCCTGTATCCTCTGATCAGGATATATACTGATTGCGTAAGACAAATGTACTCTTTACATTTATACTACATGTACTTGTAAATGACGAGTTCACTCGTCTCTAGGATTTAATAGGTTACACATTTTTGACTTATGTGTATGTTATCAAACACCTGGTTATGTAAAACTCTGTGATGAGTTCAGTAAAGAAATCGATGGCCGTCGATGGCCATCAATTGCGAGTTGGCTACCGGCCTGAAATACAGTGGAGAAATCGTGAGTCTTTCATTCAAACGCAAACGCATTGCGATGAAATATAGTAAATGACAACTTTTTGACAATTCTGACTACCAGTTTTAATCTGAGGGGCAAACAGTTTGAAGCCTGATCAGACGCCGGGTTACAGTAGTTAATAAAGCTATGTTATAACCAATTAATTTGCATTTACTCTCTGAGACAAAATGTATCAAAATGTCGTCCCCATCTGCCTTCAGCTTGTAATCATATAGTTAGGCAAAACTAAATATTCCTTCATTTGCCAACGGTCCCAACGGTGTCGGATCCCTTGTGTTTCTCTCTCCTTCAAACCTTGATATCTCGCAAATTGCGTTGACCAGATTACACGTACATGTATTCCAAGTTTGACTTGGAAACACAATTTATAACTTCGGGTTAACGACACGCAACTGTTGTCATAGATTATGCATACATGAAGGCTTTCGTAATATTAATGGTCTTTTGCCGTGAAAGCACGTGCAGATGACACGCATTTGTGCAATTATAAAACTGCAAATGACAAATAAAAACGCACACAAATCTTTAGGGCATAAAACTAGAAAACAACAGTGACACGCCATCCCCCCTAAGCAATTAATCTATCCGCTGACAAAAAGCTTACACTGATATTTACAAATAGTTTGGATACTGATCAGACGCCGAGTCACTCGGCGTCTGATCAGGATCAAATCCATTTTCAAGACAGTGATATTGCTGCTTAGTTAAGTTAAAATGTTTTAAATATAAAGCTAGAAGATAAAATATGATGGAGAGGTGCGTGTAGATTGTAGAAGTGAAGGCGTTAATATTATGTTGCAAAAATGCACTGCATGCGTTAAACCTTTTATAATCAAATGTATCGTGAAGTTTTTACCCTATCACCGCCATATTGTCGTCTGCTTCGATATTGTTGTCTGCTAATACCGATTAAAAGGTAGATTTAAGACAGTGTAGCTGACGTAATTTCAAAACAAGTGGATAACAGTTTTTATCCTGATCAGACGCCGCGTTACGCGGCGTCTGATCAGGATAAAAACTGTTTGCAAATGCGCTTTTCAGCGTCATTGAGAGTAAACGGGTTAATGCTCTTTAATTGAACTAAAACACAGGATCACAGTAAATAAATTTCCCTCCCTATAACGACTTCCTCCGAACAACGCACATATTGTAAGTGTCCTATTGGGTGTCGTGGTAGAGATGGAGCGTTGTATTGAAAACGATTGGATGCATTATTTCCGTCACTCCTATACAATCGCCTTCTTACTATATTTCGTCTGTATGTTGTGCAAACTTATATCTAATTTACATTAATGTGTGCTATAAGCAATATTGATCCTGAGCAGACACTTAGTTACTTGGTCCTAGTAACGATGGTGTTTATCAGGGGCCCGTCTAACAAAACGTC
Source organism: Gari tellinella (assembly GCA_922989275.2). Classification (NCBI taxonomy): domain Eukaryota; kingdom Metazoa; phylum Mollusca; class Bivalvia; order Cardiida; family Psammobiidae; genus Gari; species Gari tellinella. The sequence goes on from OV277860.1 coordinate 57,286,925, forward strand.
GTAAATCATAGCTGTAAAATACATCTAATTTCTGATTTTCAAGACGATTCCAAAGAGATGTTACAAGACAGGAATGAATGGAGAAATAAATAATAATTCAGAGTTTTAGAATCTGACTTTCACCAATATTTGCCGTACGGAGTTTCATAAGACACGCCCCTGGATTCTAACTGTTTACTAACTCCTGTGCAACCGGGCTTGCCTTTGAAGGGGTTAATGTATAAACATGTACAGGGGAGAAAACGTTATTCGTTCCCAATAAACGCGTTTACGCTAAAACTATTATTTCCGGTGCAAACTGTTTGCCACTCAGATGAAAATGAAATATCAGAATCGTCAAAAAATGTCCTTTTCTACATTTCAGTGTTTTTGCGTTTGTGTTTCGTTTGCGTTTAAACGGGAAATAATAACGTAATTTCTAATGTACATGTATATAGCTTCTCATTTATTATTCATAGGTCAATTCACTAGAAGAGTGACGACCCAGGCATGATGTACATGTAACAAAAACCATCAACTTCTGTTGGTATCCTTTTAACAGATAAACTTGAGTTAAAATAGGGCAGTCAAGTTAGAAAAACAGACTGCTTTATCTAGACAGATCGCAGCTTAATTGCATGAGAAAATTAATTCAGAAAGCTGCTCAAGTGTTTTTTGCTCTACGTGTGTTCTGCATCCTAAAGCAAGCCTCTAATTTCAAACATGACTGTTATAATTTACACATGAGTGCTGCCCGCTCAACATAAGTTTGACTGTTTATTGGCTCGTTAGCAGTCTACGATAGACGTGATGATCAATACAATTTGCATTTTGTAAAACAATCGATAGCTTACACACTATTACTATTTAACTTCCACACTGGGCATACAGTGGAGAATCTGTTATTCTTTCCCGTTTAAACGCAAACGTACGCAAACGCATTGTACTAAAACGTAGAAAAATACAACTTATTGACAATCCTGATAATTTATTTTAATCTGAGTGGCAAACAGTTTGGAGCCTGATCAGACGCCGGGTTACCCGGCGTCTGATCTGGCTCCACACTGTTTGCACTGCAAAAAAAAGTTTTAGCGTAAACGCGTTTATTGGGAAAAATTAACGTTTTCTCCACTGTACTATCGCCATATTTTGATATGTCCCCCAAATACATTTTAGATTTATAATTGTTGTTGTTTTATTTTTTAACTGCCGAGTTATTAGTTAAAAGTTCCATAAGTATGGATATTAACCAAACCGCGAATAACTCTAAAAACGTATTTGTGTAAGGTTTCGTTTATTCCTTACTACATGTATTACAAAGCAGAAACTATGAATCGGTTAGAAACTGGTCGTGATATTCTTTTGGATGGTTTCTCGGAACATGTATGGCTGTTCACTCAACTTCACTGTGTGTTGATATGACTGGAACAGCCATGTAAATCAATACATTCTATAATCAAACAGGTGATTAGTGACAATCCAATAACGCTGTTTCATTCTTGTTTCTAATTGAATGTGTTCATGTCCATACCCAGTATGGCATGCGCAAGATTGAATGTTTCCTGCATCCTGATAAGTGTCTGCTTAACTCTTTCGCTGCCAAGTTAATCTGGATATTTTTACCTCTTCACCGTTTCATTTTCATCTGTTTCATTATTGTTGTCTGCAAGATCATTTCAAGTTAGATTTCAGACAGTATGACTTAAGAAATACTTATATGAGTGTCAAACAGTTTGGATCCTGATCAGACGCCGCGTCACGCGGCGTCTGTTCAGGATCCAAACTGTTTGTAAAGTCGCCTGTTGGCGTAAATGGCAGTGAAAGAGTTAAATTGATAGTAAAAATGAAAGTTCGTGTATGATCTTTATGTTTAATCTCATGTCTTAACCCTTTACCTGATAGCCTAGTTATAATACTGAAGATAGGTGACTACTTAAAGCAGGTTGAAAGTAAAGCAGAATGCGCACTAAGGCGCATTCTGCTTTACTTTCAGCCTGCTTTAAGCTTTCATGTTCTAGAATATAGAAAATATTCCCTGTAATATATATTCATGACTGATAAAATTGGAACTATTTTCTTCAGCGGATGAATAAATCATATTCGCTAAAATGCGCTTCTAATGGGGAAAGGGTTAATCACTGATGACTATTGCCACGGAGTCTCCTCCGTGCAATTGCTAATGCAGCTCATGTAAGTATATTGCTGACCCCACGCCCATATCTTACATGTGTTTGTATGGACTCTGTGCTTTAAGTTTAAAAGTTCGATTTATACATCTCTACATCTTTTCTATCGATTGCTTCAAACCACTGGTGTGAATCGTTTAACACTATCATTTATCTGATTAAAATATCAGCAGCTGTTACGTTTCTGTCGGCAATTTAATTCCTAAGTTGATCTATTAACTTTGTGCAAACTGTAACTGCAAATCCGCGCGTTTTAGGTTTAATATATAATATGCCTAAACGTCCTTTAGGCGCCGTAGTCGCATAAAGTCGGCTTTGTAAACAGTTTAGATCCAGATCAGACGCCGCGTAACGCGGCGTCTGACAAGGATCTAAACGGTTTAACGCTCATCGATATTTCTTAAGTCATACAACATTAAATCTATCTATAAAACGTTCTTGCAGACCATAATACTGAAGCAGACGACAATAAAGCGGTGAAGGGGTAAAAATCTCCTGAATTATTTGGCGCCGAATGGACAAAATGACACAGGGGAGCTGACGGTCAGTATAGGTACTTTACGTAGACTGATAAGCCATTCTCGTCACCTTTTTGTGCCGAATTATGCTCGAGTATAGTTCGCTATAACCCGACAGTTGACGACAATGGCCGATTGCTCTCCGTAGAGTACCGATATTGACCGACATTGGCCCTGTCTCATTAGGGACGTTCAACATTTAACGGAAACATGTGTGTGATTCTAATAAACTTGTAAAATAAATGCAATGGAGCGTACAGCGCCTGCTGCTACTACCAATTTACTGGATGCTTGTAACGTACATGTATGCGGAAGTGCAGTCACGCGTCTGTTAATTAACTCATTCACTCTCAATGACGCTTAAAAGCGCGTTTGCAAACAGTTTGGATCACTGTTTGACACTCGTAACGATACGTTTTAAGTCGAACTTTCATCGAATCTTACTTTGATAATAATAATACTTTGAAACGAGCTCTCAAACAACAAAATTGAATCAGACGACAATGAAACGGTGAAGGTGTAAAAATCTCACGGAAATATTGGTAGTGAAAGGGTTACATGTAACTCTTTCTCTGCCGATATATCGCCTGCTTAAAACTTACGTTTCATTTCTTGAATTCAGGTTTTAGAATAGTGACTTACGATACATCGATATCAGTGTCAAACAGTGTAAATTTGAACCAAATGGACCGGGTTTGAATAGTAAATTTAAATACAAATCTCAGTTATACTATCATATGATTGCAAATTGTTTTCAATATTGAAATGAATGTCAAACGGTTTGGATCCTGGTCGGTTTCTAATCTGGGTCTAAAATGTTTGCAAATAAAGACGACTGCGCCATTGGCGGTGAAAGAGTTAATTATTTTCTATTGAAAAAAATATCACGTAACCCTTATAGATCTATTGTCTTGTCTTGTATGTATATCAAACAGTTTGGATCTAGAGCAGACACGGAGGGTTTAAAGCGTCTGATCTGAGTTCACTTTTTATGACCCGTGCTTAGCTTTGCTTTGAATAAACAGGAAATAGATGATATATTTTAAAAATGCAGATGATTATTTCAAAGAAGATGGTACCGCAGCAAGAAAAAGGTTACACTCAACACATGCAACTACTCACTTAAGCAAAACTATGTTTTTGAGTCAAAGCAGATATGGGTCGATTGAAGGCTCTAAGTCAATACAGTCTACATGTACAGTACATGCATACGTGGATTGCTTCTTTTCCGTTTGCTACATGTATAATTATACACACGTACGACTGTTGCAAAGTCGCTATATTCCCATTTAACTCTTTCCCTGTCAGGTTTTCTCGTCTGCATTACCCCTCTTACCACCAAAATATCGTCTGCATGGTGGCGTCGTCTTCAATATGTTTAAAGTCAGATAAAGGGCTGTTTTGACTGAAGAAATGTCGATGCGAGTGTCAAACAGTTTGAAATCCTGATAAGACGCCGCGTAACACGGCGTCTGATTAGACCCCACACTGTTTGCAAAGTTGCCTTTTAGCGCCGTTGGCAGTCAAAGAGTGAAACGACACTAAACTCATTTGGAATAATCTGTTATTCTTTCCCGTTTAAACGCAAACGTACGCAAACGCAAAGCACTAAAACGTAGAAAAGAACTTCTTTTGGACAATTCTGATATTTCATGCTTATCTTGGTGGCAAACAGTTTGGAGCCTGATCAGACGCCGGGTTACCCGGCGTCTGATCTGGCTCCAAACTGTTTGCACTGCAAATAATAGTTTTAGCGTAAACGCGTTTATTGGGAAAGAATAACAGATTCTCCACTGTAAATGCAGAAAATGCATTGGGATAAAATTTACGATTTGTTTTAGACTAGGATGGAAGCAATTTTGGAATACTTTCAGACGCAGGGTTATATTGCGTGTGATCAGGCTCCAAACTGTTTGTAATAGGAATAAGTGTAAGAGCAAACACGCGTTTATTGAAAAGAATGACGTCATTGTTATAGAAAACGACATACTATGATTGACGTGTAAACGAAACTAAATGCAACGCAATGCAATAAATTGTCAAAATTAACAAACTTTTGAAAATTCCTTAGGACCTGACCAGACACCGCGTAAACAGGTGTTTGATTAGACTCAAAACTGTATTCATAGATATAATGGCTTAACCCTTTCATGATCAAATTATTTGGGAGATGTGTACCCCTTCACCGCTTTTTTGTCGTCTGCTTCATTATTTGTGTCTGCCAGACACGTTTCAAAGTTAGATTTAAGGTTGTATGACTTAATAAATATCGACGAGAGTGTCAAACAGTTTGGGTCCTGATCAGACGCCGCGTTACGCGGCGTCTGATCAGGCCCGAAACTATTTGCAAACGCGCTTTAAAGCGTCATCGAGAGTGAAAGGGTTTAGCACAAAAGCGTTTACAATTTGTATCGGTAAAGTATTAACATTACAGGGAACTTGAATGTCGTTTACTGGAGCTCTCTGACACGTGGTTACACTACCTGTAATACTCTTTTGATATTGGCTAACCTCGGCATGTTGCAATGTTTTGTGGAAAAATCATTACTCATAATTGTTCTTGCATAAAACCCACAAATGTGACACGGAATCATGATGTGCTGAAAATGCATTAAACACCTCTCTCATTCCAACCACTGGTTCCGAACCTCACTGGCTGTGTTAAAACAGGCGGTGCATAAAACATGGCGGAAGTAAAGCAGAAACTCTAACATTAGCGCAATGCTTTTACTTCCAGGTTGCTTTAAGCAGTGAAAGGTAATAGACATAGCAGACAACCATTCGTTTCAAAGGGACATTTATGAGAGAGTTTGCTGTACGAACGTACTACATTGTATGAACAGCATGTCTCTGTTGGGTATATTGCGTGTAGGTGAAAGGTACAGGTAAACATATTCCAGTGAATCCATTTGAGAAAGCATGTATTATGTTAAAGAGAGTTGACTGTTAAATACAGATCAAATGTTTAATTGAAAGCTCCTCTCAGATATTTCGGGTTCGCTTGAAAATGTTGCATTATATCATTATAAAATCAAGGTTGCTGGTGTATTTAAATGAGCGACCACTGTACCTAGGGTTGACAGTACACATGTGTTTCATTTAGCCGAATAGGAGAATCCAATGCTTTAATTATCCGATGTTAATTATCGAATTCCCACTAATCGTTATATAATTATATTATTACAATTAAATAACATACATAAACAATATAAAACATAAACGACACTAACTAATATATGCAAAGCTTCCTAAAATATATGAATAGTGTGACATGCATGTTATTACATTGTATTATGCGCTTTTGCGAAGGCCCTACCATACAGTAAATCGTGTATTGCACGGCCATTTCAAATAAAATACATTTGTGAATATAGTAAATGTTGTTTGGGGCGTTTATCAGCTTAGTGCATTGTTGAACCTTATATGTCACAAAACGTATATGTCACAATTGTGACGTATACGTTTTGTGACATATAAGGCTCTAGGAATAGAACCTTATATGTCACAAAACGTAAACGTCACAACTGTGACGTATACGTGCGAATTCATCACAACGAGGGTTGCGACAGCCACGTATATGTCACAACGTGACTTTTTGGTAGGGTTGCATTAGAACCGTATATGTCACAAAATTGCGAATTTTTCACAACGTGACTTTTTGATAGGGTTGACATTAGAAACGTATAAATGTTTGTTTATTATAGTGTCATTGTTGAAAATACGATTCCAAAGTGATGTCACAAGACAGAATTACATGGAGAAATCAGAAGTATGAAGTATTTTAAAGTTTTGACATACGACCTTTTTTGTCGTACGACGTTTCATAAAACGATTTCCAGTTTACTGTGTATGACTAGAAAGCCTAGCGTACTACAGCAAATTGTGACTTTCAGCTTTAGTAACCAACACTAAATATGGAATTCCAATAGAAAAATTAATGTATTTCTTGTGATACGTGTACATTAAATGAAGACGCATGAATATATTCTTTAACATATTTAACAACCAGGTGACGAGTATATTCATCATTCATTCATCAAATGGAATCAGGGTCTACACAGTTTGTCATTTGGCAATGTATTTCAGAAAACAAAACAAAAGAAGTAATAAATGGGTTGCACTTAATTGGGAACTAGAATTGTCCATTCAAAAGTTGAGGTGTAAATGAATTGACGACTCATGGCTGCTTAATGTAGTAAAAAGTAAATCACACAAGCAGTAAATCGAGCTTTCTGCATTGACTACGATCTACATTAAGTGCAAGCATACCTTATAATTATATTGTACAGGAATCATTGCAAAGACCGGCTTTACCTTTGAATACAAATACACATGTAGATTGTATGCTTAAACATCTTTATCTGCTGTATTGGACATTATTTTATTCATTTTCATTTCTGTATTGTTTTTCCAGAAAACATTAACAACTGACAAACAGTTTGGAACATTACAAAACGCCGAATTTCCCGGCGTCTGACCAGTATCCAAACTTTTGGTAAATGTGAATCAACGATCTTGCTACATGTAAATACATGCTAAAGTGTACAGTGTACATGTAGTAGACGTTCTTCCGTCAGTTTTAAACGCAAACAAAAAGCAAACGCATAACAATAAGAATGGAGTAAAAATACAACTTATTGACAACCCTGACTATTGATTTTATTCTGAGTAGCAAACAGTTTCGAGGCTGATCAGACGCCGGGTAACCCGGCGTCTGATCTTGCTCCAAACAGTTTACAGTGGAAATAACAGTCGTAGTTTAAACGCGTTTATTGGAAAAGAAAAACGGTTTCTCCACCACCTGTAACTACAGGTGTTCCTGTAAGCTTGATGCCTATATCTTCTGGCTTGTCTATTGCTTCACTCCCCTTTTCTGTTCATGCAAAAGCCACAGTCTGGGCCATCAGTCAACATGGCTAAACATCAGTTTCTTTACATCTCTGTTTTACCTATCTCATGTGGTATGTATATACATGTAGTAAACCCTTATCGTGCTAAGCGCGATTTGAATTACATTTGCAAACAGTTTGGATCCAGATCAGACGCCGCGTGATGCGGCGTCTGATCTGCATCCAAACTATTTGTAGCTCAATTTCAAACCTTTTTTTTCAGTTTTAAAAGCATTAAAGCTATTTTGGATTTTTTTGTCACAGGTGATGTATTTGAAGCAGAAGATAATTCAGCATGATAAGGGCTAATCTTCCACGCGCTAGCGCGAATTGTGTGTATTATAGTGTGGAAATATATTATAATGATTATTTTACTTTGAAACGAATCGAAACGCCTTGTAATTACCGTAGATTTAGAAAATGACTTTTCTTGCAAAATACGATTTGAAATTTAATCAAAATGACAAACAATTAGGAAACTGGTCAGACTCAGAGTTACTTGGCGTCTGATCTGGAACCAAACTGTTTGTAATAAAGTCACTTATTGACATTCAAACAGTTTTGTAGGGGGTATAATTATGTCTGATACGGCATATGCAACTGCTGTATATGTGGAGAGTTTGGATCTAGTTCCAAACTGTTTGCCAGATTAGAATCGTCAATATTTTGAAAAAACTATTAAAATTAATTGTACATTTTATTTCATTCAATTTCTTGTGAATCTCGTTTAAATCGTATTTTCTAATGTCTTCCAATCTAAATGACAACGAATTATACACACATGGTGTATAACTCCGTGGCTAAAATGACTTCTGAAAGCAACTACAGTAAAACCTCTCTATTACGGACACTTATTCAATGGCTAATTGAGTGCATGAATGACAGATCAAAGCCAAAGGGAAGTAATTTGAAAGCTTAACAGAAATCTCCTAAAGGAGCTTTCTGTTTTACTTTAATATTGTTTTAAGCAGCCATATACCTTTGCACAAAACAGATCTACAATATAATCTTGATCGATGCCGAAAATAAGAGCAACTTTTTATTTATTTATTTTTACTTTTTAAGGAATTTTATTTCATCATATTTCATGTTATACAATTCGATATTACATGACATACATGTACATGTTTACACGTGATATGAAAAGTTAACTCACCATAGACAACTAAAAGTATAGTACCCAGTAACGTGACTAGTAGATAAGCTACTACCATTGATTTCCGTGCAACATGTCGCAGGCATCTGTCTATAAACACCATGATCAAACACATCCATAACCATTTCTGTCGTTTCCCCCTATTTACTTTAAATGGTATGTTGCATGACAGACTGTCGTTAATGCACGAACGATCCGTGCCTCGTTACAGACGTAACACGTTAATCATTTCACTGCTGTTTAATCGTCTACTTAAAAAGTGAAGTCTGCTTTTATTTCTAAATTTGAGATTTAACGAATTTTAAACGGAAACATAATCGATTCTAATTATCAAATAGTTTGGATCAAGATCAGACGCCGCGTTAACGCGGCGTCTGATCTGGATCCAAGCTGTTTGCAAACGTCAGCCAGATCGCGACCAGCATACTAAGGGTTATACGGACATAAAGTGAACATTAAACGGACTTTATATAGATTAATTCTCAAGAATAAGTGCTTGCTAAGATGTAGTACAACATATGTTTTTGGCCATGATTAACAGTCAAACCTGGCCTAATGACAGTTCACATATCAAGACGTTATTATATCTATATTAAACTAGACAAAACCCGTCTATATTAACCCATAGCCTTTTTCTAGTTTTGAATATTGGTGACCACTTAAAGCAAGTTGAAAGTAAAGCAGAATGCGCCATAAGGCGCATTCTGCTTTACTTTCAGCCTGCTTACAGCTACATGTATAATCTGTTACAAAAAAGATAATAGTTCTTATGATATACATTCGTAATTCTATAATAGTAATGGACCTATTTTCTTCGATGTAGTAATAAACCAAAGGCGTGAAAAGGCGTATTAATGGGGTAATGAGTTAAAACAATGATATCTACTGTAAACTATTTGGAGCAGATGGCGGTTGTATTGAGGTCTCGTCTGGCCCCAAACGGGTATCCCCTCAGGTTCAGTCCAGTGTACGAAAATGCCACAGAGTAGACACTGTGCAACACAAGTAAGAAGAAGAAGAAATAAAATCGTTAACAGTTGTAGGTAAGTACATTTGCATCCTTTTATTGCACTGCGTAACATGCGTTTGTATATGAGCTGTGCAATGACAAAACTTGCTTTATTGCATTGCAAACAGTATAGGTCTTGATATACACTGTTTGACACTCACATGCACTTTATGTAGCTGTATTATATACAGTATTTGGCAGTGTAGATCCAAATCAGATACAGAGCCTGGTGTGACAACGGTGGTTTTTCTGTACCATGTTGCAATGCAATAAGGCTGGTTTTGTCATGGTACGGCCCATATGTATTTGGTATCAAGGTCTTTTCAACTGTAACAAAAGGGCCTTGAAGGTCCTGATATATATCTCACCTGTTGTAATGAAGCCTGGTAGCTTTACATTTGAGTTTCAACAGTTTTAATCAAAATCCATTCAAATTTGTAAAAGTAAACAATTTTGGAATACAACCTCATAATTCTAGCATAGAAGAGTACATCAAGGGCAGATAACTAGAGCCTAAAATACTGAAATGAAGCCTTTTCTAGCATTTCAAAGTATATCAAGAGCAGATAACTATTGCCACAATTATTAGATTACAACAATAATTGCACTCTTTCGAGAACTTATAGCTATATACTTTGTGTGCAAATATAATCAAAATCCATTGAAAACTGTAGTTGCAAGAGTGTAAACGCTGTTAGATACACAGGTACTTGACACATACTTTATTATATATTAACCCCCCCCCCCCCCCCCTTTTTAAAAAAAAAAAAAATTTTTTTTTTTTATTATACTTCTATTATAGATACAAGGTAAACAGCGCAATTCAACACCTAGTCTTTACTATCGACTTAAGCTGATGCTAAAATAGACTCAATCGCCGATATTCTCTTGTGGTACCCTCGGGAAATGATTAATTTATCAATATCTACTTTTTATTTCATCAAATTCCGTCAAATAACGCCACAGTATGTGAATTATAACGAAAATAAGCATAAAAAAGTTTTCTGTCGTTCTCTTGGTACATAGCAACGAATGTTCATGTAGGGGTGATCTGTTATTTGTCCACAATAAACGGCCTATGCCACTGGAACTTTCACCAAATATTATAAATCATCTTTAAATGAAATATTATCAGTTTTATATAATTTACATAGAATGCAAAATTAAAAGAAACTTTACCTGTTTAATTTTGACCAATGAGATCGCTCCGTTCATTCAATTCATTCCGGTATTCAAAATGGCATTCACAATGAAATGAGTCTTTCACTTGTCAATTTCATGCCAAATTACATGTATATTTCATATAGCTGATAGTGAAGAGGGTCATGTTCCGACACAAACGCGTTTGCTCTAATGAAATTAGGTGAAAGTTCCAGCCGTAAAGGCCGTTAAATGTGCAAACCGACTAGATTACCCCTTATTTTGGGCAATAAATTATGTACCAAGAGAACGACAGAAAACTTTTTTATGCTTATTTTCGTTATAATTCACGTACTGTGGCGTTATTTGACGGAATTTGATGAAATAAAAAGTAGATATTGATAAATTAATCTTTTCCCGAGGATACCACAAGAGAATATCGGCGATCGAGTCTATTTTAGCATCAGTTTAAGTGGATAGTAAAGACTAGGTGTCGAATTGCGCTGTTTACCTTGTATCTATAATAGAAGTATAGTAAAGAAAAAAAATAATTTTTTTTTAAGGGGGGGGGGGGGGGTTAATAGATAATAAAGTATGTGTCAAGTACCTGTGGTTAGATATGGCGTCTTCAGCAATTCAAGAGAAGATTTAACTCTAACCTAATGGCCTAATTTCAACTATAATCACACTTATTTGAACTCTTATGGTCATATACAATTTGAGCAAGTTTGAAAAAGACTGGATAAAAATTGTGGCCTCTAGAGAGTAAACACCGCTAAATATTTCATTTCAGCAATTCAGGAGTAGATAAGTTTTGACCTATCCATCCGATTTTAACCATAATCAAACTCATATGAACACATGTATAAACAATCTGAGCAAGTTTGAAAAAGACTGGATAAAAAATGTGGCCTCTAGAGAGTAAACATCATTAAATATGGCATTTTCAGCAATTCAAAGGTACATGTAGATAACTCTCAACCTATTAATTTGATTACAACCGTAATCATACTCATCTGAACTTTTATAGTCATATACAAATTGAACAAGTTTGTGATAGATTGGATAAAATTGTGACCTCTAGAGTGTAATCACTGTAAAATATGGCATTTTCGGCATTGCAAAAGTAGATAACTATTGATCTATCAGTCCGATTTCAACCATAATCGAACTCATCCAAACTCTAATAGAAATAAGCAATCAGAGCAATTTTGAAGAAAAAAAAAGATAAATATTGTGGCCTCTAGACTGTAAACACTAAAATTGTTAACGACGAACGACTAACGTACGACGCACGACGCACACCGCACGACGGACGATGGACGCCTGTCATTCAAGGATTTCAAAAGCTTACCCTGAGCTACAGTGGAGAATCTATTATTCTTTCCCAATAAACTCGTTTACGCTAAAACTATTATTTGCAGTGCAAACAGTTTGGAGCCAGATCAGACGCCGGGTAACCCGGCGTCTGATCAGGCTCCAAACTATTTGCCACCAAGATAAACAAGAATTATCAGAATTGTCCAAAAGTTGTTCTTTTCTACTATTTAGTGCTTTGCGTTTGCGTACGTTTGCGTTTAAACGGGAAAGAATAACAGATTCTCCACTGTAGCTAAGGTGAGCTAAAAAGTAGAGATATCCCCTCCAATGCATCAGTATCGTCTACTTAGAACGTATCTTCAGTCTCATCTCTCAAATTTGAATGCATGACAGTTTGACAGAAGAAATGATTATACGATTATCAAAAGATCTTTATCCTGATAATACACCGATTTTTACATTGCGTCATATAATATTATATTTATAATATGCACTGCGTTGTTATATTAAAAGTTGTTGGTGCATTAGTCCCTGTCGCGCAGACATTTTATGTCTATTAAAACTGCTGTCATAAAACTTAATGCAATGTATTTCCTCTATCGCAACAAGAAACTTGTATTTAGCTGTCATTCAAACGAATATACAATGTCAATTAACAGACCGTAACATTAAATTGCACATTGATACATGTACAATGTATTATTATACCAGATTTATATAGCGCTTTTTTCACACAGGAATTGTGCTTTCCAAAGCGCTCATACAGTGAAGAAAACGTTATTCTTTTCCCAATAAACGCGTTTACGCTTAATCTATTATTTCCATTGCAAACAGTTTGGAGCCAGATCATACGCCGGGTTACCCAGCGTCTGATTGGGCTCAAAACTGGTTTACACTCATATTAAAATAACATTCAGATTTGTCAAAATGTTGGCAACTTCTGGATTCTATTGCAGTGCGTTTGCGTTTCGTTTGCGTTTAAACGGGAAAGAATAACATTTTCTTCACTGTAGCGCTCTTTTCACACATGAATTGTGCGTTCAAAAGCGCTCATAAGCACATGTTCGTGGGTTAAGTGACCTGTACAACTGTAACCCTTTCCCCCATAGACGCAACGACACTCGGTGTCTGATCTGGGTCCTTACAGTTTTCACCTAGATAGTGAAACTTAAAACATGAAATAAGGTTCTAGATCTATTTTCGTTTTTAAAAAGCAAGAGATTATTGGTGCAGATTTTTTCAGCGTATAGAGTGTTGTGCCATATTACAGCTACTTTCACGCAAATGAAAACTTCAAAGGGATTTTCTAATGCAATTATTCAAATTGCATACCAACTTGATTTCCAGCAAAGAATTTCCTGCAGCATTATTGGCTGAATTTATTGCCAGGGTCCATTGACCTTTTCAAAGCCATGCCACAGAATAAGTGAAATGTGTCACTACTGTTTAACCCCATCATTGCCATGCCGTCAGGTATTTTGACTAACGGAATTTAAAAGCCTTTGTTAAACAGTGTTGATTCTGATCAAACGCCGCGTAAAGTGGTGTCTGATCAGGATCCAAATTGATTGCAAATAACCTTTGTACTCCGGATGAGGTAGTGAAGGGGTTAAACTTTACCTGATAGAAGCGTCTTTTAGCGCATTCTAATTTATCCCTCCGCCAAAGAAAATAGTTCAAGATTATACAGGCATGAACATGTACAATTAGAAATATTACTTATATACTTGCAGTAGTGACTTAAAGCAGGTTTAAAGTAAAGCAGAATGCGCCTTAGGGCGCATTCTGCTTTACTTTCAACCTGCTTTAAGTGGTCACCTGCCTTCAAATCTAAAAACAGGCTATGAGGTAAAGGGTTAAAACATAGGCATTTGTTGCAACTACAATCTACTTACCATGCATACCATTATAATATGCATACGACATATCTAGGAATGTTAATGAGCCTGACTTATACATAAACTTGGAGGAACCGTTAAAATTAAGATACCTAAACAACTGTCGATCAACCATCTCTCCATAATATGGCATTTAACCCATTTATGCCTGGATATTGGAATGAACTCTCTCTTTTTTCTTGCTACAAGCTATCATTATAGATATAAAAGGTTGCTCAAAGGACACTACACTGTTTGTCTAAACAGCAGAATATAAAATTATAAAAAGCAAACAATGCAGACCCTATTTAGTGAGACACCGTGTATCGCGGCGTCTCATCGGAGTCTATCCTGTTTGCCGATGTACCCTTTAGTAGACACTATGTTTTAATGGGCTAGGTACATTCACTTATTTATCATAGATGTGACTTTCAATGTGTTGTTACCATACCAGGCAACAGATCAAGATAAGCTTAAAGCAGATTGAACGTATTGTATGTTATGTTTTATGCGCTAAACCCATTGTATCGTATCGTAAAGCAGAGGCCTCCTAAAGGAGGTTTTATTTTTACAAACATTCAGTTTGCTTTAAGTAACCATCTTTCTTAACACTCAGTGCAAACTGCAAGGAAAAGGTTAAAACTTGGTTTCAAATATCTTCATAAATAACTCAATACTAATTATCAGGATTTTAACTGATAATGTTGTGTAGCAAACAAACAGTGTCGGTTGTCAAGGTGATCATTGAATAAACATACATTTGTATACCTAAATAATACATGCATACAGAAATAGCATAGCTGTTTCAGCAAATTATGAAATACACAATAAACCTCCTCACTAGTATAATTTTGTTTTAAATACATACATGAACTGTTCACCTCGTCTGTCTTCTATAGCAAGAAATAAAACCTTTTAAATGATCAATGTGGAGTAAACAGTTTCTAACTGAATTTTTAACGAGACTAAAAAACACATTTAGCCGAAAATTAATTTTGGAAATTTATATCAACAACAAATATAAACTTACACCATTTAATTAAGAAACAACTATTTATGTTAGAAAAAAGTCGTTACAGCAAAAGGAAATAACCATGGTCGGGATCCGAACACGTGCGCCTACACTGTTTACAATGCAATGAGACAGGTTTTCTTAAGACACGGCTCATTTTGAAAATGCAATCAAGGGAAGTTCCGTTGGCTATTTTATGCCTCTAATCATAGTTTAATGCACATTGCACAATAAAAATTACACTATTACTTTATCCTGTACACTTATTTAATTTTGTCAATTAGCCATGTGGTTTTCAGTATTTTTGTAGTATCCTGTTTAACCCATTTATACCAAGTGGATTCTTCGTGTGATTATATATTGGATTAGTCCATGTTTTGTACAAGGGGTGTCTGGTCTAAATTTTCAAATTCATATCAGCAAACAGTGTAAACTCTGATCAGACGCCGCATAATGCGGCGTCTGATCAGAGTCTACACTGTTTGCGTATGTCCCGTATATGGGATCGTGGGCACAAATGGGTTACATGTAACGTAAGGTCTGGTCGATTTTCCTGCCTTATCCAATCGTTAGCACACGAGTGTCTGGGTTTTACCACACACTTTTCATGTAGTGGCAGTAATCGGTTTCGAATATGACCCATCGATTATCAGTTTTATCGGTCACTCGGATCTCAATCGATAACTTTTCATTTATTAATCAGTTGAATAAGAGGTAGCTTTGCAGCACAAAGATTCTGTTACAGAGATTAAGTAACACATACTTGAAGCTTCTTTCTTCAAATGTAAGGTACGTGTACACTTGATTAATTAACTAATTAACGTGACTCTTTGTCCCAACATAAGTCCCAATATGCCTTTAATGAAACATTATGATTGAAAAAATAATAGCAACTGACGCATTTGCTCTTCCGAGCCTAAAATTACCCTTTCCCATATTTTTAAAATCATTCTATTTTTTTCATAAATTTAAACAATTGTATTCATTTAACGATTTGCGATGTCGCGAAAGAGAGGAAATGAAAATCGATTATCGCCGACTTGCTAATAAGCAATCGATAATCGGTCGACAGCTAATGCACTGTACTCAATGTAGTGAAATAATGATTATTAATTAATTAGCGTGTCACATCTCAGATGGGACAAAAAAAGGGATAAGGCGGCAAATGGCAATACATGATAGATAGATAGATATAGTTTATTGACTTATACTAAATACAAGTATCTCGTCACAATTAACATTCATACATAATCAAGTACAATCAGGTAAATGATATGGTAAGGTAAACACACACACACACATACATACAAACATGCATCAATGACTAAACTACAGAGAATGGTGTTAGTCATGACTTTGCAAAATGAAAATATGAAAATATAATACTTTTATGGCTAATACATTTTTGACGTTTCTTCTTTCAGGTAGCTATCAAAAACTCTTATTTAAAGAATGAAACTGTATATAAAACAATTCACATATGACAATGACAATGTAGGAACATTTCATTGTACGTTAATCGTTTACGACAGTAGCTCAAGTCTAAGCTTTGACGCTTTAGATATAAATTTGCATAGGTTGATTAAGACTGTTTTGTTTGTATTGCTTAAAAGCTCCACAAACTTCAACATATTTGGTCTGACATGGTAATATTGCTTGATATGAACCTTGCGTAAGTCTTTATATGCTGTACAGCAGAGAATGAAGTGAAATTCGTCCTCGATATCAGTATTGCATAGTTTACAAATTCTTTCATTTCGTGGAACTCTATTCCGCGAATATCTATCAAACTCTATACGAAGATTATGAGCAGACACTCTAATCTTTGTTAAACATCGCCTAAGATTACTGGACAAAATTTTACTTAAGTATTCTTCAAATCCAAAATGGGGCTTAATGTATTTATATAATGTATTTAAAACTTTACTTGTTTCCATATCGTTCCACCACGTTTGCATAAAATTATCAATAACTCTTTGTTTGAAAGTAGCAATAAAATGATTTTTGTTAGTCGTTTGTAAACAGTGGTCATTCCATACGAACATGAAACCATAATTATACAACAACTGCTTTACTCTTGATACCCAGTTTGTTTTGCCTTTTCCACACTCCTCAAGAGCAAACTGGTAAACTTTCTTTATAAGACAATTATTACTTTGTACTACTTTAAACCAGTATTTAATAACATATACAAGCCTATTAACATATAGAGGGTATCTGCCTAATTCACCATATACGGCTGCTGTACAGGTACTCTGTTTCACTCCCAAAACTGTTTTACAGAATTTAAGGTGAACTAATTCTAAGTCTTTCGATTTGTTAAATCCCCAGATGGCGCTGCCATAATTCAAAATAGGTGCTACAAAACAATCAAAGAGTTGAAGTGCTAATTTCGGACTTATACAATTTTTACGTATGTTGTTTTGTAATACATACATAGCTTTCATAGCTTTACCTTTTATATATTGGTTATTCAGAGTAAAGGAACCCGTATAATTTAAAATAATACCTAAATAATTGAAATTATCTACAATTTCCAGTTTATTATCATCATAAAACCAAACTTCTCCATCCTTTACCTTTCCTCTTTTCCTAAAGACGACAATTTTAGTTTTTTCAACATTAACCTCTAAGCTCCAAGTGTTACAGTACTGTAAAAGAAGATTTAAACTGTGTTGTAGATCTTCAGTAGAATTACCAATTAAAACCATGTCATCCGCAAAAAGCAGTAGTATTACACACAAATCGTATAGTGAAATTCCACAGTTAACCCTATCCTGTATAAATAGCTCCAGATCTTCAAGGAACAGAGCAAAAAGTGCCGGCGAAGTTGTCTGCCCCTGACGTAAACCGACTGATATTTCGAAAAACTCTGAAAAGGTATTGCAGTGTCTTACACAAGATTTAACATTTGCATACATAGCTTTAAACATATAAAGAATCTTTCCATCTAACCCCATGTTAAAGAGCTTGAACCATAATGCGTTTCTATACACAGAATCAAACGCCTTTTTCAGGTCAACAAAAGCACACGGTATACGTAATCGATTGTGTAACAAGTTTTCTATAAGAGTATGTAAGACAAACACTGCATCAATAGTACTGCAATTACTACGAAACCCGAATTGTGCATCTGATATAAAGTTATTATCTTCAAACCATTTTTCAATTCTCTTTGTGAGTATACTAGAAAACATTTTACCAAGATTACTCAACAGTGTTATCCCCCTATAATTATTAGGGTTATTTACGTCCCCTTTCTTGTGTAACGGTACGATATATCCGCGCGTCCAGCTTTCGGGAAAATAACCCGCATTAAAAAGTATATTGAATATATCCGTTAAATGTCCACCCAAAATATCGATAGACTCTATGAAATAATCGTTCAGTAAGTTATCACTAGGACACGTGGCTTTATTTCTTTTCAATCGTTTTGCAGCCTCTTCGACCTCAATAATAGTTATAGGTATGTTTAATTCATCGAATGTTGCATTATTAATATTAAAGTCACTATTTTCATTAAACTGTTCGATATTATCAATTTTAACAGACTTAATACTGTTAAAAATTTCCTCAAAATATTTCTGAAAATCATTCACTGATATATCTGGCTCCTTTGAATAAGATGTTTGTTTGAAATATTTCCAAAAGTCCCTAGGCTTCTTATATCTCAACTCAGATAATTCTTTGGCTTTCGTAAACTTATACCGACGCTTCTTTTTACGCACAATCTGTTTATATGCACATTTAAACTCACAAAGAATAAACCTATTTTCATTCGTTTTAGAACAGTTAAAGTTTTTAAGTGCATTCAAGTATAAGCGCTTAGCCTCTGAACACTCATGATCGAACCACTGTGTAGACTGGTTTTTAAACCGGTGCCCATTAGTATGGGTAGTAACATTTTTCTGAAATAACGGATTTGCTATATCACAAATTAAGTCCGAAAATCTAGTAACAACTGTATCAATGCTATACTGGTCGTTATCGAGCAGTGAATTAAACTCAGGTAATTTACCAATAATACCCCGTCTAAATAAGTCACGTTGTACACTGTCCCACCTATAAATGGTCCGTGCAGAACGAGAATTACTTTTATCACTTGTACAGTTAACATTATTGCACCCCTTTATAGAGAATAACAAAGGTGCATGGTCACTAAACATTGTAAACTCGCCAATTTTAAAATTATCAACAATTGGAAAGTCACACTGCTTTAGTAAAAGGTAGTCAATTGTACTACACGCATTTCTATTGAAATATGTATACTGACCAGTATTGCATGAATTATTCAAGCGACCGTTAGCAATTCTCATTGCCGTTGCCTTACAAAAATCTAGCAGCCTATTGCCCCGTGTATTGCACAAAATATCTTCAGAGGCCCTGGCTAGGGGGGTATCGGGAACGTAATCGTCAAAATCAGTATCAAAAATAATTTTGTCAAATTCTATAAAATCATTTTTAAGCCCGACCCGTGCATTACAATCACCTGCTAGCAATACAGTACCAAGCTGCTCGTAATACATAATGTCAGTTTGCAATACACCAAACAAATCGCTGTCTATAAGACCGGCTGCTGGAGACTCATCTGACCACAAGTACATTCCGCATAAATAAACATCATTTAACATATGGAAAAATTGTTTCTCAAATTTTAACCAGATTAAAGTGTCATACATATTCTTTACAATTGAAACACCTGCTTTTATCTCGTTTCTTACATACACAACAACTCCCCCACTGCTACGTTTTGCATTTTTGTGTCTAAATTTTCTGTAGAAATTATAAGAAGTAAAATTGTCAAGCTCAATATCGCTGTCACTGTTTGTCCATGATTCTAATAGAATAATAACATCGTTTTCAGTCAGCAAGTTAGTAAATTCTGCTTTACTAAGTTTATCAGAAGAAAGGCCATTACAGTTCCATACAATAACTCTGGGACCACTCTCTGGGATTTCCTAGTCAATTTTCACGGGCTTGCCCTCTACGTACAAGGTGTCATATACAATCCAAGCGGATTTATTTGCATCCTTTGCTTTCTTCATTTCTTTAACTAATAACCGTCTCTTCTCTACAATTTCCGGCGGAAACTGCTCGTGTATGTAGTAGTTCGTGCCTTTAAGCTGGCTGCGTTGCTTTCTTACTTGTTCTCTGTCGTTAAAGCTGTGGAATTTGCAGACGATTTTCCTTGGATTATTTGCGTTTCTGTTAAATTGACCCATTCTGTGCACCCTTTCTAACCTAATGGAGTTAACTAGATCCTCTGCAATTTTCAATTTCTCTTTCATGAATAACCGGAGCGATAGTTCTGTATCAGATGGCTTCTCGTTAACACTCTCTGGGATGTTGCAAAAAATTAAATTATTCCGCATAGATTGGGACTGGAGATATGTGATGGTGTCTTTCATTTTTGCATTTTCTTGTTCTAAGTGCAGCATCTTGTCGTTAACAGTGCCACAAGAGAATTCCAGGTTGTCCATTCTCTCGTCAGACTTTGATACTTTATCAGCTAGAGTCTTGTTGTGTTTATCGACATGTAACCACAGTTTTTTCAATTCAGCATCAAATTTGTCTACCTTGATTTCTAGAGAACTCAGCTTCTCTAACTTTTTCTCCACATCTGTGAATCTAGAGTCCATTTTCTTGTCTAATCTGTTAATCAGGTCTACAATATCAGCGTTTGAACATTGACCCTGCTGCTTACTTGCATCACTCGACTTCAGGCTCCATGCATTTGTATTTTGCGACATGAGTTGCTCATTAGACACATCAGTCACATTTGATGGGTTTTGAGAAGTCATGTTTGAATAAGATGACGTTGAACTAGGTTTTACTGTAGGGCTAGTTTTAACCTTTAGCTTGTCGGTCGAAGAAGATGTTACCTCAGTCTCAGACTCACCAACGTGTGTACAAGTGTTTGTTTTGCTTAACTGTTCTGATTTATCAACAACAGGACTGGAAGAATCGAAGGTAGAATTCAACTGAGAGTCTTCGAAAAGTACATGTATGTGTCGTTCTCTCCGGAATAATTATTAACCCATTTGTGCTTAGCGTCACATGAATGGAACATAGGCAAAAAAAGGCGTAGACTCTGATCAGACGCCGCATAATGCGGCGTCTGATTAAAGCCTACACTGTTTGCTGATAGGAAATTCAATATGAAACAAAACAAAAATTTAGACCAGGCACCCTTTTCATTAAAAAAGGAACTTGTCCAACACTGGGTGCGAATAGGCTAATTACGTCACGATAAATACTGTTCAATGACATTCAGAGTATGTTCGTTCCATCCATACAACGACCCTCCCAACAACGACACCCTCCTAACAACGACCCTTGCCACAGTTCCCCAAACAGGACAATTATGCCCTACGCTTTTACTGCTGCAATATCGTCTGCTTAAAGTTGTTTTCTGCTGTTTTTCTCAAAGTAACATAGTGGACATTGTGACAGAAAAACCTTAATGACGAGTGACAAACAGCTTGAATCCAGATCAGACGCCGCAAATGTTAACCAATTTCCCTATACTGACTCCCTCCCATCAACGCACACAATCTTTGTCACAATTGGGTGTCGTTGTAGAGAGGGAGCGCTGTATTATTGTATCGAATCCCTGTTTCCTTCGCAGAGTCTGAGCTGAAGACCGTCCAAACATGATGTGTCATAAACAATGAGTATTAATGGCATATAGGAGTCTACTCGTATCCTGCTAAAATAACGTATTTTTCAAAAAAGCATCTACTTATAATACAGTAAAGAAGACGTTATTCTTTCCGAATAAACGCGTTTATGCTAAAACAATTATTCCATTGCAAACAGTTTGGAGTCAGGTCAGACGCCCGGCGTCTGATCACGATGCAAACTGTTTGCCACTCAGATTTAAAGATACAGTCAGAATTACCAAACAAATGTCGTTTTCTTCATGTTATTGCAATGCGTTTGCGTTTCGTTTGCGTTTAAACGGGCAATAATATCGTCTTCTTCACTGTTTTTTGCCTTTTTCTTAAAAAATGATTTTTATTTTCCAATAATCTCCTTTTCCAAGAAACATAACTGTATATCCAAGCCTATAGTTTTGAACCAGACCATACTTCGATCGGTTTAACCCTTTCACTCTCAATGACGCTTAAAAGCGCGTTTGCAAACAGTTTGGATCCTGATCAGACGCCGCATTACGCGGCGTCTGATCAGAATCCAAACTGTTTGCCACTCGTTTTCAAATGTATTTAGTCATTCTGCTTTATTTTTTAACTTTAAAACGATATTGCAGAAAAAGAAATTGAAGGAGACGACAATGAAACGGTGATGGGGTAAAAAACTCACGAAAAGTTTGGCAGTGAAGGGTTAACTCTTAGATGAAAAAGAAATGATGTGGCAGTATAGGCGGTGCATTTCATCTAAACACGTTCTCCCATCAGCTATGTCTAGGATTTAGAAAATATTCACCGTGTTACATTTCCATGACTGTATAACCCTTTCCAGATCAAATTATTCGGGAGATTTTTAACCCTTCGCCGCTTTATTGGCGTCTGCTTCAGTATTGTTGTCTGAATGACACGTTTCAAAGTTATAATTAAAGTTGTCTGATTTAACAAATGTCGATAAGAGTGTCAAACAGTTTGGGTCCTGATCAGACGCAGCGTTACGCGGCATCTGATCAGGATCCAAAGTGTTTGTAAACGCGCTTTGAAGCGTCATTGAGAGCGAAAGGGTAAGGCTGCCTTGTCAAGTTTTGAAGCCAGATGTCCACTTAAAGCATGCTGAAAGTAAAGTAGAGTGTGTCTTATTTTAAGCATGCTTATAGCTATCGTCTGCTAGGATTTAGAAAATATTATCCATGTTATATTTTCATGACTGTATAAATTGGAAATTCTTTTTTTCGTGTAGAATACATTTAACGCGCATTTAAGGTAAAAGTTTAAACAGAAAAGAATAGCGTCGTTTCCACTATATGGGTACACCCACCTTAATTAAAGATTAAATCTAATAAACTGCATGCCAAACGTTAAGCGAATCCATCACGAACATTTTGTACGAAGATTGATCTATTGCGGGAATTGAATTTGATATAAGTTAATAGAGACTTAATTAAATGGAATAAGCACATACAGAACGAACGCGGGAAAATAGCGATTAATGTCTGTGTTTGATATCCTTAGCCACGAAATCAGAGTGTATCCGAGAACAATATGCGTTTATGCCTATCTTGTGAGCAAGACAAGACATGATAAGAGGGAGTAAACTGAACAAATCCTACATGGTCTCACTCATTTCAGCACCAAATCCTATGGTGTGACTACTCATTAGAATCGTCTCTTCGAGACAATTCTAATGAATAGTGACAGCATAGAGATTAATGCAGAAATAAAGATTTTTTTATCTTGAATATTGTTATATTTATAACATGTATAAATTTTGGTTTTTGGAAATACTCCCCTTATCTGGACATCTGCTTGTGTGAGTATTATGGCAGCATAGGTTGAGATATGGACATGAAAGGAGAATATGTTTGAAACCCTAACAACAATTTACAAGCACCCTTGTGAGTGATGCAATGTGGGGTAAGTTCGTATCATTTATTACGTGATGATTGGTTAGGGGATTGGATAATTCGAACGTCGAATGTAATTCCTCTTTCAATAAAAACTGTAATTAAAGAGTTGCCATATATCGGCACAAGGCGTTAGTTTTAATTTACGACCGTTTCTGTCAATTGAGGAATACATCGTTCCCTCTCTACAACGACACCCAATGGGAGACAAAAATTGTGTGCGTTGTTCGGAGTGAGTCGTTATAGGGAGGGAAATTTGCAAACAGCATGAATCCAGATCAGACGCCGCGTAACGCGGCGTCTGATCTGGATTCAAGCTGTTTGTCACTCGTCGTTAACCATTTTTCTCTCAAAATGTCCATTATGTAATGTATGTTGAGAAAAACAGCAGACGACACTTTTAAGCAAACGACAATGCAGTCGTGAATAGGTTGTACATAATTATCCTGTTCAGGGAACTGTGACAAGACTCGTTGTAAGGAAGGAGTCGTTGTTGGGAGGGCTGTTGTAGGGAGGGGCGCTGTACTTGCATGTCCCGGACAGAGGGAAGCTGCTACAGAGAAACCCTTCCGATGCCCTACTCCTTTTCGATATAGCCTAGCTACTGGTTCTATTTCGACCACTGAAAAGAAGGCTAATTGATTCTATCAAAGGACATGTGACAGCTTAAAAACAAGGTGACAGTAAGACAGAAAGATCCCCAGGAGCTTTCAGTTAAACTGCCATCTTGCATTAAGCTGTCACCTACCTCAAAACCTATCAATTAACAGAGTTTAACCCTTTACCTTATAGAAGCGCCTTTTAGCAGATATGATTTATTCATCCGCTGAAGAAAATAGTTCCAATTTAATCAGTAATGAATATGTATTATGAGGAATATTTTCTAGATTATAGCACATGATAGCTTAAAGCAGGCTGAAAGTAAAGCAGAATGCGCCCTAAGGCGCATTCTGCTTTACTTTCAACCTGCTTTAAGTAGTCACCTATCTTAAGTACTAGAAATAGGCTATCAGGTAAAGGGTTAATGGTTGTAATAGAGAGGTTTTGCTGTATTCCAAAATGCTGTTCAGAGTAATAAAGGTTTACAGTTGATGGGAAAGAACAGTTTGGAAAATCACAATCGACAGCTGGTTATTTCAGTTACACCCCAGCACTGCCTTGGCCAAACAGCGTTAGCAGTTACAAACAATTTGGTTATGTGGAGTATGGTCTGAATCTTTATTGATTACAGTGGAGAAGACATTATTCTTTCCCGTTTCAACGCAAACGAAACGCAAAGGCAATGCACAAAAATGTAGCAACTAACAACTTGTTGACACTTCTGCCTATTGATACATGTATTAAGCTATGTGGCAAACAGTTTGGAGTCTGATCAGACACCGGGCTACCCGGCGTCTGCTCTGACTCCAAACTGTTTGCAATGTAAAGTATAGTTATAGCGTAAACGCGTTTATTGGGAAAACTCTCATGTCGTAACGAAGCGTTTCGGAAATATATGCATACATGTAGTAACTTTAAGAAATAAAAACAAACGACCAGAAAGAATAACGTTTTCTCCACTGTAACTCTCATATCGTAACGAAGCGTATTCAGAAATATATGCATAGTTACTTTAAGAAATAAAAACAAACGACTATTCGTTCAGACAACAATAAATATCAAGTATTGAAGAAGGTATTTGAATGAATGAATGTCTACTAGTATGTGGTATTAAGGTCAAGACTGGGATTGACAAATTCATTCGTAGATTTACGGCTCAAGAATTAATCTGTTACACTTCAGATTTGGCCTCCGGCCTTTGTCATTCTGATCGAGGTTGAGAACCAATCCACAATGTTGGAGATTATTCTTGAATCTGAGGCCTTAAAGGACTTGCACTAGCTACATGTAATCCAATGACAGCAATTGCTGCTGGGTTCCATATACATGTAATCAATAATAGAACGTTCATTCTCAAATTAGTACCGACCCTGAAAACACCTGCATGTCATCTACATGCACTTACCCTCACACTGTTTGTACATGTCTTTCAATTAACCCATTACCCCATAGGCTGCTTCTAGTCTTGAATACGGGTTGCTACTTAAAGCAGGTTGAAAGTAAAGCAGAATGCGCTGAAGGCGCATTCTGCTTTACTTCCAGCCTGCTTTAAGCTACAATCTGCTAAGATATAGACAATTATTCTGATGGAATATATTCTTAACATCATATAAAGTAGAGCTTTTTTCTTAGTGGTAAAATAAATTGAAGGCGTAAAAGGGCGTATTTATGGGGTAATGGGTTAAAATTCTTTCATTGTTAAATTTTACCGTCTCTTTTAACCCTTTCAAAAACATGATATTGTTTTAAAAAAATTGTTGTCTGTAGTTTTATGAAAGTTCAAACTTTTGCAGTTGTACCAAAGAAATATTGATATGTGTGCAAATTAGTTTGAATCATGAGCAGGTGTAGAGTAACGCAGTTGTCTTTGCCGATAAAAGGGTTAGCCCATGTATGCCTGTTTATTTCAGTTACATTGGCAAACATAAAGTATTGTCTTGTAAAGCAACTTTTAAATACGATAAAAATGTGACATGTATTTGCATTTCATTCAGAAAGTATTATCAGAGAATCCAACAGTTTGGGCCTAAAAGCGATTCTCATCCACATCGCAACTGTTGCAAAAAATACAAATTCACCATCAACATACTAAAGGTTATGCAATTCCTGGCTTGTATCACAAACGTTACATGTACAGTAAGGGTTCCTTGGGCCAGAGACTTTCTATGTCTCTGCTTCGGCACAGTATTGAAACTGACAGCAATAGGCACTCAAATGAGCATTTCATCATCTGCAAACGATACCTAATCAACCCTTTACCCATTAGCCTGTTTCTAGTTTTGAAAAACATGTGACCACTTAAAGCAGGTTGAAAGTAAAGCAGAATGTGCCTTAAGGCACATTCTGCTTTACTTTCAGCCTGCTTTACGCTAAAATCTGCTAGGCTATATAAAATATTTGTAATGGTTATTGTTGATGAGGGTATAAACTGGAACTATTTTCTTCAGCGGAGGAATAAATTAAATACGCTAAAAGTCGCATCAAAGGGATAAATTAAGAGTACAAACATATTTAAAAGAGTTCCAGATATTTGGGTATTTCAAATACTAAACTCATTTTGTCTTAGTCTATTTGAAATATTACTATTTGAATACTCGTGTGTGTCATGTCGAAGAGATGATTCTTAATGAGTGGTCATAGCATATGGTTTCGTACACTCGGATATTGAGCCGAACTTTTTCGTACCTCATGTCGAGTGATTTCGTGTTAAAAGTCGGGAACAATTTGGATCCATGCGAGACGTCAGGTCACTCGATGTGTCACCTGGGTCCACACTGTTTGGCACTCTGATAACATACACAACAGTACTCTGAAAATACTTTCGTCATTTTTTTCTCTCAGTTTTGTCAACTAGGGGTATGCCTTACCTGCATCTTTCTTTTTAAAGGGACTCGCAACCGGATGGTGTTCTTGTCAAAATAAAATAAAATACTCAAATAAAAGCAAATTTGTGGCATTATTTGGCTTTTGACATTTAAAAAATATTATCAGTCCAAAACACGTCTCAAGAATCGTCACCGAATCTTAGTTTTTTAGATATTTTCCATCGTTTTTCCATAGCGTTAGCTAACGGTATAGTTGTTGTTGTTGCTTCTCTACACGGGGTCAGACATAAACACGAGCCGAATTACGAAGGCGTATGCACTTCCGATCGCTACACATTGAAATACGTTAAATCGATCCGAGATAAACGGATAGTTCCGTGGTCCATTGGTCTAAGCGGTTTCCCCTATTTTGCCTTCTGTCCGCCAATGCCGGGCCCCAGGTTCGAATCCCACCAGAGACCAATATTTTTTTTTATTGAAATACATTTTTTTAAACAGAATGTCTTATCCTAAACTAATTCTTTACCATTTATATAAGCGTTCGACACATATTTACAAATTACTATTTTTAATGCACCATCTGGTTGCGAGTCGCTTTAACATAACCTGTATCTAAAGAAACTTTGTTATACACGTATGAGTCATACATTTAGCCCCTTTATTGCAATATTATCTGGTATAAACGATTGTCGTCTGCTATTTTATTTCAAAATTAAATTTTAGCTAAATTGACTGAAGCAATATCATAATGAGCCCAAAACAGTTTGGATGCTGATCAGACGCCGCGTAACGCGGCGTCTGATCAGGATTCAAACTTTTTGCAAATAACCATTGTACACGGATTAAACTATAAAGGGGTAACGATCGAATTCTGGGTTATTCGGCAGTAGTCTCATTAATGAACCCCTGGAACGAGATTATATTTTGTGACAGTTCTCGTGAAGGATATGGCAAAGACGAAAAATAGCTCCATATCATGTAACTGTGCACATGTGGACTAATTTGGCAGAGGACTAGAGAACCCTCTGTATCGTTTCAGTTGCGTCCGACTCCATGTTACTGGAACGTTTCTTGAAATTCATACAGTAGAACATCTCTATTACGATCAGTAAATTGTGTTAAATATTAGTCGTTTAAGACAGGTGACTGCATAAAGCAATGTGAAAGTGAAACAGAAAGCTCCTACAGGAGCTTTCTGGTTCACTTTCTCATTGCTTTTAGCTGTCACCTGTCTTTTATACAGACAAATAGCCTTCTTTTAGTGGTCGTAATAGAGAGGTTCTACTGTATTACAATGGTAAGGATCAGCCCCGTGAGTAAGCGGGTGTGGCATGTGTGAGAGGTGACTCGTTGTCAAACCCTGACAGTGTCCGACTCAAAATATGAGAAAAGAAAAAAAGTAACAGCTTGCGGCATAACACTTTTGTATATTATCTATTATTAATGAGATTATTTTGACAAAACCTTTGATACTAATTAGCATCTGTATTTCTTGTTAGAAGAGCTCTTTCATTTTGAATCTCTCTCTCTGTGTCTCTTTCTCTCTCTTTTCTCTCTCTGTCTCTCTCATTTTCTCTCTCTTTCTCTCTCTCTTCTCTCTCTCTCTCTCTATCTATCTCTGTTTCTCTAATCTCTATTTATCTCTCTATCTCTCTCTCTTTCTCTCTTATATCTATCTCTCTCTCTCTCTTTCTCTATCCGTCAGTCTGTCTGCATGTCTCTATATCTCTCTATATCTCTCTATCTGTCTATTTCATTCTTTCTCTCCCTCTCTTGGTATGCGTGCTTTTTATGTGTGTGCGGGTATTATGACGGACACCCTCCTCTCTAATGTCCAGTAAGTTTATGTTAGTACAGCACTACAAATCACCGGATGCATACTGCCTCCTTTTTGCCCTTAGCGCGATATGTGTCACCATGACAGCGCACGATGCATGCTTCAATGGACACTCACTTTAAATAACCCCTTCACTGCAATGACGTCATCGATTTTAAACAATAATTGTCGTCTGCTTTCATTTCTCAAATTCAATGTTCAGATTTTTTGAGTTAAGAAATATTGAAATGAGTGTCAAACAGTTTGAATCCTGATTAGACGCCGCGTCACGCGGCGTCTAATCAGGATTCAAACTGTTTGCAAATAAACGTTACACTCGGGGTAAAGCAGTGAAAGGGTTAAACGTTATGATAAGATGGAAAATAACAATGAACTTTTTAAGTCTTGTTTAATAAACGATAAAACAATACTAACCCTTTCACTCTCAATGACGCCATATTTAGCGCGTTTGCAAACAGTTTGGGTCCTGATCAGACGCCGGGTCACGCGGCGTCTGATCAGGACCCAAACTGTTTGACACTTCTATCGATATTTATTATGTCGTACAACGGTAAATCAAACTTTGAAATGTGTCTTGCAGACAACAATACTGACGCAGACGACAATAAAGCGGTGAATGGGTAAAAATCTCCCGAATAATTTGATCATATAAGATGAGGCAACGCAGCACAACCGAGTATCCCTTCACTCTCAATGGCGCCAAAACAGTTTGGATCCTGTTTGACGCTCGTATCGACAGTTTGTTAGTCATACTGCCTTAAATTTAACTTTGAAACGATATTGCAGACGACAATGAAACGGCGAAGGGGTAAAACTCTCACGATTAATTTGGCAGCGAAAGAGTTATAATACTCTGTTTAAACATATTTTATTTCAATTATATACATGAAATGGGGTTGGGCCACAAGTTCTACCAACTTAGAGACGGCCCTTCCCCTACAGTTTAACAAGTACAAATTCTTTTAGAGAGCGGGCATTAGTGAGCCAGAGAGAGAGAGAGAGAGAAAGAGAGGAAGTGAGAGAAAGAGAGAGATATAGTGAGAGAGAGAGAGAGAGAGAGAGAGAGAGCAGTCGAACAAAGGAGAGAGTATGAGTGTGAGTACAGGTGCCTCCATTACCATAATGTGGATAATTATAATTATGCAAGTACAAAATTACACAGTGTAATCCGCCATCAAATAATTGACTGTGAAAAACAGTTAAGCCCGTATTAAGAAACTACCAGGTTTAGAAAGTTGTTGATATTTGGTGACCAGTGGTCCCCCAATGCACGACAGATCCAATGTAGAAAGCCCCATGCAGGGGTTCTCCACATTATTATCATTTCCTGTTATAATACTCGAGAACACCTGTACATGTATCAGGATCATCCGAAATATCCGAAAATAAGCGTTTATCATTATTAACAGTTTTTCATATCCGACGGTAAATAAGTCTGATTTATGTAGATGGATGGACAAAGTTCCGGAAGTGGATTCGTTTCAGTTTTTCTTGGTTTTACGTCCTATCCTTTGAGCGACAAATCAAATGAAAATTAAACTTCGGTTTATTTCTCACCAAAAAGACAGGTTGGGCACAGGGGGCAAAGTTATAACGCGTCTGAAATGACTCTGATTCCCTTCTCAAGCATTTGATTGGTCAGATTTGAGCCTAGGCTCCATCTGACCAATCAAATGCTTGAGCATGATAACAAACTCAACTCAAAAGCTTTATAACCTCGGACCCTGGATAGAACCTAGGACGCAGAAATCGCTGGATTAGAAAACGAGTATCTTTTAAAAGCAATTCGTTAATGGTGATCCTTGTGATGTTTCAGTGGAGAATCTGTTATTCTTTCCCGTTTAAACGCAAACGTACGCAAACGCAAAGCACTAAAACGTAGAAAAGAACTTCTTTTGGACAATTCTGATATTTCATGCTTATCGTGGTGGCAAACAGTTTGGAGCCTGATCAGACGCCGGGTTAACCGGCGTCTGATCTGGCTCCAAACTGTTTGCACTGCAAATAATAGTTTTAGCGTACAAACGCGTTTATTGGGAAAGAATAACAGATTATCCACTGTATAGCGTCGATAATATCCCCAATATCCCAACAATACCTCCATCAGACCCTATGCTATGATTGCAAAAATAAAATAAAATACGAATATCGTCTCTTAAAGACGGTTGTAATATGTAGTCACTAAATAGAATGTAGTGGAGACATAGATTAGTAATCAAAAATAGTTTTATAATGGCTAAGAAATTATTTTTACCCATTCAACGCATTCATTCCATAACACTGTTCTCCAGTGCAAACAATTTGGAGGCAGATCAGACGCCGGACTCTGATCATGCTCCAAACCTTCTTTTTACCACTCAGATTAAAGGAAATCGCTGACATTGTCAAGCTGTTGCTTTATATATTATATTGCATGCATTTATGTTTTGTTTCGT
The DNA here is from genome assembly GCA_922989275.2 of Gari tellinella. Taxonomy (NCBI): domain Eukaryota; kingdom Metazoa; phylum Mollusca; class Bivalvia; order Cardiida; family Psammobiidae; genus Gari; species Gari tellinella. The sequence goes on from OV277860.1 coordinate 57,318,259, forward strand.
TTAAACTGAAGAAAATAGCGCCTTCTTCAGAGGTCCGTTTTATAAATGTTCGTACGACAAAAACGGTCGTAAATCAAGACTTTAAAAATTCATTTAATTTCTGATTTCTCTATCTAATCCTGTTTTGTGACATCTCTTTGGAATCGTCTTTTCAAGACGATTCAACAGAGATGTCACAAGACAAGATTATATGGAGAAATAAATAATAATTGAGACTTTTATAAACTGACTTACGATATAATTCGTTTTATGAAACGAATCCCTGTTGTTAATATGTACGCGGAGCTAGCTGGCTAAACACACTAACATTGCGCCTTTTCACCTGACAATACCGTTTGTATATGAATATATCAAACACTGATGAAAACATAAGACAACAAAGAAATCACCGAGTTTAAGAATAACACGACAGTGGCATTGTTTACATAAGATAAAGTATTGTTTAATAAACATTTGAAAAACAGGTGGGGAAATTAAATTACATTTGGATATAGCGTGTATTCCATCAATATTTATTCAAGGTTGGTCCCAAAACTATTTTTCAAAGACTCATTTAGTTAAATGTTAGTCAGCTGCCAGTCAGTTTGACAGTGAAATAGTTGGCGAATTTATAAGTACATTATTGCCTTTATATAAGTATTGGATGGACGAATGTCTTTTACGGCACTACAACACAACGTAGGTACAGTAGAAAAAAAGTTTTCCCAATAAACGCGTTTACGCTAAATCTATTATTTCCACTGCAAAACAATGTGGAGCCTGATCAGACGCCGGGTAACCCGGCGTCTGATCAGGCTCCAAACTGTTTGCCACTAAGATAAAAATTAAAAGTCAGAATTGTCAAGTTGACCTTTTTTTTCTACATTTTAGTGTTTTGCTTTTGCGTTCCATTTGTGTTTAACGGGAAAGAATAACGCATTCTCCACTGTAATATAGCGCCCATGAACGACGAGAAGAATGATGATGATTATGAATGATGCCAGGAAGATGATTTTGACTAATCTCATTCGCTGAAGGGCAGTACATTGGATCACAATCACCGACCTGCCTTTCTCTGTCAGAGATTCAGAAACATCCACTATGACAATTAAACCCGAAGTTACACGAATACGCACACATTTACAGTGTACCTGTTAATAGTACACTTGTAATGTGAAAACCTTTAAGAGGACTTCAACAGGAGCCCTTTGACCAGATTCTGCACTATTTGTTATTTTGTCATATATTGTTTTAAAATGGACTGGGCATAATTTGAAACTCAAATCATTGCCCATTGAAAGTTTCAGATTTAACAAGTTAATAAGGAAAGACGAGGATACACTTTTATCATGATACATGTATATGAGACCACAAAAAAACTTATTATATCTTTAGTCATTTACCACTTCTAATGGACACTTCCAGTTTCCAATGAAATCTAGTCCATTAAAATGTTATGACTTTATGAGGGTATTTTGCAATAGATTGCATAACGACAAACAAGGCAGACCTTGTTCAGCGGGCTCATTCATTGTCCATTTGATCTGGGTTTGCATTGTTTGCATTGGACAAATGTACTCCTTATATATACAGTTCTTCCTCTCTACAACGACAACCAATGGGAGACACACATTGTGTGTCTTGTTGGGAGGGAGTCGTTATAGGGAGGGAAATAGCTTACATTTGCAAACAGCTTGAATTCAGATCAGACGCCGCGTCACGCGGCGTCTGATCTGGATTCTAGCTGTTTGTCAATCGTCATTTAAAATATTCTGTCAAAATGTAAATTATGTTACTTTGAGAAAAACAATAGACGACAATTTTAAGCAGACGACATTGCAGCCGTGAATAGGTTAAACATAATTGACTTGACGTTGTTGTAAGAAGGAAATCGTTATTTGGGGGGCCAATACTAGAGAGGGGGCACTGTATATACAGTGGAGAATCTGTTATTCATTCCCGTTTAAACGCAAACGTACGCAAACGCAAAACACTAAAACGTAGAAAAGAACAACTTTTGGACAATTCTGATAATTCTTGTTTATCTTGGTGGCAAACAGTTTGGAGCCTGATCAGACGCCGGGTTATCCGGCGTCTGATCTGGCTCCAAACTGTTTGCACTGCAAATAATAGTTTTAGCGTAAACGCGTTTATTGGGAAAGAATAACAGATTCTCCACTGTACGGTATGTACATCATTTGTAAAAGGCGAGTATACGTACATGTACGTGTCGCTTGCAGTTTCTTTAATTCTTTTACCGCCTGCATTGGCTTTTTATAACAGTTACTATAGTACATGTACCGTGTGCATAGATTCAATGTGCTTTTAACCCTAACTTTCTCTTGTGGGAATTTATAATCATTTTGAACTCTTTTAGTACATGCATTTTGAATCCGTCTACTATTGCATGTTTGGTACATGTATGAAACAAAAACCAATGAAACTATCAAACAGTGCAGACCCTGATAAGAGAACTCATACATGTAACATAGTCTACACTGTTTGAACATGTTATCAGTAATCTCTACAGAGGGATGTAGGGTTGAAAGGGTTAAGCTGAAGACGCGGTGGCTGATCAGGATAAAATGACTGTAGATACAATGAAGATGTTAACACTTGTTTAAAACATTCATCGCAAAAAATTACCGTGCGGTTTTGTAGCCGTCTTCAATATTGTTATCTGCAATATCATTTCAAAGTTATGTTTAAGACAATATGACTGAAGAAATTTCGATTCGCGTGTCAAACGGTTTGGATCCAAATCAGACGCCGCATTATGCGACGTCTGATCTGAATCAAAACTGTTTGTAAAGTAGACTTTAGTAACCTAAACCGGTTATACAAAATTAGATGAATGGATTTCGTCTAAGGCATGTGACATCGCATTGCTTGGCAAAGGTAAATAAGCAAACAGGTTTTTGTAGGAGCTAGCTACTTTACATCTGTGAAGATTGATGGTTTATTCGGAGATCCCTATATTATATTACGTTTCGTTACAGAAAAGATGATATGTACACAAGACGTACGTGCATCAATGTTAATGATTAATTTGCTCACAGAAGAATACGTCGCGATTTCAGGGATGCACATTTCAAATCTGCATGAACCTTTAACCCATAGCCTATTTCTAGTTTTGAAGACAAGTGACCACTTAAAGCAGGTTGAAAGTAAAGCAGAATGTGCCTTAAGGCACATTCTGCTTTACTTTCAGCCTGCTTTAAGCTAAATTCTGCTAGGCTATATAAAATATTTGTAATAGTAATTGTTCATGGAGGTATAAACTGGAACTATTTTCTTCAGCGGAGGAAAAAATTAAATACGCTAAAAGTCGTTTCTATAGGGGAAAGGGTTAACTAACCCATTCACTGCCATGACGCCATCTGCTTTAAACGATTGCCTTCTGTTTCTATTTCTCTTTAGATTTGAGATTTAATGATTAGAGTAATATCGTAATAAGTGCCAAACAGTAAACGATACCTGGTCAGATGCCGCGTAACGTGGTGTCTGATCAGGATCGAAACTGTTTGCAAATAAAATTTGTGAAAAGGTGAACAATTTTGACTGTACAGTGCTCCCTCTCTACAAAGGCACCCAATGGGAGACACGGATTGTTTGTTGTTCGGAGGGAATCGTTTTCGACAGTGAAAATTAAGACTTGACTTATATTTGCAAACAGAATGAATCCAGATCAGACGCCGCGTAACGCGGCGTCTGATCTGGATTCAAGCTGTTTGTCACTCATCTATATATTTATTCTATCAAAATATCCACTTATATGTAACTTTGAGAAAAACAGCACACGACAGTTTTAAGCAGACGGTTTTGCAACAGTAAAAGCGTTAGACATTATTGTCCCGTTCAGGGAATTGAGGCAAGGGTCATTGTAAGGAGGGGGTCGTTGTTGGGAGAACCGTTGTAGGGAGGGAACACTGTATATGCAAATAGATCAACCATTTCACTGCAAACCTTCTAGTGAGAGTTTTACCCATTCACCGTTTCATTGTCGTCGGCATCAATTGTGTTGTCTGCGGCGTCTGATCAGGAACCCAACTGTTTGCAAACGCACTTTAACAGGGCTGCCATTTCTCCGGATTTTTCCTAAATCTCCGGATTTTTTCCCAGTACATGGTAGCTTAAAGCAGGCTGAAAGTAAAGCAGAATGCGCCCTAAGGCGCATTCTGCTTTACTTACAGCCTGCTTTAAGTGGTCGCATGTCAACAAAACAAGAAAAAGGCTATGGGGTAAAGGTACGTTTCGTAAAATCGCACTTGAAAAATGCAAACTTGGAAATCTTAGGATTTTTCATGTCAGCTTATGGCAGCCCTGCTTTAAGCGTCATTGAGAGCGAAAGGGTTAAACCCCTCTATTAAGACCACTAAAACAATTCTTATTGATTGTATGAAAGACAGGTGACAGCGTAAAAAGTAAATGAGCTGTATGTTTTACTTTAACATTGCTGTAAGCCGTCATATGCCTTATGTACAAAAGGAAAACATAATTAAGTGATCGTTATAGAGGGGTTTTACTGTAATTAAACATCGTGTTCATGTCAATGAACATGCCTCGTAAAGGATATTTCAAACGTGCCTATACGTATACTGCCAACCGGCCCCACCCCCACAAGTCAATTATGGTCAACCTATTCATGGCTGCAATGTCGTCTGCTTAAATTGTCGTCTGTTGTGTTTTATCAAAGTAAAATAATTGACATTTTGACAGAAAAAACGACTCCCTCCTTACAACGACCTTAGCCGCAGTTCCCCAAACCGGACAATTATGTCTTATGCTTTTATTGCTGCAATATCGTCTGCTTAGAATTGTCGTGTGCTATTTTTTTCAAAGTGATTTAATGGACATTTTGACAGAAAAAACTAAATGACGAGTGACAAACAGCTTGAATCCAGAGACAGACGCCGCGTTACGCGGCGTCTGATCTGAATTCAAGCTGTTTTCAAATGTAGGATAATTTCCCTCCCTATAACGACTCCCTCAGAACAACACATACACGCTGTGTCTCCCAGTGTGTGTCGTTGTAGAGAGAGAGCGCTGTACCACCAAAGGGAAGTTTACATAGTTTATGTTTAAAAAAAACTTTTTAACTTTGAAACTGGTAAGACGATACATTATTACAGTGGAGAATCTGTTATTCTTTCCCAATAAACGCGTTTACGCTAAAATTATTATTTGCAGTGCAAACAGTTTGGAGCCAGATCAGACGCCGGGTAACCCGGCGTCTGATCAGGCTCCAAACTGTTTGCCACCAAGATAAGCATGAAATATCAGAAGTTCTTTTCTACGTTTTAGTGCTTTGCGTTTGCGTACGTTTGCGTTTAAACGGGAAAGAATAACAGATTCTCCACTGTATCAGATAAAAAGCTAGTAATCAATTGGGTAAATATTATACACGTTGTTGGCGAATTTGTGATATCGCAAACAGTTTGAATCCAGACAGGACGCCGAGCCTCGTGACGTCTCATCAGTAGCGTGTTCAGTTACCATTGTTTGCTGTTTAGGTTAGCAGTTTGTGCCCCGTGTGCAGCGTGCAGAGTACAGTAGAGAAAACGTTTTCTTTCCAAATAGCCCCGGTTACGCTTAAGCTATTATTTTCATTGCAAACAGTTTGGAGCAAGATCAGACGCCGGGTTACCCGGTGTTTAACCAGGCTCCAAAATGTTTGCCATCGATTAAACTTTTAGTCTGAATTGTCAAAATGTTGTTATTTTCTATATTTCATTGCAATGCGTTTGCGTCTGAACGGAAGAATTACGTTTTTTTCCACTGTATTTCAAACAGGTATCCAACTTGCAATCGATGGCCATCTACGGCCATCGGTTTCTTACCTGAACTCATCACTGGATCTAATGTTTGACACTCCCATGAAATTTAAGACAATGCAGATAATTTAAAGTAGATCTATATGAACTGTTGCAAAGGTCACGGTACCGAACCTACCACAATTATAGGAGAAAAGTATACAGCCTGATCGAGACCCGAACCCGGGACCTTCCGAATATCATTCCGATGCTCTACCGACTCAGCTAAGCTACATACTAATTCCTATTTTGCAACCGACATTTGCAGAGCGACTAACGTGCTATACGTTAATACCTCAAAGCAGACAATACTTTATCGTACAGTGGAGAAAACGTTATTCTTTCCCAATAAACGCGTTTACTCTAAATCTATTATTTTCAATGCAAACAGTTTGGAGCCAGATCAGGCTCCAAACTGTTTGCCACTCAGATTAAAATAGATAGTTAGAATTGTCAACAAGTTGTCATTTCTGACGTTTAAGTGATTTGCGTTTGCGTTTCGTTATTATAACGTTTTCTCCACTGTAGAAAGACGCTACGGTAATATGGGATGAGTGGGTCTTGGAACGTAAAATGCTTACCTGTGGTCATCAGGACCAGCGTTACTCCCCGACAATATCCCATTATTTTTTCCAGGCCACCTGTTACCAATACCTTCACATACACACACGCCGCACACACCTACTATCCTACTCGCGAGTGACTCGACTACCTAGCGCTGTAGCTATATAGGTAAATCATCGGCACTGCGAAACGACGCTACCCTTTCACTGCAATCGGAGAAAGTTATGGCATTTGCGTTTGCAAACTGTTTGAATCCTGATCAGACGCCGCGAAACTGTTTGAGACTGATTTCGATGTATTTTTCACTCCAGCTTCTTTAAAACTTTTGGAAAATATATTGCAGGCGACAATTTTAAAGCAGACGATACTTTGGCGAGGAAAGTGTAACGTAAGGATATGTTTCATGATAAAGTAACCAGACCTATGTACAACAATTGTCACTATAATGACATGTAGCATCCATATGCTTTAAACGGGCGTCCTTTGCAAACAGTGTACATGTGAATAGTATTCTTGTCCTATGCAAACAGTGAAGACCCAGATCAGAGGGCTCCTAGGAGCCCTCTGATCAGGGTCTTACCTGTTTGTCATAATGCTAAACATTGACAAAAACAACCCTTAAAAGTCAGAAATGGACTAGACTTAAATGGAAACTGGAATTATCCATTTAAAGGTTCAGGGAGGAAGGAGTTAAGCTACTTGTGCTAGGATATAGGAAGTATTTCTTTATATATTACTGTATAAAATTGGGCTATTTTTCAGTGGGGGTAAATTAAATGCGTAATAGAGGAGTATCTTTAGAGTAAAGGGTTAAAACTGTGCTATATCTATTTATGCAAATATGTAATATGAACGCTTCACTGAAATAGTAGGCCTATTATTCGATTCATATTTGTCGTCTGCAAATATGTGAACAGTTCTCCTATCATAATACCGCATGTTTAAAAAATTATCGTCTAATTTTGAATGTTCTCATCCAATCGCGTTGGGATAGTCACGTAAAACTAAAGTTTTATCAAATAAATTCAGATATACTGAAAATTCTACTATAAATGAACTAAATTGCAACTATGAACACTAGGGTCAAAACCCATGAATGCTATAGTGTTAAACTTTGAACACTGTAGCTTTTAACTATGAACACTTCATGTGCATTCTTCTAAATTTATCAGATTTAGGGTAAGGGTTGAACGTATATGTTAAATATTTGAATGTATTGTGTTCAGCTTTTGAATGCGTTCAATGTCCGAAGGTTTACAGTGTAGTGGAGTGTTGAACCTTATATGTCACAAAACTTATATGTCACAATTGTGACGTATACGTGCGAATTCATCACAAGGGGGTTGCTCCAGCCACGTATATGTCACAACGTGACTTTTTGATAGGGTTGGCATTAGAACCGTATATGTCACAAAATTGCGATTTTTTTATCTATCTTATATGTCACTAAACGTATACGTCACAATTGTGACATATAAGTTTTGTGACATATAAGGTTCAACATAGGCATATCGGTAGTCACATGTCAAAAACTATTTAACAATAAGACTGAAACATGATATGTTTTGGTAGATTTGCTATGTTCAACATCCTTCAGCCCTTTTCCTGCAAAATTGTCGTCTGTTTTACAGTTGTTATCTGCAAAATACTCAGTTTTAGTTTTAATTTTCTTGAAATTTGAGTCAAACAGTTTGGGTCATGCATGATCAGCGCAGTGTAAGGCTGCGTCTGATCAGGATCCAAACTGATCGCAATATGTAGGGAATACACCGTGCATGAAAGACGTGATTAGGGTTAAACGATTGCATTACCATATCATAAACACTGGCTATATACAGTGGAGAATCTGTTATTCTTTCCCAATAAACGCGTTTACGCTAAAACTATTATTTGCAGTGCAAACAGTTTGGAGCCAGATCAGATACCAGGTAATCCGGCGTCTGATCAGGCTCCAAACTGTTTGCCACCAAGATAAGCATGAAATATCAGAATTGTCCAAAAGAAGTTCTTTTCTACGTTTTAGTGCTTTGCGTTTGCGTACGTTTGCGTTTAAACGGGAAAGAATAACAGATTCTCCACATTCATCCAATGCTTATTGGTTTGATCTTCACGCCAATCGTCTTATATGATTTCATTTAATAAGCATGTATTATAGCTAGGGAAGTAACACATATCCCGTTAAACCGACCACCCAAAAGCATTTGTTACAGTTGTTAAGGAATGTGTCTGCTTAAAGCACATGAAGCAGAATAAAAGAAAAACAGAAAGCTCCTGTTTTTAACGCACTCGTTGAATCCGTTTTAGGATGATTGGAAACGCTCGGTTTCGTGATATCTTAGACAATTCACTGCCAATGGTGCCAAAAGTGTGTGTATAAAACCCCTACCGTCGAACCCGAACCCGAATCCGAACTCAAAAGCCGTAAAAGAAATTACCGAGTTGTTTCCTAAGTTCATATTTTCGAATTTTTTGGAAAACATTGCTGGATCCAAGCTGATTCGAAATTTAGTCAGTCATTTTGTCATTATTCTAACTTTGGAAGGATTTTGGCGACAGCAATATTGAAGCAGACGACCATTATGATGTTTCGTTTACACAGAACAAAATAGCATTTTCGCATCCGCTTCTCACCAATGCGGTCTCAGGTTCGATCCCGGATCGAGGCAGTATGTGAAAGGGTACCTTGGTCGCCCGTCCGGACACGTGGATTTTCTACGGGCACTCCGGTTTTCTCCCACCAAAATGACCAAATACGCCACCATTCGAGCCAACAAGAGTGATTTGTATGAGATTTTGTAGCTTGTTTTGTAATCGATGTATTTAACCCTTTCGCTCTCAATGACGCTTAAAAGCGCGGTTGCAAACAGTTTGGATCCTGATCAGACGCTGCGTAACGCGGCGTCTGAGCAGGATCCAAACTGTTTGACATTCTTTTTTAAATTTCTTCAGTCATACTGCTTTATTTTTTAACTTTGAAACGACTTTGCAGACAACACAATTGAAGCAGACGACAATGAAACGGTGAAGGGGTAAAAATCTCACGAAACATTAGGCAGTGAAAGGGTTTATAGCTTTTAGCTGTTCTGCTCCATTAGTTAATATGCAAGTTTAAAAAAAAACGTCTAGTCATACAAAGAAGTCATATTCTTAGTATCAATAAATTAAACTTTTATCTGTGGTATATTTTCAATGTCACGCTGTTCTTATGTAAACAATTAAGATTTTAATTAGATCACATCTTGCTACCTGCCAATGGCTATTTCTACAAGGTGGTATATGAATAGAAGTTCAAAACTCTCGTTACATTTTGCCGAATGTTTGCGAGACTATCAAGTTTGGCCATTTCGTTGACAAAAAGTTATGTGTTTAAACGTTGTCGGTTGCAATTTCATATCAAGTCCATGTTTAGAACTTTACTAAAGAAACATACATAGCAAAGTATTCTAATCAGACGTAGACTTAAATTTTATAATGTTGGTAATTACATTGAAAGAATTTTCCCTTGTTCAGAATTTGTTTCCATGTAGAACCATAAGGTATCATGTTTATTTTAAATCTAAATGTAGTACATGTATTTGTCTTTTCTCGCTTTGTACGTACATTTATGTAATATCGTGTGAAGCGCTTTTGAACGCACAACCCCTGTGTGAAAAGAGCGCTATATAAATCTGTTATAATAATAATAATAATGATAATAATAATAATAAAAATGATAATTATGTTTCTAGCCTTGATACAAACTATGGCAAATTTTACTCTAGATCGGTTTGAAAGTGAATGGAATAAACACATGTACATTATCTATTCGACACCAAGTTGTGTTTCATCATTTAATATTTTTTCGTTTAGATATATGGATTAAATCTCCGTCATTTGCAGATAAAATGCTTATATAGGCAGCAGGCTGTTTTCTATACATTGGAGAAGACATTATTGTGCAATTAATCATGTCTCTCTCAAAGACGCCTTAACCCTTTCCCCCATAGACGGGCCTTATTTAGTGAATATGATTTAAGAAGAAAAATGTTCTAATTTAATCAGTCACGAATATATATTATAGACAATATTTCCTATATTCTAGCACATGATAGCTTAAAGCAGGCTGAAAGAAAAGCAGAATGCGCCTTAAGGCACATTCTGCCTTACTTTCAACCTGCTTTAAGTAGTTACCTGTCTTCAATACTTGAAATAGGATATTAGGTAAAGGGTTGAAGCGCGTTTTCTTACTGTTTGGGTTCGGAGGATCCTTACTGTTTGACACTAACATCGATATCTATTAAGTCGTACAAGCTTAAATCGAACTTTGAAACGACAATGAAACTGTGAAGGGGTAAAACTCTCCCGAATAATTTGATCATTTCTATTTTTCTCTATTTATTACTTCTCTCAATCAATACTGATGATTATGAGAAGGGGCAGCATTTTTAGGTGCACCATTGGGACTGTACCCGGCCGGTCACTTTAACCTGACACCGACGAACCAGTCGTAATGTTAACCCGAAATCCTGAGCACCAAGGAGGGAAGCCATTACTACCAATTTTCAGGTATTTGGTTTGACCCAGCCGAATTGTGAACCCGCAACCTCCCGCACTGCAAGCGGGCGCTCTACCACTGAGCTATACAGGCGGTTCAATGGTTAAAGGACACAAATCGCACACACAATTCAATAAACTGTAGAAAGTGGCCAATTAAAAATGTTAGTTCAATTAGATATGAGTGGTCAAACACCATCTAATCTTACCCAAGACAGTTCGTAATGGAAAGTGTTGTTTTAGCACAACGCGGTTATTTCGAACGAATATAACGTCCTTCCCACTGTATATAAAGAGCTTTCCTATCCACATAAATCATAGTGTCTCCTACTTTTCAATTTATTTCTATGATTTATTTTATTTTCTCAGATGTTGGCAAATATAATCCAAAATTTCAATATCGACCAGATGCCGAGAAACTTTAGAGAAAAACTAGAACGTTGGTTTGCCTTTAACCTTTTCCACGCCAAATTGTACAGCCTGCCTTTAACTCTTCATTGTCATGGTGTCACATACTTTAAAACTGTCGTATGCACCTTTGTTTCAAGGCTAGATTTGGGGCAAAATGAGTGAATAAATATCGAAATTACGCGGCGTCTAACTTCAGTCAATACTTTGCAAAATCGACGCAATTCGACTATAGCGTTGAAAGAATTAACCCTTTAGTTTAAACTAATTTTATTTCAAAATACATGTAGTACATATTTTATAATCATACATAAATATAATTTAGGATGAGAACGAATGCACTGTTTGCTTATTAGGTTCTTCTCCAACTTTTTTCAGTTTCAACATACAGTGGAGAATCTGTTATTCTTTCCCAATAAACGCGTTTACGCTAAAACTATTATTTGCAGTGCAAACAGTTTGGAGCCAGATCAGAGGCCGGGTAACCCGGCGTCTGATCAGGCTCCAAACTGTTTGCCACCAAGATAAGCATGAAATATCAGAATTTTCCAAAGTTCTTTTCTACGTTTTAGTGTTTTGCGTTTGCGTACGTTTGCGTTTAAACGGGAAATAATAACAGATTCTCCACTGTAGATTTAACCCTTTCATGATCAAAGTTTTTGTGATGTGTTTACCCCTTCACCGACATATTGTCGTCTGCTTCAATATCTTTGACTGCAATATTGTTTCAAATTAATATTGAAAGCAGTATAACTGACTTCATTTCAAAACAAGTGTCAATCAGTTTTGATCCATATCAGACGCCGCATCACATGTCGTCTGATCAGGATCAAAACTATTTGCAAATGCGCTTTATGGCATCCACAGGTATATTATAGAAGTATAGTAAAAAAAAAAATATATATATGTTTAAAGGGGGGAGGGGTTGGGGTGGGGGGGGAGGGGGGGTTAATAGATCTAGACGTTTCATTGCCATTTTTCTGCCCAAATTTCCTATTTTGGGATTCAGTCAAACTTGTGTTGAGTGACCACTCAAATGATTATGCAGCATCAATTTATAACATATATTACTTAAGAAATGAATTGATTTTTTTCGGCGTTCAAGCGAAATGAACGACAGAAAATTATCGGCAAATACCACGAATCGCGCTAGCGATTCATGGTAAATTTGCCGATAATTTTTTTTCGTTCATTTCGCTTGAACGCCGAAAAAATCTGTTCATTTCTTATATTTACAATGTAGGCCTATACACTGTTATTTCTAATATAAGATTAACATTTTGTAGGTATGCATGTATGTTTAAATCATATTAGAGGTTGATAACACGAATAATGTGTACCCTATAAGGAACAGCCATGACCGACTTATTGTTCGAATAAAGCTGCGTACATTCGAAAGCAAGAAAAAAGTAAGTTCCATTGTTGACATTCTTAGATCTCAACAACTTTGACAGTTTGGCGCGAAAATGACGAGTTGACGTCATATTGAAGTGACGTCATTTTTAAGTAGGATAAATATCTCGGGGGGGATAAAGAAATGCAGAAAGTTGCTGTTTAAATAGTATGTCTTGAAATTTATCTCATTAATAAAGAAGAATTTTAATCGGGAATCATGGTTTCAACTAAACGGAAGGCATATATCGGTTAAGAACAAATTTGAAACAAGAGCGTGTCCCAGTTACACGAATGCCCTCGATGATACAGGGAGGGGATTCCAGACTATCAAATGTAAAATGTACGAGTTAGAGAGCAGAAACTGTCATGGAGCGCCATAAAAGCACCATTTTGAGGAATTCAATGGCCATTACTCCAAAGAGCCTAGCATAAATTGGCGCCGCTGGTTATCCAACTTGGTCTCCATTTTATGTCAACAAACATTTTCAGAAAGTTTGGTGAAGATCAGATGAAAAGCAATGTGTTTGTGAAACACAAATGCCCCCAGCCAGCGTCATGTTCTGTAATGTAATGCTTATTTGCAAAAGTAGGTCAAAAGTCATGGTCGCATGGTAAATGAAACATTGGCATGGTTGAACAAGTCTTAACACAAGAAACATACAATATACATGCACATACAAAGTATGGCAGCTCTATGCCTACTGGTTCAAATGTTATAGGCATATAAAGATTTATACAAAAGCCGGTCAAAGGTCAATGTCACAAGGGCAAAAGCGTAGGTATGGTTGGAAAGGTCTTGACACAAGAAATATATAAACAAAGTATGAAAGCCGTAGGCCTACTGGGGCAAATGTTATAGCCATTTAAAGATTTTAACAAAAGTAGGTCAAATTTCAAGGTCACAATGTCAAAAAGTTTTGTATGGTTGGAAAGGTCTCGCCACAGGGAAGACACATGCCAAGTATAAAAGGCCCAGGTGCAAAAACGCAAAAGTCATATCCAAGGTTAAGGTTTTTGGTTAAAGTTTGATTAAATAGATCAAAGGTCAAGGTTTCATTGTCTAATACGTTGGTATGGTTGGAAAGGTCTCGCCACAGGGAAGACACCTGCCAAGTATAAAAGGCCCAGGTGCAAAAATGCAAAAGTTATATCCAATGTTAAGGTTTTTGGTTAAAGTTTGATTAAATAGGTCAAAGGTCAAGGTCACATGGTCAAAGATGTTGGTATGGTTGGAAAGGTCTTGACAACAGAAATATGCATACAAAATATGAAAGCCCTGGGCCTACTGGTGCAAATGTTATAGCCATTTTTAAAAAATTACAAAAGTAGGTCAAATGTCAAGGTCAATGTCACAAGGTCAACAAAGGTTTGTATGGATGGAAAGGTCTTGATACAGGAAAGACACATGCCAAGTATAAAAGGTCCAGGTACAAAAATGCAAGAGTTATAGCCAAGGTTAAGGTTTTTGGCACAGACAGACGGACGGACAGACGGACAGACAGACGGACAGACCAACAGACATGACAAAACTATATGCCCCCGAATCGTAGATTCTGGGGGCATAAAAATCCGCCAAATGTTTGCTGCCCAAGTTCCAAAGATTAATTCGCGAATGAAAACTGCATATGCCCCGCCTCCTCTTCGAAACGTTTCCACTAGTCCCGCCCTCTCGGGAAATGGTGTTTGTACGATATGAACACCCTTTTTGTCAATGGAATTGAATGGGGCGATCGTTAATATAAGTTAATGCAGGACAAAACTAAATCAGAAACCTGATCTGGATTGGAACAGTCGCTCTGTCTTAACCTTTTTATGAACAAATTTGTCGTGAGATGTTTACCGCTTCATCGCAATAAGACAGTATGACTGAAGAAATTTCAAAACGAGTGGCAAACAATTTAGATCCTGATCACATGCCGCGTTACGCGGCGTCTGGTCAGGATCCAATATGTTTGCAAACTCGCCTTTTGGCACCATTGGCACCATTGCTGGTGAAAGGGTTAAATTATCATCATGATTGATTGAGTTGGGTGTTACGGCACCGCGATATATGAATAGTCATATGGCGCGGAAATTGAATGATTATTTCGCAGACGGTAGATTTGAAGCAGGCGACAATTCAGCAATAATAAGGGTAACATGGTTTAATCTTCAATAAACAGATTTGACTGGATTAGTTAGAAGTAGGATCTGAATTGGACCATTCTACTGGGTTTGGTATGTGAACTTAAAAAATCTCTATTTTCTACTAAAAAAGTAAAACATCAAAGACAACTAGTAACTGCTTCGATGTTAAACTGCATAGATACATGCATTCTTACATAATTGCTTAGAACATATATGGCCAATAAAAGAAAGATGAACGAAATTGGCATTAGAAAATGAAATTGTCGCACGAAAAAGTTATCCTTCCACTGCAAAAATACCGTTTTCTTTAGTTGTGTCATCTACAAAACAGTGAGACGTTCGTTTCAAATACATGTATCTCTTTAAACCCTTTCGGTCTCAATGATTCTTAAAATGGCGTTTGCAAAAAGTTTGATCCTGAATAAAAACTAGTTTTAAAATTAGACAAACTGCCTTTTTTTTAACTTTGAAACGACATTGCGGACAACAAAATTGAAGCAGATGACAATGAAACGGTGAAGGTGTAAAAATCTCACGAAAAAGTTGGCAGTGAAAGGGTTAGAGCCTATTGCGCCTTCCCTAGAATTTGCAAACCGCTGTATAACTCGGTATAACTCGGCTTCTGATCAGCATCAAAACTATTTGACTAGCAGGTTTCTTTCTGTCAAAATTATGTACTCTTAATTGAAGAAAATTGAATAAATATAAAAATGCTGAAGTATATGGAAGTGAGTTTGGTTCACTGGTGAAAAAGAATAACACATATACATCTAAATAGCATGCGTGGTAAGAGTAATAGTAACTAACAAGTCACCGAGTAAAACAAGTCACCGAGTAAAACGTCGTGACCAGGTTTCTTTTTCATACCTCCATGAATACAATAAATATTCCGAATTATTCCTTATAATTTAATATCACTTCTGAATTTAAGAAAGTAGTTAAATAGAGAATCTGACGCGAATGTTCTTTTTTAACGCTTTTAAAACGTAGGTTGTAGTCCCTCCGCCATATATATTTTCCGCCAAAACGCGACGTTGTTATGTTGTACATTATGTAGTAACGCCGACGTCAATGACGTCGTTTTGCATCCTGCTTCATGCAGCGCTTGTGAAGAGCAGTTGGACTAAGGGAAAGTAGTCCTGACAAGGCGTGGCCTGAATTTTATTTTTTTCATGGAGTTATGAAACAAAAATTACAGCCAATCACAGCTAACCAAATGTAATGAAAACAAACAATATTAAATTATAAGAAAAATAGGCATATTCGGCGTCAAACTTTCCCAGAAATAATGCGACTGTTGAAAGGTCAAGCAGCGAATGGTTCTTAGCCGAAATAGAATTAAAACGGAGGATGCACGATCCTGTCGAGCAATGAAAAGTAAGGATTTTACTTTGCAGTATAATAAAAGAAATGGAATGGGTTTATTCGACGTTTAAGCGAAATAATCGACATAAAATGATCAGTAAATTGCATGAATCGCGGTTAATTTGCTGTATATTTTCTAATGATTATTTCGCTTAAAAGCTGAAAATAGGTTCATTTCTTATATTAACATTATATTTGCTGTAATATTTAAAATTAATAAACAGTTTATAAGTATGTATGTATGTGTAATCCATATTAGAGGTCGATAAAACGAGTAATGTGTTTCCTGAAAGGAACAGTCATAACCACATTACTGAAGCTGTTTACTATTCGAGAACAACAAAATCAGTTCCATTTTAGACATTAAATGTCATAAAGTTGACACTTCAAAAGGCGCGAAATTGCCGATTTGACGTCATTTTGGAATGACGTTATTATTTAAACAATAATATATAGATCTATATCGATTATTTTTGTTATTAATAAATGCAGACATGTGGCTATGTGCTGTTTATAAGGTGTTCCAATTTTCTTGTTACAGTGGAGAATCTGTTATTCTTTCCCAATAAACGCGTTTACGCTAAAACTATTATTTGCCGTGCAAACAGTTTGGAGCCAGATCAGACGCCGGGTAACCCGGCGTCTGATCAGGCTCCAAACTGTTTGCCACCAAGATAAGCATGAAATATCAGATTTGTCCAAAAGAAGTTCTTTTCTACGTTTTAGTGCATTGCGTTTGCGTACGTTTGCGTTTAAACGGGAAAGAATAACAGATTCTCCACGGTAGCCTGAACGCGTTTTTAAGGAAAGAATAACGTCTTCTCCATTGTAGCAGGTTATAGGTTAATAGCGGAATCTTATTGTTGAACACGATGTTTATAATATCTGCATTTTAATGATCCGTCGAATTGAATCAGGTGTGCCGATATGCAGATAATTTATTTATATTTGTAAGCAGTTTGAGACACAACCCAGTCTTGGAATGTTATCCAAAACAAGGATTCTTTGTACTTTTGCTGACTGCAAGAAAATATTTTGATCTTATAAATTGCCTTCATCATAGTTTTGTTTTCAAAGTTTATAACAAATGTCTGCCTAAACGCATGCGCCCATGAAAGCTAAATGGATACTTCCAGTTTCCAATAAAGTCGAGTTCATTTTATCTAATATAGGGCTGATATTTACAATGGTATTGCTACATAACAACCGGTGCACACCTAAATTATATCCAGATCAGACCATCTCCAGAGTTCAACAGTGAAAGAGTTAATGTAATTACATGAAGCTTACTGACAATAATTTATAATGCTTGCAATGACATAGCCTGTGGATGTTGTATAGTGCATGCATATTCTGTCATTTACCTCGGTTGATTTTATTTCGTTTAATTTTTCTTTAACCTTTAAGACTACGTTAAGTATGATCAACCATTTTACTCTCAATGTCGTCATATTTTAGCACATTTGCAAACAGCTTTGATCCCGATCAGACATGTATGTCAGTTGTTTTGAAATTACGTCAACTATGCTTCCTTCAATCTAACTTTGAAATGATATTGCAGACAACTGTATTGAAGCAGACGACAATATGGTGGTGAAGGGTAAAAACTTCACGATAAATTTGACCATGAAAGGGTTATAGTAAAACTAGAACTTCCACCGTACAGAATGATTTAATCTCCATTCATCAAGGACCCCTTCATTTGAGTGTTGTGCTAACTCTTTCGGTGACAAATTAATCGTGAGATTTTCGCCCCCTCATCGCTTCATTGTCGTCTGCTTCAATTTTGTTGTTTGCAAGATCGTTTCAACGTAAGATTCAATGTAGTATGACATAAAACATATCGATACGAGCGTCAAACAGTTTGGTTCCTGATCATACGCCGCGTTACGCGGCGTATGATCAGGATCCAAACTGTTTGCAAAGTCGCCATTTGACGCAGTTGACAGTGAAAGAATTAATGTAATTACATGAAGCTTACCGACAATAATTTATAATGCTTGCAATGACATAGCCTGGGGATGTTGTATAGTGCATGTTAGTTGTATTAAACAAACTATCTTGACTGTTCATAATGACCGCGAAAACAGACCTTGAGGTAATTAAATGACTTGCGTTTAACTATTGCCGACCTCAACTCTTTAACTGCATGTTACACACTTTTCTCAAACCTATATTTTAAAGTGACTTCGATTATGGCAGCCGAATGTTTTTTGTTTCTTATTTTTACAGTGGGTTTACAATGTACGTTATTTGATTATATGTTGCTTTAAATACAAATGCAATGTAATTCAACGCAGAAACTTACAATTTCTTAAAAACTATTGACGATTTATACAATAAGTGTATCTTAAAGTGTACATATGTCAAACCGTTTGGTTGGTCTCTGTGTACATGCTTAATGAAAACGTGTGTCTAATTGTTTCTTATACATGTACATATCCTCAAACAGCAACTTTTGCCTGCGACAAAGTTTTTCGTTGATTATCCGGCGCAACGTATGTATTACTTTCAAACAGATTAGATCAAGGTAAGACATTGACTAAATGGAAACCTGATAACGATCTGCTCTTTATGACACAAGTGCCTATATTTCCTTGTTATAAGTGGAACACATTAATCAAATATTGAAAGAATAGATCCTATTAGCTATCGTCTGCTTAGAAA
The DNA here is from genome assembly GCA_922989275.2 of Gari tellinella. Lineage (NCBI taxonomy): Eukaryota > Metazoa > Mollusca > Bivalvia > Cardiida > Psammobiidae > Gari > Gari tellinella. The sequence continues at coordinate 57,337,110 of OV277860.1, forward strand.
TATTTTGTCTACAAACAAAATCCAAAATGGGTTGAACATCACATGTCGGGTTCTTTGTCTCTTTACTGCACCAATAATGCTCAACACTCATTTCAATATTCCGTCAAGTCAATCCGTTCAATATTCAAGTCAATCCGCACAAGAAATGAGGGAGCGGGACACTTAACCCTTTCCCTCATAGAAGCGCATTTGATTTATTCATACACTAAAGAAAATAGTTCCAATTTATACAGTCTTGAAAATAAACCATCAGAATGTTTTTCTAAATCCTAGCAGATGATAGCTTAAAGCAGGCTGAAAGTAAAGCAGAATGTGCCTTAAGGCACATTCTGCTTTACTTTCAACCTGCTTTAAGTTACATGTATCACCTGTCTCCAAAACTAGAAACAGGCTATGTGGTAAAGGGTTAAAGGGAACGTTTTTGTTTTAAATGAGTGCCTGCAATCAAGCCTTTACATTTCATTGAAACAACTTGGCTAGTTTTATAGTTGCAAAACGAGATCGTCGGAAATAACAAACATTTTAAACAATGTACAGTGTTTGAAACGCGGTATCTGGTCTAGATCTATAGTATACTATTTGACATTCATATAGAAACAATAGTTCATGTATGTGTTCTTTGTCGCTGAGAACCATTCATTCTATAGGCAGTTCAAGGAATACCAAAATAAGCATCCGGATACTGATATGACGTAATGGCAGTTAAAGGATGAAACTATATGTACATTTCGTGGCCATTCAAGAGTCAATAGTTTCAAATAACAAGGGAAAATATGTACACGTGGTTTAAAGCATGTATTACATTGTTCGATTGCATTATTATAGTTTATACTAGTGCTTTGTTATCTATAGACGATGGAGGAAAAGGATTCAAGCCGAGCGCTTTAAAAGCGTTTAAGGTGAGTCTGAGTGTGGAGTGCGTTCTCAAACAGTTGATTGGTCAGATTTGAGCCTATGCTCAAATCTGACCAATCAAATGATTGAGAACGATTTCAGACTCAAATCAAACGCTTTATAAGCATTTGACTATATCACGTATTGGTTAGTTTAAACATATTTATTTCCAGAAGTACATATGATTATAGTATACATTTATACATGCTAACGTAAATAGACAATACTTAGGAAAAGGATTGAAACGAAAGAATAAACTTATTGAGTTTCTCTCCACGTATTGGTTCCCTTCAATGTGCGAGATTTGTTATTTGTATGGCATTAACCCATGCATTTCTGCGATATCGTTGCTAAAAATGTCTTCTGTCTTTTATTTCTTAAACTTAGATGTTATACATCTTGACAAATAAATATGTTAATACGTGTCAAAACTATTAATAGTTTGGAATCTGCTCAGGCACCGAGTTATTCCGACCTGGATCCAATCTGTTATCAAATGGCAGTTCATTCGTACCAAGGCAGTCAGTGGTTTAATGTAACATACGCTGACCAATGAAAAGGTGAAATCAGCCCCACCTCGGCTATCAAGTTTCTTTTTATTTAGAATCAAATTTATTTTGAGTGAATATTTCTCATACTGCATGCCTTAACCCTTAGTCCGCCAAATAAATTGTCGTCTGCTATATTTCTCGTCTGCTTCAAGTTTCAAAGTGCTTCAAAGTTGCTCAAAATTGCTGAAAATGTTGTCCGAGTGTCAAACAGCTTGGATCCGGATGAGACGCCGAGTTACTCGGCGTATCATCCGGATCCAAGCTGTTTGCATATGGAGCTATAGTCGTGAGTGGCAGGCTAAGTTTAATACACATTATCTCCACACGTAACTTATTTTATCAATCCGTACAACTGAAAATGCAGCCCTATGAACCGATGTAATCATGTAAATTGTGAATTCATTAAGCCCTGAAAAATCAAAGTCCAGTTTTCAATTACGAATAGTCCATTTTTCACTATTCAGAGTTCATTTTTCAATATATTGCAAAATGATAAGCATTGCAAACGCTAAAGAAATCATCTAATTTGGATCTACACTGTTTGCAAAGGAAACGCGTTCATCATTCAAAGACACGGTGTTTGTAGAGGTTAAACGCGTCTCCATGGTTATGGTACAGTGTACAGCGGAGAAGACGTTTTTCTTTCCCGTTTAAACGCAAACGTACGCAAACGCAAAGCACTAAAACGTAGAAAAGAACAACTTTTGGACAATTCTGATACTTCTTGTTTATCTTGGTGGCAAACAGTTTGGAGCCTGATCAGACGCCGGTTTACCCGGCGTCTGATCTGGCTCCAAACTGTTTGCAAGTGCAAATAATAGTTTTAGCGTAAACGCGTTTATTGGGAAAGAAAATAACAGATTCTCCACTGTAGCTGCAGTACTGTACCTCTAACTCTAGATCCGCAATACAGTTACGATATCGCAACTAAATCACTGTCGGCCCTGCGCCATTGTAGAGATCCTAGCGTGTCGTGCTGTATCCGCAATACAGTTACGATATCGCAACTAAATCACTGTCGACCCTGCGCCATTGTAGAGATCCTAGCGTGTCGTAACTGTATCCGCAATACAGTTACGATATCGCAACTAAATCACTGTCGACCCTGCGCCATTGTAGAGATCCTAGCGTGTCGTAACTGTATCCGCAATACAGTTACGATATCGCAACTAAATCCCTGTCGACCCTGCGCCATTGTAGAGATCCTAGCGTGTCGTAACTGTATCCGCAATACAGTTACGATATTGCAACTAAATCACTGTCGACCCTGTGCCATTGTAGAGATCCTAGCGTGTCGTAACTGTATCCGCAATACAGTTACGATATCGCAACTAGGTACAGTGGAGAAGACGTTATTCCTTCCCGTCCAAAACGCAAGCGAAACGCAAACGCATTATGCATTAAAATGTAGAAAATATCAACTTATAGACATTTCTTACAATTCATTTTAACCTGAGTGGCAAACAGTTTGGAGCCTGATCAGACGCCGGGTTTACCGGCGTCTGATGTGGCTCCAAGCTGTTTGCAATGGACATAATAGATTTAGCATAAACGCGTTTATGTTGGAAGGGAATAACGTCTTCTCTACTGTTTAAATGAGCTACAGTGGAGAATCTGTTATTCTTTCCCAATAAACGCGTTTACGCTAAAACTATTATTTCTATTAAAAACAGTTGGAGCCAGATCAGACGCCGGGTAACCCGGCGTCTGATCAGGCTCCAAACTGTTTGCCACTATGATAAACATGAAATATCAGAATTGTCCAAAAGTTGTTCTTTTCTACGTTTTAGTGTTTTGCGTTTGCGTACGTTTGCGTTTAAACGGGAAAGAATAACAGATTCTCCACTGTAAATTATCAAAATCACTGGTGCACAGCACAACAAAAACACACAATGATACTCAGGCATTGGAACCGTAAATACTGTCTTATTAAAGAAAGGTCTGGCATTGGAGAACAGGTGCTGTTTGACTCACCTGGTATGATTTCTCCATATGATAATAAAGAAACAGATATGAGTTTTTGTGCATCAAAGGACCTCTGAGAGAATACACGAACAGCGACCGAAAATAACAATAATTAAGATGGAAAATCCAGCAAGAAATACAGACAAACAAAAAATAACAACCACCAACCACAAAATCAAATAAACAAACATATCAACGTAAAAACAAAGCCAAAGAGAATAACAAAAAGATGAAAAAGCAACAGATGGCTGAAGGAGAACGAATCGGCGAAAGTACAATGTAACACTGTAAAACCTTTCTATTACGACCACTGAAAACAAAAACCCGATAATTTGGTTTTATGTAAGACAGGGGCACCTTAAAGCAAGATAAAGGTAAAACAGAAAACTACTACAGTAACTTTATGTTTTACTGTCACCTTGCTTTAATCAGCCGCCTTCCTTAAACACTCAATAATTATCACAATTTACTGGACGTAATAGAAGGGGTTTTATGGTACTGTAGCTTTACATCATTATTATGTTATAGACAAAATGGGCAACTCCAGCTTCCTTTGGTCGAACATTCACGTATTTCAACGTTAAATCGTGACTGAGTCATCAGTATGTTAGACTTAAGCGAAGTCAAGTTATTCAAATTAATTGAGAAATTCTGAGATAGACTATCGAGGTTCAACTGTATAAATATTTTTATCACATGTTTTATATTGTTTATATATGAAGAATACAGCTGCTACTTATACCGTAAACCCAGGCGATACGGCAACTTAACCCTTTCCCTTATAGAAGCGACTTTTAGCACATGAATTTTATTCATCCGCTGAAGAAAATAGTTCCAATGTATACCGTAATGAGTATGTGTCGTATTTAATACTTTCCTTATTCTAGCAGGTAATGGCTTAAAACAGGCTGTAAGTAAAGCAGAATGCGCCATATGGCGCATTCTGCTTTACTTTCAACCTGCTTTAAGTGGTCACCTATTTTCAAAACTAGAAACAGGCTATCTGGTAATGGGTTAAATTGAAGACATGTTTTATATTGTTAACTACGAGAATCAGTTGACCGCAACAAACAAAGTTACGCACTGAGCTCAGATGTGAGCTCTGATTTACTTGTATTACATGTACTTGTATCCTGCTTTAAGCTGTCACCGGTTTTCAACGCCATCATACTATGCGTTCGTTTTGGAAATTGCCGCTCGTGGATCCTTATTGTTTATGTATACCAGGAACTTACGGGCAATCATGACCCTTCGGTCACGTATATAGGTAAAAGTTTATAGGGGTAAGTAAAAGGTTATCTACAACATCACAACTATTACATGTATACTGCCAATAACATATATCTGATACAGGCATTTACAGCCAGACGAGTATAGATACACATAAGTTTGCAAACAGTTAAGACCAATAGTTTAACGGATATTTACCCCGTCTTCCAAGTGCCTGGCGCTCCAATTAAAGTAAAAGTCGAACACTTTATTTTCAAAAATGTATTTTTCTATAATATTATCATATTGCATAGCGTTATGTAACATCGTTATCTCCCAAACACTGTTGAACTCCTAGATATGCAGTCACAGGGCTTCCGTTTCTCTGGATATTTCCGAAATCTTCGGATTTTTATCCTAGAAGATGGTAGCTAAAACAGGTTGAAAGTAAAGCAGAATGCGCATAAGGACACATTACGCTTTACCTTCAACCTGTTTTAAGAAGTCACATTTCAAGAAACTGACCTTGAGGTAAATTCGCGCTTGAAAAAAAGAAAAATTAGGAAATCTTAGGATTTTTTCATATAAATCAATGTATGGCAGCCCTACATACAGTCAAGTGTAAGCTTGTTTTAAAGGTAACTTTCGTTTCAACTTTCTTCACTAACTCTTTGAACATTTCAAATAATGATATGCTGCTCAAAATGTTATTTGTTCAGATTATGCACTTTCTTGTTTATAAACGCCACACTTTTGCTGATATACGACCCGACTGGCAGATAGTTTTCACATCGATAAGCCGCAGAGGATCAAAACTGTTTGCCATGGTCTAGAAGGTCCTCTTGTCTCACTTAAAAGGATTATTTTAAAGCATGAATATGAATTCTCGTGTTTTTGTTGTGTTATGTCTGTGAATATAATCATGCCGTCATGCCCGTGACTATCGTATAAACACCGACTCCAAGCCGTCCCACATGAAACTATTACAGATATTAACCCTTTCCCCTATAGAAGCAACTTTAAGGGTATTTAATTTATTCCTCCGCTGAAGAAATTCGTTCCAGTTTATACCCTCATGAACAATTACGATTACAAATATTTTGTATAGCCTAGCAGAATTTAGCTTAAAGTCGGCTGAAAGTAAAGCAGAATGTGCCTTAAGGCACATTCTGCTTTACTTTCAACCTGCTTTAAGGTTTTCGATGGGTAACACCTATCGAAACGAATCCGCAAAAACTATACACCATTTCATTCAGTATCCAATTCTACATCATTTTCCAGAGTTAAAAGAACTTTGACCTCATATAACTGAATGTATGGATATGTTTGTCTTGTTACCCTACTTTTCAAAAAACGTCCTGAAATGACTACCCCTCTTTTTTCTTTCCGAGGATAAAAAATTACAAATATTAATAAAAAGATCAAAATTTATTCATGCATTTATACCTAAGACATTGTTGTATACAAATACAAGCAGAACAATTAAATATTTTGCATAATACATTTAAAAAAAATCTCTTATATTTCGGAAAAAATAATTTATGAGTCAATTTTTTCTCAAAAATCATTTTTTACGTTTTAGCAAAACTGAGATTTTTACAAAAATTAGGTAGGTGCATTCATACTGACTACACTTAAAATTATCTACCATGTCTCTAGAACAAAATAAAAAAGAAATTAGGAGGATTGACCTCATGTAACTTGAGAAAAATGAAATTGTGTTTGAGAGGGGTCAACATTTGTGGGGAAGTAAAATCAAGGAAAGTTGAAGGTTTTTTTATAAAACATGCAGTCATTTGCAAATAGTTGTGGAATTCACAAAAATGTCAATTTAATAGCTACTGTCTGTTTTACAAATTATTTTCTGCAAGATAAACAATATTCTCCAGCAAGAAATGTGAAAAATACAGTCAATCTTGTATAAAGCAACCACCTTGCGAATCAGTCTGCATACCTCTTCATTATGACACTAGACTAATTAACTCCGGGTAGAAATAGTGAAGAAAACTCCTACTGAAGCATTCTGAATTAGTTTTATCCTGCATTAAACAGACAGCTCAATACCAGACAAAATATGGGTATTCAATAGAGTGATCGCTTAATACAAGATTGACTGTAAAAGTTGACAATGATTACCAAGTTTCATAATAAACGGCTGGTATGTTGCAACCCAATAATTGCAAGAGATATTTAACACTTTACTCCATAGCTTATTTTAAGTATTGAAGAGACATGGTTGCATAAAACAGGATGAAATTAAAGCAGGATTCATTCTGCTTTACTTCCAGTCTGCTTAAACTATGTACAGTCTGCTTAGATAAAGGATTTTTATTATGCATATTCATGACTGTATAAAATTAAAACTATTTACTTTCAAGAGTGAAGGAATAAATTGAATGTGCTAACATGAATATCAATGGAGTAAAGGGTTGATTTAGGAAAACATGTTTATCATGTACCACAGGTTTGATTTACAGTCAGATCTGTATGTAATAGGCGGTCTGTTCCTCTACCTTTGTTGTGGTTCTAGGGCATATTTGTCATAGGGAATGTTTTCAGTTTATTAGACCGAGATGATCCCGTCTGCTACAGTGGAGAAAACGTTATTCATTCCTGTTTACACTCTAACGTAAACACTAAAATGCAGATAAGGACAATTTTTTGACAATTCTGACTTTTCATTGTTATCTGAGTGGCAAACAGTTAGAAGCCTGATCAGACGCCGTGTTTACCCGGCGTCTGATCAGGCTCCAAACTGTTTGCACTGGAAATAGTACTTTTAGCGTAAAAGCGTTTACTGGGAAAGAACAGCGTTTTCTCCACTGTAAGAGCTAAAAAGGAAGGCGGTTTGGTGGTTTTAATCCAAACAGGCTGCTTTGGAACAAATGAGATAAGCCGAAATCATCTTCCTGTAATCATTATCATGTCATCTCATCATGCATCCCTCATCATTTATGGGCGCTTGTCTCGCAGACCCTGGCAAATCTAGCTCTTCGTTGGCAGACAAAACAATTTTACCACCCGCACAATAGTTATGATCCGCTAAAACATGTTTTTCTTGTATTTGCGCACCGGCCACTCGTCGATTTGCAAACTTTTCCACTCAGGGCTCGATTTCTCACAGGGCCCCGACACGATTGCTTTTTGAAAAAAAACGTCAGAAGTATATCGATTTTTTTCTCTAAAAATAGCAATCGTGTCGGGGCCCGTGTGCGCAGTCAAGCAGTACCCAGCGAAGACCTTAAGTGGTCACATGTCTTCAAAACTATAATCAGGCTATGAGGTTAAAGGGTTAACAAACTTACAACAGCAGCATCTCGAGGAGTAAGATGGTATACAGTGAAGAAACCGTTATTCTTTCCCGATTGAATGAAATGTTATTCAACTGTAAGACAATAGAAATAGAACGTGATTTTTTTATATGCAGGTTTAGTTTAATGTTAGCGGCCAGAAGTTTGGAACTTGCTCAGACGCCGGGTTTTTAATGGGAAAGAATAACACCTTCCTTCACTGTATATACAGGAGAATCTGTTATTCTTTCCCGTTTAAACGCAAACGTACGCAAACGCAAAGCACTAAAACGTAGAAAAGAACTTCTTTTGGACATTTCTGATAGTTCATGCTTATCTTGGTGGCAAACAGTTTGGAGCCTGATCAGACGCCGGGTTACCCGGCGTCTGATCTGGCTCCAAACTGTTTGCACTGCAAATAATAGTTTTAGCGTAAACGCGTTTATTGGGGAAGAATAACAGATTCTCCACTGTAGCACATGCGGTGCAATATCGGTTACAACTTTAACCCTTCACTGTCTTACTCCCTCGAGTACAGTTGTTATTTGCAAACAGTTTGGGTCCTGATCAAACGCCACGTTACGTGGCGTCTGACCAGGATCCAAACTGTTTGACACTCATTTCAATATTTTTTATTATTATAGATTTAGATTTGAGGAATAAAAGCAGACGACAAATGCTTGAAGCAGATGATGTCATATGGTAGTGAATGGGGTTAAAACTTTCATTCCGAATCGGGAATGTATTGCAAGAACTGATGTTCTTTTCAAAGAGTTTAGATACAGACACAACCAAACTGTTTGACTCCCCATATTAGCATAAAAAACTATATTTTTCTACACTTTATGTTGACGCTTCGATTGGTTGAAACAGAAAGAAACAGCGTTAAGCATCCATCAACAATTTGAATCCCTTACTAACATGCATCATCAGGGTCTACAATCTCGTGACGTCATTGGGGCTGAAGGGGAGCTGAAAGTGCTCGATTCAAGTAAGTATTTTGCCGATTTCTTTGTTAATACTGGGCCGATCTTGACCAAATATAGATGGTACCACCCGCCTTACTGAGATATATCTCCGAAAAATACTCTCATGCGGCGAAATCCTTTATTTCAAACGCAATTTTGTACCAACCTCCGCGGATTACCGGCGTTGAGATGGGGCGTTGGGGAGAAAAACCTGCGAGTTGTATTGAAATGCACTTTAGGGGCACTTTTTCACCAATAAGATAACACTTTCTAAATGAAAAAATGTATACTTTACTGTTGCAAGCGTATTTTGACTGAAAATGGTGTTTTCGTTTGTGCAATCGAACATTTATGAATTGCGGTCGTTGGGGAGAAGGGGCCGTTGGGGAGGAAAACGCAACAACACTGGAGTACTTGTTAGAGAAACGGCGTATTTAGTGTCGCACAGTATCTGCGTCTCGTCTCCTGCCTAAAATCATGAGGACAAAATACAAAAACAAAAAAAGCTCGTGATCCAGAGTGTTTCACAGGATCCCCAACCCAAACACAAAAGGTCTGCTGCACCCAAAATGATTAAATTTTATGTTTTTAAAGTGCATGAATCAAATTTACATTAACAACGTTTTTGTCTTTGTTTTGTTACCTTAACAAATCAGAAAACCTAGATCTACCCCCCTTCCCCCATGTTACCCCCAACACCCTACATCCTTACCTGAAGACAACAATTAGGTCAATCTTCCGGAATTAAACGATGATTAGCGAGAAGACCAATTAGCGTAAATCTAAGAATAGGAGACTATCATTGCGTAGATACACGAAACTGGGTCACCACGACCATCTTCGTAAATTTACGATAGCCAATGAAAATTCTGAATACCCGTTCTGCCCGTGAACTGCGGTGCCATGCACTCGTTCGGAAATCATAAGAAATTATCGGCAATTTCCGCATATCTCATAGAGGTTTGTCGGAAAGTCCCGGCAATTTCCGTTCGATAGTGAACATTTAATCCTTTACTGACTGAACTTTTAACATTATATTTGAGACTATAGATAGACACTCTTGAACTGAACAAATTATAGTAATAATTCGGCTGTTCTTTAATAATACTTATCATAAATGTAATAAACGTACAACAATTTCATCACTCATGCATTGGTGATTTATCAAAATCTATGTAGATCCAAATTAGATAGAACTATACTACCTACAGATGATCGAGATTAACACAATCAGCCCTAGTGACGACTTGGGTCGTCTTTTGCAGATAAAGTATAACCGGATCAAACAGCTCCTCGGGAGCTGTATGATCAGGGTATACTTTATTTGCCTATGTGAGATCCAAGTATAAACATTTTTCGTCGTGCTGACACATAAAATATGCGATTCGGATGATTTAAAGTATAATTTTAGCTAATAAATAGTCATCAGGTGTTCATAATTTCTGTAAATTTTCAGGGACTAATGATTTACGAATAGAAATGTCGAAGTTAGCACACAGTTTTGCAAATACAACTGCATGTATTATCAAGAGAAGACCAACACAACGTTAGATATGGTGTGGGTGACATCTGAAAAAATACAACTCAATCGCACATTTGTTTAACATTTGTTTCGAACATTACATGATTAAGATACCATTAAAACGATATGAGGGAACAGCAGGGACTCCAAACTATTACACAATTTTAGACTCAGGAAGGGGGATAAAATAAAGCTACGATATTGATTTAAATTTTATTTAATCACTCAACTAGTATCTTATCAATCATAAGCGTATAATAAACTATATTGGGGCTATATAATGTATATCCGATAACACAAACCCAAGACGAAGTCCAGTGTTGTTGCGTTTTCCTCCCCAACGACCCCTTCTCCCCAACGACCGCAATTCATAAATGTTCGATTGCACAAACGAAAACACCATTTTCAGTCAAAATACGCTTGCAACAGTAAAGTATACATTTTTTCATTTAGAAAGTGTTATCTTATTGGTGAAAAAGTGCCCCTAAAGTGCATTTCAATACAACTCGCAGGTTTTTCTCCCCAACGCCCCATCTCAACGCCGGTAATCCGCGGAGGTTGGTACAAAATTGCGTTTGAAATAAAGGATTTCGCCGCATGAGAGTATTTTTCGGAGATATATCTCAGTAAGGCGGGTGGTACCATCTATATTTGGTCAAGATCGGCCCAGTATTAACAAAGAAATCGGCAAAATACTTACTTGAATCGAGCACTTTCAGCTCCCCTTCAGCCCCAATGACGTCACGAGATTGTAGACCCTGATCATGATAAATTCATAAACATGTAATGTTGAGTCTGAAAAGATACCTCGGGGATGTCACTCACTTCTAGAACGTCTAGATGTTCTTGATTACATCAATGTGGTTTTGAACCAAGGTCCTGGTTATAAACCATTTTGCTATCGCAAGAACCTTACATAACTGTCTAATATTGCTAAAACAATAATATCGTTCCCAACGATGGATGCTCCCTACAAAGAAAAAGCACAAGGTATAGCATGTTTAGTAGGTGAACACAGTATCAAGTTTCATCAATTTTCGATGTAACATTCAGGAGATATGCTTTGGACAAAAATGAATTTATTATGAAAAAAGGAGGCAATTCAATATTTGGAGATGACAGAGTTATAATTCTTGTGTACTACACTTCTTTTTGTCATCCTCTAACACAGTATCAAGGTTCACGTTACAGTGTGGCAGAAAATTTGATTTTTTTTAAATTTATGTAGAAAAAGGGAGATAATTCAATATTAGGAGATGGCAGAGTTATGGTTCTTGAGTACAGCACTCCCTCTGTCATCTCGTATCACTTTATCAAGTTTCATCAACTTACAATGCAATGCTCAGGAGATATGCTCCAGACAAAATTTGATTATTTTTTAAATAGAAAAAGGGGAGATAATTAAATATTGGGAGATGGCAGAGTCGTGGTTCTTGTGTACTGCACCTTCTTATGTCATCACCTATCACTGTATCAAGTTCCATTAACTTACGGTGTAGCAGTCAAGAGATATACTCCGGACAAAATTGTTTTGTATTTTTAGAAAAAGGGAGATAATTCAATATTGGAAGATGACATGGTTACCGTTCCTGTGTACTGCACTTCCTTCAGTCATCCTCTATCACTGTTAAAAGTTTCATCAACTTTCGGTGTAACGGTCCAGAGATATGCTTCGGACAAAATTGATTTTTTATGAGATGTTTGATTATTTTTTAAATAGAAAAGGGGAAATAATTAAATATTGGGAGATGACAGAGTCGTGGTTCTTGTGTACTGCACCTTCTTATGTCATCACCTATCACTGTATCAAGTTACATTAACTTACGGTGTCGCAGTCAAGAGATATACTCCGGACAAAATTGTTTTGTATTTTTTTAGGAAAAGGGAGATAATTCAATATTGGGAGATGACAGAGTTACCCTTCTTGTGTACTGCACTTCCTTCAGTCATCCTCTATCACTGTTACAAGTTTCATCAACTTTCGATGTAACGGTCCAGAGATATGCTCCGGACAAAATTGATTTTTTATGAGAAAAAGGGAGATAATTCAAAATTGGGAGATGAGAGAGTTACGGTTCTTGTGTACTGCACCTCCTCCTGTCATTCTCTATCACTGTATCAAGTTTCATCAACCTACGGTGTACCGTTCAAGAGATATGCTCCGGACAAAAAAGCGTGACGGACGGACGGACAGACGGACGGAAACACGGACGTTCTCACAGTTGGACATTTGTTGGGTATTTTTTTTGTTTAAAAATACCCAACAGTACACTAAAATACCCAACAATAACAATAGGGCAATCACGGAATGAATGGAATCTATTGTTCTCCCTACCCGACAAAGCGGCGACTATATGCCCCCCCCCCCCCCCCCCCCCCCCCCCCCCCCCCCTAAGGGGAGCATAAAAATAGATCTATATACTTTCCAACATGTTGTAAAGCAGGACCTGGTTAAGGTTCTTTGAAGTTATATGACCATTTCAATAAGTATGAGCTATTTTCCCATTTAAACAAAAGTAAAAGCAATGCAAAAATGTAAAAGATGACATCTTCTTGAAAATATTGACGTAGAAAACACGCATATTTAACCCTTTACCCCATAGAAGCGCCTTTTAGCGGATATGATTTATTCATCCGCTGAAGAAAATAGTTCCAATTTAATCAGTAATGAATATGTATTATAGGGAATATTTTCTATATTATAGCACATGGTAGCTTAAAGCAGGCTGAAAGTAAAGCAGAATGCGCCCTAAGGCGCATTCTGCTTTACTTTCAACCTGTTTTAAGTAGTCACCTATATTAAGTACTATAAATAGGCTATCAGGTAAAGGGTTAAGGAGAGGAATACATGTATGTCCATTGCAAACAGTTTGGAGCCAGATCAGACGCCAAGTGAATCGGTGACCGATCAGACTCAATAGTGTTCGCCATTCAGATGTTAATACACAATTGTTTCAAGAGTCTGACATTTTCAACATTTTATTGCATTGCCTTTGTGTTTCGTTTCTTGTAAAATATAAGGGATAACGTACATCCCACTGTGACGATATACAATACAGTGGAGATAATGTTATTTTTTCCCTTTTAAACTAACGAAACGTTATACATGTACAATCAAATGTAGAAAATTGTACATAACTTTTTTAACAAGTTTGACGATTTAATTCAATTTGAGTGAATGACAAACAACTCGGAGTCTGATCTGGTTCCAAACTGTTTGCAATGAAAATAATTGTTTTAACACTCGTAAACGCATTTATTGGGAAACTTGAATACGTCTGTTCGACTACATTATGGTTGTAACTGAATACCGTGCATGCTGTCTATCGTTGATATTCACGCACCCCTGTCGACATTCACAGTGGTGAAACCAGTCCCGGGGCTGCTGAGAAAACAATTATCCCATACTCAATCTACAACTACTGCGATAAGCTGACTGCAGAATTTGTTCGAATTCCAACTTAATGCCTGTTAAATCGAGATAAACCACTTTGCACTGAAATAACTGATTCAAAATTAAGTCGCCCCCCCCCCCCCCCCCCCCTTCCCCTGCCACTTTCAAATAGACATTTCTAGTTTTCATTACAGTCAATTCAATTTTTGTCAATTTATTACGATATGACGAACATTGGAGACCCTGATCAGACGGCTCCTTTAGGACATGATTACTCTTCACAGGTTAATTAGCATATGGATACATAGGGTTCAAAGGGTCGACCTTCACCTCACCCCTTCCCTGCCTTAGAATACAGTGGAGAAAATATTATCCTTTTCCAATAAACGCGTTTACGCTAAAACGATTATTTCCATCGCAAACAGTTCGGAGCAAGATCAGACGCCGGGTAACCCGGCGTCTGATCAGGCTTCAAACTGTATGCTACTTAAATTAACATGAATAGTTAGAATTATAAAAAAAAAAAAAATCATTTTCTCCATTTTAGTGTGTTGCGTTTCGTTTGCGTTTAAACTGGGAAGAATAACGTTTTCTTCACTGTAGCTGCACTGGAACTTGAAAAATGTTTGAATCCATATTACTAGGCTACAAACAACTCGACATGATCAGTATCAAAATCGTTTAACACTCAAATTTAGGGTGTTTTTCTTCATATATACATGTATATAAACGCCTGACACACTATTTTTTATAATAACATATAAAAGCACACAACAAAATTAAAGCAGATGATATAATACGAGTGGATCGATTAAATATTTAGCGCGACATAATTTGCAATGGTGCTTATCAGACAAGTAATTACGCATTTAGTCAGACCCAGACTGTTCGACACTTATTTTATTATCTGAATATACATTGAATGACATTGTAGATCTAAAACTCATCTTGCATGCTGTCGAAGAAATCACGATTATTTTCAAACTGTTTGACACTAGTTTACAGTGAAAAGAAACATCAAATGATAACATTAGAACTCTACATAGCAGATGAAAATTGGTGTAGACGGCAAATAGATATTGCTGAACGTTTGAAAAAAGATCCTAGCTTTGAAGACAGTTGACCACTGCATAGGGGTAAAGGGTTAAAGACTGAAAACGGAATGAGGCATAAAATTTGCAAATAAGGGCTGCCATTTCTCCAAATTTTTCCGAATTCGGATTTCTGCTGTTTCTATTTTATGTTTGGTTTTTTTTACTAAGCAAGCATTCATATGGGTGTCAAACAGTTTAGATCCTGATCAGTCGCCGCGAAACGCGGCGTCTGATCTGGATCCAAACTGTTTGTATAAGTTAGTGTTATAGAGCCTGGAAGCGAATGGACTAAAAGAACGATTCCTAAAATCGCGCTTGAACATTTGGAAATCTTAGGATGTTTATGAGCAACTTATAAATTGTATAGTCTTGACAAATAAAAGAAAAATACAAAAATAAAAGTAAATGTATGGCACTATGTGTAGATCTACATGTGGTAGATCAAGATCTAGTTTACTGAACCTTAAGAGAGTTAGACAGTTTCTGTCTGCAAAAATGTGTTGTCTACAGCAACTTCGAGATTTGAAAAATTTGCAAACATTTAAACCCCTCACCCCATGGCCTGTTTCTAGTTTTAAAGAAAGATGAACACGTAAAGCAGGTTGAAAGTAAAGCAGAATGCGCCTTAAGGCGCATTCTGCTTTACTTTCAGTATGCTTTAAACTATTATCTGCTAGGATAAAGAAAATATTTCTTATGATACAATAACATAGTCAGAATCTTCCCTCATAGCCTTTTTTTTTTATTATAAGTGAAAGTCGCCTGAAGGCCAGCTAAGATGTATCATGGAGAAAGGATGTATTGAGCAATTCAAACTGCAGATCTATATGAGGTAGATGTTTGCCAGGGAAATGTAAAGCAGAAAATTCCGATATGAACTTTCTCCTTTAGGCGTATTCAGTCTAACCACGAATTAATAAGCTTATTAATTCGTGGTCTAACCTTGCTTTAACCATTTCACTGTCGATGATAACCACACTTGAAAGTTTGCAAGCAGTTTTGATCCAGATAAGACGCCGCGTTACTGATAAGAATCCAAACTGTTTGTCATTGATATGGATCATCGATTTTCCAAATTTCATACAAAAAAGCCGACGAAACTTATGACAATCATGAATGACTGCATTCGGTGGGTCTAATTCGTCACAAAGGGAGATAAATGCTGGACACAGATATAGATTTAGCGATTAAAAAACGAAGTGTCTATTGACACGTACGGTGTTAGGGTAAAAATTACACTTATCGTGAGAATCACCCACCATGTCAGAAAGTTTCCGCCCTCAGAATTGCAATCATTGTATGCGATTTTATATGATTAAATTTCTAATGAAAAGGAACCAGAACTGTATAAGAATACTTTTTAATGATATTGTTAAAAAAAACCTCAGAATTTGTTACTTATTTGATACAATTTACGTGGAAACGTATAGTACACGTTTACCGTATGCGTCCGTGATAGAAAGATAGCATAGATAAAGACAGACGTCCAGGCAAAAGTATTTTCTTTCAGATACATATAATCACAACTAAATAAATAGTGTACAATAAGAAAATTAAAAAAAAATTACCTGTTATATGCAAATGTACAAATAAAATCCAATTTACACAACACACTGTTAAACGATCTCATTCAAGCTGAATACAACTAGTAAACTGCGTTGAAATTACAATAGGGAATTCTGTCACCACAAGTTATATTGTTTTTCCACGTTTACATATTGTACACTTAAAATTCAGTATTATCCATAACTCCAAACGTATATATATCTATGAAAACTTGAGTAAAATCCAGACCATGAACATAAATGTAGTCATTGTAGAATATTTGCACTTTAATCAACGTCTCACTATGAAATTCACTTTGAAACTGGCAAAGGATTTGGGGATGGGAACTCGGGATAACAGTACAGCTTGGATCCACCGCGATTGCAGCTTGGATACACATCATAATTTACCTGTAATTATAGATGGCGTGTACCTCAAACATCAAACAACAAGCGCGCGTTGAGTTTCAGATAGGTGTGAAGTACCTAACTGTCCAAATGACAATAATTGCTTTTACTCGGCTTATTGTTTGTTACTCAATCAAGCTGTTTGCTATTCAAATGTCAAACAGCGCGTGGCAGCAAAATATGCTCAAGTGAAATGACCAAGCGGAAAAGCTGAATTCTTCATGCTAGTAACCTATATAACCGTAATGCAAATCTCAGCTCATCGGATAAACTGGTTCTCTCAAAGTGAAAGAAATGCAACATCAAACAGGAGCTAAGGACTGTGGATTGTTCGCTATTGCCTATGCTGTCTCTCTGTGTAACTCCCAACAACCCGATGAAATTGTCTTCGACCAAACTCAAATGCGAGATCATCTTTTGAAATGTGTTGAAAATCAAGTTTTTACCAATTTTCCAGAAAACTCTAGAAAATCATCAAATCTGCTATATTTGAAAGAACTTGATCTTTACTGTTCTTGTAGACTACCACATGACAATCAATACCAATAACGAAACAATAACATCAAAACTATGACCGTAAACGGCATAAATTGCCGTACGTGTCAAAAGCGAGTTCTTGCTAAAAAACGTACAAGAAAGACAACTCCAATTCTTAACATTCATATTGCGAGTTATCGTTCTTGTACGTGTCAATAGATAGAATCATAGAAAACTTGCTATTGACACGTATGGCAATTTATACCAATTTTTACCGTGTTTAAGCTCTGTCAATATGACAGTTTCCCAACGATAGGTTGTTTTTATCGATATAATGGATAATTAGAGGTAATTGAATTACGACAACAAAAAAATCTGGTAAAAATGTCATCTGCTTTATTTTTTTAGAACATTTAACGATATGACCTGCATACTGAAACCTTGATTATAATTAATGTTTTACCTGTTTAATACTATAATCTAGATATTTCATTCAATACCAATAACGAAACAATAACATCAAAACTATGACCGTAAACGGCATAAATTGCCGTACGTGTCATTAGCGAGTTCTTGCTAAAAAACGTACAAGAAAGGCAACTCCAATTCTTAACATTCCTATTGCGAGTTTTCGTTCTTGTAGGTGTCAATAGATAGAAAACTTGCTAATGACACGTACGGCAATTTATACCAAATTTTACTGTG
Source organism: Gari tellinella (assembly GCA_922989275.2). NCBI lineage: Eukaryota > Metazoa > Mollusca > Bivalvia > Cardiida > Psammobiidae > Gari > Gari tellinella. The sequence continues at coordinate 57,355,131 of OV277860.1, forward strand.
TTTAAACTCGGCAAATATGATAGTTTTCCAACGATATGCTGGTTTTATCGACTTAATGGCTTAGTAGAGGTAATAGAACAATGACAACAAAAATCTGGTAAAAATGTCATCTGCTTTATTTTTTAGAAAATAATAAGATATGACCTGCATACTGAAACCTTGATTATAATTAATAGTTTACCTGTTTAATATTATAATCCAGATATTTCAATCAATACCAATAACGAAACAATAACATCAAAACTATGACCGTAAACGGCATAAACTCTAGAAAATCATCAAATCTGCTATATTTGAAAGAACTTGATCTTTACTGTTCTTGTAGACTACCACATGACAATCAATACCAATAACGAAACAATAACATCAAAACTATGACCGTAAACGGCATAAATTGCCGTACGTGTCATTAGCGAGTTCTTGATAAAAAACGTACAAGAAAGACAACTCCAATTCTTAACATTCCTATTGCGAGTTATCGTTCTTGTACGTGTCAATAGATATAATCATAGAAAACTTGCTAATGACACGTACGGCAATTTATACCACGTTGAAATGTCTTAATATTTCATCCATACGATAGGTATCCTCTATTTTATCGACTTTATGGATTAATAGTGTGGTAATAAAATAGAATAAAAACAACAAATCATAAAAATGTCATCTGCTTTTTTAGACATTAACATTTGCTTCATGAAAAACTAATCGGTCTGTTTGGTATAAGGTTTTTTAACTTTATGCTAAACTTGGACAAATTCAGTTATGTAAATATCTTGCTAGGTGTTCATAATATAAATGCTGAAAACATCTTACAGCAAAGAAATTCACAGCTCAATAAATTATCATTGGTATACCTGCACTACATGTGGGTAAAATATCTGCATTCTAATTCGATCTAAGCTGAACTAACTATTTGCTGTATTATCACCCCTTATTTTGTTAAGACCATTGTACTTACAATTACAAATATTTTCTACCCTGATCAGTCCCCGAGCAATTTGGCTTCTGATGAGAATTGAAACTGTTTGTTAACATATGGATGCATGTCGATAATGTGACGTCTACAATATTGAATTGCTATTGTAAGTAGTTCCAACACGTATTTCTTGTTTCGTTTCGTAAGAAGTACTTGAAAGTGGATCTTACCTTTTTCTGTTCTTGGTATTTATGTTAACTGTTCCTTAAATATAGTCGACCCTGTTGTAACTGTGCCCATTTATACTTCTTTCGTTTCGTAAGAAGTATTCTCTTGGGAAGCCCGCACTTACAAATACAAATAGATTCTACCCGGATCAGTCACCGAGCGAACCGGCGTCTGATCTGAATTGAAACTGTTGTATTTACCATGCATTCTATTATACTTAACCATTAATTAAGCAGTCGCTATGCAGTCAGGAAAAGGGGTTGTTATAAATGTAATTGATATTCCTGAAATAAATTGCAACATGCATTTCTTGTTTTGTGACGCAAGATGTACTTAGCCTATAACCCCATAGCCTATAGAAGATCACTTATAGCGGGTTGAAAGTAAAGCAGAATGCACCACAAGGTGCATCTACTTTTCTTTCAGTCTGCTTTGAGGTACCATCTGCTAGATTAAAGGTACTAATTCTTATCATAACTATTCATAACTGTAAAAAATGGGACTAGTTTTTCAATGGATAAAAGAAAGATTAAAGGTGCAAAAAGGCGTATTCAGGGGGTACATGTAAGTGGGCTGATGGGGTATGGATAATTGGGTATTATTGTTGTTATTATTACACATGTATTATACTATGTCACGTTATTGTAACATTGTGCACTTCTGTATATATGTTTGACATAAATGCTCTCCTTAATGGAGGAAATAAAGATATGAATGAATGAATATATATATATATATATGTGTGTGTGTATATCAATTCCAATAACTAAACAATATACAAACAAAATAACGAACTAAACCGTATTATAAATCGCCGTACGTGTCATTAGCGATTTCTTGCTACAAAAACGTACAAGATCCATTTCTTTACATCGCTATTTGTTCTTATGGTCATCATAATATTTTATTTTTCGATTTAAACGTATGCAAGTTGATTCAACTTATGTGAATTTAAATGGATAACTCATATCAAACCACTCAAAAATGTGAGAAATTCTTTGCTTTGTTATAAGCAAACTGTGAGAACATCAACAGCAGGTATATTTACAAATTCATCAAAATAAAAAAACATATTCATAAAAATACTTACCTATAATGTACATTTATCATGATTGCATTTTATAAAATGCTAAAACATACCGTTTTAATGCGTTTTGGTTACTTTCAACAAATATAGGGCGGAAACTTTCTGGGGGTGATTGTGATTCTTACGATAAGGTGAAAATTATGTACATACGTGTCAATAGAAGCTTTTTTGTTTTTCGTACGTACGTGTCAATAGACTCGGCCATTAAAAAATGAGTTGCGTCCCTTTTTGAAAAAGTCGCCATTTGTATATTCCGATAGAAAAACAAAACAAATCGAATTTGGATGCAATATTTTTTCCCTGTTAGCGGACAAAGTTGAATTTAAGCCAGGTAGGATACACTTAAGTTATTCATTATATTTTATTCTTGAGTTTTTGCTTCACCTGCGTACCCTCAGGTCTTCAGCAGTTGTCTCTGTGTGCCATTGTCTTGTCTAAGTTAAGGTAGCTGTTGACGATCGATACTGCAAGCGGATTTTTCTAATTAATTGTCGTGATTGATGATTCCCCCCCCCCCCCCCCCCCCCCCAATTTTATAGCTGACGGATGAAAATGGTACACATCCCATCAGAATATGCCAATTTACAAAAAATATTTTAATTTTTTACGATTTTATAAGAACATTATAAGAAAATTGAAACAACTTTTTATCTTACACTGTACAAACTTCACCTTTCACTTTTGACTTTCCTTCTCGCGCAACCCTGTCAGAATATTCAGTTAGTTGAATGTGGACAGTATTGGAAGAAGAAGAAGAAGAAAAATTGAAACAACGATAGCAAAGCCATCTTTATTTGTAACATAATTTAAATTGCCCAAAATACTCTTTATAAACATATCTAGGGATCCGTGTCTCAGATTTTTAAAATACCGCTTCAAACCTTTGTTATGTAACATCAAAGATTTTTTACGGTTTAAAGTCGACCACTATTACGTAACGCTTTATAACGGACCACTGGAGCTACTTATACAAATATTACAATTTCTGAGACACGGTTCCCTCTGGGAGATAATACCCTTTCATCTGCATCAAACCGCACTAAAATTGAACCCCAACTGCGAAAGTTAGGGGTGTTAAAAAATACTGCTTGCTTCAAATTATGTAATGCCGGAAACTCCAATTAACTGACTGATGTGTCAATTAGACTCTCGTGACCACCCGGTATTCAACTAAGACCTTCTTTTTCAACAAATAACTTGACCCAGCTTATGATCAACCATTTCGTTAAACTCCGCCCCAAATTATCAAAGCCAATCATATAAAAATAACTATTTTAATACGGTAAAAGTCGTAATTCACCTCTGACAGCTTCGGAATAAACCACCTATCTAGTCACGTAATCTACGCAATTGAGGCACCCAGCGGGGATTCTGACGCGTGATTTACCGGTAAAATGACAGAGAAAGCAAGAGAAAATTTGGTAACTTGTAAAAAATACCTTTATCTATCAGGCAGGGTTGTCTATCTGTCTGTTTATTCAAGTACAGAATTACAATACAATTATGTGTTTGAAGTTTCTTTTGAACAACATATCCTAGCGCTCTGTGTGTTGTAGACTGAATTTGCTGAAATTTAGCAAAAACCATGACTTCAACATCCTCCTCCAAATATCATATGTGGAAGATGAAAACATTAAAAAATTAAGACACTGTGGAGGCTGTTTTTGAGGAGGAAGAGGTGCAGAATAATTTACAGGAAATTTGTAGTAGCTTAAGTAATCAGGAAGAGGATAGTGAGGAGGAGGAGATGATGAACAGGAGAAATGACTCACTAATGTTGCAGACAAAGTCTTACAAGCTTATGCTGAGTTTAATGTTAATTTACGAAATACATCAGTGTTGAAACGTTATTGATTTTTATGTCTATTAGACCAATTGTCGGAGGACTCCTTCAAATCCTGGAGGAACCCCTACAATTGACACCTGAGAGTCCTTCCTGATCCCATAAAATTTCAGTTAGTGTCAATGCCTGTCAGGATTTGTAAAAAAGTATAAAACGACTATTTTACCATTTATTTCGTAAAACGCTAACACAGTCAATATCCCTATAATCAAAGCTTGTGTAATACTATTGGATATATTACACCATGTTAAAAAATGTGTGAAGTTAGAACGTGTTTAGCAGTTATCCTTGTCGGGAATAAGGCCAAGTAGAGACCCTTGAAGACTAAGTCTCCGTCTAATACTCATATGTACAAGGTAGTAGAGGGTCTAGTACCAGCTCTACCAACACAAACATTTACCAAACCGGCAAAACCAAGTAGAAACATTAAAGCTTCTAAATTTAAAGATTACAGTACGAATAGTACAATTGAAAACCAGGTATGCAACAACTAGTGATGAAACGATTATCGACTATTATCCATAAACGTCGCTGAGTGTGTCACGTCAGCGACAATTGATAGTGCTGCCGAATAATCGATGTCGCTAAGACCCCATTGCACCCATTCTGGTTAACCATTGGGATTATCCAACACGCTAGCGGGTAGTAAAACTATTCTTATCAGTTTGCTAATTAATCTGTGTGGTAATTAGGGGCCTCTCAGCAGGGGACAGTTATCGGCATACCTCTGAGTACGCTATGCCCTCGATGCAGGGATTACAAAACCGTCACATGTCAACTGACAGCCATTTTACAACGGTGTCAATACAATCGGAACACCTTGCTTATTATCCTTATGAATATGCCAAGCAATTACGATTTCGCGGTCACATAACAAATTATAGCTCCTCGCAATTTGCGTCATTCATAATTTATTCTCGGAGGTTGTCGGCATTTGCCGGTCAATAACGATTATTATCAAACCAATGTTCCACTATAATAAAAAATTATCATGAAATTCTGTAGTCAGCGTGCGAGTTGACATTAATTTTTAGCTCACAGCAGTTTGTAGTGATTAAAATGCCACGCCCACAAACGAGACAAATGGCTTCTGTGCCTTATGAAATCAAAAATCGATAAAACCTATTTATTTCATTATCACATAGATTTGTTTGAAACTGAAATAGGAGTGTTTTATATTTTCCCGAAATATCGCTGTGTTGGTAACTTAAAAAGTTAGCGTGAATGTTTTTGTTAGCTTGTCATCTGTTTCCTTCTAATAAATAAGTTCTATCGTGCACATACATTTTGTCATCAGTTTTCGCGAATTAACAGTTGCAGCATTTTTCAACAGAAATGATATTCCACTTACAGTCATGTATCCCCAACCAACAAGAAAAAAATATAGCAGAAAAATAACAATGATAATCCGATTTTATGACAAAAAAAGGTTGTTTATTTAAACATTTAAGTCATGATGTACAAATCCGTGATTTGGCAAAACATTGTTTTCTCTAAATCATGATAGATCTTCAGATAGCAGATAGAAATGAAAATATAAAGTCAAAGACTTAAGAGGAAATACAAAGGACATTCAGGAGTACTGTACAAAAAGTATCTACACAAAGGGAGTTAGGGATATAGTAAAACAGTGCAGACCCAGATTAGAGAGCTCTTATAAAAGCCATCTGATCTAGCACTGCACTGTTTGCAATTTTACAAATTAATTGTGTTGTTTATTTCTGTTGATCTACACTGTTCTTACAACTGACATTAGAATATATCCCTACATAAGTATATGGATATTGAAATCTCCGATTATTTTCCGATATTAATCGAAATGGCCGTCCCGATTCAATTTGATTATCGATAGTGATTTGAAACCGATTTTCCAACACTAGCAACAACACAAGAGGACTCACATTCCCTAATAGCAAAACCCCACAGTACAGACATTCCTTCTTTGTAGACACTATGATGCAGTGGAACAAACTGCCATACAGCACTGTGCATGCTGATTCCGTAGAGGCTTTTAAGACAGCCCTACAAGATCATCGCCAATAAAATGTCGTCTCTTCACACCCGTCTTGTAAAAGCCTTAAAAGGATTCTACGACATACTATATATTCAGATTCTGATTCAAGTGGAAGAATATTTGACAAAGGTTCCTTGTTTCTTTCTCCATTAAACAACCAGAAGAAAAGGTAGAAATGAGAGAGTATTAACTCTAACATTGATATATTGAGTATCTTGTGACGTTACAAAATAAAGGGTTGCTATGATTATGGTGATTAACCCATTGCCCCATAAATACACCTTTTTACACCTTTATTTTATTCCTCCGTGATCATATATAAAAGCCTTTTTAGGATTCTTCCACATATGGATACAGATACAGATACCTCCACTGAAGAAAATAGTTCCAATTTAGTTAAAACATATTCATTTCAGAAAATGTACATTATACATACAATATACAACATAATCTATTATAGGATTAGAACGAAAGCTAAAGCTTATTAAGTTCTCCTCCTTAAAGTTCCAATTTATGAAGTCGTGAATGATCTTAATGAAATTTCTTTTCTTTATCCTACTATTCCTAGCAGGTGGTAGCTGAAAGCAGGCTAAAAGTGAAGCAGAATGTGCATTAAGAGGCATTCTGCTTTACTTTCAACCTCGTTTAAGTGGTCAACTCTCTTCAAAACTAGAAACAGGCTATGGGGTAATGGGTTAAGACTCACTAACCCCTTGTCTAGCTACCCTCACAGGACTCGCTAGGGGTATGTGACTGTACTGCTAATTTCAAATATTAGAGGTTTGGTCACATACCCCTTGTCACTACCTTTCTTCAAAGAAAAACTTTACCATACACTCAAACAGAGCCACAAAACTTGCCTCATTCAACCATACATAACCCGACCCTTGCAGAACTGCTGGCCTTGCAGAGCTGAGAGTGTCTGGTTGAAATGAGGGTAAACGGAAATGAGAAACTTACTGGTTGTGGATAAAATGTCAAACCGCTTCTATATGTGGTTTCATGGACAGTTTTGCAAAAACATTATATCTGATTGTTTGAAAATATGTTACTTCGAACATACCCATAATTCAAAATTAAACTTACGAAATACTGGAAAGATCGATTTAAGCAAGTTGGTAGTATCAAGTTTGGACTGTAATATAGCTCTCACCATGACATATCAGTGTTTATAAACTACTTACCCTCTGTTAATCTTTCAGAAAATACGATGCTGTAGCTGAAAGTTAGGACAATCAGCATCATACATATACTGCAATGGCTGCTTCAAACAGTCACACAAGTCACACAAGCCACACAAGCCATAAGACCCATTCTCCAGACAAACAGAAAGGTATTTATTGACATCAGGGCTCTAGATAATCATAAGAGAGTGTTAACTCATTCACTCCTGAAACGCTTAATGGACAATTCCAATTTCAAAATAAGTGTAGTCCATTTTTGACTATTTTGGGCTGATTTTAACAATATATTGTATATCAAAATGACAAACAGTGTATACCCTGATCAGAGGGTTCCTTCAGGAGCCCTCTGATCAGGACCTACACTGTTGGCATAGGACAAGTGTAATCCTCACAGGTACTGTTTTCAAATGACGACTATACTCGTCGCTAGGGTTGAATGTGTTTACCAAACAAGTCCAACATTTTCTCACTAATTTCAGCTCCGAACACTTTGGTGTAACTACTCATTAGAATAGTCTCTTCGAGTTGATTCTAATGAGTTGTAACACCATAGGGTCTAATGCAGAAATAATGATTTTAATTTTGAAGTACTCCCTTAATCTGGATCCCTGTAAGTGCTGTTGAGACCAATGTTCAGATCACAAAAAATACTTAGTGTATGTTAAATTATAAATAGCCTTTTTTACCAATTACTCAATAGAAAAGCCTTTTTGAAACATTTTATTAATTCCATCACAATCACTGAAGAAAATAGGTCCAGTTTATATGTAATAGTCAAAGTGCAGCATAAGTAACATTTCCTATATCATAGCAGATGGTAACTTAAAGCAGTCTGAAAGTATTGCAGCATGCACTTTAAAGCGCTTTTTGCTTTACTTTCAATCTGCTTTAAGTGGTCATCTGCTTTCATACCAAAGAAACAGGCTATGGAGTAATATGGTTAATAATTGGTAAATTATTGTAAAATGAACAGCTAACAAATTTGAATTGTTCTCTTCAGAATACAAATTTATAGTGTGATGGAAATGGACGGTATAAAAACACTTCTACAGTCTGACTGGAAGTCGGCTTTTATAGCCAGATTGTTTAAGCATTTGTCTAGGTTGCGAATTTAAGCAACCTACTGCATGGTTAGTACCTGGATGGGTGACCGGCAGGGTATACCGTTTGCCTTGGTACACATTACAACAGCAAGTACAGTGGAGAATGTGTTATTCTTTCCCAATAAACTCGTTTAAGCTAAAACTATTATTTCTATTGCAAACAGTTTGGAGCCAGATCAGACGCCGGGTCACCAAGATAAACATAAAATATCAGAATTGTCCAAAAGTTGTTCTTTTCTACGTTTTAGTGCTTTGCGTTTGCGTTTAAACGGGAAAGAATAACAGATTCTCCACTGTAATATAGATTAAGTTAAATGTGTAATAACTTAGACTGGATTTTGTATATGATATTCATAATGAGTTAATGACTAATTGTAATGTGATGATTTTAAGAGATTCATTTCTGTACATTGTACTCTGTTTATCAAGATACATTCAAGTAATTAAATGAATTAATTATTTAAAGAAATGCAGCATAGTTTCGATAATTTATTTGCTTACAGGGCAGGCCATCTCGTCACCCACCATTGCAGTTCAAAGGCCATGTAAGGAACATACATTTCTGACAGATGTGGCTGATGTGAGGGTGATGGAGCAAGGGCTTCTACAGCTACTGGATGACTTCCATTCAGGAAAACTTCAAGCATTTGGTAAACAAAACGATAACCAGTTATTCAGTCAGTCTTGTATTAACCCATTCCGCCATAGATACGCCTTTTTACGCCTATAATTTATTCCTTTACTGAAGAAAATAGCACCATTTTATACAGACATGAATATGTATCATAAGAAATATTTTCTATATCCTACAGTGGAGAATCTGTTATTCTTTCCCAATAAATGCGTTTACGCTAAAACTATTATTTGCAGTGCAAACAGTTTGGAGCCAGATCAGACGCCGGGAAACCCAGCATCTGATCAGGCTCCAAACTGTTTGCCACCAAGATAAACATGAAATATCAGAATTGTCCAAAAGTTGTTCTTTTCTGCGTTTTAGTGCTTTGCGTTTGCGTACGTTTGCGGTTAAATGGGAAAGAATAACAGATTCTCCACTGTAGTAGATAATAGCTTAAGGCAGGCTGAAAGTAAAGCAGAATGCGCCCTAAGGCGCATTCTCGTTTACTTTCAACCTGTTTTAAGTGACCATATTTGTTTAAAACTAGAAACAGGCTATGCCGTAATGGGTTAACCCATTCCCCCACAGTGCTATAGCATTTTAGTGCATTTAATTAAATTAAATGCAGGTGGTTGCTTAATGCAGGATGAATATAATGCAGCAGCAGAATGCCCCTATAAAATCCCATTATGTGTCAGTGCACCCAATGGGCATGTTTAACCTCCATAGCTTGTGTTCAGTATTGAAGACAGAGGATAGCTTAAAGCAGGCTGAAAGTAAAGCAGAACACTTTTCTTTAAGTTTCTTTAACCCATTACCCTATAAATACTCCTTTAACTCTTTCCTCCCTAAAACTTTAAATGGACAATTCCAGTTTCCATTTTGTTATAGTCCATTTCTGACTTTTAAGGGTGTTTTTGTCAATGTTTGGCAGTATGACAAACAGTGAAGACCCTGATCAGAGGGCTCCTAGGAGCCCTCTGATCTGGGTCCTCACTGTTTGCTTAGGACAAGTGTACTATTCACATGTACACTGTTTGCAAAATGACGCCAATTAGCGGGACTAGGGTTCAAAGAGTTAATGTATTCCTCCACTCAAGAAAATAGTTCAGATTTATTTACAATGTAGTCATGAATATGCATCAAAAGAAATATTTTCTATATCCTAGCAGAATGGTAGCTTAAAGCAGGCTGAAAGTAAAGCAGAATGCGATTTAAGTCACATTCTGCTTTACTTTCAACCTGCTTTAAGTGGTCACCTATTTTCAATACTAGGAGCATACTATGGGGTAATGGGTTAATTAAAAAATGTAGAAATTGTAATGGAATATTTCTTGGTTAATATTTATTCTGATTTGATTTGTTGCATTGTTTATGCAGGCGGAACAGATATGTATGAAAAGATGAATGAAATCCGAGAGAAACAGGAACAGTTGGCCCACCTACATTTTGAGCTAGATTTACAACAGGACATGAGGAGGTAAGGCTGTTCATTCACCAGTTTCTCATTACATCATCACTCTTTAATGACACTCAATGTCAGCCTTGTAATGGTTGTTTACGCCATATTACAGCTTAACCCATTACCCCATAGCCTGATTTCAGTTTTGAAAATAGGTGACCACTTAAAGCAGGATGACAGTAAAGCAGAATGCGCCTTACGGCACATTCTGCATTACTTTCAGCCTGCTTTACAGTACCATCTGCTAGAATATAGAAAATAGTCCTGATCATACATATTCTTAATTGTATAAATTGGAACTACTTTCCTCAATGGAGAACTAAATTAAAGGCGTAAAAAGGTGTATTTATGTGGTAATGGATTAATACAGGACAAAGGTAATGCAGAAAGCCCCTCAATGAAATTTCTGCATGATTTTGGTCCTGCATTGACTGAGCAAACACCTGCTTTTAAAATCCACATTCTTATTTAGTGGTATGTTTGTAAGGTATAGATTAGTTAACTTAGTTAGATCCAGAGTTTAGTTTTAAAATGCTACGTATGTCCCAGTTGCTGGGGGTAGACAGTAGGTGGAGTGAATAGAGTGTCCAACACCCAATCTCCACTCCACTCTGTTCAGTGGGTCAATGTCTCTAAGGTTTCAGACATCCATATAAGCCCTGACACATCCTGACCATTGGTTGGTCTAAAATTACAATCAAGATAAAAAAATTACGTAAACAATGTAACTATTAAACTTTTTTTTCAAAGAAATTTAATATCAACCTTTTAATGATTCTTTTAACCCATTTCATCATAAATGCACCTTTTATATACTTTTTACTTATTGATCCACTTCAGAAAATAGTTCTACTTTATACAGTCAGGAATATGCACTATGGGAAATATTTTTTACACCCATACATATAGATGGTAGCTTAAAGCAGGCTGAAAGTAAAGCAGAATGCACCTTTAGGTGCATTCTGCTTTACTTTCAACTTACTTTAAGTGGTCATACAAATGTGTCTTCAAAACTAGAAACAGGCTATGGGGTCTTGACTTTGACTTGATCCTGAGTTTATTTTTCAACTGCTGCGGGTGTCCCAGGGACTAGGGTAGGCAGCAGGTGGCTAGAGTGTCTTAACATCCAGTCTCCACGCCTCTCTGTTCTGTGGATCTATGCCTTCAAGACTACAGAGGGGTAAAGCGTTAATTCTGTTGACACTGCTTAACCATTTAAACCCTAATCCCTCATATAGGCGTCATTTTCAAACAATGTACATGTGAATAGTAAAACTGTCCCGTGAAAGGAGCCCTCTGATCAGGGTATTCACTGTTTGTCATAATGCCAAACATTGAAAAAAACAACCCTTAAAAGTCAGAATTAGACTAGACTAAAATGGTAACTGGAATTGTCCATTTAAAGTTTCAGGGAGGAAAGAGTTAAAGTAGTGCCAGTTTGAAAGTAAATCAGAAATTTTCCTGATGAATTATGAAGATAAGTTTTTCTTTAAGCCTCCTTTAAACAGCCATCTGTGTTTAACATGTACCTTTCTGTCATTGATTTCAGGTTTGTTTCAGAAGAGGTCCGTGCAAGGAACTATGAAAATCTCAATAAAATGATTGGAAAAGTAAGTTTAAGAAATTAGGACTTTATTGCTTGATACTCTAGGATCACTTGAGTTAATCCGTTACACCCTAGCCTGTTTCTAGTTTTGAAGACAGGTGAAAGTAAAGCAGTTAGTGCCTAAAGGCACCTTCTGCTTTGCTTTCAGCCTGCCTTAAGCTACCATCTGCTAAAATATAGAAAATAGTTTTAATGGCTATAAATTGGAACTATTTTCTTCAGTGGAGGAATTTATTAAATGTGTAAAAATGAGTATCTATGCAGTAATGGGTTAACCTGTTACCCCATAAATAGGCCCTTTTACGCCGTTAATATATTCATCCAATGAAGAAATTAGCTCCAATTTATACTGTCATTAAATATTAGCCATAAGGAAAATATTCTTTAATCTCGCAGATTGTAGCTTATAGCAAGCTGAAAGAAAAGCAGAATGTGCCTTAAGGTGCATTCTGCTTTACTTTCAACCTTCTTTAGGTAGTAACCTATCATAATCTTCAAAACTAGAAACAGGCTATGGGGTAATGGATTAAGGTACTATTGAAGAAGAAGCACTTCAAGCCTAGGCTCTTACACTGCTGACTGCCCGAATGAGACTCTTCCATTTTCTAAATGATGACAAGTTTACATTGACTCTAGAAGGGCTTGTCCCATCACTGTCTAAAAAGTAAGCAAAAAGTGCATACCCTGATCAGAAGGCTCCTTCAAAAACCCTCTTATCTGGATCTACATTGTTTGCAAGTTATGTATATACTTGTTTCCTCGTCTACTATAACCCTACTGATGATTGATGAGTATACTCATCATTTACAAACAATATACCTATGCAGAGTAAACTTGTCCCAGGCAAACAGTGTAGCTCCAGATCAGAGGATTCCTGAAGAAGCCCTCTGATCAGGGTCTGCACTTTGCCATTTTGCGATATAAGACAGAAAGTGAAATTAAAGTAAGTACTGTAGTCAGAAATAGACTAGATTTAATTAGACACTGGAATGTTTCATTAACCCATAGCCCGCTTCTTGTTTTGAAGATATATGACCGCTTAAAGCAGGTTGAAAGGCGCATTCTGCTTTACTTTCAGCCTGCTTTAAGTTACCATCTACTAGAATAAAGAAAATATTTCTTATGATACATGTTCATGACTATATAAATTTGAATGTTTTCTTCAGTGGATGAATAAATAAGAGGCATCAAAAGGCGTATTTATGGGGTAATGGGCTAAATATATCAGGGATGAATGAGTTAACACATTCAACCCTAGCGGAAAGTAAACTCGTCATTTACAAACAGTGTACCTGCGGGAATTACACCTAGCCCATGCAAACAATGTAGACCCTGATCAGAGGGCTCCTTAATCTACACTGTTTGTAATTATGAAATATATTGTTAAAATCAGCCCTAAATAGTCATAAATGGACTGTACTTATTTTGAAATTGGAAATGTCGATTTAAAGTTTCAGGGGTGAATGAGTTCAAACTTTCAGGGATATTTATGAGTGAACAGCAACTGATATCTATACATTTCTTTTTTTCTTTTTTCAGCTTCATGATCTCAGCAGCTCAATGTATCCTTTTACATCTAGATATATATGTATGTTGGTGATATATCAGTGATTTGGCTGACCTATTTACACCTTAAAAGAAAACTGGTCCTTAATGACTGTTAGAACATGCCTATTATTTGTTTAATTGTGTTGTTACGGTATAGATTACAGTGGTAAATGCGCTATTCCTACCAATTTACGCATTAATCTATGCGTAAGTAACGCATAGTGATTGGTTAATGAACGGTTAACGCCTAACGATTTTAATGCGTTAATAAACGATTATACCAATGCAGTCTCGGCTAAGGGGTCCGTATGCTAAGTGATGACCTTTTCATCCAGGCTCTTTTAAACGCGTAAAGAAACGCGTAAAGAAACGGCTAGGAAACGTGTTTAACGAAACGGATAATAAACGCGTAAAAAACGCGTAAGAAGCGCGTAAAGTAGGTAGGAATAGCGTATTTACCACTGTAAGATCTGATGAATGGCCTCATTAGGAAATGCTTACTTCCTGTTAATGGGGTTGTGTTATAAATGGGTTAATGAACAGTGTAAATTGATAGCATTAGAGCTCCAGATATGGGGAGTTTTCAAAAACTGAAATATTTATTCCTATATCAAACCCTATGGTGTCACTACTTATTAGAATCGTCTCTTCGAGACAATTCTAATGAGTAGTGACACCATAGGATTTGGGTATGAAATAAGTGAGAAAATCATGGACTTGTTCAGTTTAGGCCCTCTTATCTGGAGCCCTGTAGCAGCACTAAGTCTTGATTTGTGCTGTTGTAGATGTGAGAATCAACTGTTGGACATTATCTTTATTCTATTCCACACTTTTGATGTTTAAAATGCTGAATTTCAAAATCGACTCTTCCAGTTTTGAAAAATCAACAGTCTGTGTTGGATTTTAAAGCATGTGTCCCCACAACAATAAGAACTTTGACAAATAATGCACAATCAGATCAGGACATATATTTGCAAAGAGTGTCTACATGTTTTCCACACAATATAATAATCAATGTTTGTCTGACTTTCTTTCTGTCTATATACATGTCTCATGATGTCTGTATCTCTGTTGTCTGTCTTCTGGTAGTTGGCTTTTATATTTCCTTCCTAGATTGCTTTGAGTGTTTAGAAAAAGGTATCTGCCTATGCCTTATGGCAGGTTGAAAGTAAAAAGGAAATCTAAGGATATCTGTTTTACTTTCAGTCTACTTTAAGCAATATCTTATCACACAGTATAGATCCTGATAAAATGATCTAACATTGACGCTCATTATGATCTACCTGATTTTATTGTCAAGTTTCTACTGTAATTGACTTGAATACAAAATACTCCATGTATTTTCCTTGACAAGTGACAGTCAACAAATACAGAGGAATCAAGGTTATGAAAACCAGCCTGGAAAATGACATGCAGGAACAACAATAAAGCTGATCAGAAGTCTATAAATACACATTATTATTGCTACAGTTTTTACAGGAAAGAGAACAGACCAATTATCAACCTTTATCTAATCATTGGAGTCTAAGAAATTGCTGGCATCAACATCTCTAATGATACTGAACAAGATCACAATAGAAATGTATGTCATTATCTGCGACCTGTTTCAATGAGGCCAGGGCTCGAGATAAGAGGGAGTTAAGTGAACAAATCCAACATTTTCGCACTCATTTTAGTCCAAATCCTATGGTGTTACTACTCATTAGAATTGTCTCTTCGAGACATTCTAATGAGTAGTGACACCATAGGGTTTAATGCAGAAATGAAGATTTAAGTTTTTGAAAAAAGAACCTTATCTGGAGCCTAGGAGGCTTTTCAATTCAACACACTAAACCAGACAAAAAGAGATTGGCTTGTGTGTTTTCATGATTTCTTTCTTCCAAAAAGTGTAAAAATGAGAACAAAGTGACATAGCTGAAACGAACCCTGGAAGTGTACACTGCTCTGTAGCATGCAGAAGTTGAAGATATGAGGCGTCTTAGAGACAGTATGAACAGTTTTAACCCATTACCCCATAGCCTGTTTCTGGTTTTATAGACAAGTGACCATATAGAGCAGGTTGAAAATAAAGCAGAATGTACAGTGGAGATGTTATTAATAATTATTCTTTCCCGTTTTAATGCAGTTGAAATGCAAACACAAAGCACTTAAATGTGAAAAATTACATTTTTTTGTACATTTCTTACTATTTAATTGAATCCGAGTGGCTAACAGTTTGGAGTCTGATCAAAAAGCAGGGTACCTGGAAACTGTTCTGACACCAAATTGTTTGCAATGGAAATAATAGTTTTAGTGTAACTACATTTATTGGGAAAGAATAAAGTCTTCACTGCATATGAATTTCATGATTTGTCTCCCATATATACATGTGTAAAATGAAATAAGGATGTGTTTTCTCAGTACTGATATATCCTAAAGAACAAAAGCACTACAAGAGCTCCAGACAAGGGGAGTATTACAAATACTTAAATCTTTATTTCTGCATTAAACCCTTTGGTGTTACTACTCATTAGAATCGTCTCGAAGAGACAATTCTAATGAGTAGTAACACTATAGGGTTTAGTGCTGAAATAAGTGAGAAAATGTATTTGTTTAGTTTCCCCCCTCTTATCTGGAGCCCTGACTACACCAGATTAAAATAGAAGCAAAGTCCACCAGTTTACTACATGACCCCATGTTGTAGAAGTGTGTGTGTGTTGGGAGCTCACGGAATCAATGTCCATCCTAAAGTGATACCGGTGTGTATATATGTTCTATTTAATGAATTGATGAAGCAAATTTATTCAGACAAGATACATTGTTAGATATGTTAACTTTGACCCATTACAACATACAAATTTAATTTATTCTTCTGCTGAAAAACGCAATACTTCGACCTCGTGTTAGTTTGAACATACCCATATCTCAAAGTTAAAACATTGCTTAGCCACGTTTTTACTTTAAAAAATATGAGTTTGTTCGACTTAAGCAAGATTGACTTATTATAATTCAAGTCATGAAATACTGATTTGATTTATAATTTTCATTTACTATTGCAACTTCAGCCTTCATTCATCTTATCTAACCCTTTCACTATCAATGACGCCATAAAGCTCATTTGCAAGCAGTTTTGATCCTGATCAGACGCCACGTAATGTGGCATCTGATCAGGATCAAAACTGTTTGCCACTTGTTTTGAAATTACGTAATTTATACTGCCTTCAACCTAACTTCGAAATGATATTGCAGAGAGCAATGGTGCAGCAGATGACAATATGGCGGTGAAGGGGTAAAAAACTTACATAAAATTTGATTATGAAAGGGTTAAAAAACACTATCATGCATCCTCTAAATTATACCTCATTTTGTGCAAAAATGAATGTTAAACAATAGTTTTACTATAAAATATATTGGTGTCATCTTACATGCAATTTTACTCATAGATTCAGATCATTAAAATAGACTAACCTTATTACATGGGAGGGGGTTAGAGATGCATTGTCAGATAATAATTGTTAATACAGTCATGCAGTTAAAGAGATTGAATACTGGTATATATGATAAAATATTGAATTGTCTTAGTTTATATATTATAGAACAGCTTTAAGCAAAATGTGTATATGGTATACAGTGCAATACACAGAGTTTAATAAAGACTTAACCTATGAAAGAAATTTATGCATGCATGGCTTGTTTGTTTTCCAGTTTGTTTTTACCCAATGCTGAATTTTACTAATTAATGGACTATTCCACTTTTGTAAAATGATGAGTTTATGTTGATTTATAAGGTTTTCAGAAAATATTTAGTTTAAACATATTTTATTCAGGAAACACATTGCATGAATATTAACATATTTGACAACATAATTAGGATTAGAACGGAAGCATAAATGCTTATCAGGTTCTTCTCCTTAAAAGTTAGCATATCATATGAACAATTGTTGTTTAGCATAAGACGTCTTGAATAAACGTCCAAAACTATTTGAATTATATTTTTATTCAGAAAATATTTGATGAAGATATGTAAAACAAACAGTGCAGACCTTGATCAGAGGTCTCGTGAAGGAGCCATCTGATCAGGGTCTGCACTATTTGTAAAATAAGCAACTATATGTATATCTAGGAGCTTTCTGCATTACTTTTGTCCTGTATTTAGCAGTCACCCTTCACAATGCCTACACTTATATCCTCTTTTAAGTGATAACTTAATAATAATAAGAGAGTACTTTCAGCCTGAAACTGTTATACCCATGTACATTGTACAATTGTGTTAATGGGTATTGTGAGTGAGTTTAAAGATACTGATACCTGGATAAGTTATTAACCCATTACCCTTTGGCCTGTTTCTAGTAATGCAGATAGGGGACTACTTAAAGCAGGTTGAAAGTAAAGCAGAATGTGCCTTAAGGCACATTCTGCTTTACTTTCAGCCTGCTTTAAGCTAATATCTGCTAGGATAAAGACATTATGTTTCGCGATACATATTCTTTACTGTATAAATTGGAACTATTTTCTTTAGTGGAGGAATAAATAAAAGGCGTAAAAAGGCGTATTTATGGGGTAATGGCTTAATGAAAAAAACAAACCTGTAAAGGATAATACTTCTGCTTTTGATCGAGTACTGGTAGAAGGCATTTCAAATTTGATTCCTGACAAATGAAATATCCCATGATCCATAGCTAAAGTGCATATGTTTGAATTAAGAAATAATAAATTCATACCAGTGCTACGTGTATTATTGCTCAATAGAATACGGATAAACATAAAACTAAATATTTGCTGTTGCCTTGATGATAAATTGCAGACTCATTTTATAGAGTATTTAGGATTGTATAAGATATGACTAACATGGAGAAACATGTAATCTATAAGCTTCTGATAATAATAATAATAAACATAAATAATAGCATTATATTTTCTTTGTTGATCAAACCAAACTCATATTTAGCATTAAACACTGTTGAACAATTCTTTTTAGCTCACCTGAGCTAGCTCAGGGTGAGCTATTGCAATCCTTGATTGTCCGGCATCCGTCGTGCGGCGTCAACAATTTTAGTGTTTACACTCTAGAGACCACAATTTTTATCCAATCTTTCTCAAACTTGCTCAGATGGTATATTGCCATAAGAGTTCGGATGAGTTCGATTATGGTTGAAATCGGACAAATAGGTCATGAGTTAACTACCTTTGAACTGCTGAAAATGCCATATTTAACAGTGTTTACACTCTAGAGGCCACAGTATTTATCCAATCTTTCTAAAACCTGCCCAGCTTGTATATGACCATAAGAGTTCGGAAGAGTTTGATTTTGGTTGAAATCGGATAAATAGATCAAGAGTTATCTACCTTTGAATTGCTGAAAATGCCATATTTAACGGTGTTTACACTCTAGAGGCCACAGTATTTATCCAATCTTTCTAAAACCTGCCCAGATTGTATATGACCATAAGAGTTCGGATGAGTTTGATTTTGGTTGAAATCGGACAAATCAATCAAGAGTAATCTACCTTTGAATTGCTGAAAATGCCATTTTTAACGGTGTTTACACTCTAGAGTTCACAATTTTTATCAAATCTTTCTTAAACTTGCTCAGATTGTATATTACCATAAGACTTCGGATGAGATCAATTTTGGTTGTAATCGGATCAATAGGTCAAGAGTTACCTACCTTTGAATTGCTGAAAATGATATATTTAACAGTGTTTACGCTCTAGAGGCCACAATATTTATCCAAGCTCTCTCAAACTTGCCCATATTGTATATGACCATAAGAGTTGGAAAAAGGGTAATTATGGTTGGAATCAGACAAATAGATCAAGAGATATCTACCTTTGAATTGCTGAAAATGCCATATTTTACAGCGTTTACACTCTTGCAACTACAGTTTTCAATGGATTTTGATTATACTTGTACACAAAGGATGTAGCTATACGTTCTCGAAGGAGTGCAATTATTGTTGAAATGTAATCATTGTGGCAATAGTTACCTGCTCTTGATATACTTTGAAATGCTAGAAAAAGGCTTAATTTCAGTATTGTTTAGGCTCTAGTTATCTGTCTTTGATGTACTCTACTATACTACAGTAGGTCGACAAACTTGAATGGATTTAGAATAAAACGGGTGAAATTCAAAGGTAAAGCTATCAGGCTTCATTACAAATGGTGAGCGATATCAGGGCCTTCAGGCCCTCTTGTTTCATATTGAACCTGAAATCGTATCAAATATCAGCAGGCAATGCAGTGATGTTTCTTGGGCTGTTATATGTCAATAGTAAAATCTCAATGTACTTTGCATAATAATAGCACATGTTTCTTTTATCTTGCTATTTGTCAATTGTCATATGGTTGTCTCTTATGTCTTTAGCACCTACAAGCAACCATTGTGGGCACAGTATAACCCCTCTATTATGACCATTAAAAAGAAGGCTAATTTATTGTATAAAAGACAGGTGACAGCTTAAAGTAAGGTGAACATAAAACAGAAAGCTCCTAAAGGAGCTTTCTGTTTTATGTTAACCTTTCTTTAAGCAATCTCTACATTAACCCATTACTCTATAGCCTGTTTTGAAGACAGGTGACCACTTAAAGCAGATTGAAAGTAAAGCAGAATGCACCTTAAGGCACATTCTGCTTTACTTTCAGCCTTCTTTAAGCTATGGCTGCTAGAATATAAAAAATATTTTTGGTGATACATTATATAACAGTATAAATTGGACTTATTTTCTTCAGTGGGGGAATAAATTACAGGCGCAAAAATGAGTAAAAATAAAATAATTAAAATATATATATCCTAACTTAATAGTGGTAGTAAAAGAGAGGATTCATCTGTATGTTATCAAATTTGAAGATACCTGCATAAAAGCGCTGCAAGTAAACTATGGATGACAAACAAACAAGAGAAAATCTATAACAACAACCTATTCAATGAACATTTTATTGAAATAACATATTGATATTCTTCATTATAAATACATGTACATTATCTTTCTAGGGAAGGAGTTTAAAAACAAACCTTTTCAGTTGATAAAAGTTTTAAACAAACTTGAGAAAACATTTTGCAATAGTTATCACAGAACGCGTACTGGTACATTTATAAAAGGAAAGAAGTACAATGTAGTTTTCCCTTGAGTTAGAAACAGTTTGTATCATTGCATCTCTATGTAAAGTCAAGACTTGTGTTATTACCTATTCAATACAGATTCCTGATGATATTTAAAGATAAGTGTTTGATGCAGGACAACTTTGGTGCAGTTTTGTTCTGCATTTAAAAGCTTTCTGCTTTAATTTATTCTGCATAAAGCTGCAAAATCTGACTTTCTTTATAACTTCATTTGTGTTGATGCACAACATCAAACTGACTGTAACAGCTCTAGACTGTCAAGTTGAACTTTGATCTTGAGGCCATGCATTTGGCATGCTGGGATATTCATTATTGTAAATACAGAAAAACCTCTCTTTTACGACCGCTAAATTATCTTAATTATTAGGTAATTGTGACATGTGTATGATCAAAGCAAGGAGACAGTAAAACAGAAAGCTCCTAAATTGGAGCTTTCTGTTTTACTGTCACCTTGCTTTTAGCTGTCACCTGTCTTTATAACAACCAGTTAGCAATCTATTTAGTGGTGGTAATTGAGAGGATTTACTGTACAAACACCATATTAGTCTTCTTTCAGTCAAAGAATACCAGCAACCCACACTACTACTAAACCCATTTTATGCGGGATACACTTTTAGGTGTACCTCTAGGCAAACAGTTTTAATCTCAGATCAGGCCCCACATTGTGGGGCCTTATCTGAGATCAAAATTGTTTGCAGCACAGTCAATATTCTATCAGAAACTGCTAAAATCTTTTGCAAGTATTTGAGTTCTACCTGCTGCAGACGACATTTTAAAATGGCCGCCAAATATTACCCAGCATACAGTGGGTTAAGAACTGATCATCACAATCCAGAAATGGCAGTAGATATAGAGTGAAAATGAGTGAATCTTTAAGTTCTGGTGAAGAAGGATTAGAACTCATATTTCAGAGGGCCACAATCAACAATTCTGATTTCCTGGTTTGGTCGCTCATTCATAGTTTCCTGTTGTTCCATTTTGTTAAGTGTCTCTGTGCCTTCAATGATTTGACTGTAAAAGATAAATGATGGCAATTATCGAATCTGTAAGACTGCTGGTGAAAATGTCATAATCCTTTCTTTAACTCTTTGTATACTGGGTAATTTTTAGGTCTGCAACAATTGCCGTCTGCTACTGTTCCAATTTTCTTTTCAAAATAGGGTCAGGGTGTCAAACAGTTTCACTGCTAACATGCTATGAGTTAAAAGCTTATTTGCTGTTTGTAAGAGAGGTGACTGCTTGAAGCAGACTTAAAGTAAAACAGATATGTTTCTGCTTACTTTTAGTCTGTTTTAAGCAGCCATTGCATGGATGTAGGACATATTTTCTATAGTTCATTTATATAATGTTAAAGAATGACAAAAATAGGAAAAGGCATAAAAAAGCAGAGGGAAAGGACTAACCCTTTCCCTTATAGAAGTGCCTTTTAGCACATCATATTTATTCCAACACTGAAGAAAATAGTTCCAATTTTTACGGTCATCAATATGTATCATAAAGATTATTTTCTTCATTCTAGCAAGTGGAAGCTTAAAGCAGGCTGAAAGTAAAGCAGAATGCGCCTTAAGGCGCATTCTGCTTTACTTTCAACATGCTTTAAGTGATAATATGTCTTCAAAATTAGAAACAGGCTATGGGGTAAAGGGTTAAAAGAGAAAAATCAACATATCTGCTAGTACTAACCCAAATGCAACGTAGTTTGTGTCCATCCAGTGTGAAGGTTGTAAGCAGATGTAGAACTGTGAACCGTTTGTGTGGCGACCCTTGTTGGCCATTCCAATTACACCCCTTCTTGAATGAGGCACTGCAAAATTCTCATCTGAAGCAAAATTTTATTACATTAATATATTTTCAACTTGTAAAACTATAATATTTTCCCTTGTTCTTTTATCTTTGCATACATGCATATTACTTTCGTTACTTCCTGATATATATCTTGGATTTGCCAGAATGGCACAAGAACAGGGCTCCTGGACAGGGATGTATTTAAAAAACTAAAGACCTCATGGCACCACCAAACCCTATGATGTGATGACTCATTAGAATTGTTGCTTTGTGATGATTCTAATGAGTTAAGTCACAACAAAGGTTTTGGTTGGGGCATAAAGGAGAAAACGCTGGGCAATTACACTCTTATTTGGAGCCTTGCCAATGCCAACCCCATTGTGTGATCATAAGATCAGCTGAACTCACACATACATGTAGCAACTAAAGAAATGTCTAAAATAATGCAGAAAGTTCAAATAAAAGCTTTCTATATGACTTTCCTACTGGTTTATGTAATGATCAGGGGCCCGTTTTACTAAACTACTTACGCA
Organism: Gari tellinella; assembly: GCA_922989275.2. Classification (NCBI taxonomy): domain Eukaryota; kingdom Metazoa; phylum Mollusca; class Bivalvia; order Cardiida; family Psammobiidae; genus Gari; species Gari tellinella. Next base: position 57,378,154 of record OV277860.1, read on the forward strand.
AAAAATTTGCGTAAGTCAAAATCGTTTAACTCTTATTTTTCGATCATAAACGTTTGCAAACAGCAAATAGCCAGATCAGAGGACGCACTAAAAGCGTGTCCTCTGAACTGGCTATTTGCTGTTTGTAGCAAGTGATAATAAAAAATATAAATTAAAATTTAAAATTTTGACTTACACAAATAATTTGCGTAAGTTGTTTAGTTAAACGGACCCCTGCTTTTAAAAATCACAATGCTTCTTCATTAACCCATAAATACGCCTTTTTACACTTTTAATTCAATCCAATACTGCAGAAAATAGTTCCACTTTATAAAGTCATGAATTTGTACCCCAAGAAATATGTTCTATATCCTAGCAGATGGTAGCTTAAAGCAGGCTGAAAATAAAGCAGAATGTGCCTTCAGGCACATTTCAACCCGCTTTAAGAAGTCACCTGTCTTCAGAACTAGAAACCAGTCTATGGGGTAATGGGTTAAGTGGCCACTGATCACAAGTTTGACTGTGCTGAGTGGGTGATATACAGTGTTCCCTCTCTACAACAACACCCAACGGGAGACAACAATTGTGTGTGTTGTTCGGATGGAGTCGTTATAGGGAGAGAATTTGCAAACAGCTTGAATCCAGATCAGACACTGCTCTGGATTCAAACTGTTTGCCACTCGTAACACGGCGTCTGATCTGGATTCAAGCTGTTTGTCACTTGTTGTTAAGATTTTGTTCTCTCAAAATGTCCATTATGTAACTTTGTGAAAAACAGCAGACGACACTTTTAAGCAGACGACATTGCAGTCGTGAATAGGTTTGACATTATGAATTGTCCTGTTCAGGGAACTGCGACAAGGGTCATTGTAAGGAGGGAGTCTTTGTTGGGAGGGCAGTTGTAGAGAGGGAGCTTTGTACCTTCAAACACAGAGCCATAGATTGATTCTCCACCATTGCCTCGACCATAGTACACATCTGAAATAAAATGAATAAATTGATGAAAAAGTCGCTGATAACAAAGAGCTATATTTATAAGCAAATGGTTAAACATTGCATATTGAAGCTGATCATTCATTTGAAGCCCATAGTAGCATATACCTTAAAGGGAATAGTAGTTGTTTGCTGGGTTATTAAATCCATTGTTTCTTCACATTCTCAATAGACAATAGGGATGGGTATTGCCAGAAATTTTGTATTGCAATATATTGCGATACTCCATCACTGTATTGCAATATGTATTGCAATATATTGCCTGTTATCAAAATGATGCATTTTGGGCAAATATGTTCAGACTCGGACAAAGTTCTAACCGATTTTGTTTTAAGGAGACCAACACATGTCAGTATGTGATACCCATTTGTTGGAAACTATGTTTTTCATTCAGATCTGTGAACTTTTTTTAATATTGTATGAAGATATTAAATATGTTATGCAATCCACTTATACTATGCTAGTGCTAAAAACAACAAGGGTGAATCCCTTTCTCTGTAGTGGCTTATTTAGTTTGAACAAAACAAAATTATGAATATTGGGAAAAACCGGTTTTTTGAGCCTCTGTATTGTATTGTATTGTTTCAGAATGTATTGCAATATATTGGAAAACCGGTTTTATTGCACATCCCTAATAGACAACATATCACTTAAACATAATTTCCACAACTTGAATCAAATTTGTATTACAGTGGAGAAGATGATATTATTTCCAAATTATTAATGTGTTTACGTTAAAAGTACTATTTCCATTGCAAACAGTTTTACTTTTAGCCTGCTTTAAGCTACCATCTGCTAGGATATAGAATATATTATGGTATTATTTTCTTTAGTTGAAATATTTTAAAATCAGCAAAGGAGAGAGAATAAGTTTCAAAGAAAATAAATGCACGAACCTACAGATACAGAACTTTCAAAATGTTATTTTGTACTATTTGTGTTGCTGGAGGACCCAGCTTGACCCTAAACATATTTGTTGGACAGAGTAGACAAACATTATGTTTGAATTGAAAAAAAACTTAAAGGTGAATCGGTGGCAGAACGTAAACAACCAAGGCAGATATGGTTTTATCTGTTTCTTTATTGGACTGACATTTCGACGCTACAAGTGTCTTCTTCAGGGTAATCATTAAAAAAAATTATACTCCATAGCCTGTTTCTAGTATTGAAGATAGGTGACCTCTTAAAACAGGTTGAAAATAAAGCAGAATACGCCTTTAGGTGCATATTCTGCTTTGCTTTCAGTCTGCTTTAAAATACCATCTAGTAAAAAGTATATATTTTCTTACGACATGTAATTGTTTAAAGTGGAACTTTTTTCTCCAGTGGAGGAATAAAGTAAAGGGGTTAAAAGGCATAATTATTGGGTAATATAGGTTAACCCATTACCCCATAGCCTGTTTCTAGTATTGAAGATAGGTGGCCACTTAAAGCAGGTTAAAAGTAAAGCAGAATGTGCCTTAAGGCACAGTCTGCTTTACTTTCAACCTGTTTTAATCTACCATCTTCTAGAAAATACAAATTATTTCTTATGAGATATATTCATAACTGTATAAATTAGAACTATTTTCTTCAGTGGATGAATAAATCAAATGCACTTGAAGGCGCTTCCATCAGGGAAAGGGTTAAGTACACTTTACCTCCGCCCTGTATCCAGCCATTGCGTACTATTCTGTGGAATAAACTCCCTTTGTAGTTAAGTTTGTGGTCGGATATTTCTGATTGCCCTTTCTCACCAGTTATCAGCGCCTTAAAGTTTGCACATGTCTTTGGAACAATATCTGTGAAAAGCTGAAATGCCAAACAATTTTTATTACAGTCTGAGACAATTAAATTTTGTAAGTCTAGAAGGTCATTTTAATTAACAAACTTAGGTATTGTCTGATTTTTCTGAACTGTCTGAGCTATTTTTAGAACAGAATAGTCCATAATGGTAAATAGATAACAGGGTTAAATCGAATCTTATATAGTCATACACTTTCCAACCTGAGATAAGCATGATCCTCGTGCAGCACGAGACAGCTGCGCTAATTTTACTGATATGTTATTCATTCTCAATAAACGTGTTTATGCTAAAACTTTTATGTCCATTGCAAACAGGTTGGAGCCAGATCAGACGCCGGGTGACCCGGCGTCTGATCAGGCTCCAACCTGTTTGCCACCCAGATTAAAAAGATAAAGTTAATAGTCTACAGTTTTATGCATTGTGTTTGAATGTATTCGGGAAATAATAATGTCTTCTCTACTGTACATTACGCACAATAAATACATGTTTCCTTTTTCCTGGCTGACTGTACGGAAATCAACGAGTACGGTGATCACCCCTTTTAAAATTTTAGAGTGTTCCAATCTAAAAATAACTCTGACAGGTCAGAAGAAAACACTAATAGTCTTCAAGGTGTAGGAAGTAGCATAATACAAGATCAATGTAATCCGGAAAGCTTCTATAGACTGTAAGAGCTTTCTGCATTACTTTCATCTTACATTAAGCAGTTTTCTTGACTTAACTTATTACCCGGTAGCCAATTAATTTCTAATTTTGAAGACGCATGATTATTTGTAAGCAGTTTGAAAGTTAAAGGCAGAATGTGATTCTTCTGCTTAATTTCAAGCTTCTATCTACCAAGATAGAAAATGATACTTCTTAAGGTCAATTTTCATGTCTGTATCAAGTGGAATTATTTTGTTCAGTGGAGGAATAAATCAAGAGGTGTAAAGAGGCATATTTATGGGGCAATGGGTTTGAATGCGCAAATTTTATAAGGGTAAAATTAAACCATTTGATTTTCAGAAATATGTTTGTTATATTTTAATAAATTTCAGTTTTTAATCAGAGCTGATCAAAGCTGTTTGAATGGCACTTAACCCTTTACCCCATAGCCTGTTTCTAGTTTTAAAGACAAGCGACCACTTAAAGCAGGTTCAAAGTAAAGCAGAATGTGCCTTAAGGTGCATTCTGCTTTACTTTCAGTCTGCTTAAAGCTACCATCTGCTAGGATATAGAAAATATTTATTTTAGTAAATGTTTATGACTGTATAAATTAGAACTATTTTCTGCAATGGAGGAATAAACTAGATGCGCTAAAAGGCACTTTTATGGGGAAATTAAAAGACATTACAATAATTTATTGTATTTGAGAAATAAATACAGAATTTTGATATCAGTTGATATTAGGGTTTAATCTAATGTCATTGAATACAGGTTCTATACCAAACACTCATTGACGTCTACCTTGAAGACAGATAGCAGCTTAATGCACTTGACAAAAGTTATACAAAAAGATCCCCATTGGGAGCTTTCTGCATTGGTTTTATTCTGCATGAAGCAGACATTTATTTTATATGGTATTCCATTTTCTTTAAAGATTGTAGATAGAATGATTAAGTGTTTGGTTATGCAAGAGTTTTACTGTAAAATTAACTCTGTACCTCAATTACCAATCGTCCCACTGACTCTCCACCAATAGATACATCCATGTATACAAACTCATGCTGAAAACATAAAGCAAAATATTCATTTCTCAGGATTTCTTGTCAGTGATATAAAGATACATGTACCTGCTTAACCCATTTTATGCGGGATACACTTTTAGGTGTACCTCTAGGCAAACAGTTTTGATCTCAGATCAGGCCCCACATTGTGGGGCCTGATCTGAAATCAAAACTGTTTGCTGTCATTTAGCCAATATTCTATCAGAAACTGCTAAGATCTTTTGCAAATATTTGAGTTATACCCGCTGCAGACAACATTTTAAAATGGCTGCCAAATATTACCCAGCATACAATGGGTTAATGCAGGACAAAATTAATGTAATGCAGAAGTTCCTCAATATCTCAGCTCTCTGCATTAACACTTGCTCTACATTTACCCTGTACTCTGTAGCCTGTTTCTAGTTTTGAAAACCTGTGTTTGTCGTTGTGCAATAAAGTGTTAAACCCTCATCATAAATTATCAAAACTGGACAGAAGTTTAGTGGCAATTGGCTGATTGTCCATTTCAAGTTTCAGGGTTAAATGAGATTAACTATGCCTTGAAGCTATCTGTGAAATAAAGGTTTTCAATGGTACTTCTGTGTAGAAATATAGGGTAGACTTCAGGGGACCGTTTCATAAAAATTTGTACAGGTCAGATTATAAAAGTCTCAATTATTATTTATTTCACCATCTCATCCTGTCTTGTGACATCTCTTTTGAATCGTCTTGATGAGATGTCACAAGACAGGATTAGATAGAGAAATTAGAAATTAAGTGTATTTTAAAGTTTTGACTTACAATAACATTTTTTGTACGAAGCTTTATAAAAATGGGCCCCTGCTTAGGGACACCCAATTTTGTCTGATCAATTGTAAGCAATTGTTTAATGTTTCATCAGGGCTGCCATAAGTTGACATGGAAAATCCTAAGATTTCCAAATTTGCATTTTACAAATCGTACCTTTACCCCATCACCTGTTTCTAGTTTAGTTGACACATGGCTACTTAAAGCAGACTGGAAGTAAAGCAGAATGCGCCTTAAGGCGCATTCTGCTTTACTTTCAGCCTGCTTTAAGCTACCATGTATTAGAAAAAAATACAAAGATTTAGGAAAAATTGGGAGAAATGGCAGCCCTGACTGTTTCATACTCACATGTTTCTCATTGAGGCAGCATTTATATGCCTCTTCTGTTAGTGTCTGTAACAATGGGACTGGTTGGTATTCTTCATATCCATGACATTCAGATGACCATGTCAGAAAGTCCTCAGGTCCACCAATAAGCTGGCCATTTTGAAAAGTGATTGCTTTTTCGTTAAATGCCCAAGTTTCTCCTCTTAATTCCTGTTTTCATAGAAAATAATACCACTGCATGCAACCTCTTTATAAATATTGATAAATAAGTGAGACATGACTTACATTTTCAAATAGTTTGGGCACAGATTTTAAGTAACCATATACATCTGATCAGGATTTAATCTGTACCTAAGCTAGCTGTGTTTGATTTTTTCAGGTGAATCTATTATTTAAATATCAACTTTAGTAAGAAAAATTGCAGTGATGATATTCTGAGTGCAAAACATTTTATGAGCATGCATGCTTTTTAATGAACCAACTATTATAAGGAACAGTCCAACCTTGATTAAGCATTGCAGCTGCTCAAAAGAATATTCACATTTCTGTATTTGATATTAGTCAAGCAGTCACTCAAAAGAAAAAAATATTTTTCTGTCTTTGATAAAGTCAACAGCTAACCCATTACCCAATAAATATGCCTTTTTACCTCTTCACTTTTTCCTCCACTGAAGAAAAAAGTTTCTGTGACTTTATACAGAAATGAATATGTACCATAAGAAATATTTTCTATATCGTAACAGATGGTAGCTTAAAGCAGGATGAATGTAAAGCAGAATGCGCCTTAATGCGCATTCTGCTTTACTTTCAACCTGCTTTAAGTGGTCACCTATCTTCAATACTAGAAAAAGGCTATGGGGTAATGGGTTAATAAATGTAGAACAATAGTTAATTAAAAAGAACGAACCTGTGGTAGCTTTCTGCTTTATTTCTTTAATACAGCTTAATAAAAACAAGGTCCATTTCAGGTATATTGTTTGTTCTACTAATTTGAGCAGTTTTATAGGTAAATAATTATATTTTTACTACATAATATTAAACACAAATCTAGTTTTACCTTCCTTTTTGCATCAATGTATAGATCCCACTCAAACTCAACCATACCAAGTACTTTTGGGCAAGAGAATACATTTGGATGTCTGTTTGCAAGATCCTGGAAACAATAACAAAGGTGACATATTAAATGTATACACTTATGCTACATGTGTTACATAACCATTGATATGTGACTATTTAAGAAATGAACTGATTTTTTCGGCATTTAAACAAAATAAACGACAGAAAATTATTGGCAAATTAACCATGAATTGCTAGTGCAATTCATGGTAAGTTTGCCGGTAATTTTCTGTCATTTATTTCGCTTGAAGGCCGAAAAAAATCAGTTCATTTCTTATATTTACATAACTTATATAGTCACTACCATAATTCGAAATGGGTATGATCACAGAGATAATGAAAGGCCCTCAAAATTAAGATGGGGAGGAATGTGGTGAAATATAGACAGTGTAAGGCCTAGAGTCTAACCCTAGGATTTTTGGCTCAATGGTAACACATTTGCCTTCCAAGCGGGAGCTCCCGGGTTTGATTCCCGGGTCCTGTGTGACTATAAACATATACCGCCTGTATAGCTCAGTGGTAGAGCGTCTGCTTGCAGTGCGGGAGGTTGGGGGTTCTTGAAGAGTTGGGAGACTTGAAAATTGGTAGTAATTAATGGCTTCCCTCCTTGGCGCTCAAGATTTCGGGTTAGCATTAAGACTGGTTCGTCGGTGTCAGGATAAAGTGACCGGCCGGGTACAGTCCCAATGGTGCACATAAAAAGTGCCCCTTCTCATAATCATCAGAATTGATGGCGTAGAAGTAATGAATAGAATATAAATCGAGACGAGGGGGCCTGCCAGCTCTCAAGAGTTTATGAGCAAATATTCGCCACATCCATGGAAAGCAGTGGAAATTGTTGATTATGACAGAAGCCTGCAGTTAGGCAGTTGTAATGATCTCTCCAGTGAGAGACTTGGATCAGCAGGGCCTCGAACTCACGACCCCTAGTGTATTGAAGACCAAGCGCCCTACAGGCTCGACCATCTCCACCAACAATTAAGAAGTCTGTTGATCTACTACAACACATGTAGCTATATAATCAGGAGGCTTGTTTAACCCACTCTACACTTGTTTTCCCCCCATCAATCTTCTGAACGTTCATGACGTTTCTGTTTACAACTGTCAAGATTACTTTACAATAAACAGTCGTTTGTGTAAGAAAGTTAAACATTTAAAACAGAATGTAAAATAATTAGACAATATAAATTGATTACCTCTGCGCAAATTCGAGCTCTCTGAAAGTCCAAGTCATTTACTAAACCGTAAATTTCAAGCTGCACTTTTTGCTTTCCCTGCGCCATTTTTGTTTGCCTTAGTGACGATGATCCTGGTAGGTAAGACGCTCATTGGGGACTGCATAAAAGCGTCTGCAACATTTATTCAGTGTTGTAAGCGGCATCATTTTCGGCTCTGACCTTGGCAAGAAAGTAGTTTTGGTTTTAAAATGCTGTCGAGATTACGGTTTATTGGCAGCAATGCTGCACGCAAGAACGTAAGTTACATGAATCTTTTCTGTACAACAAAGACAACATCATTTTCCTAGGTCATGTGGAACGCATGCGATTTTATGTTTGGTAAAGCTGAGTTGTTGCTGTTCCCATTGGACTTGAGTTATTTTATCACACTGACATTTGGTGTAGAATTACGTCCTTGTTTTCAATGTCTCTTTAACATATTCATTGGGCTTTTATAATATTATATGCACATTCATCAGTGTCATTGCTATAAATCAATTTTCACTTTTTTAACCGCCTCGATAGCTCAGTGGTAGAGCGTCCGCTTTCGAGGCCGGAGGTTGTGGGTTCGATCCCCGGTCGGGTCATACCAAAGACCATTATAAAAACGGTACTAGTATCTACCTTGCTTGACGCTCGGCATTATAAGGGTAGTACTAGGAAGGTGACTAATGCCCAGGTAAGTATGCATGTTAATGGATACCTTGTTTGTCGCAATAAAAGCTCTTCAGAGCTTATGTTGATTGTTTACCATATGCGACGTTAAATAAAGCTTACCTTTCTGTTTTAACCGTGAATAGGTCGGACATAGTTTAGTGTGGGCGAAGAGCGTCAATGGAGGAAATCGTTGTTGGAAGGACTGTTGTAGGGAGGGAGCATGTACTGTATATATATTCCCGTGAATTGATAGGAATGTTAACCAACTCTTTTAGATCCACTAAAATGTCAATAAATACACTAGAGTTGCTAAATTTTCCCCCCAGAAATGACGGACAACGAGGCAAAAAGTGAAAATGTTGTCACATGACACATGATCTCCCAAAATTCAACCGCCGCGAGAGCTCAGACGCTCGCCTATTCAACTTCGCTCAGTTGCTATTCCGTCTTGTATAATTCCGTGACTAAAATAAATTTACCCTGTAACACACAGTATGTGACTCATGAATGTTTAAAATTCTGCTTGTACATACAAAATCTAGATGCCGTACATGAATTCATACAGAAATTTGCATGCACTGTCACATATAAGTTTTCATCACACTTTCTGTATATACATATTAAGAGTTCTGTAATTCGTAAATTCTCTCGCAAAAAGTGTCTGTCTCATCTGTTCCTATTGTTCATTCTGGTATTATAATTTACAATCACCCCATTCAAATCCATTGAAAAAAATGTTGTTCAATTCATGTAAGACATCTTCCATTTAAGAATGTAAAAGTTCCGTCAAATTTCCGTCAATTTAATAAAATGTGATTTTTTAGGGGTAAATTAGCTTTGAAAAAACACAAGCATTTATGGTGAATAAAATACAATAATGAAATCAAGAAAAATCAATATAGCTGAAATTATTTTACATTTTAATGAAAAAATAAATATTGCATCAGAAATCATCATCTTTTTGACGGACGGAACTCCCGGCTTCTTCACCAGGTTGATCAAAGTTCATGTTTTTTCTACTAATTTCCAAGTTTTAAGTCCAACAAAGAGAATTTGTTGTTAGGGTATGTATTGCTTTGTTTTCAATTTGCTTTATTTCTTCTGTTCTTCAGTTAGTTTGTAAAATAAAGGAATTAGAATGTGTACCTGGGAAAAATGATTTAGTCCGTCAAACATAATGACATTCACAACAACGTTTAATCTAATCTGTTTTTGTGTCCATGTGTGGTGGGTGGGGATTCGAAGACAGTGTTAAACTTAGTACTTTCTGGTTATACAGGACTGGTGGTTTCTTTTGATTTTGAAGACATAACTAGATAATTTAATAAAAAATGTTGCTAACATCATTTCTGTCAAATCTAGTAAATGACGTTCACACAATTGCTCCTCTGTTTAGAGCAGTTACTTCTCTTATTGGTCCAGTGAAAAGAAACTGGGATTGTATCTGTATGTATCTGAATGCAAAACATGGTCGACACAATGCTTGTGTGAACCCCGTTTGATATTATTTTGTGTAAGTGTGTGTCTGTCAAAAGATGTTAGCATTCGCACTTGATGATGATAGTTACATTTCTGTCAAAAAATGATGTTAGCAACAATTTCTTCCGTCAAAAGTGATGTTAGCAACAATTTCTTCTGTCAAAAATGATGTTAGCAACAATTTCTTCTGTCAAAAATGATGTTAGCAACAATTTGTTCCGTCAAAAACTGATGTTAGCAACAATTATGTTCCGTCAAAAACTGATGTTAGCAACAATTTGTTCCGTCAAAAAAATTGATGTTAGCAACAATTTGTTCTGTCAAAAAATGACATTATCAGCATCTTCAAACTTAAATAGATCAGTATCTGACATGTTCTTTACAGAGATAGTACTTCCTCTACATACAGTTTTCAATCTTTTTCTTACTTTGACAAATTGTTGCTAATTGTAATAAAGGGAACTCTTTAATTTTCTAACTTTTAAAAGTTGTGAACATAAAAATATCTGTCAAATATTCTGTCAAATAATGACATTAGCAACAAGAAAATTAAAATGTAATTTAAAGGCAAAACAAATATGCTATAATTTTTATTTTCATTTTTTTGACCTAATATAATAACAATCTCTTCCTCTACATTAAAACTAATGCAATTTTTTTATACAAAAGAAAAAAATTCTATGGGAGTTAGTTTGACGGAAATTTTATGTTCTTAAATGGAACATGTCGTAAACGCTATTTTTCAAGAGGGAAAGATTTATGGATAAGTTTCACAGAGGAGGCGTGGCATATGCATTTTTCATTCGCGAAATAATCTCCGGAACTCAGACAGCAAACATTTGGCGGATTTTTCAAAATTTGTCCTTAACCGATGTATTCCTTCCTGTTCGCAGAAACCATGATTACCGACTAAAATTATTCTTCATTAATGAGATAATTTGAAAGAAAATTGATATACCTTATAAACAGCAACTGTCTGCATTTCTTTATGACAAAAAATTGATATATTAGGGCTGGGTATCGCTAAGGTACCTCAGATCGACAAATTTAACATGAATCACTGGGTTTTGCCATTAAATTTATGTTTATTTCGCTTGAACGAGGAATTATACACTCACGGAATTGCAAGCCCACAATTTATCGCAAATCTCGTGCAGCGCAAACGAGACTTCGCGAGACTTAATAAGATAATGTCTATCGGTAGTCAATATGATTAATGTTTGTTTCGAAGCATTGGTCATTGGTTTATATTCCCGTCACGCGAATTGATAGTCCTGAGCGTCCGCCAAGTTGTTTAAATCCACTAAAATGTCAATAAATACACTCCAGTCGGTAAATTATCCCCCCAAAAATGGCGGACAACGAGGCAAAAAGTGAAGATGCTGTCACGTGACACATAATCTCGCAAAATTCAACCGTCGCGAGAGCTCAGACACTCGCCTATTCAACTTCGCTGAGTTGCGATTCAGTCTTGTATAATTCTGTGGCTTGAACACCAAAAAAATAAGTTCATTTCTTATCAAACATGACACTTTGGGACGTTTGGGTAAAATAATACGATTGGTTGATAGTGTATACCAAAGGTAGTCAATACATAATTAGTTAGACAGTCCTTTTGGAGCTCTCTGATCTGGGTCTATAATGTTTGCACCTTTGTAAACTTTGCATTGGACAAAAGTAATCTTCACAGGTACAATCATGATTGGACATTAAGCTGTACCCGAAGACAATTCACTGCCTGTTCTTAGGTCAGGGCTTGTAAATTTTCAAGAACTAGCCCGACCAGGCACATCAAAATAAAATCTACAGATTATATTACTTAACTTATGCAATACAATTATGACAACAAAATTATTCTTTCTATATGTTCAAGGCATCAAAGTAAACATACATCAGATATTGGAAGTCTTTTCTAGTCTGGGTTTACCATGCTTTCAAAAAAAGTGTTAAAAGTTTGGATCAGGGCACAACAAAATTAGGTCCGGGTTAGTAGGTTTTTCAAGAATTAGCCCGACCTGGCTAGTAAAAATAAAAGTTAATGTTGAACCCTGACAATGTAGTCTAAAGGTTAGTAAATGACAATGTTAATGTGTTGATATAACTATAGATAACTTTCTTTTGCAGCTCATTGTTGGTCTTGTACAAGCAAACAACTATGCTACAGTCTCAGAAGCAACTTTTGAAACACAGGTATGTTAACTTGTGTATTTTAGTTTAGATGTATTATACTCTGGCAGTGATAATTTTAGAAATCAGATGAATGAGTCCTCGGGATGCACATTCTGTAAAAATAAAATGAGTCCTTTAGATGAAAAATTAACCCAATATCCCACAACTTATCTCTAGTTTTCTTCAAAGATAGGTGACTACTTAAAGCAGGTTGGAAGTAAAGCAGAATGTGCCTTAAGGCACATTCTGCTTTACTTTCAACCTGCTTTAAGCTACTATCTGCTAGGATTTAGAAAGTATTTCTATTGCTGCATATTATATATGTGGAACTATCCACTTCAGTGGAAGAATACATTAAAGGCATAAAATTGTGTAGTATGGAGGAATGGGTTAATAAAGGCCAGAAAAGCTATGGGTCCATGGGACTCGCAACTTTTCAAATAATGAGTCCCTGGCAAATTTTATGAGTATAGGACTCGGGATGCACAGGTAAAATTATCACTGCTCTGGATATGTCATGAACATTATATGTGTTAAGAATGCAGTAGAACTTATGTCAAGGCTCAAGCTTCAGTTCCTTAAGAATCGTGGAGATTTCTTAGATGAGTTACTACTTAACATACAGAAAGTTCCAACAGGCAAATTTTAACCCTTTACACCATAGCCTGGTTCTAGTTTTGAAGACACTGGTGACTGACACTTAAAGCAGGTTTAAAGTAAAGCAAAATGTGCCTTAAGGGGCATTCTGCTTTACTTTACTCTTTACACCCTAGCCTGGTTCTAGTTTTGAAGACACTGGTGACTAACACTTAAAGCAAGTTGAAAGTAAAGCAAAATGTGCCTTAAGGGGCATTCTGCTTTACTTTCAGCCTGCTTTAAGGTAGCATCTGCTTGGATATAGAAAATAAATTCTTATGGTGCATATGCATGACTGTATAAATTGGAATTCTTCAGAGGAAGAATAACTTAAAGGTGTAAAAGTATGTATCTATGGAGTAAAGAGTTAAGATAATGCAGTAATGTAAAGCTGCTATTTCATCTCATTTCTCAACAAGTTTTGCCGTGTTTAGGTTGTTTATACGACCTATGATGCTTGTTATAACTATAAAGCACTTAGCAGCATTTCTTGTGCTGGAACTTATGACCTGAGTTCTTGCATTCAACAATCCGACAGAGAGACAAATCTATTATTCTTTAGACCGCCTTTTGGTGAAATTCTGTGCTGTTGGCCAATCAGAGTCCGTTATTCAGTTCTTCCTTTTTCGTGAAGACTGGATTATTCCCGCCAAAATGAAATTCTTGTGAGGAAAATTTGATTGGCAGATAAAATTTGCTGGCAACTTAAAACAGCTGAGCGTGTATAGAATAGCAACCACTAATTTCACGTCACATAGTGACATAGCTTTGTAAACAATATTTCTTATTTGGATATATGGGCGTTCTAGTATGATGAAGACTTGTCCTAATGCAGTCTACTGTCTAACCTATATAATAAGAAGTCACCACAGAGGGTCTAGTTTGAAACGTAAAGGAAAAGAGGTTTAACTTTAACAGTGTTTTTAGCTCACCTGAGCCAAAGGCTCAAGGTGAGCTATTGTGACCGCTCACCGTCCGTAGTACGCCTGTCCGTCTGTCCGTTCACTTTTACTTCAAACGACATCTCCTCTGAACCCGCGGATTGTAGGGCTGATTCAAACTGCTCATGATGTTCCTTGGATGCTTCTCTACAGAAGTTGTTCAAATGAAAGAGAAAAAGCAAAAACTCTGCTTGAAAAAGCAAAAAAGCAAAAAAAATTAAAAAATCTTCTTGCTAAAAACTACTAGGCCCTAAGCTTTGATATTTTTACAGTAGAATCTCCTGGTCGATCCCTCTATAGTTGTTAAAATGAAATCCCTAGGGTCACACTTGACGCCATGCACCCTGCGCAGTTTAACTGCTGCTCTAGGCAGGTTTCACAGTATTTTTGATGAAGCAGAAGTAGAACTGTATTTTACCTGAGTTACTCTTAATATACTAAGGGCAAATAGCCAATATTTGCAAACATTTTGGATCCAGATCAGATGCAACATAATCATAATGCTACATCTAATCTGGATCCAACCTATTTGCCACTCATTTACCAACTTAACATTTTCTAAATTGTTTTTTTGTACACTTTTCACATACAGTAGGTTTTAAGCAGACATCATTTCAGTCTGGTAAGGGTAAGCCCCCAGAGTTCTAGCCACTGAGGTCAAATATTATGCAACTCTGAACTGGTAGGGTGTATCATAGAACTGGTCATGATCAGCTGAACATGTTGTCTGCTAAAGTTTAGATATGGTTCAGTCTGATTCATACTTAGAGAAACAGGATCTGGAAGTGATCCACTGACAGTTATGTAATTATGTCTTATGCCATATTTATACATATGTTTAATATTGGTTTTGTCAGAGTTATCTGAATGTCTTTTCATTTTTTCTTGTCCAGGATTCAACCCTTTCACCCCATATACTGACGTTTGTTAACCCATTACCCCATAAATGTGCATTTTTAGGCCTTTGAGTTATTCCTCTACTTAAGAAAATAATTCCACTTTAAACAGTCATGAAAATGTAAGATGCAAAAGTAAAGCAAAGTGTGCATTAACCCTTAGCCCGCCAAATAAATTGTCGTCTGCTATATTTCTCGTCTGCTTCAAGTTTCAAAGTGCTTCAAAGTTGCTCAAAATTGCTGAAAATGTTGTCCGAGTGTCAAACAGCTTGGATCCGGATGAGACGCCGAGTTACTCGGCGTCTAATCCGGATCCAAGCTGTTTGCATATAAAGCTATAGTCGTGAGTGGCAGGCTAAGGGTTAAGACACATTCTGCTTTACTTTCAACCTGCTTTAGGTGGCCACCTATTTTCAAAACTAGAAACATGCTATGGGGTAATGGGTAAAATGAAATTGCCTATTTGGAAAGAGCCTGATGAGAGGAAGTGCCATTTGCAAAGGCCATAACTCTGACATCATTGTTTTTTGAGTTATTTCCCTTTGTGATATTTTCTTGTCAAGAAGACAACTTCAGTTCTACTGATGCTATTGTAATGAAATTTTATGTATGGAAAGAAACTGATGAGAGAAAATGCCATGCACAAGGGCAGCAATATTTAGTTTTTCCCCTTTGTCATATTTTATTGTCAGGAAAATAATTCCAGTTCTGCTGACGCTAGTGAAATAATTATCATTTATTGGAAATGGAAATAGCTTGATAAGAGGATGTGTCATGGATAAGGGTCATAAGCTTGGCAACAAAATTCACTTTTGTCATGTTTTCTTGTCTGGAAGATAACTCCATTTATAGTTACATTAAAATGTTGTCTTGCCCAGTCAACTTAGGTACAAACTTCAATGTCCTCAGGTGAGCGAATTTAGGGCCATGGCCCTCTTGTTATTCCTTATATAACTGGTACCCATAAACTGTCATTTCCAATTGCCAAAACTGACCAATTTTCCCAATCTTAAGTAATAAAATTCCCAATTCGAAGATTTTAGATCAATCAGTTTGTTTTAAGCATCTTTGAAACAAATCCTGCTATTGCCAGCTGAAGACCCTCCTTACCCTTACAGATGGTATAATGGGACACATTTTTGCTAGCAGTCAAATTCAGTTTGAATTTATTATAGGTAACTGTTTGATATGTCCCATGCAAAATTCCTAACTTGACTAAAAACGTCGCAAATTTTTCCCGATTTGACTAAATACGACTGAATATTTCTCAATAAACTCGGAACCGGAGTCATTCCCAATTGGCCTAAATAAAACTTTAATAAAACTTTGTTTAATCTGTTTGCTTTAATGACTGTCCGACATCTGTTTATAGTACTGTATGACTCTTCTAGCCCTATCAGCTACACAAGCTCGACACTGCCCCAAGTAGGACCGTGAGCATGACGAGGGATGAAGGTCTACAGTATTACACAGACATGGTCGTCATAAGAAGGATGGAAACAGTCGCCTCTAACCTCTACAAATCTAAAGCCATCAGGGGCTTCTGTCATCTATACTCTGGACAGGTAAGTGGTCTTCCTAAAGTCGTTTCATTCATGCATATAGGGTTACCCTAGATTACAAGTAGAGTATAACCTCTCTATAACAGCCACTAAAATTAGGGCTAATTGATTGTATAAATGACAGGTGGCAGCTCAAACCAAGGTGACAGTTAAACAGAAAGCTCCTAAAGGAGATTTCTGTTTTACTGTCACCATGCTTTTAGCAGTCACCTGTCGAAAACAGTTAGTAAATTATCACACTTTAGTGGTTTTACTGTACCTGTTTGGTTTTAGCCTGCACCCAGTAATAATTTTAGAAATCAGGTGAATGAGTCCTTGGGATGCACATTGTATATAGCCATTAGTCCTTTAAAGAGTGCAATTGTTGAAATCTGATAATTGTGGCAAGACTTATCTGCCCTTAATATACTTTGAAATGCTAGAAAAGGCTTTATTTCATTACATAGTTATCTGCCCTTGATGTACTCTACTATACTAGAATATTTTGTATTCCAAAATTGTTTACACACTATATATAGTCTACAAATTTGAATGTATCTAGTTTAATATGAGTGAAACTCAAAGGTAAAGCTATCAGGCTTCTTTTCAACAGATGAGTGATGTCAGATCCTTGAAGGCCTACTTGTTGATCTGAAGAAAAGTTGAATATGGGTGACAAACAGTTTGGATCCAGATCAGATGCCGTGTTATGCAATGTCTGTTTGCAAATATTAGCTGAGTCATGCATAGCATAATAAGGTGTTAAGAACGGTATTTGAAGATATTTTTTTTACCATTCTTTCAAAGGAGGCAGAAATTATAACGGTAGAATATAATGCATCTTTAATTTTCAGAAAATGGCAAAATAATTTGATCAAGTAAAATACCAGATATATGGTACAGTCGAGACTGTCTTAGCGACCCCTTGTGTACAACGACGTTTTGTCTTGAACGACCCTTTTATACCCCCCAAATGCGTTTTACACTGAAAAGGCTCTGTATACAACGACTCCCTGCGGAATCCGTACAATGACCATGATTTTTAACTCCCGAAACGATGTTTTGGACTCCTGTAGCGACATTCGCAACTTTCGTAGTGGCCGCCATTATTTTAGAAACACAATTTGTATTGTAGCGCTACAGTCGTGTTAACCGCTACTTAGACATGTATGGGTAGGTACTATGCTGGTAGAATGGTCAGTCTACTGGCAATGACTAGCTGTCAATCAAACTAAATCAATCCGTCTGACCTAATTACAAGAGTGTTTACACAGTAGACCTTGCTTCTTCAACATATGTTTTCTTGATTGCGCGATAATACGCATTAATTATGAAATTTTGCTGGTTTATTCGCGTGCGGTTTGTTGTGAACATTTACTGAAATAATAGCAAGCGTTAACGGTTTACACAGCTTGAAGCCTTCCGACGAAGTAAAAAGTTTGAGTGATGGAGGTGTTAATCCACGATCGAGGCGCGATTTTTATATGCAATCAAACTTCAAAGGCATACAAACAAGTGTGTACTGGCAATTATTATAATCCGTTAACGGTGATTAAGAGTCAACACACAAAGCTTACAAATTAGTGATAAGTTGGGTGTGTAATATGGATGGCCAGCGGTATCGTTCTGCGGAAACAATCATGATGAAGAAAGCAAACGTAAAATTTAAATTGTGATGTCTGTTTAAGGTAATGAAGACAAATCAAATGCAGTTTATCACGATTTATTCACATTTTTCTTTTTTAACACATATTGCAATGACTACCTGTATAGTAATTAATACACTGTAAACCCCTCTTTCCATTTTGAATCAATAGCTACAGGGGGAAAACTTGGAATTTGTGTATAGCGACCGTTTGTGTACAGTGACCTTCTTTCCAAACTCCCTCGGAAGGTCGCTGTAGACAGTCTCGACTGTACATGTATTTGCAATACTGTCCTTATCTGGAGAGTTATTGAGTTAACACATTCAACCAAAGGGACAAGTATACTCATCATTACAAACAGTGTACCTGTGAGGATTACACTTGTCCTATGCAAACAGTGTAGACCCTGATCAGAGGGCTACTGATGGAGCCCTCTGATCAAAGTCTAGACTACACTGTTTGTCATTTTGAAATCTAGTGTTAAAATCAACCATAAATAGTCCAAAATGGACTAGACTTATTTTGAAAATTGAAGTGTCCATTAAAAGTTTCAGGGGTGAAATAGTTAATGCTGTGTTGTGTGTTTCAGGAAGCTTGCTGTGTAGGTATGGAGGCGGCCATGACCAAGGAAGATGCCGTCATTACTGCATACAGAGCCCATGGCTGGGCCTATGTTAGGGGTATCAGTGTTCTTAGTGTGCTGGCAGAACTCACAGGTGCGTTTTAACTCTTCTTCTGCTGAAAATATATAATTTATGAAAATCAGCCCACTACAACCACCATCTATCTTTTGTTGCTTTACACTGGGTATCCCAAAGAATTAGAGAAGAGTAGGGCATCACGCTTGAGTTTTTGTATCAGCTCCCAAACGTCCAATTAGCCCTAGAGGGAAAAAAGGAACATTAACAAACAAATCAAACTGGTCCGTCTAAAGACACCAAACCTCCCCAAACCACTTTTAAAAACACGTTTTCCATATTCTAGCAGATGTTAGCTTAAAGCTTATTTGCCCTTAAGGCACATTCTGCTTTACTTTCAATCTGCTTTAAGTAGTCGCGTATCTTCAAAACTAGAAACAGGCTATGGGGTAATGGATTAAACAGTTTTCTGTTAGAACAGAGAGCCATCTTTCTAGTATAAAATTAAAGGCAGGTGACCACTTCAAGCAGGTTGAAAGTACAGCAGAATGTGCCTTAAGGTGTTTTCTGCTTTACATTCAGCCTACTTTAAGTTATCATCTACATGTACATGGATATAGAAATTATTTCTTATGTGTATATTCATAACCGTATAGGGTAGGGCTATTTTCTTCAGTGGAGGAATAAATAAAAGGAATATATTATCCAATTACCCCATAGATTATTTCTTAAGTTTTGAATATAAACAATCACTTAAAGCAGGTTGAAAGTAAAGCAGAATGTACCTTGAGGAGCATTCTGCATTACTTTCAGCCTACTTTAAGCTACCCTTTGCATTAAGATAGAAAATATTTTTTTATGATAAATATTCATGACTGTATATAAAGGAACTACTTTCATCAGGGGATGAATAAGTTAGAGGCGTTAAAAGGTGTATTTATGGGGTAATGGGTCAAATATGGAGTAATGAGTTAAACTGATGTTGATTTGAACACTAATTATTGTAAAGAACTGATTTCCTTCTCATTACAGGCAGGAAAACTGGTTGTGCTAAAGGGAAAGGTGGCTCTATGCACATGTACGCACCAAACTTCTATGGTGGCAATGGCATTGTAGGGGCTCAGGTATGTTATAGGCTTAGATATTATTCATTGTTAGAATTTTAAAACAAATATTTGTGAGTACAGTTGAACTTTGATATCTCGAACTCGGTTAGGTCGAACATACCCGTATTTCAAAGTTAAAACGTGGCTTAGCCACGTTTTAATTTTGAAATACAGGTATGTTTGACTTAACCGAGCATGAAATAATGCAATTTATGTGTCGACAAATTGGATAGTTCGAATTAAGCGAGTTCGAAATATCGAAGTTAGACTTTATAAGATTTATCGTTATTTCAGTCTAACCATGAAACCTATTTAAGTATAATCATTAAAGTCAAAATTGAATCCTAGCAACAAGTATTCTAATCCCATACAAAAAGTAAAGATTACATTTAATGTTTTTGACACATGCAAACAGTTGCCCTCTGATCAGAGTCGGCAGGTTTTTTTTCTCAATTTTCAATATACAATGTATTAGAGAATACCCTAAATAGTCATGAATAAACTAGACTTATTTGGATACTTACTAGAGTTATTTAGATACTGTAATTGTCCGTTAATAGTTTTAGGAATGAAATTGTTTCAATTATTAGGCATTTAAGACAGGTGATTGCTTTCAAGCATGGTGGCCTTAAAACAGAAAGCTCTGTTAAAAGATTTTATTTTTCTGTCATCTTGCCTTTAGTTGTCACATGTCTTTTATTAGCTCACCTGGCAGGAAGTGCCAAGGTGAGCTATTAGGATCCTTGGATGTCCGTCGTCTGTTTGTCCCTCCGTTCACAATTGTTCATTAAAACTCTTGCGGCTGCGATTTTCATTTGATCTTCATTAAACTTGATGACAATGTTTGACTTGGTGAAATCTAGGTCAAGTTCGAATGTTGGTCATGTGGGGTCAAAAACTAGATCAGTAGGTCATGTCATAGAAAAACCTTGTTAACACTCTTGAGGCTACAAATCTCATTAGATCTTCATGAAACTTGTTCCAAATGAATGACTTATTGATATCCAGGTCGAGTTTGAAGGTGGGTTATGTCGGGTCAAAAACTATGTCACTAGGTCAAATCATGAAAATAAATTGTTAACACTCTAGAAGCTATATTTCTCATTTGATCTTCATGAAACTTGCTCTAAATGTTTGCCTCATTGAAATCTAGGCTACATTGAATGTGGGTCATGTCATGTCAAAATCTAGGTCACTATAGGTCAAGTTTCACATGGTGTAACAGGTGAGTGATATAGAACCATAGTGGCCCTTGTACAATCAATAAAAGTTCAATTATGGTTGAAATCAGACCAAAAGGTCGAGAGTAAAAGGCGTTTTTATTGGGTAATGGGTTAAGCTGAAACCTTTCTATAAGACTCCCATTTCATCTTATTTTAAGTGATCACTTAAACACAGCTTATTACTGTATTTTGTAGGTTCCTCTTGGAGCTGGCATAGCCTTTGCATTGAAGTACGAGAAAAAGCCAAATATCTGTGTATCTCTGTATGGAGATGGTGCAGCCAATCAGGGTCAGCTGTTTGAGGCCTTCAACATGGCCAAGCTGTGGGACCTGCCATGTATATTTGTGTGTGAGAACAACGGCTATGGTATGGGTACCAGTGTGTCCAGGGCCTCGGCCAGCACGGAGTACTACACCAGGGGCGATTATATACCAGGCATACGGGTAATTACAAGTACAGATCTGTATTCAACAATCACTCTCTGCAAAAGCACATAAAGTCAGCTCCACTTAAACTCTAAATAAGTACCAATAATGAATATACATTGATGTTGTTGAGTATAGCATTAATAGTGTGGCAGTATAAAGAAAGGTAAATGAAATGCAGATAGCTCCTAAATAATAGCTTAGCCAAAACTCTAGGACCAGACAACAAATTAGATCAAAACTGTTTGACACTTTGACCCTTGTTTTGAAATGAAATTTATTTTTTTGCCCCTGGCATCGACAGATGCGTGAGGATATAGTAATCGTCGTGTTCGTCCGTCCCTCCGTCTGTCCGCGCCACTAAAGTGGGTTAGAGGGCCAGATAATGGTAAACATAACAAAGGAAGACAATAGAGTTCATTCAGTAACAAAAGAGTAAGGGGTCGTGGCCCGTTATTCAAACAAAATAAAATAACAAAAGAAAAGGCCCTCTAACCCACTTCGGTGGCACGTCCGTCCGTCCGTAACCAGTAGATTTTACCGTTTCGTCTAGCATCAACACCGCTTAATCAAATGCTTGGATACTTATACAGTTGTTGTCTTGGACCATTCCCTAGCCACCAATAATACCCAACCTTGATCTTGACCTTGACCTAATTTGGACTTAGAATATTTTGAATGGGCTATTTCTTGGTTAACTAGAATTTACCGTTTCATCTAGCATCAACAACGCTGACTCCAATGCTTGGATACTTATACAGTTGTTGCCTTGGACCATTCCCTATCTACCAATATCACCCAACCTTGATTTTGACCTTGACCTTGACCTTATTTGGACTTAGAATATTTTGAATGGGCTATTTCTTGGTTAACTAGATTTTACTGTTTCGTCTAGCATCAACAACGCTTACTCCAATGCTTGGATACTTATACAGTTGTTGCCTTGGACCATTCCCTATCTACCATTATCACCCAACCTTGATTTTGACCTTGACCTTGACCTAATTTGGACTGAGAATATTTTGAATTTAGGCTATTTCTTGGTTAACTAGATTTTACCGTTTTGTCTAGCATCAACACTACTTACTACAATGCTTCAATGCTTATACAGTTATTGCCTTTGACCTAATTTGGTCTCAGAAAAAATTCAAAATATACAGTCAAGGATGCCACAGGGGGCATAAGCGTTTATTGAACGCACAGTCTTGTTTTTTTTAGAACAGTAGCCTAGGACAAATGTTGTTGAGGAAAAATTAATCAGCATGCAAAGAGTTGACCCATTACTCCATAAATACACATTTTTAGGCATTAAACGTATTCCTTCACTGAAGAAAATGGTTCCAATTTATAGTCATGTATATGTACCACTAACTCTTTGCGGCCTAACGCTAAATCTCACCTTACAGTCGGTAGATTATTACGGGGTTCCAGTCGACCGGGTGTATATACCTATATAGACTGACTGCTGACAGATTCGGGTGCATAACTATTATAACAATTACTTACATAATTTGTT
Organism: Gari tellinella; assembly: GCA_922989275.2. Taxonomy (NCBI): domain Eukaryota; kingdom Metazoa; phylum Mollusca; class Bivalvia; order Cardiida; family Psammobiidae; genus Gari; species Gari tellinella. Next base: position 57,400,938 of record OV277860.1, read on the forward strand.
GACTATTCGTCCATAAATGTACAAAATCTATCAAATATCTGAACAACCTCCTGAAATATCCGTCGGTTCGGTGTTTCAGTGATATTTTTCAGTTACAGTTTCGTCCACAACTTCAAATTTTCCTTCGACTCCGTTGTAAACAGGTCTCCAATTAGGTTCTGTTTCTCGGTCTATTAACTTGAAATTCATATTTGGAATCGCTACTTATGGTGAGAGAAATATCATATTTTTCTATCCCGGCGTGTTTGTTTCTTGTGTTGCCTTTGTTTTCTCTCGCCCGTAAATTCTTCTCGAAATTTCCACGTTTCTTCGCATCAAGTATGGCGGCCATTTTTCTCGCGTGTCAATTTAAAAAAATGACAGGTTTATTTTTAACGTCGTTTTATATGTCAATATCTCCTTTTAAAAACACAAAGTGTCTTACAAAATAGGAAAAGAAATAATGCTTTGTTAAACCGATAACATTTGGGAGGCATATTTTTTATATGTAACTGTAAACACAAGTAATTCACACAGGCATAATTATGTCAAAATCCGCCTTTTTCTCGCATAGAGTTATATAGCCTTGAATATCTTCTACGCAATTTCGACACATCTCTTTGTTCCCCTAACGGGATAATTCATAATGTTTTGTTGGAAAATCAATTCGAAAAGTTAACTTCAGATTTAGATACATATGAAATATTTATTACATGGGTATTTACTAGTGTTGTATAATCGGTCCGAAAACCATAATCGATTATAAACGATTATTGGTAGCCATAATCGATCGATTATATAATCGTTTTAACATAAACTATTATATATGTACTCTGAAAAGCTGAATACATGTGATACTCATGTTTGCATTTGTATGTTATATATCTACATAATTTTGCAAACAATGCACCCATATGAAGCCAAATCAAGAACAAAGCAGCAATTTGATAAAACAGTTAAATTAAAGTCCTATTTTTATTATGCCCCCGGCATCGACAGATGCGGGAGCATATAGTAATCGTCCTGTCCGTCCGTCCGTCCTTCCGTCCGTCCGTCCGTCCGTCCTTCCGCACAACCGAAATGGGTTAGAGGGCCTTTTCTGGCCAGATAACGGTAAACATAACAAAAGAAGACAATAGAGTTCATTCCGTAACAAAAGAATAAGGGGCCGTGGCCCGTTATTCAAACAAAAGAAAATAACAAAAGAAAAGGCCCTCTAACCCATTTCGGTGGCACGTCCGTCCGTCCGTCCGTCCGTAACCAGGTTAAGTAGATTTTACCGTTTCGTCTAGCAACAACACCACTTATTCAAATGCTTGGATACTTATAAAGTTGTTGCCTTGGACCATTCCCTAGCCACCAATAATACCCAACCCTGATTTTGACCTTGACCTTGACCTGATTTGGACTTAGAATATTTTGAGTGGGCTATTTCTTGGTTAACTAGATTTTACCGTTTCGTCTAGCATCAACACCGCTTACTCCAATGCTTGGATACTTATACAGTTGTTGCCTTGGACCATTCCCTATCCACCAATATCACCCAACCTTGATTTTGACCTTGACCTTGACCTAATTTGGACTTAGAAAAAATTCACTCCAATGCTTGGATACTTATACAGTTGTTGCCTTGGACCATTCCCTATCCACCAATATCACCCAACCTTGATTTTGACCTTGACCTTGACCTAATTTGGACTTAGAAAAAATTCAAAATATACTGTCAAGGTTGCCACCGGGGGCATAAGCGTTCATTGAACGCGCAGTCTTGTTTGCAAATTAATTGAGCTTGCTTTGTACTTATTGTATACCACTTCTTTTACTACCTGTAATTACTATTGCTGCGGTAGTTCATCTGGGTAAACATTGTTTGAAAAGCTCTTGGTTTGGAATCAACTGTTTCATTTATATATATGGTGCAAGTTAGTAAAACAATTCATAAAAATTATTTCAAGAACAAATATTAAAAAACACAACTTTTTCAGATTAACCTTACAGTCAAAGCTTAAGTTAACCATACTTTTAGGATACATACCCGGTAGTGAACACATGAAAGGCAGCTTTTTGTTAAATGTGGGTTGGAAGTAATGCAGAACACTCCCATAGAAGCATTCTGCATTACATCCAACCTGCATTAAGCTACAATCTGTCTTTTATATGCACAATGCTTCTTCATAACTTTATCATAAATAATCGAATATAATCGATTATGGCAAATCATAATCGATTATCGTCGATTATGGCTTTTTTCGATCGATGATCGATTATAATCGATCATCGCTACAACACTAGTATTTACGGAGAAATTTATGCTTATCTCACGTCGCTGTTTACACAACATAATTTTCCCCGTCCGTTCTATCGCACGTTAGATGGTCGGATTTGAAACGATTTTTCAAACGTTTTAACTGTAAATTATTATCGGAATAACTATTTTCGAGGTATGAAATGCATTATTCTTCTACTGCTGTTAGTATTTTTGTATTTAATTGCTTTTCTTGTAGCTCATTTCTCCAAAATCATTCCGTATAGCTTGTAGAGTCTAACCATTTACCGCCATTGTCTATGGCACAAATTAGAACATGTATGCGGTTTTTAAACGTGAATTACATGTTTATATGGCAAAAAGTCAAGAATATTTTTTCAGAATGGAATATTATTAGGTCTAATTTAAATGGATTTTAAACAAAGATGCTGTTAATCACTTTTTAGATAACCAAATAAACACGTAAAAACAACTTGTCAACATCACGCATATATGCGTGATTCGACTTGATATTGATATCGATAAACACACGCGTAGGCGTGACCCGACTGCAAAGGGTATATTGCCATCACGCATATTCGCGGGACTCGACTGCAAAGAGTTAAGATATATTTTCTATATCATAGCAGATGGTAGCTCAAAACACGCTGAAAGTAGTGTTGTTCTGATTAATCAATTTAGTCGACGTCGTATCATTTACCTGCAGAATAGAAATAATTGACTTATAAAGTCCACAATCAACTCTTAAGTGACTAATATAAAAATATCTTTTAACAAAATCTGTTGTAATAGATACAAAATGCAATACTTTTTGAACTTTTCGTCAATTCCCTGGATTTTTACCTCCGTCGAGTTCTATCGTTGGCTATTTCCTAATACACACTAATGCATAATCATTATGACTCTAGTAACTAGCATCGGCTAGCTCCATTCAAACTCATCTTAGATAGTAAACATGGCAGATTTTGTGGAATATAACAATAGGTGAATTTGTTAGTTTTAAGCATAATTTACAAAATCTTCGTATTCAAATAGATCTAGAAGTGATGTTGAAACACATCTATCACTCATATATGTTTCTTTACATCAATTTACAGTGCCATAGTTTTTAAGCAGTCGAAATGGCTTGATTTTCAAGTGATTACCGATAGTGTTTTTGCTCAGACTGTAACAATGATACGCAATTGCTTTCTCTACCACACATACACTTAGGTTTAATAACTTTCAGCAAGTTAACCCTTAGCCCGCCGAATAAATTGCCGTCTGCTATATTTCTCGTCTGCTTCAAGTTTCAAAGTTGCTCAAAATTACTGAAAATGTTGTCCGAGTGTCAAACAGCTTGGATCCGGATGAGATGCCGAGTTACTCGGCGTCTCATCCGGGTCCAAGCTGTTTGCATATGGAGCTATAGTCATGAGTGGCAGGCTAAGGGTTAAACATAATTACATGAATTTCTGAAAGTGCAGACATTGTTTTTGTTTTCACTTTTCAGTGGTTATTAAATTCAAGTAATTCTGCTCAGTTTTGGTTGATCATCGATCATTCACTCAAACATGATGATAGATCACAGAATATAGAGTGATTCCCAACACTAGCTGAAAGTAAAGCAGAATGTGCCTTAAAGCCCATCCTGCTTTACGTTCAACCTGCTTTAAGTTGTCACTTGTCTTGAGTACTAGAAATGGCTAAAGGGTAAAGAGTTAATGAACTGTGTAGTTCAATATTATATTGTACTGTTTACCTTCCAGGTTGATGGCATGGATGTCCTAGCCATGAAGGAATGCACCAAGTTTGCTAAGGAATATGTCCTTAATCACGGACCCATAGTAATAGATGCAGCCACATACAGATATCATGGACACAGTATGAGTGACCCAGGAACTAGGTACATACTTTTTAAGTTATCAGAACTGCTTTGACCTCATTACCTTGCTGTTCTAAAATGATAATTTAGGGCTCCAGATAAGAGGTAGTTTTTTCAACAAATCCCACATTTTCTCAGTATTTTTAGCACCAAATCCTATGGTGTTACTACTCATTAGAATCGTCTCGAAGAGACGATTCTAATGAGTAGTGACACCATAGGGTTTAATTCAGAAATAAAGATTTTAGTTTTTGAAAAACTACCCTTATCTGGTGCTTATATGTAATCCATGAGACTTTAAAAATCTATCGAATACTTTCAACTATTGTTGACTGGTCTGCATTATTCACTGCTGCAAAGGATTATGTTAGTTTTGAGATGCTATATTTTCATTGTGATATTGATGCCCATGGTCTTCACTGTGCATGAACTTTCGCACCCTTATCTGATAAAAATGTCGAACAGTAAGATTATTATTTTCACTTTCAAACTACAGTATATTTTTCATTGTAATACATAAGTCTTGTGTTTGCTTCTTTGATGTGTCTTGGTATCTTTTCAGTGAAATTCTTGTTTTATATTACCCCATTACCCCTGTTTCTAGTTTGAAGAGAGGTGAACACTTAAAGCAGGTTGAACATAAAGCAGGATATGCCTAAAGGCACATCCTGCTTTACGTTCAGCCTGGCTTAAGCTACCATCTGCTAGGATATTGAAAACATTCCTTATAGTATATGCTCATGACAGTATAAATTATAAACTATTTACTTCAATAGTGGAATAAATTACATTTTCTAAAAGTCACTTCTATAAGGGGAATGGATAAATGTCTAATATTTTCACTATAAGTGTAAAAAACCTTCTGCTGTGTAAGTGCCTTAGGACTTTTCTAGCTTCTCAAGAAAGGGTTATTAAATAATTGATAGTCTATTATACAAGTTGTTAAAGCAGGTTGAAAATAATGAAGAAACCTCTGGAGCTTTCTTCATTTTACTTTCATCTTTCTTTAACAAGCTACCTCATAAACACAGTTGGATATAGCTAATTTGTTCTTGAGCTATTGAGGAAAACATTCATATCTTATTTAATTTTCTATTCCTACCTAGTTACCGTACTAGAGATGAGATCCAGGAAGTGAGAGAAAAGAGAGATCCAATCATCAACCTTAAAAACAAACTACTTGAGTCTAACTTAGCAGAGGAGGCAGAATTAAAGGTATGGCAATAAACTACATGATATCTGGTAACAATTAATAAGCCTCAGTTATTCAAGCCTCCAATAAGAGTCAAGCTTTGATTAACCCACTGACCCATAAACTTTCAATTGGACAATTTTTCAAGTAAATCTTTATAATTCGTTTTCGATTTTCTGGGGTTGTGCTAAGTGCAATAAATTGCTGAATGACAAACAGTGCAGGCCTGGATAAAAGGGGCAATGTTTTTAAAGATTTTTTTTAAAAAGATTGGTATATAGTACAGTAATACCTCTCTATTACAACCACTAAAGTGTGATAATTTATTAGGTGTTTTCAACAGGTGACTGCTTAAAGCATGGTGACAGTAAGACAGAAAGCTCCTGTGGAAGCTTTCTGTTTTACTGTCACCTTGCTTTAAGCTGTCACCTGTCATTTATACAACCAATTAGCCCTCGTTTAAGTGGCTGTTATAGAGTGGTTTTACTGTACCATCTCAAATAAAGCATGGAGAAATTGAACATCAATATTTCATGCTAAATGTAAGCTATAATTACAACTCCTCCTAAACCATTCATCGGATTGTATAAAAAAAGAAAAAAAAAGTTCACAGTGATGGAGTACTATCTCAAAATATGCATGTAGAAATATTTTTCCATTCAGCAATTTCCGAGGATAAATATAAATCACGTTAATTGTTTTGTACCTTGTTACGAAAGTCTTCCTTAACTGCTCATGGGATTTTGAAACCAAGCTAAATGTTTTCATGGGTCTTTACAGGGCATTGTTAAACATGAAAAAATACATCTACAGAGCTGTTGATAAGCTACCTATTTGCATATTTACGCAAAAAAAAGTTGACCACAATTTTTTTTTTATAATCTGTCAGCGTAATAAAACAAAATAAAAATCAGTCTAAGCAAATCCTTCAAAGTTCAATTCGTAATGATGATATATGAGGAACGAGTAAATTTACGCACTAAAAGACTTGTCTGTGGGATGAAAGGGTTAAAATAGTATCAATAGAAAATAGTTACCATATATATTAGTTAAGCTAATGCTAATGAATTGTTTTGATTGAACTTTCAAGCAAATTGAACAAAAGGCCAGAAAGGACGTTGATGAGGCAGCCAACCAGGCAAAGACTGACCCTGAGATTGATCTGGAGGAACTATACAATTCCATCTTAATAGACCCACCAGAGGACATGCTGGTTAGAGGCTGCGACTTCTCAATCTTAAAAAAGACAACTTCTTGAAATTATCACAGCAATCAGTTTGAACTGCATTTTGGAGCTTACATACTTTAATGAGAAAATGAATTGGAAAAATGAGATTCTAGTAAAAGAAATTTGTTTAGTTTCTATGAATGATTTTTATCAATCTAGTTTATGAAGATTGAATTTGTTTTTAGTAATGAAATGGTCAATATTTTATTGCAGTGAAATTCGTTTTCTGTTTGAAGGTAGTTCATGTGAAATTAACCCTCTATCCCCATAGCCTGTTTCTAGGTTTGAAGACAAGTGACTTCTAAAAGAAAGGTTGAAAGTAGAGCAGAATTCACCTTAACTTAAGGCACATTCTGCTTTTCTTTCAACCTGCTTTAAACTTTCTGAGGATAAAGTACTGGAAATTGCTTCAAGACTTCCTTGATCAGGACTACTTTCCTGTAAAGTTTAGAAATAATAAGACATGAAAAGGCATATTTATGGGGTAATGGGTTAAAACAGTTTGAAAGATAAACACATTGCTGGGCATTGTGTGGACAGAAGTTTAACTGTTTAAGCTTTTAAAAGTTATCACATTACTTGAGATTCACATTAGGCAAATGGATCTGAACATCGGGGTCCAATTTCCTGAAGTTTCTTATACGGTAAACCCTCTCTATTACAACCACCTCATGAAATAAAATTTTAAAAGTTTAAGGCAGGTGGCTGCTTAAAGCAAGATGACAGTAAAGTAGAAAGCTCCTATAGGAGCTTTCTGCTTTACTGTCATTTTGCTTTAAGCAGCCACCTGTATTGAATGCTATCAATAAGCCTACATTTCAGTGGTTGTATTAGAGAGGTTTTACTGTAGATATGATTTGTTCAATCACACTTGTCTTAAGCTGCCATTCAGTAATAAAGCATACATGTCCATGTCTAAAGACAGCTGGCAGCTTCAAGCATAATGTGTGTAATGTAAAAAGCTTTAACCCTTTACTCCATATCCTGTGTCTAGCTTTGATAACAGGTGACCACTTAAAGAAGGTTGAAAGTAAAGCAGAATGTGCATTGAGGCACATTCTGTTTTACGTTCAAGCTGCTTTGAGTTACAATCTGCTAGGACATTGGAAATATTTCTAATGGTGCATATTCATTACTGTATAAAATGGAACTATATTTTTTAGTGGAGAAATGAATTACATGCTTAAAAAGGTGTATCTGTGGAGTAAAGGGTTAAGTTTCCACCTGTCTTAGATACTGCTTTTGGGACTTGTTTTTCAGGAGGAAGCTGTTTAACACAAATTCTATGTTTGCCTTTAAACCCAGCTTAAAGTGCTAGATACTATGCTGTTTGTTTCATATTAATGATTGTGAAATGCCTCATTTTCACTTAAAAGGAATTGGCAATTTGGCATAGATTTGGAATCTCACTCAGTGCAATTTATTTAAGAAAAATACATCATATAAAGACTTATAACAGTTTATATTTAAAGATGCCCTGTCAAAATGTTAATTTCCTAATACATGTACATGAATATTAATCTAATACTTGTTAACACTTTTGTTGCATCCTGAACTGTGTTTATATCTGTTTGACATAATGCAGATTTTGAAAGTAAAATGACATTTATTTCCTTGCTAAAAACGAACAGCACGGGACGAATATAATATTTTGTACAGTCGAACTCGGTTATATCGAACATACTGGTATTTCAAAGCTTAAACGTGGCTAAGCCAGGTTTAAACTATGAAACACTGGTATGTTTGACTTAACCGAGTGTGAAGTAATGTGATTCATATATCGGATAGTTCGAAGTAAGTGAGCTCGAGATATCGATGTTTGACTGTATTTCATGTATTTCTGTAAGGTCCGTGTGTTTGGTTAGGGCCTCAAAGTTATATACCATAGAGGCCCATACGAGCCTGTATACCTGCATTGATGTTTCCTGTGCCATGCAAGGCAAAACTGTTAACCAAATACCCAATAAATACACCTTTTTACACCTTTAATTTATTCCTCAACTCAAATAAATAGTTCCAATTTATTTATGTCATAAATATGTTTCTTTGGAGAAAAAAATCTATATTCTAGCAGATGGTAGCTTAAAGCAAGCTGAAAGTAAAGCAGAATGTGCCTTAAGGCACATTCTGCTTTACTTTCAACTGCTTTAAGTGGTCACCTGTCTTCAATACTAGAAACAGACTTGGGTAATGGGTTAAACTATTTTGCTCTTCATAAAGACCTTCCAAGCATTTTGATACTTAGCACAGGTATAACTATAATAATGGGTATACTTGACAGGTCTCATATTAAGCCGTGTGGCATTGCATATACTAATGATGTAGTAGACTGTGCCAGTCTGTGTGAATGTTGTTAAAATCATATTGTGTTAGCATAGAGGTGTACACAAGGGAACTACAACTTGATTTATATATTATGGATGCTGGTATGTCAGACAATGCTTTGTACAGTTGGAATAGTATCAAGCAACTATTCAGTATTAAATTATTACCCCATAGCCAGTTTCTAGTTTTGAAAATGGGTGACCACTTAAAGCAGGTTGAAAGTAAAGCAGAATGCACCTAAAGGCGCATTCTGCTTTACTTTCAACCTGCTTTAAGCTACCATCTGCTAGAATATAGAAAATATTTCTTATCATACACATTCATAACTACATATAAATTGGAACTACTTCCTTCTGCTTGGAAATAAATTAAAGGCGTAAAAAGATGTATTTCTGGGGTAATGGGTTAAGCAATTGATAGTCTTTATAACAGGTAGTTTATTAATAAATACAGAATAATAATACAAACATCTCTTAGGAGTTTTCTGGATTTTTATCCAGCAATGCTAAGAATAGGCAACCATCTGTCTTTTAAGAGATGTCACATATTCAATGTGTGGTTGCTTAACACCAATCTCACTGTATGTAAGAAGTACAATTAAGCAAAGCATGTGGGCTTGCAGATATTTAAGTTGTATCTTAATGGGAAATAAAACTTGTTGAATTTTTAAGAACAGTTGTTTTCTTTATATTTCCAGTTTGTTAATGCACAGTCTATTTATCACATATACATGTACATGTATTAACATGTAAACATTAACTTACGAACAGGATTCAAATTATGGTGTAAAAAGACATTTGAATTAACATATTCAACCCTATCGACGAGTATTCTCGTCATTTACAAACAGTGTACCTGTGAGGATTACACTTGTCCCATGCAAACAGTGTAGACCCTGATCAGAGGGCTCCTTAAGGAGCCTCTGATTAGGGTCTACACTGTTTGCCATTTTGAAATATATTATCAAAATCAACCCTAAATAGTCACAAATGGACAAGACTTATTATGCCCCCGGCATCTATAGATGCGGAGGCATATAGTAATCGTCCTGTCCGTCCGTCCGGGCTTACAGGAGCTACCTTATGGGGTCTGTTTCGGTCATTAACCTGGCCAGTTAGTGATTGTGGGGTTGAAAGAGAGTATTGTGGGGTTCAAAATCACGCATGTGGGGTTAGTTTTAGGGTTAGGGTTTATATAGGAAAAAAACCCACAACAACCGTCTCCTAAGAACGTCCGTGTGTGCGTCCGTCCGTCCGTAACGGGTTAAGTAGATTTTACCGTTTCTTCTAGCATCAACATGGCTTACTCAAATAGTTGGATACTTATACAGTTGTTGCCTTAATGGACCATTCCCTATCCACCAATATCACCCAAACTTGATTTTGACCTTGACCTAATTTGGACTTAGAATATTTTAAATGGGCTATTTCTTGGTTAACTAGATATTACTGTTTCGTCTAGCATTAGCATAACTGACTACAATGCTTTGGTACTTATACAGTTGTTGCCTTGGATCACTACCAATACACCCATATTACCCAACCTTGATTTTGACCTTGAACTAATTTGGACTTAGAAAAAATTCAGAATACATGTATATTGTCAAGGATGCCACCGGGGGCATAACGAAGTGTTTATTTAACGCACATTCTTGTTTTGAAATTGGAATTTTCCAAAAAAGTTTCAGGGGTGAAAGAGTTAAAAATAATATGGCATGACCAGGATTCAAGCTCATGCAGGGAATTAAAAATCTAATTTGCATCTCTTCCAATCAAGCTAAATGTGTGTAATATGGTGAGAAACATGCAGCCAGACCGGGACTCGAACCCAGGATTCCTTGCCTACTTCCAATTTAGCTAAATGTTAAAATGTTAAATAGGTGTTGTCAGAGTTTGGCATCATTTAGGTGCGAGTAAACGTGCTATTTCCTGCACCTAATATGATGTCATCTACGCCTTACATCCCTTACAGAAGTAAACGTCAATACAATAAAAGAAAAGAAAAAAAACGACTTTGAAAATAGTCATTTTCGTCCAACGTCATCTTAGACAGGTGTGTTAGTATTTTATCCTAATTGTTTATTTCACATCATTGTTCTTCATACTGGAGTTAAATGATAGCAGTATATGACCCAAACCATTTTAACCCTTTACTCCATGGCATATATTTCTAGTAATGAAGACGGAAGACCACTTAACCCATTATCCCATCATAAACCTGTTTCTAGTTTTGATAACTGATCACCACTTAAAGCAGGTTAAAAGTAAAGCAGACTGCACCTTAAGGCACATTCTGCTTAACTTTCAGCCTGCTGTAAGCTATCGTCTACTAGGATAAAGACATTATTTTAAATTGTACACAATCATAACTTAATAAATTGAAACTATTTTTTTCCGTGCCGAGGAATAAATGAGAGGAGTATTTATGGGGGAACGGGTTAAAGCAGGTTGAAAGTAAAGCAAAATATGCTTTAAGATGCATTCTGCTTTACTTTCAGCTTACTTTAATTGGAGCTTAATTTTTTCTTCAGCAGAAGAATAAATTGGATGCGTAAAAATATGCAATTCAAGAAATGAAATGCATGTAAATGCAAATCATTTTATTCTTACAATTAATCAAAATGATTTTGTAATTTTCTTTACTTGTGAACTTTATCTTTTAGAAAATTGGCAATTTGATCTAAAAACATTTCTTTAAAATTTTAAAAAAATCACATCAGAGACATGTATACTTAAGGACTCTGGTCAAATTGTCTGGATCTTGGTCAGACGCGGTTTCTCCTGTAACATCCTGTTAGCCAAATATTTATGTAATCAACAATAATATGTTTTTCCTTTACATGTATCTTGGAATTTTTCTTTTATCTTAAAGAGACTCGCAACCATATTAAGCATTTGAAATAGTAATTTGTAAATTTATATGTCAAACGCTAATATAAACGGGTAAGAATTGGTTTTTAAGGATAAGAAATTCGGTTTAAAAAATGTATTTCAATAAAAACAAAAATTATTGAGCTCTGATGGGATTCAAACCCAGGACCCGTGGGGATATAGTAGCAAAATAAGACAATCACTAAGCCCACTCGACCAACAGGCCATCCGCTCCCCTCTCTCTTGGGTGCCAATTAGCCCATAGATAGCAGAAACGGATGTTAACATACATATCAGTTATCAATTGCTTCAGGGATTATAAATGGGAAAAATGTTTCAGAAAATGACCCCAAAAATCACTAATCATATAAATAAAAAAAATTTAACACTTATCATATAAAATATTATATAATTAATTTTAACAACAACAACAACAATAACTTTTATTTCTCAGATCATTATTATGACATATGAGAAAGGGAAATCTGTGACAATATTTCTGTGAAAAAAAAAGATCTTTCTCCCATCCAAGGTCGGATATCGATTGAGGTTTCAGAAAGGGCTGTGTTATTTGATATCGTATGCTCGATTCCGACCTGAATGGGCCAAAAGAGCTCCGCATTATTAAGGTGCACAAACTATAATGAGACGACAACGATTTCTTCACATGTTTTATTCGTACAGAGTACTTCAAAATGGTGGACAAAGTGTCAGGTAAGAACATGTGGTGCAATATTTTCGCAGTTATTAAGCTAACAGATCTCCAATGTCGATCCAAGTAATGGAACTATTTAGAGTTTATTTTCATAAATCGTTTTTACTACAAATTTTATATTATAATGAATTAGTGATGGCAGATTTGAACGTTAAAATAATAGTCATTAGTTTTCGCGAATAGAGAAAACCGATTCGTTGAGAAGTTAACATATCTGTGAATGTGTTTGTGTAAATCGGCAGTTGATTCGATAAAATATGTTCCTACAATTGTTATTTTTTGGATATTGAGTAAAACAATATAACTTATTGCAGAACTTAACTTTTAGGGGGAATTTCCACTCCAGCACTCTGTACCTGGAGGCAGCTGTGGAGTCACAGTGGACACCAGCAGGACCTTGTGTCCTTGTAGCGCCACGCAAGCCGGATTGGTCTATGTGATGGGGGTGTTTTAACTTTTGCAGTCCTTTTTCTTGACCGCTCTTTTCCTACCTTTACTATTTTTGTTTTCTTTCTGTTTCTTAGTGCACCGTCAAAGTATAGTCAAGGTTGACTAATTGATGTACGACATAGATGTAGATGTTAATAAACCATGGTCAGTGTAATGTGAATCTGACGGAAATGGAGAATACAACAGTTTTTGGGGGCACCCATTTCCAATTGAAAACCTTGTTCATATCTGCACTGACTAACCCTGTAACAAGGATTTTTTACCCAAAATGAGCATTTGAGGCTGGATTTTTCCCACAATCAAATATTTTACGGCTCAATTTTCCCCAAAATCAAGTATTTTACGACGTATTACGGCATATTTTTCCCTAGTCTCACTCAAAATAATTAAGTTTGAAGCACAATAAATCTATCGTCCAAATTCACTTGCTCAAAACCCGATAGCACTGAAACAGGTATCATGTTAACAGTAACATGGTCAGTCACATAGTCTAAAGTTCAATTATACGGTCAAAAACATTTTTAAATAATCTGATTCTGCTCAATAAAAAATTATTCCTGGTTTCCCTACCATTTTTCTGCTTTAATTCACAACTTTCCTCAGTTGAGCGAGAAAAAACATTATTGAAAAAAGTAACTTAAGCTGAAAACAATAAAAACAAAAATATTAACGAAACCAAAAATACAAAGGGACTGGGAGTCAGCCTGTCGATTTTCATTCAAACTGGAATTGAAATTTTTGCTTTTGTTTTATACATGACCTATAATTTATAAATTATGGCTTTCAGTGAAAGAAAAATATGTTGTTTATGTTAATGATGGAATAAGACGCTATATAGGTAGTTATTTTTTAGAACTGTCAAAATGATTGAATAAAATAGCATAAATTGATGACCATAACTCAAAATGTTCAAATTAAAAGACAAACATGTTTGAATAAAAACATCAATTTTGCAGCTTAACTTGCTATCGCAAAATTGAGTGAAAGACCCTGTTTTAGCCTAAAACGAAAAATGTATTAAAATCATACTGAAAAACATGACTGGTAAAATTTCGAAACGCTGGGTCTTTCTAGAATGACTATTTTTTCCTAAGTAAATGGGTACCACCTATTCCCAAAGTGGTGACAAATCTTATTATGCCCCCACACCACCGGTGGTGGGGGGCTATATAGGAAACGCCTTGTCCGTCCGTCACTCAGTCCGTCCGTAGCATTTTTCTCGAAAACTGTTTATGATACCATCTTCAAACTTGGTATACATTAATTATCAATGTTATTTGGGGACACTCATTGACAGGTTTCATAACTCTTGCACCAAATTTGACAGAATTATGCCCCTTTTGTCTCAAAAGTTGCGTTTTTCTGGGACATTTGCCTTTTTCTTGAAAACTGTTTATGATACCATCTTCAAACTTGGTATACATTATAAATGTTATTTGGGGACACTCATTGACATGTTTCATAACTCTTGCACCAAATTTGACAGAATTATGCCCCTTTTTAACTTGATTTTTTTTGTCTCTTAATTGACAATTTTATCTTTGAACATGCCATTTTCTTGAAAACTATTCATGATATTGTCTTCAAACTTAGTACACATTATAAAAGTTTACACATTATAAGAGTTGTTAATATGCATTTATTCTTTGGACATGTCATTTTCTTGAAAACTATTTATGACATTGTCTTCAAACTTTGTACACATTATAAGTGTGATGTTTGCATACTCTACTTGAAGTTACATAACTCTTGCCAGCAAATTACAGAATGCCCCTTTTTTAACTTGAATTTTTTTTCTATTTTCTTGGAACATGCCATTTTTTTAAAACTATTCATGATATTGTCTTCAAACGTGGTACACATTATATGTGTTCTATTTTGAGACTTTTCTTCAAGTATGACAACTCTTGCATAAAATTTGACAGAATTATGCCCCTTTTCAACTTGAAATTTAGTTCCTTAATATGCATGTATCATTCTTTCTACATGTCGGTGTGGTGTTTGTGACAGGTCAGTTTGGAGTGGGGGTATTTATCACCTTTAGTGATAGCAGTTCTAGTTTACATTGGTGATTTAATAGAACTTTAATATAGACTTTCCATTCACATGTACTGTCCATGCTTTAATATATGGTATGTATGTTTTTTATTCTGTAGAGAAGAAGCTAAAACAGCTTATGAAGAAAAAGGAAAGAAGGAAACAAAAACTGTTGGAAAAGAAAGGACAGCAAAAAATAAATTCAGGTAAATTTAATGAAAAAAAACTGTACATCATAACATGATGTTAAAGTTTTGGTGTATATTGATAAGGGTCTGTTCAACTGTGGTTCTGTTTATCTGGTTCATATTTGACACGTGTTCTCAACTCAAGAAATCCTAGAGCTAAGTATTACAAGGGCCATGTCAGAAAAAAAGTTAAAGTCATAGAAATCAAATACGCTATTAACTGAATTTAATATTGGCCATAACTTTTGAACTGTATGTGATACTGATAGAGACTTCATATTTGGCTTTTGTACTCAAATCAAGACACCCTTGAGCTCAGTACAACTTTAGTCATTTCTGACAAAGATCAAGATCATCTAGAAGTCAAGGACACATCAAGGGTTTTAAAAAACGTTTTAACACATCATAATAATACTTTTAAGTAGAGAAATCATTTCAAATTGTCCTGTGAATATTTGCCTGACTACTTCAAGATACACTGGCTTAGTAAAGAATGCAGTTATATTAAGATTTTGACTGAACATTGCCAAACTTTGTTTCTTGATATGAAGAAATATACCTAAAACATGACTTATAAAGACACATTTCTTCATTTTACCAGACCATAAGTCATTCCTAAAATCTGAAGAAAATAAATCACCTGTATTTACTATTTATACATGTAATTATTTTATTCTTTGTCATAGAAATTCAAGAAGTATCCACCACAGCGAAAGATATAGAACATGGCTTTGGAGAATTGAAGAAAAATAAAAAGAAGACAATGCAACAAGGTGACCTAGATTTGTAGAAAACAATTCTTAATTAGCTCTTTGCACACTCACTGGGATTTTGTAAAATAGAAGTTAGATTGGTAAATATTGTGGATCTTAGAATAGTTGTTCGACAAATATTGTTGTAAGTCAGATTCTAAAGTTCTCAATTATTTATTTACACTGACTGGGATTTTGTGAAATAGAAATTAGTGTTAAGTAAGTTAGTTAGTTGAGCTTTGACTTACAACCGTTTTTATTGTATGACGTTTCCTAAGACTGGGCCTAGATGAAGACTGACAAATAATGGGTCTTACAGTGGAGAATCTGTTATTCTTTCCCGTTTAAACGCAAAGCGCTAAAACGTAGAAAAGAACAACTTTTGGTCAATTCTGATATTTCATGTTTATCTTGGTGGCAAACAGTTTGGAGCCTGATCAGACGCCCGGTTACCCGGCGTCTGGCTCCAAACTGTTTGCACTGCAAATAATAGTTTTAGCGTAAACACGTTTATTGGGAAAGAATAACACATTCTCCACTGTATCTGGAAACAGTTTGATAATCAGGTTATTTTTTGCAAAAATGAGGCTAAATGCAAAACATATACTTTTACGTGGAAGTCATGGGTGGCAAAATCAATTGTCCATGTTGTCCGAGATGGACTTTTTTGGATACGGACAAGTGAATTTTCCTGTCTTGGTTGTCTGTGGACAAGTAAAAATTTATAATGTTCAAATACTCAAAAACAATTTTTGTCCCTTAGATTCAACATTATCGGTAACCTATGCAGCTAAATTTGCTGTGAGTTTCCTAAAATAACTTAACAAAAGAGTGCATTTTATACCATGGCACTACTGTAACAAGGAAAATTATATTAAGATATCCCATAAAATAGAACAAATCACACCAGTTGCATCATTACATACATGTATGAGCATGAGGAACTATTGGGTTAACTCAATTTGTACGGACAAGTAGAGATTAGGTATGGACAAGTGATTATTTTAAACTACTTGTCCATGGACAAGTACATTTTTTTGAGATTTCGCCACCCCTGGAAGTCGATCAAATAGATTACTTAACAGGCAATAAGTTAACTCAATGTTTCTGTGGCAAAATCATGGAGTGTACCAACAGCATGTTATACAAACTACTGTCTACAGTAGTTTAATATGGCACAATTTAATCTGCATTATCTCATAATTATACCTTTTATGCCTTTTGATTTTTTCTACACTGAAGAAAATAGCTACCAATTAAACAGACATGAATATTTACTTTAAGCTAGCGTCTACAAGAATATAGAAATTATTTCTCCTACATGTAGTAAATATTTATGATTGTATAAAGTGGAACTATTTTCTACAGTGGAGGAATAAATAAGAGGCTTAAAAAGGCGTATTTATGGGGTAATTGGTTAAAGCAGTTTGAAAGTAAAGCAAAATGTGCCCATGTGCACTTACAGCCTGCTTTAAGCTACCTTTTACTATGATATAGAAAACTTTTGTTTGGTGCATGTTTATGACTGTATGAATTAAGAACTATTCTGGGAATTAATAAATAAAATGCATAAATATGCCTGTCTATGGAGTAATGGGTTAAACAGTTTTACTATTGTTGACATAGAGGTTTTATTCTAATTATTGTTTAATTTTACTATTAACTTTCAGCTGAGTCAAACAAACCTGAGGTGAAACCAGTGGAGAATGAGACAGAGAAAGTTAAAAAGAAAAAGAAGAAAAGAAAGATGTTAGAAAACGAAGGTAAAATACGGAGCTAGTTTACAAGTATTTCGGGTATAGTTGTTTTACATGTAAAAATTCAAACAATACAGAACAGTTAGTTGACCCATTACTCTATAACCCTTTCCCCAATAGAAGCGCATTTTAGCGGATATGATTTATTCTTCCGCTGAAGAATATAGTTCCAATTTAATCAGTAATGAATATGTATTATAGGAAATATTTTCTATGTTATAGCACATGATAGCTTAAAGCAGGCTGAAAGTAAAGCAGAATGCGCCTTAGGGCGCATTCTGCTTTACTTTCAACCTGCTTTAAGTAGTCACCTATCTTAAGTACTAGAAATAGGCTATCAGGTAAAGGGTTAAAAAATACATCTTTTTAAGCCCTTAATTTATTCCTCCTATGAAGAAAATAGTTGCTCTTTATGCAATCATGAATATGCATCATAAGAAATAATTTCTCTATCCTAGCAGATGATAACTCAAAGCAGGCTAAAAGTAAAGCAGAATGTGCCATTTAATAGATGCATTAGTTAGTTCTGCTCTACTTTCAACCTGCATTTAAGCATTAACCCATCAGGATATAAGAAAGGTTCATTTATCAGGAATGTGTTTCTGTGAAGGAAATGGACAACCCATTACCCCATTAATACACCTATTTACGCCTCTAACTTGTTCATCAATTGAGGAAAGTAGTTCCACTTTATACAGTCATGAATATGTACCGTGAGAAGTATCATCTGTATTTTATCAGATTTTTGCACAAATTTAAATGTATTTTAATGTTTTGACTTACGACCGTTTTTGTCGTATGAAGTTTTATGAAACGGGGCCCCAGTTAACCGCAACCTGCTTTGATCGTTTGTTCTACTCCTTTTCTTTTTTTTCAATAACAACAATTGTTTAAAGTAGATAACGGTCATGGCAGTAAAGGTGTTGCTATTTCAGCTGAAACTAACACATCATCAGAACTACCAGATAAAGATGAAGCACAGAAGATAAAAAAGAAGAAAAAGAAGAGAAAACTGCAGGATAATGAAGGTACATGATGATCTTTAATTCCATATTATTTACCAGTATGAGGGGTCATGAGTTTGATCGCCCACCAGGCCAAATCTTTCAGATGAGATTTATAAACCAAGCTTGAAGGTGCCTTACACAGGCCATCGGAAAAAACCCGGAGAACTCTGTAAATATTAAGAGTAGGGCATTGCGTCCAGATTTTCTGTATCCGCTCCCCTCTCTCTGGCGAGTCTGATAAGCCCATAACGGGCAGAAACGGAAGTAAACAAACAAACCAAACCAAACATATTGTTTACTGAAATATTTTACAAAATATTGAAGGATTTTAAGCAGACAATTTCACGACCGTGAAAGTCATAGACATACATGTATGTGTTGTTTGGGGGAAAGAGGCAAGCATTGGTGTAAGAAAAAAATCTTTGTTTGGAACATTGTTGTAGTGAGGAAGCACTGTACATGTATATAATATAATTTCATGCTCAGAAACTTGGGAGCTACATGACATAGATTTTATGTTTGGTATTTGTACTCAAGTCAAGATGTGCTTTAGCTCAGTACAACTAGTGTCATGTTCAACAAAGGCCAAGGCTATTTAGAGGTCAACTATGCTACTGTAAAATTTTAAGCTTGGCAATAACTTTGGAACTACATGTGATAGAAACCTCATATTTGGTATGTGAACTCTATTTAAGAAGCTCCTGAGTACAAGTTGGTCATGTCAGACAAAGATCAAGGTCATTCAGAATGATGGTCACATAATAGGGTATAGTGTTTCACTAACATATCTTGTGTTCCACCTTACTTTGCTCCTTTTTAACTAAGAGGTGATTGCTGCACGTTATAATGTGCCCTTTTCAGGAAAAATTACCATGCCCCTTTCAAATCCTGGGGGAAACACTAATATTGTATGGAGAAATGGGGTAACCCATTACCCCATAAATATGCCTTTTTAGGCCTTTAATTTTTTCCTCCATTGACGAAAATAGTTTCACTTTATATAGTAGTTAATATAATAATACGAAGGGTGTTCAAATAGTTTTGATACTGGATCAATAACTTCAATATAATGAGTGCAAAATGCATGTGTGATATATCATTTTAAAGAGCAATTCTTCGCCTACACGATGGTATAATGCACGAAAAAATCACATAACTCGATAAGTCACAACATGAACCTAAATGAACTCTACTCGAGGACACTGGAACATAGCACTTTTCTGACATTACTTTTTGACGTAATAACTTCTTAAAGAGTACAATTTCCAGATTTTTTTTTAAATATATCAGTTTATGTCTAAATTTTGATGTAAATAAAATTTAATTTCTATTGAAAGAGTTAACTGTCTAAATTCTCAATTTTTCAAAATCAACATTTCTTTTTTTGCTAATGACGTAAGTGGACATGTTTTTTCGAACGCTATGAAAATGTTCTAGATCATTATATCTACATTTTGATTTTAAAACATGAAACCATTTTTCAATGGCTTCAATTATAGCCTGGTTTAATAATAATAATAAAGTTTTTAGTTTCCCTAACTACTTTTATACATAACAGGAGATCAAGTTTTTATTATATTTTCAGTACGTGTTTAGAATTAGCTCTACATTTGTAATTCTATGTAATAATAACATTTAAAACTGTGTAGTGTTTGCATAATTGTCTTATTGTATTTGACAGAAAATTTCGTAAACTTATTCAGAATAATAAAGACGTAATAATAATTATAGTATCAAATTGTGTTTAGAAAATTAACTCAAATATGCAGAAAAAAGGTCCAGTGTCCTCGAGGAGGTGTCATTTAGGTTCATGTTGGGGCTGATCGAGTAATGCGATCTTATCGTGCATGATGTCACCGTGTCGGCAAAGAATGAAAATGATATATAACACATGCCTTTTGCACTTATAATAATTAATTTATTAATCCAGTATCAAAACTTTTGGAACTACCCTCGTACCATAAGAAATATTTTCTATATCCTAGCAGACTTTATCTTAAGCAGGCTGAAAGTAAGTGAAGCAGAATGCGCCTTTAGGCTTTAAGTGGTCACCTCTCTTCAATACTAGAAAAATGGCTATGGGATAATGGGTTAAATGAATTTCTTCTGTCATTTGTTAGACACAGGGCCAGTAAATGCCAAGAAGCCTAAGGCAGCTACAGAGGATACGGAAGACAGTGTAGAGGAGGAGGATACTGGGGACAACAGTGCAGAGTCAGGAGATGATACATTAGTGAACATAAGACAAGAACAAATGTGTAAGGCCATTTCAACTTTCATTAGTTCTATTAGATTTGCAGGGCTGCCATAAGTTGATTTTGTTGTAAGTCAGATTCTAAAATTCTCATTCATTATGTATTTTTCTATCTATCCCTGCCTTGTGACATCTCTTAGGAATTGTCTTGAAAAAACGATTCCAAAGAGATGATCATGTCACAATACAGGATTAGACAGAATAATCAGAAATTAGATGTTTTCTAAAGATTTAACTTACGACCGTGTTTGCCTTACGACGTTTCGAAATACGTGTTTCTTAATTTCATTTGTTTATCTAGTGCCAGGAAGTTCCCTCGGAGCTGCCATATTGTCAGACACATCGTTCAAATCCCTGGAGGGCAAGGTATCAGACAGCACGCTGAAGGGAGTGGAGGAGATGGGCTTCACAAACATGACTGAGATCCAGGCAAAGTCCATCCCACATCTGCTGGAAGGAAGGTAGAGTGACTTATTGCAATAGAAGCTACATGGCACAGGCCAAACTGGTCTGCATTTAGCCCATTACTCAATCAGTATGCCTTTTTACCCCTTGAATTTATTCCTCCACTAAAGAAATGAGTTCCAATTAAACAATCATAAATATGCACCATATAATTTTTTTTATTTCCTAGTAGATGGTAGCTTAAAGTAGGCTGAAAGTAAAGCAGAATGCATCTTTCAACCTGTTTAAAATGGTATTTGGTATTTTTAACGAGAAACAAGCTATGGGGTAACGGGTTAAATTCCTATGTGCATTATCATCAATAAGTATAAATCTCAGATTTATGTTTTTCCTAAAAAGTAATTGACACCTATTCTATCTCTGGTACATTAGTACAGGAAATAAATATTTGTTAATGATGTTCAATACAGTTAATAATCATGCTAAATTAATGTTTTATCTTACCTGCAGGGACTTGATGGGAGCAGCTAGAACTGGCAGCGGTAAAACTCTAGCGTTTCTCATTCCTGCTATAGAGCTGCTGTACAGTCTGAAGTTCATGCCCAGAAATGGTGAGTAGTACATGAATACGGCATTCTGTTGTAAATAAATGTTGTTTAATATCCTTTAACAACCAATTGCTGACCTGCATGTTTGATTAATTTTGGCTCTTAACCCTTTACCTTATAGAAGCGCCTTTTAGCGCATTCCGTTTAATCCTCAGCGGAAGAAAAACAATCCAATCTATACAGTCATGGATATGTATCAGAAGGAATATTTTCTTAATTCTAGCAGATGGTAGCTTAAAGCAGGCTGAAAGTAAAGCAGAATGCGCCTTAGGGCGCATTCTGCTTTACTTTCAACCTGCTTTAAGAAGTCACTAATTTACAAAACAAGAAACAGGCTATGGGGTTAATGAACATCTGTGTTGATGGGCCATAAACCTCATTCATTTCTTTATTCATGATTGATCATGATTATGTATATTCAAAGGTTAACCCTTTTTTACTTATTGAAACTTTTCCCCAAGAAATCTAATATTCAGATTCAATGAAATAAAATATTGTCCTGTACTTGTATTTTGACTTTGAAGGATTATTTCCCCTACTAAATCTGTATGGATCTTCTATAACACAGGCACAGGTGTTATGATTATCTCCCCTACACGAGAGTTGTCCATGCAGACATTTGGAGTTCTGAAGGAGCTGCTGAAACATCATTGTCACACATTTGGACTTGTGATGGGAGGGACCAACAGACAAGAGGAGGCCAAGAAACTGTCAAAGGGGGTCAACATTTTGGTGGCAACACCTGGACGTCTGTTAGATCACTTACAGGTACATGTACTAGTGTTTTCTTCTGACCTGGCCGATTTATCTTTAGATTGGAGCATTCTAAAACTGAAAATGGGATGGTCACTGGGCGATAATTACGATGCACTAAACTAGAAAATTACAACTTGTTACAACTCTGTCCTTCATAGATCTACATATGTGAAACTCCCTTACTTACATGACTGCTTAAAACAAGATGAAAGTAAAGCTTTCTGCTTTACTTTTATCCTACTTTAAAGAGATTGATATCCAAATGGTTTAATTGCAAAAATAGAAAGAACAGAAAATAGTCCAATAAAAGCAAATTTGTGTCATTATTATGTAGCATTAACCCTTTACTCCATAGATGCTCCTTTTTATGCATTCAATCAATTCCTCCACTGAAGAAAATAGTTCTATTGTATACTGTAATTAATTTGTAACTTAACCCTTTGCCTGCTGATCGTGACTTTATTGGTTTTTGCAAACAGTTTGGATCCAGATCAGACGCCGCGTAACGCGGCGTCTGATCTGGATTCAAACTGTTTGACACTCATCTTTAGGTTTCTTTACTTAAAAATGTATCAATCTAAACTTAACAAATTTTGCAGACGACAATTTCAAAGCAGGATAAGGGTTAAGAAATATTTCGGACACCCTAAGAAATAGTTGCATAAAACAGGCTGAAAGTAAAGTAGAATGTACCTTAAGGCATATTCTGTTTTACATTAAACCTGCTTTAAGTGGTCACCTGTCTGCTAAACATAGAAGCAGGCTGTGGAGTAAAGAATTAAAGAAATATGATCGGTATGAAAACATCCTAAACACAGATTTGACTGCACACATACTATTTGTTTTCAGAATACTCCAGACTTCATGTTCAAGAACCTTCAGTGTTTAATCATTGATGAAGCTGACAGGATCCTGGATATAGGATTTGAAGAGGAAATGAAACAGATTATCAAACTAATACCTAGTAAGTGTTAGGGTTTTAGCCTATCCTTGACAGTCAAAACTGCAAATCACCATTATCATTTTGTATTTAACCCTTAGCCTGCCAGTCACGACTATAGCTCCATATGCAAACAGCTTGGATCCGGATGAGACGCCGAGTAACTCGGCGTCTCATCCGGATCCAAGCTGTTTGACACTCGGACAACATTTTCAGCAATTTTGAGCAACTTTGAAGCACTTTGAAACATGAAGCAGACGAGAAATACAGCAGACGACAATTTATTTGGCGGGCTATGGGTTAAGACAGGAGACTGACTGAAAAAGGAAAGTAAAGCAGAAAGATCATATACAAACTTTCTACTTTATTTACCTTAATCACCCTTCTGCAACTCAGATTTAAATGAATACCGGTAGTCAGAATTGTCAAAAAATTGTTATTTTAATTTTTTAGGTGACTATTTCGAAGAAACGAGTTATTGCATCACTCCAGCGTCTGGGTTGGAGATGGCGTTGTTGTCGTCCGAAATCTTAATGTTGGCCATAACCTTTGGAACTACATGTTATTTAGTACGTGTACTCATCTCAAGCATCTTTTGAGCTCAGTACAACTTGGGTCATGTCTGACTAAGGTCAAGGTCATTTAGAGATAAAATAGGGAGAATTTAGCATTGACCATAACTAGAATATAAAAACAGACGAGCATTGGCAACCACATGTGGTGCTCTCGTCACGTTTTGTTTGCATTTATGCAGGAAATAATATTTTTTTCTCCACTGTTTTTGAAGACGTTGTGAATGTGTGTCCTTTATTTCAAGAGAGGAGACAGACCATGCTGTTTTCAGCCACTCAGACCAGAAAGACTGAAGATCTGGCCAGAATCTCCCTGAAGAAAGAGCCCTTGTATGTCGGAGTAGATGATAACCAGGATATGGCCACAGTGGAGGGCCTAGAGCAGGTGAAATTCACCCCACCTTAAGTGTTATACAGTAAAACCTCTATTTCATGTCTATGAAACTGTGTAACTATTAGATGTAAATGGCAGGTGTCTGCTTAAAGCAAGGTGAAAGTAAAACAGAAAGCTCCTGTAGGAGCTTTCTGTTTTACTTTCACCTTACTTCAAGCCGTCATGTCTTTTATACAATCAGTTAGCCTTCTTTTTAGTGGTTGTATTAGAGGGGTTTTACTGTAGTGGACTTAACCTAATTATTTTGATGTAACTCTACACTGAACAGTGCTTGACATTAATGTTTGGTCGATTGTCTGGGAGAAGTAAACGTCAAATCAGTTATGGATCTACCGAGATGCCCTAAAGGACAACTTGATTTACTCTAACTGAAAGAAAGAAAACAAGTTTTTCTCAGTAATACTTGCAGGACATGCAAATCTTCTATAGGAGCTTTCTACATCACTTATGCTTGGCATTCAGAATATAAAAATCCCTGTACTTAATAGTCCCTCAACATAAATATGATTGTCAGAGCAACTTCGTATTGTCTTAACCTATTACTCCATAAATACACCTTTTTACGCCTCCTATTTATTCCTTCTATGAAGAAAATGGTTCCAATTTATACAGTCATGAATGTGTATTTTAAGAAATTATTTTCTATATTTTGCAGATTATAGCTTAAAGCAGGCTGAAAGTAAAGCAGAATGCGCCTTAAGGCGCATTCTGCTTTACTTTCAACCTGTGTTACGTGGTCTACTATCTTCACTACTAGAAATAGGTTATGGGGTAATGGGTTAAGTCAAGCTGTTTTTAGCTCACCGCCTGTCCATTTTCATAGAGGTGTTTGTATTGTATTTTTCAGGGATATGTTGTATGTCCGTCAGAAAAGAGATTTTTGTTGTTGTTCACCTTTTTAAAGAAGAACATGAAGAAGAAGATTATGGTGTTCATGAGTTCCTGTATGGCAGTGAAATATTACCATGAACTATTGAATTACATTGACATACCCGTCATGTGTATACATGTAAGTCACATTGCTAGTTCTCCATCTCAGCAAGGTTCAGGGCTCCAATTAAGAGGGAGTAAACTGAACAAATCCCAACATTTTCTCATTTATTTTAGCACCTAATCGTATGGTGTTACTACTCATTAGAAGAAACGATTCTAATGAGTAGTTACACCATAAGTATTAATGCAGAAATAAAGATTTTAGATTTTGAAATACTCCCCTTATCTGGAACTCTTTCGATTATCTGATGACTACAGTGTACTTTAAACCTTCTGCAAACTATACAAAACGTATGTTCAGATTTCATGACTGATTTTAGTACTGTCAAAAGAACTATTGCAGAGCTACAGATAAGGGGAATATTTCAAAAACTAAAATCTTTGTTTCTGCTTTAAACCCTATGGTGTTACTACTCATTAGAATCGTCTCTTTGAGACGATTCTAATGATTAGTAACACCATAGGATTTGATGCTATAATGAGTGAGAAAGCACTGATTTTGTTCAGTTTGCTCCCGCTTATCTGGAGCCCTGACTAATGTTGTAAGATTTTCTATTGAAGACATAATGGTAAACTTAGATGCAACTGGTTTGAACACTTTACAGCTGTGATGAAACAAAACATTGAAAGTGATAATGTCGGAATTGGACAAGTCTTTTAACCCTTTAAACTTATTTCTAGTTTTGAAGACTGGTAACCACTTAAAGCAGTTTGAAACAGGCACATTCTGCTTTACTTTTAACCTGCTTTAAGCTACAATTTGCTAGGATATAGAAAATATTCCTTATAGTACATATTTATGACCATATGAAATTAAATTTGTTTTCTTCAGTGGAGGAATAAACTAAATGCGTGAAAATATGTATCTATGGAGTAAAGGGTTAATGTCCATGTGTTGTTAGTGAATGAGTTATCTGACTGTGAAGTTGTGTATTTCAGGGTCGACAGAAGCAGGCTAAGCGTACACAGACATTTTTCCAGTTCTGTAACAAGACAGATGCCATCTTACTGTGTACAGACGTAGCGGCTAGAGGTCTTGATATACCTGCAGTGGACTGGATCGTACAGGTTGACCCTCCAGATGATCCAAAGGTCAGTAAAGAATGCATTATAGTCTCTTTATTACAATTACATAAAGAAAGCTTCATCAAACGCACATTTATATACATGTATATGTATGGTAGTAAGACCTGTTTTCTATTTTTACTTTCACTCTGTTTTAAGCAGCTTACAGTGTGATCAGTTTTTGCAAAATCAACATCAATTACCGCTCAAAAGTTTATTCCCCCGCCGGACCAAGTCCTTCGGATGAGACTTTATAAACCAAGGTCCGATGTATGAGTGCTTTACACTTGGCATCTAAAAGAACCAGAGAACTCTTTTGATAATTAGAATAGGGCATCACGTCCGGGTTCTCTGTATCCGCTCCCCTCTCTCTGGGGCTTCCAATTAGCCCAAAGATGGCAGAAACAGACGTTAACAAAATGCCCAAAGATGGCAGAAACAGACGTTAACAAAATAAACAAACAAAATCAAAAGTTTATTGACAATAATTGTAACAACACTAAAGCAGACATTGATAAACAAACTGATTGATTCTTTTAGTTTCAAACAGAGTAATAATAAGACCACAGATATTATATATGAGCTTTCCTGATTTTCTTTCGTCCTGCATAGAGCAGGGGCCAGTTTTATAAAACTTTGTACGACAAATGTTGTCGTAAGTCAGATAATAAAAGTTTCAATTCTTATTTATTTCTCCATCTAATCCTGTATTGTTACATCTCTTTGGAATCGTCTTGAAAAGACGATTCCAAAGAGATGTCTCAAGACAGGATTAGATCGAGAAATCAGAAATTAAATGTATTTTTAAGTTTTGACTTACGACCATTTTTGTCGTACGAAGTTTTATGAAACGGGCCCCTGCTATCTAGACTAAAGACTGCTCACTCATTTGCCTTTGTGTTCCTAACAAGTTATCTTTGCTTTACCCAGGAGTACATTCATCGTGTTGGTAGGACAGCCCGTGGTGAGGGTGGGGTTGGACACGCCCTGTTGATGTTACGACCAGAGGAGCTAGGCTTCTTGAGGTTTCTGAAACAGGCCAGAGTCCCACTGAATGAGTTTGAGTTTTCCTGGAATAAGGTTGCAGATATTCAGTTACAGGTGAGAATAGGCTTCTACAGTATTTATTTATCTCTTTGAACCCTAGTCATGCATATATGCATCATTTGCAAATAGCGTACCTGTGAGGAGTAAACTTGTAATATGCAAACAGTGTAGACCCTGATCAGATGGCTCCTTAAGGAGCCATCTGATCAGGGTCTACACTGTTTGTCATTTTGACATATATTGTAAAAATCAACCCTTAAAGAGACTCGCAACCAGATTTAGCATTAAAAATAGTACCTGTAAATATGTGACAAACGCTAATATAAACGGGTAAGCATTAGTTTAGGATAAGAAATTCTGTTTAAAAAAATGCATTTCAATAAAAAAAAATATTGAGCTCTGGTGGGAATCGAACCCGGGACCCGGAATGGGTGGACATAAGGCAAAATAAGGAAACTACTTGACCCACTGGGCCACGGAACTGTTCATATATCTGGGATCGATTTAACGTATTTCAGTGAGTAGCGATGGAGAGTACATACAACAACACAATTCGGCTCGGGTTTATGTCTGAGCCTTCGACGCTATAGATAAAACAATGGAAAATATCTAAAAAACTAAGATTTGAAGACGTTTCTAGAGGGTGTTTTTACACTGGTCATATTTTTCCAATTCCAGATGCACGATAATGCTACCCTTTTGGTTATATTTGAGTATTTTCTTTTATTTTTGCAAATGCACCATCTGGTTGTGAGTCGCTTTGAAAGTTAAAAATGGACTAGACTGAATTAAAAACTAGAATTGACCATTTGAGGTTTCATGGAGGGAAGAGTTAAGTTACCTATCATAATTTATGCTGTATGGCAGATGAAACCAAGTCAGTTCTGAAGTTCCCATCATTGTATAGACTATTCGTTATTACAGATACTTCGCCTCAAGGTTATTAAGAGTTTGAATTGAATTGAGTCTGAGATTGTTCTCAAGCATTTCGGTTGGTCAGATTTGAGCAAAGCTACTAGATAAGAACTCATGTGTTACTTTTTTCGCATCAATGCAAAGGTCAGGAGACGGTGAAATTGTCTTGTAACTACTTCTAGTATCATCACCTTATCAATCATCTAATGAACTGTAATTTATTACTTACAGGGTTCCAGATAAGGGGGTGTAAACTGAACAAATCCAGCATTTTCTCTTTTATTTCAGCACCAAATCCTATGGTGTTACTATTCATTAGAATCGTCTCTTCTAGACAATTCTAATGAGTAGTGACACCATAGGGTTTAAAGCAGAAATAAAGATTTTAATTTTTGAAATACTCCCCTTATCTGGAACCCTGACTTATTTTTGCTCTCTTTTCAGCTTGAGAAACTCATAGAGAAGAATTACTTCCTGAACATGTCAGCTAAACAAGGGTACAAAGCCTATGTCAGGGCTTATGCTTCACACAGTCTGAAGAACATATTCGATGTTAACACCTTGGACCTGAAGAAAGTCTCCCTGTCCTTTGGATTTTCTGTTCCACCATTTGTAGACCTCAGTATCCTTTTGCTTTCAGCACATAGCATCATCTACAGGTCCCATATCAAGGTTGTTCAAACTATTCCCCTTTGTTCAAACATGGCCCTGACTTTGGGGTAACAGTTTTTACAAAGAGTTATATAATGAAATCTTCAAACATCTTCTTAGACTCTGAAACTATGACTCAGGTGAGCGATATAGGTCCACTGGGCCCCTCTTGTTAAAATTTTTTATCTTCAAAACAAAGTCAGAGTGTCAAACAGTTTGGATCCAGATGAGACGCCGCGTTACTCGGCGTCTCATCTGGATTCAAACTGATTGCAGAGGTAATCACTGTGTCACATATCCGCTGATAGTACGATAAGAGTTACACATATTTCATTGAAAAGTCAGAGTAGGCTGATAGGGCTCCAGATAACTGAACAAATCAAACATTTTCTCACTTATGACGTCACCAAATCTTATGGTATTACTACTCATTAGAATCGTCTCTTCGAGACAATTCTAATGAGTAGTAACACCATAGGGTTTAACGCAGAAATAAAGGTTTTGGTTTTTGAAATACTCCCCTTATCTGGAGCTCTGGGCTGAGTTACAATTGTACCTATTGTGTTCCTTAACCCAGTAACAGGTGTTGGAGTCAGTAAGAAGCCAGGTTTCCGAGGCGGTGGAGGAGGAGGAGGTTATGGGTACAAGGGCAGTCAGAAACAGCAATTCAAGTCCAAAATCTTCAAACAAGTAGGCCCAAGGAAGGACAATAGGAAATTCTCTCGGTGACAGGAGTAGCATGAGCAGTAACAACAGCAAATTGGAACCATTACCCCATAAATAAGCCTTATTACTCCTATTTCTTCACTGAGGAAAATAATCCCAATTTTAAACAGTCATGAATATGCACCATAAGAAATCGTTTCTGTATCATAGCAGATACTAGCTTAAAGCAGGCTTGAAGTAAAGCAGAATGTACCTTAAGTTTCATTCTTCTTTACTTTCAACCTGCTATGAGTGGACACTCATCCGCAATACAGTAAAACCTCTCTATTACGTACACTGAAATGTATGCTAATTGATTGTATAAAGGACAGGTGACAGCTTAAAGTTAAAGGAAGGTGACAGTAAAACAGAAAGCTCCTAAAGGAGCTTTTTGTTTAACTGTCGCCTTCCTTTAAGCAGTCACCTGTTGCAAAACGCCAAATAGTTAACAAAATTAAGTCGTCGTAATAGAGAGGTTTTACTGTATAGGTTTTGGGGTTAAACTAAGGCATACAGGTTTACATCAATAACTAACAAAAGCCGAAAGTTTTGGTATTTCTGCCGTTGAATTTCAATAAATGTCAAACATACCCATGGATATTTAAAAGATACGCTTTACTTTGAAATACAGGTATGCTTGAATAAAATTACCTAGAATTAAATCAACTCTAATGTATATATGGAAATCGATATATAGTGGAACCCCTCCAAACCGGAACCACTAAATACAGGAATTCTCTCTAAACCGGACAAAAGCTTTGGTTCTGTTTACAACCCTTCTTATTTTTACCTATTACACCATAAATACACCTTTTACGTCTTTGGTTTATTCCTACACTAAAGAAAATAGTTTATACATTCTAGCAGATGATAGATTAAAGCAGGTTGAAAGTAAAGCAGAATGTGCCTTAAGGCGCATTCTGCTTTACTTTCAATCTGCTTTAAGTGGTCAGCTATCTTCCATACTAGAAACAAGCTATTTAGTAATGGATTAAAACCCATCTAAACCGGAAATTTTTGTTGTCCCCACACATGTCCAGTTTAGAGGGGTTTCACTGTATATCGAAATACAGTGGTAAATACGCTATTCCTACCCATTTACGCGTTAATCTATGCGTAAGAAACGCATAGTGAAGGTTAACGAACGGTTAAAGCCTAACGATTTAAACGCGTTAATAAACTATTATTCCAATGCAGTGTCGGCTAAGTGATGACCCTTTCATCCAGGCTCTTTTAAACGCGTAAAGAAACGGCTAGGAAACGCGTTGAACGAAACAGATAATAAACGCGCAAGAAACGCATAAAGTGGGTAGGAATAGCCTATTTACCACTGTATGCTCTAAATAATCATTTGGCTGGCTCCTTATGTGCAGTACCAAAATATTAATGGAATTTCAAATCCAGCCACATAAAAAATAGGGCCTGCAGGCAGTTCAAACAGTTTGGAACCTGATCGGCTGCCACATTGGAATCATGTTGTTTGATAAGGGTCTGAATTGTCTACAATTATTCCTGAAAGAAAGAGTTTATTCTGATGAATAGCGAATAGTTGAAACTGTTTTATTTTCTCTGTAAATATTTGTATAAAGGTATCATGGACATTAAATTCTAAATTTGACTGATGTTTTCTGTTGTTATTTCTTTCAAAATTCAGTAATTAATTTTGCATTTAGGCAAAAAACCAAAGTTAATGTTCTTACATTTGCAAACTGTTCTGATTCAGATCAGACACTGAGTAAAAACTAAAATCTGTTTTTCTGCATTAAACCCTATGTTTCTAACTAGTAGTAAATGTACACCATAGGGTTTGGTGCTGAAATGGGTGAGAACATGTTGGATTTGTTAAATGCACTCCCTCTTATTTAGAGCCCTGGTTTATCCTTTACCATTCAGGGGCCCGTTTCATAAAGCTTCGTACGACAAAATGGTCGTAAGTCAAAACTTTAAAATACATTTAATTTCTGATTTCTCTATATAATCCTGTCTTGTGACATCTCCCAGATAAGAGGGCTCCTATTAGGGACCTGTTTAAAATGTACTCATTACATTTGGAGACAGTGTAGACCCAGATAAGAGGGCTCCTATTAGGGACCTATTTAAAATGTACTCATTGCATTTGGAAACAGTGTAGACCCAGATCAGAGGGCTCCTATAGGAGCCCTCTGATCTTGTTCTATACTGTTTGCTAATTTAGACCAGTAATAACATGTATTAAACTACCAAGAATTCCAAGTATACTGGTTCATGTGTTGGTTACTTAAATGATCCACAATGGAACATAATTACCCACAAGAGTTACTAAGTGTTGAGTTAATGGAAAAATATTTTTGTGTGAATTAACAAGGTTGTTAATACTTTCACCACCAGGTTTCATCAGCACAATAGTGTCAGCTTTAATAGTAAGTAGCACTATCTGCCACATTTGATCCAAAGTTCTATAGAAGACGGCTAAAGAAATATTCAATCTAATGCTAAACAATTTGTATCCTGATCAAATGCATTTCTTGGGCTGGCGCCTGGTCAGGATCCAAACTGTTTATGAAGTTCCCTTTAGTCAACCGACTCAACTAAGGGTTAATTATCGCACGAAAACCCCATTGCTACTTGAAGAATTATTACCCAGTGCAAACTTTATTGACTTGATGAGTATTAAATATAGTCCGCATTTATTTCCCATCTTATATTATTATATGGAATCTGCATGGTTTTCTGTTAATAAACTTTCCCAACATAAAATCAGGTTGTAAATATATGAACAGTTAAGCCCCTTTAACACTCTAATTAGACTCGTTGACCCACAAACATAAAAAAACAACACCAGTCTCCATTTAAGGCTAGTCCATGTTGACTATTTCGGGTTATTTTATTTTTACAATATAATAGCAAAATAACAAAATGCATTATTATCCTGAGCAGAAGGCCCATGAAAGATCACTCGGATCGCTATACTTTTAACATATGACAAGTATACTCTTCACTAGTACATGTACATGGTTAGTAATGACGCGTATATATAGGCGGCACTAGCCGTTAATAGCTTAACAGGGCTGCCATTTCTCCGGAATTTTCCGATATCTTTTTTCCTAAATTCTCATGACCTACGGATATTTTCCCGAAATCTTCGGATTTCTGCTCTTACTTTTAAAAGTGGTATTTTGTGCGTTGTTTTACTTGAAATAGAGACATTGATATGGGTGTCAAATATTTCAGATCCAGATCAGACTGTGCGTTACGCGGCTTCCTATCTGGATCAAAACTGTTTGCATAATTATGGAAGTATTATAGAGTCTGGCAAAGCAAGGGTTAAAGGTACGATTCCTAAAATCGCGCTTGAACGTTTGTAAATCTTGGGAATTTTAGGAGCACCTTTGGTAGCCCAGGGTGCAATGTTATAACGCGTTTGAGCTGAGTCTGAGTGTGTTCTCAAGCATTTGATTGGTCAGATTTGAGCCTAGGCTCAAATCTGACCAATCACATGCTTGAGAACTACTCTAGACTCAACACAAAAGCTTTATAACCTTGGAGCCAGCGTTAAAAGAGTGTTGTCGGTGTTTATTATACATCTAGGTAGCGGCTTAACATCTTCATGATCAAAATTTATGGTGAGATTTTTACCCCTTCACCGCCATTTGTCGTCTGCCTCAATATTGCTGTCTGCAATATCGTTTCAAAGTTAGTATAACTGATGAAATTTCAAAACAAGTTGCAAACGGTTTCAAAAAGATTCTGATCAGACGCCGCGTACGCGGCGTCTAGTTAGCATCAAAGCTAAGCCACGTTAATCGGATATTTCGAATTAATCGAGTTAGAGATATGGAAGTCCGTCTGTATATGGCTAAATTAACCCTTTCAGCGCCAAATTAATCGGAAGGTTTTTACCCTTCCAACGCATAATTGCCTACATAGTTTCAAATTAAGTTTTAAGAAAGTATGTCTTAAGGGTGTATCAATGTCATGACTTTGGGAACTTTTCAAAGTATATGAAAACACTCTATGATGGTTTTGTATTGAAGAGCTATTTAAGATGAATGAAAAAATAGAAAAAGTGTACATTTTGGTGAACAACAGTTGGCTCTACGGCCATGTAAAATTTACCCCACCCACTTCCTCTTATTTTGTCCTTTTCAAACAGCCCGCTTCAATAAAACCCATTTTAAATGAAAACAAATATGATAATTTGGTTTTGTGTTATTTATTTCCTATCTATGGTAGTATTTCTTCATACAAAAACTAATTTAAGAAAAAAAAGGCACCAAATGTAGAATTTATAAAGCTCTAAATATCATCGGTATGGTACTTTTTTGTAAATTTTGTAAGGGGCGATAACTCTTTTTACTTTAATAACTCAAAATTTTCAACACTGACCTTTCAATTTCTTTTCATATTTTGAACTGCCTTAGCATGGGCTTTCATCTGGTTGAATATAAGAAAAAGTTAAATACTAGAACTATTTCATTTTCAAACTTTTTTACTTTTTTTCATAAAATAAAAAATCTAATAAAAGCATGCCCTATATAAAGCATACTTTTGATATTCAAGGATCCATATTGTTCAAACCTGGTGCCTGCTTTGTCTAAATTTGGTTTATATATGTGAACATACCACCATAGACATGAAATATATAAAGAAAACCCAAATTACCATGTTTGTTTTGTTTTGAAATAGATTTTACTGAAGCTTGTACTCTGAATGGGTAAAATTTGAAGAAAAAAATCCAAATTTGACATACCTTTTTCAAATCGCTGTAGCTAAAAAAAAAGGACACCACCATATATATTTTTTTTCATTTTTTCATTCATCATAAATAGCTCTTCCAAAAAAACAATGATAGAAAAAAAGTTTAATACTTTGAAAAAATGGCTCATGACATTGATACACCCTTAAGAAATATCTGTACGAATGTTTAACGTTTCTCGGCATCTGATCTGGATCTAAACTGTTTGCAAAGTCAACTTTAGGCGACTCAGACGGTCAAATCCTTGCAGTAACAGCGCACCTTGTGCAAAAATTCTTTCGCTACCAAGATCATCTGGTACAGTGGAGAAAACGTTATTCTTTCCCGTTTTTATTTAAAACGCAAACGAAACGCAAACGCAAAACACTAAAACGTAGAAAATAACAAACTTTTCGACAATTCTAACAGTTGATATTAAGCTGAGTGGCAAGCAGTTTGGAGCCTGATCAGACACCGGGTTACCCGGCGTCTGATCTGGCTCCAAACTGTTTGACTTTGGAATAACAATTTTAGCGTAAACGCGTTTATTGGGAAAGAATAACGTTTTCTCCACTGTATTTACAAACAGTTTGGATCCCGATCAGACGCGGCCAAACATACGGCGTCTGATCAGGCAGTATTCAAATTGTTTGACAAACGTATCAATTTTCTTGACCCTTTCACCCTCAATGATGTCATCAAGCACATTTGCAAAAAACTTTGATCCTGATCAGACGTCTGATCAGGATCAAAACTGTTTGCCACTTGTTTTGAAATTACGTCAGTTATACTGCCTTAAATGTTAATTTGAAACGATATTGCAGAAACCAATTTTGAAGCAGACGACAATATGGCGGTGAAGTGGTAAAAACCTCGCGATAAATTTGATCATGAAAGGTCTCAGTTTAAACACGTCTAAGATTTCAAAATTTATAGATAAAAGCAGACGAAAATTTGAAACCGACGATATTACGACAATGAGTGTTTTGCGATTTACTTTATAATTAACTAGCTTCATAATCGCCCTATGCAGGGAAATTATTATTGCGAAAATTTCCGACACATTAGCTACCTAGAGTAGAAATCAAATGTAAATCAAGTGTTTTCTAAGAGCGCCACTTGTTTCCAGGAAGTCCTTAAAAAATACAATAGTAATATTTCCACTTCCTGTCAGTGTATAATTGAGTCATCTGAAGAAAAAAAACTGTTTACGCATTATATACACGAAATAGTGCTCCCTCTCCTAATGGGAAACACAGACTGTGTGTGTTGTTCGGGGGGAGTTTTTATAGGAAGGGAAATTGGCTTACATTAGCAAACAGCTTGAGTCTAGATCAGACGCCGCGTACGCGGTGTCTGATCTGGATCCAAGCTGTTTGCCACTGGTCATTGTGTTTTTTTCTGTCAAAATGTCCATTATGTGACTTTGAGAAAAACTGCAGACGACAATTTTAAGCAGACGATATTGCAGCCGTGAAATGGTTAGATATAATTGGCTTGTTTGTGGAAAGCGGAAAGTGTTGTTGTGAGGAGGGAATCGTTGTCAGGAGGGCCGTTGGTCGGAGATAGCACTGTACAAATATTTGAATTTAAATACATGTATTTTATTTATAACAGGGCAAAACTCCAAAAAAGTTTATTTTATTTCTTATATGTTTCGGCCTGTGGCCTTTTTCAAAGATAAAAAGTAAACAAAATGAATATATTTGTAGTTTAAATATTTTGATATTACATGTTTACTGAATTACAGATACATTTTCCTTGTTTACTGTCATCTTTCTTTAAGCAGGGCGAATATACATGTATTTCTATATTGAATAGCTCCTGACTGTAAATTATAAGCAGGAAATCAAATTTAAAAGTGTTATGTACTTCGAAATACACACTTCTTAGGGACCACGTTGGCAAAAACATTGTATACTAGGCCAAACTTCCAACGCAACACCCCGGATATTCCCATTGCTTCCAATGTTAAACATGTCTTAAGTGAGTCTGGTCAATTCTATAATGTGTGCATATCCTGAATAGATTTCTTCTGCAATTCATAGAGTGATCAATGGACAATACTCTTGGTAAACAAAAACAAAATGAATTGGCATTTGGCCCAAAAATATGGAATTGTGTGATAACAAGTTTTCAGAAATTTCAATGGGGAATGTTAACCAGAAATTAGCGATACGTTTGGATAGATGGTTATTATTCGTCAGAAGTGTCAATGAAAATTCGTTGCTAATATTAACAACTTTGAGGACAGTACATCAATTTAAAAACACAAATAAAAACATCTAATAATTTTGTGTCAACTTTTCCCTCGATTTAAAACACCCGCTCTGATATGAAAATAAAAGGGAACTCGGAAGTGTTGCGTTGGCAGTTTGGCATAGTATATAAGAAACAGATACTTCTATGTTAAAGGCAAAAAAACCGAGTTATATCTGATTGGATGGAAACAGCTATAAACCCCTTCACTGCCTTGACGTCATCACTTCTAAAAATTTTTTTTACAATTTTCGTCTGCTTTTATTTATCAAATTTTTAATTTTAGTTATTTTGACTTCAGAAATAATGAAATTAGTGTCAAACAGTTCTGATTCTGATCAGACGCCGCTGTAGGCGGCTTGTGATCAGGAGCCAAACTGTTTGCAAATAACTACTATACTCGGAGTATGGCAGTGAATGGGGTTCACTCTCAATGACGTCACGCGGCGTCTGATCAGGATCAAAACTGTTTGCCACTTGTTTTGAAATTACGTCAGTTATACTGTCTTAAATCCGACTTTGAAACGATATTGCAGACAACAATATTGAAACAGACGACAATAATGCGGTGACGGGGTAACATCTCGCGATGAATGTGATCTTTAAAGTGTTAGAATGTACTTTAGTCACTCTGTAATGTTGAAATCCGTGTTTACCCACTTGAGGAAGTAAGATGGTATTCGTTAATTGTATACTTATGACGGCATTCACCATTGACTGCTACAAAACGACACTTCTGTGAAATCTTGAACTGTCCTACCTTTATTCTTGGTATAGGTTGCAACCGAGTGGTACAGTATTGATCGAGCTAGAAACCAAGTTGATTGGTCCTTAACCTCTTCACTGCCATGACGTCATCAAACTTAAACAATTGCCGTCTGCTTTTATTTCTTAAAAAATAATTTTTATGTATTTTGACTTAAGAAATATTGAAACGAGTGTCAAACAGTTTTGATCCTGATCTGACGCCGCGTAACGTGGCGTCTGATCAGGATCAAAACTGTTTGCGAATTCGACTTTAGGCCATTCCGACGGTGAAAGGGTTAAATAACTAATAACAGACACAATTAAAAATGAATTAAGAGTGGGTAAACTGTACCTAAACTATAAATTGAACAAAAAAAAGGAAACAACATATTATAGACAAGGTTTGCTTTCAAACTGTTATCTGCAAATTTTGTTTATATTGAATCAGTTTTTATTGAGAAAAACATCAAAGACTGGTGTCAAACAATTTGGATCCAGTTTAGATATAATTGTGCTTGGCACTGATCTAGATCAAAACCGCTTGCAAATATAAATCGCTGGCAATCATATTTGCCACCACTGAATTCTCCCTTCTATGAACATAAGTCGTGTAAAGGGATATTTCTGTTAGAAGAGGAAATTGTATCTTTAATAAGTAGCTATCCAAATAGCAGTTTGCTTATATTAGGGGACCTAAATGCTAGGACGGGTAACCTAAATGAATGCATATCTATTGATGATAATATTGAAATTTTACAGCAGTATAATGACTTTTATCAAACGCCTGTACATGAAGAACGTACAACCTGTGACAAAACTATAAACACATCAGGAAATCATTTAATTGAATTTTGTAAAATATACTCGTTGTATATGCTAAATGGACAAATTGGTGAAGATAAAAATATTGGTCACTTTACATATATATCAGCAAATGGTTGTAGTGTAATTGATTATTGTCTATGTTCTACTGATTTGTTAAGTAAAATATGCAACTTCTCTGTTGACGAAAAATGTGAGTCACCACATTTACCTTTGAGTTTGAGGATAAATAGCTCACATGCTTGTGTATATAATGCACGAGATAATACTTTATCAAAAGATGATTCGCAGATCTTATATAGCATACCTCCAGCAAAAAAGCAAGAATTATTCACAAAGGCGCATAATGTCTTTAATAATGAATGTAAAAAGGAAATGTTACACCAGATTACAAATTTGGATATGAATATAAATGATATATTATCTACATTTAGTGAAAACCTCCTGAAAGTAGGTGAACACTTTATTAAAAAGCCGAAGTCAAGAGTTAGTCATAATAAGCATCTGCCATGGTTTGATAAAGATTGTAGGGAAAGTAAAGCTGTAAAGTACAAGGCATTGAGAAATTTAAGAAAAACTAGAACAGATGAAAATTTACAAAAATATATTAAATCTAAAAATGTTTTTAAAAATCTGTGTGTAGAAAGAGAATCGTTATATAACATGTCACAACTTGAAAGTATTTCAAAATCTATAAATAATCCAAAATCATTCTGGACAAAACTTAAGAAATTAACAAACAGACGCAATGTAGTATCAAATAATATAAACACTGAAGAATGGGTGGAGCACTTCCAAAATCTTTTAAACCATAACCCAGAGAGTGAAAACAAGTATGAGTACATGGATGAACATATTGATACATATAGTGATATTGAAGAACATATATTTAAAAACAGGAAAAAAGCCTGGACCTGACAATATAATACCCGAGTTCTTTATATATGGTGCAAACTGCTTTATAGATATAATGGTTAAACTTTTTAATCGGTTATATGAAACTGGTGAATATCCAAACAGTTGGACTGAATCTGTGATTGTTACGCTACACAAAAAAGGTGACGTAAATGACCCAAACAACTACCGTGGCATATCACTGCAAAATGTGCTGAGTAAATTATATTGTAGAGTATTAGTAAATCGTTTAAATTGTATAGTAAGATCTCAGAAAACCAGACCGGTTTTAAAGCCGGCTACTCTACTATAGATAATGCATTTATTCTTAACGCTGTCATATCACATGTTCTAAAGAAGAAGAAAGGCAAACTTTATGTGGCCTTCATAGATTTCCAAAAATGTTTTGATACAATTCAAAGACCAATACTTTGGAATATTTTAAAGCAAAAAGGTGTTAAAGGTAAACTATATAGATCCATCCATAGTATGTATAATTCCGTAAAAGCATGTATCAGATGTACAAATGAAAGAAGTGCATTTATAGAGAGTTCAGTAGGTCTCAAACAGGGCTGTTTAGCCAGTCCCATACTATTTTCTCTTTTCATTGATGAAATAGAAACCCTAATTAACCAAAGTAACATTCGAGGAGTTCAATTGCATCCAGATACAATTCAACTTCTTCTTCTTATATTTGCAGATGATTTAGCGCTAATGGCTGATAATGTAAATGGCTTACAGAAACAGCTTTACATATTATCAGACTTTTGTGATACTTACAAGTAAAAAGTAAACGAAAATAAAAGCAAAATTGTAGTTTTTAAAAACAGGGGGGAAATTATCAAGATTTGAAAAATGGACATACAAAAATACTAGCATCGAAACAGTTAGCAAATTTAGTTATGTTGGCTTAACATTTACAAGGCAACTTTCTCTTAATGCAATGGTTCATGATGTATGTATTAAAGGTAAACGTGTCTTAATATGTATCTTAAATTCATTGTATCAATATGGTCAATTGTCAAAGAATATGTTCTTCAAAGTTTTTGATACAAAAATATGCCCACAATTAATGTATGGTTCCGAAATTTGGGGTATAGGTGCATTCGAAGAACTAGAACGTTGTCAATATTACGCATGTAAGCGTTTTATGTGTGCGAAACAAAATGCTTGTAATTATTTTGTACTGGGGGAGTGTGAGAAATTACCTCTTCACATCATTACACAGAAAAAAAGCATTAAATATTGGCTAAAAATTCTTAACATGCATGAAAATCGTTTAGTAAAAAAATGTTATAACATGATGTTACTTGATGATAGAAATGGTGCAGACAATTGGGTATCTTCCATCAAAAGATGTTTAAGAAGCTCTGGATTTGGTTACATTTGGGAGAACCAGTGTGTAAACAATGAAAAACATTTTGTTAAATTGTTTGAAATGCGTCTTAAAGACATGTTCTTACAAAAGTGGTATGAATCAATAAGTCTTAACTCTAAGCTACAATGCTATGTACTATATAAAACCAACTTTCAATTTGAAAATTATTTGAATGTATTAAATATAAAGAAATTCAGATTCGCATATGTAAATTTTAGAACTTCATGCCATAACTTGGAAATTGGAGCAGGTAGATATAAAAATGTACCACGTCAAGATAGAATATGCAAACTTTTCTCTAAACATGTTGTGGAGGATGAATACCATTTTTTACTGTGTTGTGAATTTTATTCTGACCTGAGAAATCATTCCCTTCCAGGAAAATATTGTACAAATGTAAATATACATAAGTTTAAAATATTGATATCAGCAAAAAATGAAGTTACTATAAAATCATTAGCAACATTTCTTTATCATGCTTTCAAAAAACGACAAAATTATATAAATGAAATAGACAATAACTGAGAAATGTATATTTGAGATAGTGCATCTATATTTATGTTGTATTTACATTGTGTAATACGTTACTATATAGTATTGTAAATGAATTATATTGTGCACCCTTATACATGTATAATATATTTGTTTTGTCATATGTATTGCATGGGCCGGAGGCCTTGAAGCAAATAAAATTATTGTCATTGTCATAGAAGTTTATCTAAGATTTTATAAAATTATTGAACTGCACTTATTTGATTTCGATTCTACGGGGCCTTTTCAAAGACAATAATGTCCAAATACATATCCCCATTTTGTTTTATGTCTTAGATATAATATGGTTAAGATTTCATGGCTGAAAGCATGAACAAAAAAGTGACATGTTCACTGTACATACTTTCACCTTTCACTTTTGACTTTCCTTCTCGCGCAACCCTGTCATAATATTCAGTAAGTTGAATATGGACAGTATTGGAAGATGAAGATGTACAACAAACCTTGTAATAAAAGTAATAAAAATTATCACAAAAATAATAATAAATGGTTTGATGACAAGTGCAAGCAAACTAAGGTCAATTTCAAAACCGCTAGAAATGAATTTTCCAGAAATAAATCGACTGAGAACAGACTGCTATTCACGCGTGCCAGAACAAAATATAATTACGCAAAAAGACAAGCTCAAAATAAATTTAGAATAAAACAAGGAAAAAAATTAGAATCAATATCTAAAACACAGCCAAGGCATTTCTGGAAATCAATAAAACAATGTTTTACAAAATCCAGCACAGTGAACAATATAGATATCGATAGTCTGCATCAACATTTCAACGAATTATTAAATATAAACGAAAATACACAAAACACAGAAATACAAAATGATATAAATGATAATTATTTAGACGCAGATATCACGGAACAGGAGGTCATCTATGCAGCAATGAAACAAAAAAATAATAAGGCATGTGGGCCAGATGAATTACCGGCTGAAATAATCAAATCATCCATAAATATTATCTCACCTTATCTAACCATAATTTTTAATAAACTATTCACACAATCTGAATACCCAGATAAATGGGGACTTGGTCATTTAACCCCAATATTTAAAGGCGGTGATGAAACTGATGCAAAAAACTACAGAGGAATAACTCTAAATAATATTTTGGCAAAAATATACTCCCAAGTCCTATTAAACAGATTAAACAAATGGTCTATAGAAAATGAAAAAATTTCAAACTGCCAATTTGGTTTTCAGAAAGGAAAAAGTACGGTTGATTGTGTATTCATACTCAATGCTATTATTCAAAAAGTTTTAAACTCAAATACAGACAAATTATACTGTGCTTTCATAGATTATGAAAAATGCTTCGACAAGATAAGTCGTTCTATTTTATGGCAAAAATTAATAAATGAAAATGTTAGCACGAAATTTACTAAAGCATTAAAAGCTATGTACTCCTCAGTAAGGTGCTCTATTAAACTAAATAGTTCTTTATCTGATGAAATCTTATCAGGAACAGGGTTAAAACAAGGGGACGCGACCTCTTCTCTGCTCTTCATTTATTTCGTAAATGACGTAATAAATCATATAAATACAGACATCGACGGAATCTTTACAATAGAAGATGTTAAATTGTTCCTTTTATCATACACTGATGACCAGATATTATTTAGTCTAAACCCAGAATCATTACAAAGTATGATTTATAATCTAGAGAGTTACTGTCAAACATATAAATTAAAAATAAATGCAAGAAAAACAAAGATTATGATTTTTGAACGAAGTCAAAGGCAAACACATTATAACTTCTACCTCAATAATGAAAAAATAGAAATAGTTCCTTCTTTTAAGTATCTAGGTGTACAATTCTTCAGAAACGGAAATTGGAATAGAACACAAAAATACATCGCAGAGCACGCCTCAAAAGCTTTATATAAATTATTCTCTATTTTTCAACACTATGAATTTAAAACAAGTAAAAAATGTAAACTATTTGATATCCTAGTAGGTTCGATTCTTAAATATTGCTCAGAAGTATGGGGCTGGCATAGCGGAAAGAATATTGAACTAATACATACCAAATTTTGCCGAAAGGTTTTATCGGTCAAAGTCTCAACAAATCTTGATGGATTATATGGTGAATTAGGCAGAACCCCATTTAAGATAAACAGACAAATAAATATAATAAAATATTGGCAAAAGATACTGAATTCAAGCGAAAATTCAATTATCAAAAAAGTTTATAATATGATGAAGAACGATGCAGAAGATAATATTACGTACAGAGGTGAAAACTGGGCATTTAACATTAAGCACACATTAAATCATTTAGGGCTATCATACATTTGGAATGATCATGTTTTATCAGACTATTATGTTGCACATATTAAACACAGACTATTAGATCAATTCAAACAAACTTGGTACACTAATATTAATAATTCACGAAGATTATTTTATTATGCTCGCTATAAACATGAATTCGATTTAGAAAAATATTTAGACCACATTTATGATAATAAATTCAGAAACGCAATATCAAGATTTAGATTATCATCCCACCAACTTATGATTGAAAAGGGAAGATATA
The DNA here is from genome assembly GCA_922989275.2 of Gari tellinella. Lineage (NCBI taxonomy): Eukaryota > Metazoa > Mollusca > Bivalvia > Cardiida > Psammobiidae > Gari > Gari tellinella. Next base: position 57,444,776 of record OV277860.1, read on the forward strand.
ATAATACACCGAGAAATCAGAGAACATGCACATTATGTAACACAATTTCAATCGAGTCAGAATACCATTTTCTTTTAATTTGTCCTGTATACGCCGAATTACGAACCAAATACTTAAAATCATACTATTACAGATGGCCTACTTTAAAAAAATTTGATAAACTGATGTCTACATCAAAAAATCAAGAATTACTGAATCTAAGTAAATTTATTTATTTTGCAAACAAACTACGAAGTTCACTTATTATTTAAAAAAGTAAAAAATAAAATAAAACTCCACAAAAACAAAACAGAAAAATTAAAATAATAAAAAAAACCCCGACAAATGTCGTATTAATTCGTCAGAACAACGATACATTCTATAATTAATCAGAAGTTATCCTTTAAAAATCCCTGAACCAATCCAAATAAATCTACTTCATAAGCCACACCCTATACCTACTATTCAATGGTCTGACATCTTCAGCTATTGAATTAGTCACGGCCCATGTAACCACGTGTCCGGCAGTGGCACGAGATATTATCTAAAGTTGTCCAGGGCCTGGGCTATAGAGGGCGTTCACTTTTCTCGCTAAATGCGATTGACACTATTATTATACTAAAAGGAAATATACCATTTTCGTTTGTTCCACTACAGCTCTTCACGTGAATGTTTTGTTTGATTCTTTCATGTATTGTCATTATTGTCATTAATAATTTGTACTTTATATGGCTAGAAGCAAAGTACTTTGCTTAAAGCTGAAATAAAGAATTTTGAATATGGACATAATTATCTTTTACCAAAGATTCCGTATAGGGCGAACTATTAATAAGAGCAATTAAATAATTGAATATTTGCAAACAGTTTGGACCTGATCAGACGTTGCGTAACCACGTGTCTGATAAGGATCCAAACTGTTTGGCACTCATAACATTACTATAGTAAATGTTCATTAAAATAAAAGCAGACGACAAATGTTTAAAACAGATGACACCATAGCTGTGAATTGGGTAAAATAAATCGCGACATATATGTCGCTTTATGTCGAATAATTTTTTCTTTAAAACACTAGTTTTATTGAAATAGACGTTATTGTGCCGGGAATAGAATAAAACTTTATCCTGCCGATCGCGATTTGACTAGTGTTTGCAAACAAATTCGATCTTGTTTAGTGGCCGCGTAACGTGGCGTCTGATCAGGATCAAAACAGTTTGCCACTTGTTTAAATTACGTCAGTTATACTGCCTTTAATCTACCTTGATAAAGCAGACACACCCTAAAGCAGACGACAATTTCAAAGCACACACTATTACAGTGGAGAATCTGTTATTCTTTCCCAATAAACGCGTTTACGCTAAAACTATTATTTGCAGTGCAAACAGTTTGGAGCCAGATCAGACGCCGGGTAACCCGGCGTCTGATCAGGCTCCAAACTGTTTGCCACCAAGATAAGCATGAAATATCAGAATTGTCCAAAGGAAGTTCTTTTCTACGTTTTAGTGATTTGCGTTTGCGTACGTTTGCGTTTAAACGGGAAAGAATAACACATTCTCAACTGTACGCCAGGATAAGCTCTAAATTGTTCGAACGGCATATTATATGAGCTGTGCCATGACAAAACCAGTCTTATTGCATTGCAACATTGTACAGGTCAAGCACCGTTGTCATACCAGGTTTTGATTATGAGTTTGGTCTACACTGCGAAATAGGCAAGAAACATAATATATAATACAGCTATACATAAATGCTTTAGCTGCATGTGAAACAGTGTAGATCAAGACTTTCCGGTAACCCGACCGACCCTAGTTTTTCCCTCAGACCCTCAACTGTTTTTCATTTTTCGAAAAATGTATCCGCGAATGTCGGCCATTCTTTTGCGCCGCATGTGACAGTCTTTCTTTAGGAACGTGAAATAGAAACGTTTCTCCACACATTTTTTAGAGTCGTTTAAGTGTTTGAAAAATTGATTTTTAAGTAATATTTAGCAAATATATAAGTGAAATTTGATCTAAATCTGTCATAAAGTACTTTCCTTACAGACATGACCATCTACTTAATTGACCATTGACAAAGTTAACATGCAGATAACACATTCTAATGACACATTTGACATGCATGAAACACACATTTCAAATACATGTATTATTAATTCCATCTATCATATATAAATCACTACTTTGCCGGTTTGGTATACTAAAATTGGTTAACAATCATACATGTACCAATTTCAATTTTAAGGCAATTTTGGTACTGGGACCTATCAACAATTTTAAAGGGGTTTTATGTATAGCCCAGGGCTCTGCAAAATAAAATACATTCAGAAATTTTCATATATGAATATGATTATATAAAATACTCTATCAGAAAAGTTAAGCGAATAAACGATATAGTTCGAGGGGGCGTAGCCCCCGAGAACTATGTCGTTTATTCGCGCGCAACCGTGGTCTAACCTATTTAGCACTGGCTTGGGCTCGAGGAAAACAAGAACACCCTACGTTTCTACTTTTTGTTTTAGACGAAAAGGTCATTTTATTTGTAATACTTTACTTAAATTGAAAGGTTATTTCAATTTGCAGTTTGAGACATTAAGCATGTTTTAACACCAACATAAATAACGCTTATTGAAGCTCTATATGTAAGCACAATTCATTATTAATTGCCTTTAAAGTTTAGGTTTCACTGTACATAATATGACGTCATCAAGCGAGTGCAGTTCCCCTCCGATCTAGGGTTGTGACGTCAAATTGCCTTGATATGACGGAAGCTTGGAATAAGTGAACAGTGTTTTAGTTATTTCATGGTTTTGTAAAATAAACGATATATTCACAGGTTTTTGAGGCCTCTGATTGGCCGAGAGCTCCAAGCCATGTGCTAAAATAATATGATTGTGTTTAAAAAAAAAAAAAAATTTCGACCGTCCGTCCATAATTTTTTCTGGCATGTAATAGGAAACACAGGTGGGTTTTTTATTTGGCCTAAGGCATATTTTCTCATGACACGGCTCACATATAATTTTCAAGTCGGTAAACTTTGATAGTGTTGCATACAGTGCTCCATCCTTACAACGACCCTCCCAACAATGATTCCCTCCTTACAACAACGCCTGCTGCTCTCCCCCCCCCCCAAAAAAAAAACAACAACACATTTATGTCCCACCTATTCACGTTTGCATTGTCGTCTGCTGTTTTTCTCAAAGTTACATTATGAACATTTTGACAGAAAAACTTTATGACGAGTGACAAACAGCTTGAATCCAGACCAGACGCCGTGCGACGCGGCGTCTGCTCTGTATTCAAGTTGTTTACAAATGTAAGACAAATCTCCTCTCAATAACGACCTGCGAACAACGCACACACTTTTTGTCTCCCATCCGGTATCGTGGTAGAGAGGGAGCACTGTATTATATATTATTTTTCAAGTCGGTAAACTTTGATAGTGTTGCAGTAGGCGGACGATGTGCTGTTGCTACTGATGTACAGCTTACTAGCACCGTGTCCTATAGCCAGAGGATACTTAGTCACACCTGAAATCTTTAATAGCTTGCACCTGGGAGATAACTGGTGGATTAAATGGTCCTTGCTAGATACATAGACATAACCTTCATCATCGACAGCGACACCTATTGGCCGCTCTAATGTGTCATTGTCGTATTTACTGATAAGCGCTCCGTCGATGGTCAAAGACACCACCGTATTTTCACTGCGGTCAGATATGTACAATGTACTATGGTCTGGGCTTATTTCTAATCGAGATGGCGATTTGAACAGTTTGCTTCCGCTGGAATCGGTTTCTATTTGTTGAAGCAGAACTCCTGACATATCACAAATATGCAATCCATTCACTGCGTCAGTACAAGTTAGAAAGAGCTTGTCCGAGAAGTACTGGATTCCGTGATAGAGGTAAGACACGGCGATTGTGTGACGTTTAGACAAGGTGGGTGATACTGATACTATTTGAATGTACGGTTTACCTTTTACAGTAACTGCTATTTCATCTCCTTCTAACCGTGTTAAGTCTATTGGTTTTGATTCAAGTTTGATTTGTTGAGACACTCTGCCTTGTGCGACGTCTGCAAGCTTGACAGACATATTGTCCTGATCGGTAAGAACCAGTCGTTCTTCGTGTAACACTATAATACCACTGATCACACAGTCGTCAGTATCTATATCTGTTTTAACAAATATATCATGATGGTTCTCAGGCTTGATATCTGCTGGTTGACTGACAAGCGATAGTGTCCCTAAACTGGTTAGCGTAGATAGGTCAGTTAGTTGTTCGACGGGTGTGAACGATAATCTTTCACAAATGTTCTCTTCACTTACACAGAAAGCTTCTTCAGCGAGTCTGTTTAATCTGTCTTGGGCCATTTTCATAGATACGACCAGTCTATTGTTGTGTCTCCGACTCATGTTCTTCTTCTTTTCTATATCAGCGATAATCCCTCGAGTTTCTCCGATTATACTCCCACAAGTAGACACCACGTTATCCAATGCCGCTAATTTTGTTCCTGTCATGAGCGATGCCTTTTCCAGTATTTCATTCTCAAACTGGTCCAATAAATGAATTGTATTCTTCTTCAGGTCTCTGATTTCAGAGACGGCCTTAGCACAGCTATCGCTCACTGCTTGCTTGGTCCATGTCGCACGGCTCTGTATGCTTGTCAATCTAGATATAATCGTTTGAAGGTCGAATTGAATCCTTCTGAATTCTTCGCTATCTGCTTCTCCATTCCTGATGTATACTATATCTTTGCATGGTCGATGATTCAAAGGAACACAGGCACTACAACCTAGTGTGTGATGCGAATTACAGTAAAACTTGATGAGTTCTTCTGGGTGTTTCGGACATCGATCTGTCAGTGGACCCTTCTCCTCTTCTATATTTCCGGCCGATGCTCTAGATTTTTCAGAATGCGACAATGTTGTCTTCTCACGTGTGTCATGGTCTTTTAGAGCTGACAGTTTCTTGTGAAGTCTAAAGCACGCTCCACATAAATTTTCTCTACAATCTATGCAATGTCCAGTGGCCTGAACTCGCTGACTTTCATTAAGACATGGGTCACATATCACATCAAAGTCTTCCTCAGACCCTGCTGTAAACGTTTGACTCAAAGTAGTCTCATCTTCTTCACAACTTGCTATAAACTTTTGACTCAAACTAATCCGAACTTGTTCAGCCATGTCTTCTACTTACTTTTATCTAGTTAATTAAAAGAAAGAATATTTAACCCTTTGGTGCTCAAATCATTAGGGAGAAGTTTACCCCTTCACCGCTTAATTGTCGTCTGCTTAGTATTGTTGTCTGCAATATCGTTTCAATGTAAGACTTAAGAAAATATGACTGCCGAAATTTCGAAACGAGTGTCAAACAGTTTGGATCCTGATCAGACGCCGCGTTACGCGGCGTCTGATCAGGACCCAAACTGTTTGCAACCGCGCTTTAAGGCGACATTGAGAGTGAAGGGTTAAATACACACTCGTTGTTTAATCCGTTGGTCATAGTATCTGCTCGATCTTTAAACTCACCAGAACATTGAAAAGAAATAAAGTGAAACAGACCTAGCTCTGTCTGTTTTCAATAATTAACTGATGTATGTGTTACTGTTACTTCCGTGTTGCTACTTTAGTGGTCTATTTACAGTGGCTTAGTGAGTCTGCTACGTCATTTCCGTGTATACTTACAGTAGTGTTCGGTTTAAGATTGAGGATCCCTAATGAGATCAGGTCAATGTTGGTCAATATCGGAACTCTACGGAGAGCCACCAACTATTCTCGTCAACTGGCGACCTGGGGCCCGTTTTACTAAACAACTTACGCAAAATTTTTGCGTAAGTCAAAATGTTAAATTTAAATTTTTTTTTTTTTATTATCACTTGCTACAAACAGCAAATAGCCAGATCAGAGGACGCGCTTTTAGCGCGTCCTCTGATCTGGCTATTTGCTGTTTGCACACGTTTATGCTCGAAAAATAAGAGTTAAACGATTTTGACTTACGCAAAAAATTTGCGTAAGTTGTTTAGTAAAACGGGCCCCCGTTCCACACAATGCTTTGGCATGTTTCGGAACGGAACGACAGTTGACTTGAATAGCCGATCGTTGTACGTAGAGTAGCGATTTTGATCCGATCTCTTTAAGGGTCCTCAGCCTCAAAATACACTTTATAACAGTGTTGTTTATCGATTTGATTTTTTTTAATCGATGAAGTAGAGAAAAATGTCGACTAATGAATGAAGAAATCAATATTCCAAATAGGGAATTCAAAAAGTATTAATTTTTGTTTTATAAAAAATAATTGTAATGAATTAATCAATTACTGAAATTACTTAATCAAGCACTAAAGAAACAGAAAAAATACTTGTTTTACACTTCTGATCTTTGAAATTTAACCCATTACTCCATAACCTACTGTATTTCTGGTTTTAAGATAGGTGACCACTTACAGCAAGTTGAAAATGAAGCAGAATACATGTACGCCTGATTATAAAGCACATTCTGCTTTATTTACAGACTGGTTTATGCTAACATCTAATAGGATATAGCAAATACTGTAAGCAAATATTCTAAAGGAGTGTACAGTCCAGTTAACCATTTATTCTATAGTTGTTTTAGTGCTAAAGTCAGGCAAGTAAAACAGAATATTTCTCTATGAGTATCCTGCTTTCATTTAACAGTATTTGTATGGCATCTAGTTCCAAATGTATATGTATAATTCGTTGACTACTTAGACATCTAAGTCGGAGAATAATACAATTCATTTCTGTTGTCTTCGACGATTAATTGACGAACTTATTACAGTGGAGAATCTGTTCTTCTTTCCCAATAAACGCGTTTACGCTAAATCTATTATTTCCATTGCAAACAGTTTGGAGCCAGATCAGACGCCGGGTAACCCGGCGTCTGATCAGGCTCCAAACTGTTTGCCACCAAGATAAACATGAATTATCAGAATTGTCAAAAAGTTGTACTTTTCTACGTTTTAGTGTTTTGCGTTTGCGTACGTTTGCGTTTAAACGGGAAAGAATAACAGATTCTCTACTGTAACACTTTCAACACCAAAGACCTGTTATAACTACGATACTACCGACATTTGCAAACAGATTGTTATTCTAAAAACAAATGTGTTATTATATATTTAAAAATGTCAAATATATAATATTTTTCAGTCGAAAAGAAGGAGGCATTCTAGACGAATATCTTTTGTGCGTGTTTAAAAAGGGTTTTTATTCGTATATTTTAAATAATGAAGTTTAATCCCAAGTGTTAAGATAGGTACTAAGTTTGAGATATTCAGAACAGTTTTTAACCAAGGTCATTCTTCAAATTTGAAAATTGACCCGTGGTCGATTCTCAACTTTGAAAATAGAGTATGAGAAAGTATCAAATATGAATTTACAAACCCAAACTCAAAAAATAATTAAATTGATATACATGTGTATATATATTTCATTTTTGCCTTAGACATTGCTAAAAGCCGATGTTGTTTAACTCTCATTTTTACCTGGAAGACTTCGTTTTCCGAAACCCTTGTTGTCAATGTCTTGTGGTAATTATATATACAATAAAACCTCGCTATTACGACCACTGAATTATGTTAATTATTAGGGTGTTTACGATAGGTGACCGTTTGAAGCAAGATGACAGTGAAACAGAAAGCTCATTTAGGAGCTTTCTGTATCACTGTCACCTTGCTTTAAGCAGCCACTTCTCCATTATACAATCAATATGCCTTCGTTTTAATGGTCGTAATAGCGAGATTTTACTGTATTTATGTACAGTCAATGTATTAAGCTGCCGTTCGATTGGATATACAGATGGTTGCTTAAATTAGCACTTCACTCAATAGATACACCTTTTATGTATTTGATTCGTTCCATTTCTCTAATGAAGTTATTAATTCGAATTCACACCGTCATGAATATGTATCACAAAAATAATATTTATATTCTAGCAGATTGTAGCATAAAGCAGGCTGACAATTAAGCAGAATGCACTTAAAGGTGCACTCTACTTTACTTTCAATCTGTCCTAAGATTTGACAAAAATCAAATTTCCAGGAAGAGAATACAATATTCGACTTTGCCTTTACATGTATATGAGCCGTGTTATGGCAAAACCTGCCTTATTGTACAGTGGAGAATCTGTTATTCTTTCCCGTTTAAACGCAAACGTATGCAAACGCAAAGCACTAAAACGTAGAAAAGAACAACTTTTGGACAATTCTGATAATTCTTGTTTATCTTGGTGGCAAACAGTTTGGAGCCTGATCAGACGCCGGGTTACCCGGCGTCTGATCTGGCTCCAAACTGTTTGTATTGGAAATAATAGTTTTAGCGTAAACGCGTTTATTGGGAAAGAATAACACATTCTCCACTGTATTTCAAACAGTGTAGATCAAGGCCAGCCGCCGCGTCTTTTGCTGATATTGATCTACACTGTTTGACACCCATATACATCTAAAGTTTTTTATGTGGCTGTATTATATCTGGCATGTGGCAGTGTAGAACTAATTTTGATGCAGAGCCTGTGGTGGCAACGGTGTTTGGTCTGTACAATGTTGTAATGCAATAGCGAAGGTTTTGTTATGGCACTGCTCATGTGTATGGCGAAAAACTGTTATGCTTTAACCAAATAAAATGTTCTGTTCTATTACGGGATTTGCTTCCTGCGACATTTTTTGCAAATAATTTGTATTTTTTGTAGGGAATAAAGCAGGCAATCAAAGTTCATTTGATGAGTGACAAAGTACAGAAGGCCTACTCCTCTACAACGGGACCCAATGGGAGACACACATTGTGTGATTTGTTAGGAGGGAGTCGTTATAGGGACGGACAATTAAGACTTTGCTTACATTATGAAACAGCTTGAATCAATATCAGGCGCCGCGAAACGCGGCGTCTGATCTTGATTCAAGCTGTTTGTCACTTCTCATTAAGTTTTTTTCTGTCCAAATGTCCAATGTGTGACGTTGGGGAAAAACAGCAGACGACAATTTTAATCAAACGATATTGTAGAAGAGAAAGTATTAGACATATAATTGTCTTGTTTGGAGAACAGCGGCAATGGTCGTTGTAAGGAGGGAGTCGTTTTTCTGAGGGCCGCTGTAGGGAGGGAGCACTGTAGTTCAACTATCTTGTGTTTCAGCGTCTGAGCATGATCCAATATGATTGACACTCATATCGACGTTTGCCTATCCAAATGCTTAAATTCTTAATTTGAGAAAGGAAAGCAGACGACAATTCAAAAGCCAAAAATGTTCTTGAATTGATAGCATATAAATATTAGATGGCAGTTTACGTGACATTCAAATTTTCAACTCGAGAAATTGAATTCCACACCGAGGCGGAGCCGAGAATGACACTCTTTTTTTTTCGAGGATTGACACTTTGAATGTCACGCAAACTGCAATCTAATATATATTTTATTTTACCGAACTAATCAACCCTGGCTTTGGAGTCGTCTCATTCGTGGTTTTTAAAATAAGAAGCAAAGAGCTCTTATTAAAACAGAAATCAAATCAAGAAACATTAGAGTTACTTGCCCCTATGTGACGTTCCAAAGAATGTCACATAGTAAAAGAATGTTACATAGCTCAACAACAATGTCAAATAGTGACAGAGACCAAGAGACATTAGAGTAATTTTCCCCTATGTGACAGTCAAAAACATGTCGCATAGCAAACGAATGTCGTATAGCTCAGACATCAATGTCATAAAGTGACAGTGAAATTTTTGAGTAGATGTAAATATATGCAAAATATTACATTTTGGTCTATGGGAGATTAACACTGTAATGGATGGATGGATGGATGAATTTGGTTTTAAGGCAATGCGACACAAAATAGGTCATATAGAGCCGATGCTTGATGGGGGGGGGGGGGGGGTAATGCGATGATGATTATTTCAGGAATATGATTTTGGCTAATCCCATTCGTCTACCAGCAGCGCATGGGATCGAGACCACCGACATGCCTTCCTTTTAGTTCTTGGCAGAGGTGATACTTTCGATCTAGTAAACAAAAATAATTCCCTGCAACAAAAAAGCCAAAAACTGCGGCAAAGTATGAAGGTCTCTGGGGAATTGGAGCAAGGTATAATACAGTTGTACAATTAACCTTCTGCACAATGTGGTAGTTTTTTTTTATAATGGTTTAAAACAGTTTGGATTCAGATGCCATTCCGAGTTACTCGGCGTCTCATCTGGATCCAAAGTGCTCGGCACTCTGATTATAGTCTATAAAAGAAAATGCCTTTCAATCAATTTTTAGAATTGTTGCAGACGACAAATTGGTCAGATAACAATGATTGCATATAGCGTTCAAACTGTTAATAAGATCACAGTTGGAGTGAAAAGCTATGATATTAGCCTTTTATACACGTGTAGCCTCTCGTTTAACACTGTTAACCCTTATCCTGCGGTGATGTCGTCTGCTTCGAAATTGTCGTCTGCAAAGTTGGTTAAATTTATTTTTATACATTTTTTATGTAAGGAAACCTAAAGAAGAGTGTCAAACAGTTTGGGTCCAGATCAGACACCGCGTTACGCGGTGTCTGATCTGGATCTAAACTGTTTGCAAAAATCAATAAAGTCGCGACCAGCAGACAAAGGGTTTATAAGATCACAGTTGGAGTGAAAGGTTATGATATTAACCTTTTATAATTCCTCGTTTAACCCTTTCACTGCCAAATATTGCGTGATATTTTTACCCCTTCACCGTTTCATTGTCGTCTGCTGCAATTTTGTTGTCTAAAATGTCATTTGAAGTATTTAGCAGAATGCGCCTTAACCCTTTCATGCTCAAACTAGTTGGGAGATTTTTTACTCCATCACCGTTTCATTGTCGTCTGCTTCAATTTTGTTGTTTGTAATGTCGTTTCAAAGTTAAAAAAAATAAGGCAATTTATGACTGAAGAAATTTCAAAACGAGTTTCAAACTGTTTGGATCCTGATCAGACGCCGCGTTACGCGGCGTCTGATCAGGATCCAAACTGTTTGCAAACGCGCTTTTAAATGTCACAGAGTTAACTCTTCGCCTGCTAAAATATCGTCTGATTTATATAATGTCGTCTGCAATTGATTTTACAATTTAAATTTCAAGTAAGTTTTATTTAAAAACCCTTTCAAGTTTGCAGGAGGGTCAAACAGTTTTGGTCCTGATCAGACGACAGGACGTGCGACGTCTAATCTGGAACTAAACTATTGGACAATACTCGTACAGTTGAGACTAGCACGCTAAATATTAATATCGAATGGTCGTGTATATTCTAAATACATCAGTATCGATTAGCACGTTCTATAAAGGCTTGATAATAGCTATACTAGTTTCATTACATAAAAGTACATGTACAATGCCCCCTCTCTACAAAGGCCCGCCGAACAACGATTCCTACCTTACAACAACGCTTGCCACTGTTCCCTAAAGAAGACGTTTATTTGAACATTTTCACGGCTGCAATATCGTCTGCTTAGAATTGTCGTCTGCTGTTTTTCTCAAAGTCACATATTGGAAACTTTCACAAAAATAACAACATGATGATGAGTGACAAACAGCTTGAACAAAATCGGACGCCGCGTTACGTGGCGTGTGATCTAGACTCAAGGTGTTTGCAAATGTAAGCCAGTTTTCCTCCCTATAACATCTTCCTCCGAACACGACATACATTCGTTGTCTCCCATTAGGTGTTGTTGTAGAGAGGGATCACTGTATAATGAAGCCATGCAATATTTTCTATATAACACTAGCGTAATATCGTTTTTAGGGCTCCGTCGTTTACTTTCATTTAAACGTGAGAAAATAACGTTTTCGCAACTGTAAACTTCAAATTGTCAATTCTATATTCCAATTATCTTCTGGTGCAGAACTATTTTTTCCATGGTATATATATCCCGGAGATTGGCTCTCTTCTACAAACCACGATCACCACTTTTGTAGAGAGTGGCACAGTCGTAACACTAAGACTGTTCTGCAAAATGGCAAAATTATTGAAAATAATGTTCAGTTTGGTTATTCACAGGTTAATGCTTGGCGAAGCTACGCTTAGCAGCAACTTTACGAGAACCATTTTGACAGAATACGCCAGAAAAGCTTGTCCATTTAACAACATTTGCTTGACGGATGACATGTCACCATCTGTTGAGCCGGGTCTGTTCGTCAACACAACTCGAAAAGCAGGTTGCTGTACAGGTAAGGACTTATTTTATTTCTACCGTACCTCGTAAATCTTGTGATCTGAGTTTCATTGATTTTATTTCCATTCTTTATTTGTGAATCCCAAATAATTTGCCAACAATACTTGCTATTTTCCAAATCAATAATCATGAAGAACATGTTTAATTTTTATGGTTTCAATTCTTTGAAATCATCTATAGTTGGCATCGATTTCCAAACGTGTGGTCGGTATACGTGTTTTCTTCTGACCTGTCAAAGTTATTTTTAAATTGGAACATTCTAAAACTTTTTCTCTACATCCAGTTAGAGATACGGATAGCTGTAAGTTTTGTGCGTAATGTACAGTAGATGATGCATTATTCTTTCCCGTTTAAACGCAAAAGCAATGCACTAAAAAGTGGAAATATACTTTTAGAAATTTTAGCTATATCTTTAATCGGAGTAGCAAACAGATTGGAGCTTGATCATACGACGCGTTACCCGGCGTCTGATCTGACTCCAACCTGTTTGCAATGGAAATAATAGTTTTAGTATATAAATGCGTTTATTGGGAGAGAATAAAATATCAGTAAAGTTAGCGCAGCGGTCTCGTGCTGCACGAGGATCATAGTTATCTCATGTAGGAAAGTTTACGATTACATATTCGATGTTACCTTGCTTACTTATTTACCATTAATAACTATATATTCTGTTCTAAAAATAACTCGGACAGGTCAGAAAAATCGGACAATACTCATCCGCTCAAGAAAAATAACACTCAATTTCGTCGAAACTTATTAGTTATCGGTTAAGTTTGATAACTCTTCAATCATAAACAAGTTAGAATAATAAAAGTCTAGTAAGTATACGGTAAATTCTAAAGTAAATATGACAATCATAATATTAATAGAACGACTTTGACTTCGTTTTGTGTACGAATACCTTCTGAGGCAGAAAAGTGGCATGCTGCTCTGAAATGCGGCGGGAGAGTTGTCGAAGTACGACTTAGTCAACTACATTGTCCACAACTTTTTTTTTTTGGGGGGGTACAAAGATGTTAAAGTAGATCTATATTAACTCTTTCATTAACAAACTTAACGTGAAATATTTAACCCTTCACCGGTTCATTGTCGTCTGCTTTAATTTTGTTGTTTGCAAGATCGTTTCAAAGTAAAATTCAATGTAGTATGACTTAAAACATATCGATATGAGAGTCAAACAGTCTGGATGCTCACATCAGCACACACATTGAACACATATCTTTACAGCTGGATCCGCTTAAAGCAGTCATGATTTTGCATGAATTGCTTCCCTTTGACCGCCATTATATGGTGATATTTGCCAAAGGTAATTTATTTTATCCACGCAAATATATTTGGGGGTATGTACTATAAAGGAATCACACAGTCCGTCCGTCCGTTCGTTCGCCTGTCCGTCTATTCTCGTAAGCGCAACTCCTCCTTCATCATTCATCGGATTTACAAAATAGCTTCCCAGGTTGATAGAGTACTATGTAAAAATGTGCATTAATGCAAATTTAGGACATTCCACTATTTCCAAGAAGAAATGCTGTCGGTATTTCAAAGGCAAACTTCAATTTTTATGTAAAAGGCTTCACACCTCGTAAGCAAGCGCAACTCCTCCTACACAGTACATCTGATTTACAAACTAACTTTACAGGTTGATAGGGTACCATGAAAAGATGTGCATGAAGAAATATCTTTCCATATCTCTATTTCCAAAGGGAGATAATTTAACTTTAATGTTACAGATTTTGTACTGCTTAAGCGAAATTCCTCTTAAATCGTTAATCATATCTGCATACATATTTCACAGGTTGATAGAGTACCATGGAAAGATGTACATGAACATTATCTTTCCATTGCACCATTTCCATGGGGAGATATTTCCAACGAAAGATAATTTCACTTTTCATTCTTTGTAGCTTGTTAATTGTCACCCTTATTCTGGAAGTTTCTGGTGATTTTCTCTTTCCTTTATATCAATCTGAAAATCATTCCGTTGTTTTCATAAAAATAACTATTTGATCTATGTTTTTGAGGTTTTTAAATGAGTTACGCAAGTCAGTTTACTAACCGTTATTTTCCGTATAGTAACGCTGATAGGTTCCGTAACGATTACACTTGAAACCTTCTATATCTCTTAGCCGTTTACGTCATCAGCTGCATTAATGCATTTTAATAAAAAAAAACAATCGTCGAGTTCTTCACGAAAAAATCGATTACATATGATTGTTAAGCCTTTTAATGAATGATGCAAAAACACGGCCACAAGCTTCCTTTGGAAAGTAAGTATTTTGGTAGTTTTGCAGTAAACCTTTTGTTTGCCTTTAGGGAACTCCTTACTATGCTGTCATTAAAACGCTGTCAGCTTGATTAATCCATTTAAATACAAAACAGATGTTGATTTCTTCATGAAATAAAACAATTACATATTGTTGTGTAGTGTTCTAATATATGATTAAAAAACCAGTCATAAGCGTTTTCGAAATGGAAGTATTTTTTTGTATTTGGGCAGCAGAATCGTTGCGTGACTTTAGGGGCAAGAATGGTATTGATCTCTATGACCAAAGACAGTAAACCGCCCAGGCCAAAAATGAAATTATTTTTGGTGTGCATGCAAAATAAATGACAGAATAAAAAATCGGCATGAAACTTGTTTATTTCGTTTAGTTTCAAATTCCGATGAATAATGTAGGAGCATTGTGCTTACGAATCGTGAAGCATGCAACTTTTAAGTTTAATGATCTCACCTTGATACATTATAAAGTAGATAGGGTCAACATATGCATTTGTTTTCTTTCTGCCATTTGCCAAATAACATATATTTGACCATTAAGGTGTCATGTTTAATATCATTTAAGACTGCTTATTCTTAAACAAAATTATCTTATAGATGTCTGTATGTGTTATGTGCTATGTAATACTTAAGTCGATGTAAAAAGTTCAGCAGAGCTATATACATGTATGTTATTTTTATTTAAAACGACTATGTAAATAAAATATGCTTGTCTTGACTTCACTTGCTTCTATGTCGCAATGTTTTCATAACTACAGGTAGGGGTAAAATGTGATGTTTTAATATAGATCTATTATTACACTGAATTATCTATTAATTAAAATTTCTACCAGCTTAGTGCTGCAATATAATCCCCTACTTGCACTGAAAATGTCCTGGTAAATTTGAAATTAAATTTGATTAATTAATTCAGGGCTGCCATAAGTTGATCATGAACACTCCTAAGATATCCGTTTTTTATTTTTCAAGCGCGATTTTACGAAACGTACCTTTATCACTCTCCCTATAGTTTTAAAGACGCGTAGCCACTTAAAGCAGGTTGAAAGTAAAACATAATGCACCTTAAGGCACATTCTGCTTTACTTTCAGCCTGATTTACGACGTATGCTACCATCTGCTAGAATAAAAATTCGGAGAAATGGCAACTTTGTTTATCATTGATTAAAATAAAAAACAGTTTAAAATTTCAGTATTTGAATTTTTAAATTAAAAGCCTTTTTTTCTTTTTGGAACTACCTACATATAGTCCGTTTATTTACATGAAATAACAATCATAAAAACATTACATATGCAAAGGAAACATATACTAAGCATGTATGTTTATACAAAATCAACATGCATACGTATATACTGTAAGAGATTAAATCTGATTTTTCAATGCTTTGTTAAACTTTTGAATTATTGGGTGTTTCAATTTCTTCTCAAAGTAATATTTTTCTAATGTTAATAAATCAAAGTATAGAATGTTCATCATATTCACTTTATTTGTTCTTCTTTCACTTTTCATGTAAATTTTGTAGATGGAGTACATAACGTTCCCTATGATGATATTTAATTCTTGGTAGGCTTTGCAATGTATTTTGTATCCGACTATGAGTTCATATATGCTAATCTTTTTATTTATGCCTATTTTTGAAAGTAGATTATGTATCTTATAGAATAAGGGTGACAATTCCTTTACGTTCAAGATATTGAAACAGTCTGAACATTCTCATCGAAGTTTTGAAATAATAAAACGAAAATCAGACCATTAGGGATAGAACGAGCTGGCTAACAGTTATATTAGGCAAGCAAGCAGTAGGGAAATAACAGATTGACAGACGGCCAATAGAAACTGCATTCTTGCACTGAAATATAAGAACTGGGCATAGATGTTGAACAGCACAGCGTTGGCTAACATGTAATATCGATAGGCAAATATTAGTTAGATCGTAGACCACAAAGTTGTTTGTTTGTATTTTGTTTATTATCACTAAACGTATATTTCGTAGTATACTGCTCATACTTCATATTAGTGTTTTTCCAAACCAAAGTTATAGATAGTTGTTCTTATGTTGAGATTATTACATTTTTATTCTCTTTTGAATATATGTTGATATGATATATCCACACATCCGAGTAACAAGGGCAAAGTTGTATTTAACCGTCAAGTGTTTAACAACTTTAATAAACAATATAAGATAGTTAACTCATTGAGCCCCTAATGACGCATATATGCGTCCTTTACCAAAAGTGTACCTGTGAAGAGTACACTTGTCTAATGCAAAAAGTGAAGTCCCTGATTAGAGGGCTCCTATAGGAGCCCTCTAATCAGGGACTTCACTGTTTGTCATTGTGCAATATATTATAAAAAAGCCCCAACCCTAAATAGTATAAAATGGACCAGCCTTTATTGCAAACTGGAATTGTCCATGGGAAGTTTCAGGGGATAATGAGTTAAACTCCTCTAACCTGAACAAGTCTTACAATAAAGTCAACAAATATTTATAATATTTATTGTAAAATGGATTAGAGCATTTGGACAGATACATATGAACATGTGATATTGTGATATCAAATTTATACATGAAATACCCCATTCTTAATGTAGGGTAGTGCTATTCTTATGTCATTATTTGACGGATTGCTTCCATAAATGCCTATTAACCTCTCTTAGATCTAAAATGAGCATTTTCTTTCCATTGCTCTGTACAGACACCGTTTAAGGGTTAACAACTCGAGGAGGCTCAGTGCATTTCTCTACTACACGCCTGTCTAAAAAAATCTGCTTCTAACAAAGCTGACCTATTGCTTTTGTTTTTGTTTAAACTATGAGGAGGCAGAGAATAAAATGGGATTTTGTAGCCATTTTCAAAACATCTTACATAAATTCGTTTGAATCAATATTACGCCAAAAACTGCAGGTTTTCTTTTAACCTACCCCTAACAATAATGCTTTTCTGGCCTTACTCATACTCATATATGTCACGTGCAAAACGAGAATAATCATACTCATCTTTCAAAGACGTATCAGTTTTTGTTTGGTGAGTGGAATCTGGTCGCCTTGGTGTGTTGGCAGTCCTTCCTGAAATGCCCAAACTTCCCACAGGCAAACCATGGCCCGGTCTAACTCTCCCTGGTCTGTTAACGGGCGTCCATGTTGGCTCGGCTGCCTCAACGCCCCTTCCGTCTGTTGAAATGAGATTGCTTGACCCTTCTGCGCATGTATAATCTGCGACTTCTTCCGCTTAACCGCACGGCTTTCTGACCATCTTCGCTGTCACTCGCGAACTGGTTAATCGTGTTGTGTTCCAGCCTCCCAGTGATGAATCCTCAGCTCTTATCAACTTGTTGCGTTTCATCAAATTCTCGGACAGCTCGTTTAAAAGTACACTTGTGTACTCAGGTTTACCGTGCTCAAGTCCCCATGAAGCTTGTCTAACGGTCTCCACCAATTCACTGCACCTTTTTACCTTTGAAACGCCATTCTGTAGAAGTGTCACGTCTGAACTTTGACAAAACGCTCAGAGTATTCCCTTGAACCTCCTGCTTTAACGCTCGAACCTCAAACCTCTGGCTCTTCAATTCAGTCAAAACCTCATGTATCTGGCTCTGCAAGCAGCTGCTGGCATTTTCCTCAAAATATCCACCACGTGTAGCATTTTCCTCCATTGTTGTCAACTCAAATTTAATGCGTGTTGTCTAGTGGATCTCCCAAAGCTGAATGACCAATGCACAGTTACTTTCCACGCACGAAAACATCGTGCGCTACTACTAACGCCACTTAGTGGAGACTTACTCCGGAACAAGGGAAAGTAATTTTCTTCTTATTTACTGCATTTAACCGAAGAAAATTATATTTTCTACGAATACTATAAACAGTTTGAGTAAAGATAATCCTAGAAAATCTGTTATTCCCAATCTGTCTAACTATTTTGTTTCATGATCTCAAATGCGAATAAAGCGATACATTGATATTAGTGTTTTAGTTCACTTTGTACATATAGTGCCAAGGTGAATATTTTGTTCGTCCTTGTCTTTCTGTGTGGTCCTTCGTAATCCTTTAGTTCTTCGTAAGCATTTTCTATTATTTTTATTATCATACCAGATTTATATAGCGCTCTTTTCACACAGGAGTTGTGCATTCAAAGGCCATTCACTATAGGAATAAACAACATATTTTTGACGTTCATGACGGTATGACTACATTAGCTCCGCAGGGGTTAAATTGCGTAAACGCCCGAAGGGCGTTTTCGTTAAATTTACCCCCCGAAGCTAATGTAGTCATACCGTCATGAGCGGCAAAGAGATGTTGTTTATTCCTTATATTTATATTTATATTTTCTGTCTTGTCAATTTAATGTGTTTATTGGCCAGATTTGTTTTTCTGTATAAGAATTTATCATATACCGGTCAAAGAGGTTTGATAGATGTAATGTCGATGTAATAGCCATTCCAGTTTCTAAATATGGTGAGAAAGTAGTCCCAACTACATGTACTCTAACTGTATTAAAAATCAGGCTTTTTTCCAGTTAACTTTCTCTCTGTGAATGGAAAAGACTTACAAGGCAAACAAATAACAGTGCAACTTAATATCTATTGCCAAAGTACATTCTAAAAATACAGGTTGCGGTTGTTTTCTTAACCCATTTACACACATAGCAACGCGATGGCAACGACCTATGGGTCTGTGTCACTCCGCTAGTGTCATATGACCGTCAACCAATGGGAGCTTAGTGTTACGTGCCCGATGTAGTCTATTTGAAGAAGTCCACGAATAGCACGGGCGAAATCCGAACTGGCTAAAACCAGTTCCGAAGTGTAGGTTCATCGGCAAATGTACCGCACATTTTTTATAGGATTACATAAAGACTTTACAGGGTGGATGTAAATATATAAAAGTATACACAATTTCTTAACATGGCATTTTCTCCTAAACAGCGGAAATTGGGTAGGAATAGCGTATATATCACTGTATATATGGGTCACAATAGTTTAAAATATAGTTTACAAGGAAAACTTAAAAATCTTCTCGCCCGTAACCAAAGTACTCTGAGCTTGGATATTTGATACAAATCCTCATCTACAGACCATCTATCAATAATCTAAAATTATGTCTCTGGGAACAAAAATGACCATCCCTCAAGGGTCACGATTTTAGAAGGAGGTATATAGTGAAGTCTTCAAACACCTTCTCTGAAACTATTATGACCATATCTTTGATATTTGGCTTGGTGTAACTTCTAGAGATTCTTTATCAAAAATATTGTTGAAATGATCCTGGTCCGTTGTTAGGTCACATGCGCTACCAATATTCTCTTATCAAAGACACCTTCAGAAATCTCGTTCTGTCAAACCAGAAATATTCTGAATTTAGATATGTGATACAGTGCATCATCTACAGGTCCTCTAGCAAGATTGTTTAAATTATGCCCTTTGGGTAAAGATGACATTATCTCAGGAGTAACGTTTTAACATTCAACAACATAGAGAACCCTGCAAACACCTTCTTCTCATAAACTGATTTGTTGAGAAATTTCATGTCACTTCTAAATGTCTGTTTCCAGTAGTGTGGAATTAGTTCCGGTGTAACGAAGTATTTTGACCCCCATCGAAAAGTGACCCCCCGGTCAAAATTCGACGTTCTAGAATGACCCCCTGTCGTCGAAAAAGGACCCCCCATCGTCGAATATTGACCCCCTTTTGTCGAAAAATGACCCCCTTTATACTTACCTTTATATTTGGTTTAAAGTTAGTTTTGCAAGTGCTAAATGTGTATTTATACCCCAAAGCTCAATTTTGTTCGTATGTAGTGACAAAATTGCGCGTGTCTGGAATTGATTCCGTCTTCACATGTACCTTTTGTTTAGACCATATTTTCTTTATTACATCAACAAGATTTACCAAAGTTGGTGTGTGAGTACAGCTTGCCATGGCAAAGTGGCCTATAACATAGCCTGTACATTTTTCGCTTTTCAGGTCACTGTGACCTTGACCTTTTACATTATTTTTCGATAAACAACTTTTATGGCGTTTATTTGGTACCACGGCGCTCATACATGTACTTTTTATTGGTTTAGAAGGATACCTGTCAGTTGGCAAGTCAATACGTCAGTGCCCAAAGTTGGGAGATTTTGAGGGGGCTCCGTGACAAAAGCTTTGGAATTTTCTTAATGCGTTTCTTTTCAAACATGACTAAAGGTTTACATTTATTTTTTCGAAAACACAACAGTACTGTTGAAAAGTATCTCAGTTTGGCCAACAAACTTTGATCTAATATGTGCTTTGGTTGCGGGGTTCGTTTCAACTGTTCTAGTCTCAAGACACTGACTCGAGTTTGATCTCGGTCGTTAAATCTGAAGTAAAGTTGGAATCAAAACAACTGTAAAGCCTTTATAAAGCTGCACTTGCAGGTAGAGTTTGGTCATCTATTTATTACCATTCCTTGTGTTTTTAGTGTTCTCCGGCTTTACATTTTAATAAGGTAGTGTCACTTCGAATGACTTAAGTATTATAGTAATGTTTACTTGTAAAACTCTTTACCCTGCATACCTTAGCAACTGAGAAATGTACCCTTGTCGTTTTTAGCAAGTGACCAATATTGTGAGTATCGTGATATCTGTTGCCTAAGTTTGACCTTGAATTATGTAGTGACCAAAGCTCAAGATAAAAAAGAGTTGGAGTTGAGTCTGAGATCGTTGTCAGGCACTTGATTGGTCAGATTAGCGCAAACGCCCAGACTCGACTCAAACTCTTTATAACCTTGGGCCCTGAAATACCGATCAAATTGCCATCATTCAAATAAAGCCACTACAAACGGGCTATGTTGTGTTCTGCCAATTCTTGCTGATATGATTTAACAGTTTATCATGTTTATGTGTACATTTAACACCATCTACAAACAACTTATACCCAGATCGGACGCTGCTTAATGTTGCCTCATTACCCTTGTCATCAATCAGTGTCGTTGAATAACTCCGGTCATTATTCTATGACGTAGAATGACCCCCGGTCTTTATTTGATGTCGTAGAATGACTCCCCGGTCATAACTCGATGTCGTAGAATGACCCCCGGTCTTTATTCGATGTCGTAGAATGACTCCCCGGTCATTATTCGATGTCGTAGAATGACCCCCGGTCTTTATTCGATGTCGTAGAATGACCCCCCTGATATTATTCTATTTCATAGAAGGCCACGTATTTGATGTCAAACAAAGGCCCCTTCTCATTATGCAATGTCGCGAGCAGCACCCTGAGGATTAATTCATGTCAGATTGCTAATTACTTTTAAAAATCATTGGATGCTTCTATGTTGTACAATATACTGTCAATAATCTAATCAATATTTTCATAGACACATGCTGCAATGTTTCTGTTGCGACACATTGTAAGAATACGAATGTCATTGGAATCGATGTAAATATTATATATACAGTAGAACCTCTCTAATACGACCACTAACTTGTGTCAAATATTAGTCGTTTAAGACAGGTGACTGCTTAAAGCAATGCGAAAGTGAAACAGAAAGCTCCTACAGGACCTTTCTGTTTCACTTTTACACTGCTTTAAGCTGTCACCTGTTTTTTATACAGACAATTAGCCTTCTTTTTAGTGTTCGTATTAGAGAGGTTCTACTGTACATGTAAAAGAGGGATAAATATTTTCACTTGTTCACGTGTATTGATATCGAGTATCACCGATATACTTTAAACTACGTTCAATAAGTGGTCATATATCTTCAAGAATAGAAACAGGCTATGGCGTAAAGGGTTAAGTATTCATGTTTGACTTAATGCATCTACCAGACAATGCATTTGAAACTGTAATGATGTTATATGCAGCAGTGACATTTATACATTTTGTATTGGTACAGTTGAACCCCTCTATAGCAGTAATTCAACCAAGAAGTGTACAGCTAAAAAGGATTTGACTTTTTAAACTGTATACAATGTACTTGCATACATGTATTCTTAAGTTTTGCATCTTTGATTATGTAGTTGACAAAGAACTTGTAAATGATAACCTATCAGTTATATAGGATATGCTTATTAGTCTTTTTAGTAATGTTTTGGACTGTTATCAAAATGTAATGTACGATCGATGTAATGCATTACTTTGTAGTTGTAATTTAATGCATTACAAAATTTTATGTAAACGTTGCGTAATGGTAATTGTAATATAACTCTTTAGCAATGTGATTGTAAACTTGTAAAGTAATTTATAACTTTCTCAAGTAATTCACACCATGCCTGGTCCCGCCCCACCGACCTGCATACTCCATGGCTGAACTACACCCTTAACTTATTTATAAATAAGCTGTTCACGAATTATACCTCAGACCTGCAACCAGCTTGTATCAAAGAGATCGGGCAATCCCTACCGTCATCATCCAACATATAAGCACCAGGTTACATGTAACGGTATCCCTCGGGATCAGCATTTAGTATACTGTATGTTCCCATGGCGTGCTTATCATAAGTCTGAATTTTAAATTGTCTATCATCTAAATGTTATGTATCTTTTAACGCATTCACATGAAAATGTAAGTGAACAATTCAAGTTATGTCAAGTCAATTTTCGACTAGCTAGAGTTGTTTTATACAATACATTTCAAAACTGACACATATCAGAGGGCTTCTGTGGGTAAAGTCTGACCTGGGTCTACACTGTTTACAAAGGACAAGTGTACTATTAACATGAACACTGTTTGTAAATAACTAATATACTCGTAGCTAGGGTCCAATTGGTTAAACTGTGTTGCTTAATTGCTGGAGAGGGTAGGGGGTCATTATTCGATGGGGGTCGATATATTTCAGGAGGGGTCAAAATACTTCATGAGGGGAGTCATAGTACTATGACCGGGGGGTCAAATTTCGACGTCGAATAATGACCGGGGGGTCATTGTACGATATCGAAAAATGACCGGGGGTCATTCCACGTCGTCGAATTTTGACCGGGGGGTCATTTTTCGATGGGGGTCAAAATACTTCGTTACACCGGTCCCCAAGCCTCTCCAAACCTCCCCAAACCACTTTTAAAAAAACATGTTTTCCATATGCAAGCAGATGGTATCTTAAAGCTGGCTGAAGGTAAAGTAGAACGCACCTTAAGGCGCATTCTGCTTTACTTTCAACCTGCTTTAATTATAAATCATATTAGATACATGTATTAAGGAATCTAAATAGTTTGAGCTGTTATTTAAGTGAGTGGGCAGGTTTGGAGAGATTTTGGGTGTTTAGACGGACCCTTTCCGGTCTGTTGCACACCTAGACCGCTCGACCACTATCCGTCGGTCTTCTTCTCAGAAACTAGTAAGTCCATAGTGATGATATTTGTTCACGTGGAAAATGTTGAAGCCTTCTGTCAATATTGTTGAAATAGTTACGCTCCTTTGCATATCTAGGTCACAAAAGCTAAACAAATGTTTTAATGATTCCTGAAATGATAATTTTGTCTGAGACAAGAATGCTATAGTTCTTACGTATAAGCACACACTCATGTGAGTAATTTCTGGTGGTCCCTGTTTTTTTTTATATGGAACACTAAATATAGTTTACTTTGAATTGAATTGAATATGTTAAATTAATCGCAGTCACTATTTCCATTACTTAAATACACTTTTTATCTTTTTTTTAACATCGCTTCAATGGTAAGTATATACATTTCACAGCATATCGGTATACAGAACGATAGGAGAAAAAAAGAGAGGGGAGTAAAAGAGAGAAAGAGAGTAAGACACACAGAGACAAATAGAGGCTTTCATTTGCAAACAGCTTGAATCCAGATCAGACGCCACAATATGCGGCGTCTGATCTAGATTCACGCTGTTTGTCACTCATCATTATATTTCTTCTGTCAATATTTTCACTAATATGAAATTTAGAATAACTCAACAGACTAAAGTTCTACGCTGACGATATAGCAGCATTGAAAGTGTCAGTCTTAAATGTCTTGTTTAGAGAACAGTAGCAAGCGTTTTAGTAGGGAGGGTATCGTTGTGGGGAAGGCCGTTGTAGAGAAGGAACACTCTAAATTGTTAGGAAAATAATGAGTGTTTGTCATTGAATGTGTTTGACTAAAGAACAACGTCTTCTCTACTATAGTGGAGACTCTGTTATTCTTTCCCGTTTAAACACAAACGTACGCAAACGCAAAGCACTAAAACGTAGAATAGAACAACTTTTGGACAATTCTGATAATTCTTGTTTATCTTGGTGGCAAACAGTTTGGAGCCTGATCAGACGCCGGGTTACCCGGCGTCTGATCTGGCTCCAAACTGTTTGCACTGCAAATAATAGTTTTAGCGTAAACGCGTTAATTGGGAAAGAATAACAGATTCTCCAATGTATATAGTAACTGTTTTAATTTGTAGATTGTTCCTGTAGCGAGTCATGCGGTCTCTCCCAAAATTGTTGTTTCTCGGATTTGGATCGTTACAACTTAGTCGATAGAAGTCGTCAGGAGTGCATAGTTCCTACGACTTACCTCATTGATAACGCAGGTATTATAACATTTAATATGGTGGTGGATGGATATCCTGATTGGAACAATGAATATTGCGGAAGTGAAGCAATGCCATGTGGCCAAGATGTCCGTGCAACTGCTATTGGTGCATTGTATCCTGTGTTCTCTCCAAAGTCAGGGCGAATATACAAGAATATCCAATGCGCAAAATGCCACGGACTTAGAGATGAAGATGTTATAACATGGGATGCTGTTTTAATGTGCCAACATGACATGGTCCACTCTGACATTTCAGCAGCATTTGTAAACATCTTCGAGGGCAAAATGTCTCCAAACTGTGGAATTCAGTTCATTTACCCTGGGTTGTTTGGAGACGTCGAATCAGAAACGTGTGTATTTCATCGTGAACAATGTTTAAACGGAAATTCTTTTAAAATACCAGATGAGTTAAATATGACTCATGATGAAGTTCGTACGGCATGCACGAGCGACTTTTGGTCTCTTTACTTCGGTTCAAGACTATTCAAGAACATATTTTGTGATATGTGCACACGTCAATTCTCACTCGTTAAAATCGGTCGATCATGTAGTTCCAGCATGCTCAATGGCAGACTAGCACAAGCTGATTTCACAACACTTCTTGATGGAGGTTTAATCAACATGCAAACTAAACATGCTCGAAACACAGAAAGCGAACGCCAGAACCTTGCATGTCGGCTAGAGCAGGTAAAATTAACTCCAGTCTAAATTCATTCTCCCTTGAAAGTTTTAACGCTTTTACTCTAAATGACGTCAAGAAGCGCATTTGCAAACAATTTTGATCCTGATCAGACGCTGCATAACTGTTTGCCTCTTGTTTAGAAATAATATGTATCAAACATGTAAAGGAGCTTTTATATTTATATCAAAGACCACGGTAATGAAACCCAAGCTATTCTCATTTTTAGCTATTATTTCAACCATTTTACCAAAATAAATCATACTTCACATCGTTTGATTTTACTAGACTTTTTCTGATATTCGATATAATTATGTTGTAGTATATGAAAACATAAAAAATAAATTCTTTATTTAACTTGTCTAGACTGATCGTGTATGTAAATTAACATTCATGTTGTGTTAATGTATAAACGAACATAGAAACTCGTTTATTCATGTAACACGTATACACATATAAATTATTGAAAATATATATTAATACCTAAACACACCGCTAAAACATGACGATTGAAAAATACTTTATTCTTTCCCTATCAATGTTTTTATATTAATCCTTATCCTATGGTAACCTTCGTCTGCTTCGAAATTGTTGTCTGCAAAATTTGTTTAATCTAGATTTATACATTTTTAAGCAAAGAAACCTCATTTTGACGAATGTCAAACAGTTTGGATCCAGATCAGACGCCGCGTTACGCGGCGTCTGATCTGGATTCAGACTGTTGGCAAAAATTAACGCAGTCGCGAGCAGGTCTGGTCTGGATTCAAGCTGTTTGCAAATGTAGCTATATTGCCCTCCCTACAACGACTCCCTCCGAACAACGCACATCGTTTTTGTCTCCCAGTGGGTGTCGTTGTAGTGAGGGAGTGCTGTTTAAACATTTTGTATCTATTGCAGGGTAAAGAAGAATGTCGAAGAGTTCATTGTCCGACAGGACAAGTAAAATTTGGTGATGGACAATGCCAATTCCTAAGTAAAAAATGGAATAACAACGCATTCGTGGTTCATATTCAACTCACCCCAAGAAATGTCATCCCTGAATCGTTGATTCGGAAACACGATTTGCGTCCTGTTTCTGGGGACGAATCAAACTGGTTTACTTCACCTTGGCCAAAACAATGGAAGATAAAGGCATTCCTGTACTCTAAAACGTTTGACTCTCAACAGGATGACTTTGTCATTGACTACATTTTGGTTCGACTGGCGGCCGTTTTTGGGAGCAGAAGCGTGCGCAATGCTATCGAATCAATTGAGAGAATACTAACGAGAGAGTGGAAACTATTCCCGAATGGTTCAATACTAATACTAGACCAGTCTCTCTCGCCATACACGAACTTTAATATACTAAACAGAACAACGTACATATATATGCCAAACGTATTTGGATATGAGCAAATAATTCCCAAGTTTGCTTTGAACATAACTTTGCCTCTTTTATTCGATTTTGATTCTCTTTTAAAAAGTGATGTATTTGCATCGGAGTCCATTGTAGTAACACGAATGTTTTATTGTTACCAAATATCTTTAGACTCTTCAGAGTATCAGATTGACGAAGTAGCAAAACTACTGTACATAGAGCGCACCGGGCGGATTTTGTTTCATGGAGAATTTTCTCTGACCATTGATCAGGATGGAGAGTATGTCCCAAGTATCTGTGCTGACGATGATGAACTTGCTGCGTTCAGCATAAAACGTCCATCGCTGTCAACAGGTTCGTTCGTTCGCTTACAAAACAGGGATTTTCTGTTTCATTTTATGCTCATGATCGTCTTGTGTTTAACACATTGAGCCCCAGCAACGAGTATACTCGTTCTGTACAAGCATAGTGACCTGTCCTATGCAAACAGTAGTACTGTAGACCACCAATATCAGAGGCCCATGTGATCTAGGTTTGTTCTGTTTATGAGTTTGCTATACATTGAAACAAATATACTTAACAGTCATAAGTGGACAAGAATTTATTGAACACTGGAAATATCCTTTGTACTATGGTGGCATATTTCTGACACCAGTTAACCACTTATTTATCATGATAGATTACTGTTAATGTCTCACATAAATACTCAACTAGTTAGTTTTCGCAAAAACTTTTGCGTTAGTTTTCAGATAATTATCTGTAAAGTGGAATGTAGAAACTTTTCACGATAACCAGATAAATATCTGAACCGAACTTTGTCATGATACTGCTTAAAAACTGCCACCACTTAACGAATTTATCTTGTTACTTAACTAGATAATTAACTAGAAAAGTTTCGTGTTACCAGTTATCTAAAAGTCGGTATGGACAGGATATCTACTTTTAGATAAGTTAACACGAAACTTTTCAAGAAACGTTTCAGTTAACTTAGATATTATGTCGTGACAGTATGTGGCACTAACAGGTCATATGACGCTATACGATACTAATCAGGTTTTCATGAAAATATTCCACTTTCCACTTACTAGATAATTATGTGAGATATTAACTTGAAAAACTTTTCAGAAAAGCTAAGTAGTAAGTGGTGTCAGAACCATGCCACCATACCTTTGCAAAGTACAACTTTTGTATTAACCAAGAGGAATTGGAAGTCCTGGATACAGGTTGTTACTTTATACAGGATGAAAGCGGTCCGTCTAAAGACCCAAAACCTCCCGAAACCACTAACCCCTCCCCCCACTCTACTACTATTCCTCAATATCTAATCAAATAAATCTTTTTAATCGTGTATTTAAACTTAAATAAAGAAAACAATGAGCAAAAGAATGCGTAAAAAACGTCAGAACATAGCTATATACAGTAACTTACGTCCCCTTAAATGAAAAACGAAATCATAGCCTTTTAGAAGCTTATTTAGGAAATAAAGTAGTTTTGGTTGTTCTTCCAGTGGTTTGGGTATGTTTTGAGAGGTTTTGAGTGGTTTTGAGAGGTCTGGGGTCTTTCGACGGACCCGCATGAAAGTAATGCAAATAGGAGCTTTTTGCATTTTTTTTTTGCTCTTTGTGAAAATGGTTGTCGTATAAAAAACTACAATGCTACCTCGTATAACACTTCTTATACAGTAGATAAGACGTTGTATTGTACAGTGTTTCCTCTCTACAACGACCCTCCCAACAACGACTCCCTCCTTACAACGACCCTTGTCGCAATTCCCTAAACGGGAAACGCTTTTACTGCTGCTATACCATCTGCTTAAAATTGTCGTCTGCTATTTTTCTCAAAGTAACATAATAGACATTTGGAGAGAAACAACTTCCTGACGAGTGACAAACAGCTTGTATCCAGGTCAGATGCCGCATTACGCAGCGTCTGATCTGGATTAAAGCTGTTTGCAAATGTAAGCCGATTTCCCTCCCTATAACGACTCCCTCCGAACAACGCACACAATTGTTGTCGTCCATTGAGTGTCGTTGTAGAGAGGGAGCGCTGTACTATTGGACATTCTTGAAAACGAAACTAATCGCAAAACAATAAACTTGAGAAAATGACTGCTTTCTGAAACAGAATTATTGAGTATTCATTTTGATTCGAATGGAAAACAGTCTGGAGCTTAATAAAAAAAATCTGGGTCACATTGCGTCTTATCTGGTTCCAAACCTTTTAGAATTGGTACAATAAGTTGCATGCTCAAATTGTTCGTCAGATTTTTACCCCTTCACCACTTTATTGCCGTCTGCTTCAGTATTGTTGTCTGCAAGACATGTTTCAAAGTGAGCCTTAAGGTTGTATGACTCTACACAGGTCAATTCGCTAAAAATTCTTACTTGGAATATTGAAGGTTTCAAATCAAAACTTTCTAGTGATATCGTTAAGTTCTTAAGCAATTTCCAGATTTTCGGCTTACAAGAAACATGGGATTCTGATGTTGATGTTGGGTTCTACTTGAATTATTTTCCGAACTTTTCGATGTTTTGTTGTAAAGCAAAGCGCTCGTTGGTGGGCGGTAGATCTATGGGTGGTGTGATAGTATTTGTTGAACAATGTATATCTAAGTATATAACGAGAATCAGTCCAGACTTTAGATATGGTGTTATACTGCGAATTGACAAAACTCTTTTAAACCTAGAGAATGATTGCCTTTATGCCTCATTGTACATACCTCCAGAGAACTCACCATTCTATGATGAAACTACCCCACGTGGTTTCAGTGTTTTTGAAGAGCATTTGGTTAGTCTAGATGACACAAATTTCCAGTTAATAATAAGTGGTGATTTTAATGCAAGGACCAGTAACAATGACGACTTTGTAAGTTTAAACACATCTATTCCAGAATTAAATGAATATGCAGAGGTCCTGGATAATGATATTGGTGTTCAAAGGTACAATGTTGATGTTACAGTGAACAAATTTGGTCGATTATTGCTAGAGTTTTGTAAAACATATAGATGCTACATAGCAAATGGTAGATTTGGCAAGGATGCTGGGAAGGGCGACTATACTTTTATCAGTACAAATGGGTGCAGTGTTATAGATTATTTTCTTGTTTCTAAAACATTAATAGACAATATAAGAGATTTTGAAATTAAGAGTAATGTTGAAAGTAGTCACATGCCAGTATGTTTGGAACTTGACGCTTCCATTTTAATCAATAAATCTATGTCATGTGGCAAAACTTCAACTCTCGTTAAATATGATATCCATAAACAAAACTGTGATGCTTATTTCCTAAACCTATGCGATAAAATTGAAGAAGGTTGTTTCAATGAATTTGAAATGCAGTTACAAAACGCCGACGAAAGCATTGAAACAATATTAGACTCATTTGAAAACACCATTGTATTTTGTTCTGAGCATTTTCAAAAGGTAAATAATATAAAGCATGACAAACCTAAAAATGACTGGTTTAACAAAATGTGTAAATCCAAAAAGAAAGATGTGAAAGCAAAACTAAGAACTTTTCGTAGCAGTAGAACTATAAATGATTTGAATAATTACTTAGAAAGTAAGCGTGAATATAAGTATCTGTGTAGACGGCAGAAACATGAATATTTTGATACAGTAGCTAAAAAACTTGAAATGTCTACCAAAAACAGTAAAGACTTTTGGAATGAACTGAAAAAAATTGGGAAAAGACAGCAGGCAAATAATGACATTACACTTACTAAGTGGCATGAGCATTTCTCCACGTTATTTTCTGTACCTGCAAATTCAAGTGAACCGGAAGGTACGACAGGAGCTTATGAGTACGAAAATGATGTTACAGGTGAATGTTTGGAAAGGGAATTTTTTGATTCATATATAAGTGATACTGAAATATTAGAGGCCGTTGAAAAATTGAATATAAATAAATCATCATCTGGTTATATTTCCCCTAACCAAATAAAATTTGGAGTAACAGCTTTGCTGCCTTACATACGGAAATTATTTAATAGAGTATACAGTTCAGGAAAATTTCCAGAATCATGGTCCAAATTTACAATTATCCCTATACATAAAAAAGGCAGTATTAATCAGCCTAATAACTATAGAGGCATAGCACTTATAGAAGTTTTAAGCAAATTGTATATATGTATTTTAGCAAAACGTTTAACATTTTACATTGAAGCGTACAACAAACTTACTGAAGCACAGGCTGGGTTCAGGAGTGGATATAGCACCGTTGATAATATTTTTGTTCTTTACTCAGTTGTTTCAAAGTATCTTAACAGAAAAAGAAAACCGGTGTATGTTGCCTTCGTGGATTTTGAAAAGGCCTTTGATACTGTTGACAGAGAAACTTTATATAAGATATTAGAAAAGTATGGTGTAAATGGCAGGCTTCTTCAGGCTATTAAGGCTATATATACAACTGTTAAGGCGCGAGTGCGTTCAAACGGGCAATACACTGAAGAGCTCACATGTCCAATTGGACTCAGACAGGGATGTCCTTTAAGCCCAGTACTTTTTGCTCTTTTTATTAATGAGTTGTACGAGTCACTGTTGGAAGAAGGTACTAGAGGTATACAGTTATTTCCAGAAATTATTGAAATTTTTATGTTGCTGTTTGCTGATGATATAGCTTTAATATCTGATACTGTTGTAGGGTTGCAAAGGCAGTTAAAGCTGCTACAAAAATTCTGCAAACAAAGTAAACTGAGGGTTAATATAGGTAAAACCAAAGTGCTAGTCTTTAAGAAAGGACCCTTATCTGCCAAGGAAAAGTGGTTTTACAACAATAGTAAACTTGACACGGTTAATGGATTTACATATGTTGGCAGTTTTTTCTCTAGCAGATTATCTCTGCCAAAAATGGCAGAGGCAGTCTCGACTAAAGCAAAAACAGTCTTGAACTATGTCTTTAGCATACTAAGTAACTTGCCAAGTATACCTGTTAATACATTTTTTAAGATATTTGATTTGAAAATATGCCCAATTCTTTTGTACGGATCTGAACTATGGGGTATACAGAATATGAATTGTATAGAATTGGTTCATTTATATGCTTGTAAACGTCTTTTGAAAGTTGGTTTAAATTCATGCAATGATGCTGTTCGTGGTGATTTGGGTAGATACCCATTATATATTTCCTCGGCAAAACGGAGTATTAAATATTGGTTGCGAATTCTGAAACTTCCTAAGAGTAGATATGTAAGACTATGTTATGAAATGTTAGTATACTATGACAACATTGGACATGATAATTGGGTCTCACTTATACGATATAATCTAATGTCAAATGGGTTTGGTTTTGCTTGGTTGCAGCAATCAGTTGGTAACGAAAAACTATTTCTAGCTACTTATGAAGAAAGACTGAAAAATCAATATGTACAGATATGGAATGATTGTTGCAATGCAAATAATAAACTTAGATCTTACAAAGACTTTAAGAATGTATTTGGAAGAGAAGTGTACATAGATACAATTGAAATAAACAAATTTAGGTCTGCTCTAGCTCAGTTTAGGTGTTCTTCTCACAATCTGATGATTGAACGTGGGCGATATTACAACATACCTGTGGACGAGCGGCATTGTGTATACTGTGAAGCATGTCTTGAAGACGAGTTTCACTTTATTATGCAGTGTCCTCTATATTCTAAGCTACGTAGCCAGTATATTGAAAATACATTCACAAATGCTCCATCCTATTATAACTTTATACTCTTAATGAAATGCAAAAAAGAAAGTACTGTAAGGAATATCGCCATGTTCATTTATCATGCTTTTGCCGTTAGGCATCAATTTTTATTAGGTCGTGTATAAAATGTTACAATGATGTGTACGATAGTTAACTCTTTCCATTAAATATGCGCCGAGGAGCGCCTCTGCATGGCTGAAAGGTGAGATTTGAGCTTTCTGTTTTGCTTTCGACATGCGTTTGTGTTTGTCTGCTTTGGTAATTCTATATATATGTAACCAGAAAGAGTTAACTAACTGCTAGCAGATTTATATAGGAAGCGTTGTTTCTTTGATAAATTGTGTCTCTATTGAATTGTGTCTTGCACATATTGTGATTATCAGCTTATATGTAACACTGCCAGTGTCCACTGCATGCTAATTATGTATTTATGTAATATTTTGTGTATGGGCCGGAGGCCTTATTATACAATAAAATGAATTGAATTGAATTGAATTGACTTGGTTGATATCGATAAGAGTGTAAAGATTGTCAAAGAGTTTTGGTCCTGATCAGATGCCGCGTCACGCGGCGTCTGATCAAGACCCAAACTGTTTGCAAACGCGCTTTATGGCGTCATTGAGAGTGAAAGGGTTAAGAGTTATGTGCTTCGTGTACATTTAGTATGCTTTTCTGCCATTGCATCTTGTAATTATACAGTGGAGAAAACGTTATTCTTTCCCAATAAACGCGTTTACGCTAAAAGTATTATTTCTATTGCAAACAGTTTAGAGTCAGATCAGTCGACGGGTAACCCGGCGTCTGATCAGGCTCAAAACTGTTGGCCACCAAGTTAAACATGATTTATCAGAATTGTCCAAAAGTTTCACTTTCTGTGTTTTAGTGTTTTGCGTTTGCGTTTCGTTTCGTTTAAACGGGAAAGAATAACGTTTTCTCCGCTGTAATTTACCCTGATTGATTTGCTTTACAACTTGGTTTGGTTATGCAGTCAAACATGTACATTTTGTATTCGTTCTCAGTCGGTATTTATAATAGTAAGATAAGCACTTATTTTAACAGAAGTTAATTTGTGTCATGCAAAATACCATGGTCATGTGAGCCTTTATGCAAAGTGCGCAATAACGTAAACGTTATTTATCGATTCAGATCAAAGTATACAGTGAAGCCTCTTAAAAACGAACTCTAAAAGGTGGAGCTAACTGGCTGTGTGAAGAGCGGGTGGCGGCTGTGAACGGGATGGAAGTAGAACGGCAAACTCATAGCGGAGATTTTTGTTTTGCTTTCGTCTTATTTTTGGCAGTCGCCTGCCTCAAACACAAAATAGTTGTTTTTAATTGATGGTCGTTCAGAAGAGGTTTTAATTTGTCTATGTCTATGTCTACTGTACATTGCTATATTACTGGCCAACTTCAATTGCTGCGTTTTGAGCGTTTTTTAAACGCTGTAATCGAATGATTTGTATTAGGCTATATAATGCTGTCTAGTGCACAGGGCCCCGACACGATTTATTTCAGAGAGACAAAATCATCAGAAGGTATATATAGAGTCTCTATATATACCTTCTGACGATTTTTTCTCTCAAAAAGCAATCGTGTCGGGGCCCTGTGGTCTAGTGTACTGTTAGCAATATAAGGGAAACAACTCTGAGTTCTTTTTTAAACTGTGCTATTGTAAGTGCTGAGTTGCTTCCCTTTTAGTTTACGGGACATTAGTCGTTGGTCAATTTTGTATGTTCAGAAACATGTATGTAAGTTTGTGGCAAGATCTAATAACTTGGTATTTTGTAAGTCTCACAATAGTGGTTGTTTGTTCATATTCAAAGACAAAATTTGTTTTTGAATATGAACAAACAATCATTATTGCCAACCGTGCCATGAGAAAACCTGCCTTATTGTATTGCAAACAGTGTAGATCAAGATCAGCCACCGCGTCAAAGACACGGCGACTGGCCTTGATATACACAGTAAACCCACATGCATCTAACTCATTTTATGTAGCTGTATTGTTTACAGTATTTGGCAGTGTAGATCAAACTCAGATACAGAGACTTTTACAACAACGGTGCTTAGTCTGTACAATGTTGCAATGCAATAAGGCAGGGTTTCTCATGGCACGGCTCAAATATTTACTTGTATCTACTTCTAGACTGGCTTATGGAGGACGTTTATGTAAGATTAACCTACCGGGGTAATATCTGATAAGGTCAAGGTCAAGGCCTATTAGAGGTCACTTAAAGGTCAAATATGCTTAGTTTTACATTGACCATTACGTTGGAGCTTCATATGATAGAGACTTTATATATAGCACATGCAATCAGCCTAAATTCTCTTTAGCTCATTACAACTTGGGTCATATCAGGTAAAGATCAGTGTCATTTTGAGGTAAAGGTTACTTCTAGTGTAAATTAATAACATGCTCCAGTTTAGACACGTTATATTGCCAAAGTTATAAGTCACTCATCAGCTGACCACTTCTTCGGTCTCTCTGCATCGCATTATCCACATAAAACTCCAGATTTAACAATGCGGAGACAGTTATCTAGTGACGGGTATTTCCCAGGTACCAATTATGTTCTATCTGGTGTTTTCATCGAACAACTGTGCGAGAAGCGTGTTTTACTTCCAAATGACGACATTTCTCGAACACGCTCTTCAGCGAACCTACGGAAAATCGCCGAGTCAAACTTTTTGGGGGTAAACATTTTTTCTGAATATTGTACGGTCGTGGTGCTTTGCAAACGTATCTTAATAAATGACAGGGTGTCGTCTTTATTTTGGTGTCAATCCATGCAGTATTTAGCAAGTTATGCATCAAAAGCTTACACGAATCGATGGCCGTTTGCTCTTCATCGGACCAAAGGTATGGGTACCATATCAACGACTGAAGATTATAAAACATTGTCTTGAGAATTGTGTAAATTGTGGTTTAGGAACAAAAGTTGTAATGCAAATTAAGTTTTATTGATATTTGACTCAGATAATTTAATTTTTTGGTGATTATTAATCTATTACTAGTATATTGTTGTATGTAGATCTATGTATGACATCGTTACGTGTTAAAAGCTTGAATGGAATGGAATGTAGGTTGTGATTAACGTTTGGACGCATAAGTGAAAAGTTTGTTTTGATTTAATTGATTTTCATTGAAATCAAGTGATAAGGAGAAGAATGTGACGTAGTCACGTCTTGTCTAGGTAGCTGTAGATCAAAACCCTAATGTCCCTTGATACGCAGAATAAGGAATGTCTGTCAATAAAATTTATATATCTATAAACCAGGGGTCATCTAGAGCTAGAGCAGGGGTCATTCTAGGGCAGAGCTAGGGTACAAGCCAGGTCGGACGGCTGACAATTGCTCAGGTTCAATATGTTTTAAGTTAAAGGCAGATCATGTTAGGGTGTCAGTTTCAATTATGGAAATTCAGAGGTTGTATGTTAAGATTTCTGTATTAAAGTTAAAATAGAATCGGACTTATGTGTGTGTATTTAGAAAACCCAGCTATGCGACAAAGTCATTTGTATTTGTTTTTGTCACATCTTGAACGGTCTTCGAGTGGATATACAGTTACCATAATCCGAAACACAGCCCCACGTAAATCGCTCACTTATTGTTGTCTGTGCTGTTGTTGCAAGTTAAGATACTTTATCGTTCACCAAGTGCACCATCGCAAACAGTTTGAACCAGAAGTGACGCCGTATATAATTCGACGTCTGACCAGGATCGAAGGTATTTCGCACATACGTTTATGTTTCTATATATTAAATGCTTAAATTATCTGAATGTAAGATAAATAAGAAGACCATTCTTACGCATACAGAATCCTGCATAACCCGTATAAGTCTAGTGGCTACTAAAGACGTTAACAAACAGTGCAGACCCTGATGAGACACCGCGTAACGCGGCGTCTCACCAGGGACTGTATTGTTTGCTATTGCAAATACAATGTTCTACTGTATAGACAGACACCGTAGTGTCCGTGTACAGTGGAGAATCTGTTATTCTTTCCCAATAAACGCGTTTACGCTAAATCTATTATTTGCAGAGCAAACAGTTTGGAGCCAGATCAGACGCCGGGTTACCCGGCGTCTGATCAGGCTCCAAACTGTTTCCACCAAGATAAACATGAAAAATCAGAATTGTCCAAAAGTTGTTCTTTTCTACGTTTTAGCGCTTTGCGTTTGCGTACGTTTGCGTTTAAACGGGAAAGAATAACAGATTCTCCACTGTATGTCTATAATGAAACCTAGCAAGCTCATAGGGAGAATTCATAACAATTTCCAGGCATACACGGGTTAAAGACATTTCCTGACCTACTTTCGATGATATCACCTACCATGCATTTCCCATGCAATACCCATGGGTCTTGTGCACATGCCAATAGCATATAACCACTGAAGCGTCTCATGTGAGGCCCGACTTTTATATTTGATAGTTTGGCTAGAAATAACCATTGAAAAACCTCTAGAGTATGAGTTTGTATGGGCCTCATCCGGTAAACTGAGATTTGCAAAGACAATGATGCATGCTTTTACAGTTACTTTCACGCCTACCGAGAACAATGAGGTGGGTGGGGGATGGGGGTGTAGTCCATCAAAGAACTGAGGAAATGTCTTTAACTGAAGAAATAACGCTTTGAGTTTCAAATAGTTTTAGATTTCTGACAAGACATGAAATACTTGCTTTGCGATATATATCCGGATCAAAACTGTTTGCAATAAAACTGAATTATCCAATGGCAACGTAAGGCTTATTTTTTAAACAAATATTGTAACAAAAACGATAGTTTACTCCTTCACAGCCTTGACGTCATCAATTCTAATCAATTGCAGTCTGCTTTCATTTCTCAAATTAATTTTTGGGGATTTTGTCTTAAGAAATACTGAAATGAATGTCAAACAGACACTATCAAGTCATCTGATCTGGATCCAATTGTTTGGCAAAAATCCAATGTACTTGGCGTAAGGCAGTGAATTGGTCAACTAACTCAATTCTCAATTGTTATGTTAAACCAGGGCTCCATATAAGAGAGAGTAGGTTTTAACCACTACTGGCGTATAGCTTACCAGCACCGTATTCTATAGCAATTGGGAACGAGATCACTTTTATAATATTTAGTAGCAGGGAACTGGGTGACAACTGTAAAAGTTCTAGGTCATAGCTGCAGACATATGCGCATCCGTCATCATCCACAAGAAACCAGAGTATGACTGCTACGGTCAGTGATGCACAACACACTATGGTATGGGCTTATTGCTATTCGTGAAGGCAATTCGAACAGGGGTTTGCCGCTATAGTCCGTCTCGATTTGTTGTAGCAGAACTCCAGACATATCACAAACATGTACTCCATTGATTGGGTCTACGCAAACTAAATATAATTTGTCTGAAAAATACTGGATTCCGCGGCAAAGGCCATGTACGGGAATGGTGTGACACTCAGACAAAACGGGTGATACTGATATTACCTGAATGTATCTGTTATCTTTTACAGTAACTGCGACGTTATCTCCTTTCATCCGCGTAAGGTCTATTGGGGTTGCCTCAAGTTTTATTTGTTCATATACTTTTCCTTGCGCCATGTTTGCTAGCTTGACAGACATATTGTTATAATCGGTAAAAGCTAGTCGTCCTTCTGACAATACAGTTATACCACAGATAGTACAGTCGCCAGTATCCATATCTGTTTTAACATATATATCATTTTGGTCATCAGTCATGACTGACAAGCGATAGTGTCCCTAGACTAGTCAATGTAGAAAGGAGTTGTTCATCAGCATCCAATTGTATAAACGTTGGTTAGTTTAACCATGGGTTAAACTCTAACCGTGGGTTAAATTTTAACCATTCTGGTTAGCTAACCAGAATGGTTAAACTATTGTATAAACAGAATTAGCCGCATGGTTAGCTAACCAAACTAGTTAAAATTTAACTATTGGTTAAAGTAACCAGGACGGCCCACAATGCACCATTCGTCTCATCCCGGTAACATCATTAACACAATTTAAAAAAGAGAGAAAAACATCCAATACATATACCCAATCGGAGCTTTGACAGCCAGCAACTCTGATGAGAGTTCTTGTATGTTTATTTTGGAAATTGGCGTATAAAAATCCGTAAAATAGGTGTAAAGCTTTATAATATTTCAGAACTATCAATACGAGAACTACCTAAATAGAATTCATGTATTGCTCATTCGTTGTGTGTCTCTCAAAGATGGAATTTTCTCATAATTAATTGAAGTACGAGTTGTGCTGTCTCTTAGTCGTACACTATAGCGTTGATTCCGTTTTCTTCTTCTTCTTGATACTTCTCTCCATCAAGAATCATTTGTTCTGATATTTAGTATGAACACCCCACAGACAAGTATACAACCGTCATTTCCTACAAGATTAGGTCGTGGTAAGACGCAGAATATTTATTTGGCCAATTTGTCTAAAATATTAAGCCGACGATTATATAGCAGTGGAAAGGTAACAACAATGTAGATCTATGTCCTTTCGTTTGCTTTAAAAGTGCCGCCTGTAATTTTCCCTCAAATTTAGTTTTAAAGAATTTTGACTTTAGAAATATTTATACTTGTGCTAATCCGCTTTGATACTGATCAGTCACCGATTTTCCTCGGCGCCTGATCTGGATATATATTTCTTGCGAATTACCTTTTTACCATTTCATCGTCAAATTCATCTTGAGATATGTACCCCCTTCATCGTCATATTGTCGTCCGCTTCAATATTGTTGTCTGCAATATCTTTTCAAAGTTAGATTTAAGGCAGTATGACTGGCGTAATTTCAAACCGTGTGTAGAGACTCTCTTGTAAAACCATTAACCCATTTACTGCCATGACGTCATCAATTTTAAACTACTGTCGTCTGCTTTTATTTCTCACATTTGAATTTTATGTATTTTGACTTAAGAAATATTAAAATGAATGGCAAACAGTTTGGACCCTGATAAGATTCCGAGTCACGCAAAGCTGTTGCAAATAACTCATATAGTCGGTATAATTAAGGCAGTGAAGGGGCTAATTTTGGAACCAAATTAACGTGATTCGAACCAAGCTTATTTCTGGTGTAAATTTAATTATCTTTTAAGGAATGTTAAATGTGTTTTGGCATTTATTGTATATCCTGTATGTTAACATGGCATTTTGGACGGGTTACAGAACTTTTGTTTCCAGATATAAATTAAATGATAGATTACTAAGTCTGGAAAAAACATAGGTTGGTCTCATACCACCAAAGAAACATCCAAAGTTTTAGTTTAACGCATAATATTCAAATCATTATCATTATATTCTGTACGAATCTGGACTAATGAATGTTTTTTAGATCAAGATCAGTCGACGTCTGATCGGAATCTAAACTGCTTGGCACTCGTAGTTAATTTTATTCAGTTTAACAGTTTAATTAAAGTGGAAAAGATATATAGATAGCACTTAACTCTTCTGTGACTGATGTCGATTTTGCAAACAGTTTTGATCAAGATCAGACGCCGCATTACGTGGTGTATTGTCAGGTTCAAAACGCTTAGACACTTGTATCTTCTCTACTCTGACAAGGCATTTCTATATTATTTTTTGGTATTTTGACGTACGAAATATTGCAATGAGTGTCAAACAGTTTGGATCCTGATCAGATGATCAGGATCCAGACTGTTTGCAAATAATATTAATTTATAAAACTGTCCTTTTCTAATATTTCGACCTCTAACGACATTTTTCAAAGAATATCATGTCCAAATACACGTCACATTTTTTAGAAGCATTCAACCATAAAATAAAAGAGAATAATATTTTATTTTATGGTTGAATGCATGTAACAAAACTGTGACGTCACTTTGGACATGGTTTTCTTTGAAAAAAAACCTTAGAGGTCGAAATATTAGAAAAAAGCAGTTTTATAAATTAATATCATTTTAAAGCCATATTTGGAATTTTGATATATTTATTGTTTGCAAATATCCAATGTACTCGGGGTAAGGCAGTGAAGGGGTAAATGTTCCTACAGTTGAAATGCCAAAAACCTAAATATGAAAACACCACCACTCGTCCGCGTACAGTTATAGCCGTGAAAATGTAATTCTTTAAACTAGATGCAAACACAGTGCAATGCAATGTTGAACCTTTCCTGTTTGTTCGTTTTGTTTGTTAATTTGTTTTGTTTTGTTTGTTTGGGGTTTGGGTTGTTTTTGTTGTTTTTGTTTAAAGAAAATAACAACTCAATAGATTAATATTTATTTAAAGCTAAGCGGCAAACAGTTTGGACTCAGATTTGACTTAATCGGAGTCTGATTTGGCGCCTAGTTTGAAAAGATAAACACAACAAAAAACAAACGTTTGTTTGGGATAATAACATAACCCATCGTGTATTGACCTTGAAACCCCTAGTGATGCTAACAGTCGAACTTAGATATCTAGATCTCGCTTGACTCGATTTTTTTAGGAATTTCTACAGTCGATTTGTAGTATACCGAATTCGCTTATATCAAACATATCCATATTTCAAAGTTAAAACGTGGCTAAGCCACGTTGTAACTTTGGAATATGGATATGATCAATCTAAGCGAGTTCGAGATATCGAAGTTTGGCTGTATTTGCACCATTTACACAAACAGTTTACCTGCTTAGAATGCACAGGTCCTATACAAATAATGTAGATATTTATCAATGGGCACATACTGGGGTGTGTTTTTTTATTCAAAATCATATGGAGCCTTCTGATTTGTGTCTGCGCTTTTTCTAAAAGCTGACATTTTCTATATTTAACTGTGTTGTGTTTGCGTTTAGTTTAATGGGAATGGAAAAACGTTATACACGTACCAACTGCGGTAGTGGCCCAATGGTTAACACCTTGGACTACGGTACCAGGGGTCGTGAGTTCGATCCCCCGCCGGACCAGCGGTCTGACTAGGGGATTTTTCTGAATCCCCGATGATGTACAGGAATGTTCTTGAGCAAGACATGTACCGCGAATTGCTCCTCTCCACCCAGGGTTTAAAATGGGTACCTGTGAAGGGTCTGAGTCGGTACTGCGGCTGCATTTGACTGCGCCATATGTTAGCAGTGCTCATAGGCAAGATGGCTCGATGATCAGGGGAGTATATGTACAGTCGGCTGAGCGGTCATTCGGACTGAAAGTAGACTTTAACTTGGTATATTACTTTTTTTTTTAAAATCACCACGCGTACGCATGGAAATTATGTTCTGCAACTGGATTACTCTCTCTCTATATATATATCTATCTATCTATCTATCGCATGCGCTCTTTCTGTCTGTCCCTCTCTATGTCTCTGTCTGTCTCTTGTTCGCTCTTTCGTTCTCTCTATTTGCCTTCTCTGTATCTCTGTCTGCCTCTATCTATGTCTGTCTGTCTGCCTGTCTATCCCTGTTTGTCCCTCTCTCTGTCTCTCTCTCTCTGTATCTGTCCGGTTGTCTGTCTGTCGGCCCCTCGCAAGAAGAATTTAACCCAAGAATTTATTGTTACCCTTGTAAACGATAAGTCCAGAATAATAGAATCAAGTTCAATGTGGCTCTTGCCAGTCGTTGAGTAGCACGGTGAGTCGGTGACTGGTGAGGACTTGAATTGTTTGACAGACATACATCTGTCTTGAAAACAACAGGGCAGATAACGGTCTTAACTCTGTGCATGCTAGCGGCGGATGTATCACAGAGTGATTACCTTTGCAAGCAGTTTGGATCCTGATGAGTCTCATCATGATCCAAACTATTTGACACTCTGGCCCTGTTTTGAAGGGTAATTTAGAAAAGTCTATTTTTAGAACAGTAGCAGACGACGGTTGTTGCAGATGAAATAATTACCCAGCATGCAAATAGTTAAAATTAATGGCTGTGTGGCGGACATAGATTATGCAGTAAATGGGGTATTATTCTGCTAGGTTCAGTGGGTAAAACATTTATTTTAAGTCAAACATATATTTCCACTGCAAACCGTTCGGAGTCAGACCAAATCACTATTATTTATTCGGCGTTTGATCTTCCCCAAAACTGCCTGGCACTGATATTTACAGCAAATCAATTTTTTTAGGATTTTTTTTTACTTTTTCTTTTATTTGACTTCTGGACGTTCACTTATGTACACATCATTCAGTTGACTATATGGTACATACTGCATTCTGGGATATACAATAAAATCTCTCTATATCGATCACTTAACCGAAGGTTAGTTGATTGTATAAAAGACAGGTGGCTGCTTAAATCAAGATGACAATAAAACAGGAAACTCATACAGGAGCTTTCTGTTTTATTGTCACCATGATTTTAGTAGTCACCTGTCTTAACCCTTATCCTGCGGTGATGTCGTCTGCTTCGAAATTGTCGTCTGCAAAATGTGTTAAATCAAGAATTACACATTTTTTAAGTGA
Organism: Gari tellinella; assembly: GCA_922989275.2. Lineage (NCBI taxonomy): Eukaryota > Metazoa > Mollusca > Bivalvia > Cardiida > Psammobiidae > Gari > Gari tellinella. The sequence goes on from OV277860.1 coordinate 57,487,789, forward strand.
AGAAACCTTAAAAAGAGTGTCAAACAGTTTGGATTCAGATCAGACGCCGCGTTAAGCGGCGTCTGATCTGGATCTAAACTGTTTGCAAAAATTAATAAAGTCGCGACCAGCAGGCAAAGGGTTAAAAAACCTACTAATTGTGAGTAACCCTTATCATGCCGTAATAATCTTCTGATTTGAAATTGTCGTTTAATTAAGATTTAAACAATTTTATTCAAGACACTTAAAGACGAGTGTCAAACAGTTTGGATCCATATCAGCTGCATTATGCGACGTCTGATATGGATCCAATTTGTTTGCAATTACCAGTCAAGTGGCGATCGACAGGATAAGGGTACACAAATATGCAAATATAACGCTGACGATTACATCTATGTCCTAAACTGAAAAACAGTCGAACTTCGATAACTTAAACTCGCTAAGTCAAGCAATTTGGTATTTATACAATTGAGCTCGTTTAAGTCTTAACATTATACGTACGTCGCAAAGCCATGCTTTACCCAAGCTCGACATAAGTTACGTCGAGTTTATCGAGGTTCGACTGTTATATTCATATCTATGTTATATATGTGAACAAGCTTGGGAAATAGTCATTTATAATCTGTTTAACCCCAGCAATGCGAATATATAGTGACACTTTCCATCTGTTTTCATCAATCCAAATTCATCTAATACTAAGAAACATTTGTTATGAGTGTAAAGTTTGAATCCTGATCAAATGCTTAGTCATTTAGTGTTTAGTCAGAATCCAAACTGTTTCAGTATGCCAGTGCTCTCGGGGTACAGTGGAGAATCTGTTATTCTTGCCCAATAAACGCGTTTACGCTAAAACTATTATTTGCAGTGCAAACAGTTTGGAGCCAGATCAGACGCCGGATAACCCGGCGTCTGATCAGGCTCCAAACTATTTGCCACCAAGATAAACAAGAATTATCAGAATTGTCTATAAGTTGTTCTTTTCTACGTTTTAGTGCTTTGCGTTTGCGTACGTTTGCGTTTAAACGGGAAAGAATAACAGATTCTCCACTGTAAGTCAGTGGGTAGTTTAATTTCCGGTCATAATATACACCCGATACGTGGCAACTAGCTATCAGTACTGAACCTTATTAAATTAAATTGATAATGGCAAGCGAATTGCCATCGAATCGCCATCGAATCGGGCGCTTCAAAAAGCAAACCATGGAATTGAAAAACATTAACGAAGGCATATTTGCGAATATTGGTGAGATACACAATTTAGGAAAACTTAACGCGTTAATTGCGTTGGAAGATATTCACAAGCGAATCGCCATCGAATTGCAAGCGAATTGCCATCGAATTGCAAGCGAATCGCAAAAATTGTTAATTTAATAAGGTTCAGTATATGGCTCCGAGTTACCTCGACTTACAACTAGTAATTGTTTACAATTGTTAGACATGACGTGTATAATAAATAAGACTTTAGAAAAGATAACTAGAATCAAAGTAAGTCTAGTATTCACTTAAAATGTGTGTGTTCTAATTCAAGAAAGAATTTAAAATGGCTTGTATTGAACCGATCGTTACAGAAAATAATCTTGGATAATTCCGAAACACACTTTCCCATCTAGCAAGCTTTCACAGATCAATGAAATCACTAAATCCTTTCACTTTTGTTAACACCATTTGCTGTTCTGTATCAATAAAGGCGTTTGTGCTAAAACAATTTTATTAGATACCTATCAAATTGTATCAATGATTTAAAGAGATTTCTAAGTTAGATAAATTCCACCACAGTTGATACCATCACTAGTGATATCACTTTTGCAGTGACGATATCATTTTTGTGACGTCACGTCGCAATGTCTTTTGTGACGTCCCGCGTAAACAATTAATTTTATGTGTTTTCTCTGTAAAAACGTCATTAAAATGTTTATAATAAATAGAATAATCCATTCCTTTGGATGGATATAAACTACTGGGTATATATCACTCGAATTCTGGTTAAAACCTTGTCCTTCGGACTCCTTCTTTAACCAGATAACAATTCGTTCTCGTGATATATGTTTCATATCAATCCAAAATAATTGATTATTCTCTATATCTTCATTGCAAACCCAGGGTCTGATCAGAAAAATAGTGTTCTTTTTATTGCGTTTAGTTTCGTTTGAACGTGAAGTGATAACATCTCCACTGTATAAGATTAAACGTATGTGTAATGTTTCTATAGATAATAGCATTATGGGGACTAACAGTGTATTTTCAACTGTTAGTGTAAACATACTTTGAGAGCACTATTATTTTGTTTTAAGTCGGTACACTTTGATAGTATTGCAGTATGCAGGTACTTGGCTTTTGCTACTGATGTACAGCTTACCAGCACCATGTCCTATAGCAGCAGGATACTCTGTCACACTTGAAATCTTTATTAGCTTGGCACTGGGGGACAACATGTGAACTGTATGGTCGCTGCTACATAAATAGACATAACCATCATCATTGACAACGATTCCACGTGGGCCTTCCAATCTATCGTTGTGTTTGCTTATGAGCGAACCGTCCGTGGTCACAGACACCATGGCATTTCCATTGCAGTCACTTATATACAACACACCATGGTCTGGGCTTATTGCTATACGTGAAGGTAAAGTAAAGAGTTGGTTGCCACTGTAGTCGGTCACGATTTGTTGTAGTAGAAATCCCGACATATCTAAAATGTGCACTCCCTTGATTGGGTCTACGCAAATTAGAAATAATTTGGCCGAGACGTACTGAATACCAAGGTAAAGGTCAGCCACCTTAATATTGTGGCATTTAGCCAAGGTGGGGGATACTGATAATACTTGAATGTATCGTTTACCGTTTACAGTAACTGCTATTTCATCTCCTTCCAACCGTGTTAGGTCTATTGGTTTTGATTCAAGTTTGATGTGTTGCGTTACTTTGCCTCGTGCGACGTCTGCAATCTTGACAGACATATTGTTCTGATCGGTAAGACCTAGTCTATCTTGAAGCAACACTATCATCCCACTTATCAAACACTTGTTAGTATCTGTATCTATTTTCACATATATATCTTCCTGGTTCTCAGCCTTGATATCGGCTGGTTGACGGACAAGCGATACGGTCCCTAGACTGGTTAGCGTAGATAGGAGTTCTGTTAGCTGTTCAACGGGTGTGAACGATAATCTTTCACAAATATCCTCTTCACTTACAGAAATAGCTTCATCAGCGAGTGTATTTAATCTGTCTTGTGCCATTTTCATTGATATGAACAGTCTATTGTTTTGTTTCAAGCTCTTCTTCTTTTCTATATCAGCGAGAATCTCCTTAGTTTCTCCTATCATACTTTCACAAGTGGAAACCATGGTATCCATCGATTTTCCTTTCTTTTCTCTCATGTTAGATGCCTCTTCCAGTATTTCGTTCTCAAACTGATCCAATAGTTCATTGATTTTCTTCTTCATGTCTCTGATGTCAGATACAGCCTTTGCACAGCTGTCGTTCGCTACTTGTTTGACCCATGTGACACGGCTCCGGGTGCTTGTCAATCTAGAAACAAGTGCTTGAAGGTCGAATCGAATCTTTTCGAGCTCACCGCTGTCTGCAACTCCGTCCGAAACTTCTCTTATGTATTGTATATCGTTGCATGATCGATGATTCAAAGGAACACAGACACTACAACCTAGTGTGTGATGCGAATTGCAGTAAAACTTTATTAGTTCTTCTGGGTGTTTCGGGCATCGATCAGTCAGTGGATCCTTCTCATTTTCTGGTTTGTTAACCGTTGATTTAGACTTTTGAGAATGTGTCAAAGTTGAGTTGCCATGTATGACATGGTCTTTCAAAGCTGACAGTTTCTTGTGAAGTCTAAAGCAAGAAGGACACAGGTTTTCTCTGCAATCTATGCAGTGTCCAGTGGCCTGAACTCGCTGACCCTCGTTTAGACACGGGTCACATATCACATCAAAGTCTTCCTCAGACCCTGCTATAACAGTTTGACTCAAAGTAGTCTCACCTTTTTCAGACATGTCTACCGCTTAGGTATTCCTGATAACAAAACGAAAGTAGATTCTAATCCGCACATGGCGTCTAATACTTTGGTTATAATATCGACACAACCGTTCACCTCAGTAGAACTTAAAAATAACTAACTGTCATAGTTGTATCAGAAATCAGTGAAGAAACTAAGTACATGTATACATTACTTCCGCGTCGCATGACCTAAGTAGGTCACCTAAACTTAGGGGAGACTACCCCTGTCTGGTTGGAATGTGATAGAATATTTACCCTTTCACAGGTGAGTAAACTGTTGCGTTTAGCCCTGCGTTGTACCATCTCTGTCTTCCGGATATGGGTCTTGTAATAGGGATTTCAAACGGTACAACAATAAAACATGTTGGAACGATTCATAAGTACATGTAGTAGATACATGTATCAGCATACATAGATACGGTTACTTTTCCTTTACAAGGAATGTTATAAATTATATGACACGACTTACCTTAGCAGGTACATCTTCATGTATAAGCAAGAGTTAAAAAATCGATACCGCTTGTAAAGCTATGATACAGTAGCTACTCAGAGACCTTCCTACCTTGTCGTGGTTCTGGGGCTGAATTGTCATAGTGAATTGTTTTCTGTAAGACCGAGATTATCCCCTCTTTGAAGAACTAAAAGAAAGGCATGTTGGTTGGTTTGATCCCATACGCTGTTTCGCAACGAAAGAATTTTTTTCTAATGTACGTCAGTCTGACAATTTACAACCTGCAAGTGATGCTATGAATGTTGCCCACTTGTCAGAAAAGATATTCTAAGATGATAATATCAATTAAACCGGCAATCTCTGTGTATTTAGTTACAAAGGAGAAGACTTTTATCTGTCCCGTTTAAACGAATCAAAGCGCAAACGCAATACAATGCATTGTTGAAAAAATACAGGAAGTTTGAAACGTTTACGATTTATTAACCCCTTCACTGTATTGCCCCGAATACAATAGTTATTAGTTATTTGCAAACAGTTTGGATCCTGATCAGACGCCGCGTAACGCGGCGTCTGATCAGGATCCAAACTTTTTGACACCCATTTAAATTTTTCTTAAAATAAAATACCTAAAGTTTAAATACAGACGTTAATTGTTTAAGATTGATGACGTCATGACAGTGAAGGGGTAAGATGCATGTCCACTCGTTTGCAATTAATGTCATTTTTTAGGCACTGACGCGGTTATTGGGAAAGAATGGCGTGTTCTTCCCCTGAATAGACACTAATTGACAGAAACCTAATCCCATTTATTGCCTATGTAGTTTCTGCATTAAAACTATCCTCTGCATAACTATTATCTTACTTAAGATTTAAAATAATGTGTCTTTTCCAATAAATGTATGTACATGTATGTGCTAAAACAATGGTGTTCAATGCAAAAACTTTGGCACCTGGCAAGTCACCGAGTTACTGTTTACCTCTCAAACTACATAGTAACCCTTTGCACCCTAGTCATGCACATGTGCGTCCCTTACAAACAATGTACACGCAACTATTACAGTTGTCCTATGCAAACAGTGAAGACTCAGATCAGAATACTCTTACAGGGACCCTCTGATAAGGGCCGCACTGTTTGTAATACTGCAGCACATTAACAAAATAACAACCCATAAAGGACTATACCACATTGGAAACTGGGTATGTACATTGGAAGTTAAAGAGACGAGATGGTTAAGATGAGTTTTCAACATTTCCTAAAAGCTGTCATTTTCAACATTAAATTGTTTTGCATTTGCGTTTCCGTCTGACTGGGATCAAAACAGTTTAGCACTCGTATATGTACCTAATCAGCTATACTATTGTACAAATGCACAAACAGCATTATTAAAGCAGACGATACTTTTTTTCTATGAAATTATTAATTTGGACGGTAAAATGTTAACCCTTTCATAACCGGAAGTCGCCTAAAGTCGACTTTGCAAACAGTTTACATCTAGATCTTACGGCGTGTGACGCGGCATCTGATCAGAAAACAAACTGTTTGACACTTTTATCGACTATTCATGAAGTCATGCTAACTTGAATCTAACAGATTACAATATTGAAGCAGTCGACACTATAGCGGTGAAGTGAAACAAATCTCACCATTAATTCCACGGTAAAAGTGTTAACATTTTTAAGTGTGGTAAAACAGATGGTCTCCCTTAGCCACACAATATACCGGTATCATCCACCATAATGTTGTATCTATTTTATTTCTTTTTGAATTATTTATTTCAATTGATTTTGTAATAAGACAAAATATGCCTTATACTTGAACATGTACAGCACCTGATTTTAGATCATTTTTAATTTATGTAGGGTACATCTTTGACAACAGTAACGAATTGGCGTAGAAAGATCTGCAAAACAGATCAGCGCCGGACTGACGATAAACTATGCAATACATGTACCACCATAATCATGTAGGATGCATCTTCGTCCAGGACAAACGTAATCCAGAAAGCTTGTTATTGGATCTTTCTGCATTACTTTAATCTTATGCTATGCATTAATCAGGATGATCGCTCAGGGGAAGTTGTACTGTAAGATCTAACATTTGATCACTCTGGTGGTTGCTTAATTATCATTGTTCACTCTTGCCTTTAAGCAGCACTTTTCATCACGCATTAAAAGCAAGCAGGAGTGTTTAAGACGTTATTATTTCCTGTTTAAACGACACTTGAGGCAAATGCAATGTAATGAAAGAAAACAATAACACATTATTCATAATGTGGACGATCTATTTCTGAGTGGCAAGCAATTTAAAGCCTTATAAAACGCCGGGTAACCCGGCGTTTGATCAGACTCAAAACTGTTTGCATACGATATAATTGTTTTAATCCAAACACGCTTATTCTGAAAGGACATTCTACCGTTGTCACCGCTAACTGTATCGTGTAAGTGGTTGCAAAAGCGAGACTCTGTTGTAAAACCATTACTTAATTCTGAAACAAAATTAACGTGATACGAACCAAGCCTATGTCTGGTGCAAATTTAATTATCTTTTAAGGAATATTAAATGTGTTTTGGCATTTATTGTCTATCTTAGATGTTTACATGGCATTTTGGATGAGTTACAGAACTTTTGTTTCCAGATATAAATTAAATGATAAATTACCAAAGGCAGTCTGGAAAAAAGCATGGGTTGGTTCATACCAACAAACGAACATTCTACCTTGTCGTTTTAAATGCAATTTTTTTATTGAAATCTATTTATTTAATAATCTGGACTTGACTTTACAATTCAAACAACTTAGATAAAGATAAACCGGCGTCTGATCAGAATCTAAACTGTTTTAATTTTTTTCAGTTTAACAGCTTGATTAAAATGGAAAAGATATGAACACGATTCTTTACTCATTCGGCGTCAACTGGGACTTATGTCGACTTTGAAAACTGTTTTGACCCAGATCAGACGCCGTATCATGCAGCGTATTATCAGGATCGATACTGTTTGACAATCGTTTCTGCTCTATTCTAACAAGCCATTTCTGACAGAATTATAAACACTGATCAGTATCCTACAGTGGAGAATCTGTTATTCTTTCCCAATAAACGCGTTTACGCTAAAAATATAATTTGCAGTGCAAACAGTTTGGAGCCAGATCAGACGCCGGGTAACCCGGTGTCTGATCAGGCTCCAAACTGTTTGCCACCAAGATAAACAAGAATTATCAGAATTGGCCAAAAATTGTTCTTTTCTACGTGTTAGTGCTTTGCGTTTGCGTACGTTTGCGTTTAAACGGGACAGAATAACAGATTCTCCACTGTATCTATTCACTATATATAGTGGAGAAGCCGTTAAATTCTCTCCAGATTGAACAAAAGAAAATGCAACCGCAATTCAATAATATACAATGCAGAAAACGTCAGCTTTTTGGCTATATTCGCAATTATTTTAGTGATTAAAATCAGTGGCAAACAATTTTAGGACCTGGACAGATAGGAACAGAACAGAAGAGAACAATCCTTTTATTTGTCTGGCCTGGACAGATAGGAAAACCCGTCGCCAGATCTACATATACCTTAAAACTGTCTCCACTTGACATATAAATTACTGAAAACTGTCTGGAAAAAAGCATGGTTGGTCTCATGCCAAAATACGAAGATTCTACATTTTCGTTTTTAATGCGATTTTTTATTGAAATCTTTTTATCGAATAAATCTTGACTTGACTAGACAATTCAAATAACGTTGATACAGATTAACCGGCGTCTGATCAGAATCCAAACTGTTTTAGAATCATATAAAAGGCTTCTTCATTTTAATAACTTCAGTGAGACAGCTTGATTAAAATGGAGAATATATGTACTTGTACACGATTCTTTACTCTTTCGGCGTCATAATATTATGGGACTTATGTCGTCCTTGAAAACTGGTTAGATCCAGCTCAGACGCCGCATTATGCGGCGTCTGATCTGGATAAAAACATTTTAATTTCTTCAGTGAGAGAGCTTGATTAAAATGGAGAATATATGTACTTGTACACGATTCTTTACTTTTTCGGCGTCATAATATTATGAGACTTATGTCGTCCTTGAAAACTGGTTAGATCCAGCTCAGACGCCGCATTATGCGGCGTCTGATCTGGATAAAAACATTTTGACAATCGTTTCTAACAAGCCGTTTCTGAAAGAAAAAGTTAATACTTATCAGTATCCTATATATTCGCTTCAGTGGAGAAGCCGTTAAATTCTCAACCGTTTGAACAAAAGGAAATGCAACCGCAAACGAATACAATGTAGCAAACGTTTGCTGTTTTTTAATAGTATTTCTATCATCTTAGTGATTTAAGTCAGTGGCAAACATATTTAGGGCCTTAACAGACAGGGTAACCCGTCGCCAGATCTGCCTTAAAACTGTCTCTACTTGGCACAAACACGTTTATTGTTAAAGAAAAGCAACTTCCACACTTCAATGTTGAATGTACCTGTGCACACAGGTGCTTGTATTGTATGTATGTTACCCCTGTGTATGTAGATCTTTTAAACCCGTCCATACAAAAAGACGCTAAAATAGCATTGAAACTGGTGTTCTGTAATTGCAGAAGAGGTTGCGTGTGAAATAACTAGTCAAACTTAATAGCTTTTTATTATTTTCTCTTTCTCCGTCGATATCAGAGTTAAATATAAGTTCTTGTTGATTCAATCCGCGTATTAATAACGGATCCTGCAAATCTAACTCGTAGCAACCATTGAGAAATAGCAGGTCACGTGACAACTCGTTACTGCCCCGCACTGCGGATTGAATCAACAAGGACTTATCAGTTTCAATGCTATTTTAGCGTCTTTTTGTATGGCCGGATTTAACTACACCGCTTGAATTTCGTTTTTTTTTTATGATAATCTAGTTTTAGAGATATCTTAAGTGACGAAATGTACCAAAGAAATATACCGCTGGAAAGATAGATAATTTCCGAGTCGGTAGCAGATAATATAGGTTTTGTGGGAGATGTCTCATGGGCAGTACAGGGGTTTTTGTATGACGATGTATAATCAGCCGTTGCATACCTTCTTCTTATTATACATCTACAGAGGTACCATAATCTATCAACAAAAATATTGTTAAACAATCTACATACACAGGGGTAACATACATACAATACAAGCACCTGTGGTTGTGCATTTGTTGTTGGGACATCTGGAATTCTGTGATCTAATTTTGCTAGTGATGAATTCATGCTTTTGTTTTTCTGACATGAGTTATTCGTGATAAATCATCTTCATAACTAGTCCAATAACAGTGTTAACAGTTAACATCTATGTATCACCTTCGCCGCCTTGCAAATCAGTGTGGATCCTATTCAGACACCGCGAGAAGCTTGGCAACTGACCTAGGTTAAGACGGCTTGCCTTTTATATCGAAAGGTTTGTTGAGCTAAACATGCCTTATATTTAGATTTAAAGAATAACAGAAATACTTTTTTTGCCAGACGGCACCCTGGCGCTGACATAACGGTGTTATTATATAATCATTTCCTACATACATTGTCTCTGCTAAACAATTTTACGTCTGCTATTACCCATTAACCCCAAGTGACGAGTATACTCGTCATTGGTAAACAGTGTGTCTGTGAAAAGCACACATATTCAATGCCAACAATATAGGCCCGGATTAACTCTTTCACTGCCGAGTTGTATCGTCTGCTTTAACCCTCTTACCGCCACAATAGCATCTGCATTGGTTAATAGTGTCGTCTGCAATATTGTTTAAAGTCATCTTTAGGATTGTTTTGACTGAAGAAATATTGATACGAATGTCAAACAGTTTGGATCCTGATCAGACGCCGCGTTTCGCAGCGTCTCAAACTGTTTGCAAAGCAGCCTTTCGGCCCCGTTGGCAGTGAAAGGGTTCTTACGAAAATTCTGGACTTAATCTGTTTTGGTCTATCAAAAACTCGAATGGAATTTTGACGAAGCTTGAACATAGAAAATACCAAGCTTGCAATATTAGTACGTATGACTTCTCAACACTATATACTACCTTACCTCATAATTTAATAAAAGCTAAACTTATACAACTTATTGAAAAGACTTTTGCCAGAGAAAGGAAACTATTTCTGGCGTGTAATACTGATCGTGCAATTTTTACAAATGACACGGTTAAGCATTACACTATGTGGACTTGCACCGATGTCTGTAAATCACTATCATTTCTTCTGGATAATATTTATGTACGTTTTGGGAGTACCATATACCGCCAAGTGATTGGTATCCCTATGGGTACAAACTGTGACCTATTTTTGTACTGTTATGAGAGGGACTTTATGCTAAGTCTAAAACCTGATACACAGGCAGATATGATCGAAGCCTTTAACAACACATCGCGCTATCTAGATGATATTTTTAATATAGACAACCCATTTTTTGATACGTTGTTTCCTTTTATTTACCCAAAAGAATTACGCCTTAATAAAACAAACGAGTCAAATTTATCGGCACCATTTTTAGATTTGGATCTTTTAATAAATAACGGAATTGTTTCTTCTAAGATTTACGATAAACGACATGATTTTGATTTTAGTATTGTAAACTATCCTCATCTAGATGGCGATGTTCCCCGTTCTACATCTTACGGGGTTTATGTTTCACAACTTATTCGTTTTGCTAGGGCTTGTACCTCTGTTGAGGACTTCCACATTCGTAATAAAACTATTCCTGAAAAGCTTCTTAAACAGGGGTACAGAATTCATAAACTTCGTAAAACATTTTCTAAATTCTTTTATAGAAATCTTCCTCTCATTAACAAGTATAAATGTAACTTAAAGTCTTTTCTGCGGCAAGGTATTTCACATCCGGAGTTTTATGGTGATGTGATTTACAGACTTCGTAAGATTCTTGGACATATGCATTTTCAAAACCTATTTGTGAAACGTATTAGATTTTTCCTCAAAAAAGATTATGATCCAACTATATTGCTGCGCACTTCACGTTTGGTTATCGATCAATCTACAATTGATAACTATGCTTTCCTCTTTGGTTGTGCGACGACAGACAGGGCTTAGCACAACATGATGATGTATCTCTAAAGCCGTCCTTAACCGGGAGAGTTATGTCGGATTTTCGTGCTTTGGTTTTTCTCTCCCTCTCTGTCGTACCCTAAACCCTCCCATGTCTTACAGTTACTCGTGACTACAGACTGTTCGCTTGAGTACAATTTGACCGTTGCCATAGTGGGTTATTTTTAACACGGGCTTGAATGTTTAATTCTTTCCCGTGTTACTAATAATCCTGTCAGAGAATTTTGTTAGATGTTTTACATGTATTTACTTACTGTGCTGGCGGTCTTTTTGATTGTAAGGTTGTGGAACAGGGTTTATATTTTATGTACACTGTTCGTCTTTATAGGTGAATATAGGAGATAAGTGTGAGGTTGGGCGCCCCTAAACCCAGGTTTAACCCCCCAGTGGTTGTTAATGGTTAATTTATAATTAATTATTGATTGCTGCTGACCGTACCAAGGCGGGCTCCTATGTTCACTTTGCTTTATGTTTGTTTTGCGTATTGTTTTCTGTTTGGATTGTGGGATTGCGCGCGCGCGCGTGTGTGTGTGTGTGTGTGTTATGGTATGGCTGTGTGTGTGTTCTGCTTTAGAGATGGGTGTATTGTTTGTGTTGCGTTTCCTGCTTGAGTCTTCTTTCGTATTTATTCAAATAATCCTACAGGAGCCACTTGTTCAGGATAAGCAATGTTTGTCAGTTTGTTAAATATTGCACACATTAAGCAAACAACCAAAACATTCTAGATCTAAACTGTCAAATACGGAATATACTAAATTGTAAATTGGCATTACTTATCCGAAGATACATGGCCTTTGGCAGACTTCCAAGAAACTAACATTTTCCTTAACGAATATAGAGAAATGATTCATTTACATGAAATCCAAAGCAGATCTTATGCACGTTCATGTACATGTAAATACAGTTTCTGTGTTCGAGTTCACTTTAAACGGTACGTGTAAACTCTGAATTTAACAAGTATTTACAGACGATATCATACCAATGAAGATGTGAAATACAAGTTTATTCATTAACCCGCTTTGATGAGTTACGATGATTAAAGTCGACTTTGCAAATAGTTTTGAACTAGACCAGACGCCGCGTAACGCGGCGTCTGATCTAGATCCAAACTTTTTGCACTGGAGTTTAGTCACATTGCCATACATTTCACTTTGAAACAAATATAATACATATCTTTTTATCTACATGTCCTTAGTCATGTACTAATATTATCATGTATGTTAAGTGCCTTAAAATATTGCAGACAACAGTATTGAAGCAGACGACAATATGGCGGCGAAGGGGGGTAAAAACCGCACGATAAAGTTGATCATGAAAGGGTTAAAAACACTGAAAAGTAGACTAAAAGAGTATAATATAGAGCGGTACAATTGCGGACGATACTTTGTTGATGAAAGGGTTTATAAATAAACACACCCCATAGATTAGTGTTTATCACTCACAACCTTTAATAATGCTATCAGAAAACAAGGAACGACTAATTGATGTATTATTTCTTTCTAGAAGGAAATCATTATAAACAATAATGATAACTCAAATAGGAGAATAACACGCGAATAAAATACCGCTGTTTATTAACCCGTATCGTGCTAAGCGCGACTTGGCTAATATTTGCAAACAGGTTGGATCCAGATCAGATGCAGCGTAACCCGGTGTCTGATTCGGATCCAAGCTGTTTTCCACTCTATTTAATATTTTCTCAAGTTTAAAAAAAATAAATTAATTATTCTTTTTCTCGTACATGATATATGCTGACAATTCAGCATGAAGGGTCAATATAATACAGTGCTCCCTCCCTACAACGGCCCTCCCATCAACGATTCCCTCCTTACAACGACCATTGCCGCTCTTCCCCCAAAACAAGACAATTATGTCAAATCTATTCACGGCTTCTTAAAAGGGTCGTCTGCTGTTTTTCTCAAAATTACGTAATGGACATTTGGACAGAAAAGAGACATGACGAGTGACAAACAGCTTTAATCCAGATCAGACTGATCTGGATTTAAGCTGTTGCAAATGTAAGCCAATTTCCCTTCCTATAACGACTCCATCCGAACAACGCATACACTTTTTGTCTCCCATTGGATGTCGTTGTAGAGTGGGAGCGCTGCACTAATACATTTGCCCATTTACTGCAATGGTCCCTCTGCACTGGTGTTTACAATGAATCTGAGTGCATATTTGAACCTTAAGTGCAATGAATTGTAATATTTTGACAATTCCTCAAACCTTTGACTGTGTTTTAATCTAAACGTTTTATTAACTCATTCACCCTGAAACATTTAATGAACAAGTCCAGTGTTCAATTAAGTCTAGTCCATATATTCATATACAGAGTTGATGTTTGCAATATGTTGCAAAATGACAAACAATGTAGACCCTCATCAGAGGCTCATGAACGAGCCCTCTGATCAGGGAGTACACTGTTAGCATATGACAAGTGTTCACGTCAAAGGTACACTTTTTGTAAATAACGAGTATACTCGTCGCTAGGGTTGAATATGTTAAGGAAAGACAAATAGGCTTCCTCACTTTATATCAAGTATTGTGATAAGTGAGGACGATTTGTTGTTTGCGTTTCCAATAAAACGTTGAATTCGTTTGTTAACATGATGATAAGATGATATGTGAACACTCCATTTCATGTTCACTGGAAACATGGAATATTAAATTCGTGTGTTTTCATTATTAAATTACTGTAGTCGTTGAATAAAACTATATGTTGTTCGCCAAAGGCCCTCAACAAATTATCCAAATCGTTAAAAAAAATTAATACTGGAAACACTATCATATAATATCTTTACCTATTAAATGAACAGTTTTAACCCTTTACCTGATAGCCTGTTTCTAGTATTGAGGATATGTGACTACTTAAAGCAGGTTGAAAGTAAAGCAGAATGCGCCCTAAGGCGCATTCTGCTTTACTTTCAGCCTTCTTTAAGCTATTAACTGCTAGAATAAGGAAAGTATCAAATATGACACATATTCATTACGGTATAATTTGGAACTATTTTCTTCAGCGGAAGAATAAATCATATCCGCTAAAAGGCGCTTCTATAAGGGAAATGTTAAAGAACACATTTAACACATTAATGCCTGTATATTGCAACAAACTCTCCCTATCTGTTTGCAGATACAACTCATTATAGATATACAGTGCTTCCTCTCTACAACAACACCGAAACATAGGTTATGTGTGTTGTTCGGAGGGAGTCGTTATAGGGAGGGAACATTAAGACCATGCTTACATTTGAAAATCAGCGGCGTCTGATCTGGATTCAAGTTGTTTGTCACTCGTCATTATATTTATTATGATATATAAGATATCCACTTATATGTAACGTTGAGAACAAACAGTATTGTAGTAGTGAAAGTGTTGTCCTGTTTAGGGAAGTGCGACAAGGGTCGTTGTAAGGAGGGAGTCGTTGTTGGGAGGGCCGTTGTAGAGAGATAGCACTGTACATGTTTGATATAGAAGCACTACTGTGTTTGTATATGCAGCAGAACATTTCATATGAAAATGTGCTGTTGGTCAATGGTTTGTCAAATCATGATACCCCGTAAAATATATCACCTGATTGCCATTGTCTATGACAAAACAACAGTTTTTTTAAGGTTGAACTCAACAGCGTCACTTATTTAATGCGACTTGGGCCCGTATTAACCCTTTTTAAAACATAACAGACGGCGTGAGCGTTGAATAACACCCTTTGTTTAAATGTCATATATAACTAGTTATATAACTATGCAAATGAGGTACGCCACGACGTTGTTTACTTGTGATGTCGTTAAAATGCGTTCTATGCGCTTTCAATTTCCAACGTCTTCATTCCATCATGTAGATTCAATTTTTAGATTTTTGGTGTAATTAATCAATATTAGATCTACATGAAACTGTTTATTCATACATATACATGTAACAACATAAGCATTATGCTAGTGAACGGGGTTAATTTGGAACAACTTTTTTCCTGTATAGATCTACTTATATCGCGCTTAGCATTCACTTGACCTCAAAGGCTGCGATAAATAACATTTCTAGTGAAGAACGGTTAGATGACTCAATAAACTGAGACAACATGTATGGCATGGGTTGTTGAGTATTTATGCGATACTGGCAACGTAAACAGTCCATAAACGACCCATTTCAACACCAAGATTTGTACATGTTTCAACAGCATGTGCCCTTCGCTTATCTGGAGAATTGCCACATAAAAGATTATGCCGGCTGTATGTCCTCAAGGCATAACCATGAACAGCCATATAAAGATGCTTTAATGACAAATCTGTTAGTACAATATGTTATTTTAACATGAAGTTATGTGACAATAATATATGTCGACACTGTTTTTCATTTTATCAATACCATACAGTGGCAATTGATTAAAATTAGATAATTTGACTTATCCAACACCGTCTAAAGGCAATTTTAATGTAAGCAATAAAGCTAGAAATCATGTGTCACACCTAGTTTCAAGAAAAAAATATTTTCGGGTATTTCAAAATGGCCGACAAAATGGCCGACGGCAGACATCTTGTATTTTAAGATGTTTTGATTTTCATATTTCCGTTGCTTTTATGCAATTCCCATACACAAAAGGAAAAATTTGCATCATGATTTGAAGAGAAATTCACGTATCATGTCTACTAATAAGTTTATATACTGGGAAATAAGAAGCTGGAATTCAGTATTCAGGGGCAGATAATCAATACTAATTTTCCGAGTAATCCGACGGCCGTTTAACTTCAAACAAGTGCCATTCTGTAGAGAATACTTGCACCCTTAACATGATATAGGTCTCATAAATTCCGACTATTTGGGGACCTAGGGTCCAGTCAGCCCTGAAACTAGTTGGCATGCTTTCTGTTTATAAGAATTTACATTGAATGTTTGTGGGTGGGGTAAGTAAAATTACTGTAGAAAAAATTCTGACCACTTTTGAAATTGGCATCTGCATAAAATCTTCATAAAAATGCATAACGAATTCGGCAATATAACTGAAAAATTTCTGCATCACCACTTGCAAAAAAAAAATTCCACTGGCCTGGGCGCCCTTACTATTAAGTAACATGAGAGAAATATAAACGGAATATCACCACAGTGTGTGATCCGGGGTCTTGTATCAGTTCGAGTCGGTTGTGTAATCCAGATCTCACGAGAGGCGTAGCCTCGAGTGTGATCTGGATCACACAACCGACTCGAACTGATACAAGACCACGGATCACACACTGTAGCGATATTCCTTTTATTAAATACCTAAACTGTTTGGGACTAGATCTAGATCTATATGTTGTTCAGTCGAATAATCAAATATACGCATACATGTAGGCCCCTTATTTGTTAAAGATGTAAATTAACTATTCAAAGTTGATTAACGCTTAGTTTCATTATTTTTGTTAAAAATAGCATCGGACCTGGAATTCCGAAACGTCACGCGCAACGCTTCTTTATATAAATAAATCGTGTACAACTTGTGTGCATAAAAGCAGTGACGTCAACATTGTGTAGCATATATGCCATCTGATACGGACCATCGGATACGGAAACATATTGTTGGGTCTGTATTCGCTTGTTTTTTGAACAGGTATATAATAAATGAGTGTATTAGTGGGTAGAGTTGGCAGAATTATTGCACATAATTGACAGTTCTTTTTACGCTGTTACTTATGAGTTTTCATAACAGACAGCTTCGTGAACTGGTCGGACATTATCACTGGCAAATAACGTGGGGGAAAGGGGAAATAACTCCAAGATCCAACACCAACGTTATCTAGTGATCAGGTGATCATACCAGTTCACTTAACTGTCTGAAAAAAGAGCTGCATACCAATAGTTTAAATGTAATACTCAAGAAAACGTGTCTTAACCCTTTGCCTGCTGGTCGCGACTTTATTGATTTTTGCAAACAGTTTAGATCCAGATCAGACGCCGCGTAACGCGGCGTCTGATCAGGATCCAAACTGTTTGACACTCTTCTTTAGGTTTCTTTACTTACGAAATTTATAAATCTAAATTTAACAAACTTTGCAGACGACAATTTCGAAGCAGACGACATCGCCGCAGGATAAGGGTTAAAATGTATTTTTATATGTACACGTATTTCTCTTAAATACAGTTAACACATTGAACTCTAGCAACGAGTATACTCGTTGTTTGTAAACAAAGTATACCTGTGAAAATTTAATGCATGCAGTGTGGACCCAGATCAGGGGTATCCTAAAGGAACCCTATGATCGGGATCTACAGTGTTTGTCAATTTGCAATGTATGGCTGAAAACAACAATAAAAAGGAAAATATATGTAGTAAATTGAGAACTGGACTTTACCATTAATAATTCCAGGGGGAATATTTAAGTGAATATATCTAGCTTCCATGAATAAGTGCTTTGATTATTGACTTTATTAAACGAGTTTAATAATTATATATGTTAAAATATACAGCATACGCCATCATTTACAGACGGCTAGTATATAGCATTTACAAATATTAAACGACGTATCTTTAGCAATAGCATTGACGTTTGATTTAATGGCTGCTGAACACAAAATCGACCTGAAAGGTTTATTGTTGAGCGATCTAAGCAACAATTTTATGACAAAACTAACATTGCTGATGTTGAATAACACTCATTGATTATTTCTCGTATATAACTAGTGGTTTTACTATGCAAATGATACTGTCATACTTAATTGTGTATTCCTACGCGCTGTCAACTTTTAAAACAAATATGACGTCACACAACATTTGTAAAGGCCATTGAGTAGCTATAAAATGGAATGGGCAGGGAATACTTGCTCTCTTGATTCATTCTAAATAAAACGGAATTAATCTAGGGTCTACTTTTTGCATGCTTACTCATTTGGGCGGTCCATTCGCCCGTCATGTACTGACTTATGTAGTGAAGCTAGCAATCTAAAATAAGTATAGGAATGGTAAAAAATAACATGGTCAAGTTATGTTATAAATAGAATCTAACATTTGTGTTAATAATTTATTGTATTTATAAAGCTCGTCTTTTAGAAAACGATAAAAACTCAGAAAGCCTCGTTTTTATCGTTTTTCTGAAATACTCGTTTTATAAATCCAATAAATTATGAACACTCATACAATATCCTATATTTATAAAAAAAAAAATACTAACAAATTTCGTTGAAGCTATAGTAGGTAGAATATAAAATAGATATATTGAGGATTTGTGCTAGAACCTCTCACTTCCCTTTATAACAGTGTATGTGTCAAGACAGGTCGCTGCTTAAACAGACTGGTAGTGAAACAGAACACATCTAAAGAACATTTTTGTCAAACGACGTTCGGTCTGGTATTCAGACACATGTCACGATGCAGGTATGTTTCTATTTAAAAGGTACTGATCAAAACAAAAAAGAAGTATGAAAGGGGCATTATTAAATACGGTATGCTAGTTTAAAAGAAAGGGAAACTATTGGGAGACAATATAAATCAATATATATTTTCCAAATCCCTTTGAAAAATGACCTACATCTAAATAAAAATATATGCTTTTCAAAGCCTACATTTCAATCGGCACTAGATTTGTCCGTTCGGACGACGGGCAGCAAACCGACAGGGATCCGACACGATAGTTTTTCAAAACATTTCTGACAAAAGGTTTGTATAGAGACTCTCTATATATATTTGGTTAAATCAGTCATGTCGTTTCCCTGTGAGCACATCTACCACTTCTAAGGAATGGTTTATCCTTATTTACAAAACAAATTGAAACAATAACAAGCCTAGGTCCGCCTCACTCAGAAATCATCGGCGCGTGTGACTGAGTAGCTTGTCATTTAACCTTTCACGTCATGTCACCGTCTGCATTCTAACTCCTTCACTGCCATGACGTCGTCAAATTAAAACAAATGTTGTCTGCTTTGATTTCTCAAATTCAATGTTTAGGTTTCTTAAGTTAAGAAAAATTGAAATGAGTGTCAAACAGTTACGCGGCGTCTAATCAGGATTTAAACTGTTTGCAAATAACCGCTATACTCGGGGTAAGGCAGTGATGGGGTTAATTGTTGACAACATTAATTTTCGGTGTCGCAAAGCATACTGACAGAAGTAATATCTATACGAGCGTTAAACAGTTTAGACCCTGATCAGACGCTGCTTAACGCAGCGTCTGACCAGGATTCAAACTGATTTGCAAAGTCGCCTATATAAGGCACCTATGGCATACGAAGATTCAACCCCTAAACTGTTATGACACCGTCTTCTGACATGAAATTATAATTGACTCGTTTAGACAGAATAAAAACATCGGTATGAATCATACACTAAGTAAATGGATACTGATCAGAGACCGTGTTATTTGGCGTTGGATCTTGATCCAAACTGTGAACATTTTCTAGCGTACAGTGAAGCTCATTTAAAGCAATATTCGATATAACGAAATCTTGGATATAACAGAACAACAATTGTTAGCTTAGTTTTCAGTGTAGTTTGTATTGACAGTGAAAGGCATTGACAGTCCCATTAATGCCGGATTTGGGGATATATCCTAGTTGTACAGCATCCGTGATACGGGACAATTAGGTCATTTTATTTTCAAACCATATACAACCTCATACATCCCCATCATACAAGAAAACCTCTACATTAAGACCACTAAAACGAAGGCTAATTTATTAAAACATAGACAGGTGACATCTTAAAGTAAGGCGACGGTAAAAAGGGAGCTTCTAATTCATCTTGATTTAAGCAGTCATCTGCCTCAAAACCTTGTATTTAACATAATTTAGTGGACGTTACAGAGCGGTTTTACTGTACTTTAACATTATATTATTTCCAAGAAGCGAGATTTACTAAATGTATAAAAAGATAAAATGTTCTTGGTCGACGTACAGTATTAGCTTACAGAGTAAGAAGAGGACAATACCACAATATGGCAAAGTTAATCGTTCTGTTAACAGTTCTACTAGTCATAGGATCATTAGAAGGTAGGCCAAATAATGTATTTACCGTATTTTGGTGGAACACCTTAATTATGTCCAGTTTAGATTAAATTACAAAATTGATCTGTTCTAATATTTCGACCTCTATGGGTCCATATCAAAGACAATCATATCAAAATGAGACTTGTATTCGGACATTTTTTATCTTCAAATAAAGGTGCATAGCGGTCAAACTATCAGAAAAGAGCAATTCCATAGTTTAATAATCTTAATTCCTATTGATTTCTACTGCATACCGGTATTCCATCGTACTACAGTGTTCCCTCTCTACAACGGCACTCCCTACAACGACTCCCTCCCTACAACGACCCTTGTCGCAGTTCCCTAAATAGGACATTTATGTCTAACGTTTTTACTGCTGCAATGTCGTCTGCTTACAGTTGTCGTCTGCTGTTTTACATAATGGACATTTTGACAGTAAAAACTTAATGAGGAGTGACAAACAGCTTGAATCCAGATCAGACGCCGCGTTACGCGGCGTCTGATCTGGATTCAAGCTGTTTGCAAATGTACGCCAATATCCCTCTCTATAACGACTCCCTCCGTTCAACGCACACAATCAGTGTCTCCCATTGGTTGTCGTTGTAGAGAGGGAGCGCTGTATATTGAATATGAATAATGAATGTAGAATGTCATACAGAATATTTTGACCGAATTCTAACCAATTCACTACAAATGCATTGTCTTGTACGTCAATTTTTCTGCGCTAAACCAAACTTATACTCAGAATGTTAACTCCTTCACCGCTAGGATGTCGTCTGCTTCAAGATATTATCATCTGCTTTCATAGCTTAAAACTGAATCATTCGATATTCGAACCACTTAGCATAATTATTTTTTTTCTCCATCGAAGGTACCAGTTGAATGTATACAGTAATGAATGTGCAACTGCAGAAATATTTCCTATATTCTCTTATGATGGGAGCATTCTGGTTTACTTTCAACCTGCTGTAAGTAGCAACCTGTCTTCAAACTCGAAAGACATGGGGTACAAACTTAAATCCGAAGTTAATAACAGTATAGTTTAGTTCGGACTGTCAGTTGACGAGAATGATAGATCGCTCTACATAAAGTACGACAATGACTGACACTGGACCTATCTCATAAGGGACGCGCTCCCTTCACCCTTTAATCTCTAGCAATATCGTCTGCTTTAACAACCACAGTTTGACCGATGGCATGTAACGTTATGAAAAATATCGAACCGAGAGTCAACAGACTCAAAATAGCTTATCCGGATTAAACATATGAATTTGGAGTTTTCTTGCCTTAGTTTTAACCCTTTTAATGTCAATGGTACCAAAATGCACCTTTCAAAACAGTTTGAATCCGTGTAAAGTGGTGTCTGATCAGGATCCAAGCTGTTTGATACTCGTTTTTATATATCGTAAATCATACCACTTTTAACCTTACTTTGAAACTATATTGCTGACAACGATTTGAAGCAGGCGAAAACAATGGATGTGACGGGTAATAATCATTTAGGATGAAAGAGTTAACTTTATTGTAATACATATAAGGTTAGGGGTTACTTACTTTAATTTAACTAAGTATACGAGTGTTTTATGATATACAGTACAACATCTCTATGACGGCTACTAATTTAAGCTAATTACCTTAGGTTTAAGTCCAATGTCTGCATAAAACGAATTGAAAGTAAAAACGAAAGCTTATTATTTTAGTTCTTAAGGGGTTCTTTCAGTTTTATGTTCACCTTTCTTTAAGTTATCACGTGTGTTTCAAACAATTAATGAGCCTTATTTTAGGGGTCGTAGTTTTGAAGTAGAGGAATGTATAACTTTGCTTAAAACTAAATACATTGTGTAAAGCAGGGATATTTTATAATATCCCTGTGTAAAGTGATAACTAATCATTTATGTTAAGAATATAGGTTGTTAGAACTTGAATTTATTTCATGCATGTAGATAAACATTCATATGTTTTCTTAAACGTTAAAATATGTAACTTTCTACATTTAAAGGCATACACAGCGTTCCCTCTCTACAACGACACCCAATGGGAGACACAAATTATGTGCGTTGTTCGGAGGGAGCCGTTACAGGGAGGGAAATTTGCTTTCATTTGCAAACAGCTTGAATCTAGATCAGACGCCGCGTATCGCGGCGTCTGATCTGGATTCAAGCTGTTTGTCACTCCTCATTAAGTTTTTTCCGTAAAAATGTCCATTTTGTAACTTTGAGAAAAACAGCAGACGAGAACTTTACGCAGACGACAATAGTAAAAGCGTTAGACACAAATGTCCTATTCAGGGACCTGGGGCAAGGGTCGTTATAAGGAAGGAGTCGTTGTTGGGAGGGCCGTTGTAGAGGGGGAGCACTGTATTGCGATGCATTTGTTTCGTTTAAACGAGAGAGAAAAACGTCTTCACAACTTGACCTATGTATTTATATTATAACTACACGCATGAACTTTCCTTTCTGCAGGCATTCCATTTCCATGGGGTACCTGTCCGAATGGAGACAAAAGGGTTGGTGTGTGTAACGGTTGGAATCCCTCGAGCTGTAAAGGACGGGACAAGTATTGCTGGGCGCCACGTGATTTCGGGCCGTGCTGTCAACGTGGATCTAACCCGTACTTTCCTGACTCTATACCAGACATTCTTCGGGGCTGAACAGAGGTCCATCGCCGCACTTTTTCTATTTTAAAGAGACTATAACAACTAGTTTTGTATTTGTGAAAATAAAAAAAAATCAGAATAATAGAATACTGTATCCATTTTTGTGTAACGCATATTCGAATTAAGTTTCCGTTTATGGCCCTAGTCACTTAGATTATCCAAATCCATCTGTAGCTTGTCAAGTCATACAGTGGAGAATCTGTTATTCTTTCCCGTTTAAACGCAAACGTACGCAAACGCAAAGCGCTAAAACGTAGAAAAGAACAACTTTTTGACAATTCTGATAATTCATGTTTGTCATGGTGGCAAACAGTTTGGAGCCTGATCAGACGCCGGGTTACCCGGCGTCTGATCTGGCTCCAAACTGTTTGTATTGTAAATAATAGTTTTAGCGTAAACGCGTTTATTGGGAAAGAATAACAGATTCTCCACTGTATTCATTCTAATCCCTTCACTACTGTACAGATCACTGGCAGATGAAGCGGGGAAAGGGGAAGTAACTCCCAGACCTAAGACATCATTTGCCAGCGATCAAGCGAACGGACCAGTTCACTTATCTGTATTGGAAGTTTGACTGTCTGAATTAAACAAAACACAACATGAACGTCTATTTACAGCGTTGCTATAAACATTAACTCTTTCCTCCCTGAAACTTTAAATGGACAATTCCAGTTTCAATTTTTGTCTAGTCCATTTCTGGCTTTTAAGAGTTGTTTTGGTCAATTTTGGCAATACTGACAAACAGTGAAGACCCTGATCAGAGGGCTCCTTTCGGAGCCCTCTGATCTGGGCCTTCACTGTTTGCACAGGACAAGTGTACTATTCACATGTACACTGTTTAAAAAGACGCCTATATGCGGGACTAGGGTTCAAAGGGTTAACATGTCAATGAGTTTATATATTATATAGACCATTATCTATAGCATCAGTAGCCGTATGGTTTAACCCATTACTCCATAGATACGCATTTTTACACCTTTTATTTATTCATCCTCTGCAGAAAGTGTTCAAATTTTATACATTTTTAAATAATGTATCATAACATAATAGTTTCTAATATCTAGTTTATTAGCTCAAAAAGGTTGGAAGTAAAACAGAATGCATTCTGCTGTACCTTCAGTCTGCTTTAAGTTTTCACCTATCTTCAATACTAGCAATAGGCTATGGAGTAAAGTGTTAAAGAGCTGGGTTGCTCTGAATATTTTTGCATTTGATTACCTAGGGTCCGTTTCATAAAACTTCGTACGACAAAACCGGTCTTTATTCAAAACTTTAAAATTCATTTATTTTCTGATTTTTCTATCGAAGCCTGTCTTGTGACATCTCCGTGGAATCTTCTTGAAAAGACGATTCCAAAAGAGATGTCACAAGACAGTATTAGATGTAAAAATAAATAATAATTGAGACTTTTATAATCTGACTTAGGACAACATTTGTCGTACGAAGTGTTATGAAACTGGCCCCTGGATCCATAATGTATTTGTGCCAAATTGATAATGTCAATGGCAAACAGTGTGCAGCCAGATCTGGCACCGAGTATCTCGCCATCTGGTCAGACTCCAAACTGTTTGCCACATAGATTTTAATATATCGTCAACAGTTTTCAAAACCGGTCTTCATTGTACATGTATTGCATTACGTTGTGTTAAGTTTCTTTTAACTACGGAATCCTGTTGGGGCCAACAATGCTTCTATTTAACATTTTTGGTAAAACGCCGAAACAAGATGCGAGATTTCAAGGGTGCAGTCTCTCATCATTTTCGGTACAATTTGTCATCAAATTCGATTGTATTCATATATAAAAAAAACGTCGAAAAAGATTCGAAATTGCAACCTTGCAATTGTTTTTACGCTTTTTACAATATAGTACTATAGGATTCTATGTCAACAAGTACCGAAAATAAAAGACGCGTGATTGCACCCTCGCATTTTCGCATCTCTTTTCGACGTTTTACCAAGGTTGTAAAACATACTAATTGTTGACCCAAATAAGATCTTATATAATATCTATCTTGAAATGTTAATTAGCATGCATGTTTAAATGTTCCATGAAATCTCATTGAATGGAGGAAATAAAGATACTGAACTGAACTGAACCATTTATGCCAACGATCCTTCGCTGATAGGAATTTCAATATAAAACACAACGAAAATTATTATTTAGACCAGGCATCCCCTAGATCAACAATGAACTAATCCAATATATAAGCATGACAAATTCTTATGCGCGAAAATGGGTTAAACAGAATCATTAACATATTCTCTATTGAAAACCAATATATATGGTATTGAATTCGCCAGCATAACATTCATAAACTGGAGGAAACGCTATATCTAAACAATAAAAATCTATATAGTTAAACCTTATCCTGTCATAATGTCGTCGGCTTTGAAACTAGCGTCTACAACGTTTGTCAAGTATTTTTATGTATGTTTTATCTTTAATGAACAAGAAACTTAAAGATGGGTGTCAAACAATTTTGATCAAGATCATTGGCCGCGTGTGATCCAAATTGTGTGCAAATGTCCGACAACTCGAGATCGGCAAGACAATGGTTAAGAGACAATTGCTATATGGCTCCACATAGGCATATTATTGAAACACATTAGCTGTAGGCTTCAAGATTTAAACAATATATAGAAGTTGTATATGTTTTTGACACGTCTCAATATAGCTGGCGTCATTTTGAGATATCATTATTAGTTGCAGAGCTTGAAAACATCCAGCAAAGGAGAGGAATGAAAGTGGATATTAGACATGGTGTGGAGTAAATATGCCATAAAAATATTTTCAGAATAGTGTACGCCTACATGTCTAATGACGAAACTGGCTTATTATACAGTCGTGTGTCAATAGACCGACTCGTATTTAACACATCGCCCCATAAATACGCCCTTTACGCCTCTTATTATATAAAGTACTCTGCACCTAGAAAGTCCTGAAACATAACACACAGAAGACGTTTTTCTATTATCTATTCAGATTGTAGCTTACGGCTGATTTGAAGTTAAATATAATGCTCCTTAAGGAATATTTTGCTTTACGGTCACCTGCTTTACGAGAGAGTGCCAACTTTGTTTTAGGAGATCTGTGTGATCTTTACGGACTAGTGGCCACTTAAATACTGGGTAAAATACATGTAATGCGAAAACATTTGAATGAAACTAAAAACATAATTAATGTCGCACAATTATTTACAATAAAAGATAGATAATACGAGTTTGGGGGAAATGTTCGTTTTTTATATCCGAGTAGCTAAAAGTTTGAAGCCTGATCAGGCTGCCAGGTGTGTGATCTGACTCCAAACTGTTTGGATAGAAATATTTGTTTAAGAATACGTTGGTTAGGAACGAATAACGCCTACCTGATTGTTTGGCAATAATGGACGGTTCTATATGCCGTTTTGCAAGTGGTGTTTTCTTGAATGTACAGTCTTTACCACTTCTCCTTTTTTAGGAACAATGTTATCTGGGAATAAGTTAACCCATTTGTGCCCACGATCCCATATATGGGACATAGGCAAACAGTGTAGACTCTGATCAGACGCCGCATTATGCGGCGTCTGATCAGAGTATGCACTGTTTGCTGATAGGAATTTCAAAATAAAACAAAATGAAAATGAAAACTTTGACCAGGAATCCCTTTGATAAAAAATGGACTAATCCACTATTATAAAACATGGAAGAATCAAACGGGCGTAAATGGGCTGAAGTATCAATATTATATTATCGATTAGTTGTACAAACAATTGCATGCATGAATTGTGAAATTTTCTGGACGATTCAAAAGTTACAAATCTCATGAAATGTTGAGTACCTTAGAATATTCCAAATTGTCCAAATTGTTTATTAATTTTATCGTACATCTACCTTAGCATCTAACAAAGAGACAAAGAATAAAATAGACACACTTTAGATATTTATGGATCAAAGGGTCACTGCTTACAACTATTTTTAGCAATTTTTGATTCACTATGTTCACCCAGCAAGCAATGTTTACGTGTTTTTAATGAGACCACATGCAATCCTACAGAATACCCAATTAGTTATCTTGTCATTGGTATGGACACCAGAAACACGACTTGTTGTAGACAGCTTCTCTGTTATATGTTTTATGAAGTTGTTTCACATAACTCAGCCAATGGGTACAGCCAAGGAACAACGATCATTTACACAAAACACGGCCGATGTTGGCATCCGTCGGGCGACTTTGTCATATCTCTGTTGTATCTGCAGTGGCCTACATAAATGTTTTAGATTACAATTATACACTGGAGAATACTTTATTCTTTTCCTATTAAAGGCAACTCTATGCAAACACAAAGTTTAAGATTCAGAATTTGCTTAAGGCTTATACTCTATATACAGTCTAACTTCGATATCTCGAACTTGTTTAAATCGAACATATCCGTATTTCAAAGTTAAAACGAGTTTAAGCGATTTCGAGATATCGAAGTTCGACTGTACATGTGTCTGTATTAATTTGGTTTTAAATTTGTATAACTGTACCATTGTTATGGTTGAATAATTATGAAACGACAACTGACGTTTGTTTGTACTCAGATATGTCTGTTTGACGCTAAATAATCTGCTTTGTACCGCATGGAATGTACCCTTTGTTGAGAAACATGCAATTAATTTGACAATACCTGCAAATTATAGAATGTGCATGTCTCTTGTTTCTTAAAATGTACATAAAATACATTCCTTAAATCCTCCAAAATGGCAATTGTCTTCAAATATACATTTTCACCCAGCTACACAAAGACGTGAAGTGAGAGAACACTCAAAACTTTCAGTGTCTGTTTCATAGACTTTTCCACTTCTTTCTGTTTATTGGCAGATTAATATTCCCAGGATTATATCATTCCGTTAGTTGAAATGGTTTGAATTTGACTTGGTTTAACTATTGGGATGAAAAACGCTAGATGAAAAATATATGTCTCAAGATGATAAATATTTCTTGTCAGTTAAGTGTGCACCAAATATGCCACAGAGACCGATCAGTGTCTTGGCGGTTTATTCAATTATGGTTGCATTTATGCACAATTATACCTATACAATGTAATCACGCGATTAAGAAACATGAATGTCTTTTTAAACTGATCAAAACATGCTAGCAGTTCAGCAGCAGGATACTTTAGGAGTTTTCGTTATCACTTTTGTACTGCATCATCTACCATCTTGACATGACTAATGCTGTCTTCTTTTGAATGGTCTATGGACACAGGCGTTACTGTGTTTGTGCAAACACAATTATTGTCTTTGTAAGTTATTTCTTCTAATGATGAATTGCGCTTGTTTCTACTGACAGGAAATATTAGCGATAAAACACCTGTATGCCTTACAACGAGGTGTTTTTGTTATTTATGATATTCTTCTTTTATGTTAGCATTGTCTTCCGATGAAGACAAGTCGTATACTGCAGTTCCTTTAGAAAAAAATATTTCTATCTCTAAAGCTAACATATAAATGCTTCAATAATCTCAAATTCGAAGACGCAAGTTTACAAAAAATTGTAAAGCACTCCCTCTCTACAACGACATCCATTGGGAGACAAAAATGTTTGCGTTGTTCGGAGTGAGTAGTTACAGGGAGGGAATGTTGTTTACACTAACAAACAGCTTGAATCATGATCAGACGCCGCGTTAAGCGGCGTCTGATCTGGATTCAAGCCGATTGTCACTCGTCATTAAGTTTTTTTCTGTCAAAATGTTCAGTATGTAATTTTGAGAAAAACAGCAGACGACAAATTTAAGCAGACGATATTACAACAGCAAAGTGTTAGACATAATTGTCTTGTATCGGGAACAGCGAAAAGGGTCGCTGTAATGTGAGAATCGTTGTTGGGAGGGTCGTTGTAGGGAGGGAACGCTGTATTACATTTAACTACTATTTTAACAATTTTCCGGCGATCAGCCTATATTGATATTTCCAATAGCAGCGCATACCTATTTCAAACAGCCCCTGAAGAAACTGCCTGATCAGGGTGTGCACTGGTTTCGAATAGTATCCGTCTGACATGAAAGGAAGTTTTAATTGTTATCATCCGGCTCATTGGTTCAGGTGATAGATGATCGTGTCGGGCGCAGGTCTGTTGATATTTAGGACAAGAAGGTCTATGCGATTTTAATCGGGATGCACCAATATCAGCTTATACACATAGGTATTGGACAAACACAGTTGTTAGTTTTCGCCAAGTAAAGAGTTATTGCATGTGATATGTCTTGAAGTGATGAAATATTTGCAAACTATTTGTAGCAAACTATGGCCAACTGTAGCCAACTTCAAGCAACTATCAAATAAAATAAATGTGAACAGTTTTAAATAAAATAATGTGTTGCGTGTTTAACTTAGTAATACACAATGTTAAAAAGACAGTATTTTAGCCTGCATTAAGTTCATAAAATATATATTTAAAAAGCGATCCCTAAAAAAGGATACTTTTAATTTCCTTAAAAAATCAGAGCAAAACAATTCAGAACAATTAAAAAGGAACTTTTTTCATTAACTTCGTCTTGTATTTAAGCAATCGCCATGCTTCCAAATTAAGTGGTGACTTTCTCCTTACATCTGTTGGACTTGTGGAAGCGTAGATATGCACATCTGGTGCCCGTTTCATAAAACTTCTTACGACAAAAACGGTCGTAAGTCAAAACTTTAAAATACATTTAAATTTTGATTTCTCTATCAAATCTTGTCTTGTAACATCTCTTTGGAATCGTCTTTTCAAGACGATTCCAAAGAGATATCACACGACAGAATGAGATAGAGACATAAATAATGATTACGACTTTTATAATCTAATTAACGACAACATGTGTCGTACGAAGTTTTATGAAACGGGCCCCAGGTGCCTGTTTCATAAAACTTCGTACGACAAGAACGGTCGTTAGTCAAAACTTTAAAATACATTGAATTTCTGATTTCTCTATCTCATCCTGTCTTGTGACATCTCTTTGATGACCGAAGAGATGTCACAAGATAGGATTAGATGGAGAAATAGATAATAATTGAGACTTTTAAAATCTGATAACGACAAAATTTGTCGTACGAAGTTTTATAAAACGGTCCCCAGAAATTAAAATCACAAATATGCAAAAAACACATACACCACTAACACGTTTAGTTATATATTTAACATGTATTGTTTTTTCATTTGCATTCACAATATGTCGACGTTTTGTTTAATTGTGCGTGTCTGCAACTTACGACTCGTGTTCTCATTTGTTATTACAAACTTTAGTGGGACTGAATTCACATTAATTTAACAGAAATGGGAGACGTTTTTCAAATTATTCACACAATTATAAATTACTAAATTTCGAACCTTAGTACGGTTTTCAGAGAATAATGATTAATGTGTTTTAACACATATTTGCAAATAATTGTATTCTCGAATATCTAACCCATTACCAAATTGTCTGTTTCTAATTTTAAGATAGATGACTACTTAAAGCTGGTTGAAAGCAAAGCAGAATGCGCATTAATGCGCATTCTGCTTTACTTTCAGGTTGCTTTAAGCTACAGTCTGGTAGGATATATAAAAAAGATATAAGGTACATACTCATGACTGTATAAAGATAAAGATAGACTATTTTTGTTCAGTTGGTTATTAATTTAAAGGCGTTAAAATGTGTATTTATTGGGTAATGAGTTAAACAGATGTCATTTCAAGCACTGTATTACATTGAATTGCGTTGAGATTCGTGTATACGGATCAACAGCGCCTTATCCACTACATGCAACGGCGAAATTTAATGACGTGTTTTTGTGACGTGTTATAATTCTCGAGTGGCAACATGTGTCGATCTTGATCTACAGTATACATTACAGTAGAACCCCTCAATTACGACCACTACGTTGTGTCAAATATAAGTCGTTTAAGACAGGTGACTGCTTAAAGCATTGTGAAAGTGAAACAGAAAGCTCCTACAGGAGCTTTCTGTTTCACTTCCTCATTGCTTCAAGCTGTCACCTGTCTTGTATACAGACAATTATCCTTCATTTTAGTGGTCGTTATAGAGAGGTTCTACTGTAGTGTATTTGCAATAACCATGTATCAGCACAAATGTAATATGTCCCATAAGACGATGATAATTATATTCTAATTTTACAATACAATGAAGAAGACGTTACTCAGTCAAGTTTAAACGAACTATAACACCGAAGCAAAGCAAAAATTGTAGTTTGAAGGTTTAGACATCACTTGCCTGAGTGCCAAGCAGTTTGAAGCCTGACCAGACACTAGTGGCTATTGTAGTAGAAATTAATTTAAAAATTGTTGGTTTTAAATAGAACAAACCGTATGATGTATTCTAGAATAATACAATTCATTTCTTAACCCTTTGAACCCTAGTCCCGTAATTAGGCGTCCTTTTCAAACAGTATACATGTGGAAAATTCTCTTGTCCCATGCAAACAGTGAACACCCAGATCAGAGGGCTCCTTACGGAGCCCTCTAATCTTGGTCTTCACTGTTTGTCATAATGCCAAACATTGACAAAAAACCCTTAAAAGTCAGAAATGGACTAAATTTGATGAGCCCATTTTGTTCTCATAGATGCTATATATTTTGTAAGTCATAAAGATTTAATTTAAATTTCTATTGAGCTAGATCAGAGCGTCTGATTAGATTCCTAATTGTTTGCTACTCAGATTTAAGATATATCGTCCAAAAAAAGGTCATTTTATACACCGTTTGCAATGTGTTCTTTTAGATTTTTGAATCGGCTAAGGATAACGTCATTACCACTGTACACAATTAGCTTAGATTAGTTACATTTGAAAAAGAAAGCTGTCTTGTGCAAAATTAATTGACATAGAAACAATTAAATGCTCTGGCATTTATCACCCATCAAGAAGTTGTACATCAAGGTAGGTTTTGGATCTTTTACATACTTCATTTCCCGATATAAATTCTGAAAGCAAACCACCCGAAACACACATGTTTCATTTCATATAGAGTGCAAACTTCATTTCGTCCCAGCTTGAGGGAATTAGGTTTTGTATTTACCATTCTATATAATTTGTTATAGATACTACTAAAAGTTTCATCTGCATAAATTATCATAGCCGCGTTTTAACTTTGAAACACGGATATGTCTGCCTAAACAGATCGTGAATTAAGTCAATTCATGTTTCGAAATGTCGGATAGTTCGAGTTATGAGAGTTCGAGATATCAAAGTTCGACTGTATTTAATTTTGGATAATGTCACTTGTTTGCCAAACAGTTTGTCTCCATGTAAGACGCAAAATGACACGGAGTCTCATCTGGATCAAATCCTGTTGAAAGAGATATATAAAAATAAACTCGCCCGTAGCGTGTAGACGAAGAGAACAAAAATTAGAGGTTGACATTATTTTTTGACCAATGAGAGTTGAGTATTTTTGAAAAAACTTCGAGGATTAATTTTTGTAAGTCAGTACTATCAAACACTAATCAACAACTAAAATCATGCGCATGCGTATTTGGGTTGATTCGCAGGTTTTTCTTTCGGGGCGGTCATCTGAAGTACTAGTGGCGGTAAATGTCCATTTCCTTTGACATCTCTTTGTCGGTACTCTTTAAAAAGGGTGTTTCGGGAAGAACAAACGTTTTGTTACTTCCAATTGACGGTGTAGTTCTTTGTCGGTACCAAAAAAATAATTTCAACCATTAAAATGGTTAGTGTCTATTAGTCTATTTTAACAAAAGATTAAAAGTCGCTCGGGTGCCTCTCGCTTGAGACTTTTTTATTACTATAGCTAAATAAAATACACGCGGGTGCTATAATACGAGGCCTTAAAACAGAATAAATATAGTAGAAAGATGATCGTGGGTGTTTTTGGGAGTTTCTGCTTAAATTCTATCACTACGATAACATCATTCATTTGTAACATGTATCGTCTGCTTTTATTTCTCAAATTTAGATTTTAAGTATTTTGACATAATTTATGAAATATTGAATGAGTGTTAAACAATTTTTGTCCTGTCTGATCAGGATCGAATTATTTCCAAATAACTAGATATGTTGTTCTCTGTGTAAGGCAGTAAAGGGATTGTTATTTTCCCCCATGTGGGATAGGGATTTGCCCCATGGGAAATCACTCTATCCTCCATACCACATGATGTCAACTTTGGCCTAGCTAAACGACAAGCGATGCATGACGCGGGTAACTAAATTACGTCCTTTCTAATGACGTTACTATAGACAACGGCATGTTTTTGCGGAAAAAAGTGCACACAAACTGCAATTATTTCGTTATTAGTATCATGTTTTAACGATTTAAATGGGAGAAAAAAATCAACTGACCCTCGTGGGAGAAATTTCACTCATGGTGGATTCTTATAATCTTTCTTTAGTCATTCCCAACACACATGCTTCATAAAGATGCCCGATTCCATCTCTGCCAGGGTCAGGAATAAGAGTCATAGAATACAAAATGCTAGATATGGTCGTCATCTAACAAACTGTTACATTTCTGTGAAATGTATATTGACGAGAAATTTAACCTGTATTTCCGACCGTTTACATATATAACATACACGATCTTGAATGGTTGTATGTAAGTGACAATGATACATAGCATTAGCCAGTTGCGTGATATTGGATAATAGCATATACGTACAGTGCTCCCTCCCCACATCGGCCTGTTGACCAACGATTCCCTCCTTTCAACACTTGCCACTGTTCCCCCAAACAAGACAATTATGTCCAGAAAGAAACATAATGACGAGTGAAAAACAACTTAACACAACTCCCAGTTTTCGTTTCCTCAACAACATTATTCAGAGTTGATAAATCTGTATTTAAGTTTAGAAGATACTCCAAAAAGTTGCGACGAGTTGATTCTAGACGAGGTACCAAACTTATTTGGCGTCTCATCTGCATCTAAGCTCATTGCGACAAACTTACTTTGAGACTTTATTTCATTGCGCTTGTGTGTACCTACGTTTATCTTACTACTCTATTTATACATGCATTTTTACGATTTTAATTGATTACTAAAAGTAAAAAAAAAAGTAAAGTACCAGTTAAAGTCTACTTTCAGTCCGAATGACCGCTCAGCCGACTGTATATTTACCCCCTGATCATTGAGCCATCTTGCCTACAATATTTAGCACTGCTAACATATGGCTCTAAAGCAGCCGCATTACTCAAGTAAATAAAGGGTTCAAAGTTATAAAGTCATGAATATGTAGTACATGTATAAGAAATATTTCTATAGTCCAGCAGATAGTGGCTTGAAACAGGCTGAAATTAAAACAAAAAGCGCCTAAAATCGCATTCTGCATTACTTTCAACCTGCTTTAAGTAGTCATCTATCTTCAGTACTAGAAACATGCTATGGAGTAATGAGTGCATGTTTAAAGCAGAAGGAATATCGCCCCTCGACAGTATAACTGTTTCATTTATCGTGAATCCATATCAGACACTGATTTACATAGTATCTGTCTAACTCAATTTCTATTCCAGCGATCCACATGATTAGATTATTAGTCTCAGCTTTAACACAAAGATCTTTGATTCACATAGATATTTGTTGTTCCGGGAGTAAACACATCAGGCTATTAACCTTACATGGCGGGAAGGTTTGTTTAGAAGTAAAACCAAAATAGCTATATACGACGTATAGATAAAAGGCATTCTAAATCTATTCTGAAGATCAGTTTTTATCATATTTAAGTCACTAATTGCCATTGCTTCGTCTGTTTTAACGCTTCCATCATCATGGTCTACTATAAGTGACTTTTAGACAGTTTTGATCCTTTTCAGATGTCACGTTACTCGACGTCTAATCAGGAACTAAGTTTGTTAAATTCGTATAATATTTCTACAGTCCAAATGCCTTAAAATCTAACTTACAGTGCACAAAATATTGTCAATACAGCCGATATTATGGTGTGATAGGGTCCGAGGAGGCAGTAAGATTTGGCAGTGAAATAGGTACCTCTCCCGTTGCCATGACGCCTTCAGTCTAAAAAAAATATCGTCTGCTTTTATTTCTCTTTTTTCTTTTAACATTAGATATTGAAGTGCGTGTCAAACAGTTTGAATATTGACCAGTCCACGTCTGATCAGGGTAAAAACTGTTTGCAACTAACTCTGGTTAAGTCAGAAAAGGGGTTAATAAAGTTTGCACTATTGTTTTAGATTCCAATGCCGGCCAGTTTGAACGACGATGACTCAGTACGAGTTTCAAACATTTTAGATCTCGGACAGACGCCGAGTTACTCGACGTCTAGCCGGGATCCAAACTGTTTCCCAAGTCTACTGTAATCGCAGATTGCGGTGTAAAAGCGGTTATGCCAGTCTAATTCATTATTGTTTCGTCCTTTTATAGGTACAGTGGAGAAAACGTTATTCTTTCCCATTAAACGCGTTTACGCTTAAACCATTATTTCCATTGCAAACAGTTTGGAGCCAGATCAGACGCCGGGTAACCCGGCGTCTGATCAGGCTCCAAACTGTTTGCAACACAGCTCAATATCAGTAGTCAGAACTTGTCAAAAAGTTGTTATTTTCTACATTGTAATGTTTTGCGTTTGCGTTTTGTTTGCGTTTAAACGGGAAAGAATAGCGTTTTCTCCACTGTACGCATCACGCGCTATCAGTAATTGAACTGTCAGTAAGACTGGGAACACTAATTAATATAATTTTAGTTACCAGACAGGTTCATTACGAAATGTAATAATAATCCATATTGGAAAATGACTCGAGAATTAAACCTGTAAACCATCTTATTTCTAAGAAAGCAGTTCGCCACTGGTTAACCATTTCACTACATTATCCCGAGCACAATGGTTATTTGCAAATGGTTTGGATCCAGATCAGACGTATGACACACAAATAAGAGCACTTTTAGTAGATTATAAGTTTTTCTTTTTAAGTTTTAAAGTCAGGATGAAGTATATTTGATCGTTCATCTTGAATGTATTGTTAATCTAAATTCAGGTAATGTACAGCACTTACAATGTCTCATATTGTCCTACACGAGATTCTCCCTTTTTGTTGTCAACAACAAAAAACGAACAAACAGACAGTCACACAACCTATTCTATACGATATTCGCCACTCTAGCAAATGGGGCGGTAAAAACTCCCCAACGGCCAATATTGCAGAAAATCTAATAGAAGTATGGCGTTGAAGCGTATTAATGTGTACAAAAATGATTAATAGCCATTGTCAAAGAAATGAAACAACATACAGCTCAACAAACAGTGTTTACAGTAAACAAAACGAATGTACTCTCTATACATCTTCACCGAAACTAATCCAATTATGCCTGGATATCGCAATGATCTGTTTACATTGCTCCCTCCCTACAACGACCATCCCAAACAATGACTTCCTCCTTACAAAGATGTTGGTCGCTGTTTCCTATACAAGACATTCATATGTACCACTTTAACTGTTGCAATATCGTCTGCTGACAATTGTCTTCTTATTTTTTCCTCTCAAAGTTGCATATAAGTGGACATCTTGACATAAGAAATAAAACCACGAGTGACAAACAGCTTTAATCCAGACCAGACGCCGCGTAACGCTGTTTGAAGCCCCCTATAACAACTCTCTCCGAACAACACATATACGTATTGCTGTCTCCCACTGGGTGTTGTTGTAAAGAGGGAGCACTGTATTGTCATAACTTTTGGCACCTAGCATGCAATGTTTGTAAACATGAATCTTGCGGTACGGTTATCCAAACGCTTGGAAAATAAAATAAAGTCGAATCTTCATTAACTCGAACCCTAGTAAGCAGATTTGCAACGTTTTAATTCTGATACGAGAACTCGACCTTTTAAAGCGAATTCATGGTATTAAACTTCATCTTTATAAGAACTGTCATGTTATTTTGACAAGTTCGACTTATCATAGATTACCTGTAATTCCTTTCGTGACGTTTATGACCAATAGCCCGGGGCATAAGTCGAAAAATACTTCATTCCATGATGCAAGCAAACCACTTTGCAGGTTTACTAACATGACCATTGTCAACCGAAAAAAGCCGTTAGCCACTTCAATTTCCTTGGCAGATTCAAGATGGCGGCCATTTTCAAAATGGCCGCAATTTCCATTTTGTATAAGTTATGTCGTAATGGTTATTTCCATGCCAGTTCGAAAAGTCACACACAACTAACAAGTATTAGATTTAAAATGAAAATCATCAATTGTGGATTACGAAATATTACTAATTATTCAAGATGGTCGCCAAAAATTCAAAATGGCGGCCATTTTCACTATTTTCAATTGTACTTGAACCACATGTAATTTTGAAGGATTTTTAAACAATTTCTCCTCGGGACATGTGTAAACTTTTCTGTTCTTATACTACTTTTTAAAGTTATTTAAGTCTATACATTATTTTATTGCATTAATTCCAATACGATTTCCACGTCCTGGTCCATACTACCTTATAACACGAAGATACTAACGAAATTCGTTCACATGATTTCATTTTGAAACTTTGATTTATTTCTAAAATATTCCTGCCGGACTTTGGGGAAATGGCTTTTTTAAGGAAAGTTGACATACCTCCTTTTTACCACAATTAAGGTGTGTTGAATCTATTTCTGCTATCTGTCACATTCTCCCATGAAGCTAACAGCCAATTAATGATGAACAAAAACAACAAAATGGCCGCCAAAACAATAACTTTCGTTATTATATACGATCTTTCGGGGATCAAACACACATATTACATCTGCTTCTCCTAAACCAAATGGCTGATTACAACGAAACTCAAGATGGACATTCTTTAGGCCAATCTCTTTTAACGAATTGATTCAATAAAGAACTCTGATTGCCATGGCGACAACAGTAAAACAATTGCTCAATTTAAAAAAAATTATCCACAAAGTTCGGAACTTAGATATTTTAT
This sequence comes from Gari tellinella, assembly GCA_922989275.2. NCBI lineage: Eukaryota > Metazoa > Mollusca > Bivalvia > Cardiida > Psammobiidae > Gari > Gari tellinella. The sequence continues at coordinate 57,525,768 of OV277860.1, forward strand.
GTATAGTAATACCAAGCCGGCCTCAATCAAGTTTATTCATATCATATTCCTTCATCAAGATTATTGTGGTGTAAAATACGCTGAAAACCATATTGCAATATATTGCAATACGGAGAAACTGTATTGCAATATAAGTAAATTGGTCCAGCACCGGGATTAACAGCCTTACATAGACGTATCGTATATAGGATATGCCCAAAGTTAGGTATTTGATATAAAGTATAACGTAGTAGACCTATACCCAGTTGTTAAACGCATTATAGCCCGGGAGTAATAAATCTACCCGCCCATGGGTCACTAGCTTTGCATAGATTTAAATAGGAAACTATGTAAATCTTATCAAAAACCTTTTAGACCAGAACTTCGTTTTATATTGTAGAGTATCGCCTTGAAAACATCTATCAACTTTGTTAAAATCATAGCGCTAGTTTTAGAATTGGTATCTATAGTTTTATGGGTTTACATAGACTTTTTTTGAATAATTACAAGAGTATTCATGTCAACACCCTAAATCTTAAATTAATGTCTCCCTACAATAGCCCCTCCCTTACAACGATTCCCTCCTTACAACAATGGTTACCACTTTTGCCCATACAGCACAATTTACATCTTTCTATAACAATTCCATCCTAACATCACACAACACATTTGTCTCCGGCTGGATATTGGTGTAGCGATTCAGCAGTGTAGCATTCTTTCAAGTTTGTTAAAGAAAGTAGCTGTCATGTCAACATATTACCAATGACAAAGTAGTTTTTAAAAAAGTGTCCTAACCATAATGCGAAACGTCCTATAAGTATCCAGAATGACGTAGTAGACCTCTTTCAGATTAGTTAAAATCAAATCCCTAGTACATGTATTAGAATTGTCCCCGCCCAGCGGCTATTGTGTCAAAATCCACGACACTGGTGAGCGATATAGGTGGGTTACGGTCCTCTTGTTTAAGCAGTTTAGTCTCACAAACTATGCTCAAAGGAGAAACATATGTGAATAAAAGGCACCATGCAGCTATCAACAGAAGTGTTTCATGAATTTCTGAAATGGAAACGTTGAAGCGATGAAACCTTAGTGTTTATTCAACCATGCTGATTCAGTTAAAAGCCAATAATTGATAAATAGATAGAAGAATAAGGAGCAGGAATTATTGGTAACACTAAGACCACAACATCCTTGAAGAGACAATTCTCAACCCTAGCAATAGACCAAGCTCACGAACAGGCGAATGCAATCATCAAAGGCAATGGGATGCACTTTGCATCACAGAGGTACTTCAGCTCTAAGACACTGAATTATGGCAGGCCCGAAGTCAGCCGAATATGTACAGAGTACGGTGAAAAGTCTAGCGCGAGTCACCATGAGCAAGCAAAGAGTGCGCGTACGTCATTGCTTTAGAAAGTGACAAGATTGACCTCGACCATCAAGATGACATAGGTCTCAGGCTATGATTTCAACAAAGTTGATAGAGGTCTTCTAGGCAAAATATCTACACTAAAAATGAAGCTTTAGCTATAAGGTTTAGATAAGATTTCTTTAAGTTTCCTTTTTAAATCTATGTAAAGCTATTGATCTATTGGTGGGGTTATTTACTACAATGCTTTTAACAAAGTGTGTAGAGGTCTACTATGCTTTGCTTTACATCAAATATTTGAGCTTTGGGCTTTATGAATTGTGTGAAGCATATTTTTCTATATGCGATAAGTCTATGTAAAGCTATTGACCCCGAGGCAGGGCCTCTTTACTTACGAGGATCATTCCAACAGTATTTTACTTTTGCATACATGTATAATAAGCATGTGTGATGCATCGTTGAAAAGCGCATTTTCTTGCGGATACATCGATGCATAATAAATTGACAACAACAGTTCTCTTCGTTGTGGAAAATAGGCATCAATGTTTGACAGTCATAGGCACTGGCCATATTTGCTACAGAATTCAATCATATTATTATATCATATATCTTAGAAAAAGTGCCATAACGCTTTTAAATGACGAACTAGCTTATTGGAATTTTATTTATGTTTTAGGCCACAACACGTAATACATTGAATTGAATAGTATTAATAAATTTGAGATGTGTGTTTCACCTACTTTTATTGTAAGATTAAAGCGTGCATTAAAAAGTATAATTCAACTTGAAAAATGCAAAAAAGATCTTACATTTGTTTATTGTGATATCAACTGTTTCCGAATAAGTGATTTATTTTTCAATTTCATCTTAAACAGGATACAGTTTTACAAAAAACTAAAATATTTTATATTTCTCAATAACTAAGTTGTTAATCTATCACCTATAAAATGTATATGAATATAGTAATCATCGACAAACTGTACTAAATTTGATAACTTTGTTTTGAAACGTTCGCATAACAACAAACCAACATTAATGTTGACACATTAAAGTATAAAACTATATTTGTCCCTTCAATGCAGCACAATAGTAGTTTCAAATTCTATAACATGCATGGTTGTAGTGCAATTCGTGTTGTGTTATTTCCACCAAATTTAGACCGTGTAAAATAAGAATATTGACTTGCATCTGGCCATTAAAATGATGTATTAAGACAAAAATTGTACATGTAGATTTCAAGATAATGCAAATGTAACACACATTTTGAAGGACGCTAGTTTATTGCTATATGTTGCAATACAGTTTCTGCATATTGCAATATAATGTAATATGGCTTTAAGGGGGTAGGTGCACCTTTGGAAAGTAATTACCAAATTCTTCAAACTTTGCAGACAGACAGTAAAATTAGTTTCTGTGACAAAACTGGTGAAAAAAGTGGGGGTACCGGACCTTTCTTTTTCACAATTTGAGATTTTTCAGGGCTACCCCCCTAAAATTGAAACTTCACAAAAACTCCTACTTTTTTGTACTACGGTTTTTCAATCTTTATTTAAACAAACTATTTGTACAAAAAGTATCCTAATTTATATTACCATAGACAGAATAAACTCTGAAAATAATGTTTTGTCAAGATTCAAAATAAAAATGTTTGATTTCACCGAAAAGGAGTAAAATTTACCCCACCCACTTTTTTATAATGGGAGAATAAGGCACAGTGAAAATTGCCCTACAAATTGTAGCAAACTAATTACCAAATTTTTTATTTGTTGATTTTAGCCTTCCAAACATAAAGTTTTAGTGAAATAGCAAATAAAAACACAAGGTCCCGGATCTTTTAAAAAAGATATAGATCGTTTTATTGAAAAAATCTATTTTTTCTCATTTTTTCACTTTTTGGTGTATTTTTACCAAAAAAAATTTTTTTCAAAAAAATATCATTTGATCTTTTGAATTATCTATAATTTATACTAAAACTGTACTTCCATGAAAATTTCATGCTTAAATTCTGAGAAATTGAAATGAAATCGGATGTAACAAAATGCAACCTACCTATGAAAACGGTGTATGCTGTAAACTACGAATAGGACATAAAACTTAAAAAGTCCCTTCCGGAACGAAAAATCTATTTTTTTCCCGGGAAAATAGTATTTTATGACTGTTTGTATTCACCAAAAATGAGTTCTTAACATTTTTCGGAAAATGAGTTCGTAAAATTTTTCGGAAATTTCATAATGCTCAAAAAGACAGGCCGACATCCTTAAGCGTATTGTTACCCTATTACAATTTAGATGCAAGAATATGATATGAATAAACTTGATTGAGATCTGCTAGTAAATACAATATATCAAATATCTAACCTCTGTGTTTGGTGTTTTTACAAGAAAATATTTTAAAGATTTTCCTAGTTTTTCACATTGGTTACCATGGCAATCAGAGCTCTTTATTGAATCAATCCTTTAAAAGATATTAGCCCAAATAATGTTCCTGTAACGTATGGTTGTAATCAGCAATTTGGTTTAGGAGGAATCATACTATGTGTATTTGATTCCCGAAATATCGGAAATAATAACAAAAATAAGTGTTTTTGTGGCCATTTTGAATTGTTTTACCATTTTTGGGCTTTCATCCTCGTTGGAGAGAGTGAAAGACAATATAAATGGATTTAGCACGCCTACATTATGGCAAAAAGGTGATCTGTAAACTGTTCCCAAAAATGCCTCTAGGAATGTTATTTCCCCAAAATCCGACAAGTCTATTTTAGATAAAAAAGCAATGTTACAAAATGAAAAATCTTAGTGTTATTAGAATTTTTAACGTTAAAATTGTATCGGAAATCATGCATAAAACAAATGTATATACTTTTATAGCTTTACATAGTATTAGGACAAAACAATGAACACACAATTCCCTGAAAAAGTTGTTTAATAAACCTTCAGAAATATATGTGCTCTTATAACAATGAAAAAAGAGTGAAAATGGCCGCCATTTTGAAATTTTGGCGGCCATCTTTAATAATTAGCAATATTCCGCGATTCTCAATGGATGATTTATATTTTACATCTCATAAGTGTTAGTTTTGCGTGCATTTTTGTATTTTCATTAGACTGGCAATAACGACATAACTTATGCAAACTTGAAATGGCAGCCATTTTGAAAATGGCCGCCATCTCGAATCTGCCAGGGAAATTGAAGTGGCTAACGGGTTTTTTAGGATAAGATATGTCTAAACACTTATTGTAGAAAGTCCTTTGCTTGCATCATTATTTGAAGTATTTTGGCAAAATATCGACCTTATGCCCCGGGCTACAATAGCAAAAGCATATTATACATAAAAGTATCATTAATGCATTAAATGACTTAATTGTTTCGAGTAATTTCGAAATTACGGTGACGAAGAAATAATCAGCAACTACAAAAAATTGTTTCACGTAAAATATCAATTCTTAGCCCCTTACCCCAAGCTTATAAGTACAATGGTTATGTGCAAACAGTTAAGATCCTGATCAGACACCGCGTGACGCGGCATCTGACCAGGATACAACTGTTTGTCACTCATTTCGATGTTTCTTAAGTCAAAATACATAAAATTCTAAATTTGAGTAGTAAAAGCAGACGATAAATGTTTTACAGTAGATGACGCCATGGCAACGACGTCGTTGATCCCTTAAACACACGGATTTGATCTGCTTCAAGTTTGAAATATTACATTTTAGAAATGTTATCTAAGAAGCCTTATAATTTGACGCCTATACAAAGGGTAAAAGGTAAACGTTTGGGTTTATCAAGTCTTCATTTACGTATATCATGTTCTGCCGACTTTTACAATTACCTCCCTGTTCATCGAGTCACAAGTCGGCCATTAACATACGGTGCTAGTAGCAGCCATGACACATTGACTTATTTCCCTCACAGGTACAGTGGAGACTCTGTTATTCTTTCCCGGTTAAACGCAAACGTACGCAAACGCAAAGCACTAAAACGTAGAAAAGAACAACTTATGGACAATTCTGATAATTCTTGTTTATCTTGGTGGCAAACAGTTTGGAGCCTAATCAGACGCCGGGTTACCCGGCGTCTGATCTGACTCCAAACTGTTTGCACTGCAAATAATAGTTTAAGCGTAAACGCGTTTATCGGGAAAGAAAAACACATTCTCCACTGTACCCATTTCATTCACCTGGGTGAAGTGGAACAATGTAGGGTTACTTTTTTGCTCAGAAAAATGTCAGTGATCCTGAAATACAAATCCAACCTTTTTATTCATGGTAAGCAAGTAAAGCAGTAATACAGCGCTCCCATTCTACAACGTCACCCAATGGTAAACACAAATATGTGTGTTGTTCGGAGGGAGTCGTTATAGGGAGGGAAATTGGCTTACATTTGCAAACAGCTTGAATCCATATCAATCTGTTTGTCACTCTTCATTAAGTTTTTTTCTGTCAAAATGCCTATTATGCAACTTTGAGAAAAAAGGTGACGACAATTTTAAGCACACAAGATAGGAAACGTGAAAATATTTGTGTTGTTTCGTAAACAACGGCAATATTGTTGTTGTAAGGAAAGAATCATTGTTTGGAAGGCCGTTGTAGGAAGGAGGCACTGTAACAATATTATACTTTTCTTCATTCCGTTGCATGTGTTTGCTCATAAGCGTCATTGACTAATGTTTAATCCGTATTTATGATTCATTCTTATTAGAGTTTGTCAAAAGAATTAAGTAAATGAATAATCATAACACGCGCACGTGCCAATCAAACGTCAAACACTATTTACAGTTTACATGAAATAGAAATGTTCACGTTTGATTAACATGCCTCTGTTACAATAGCGGGCAATGCCTGACTTCCAGATTATACCCTCAGTAAATTTGCGTCTAATAAAGATAGTTTACATTCGTTTCGATGGTTTTGTTATATAGATGACTATTTGAAGCAGACGATAATCACAGCAAAGGAAGAGGGGGGGGGGGGCTTTAACAATATTATACTTTTCTTCATTCCATTGCATGTGTTTGCTCATAAGCGTCATTGACTAATGTTTAATCCGTATTTATAATTCATTTTTCTTAGAGTTTGTCATAAAAATTAAGTAAATGAACAATTATAACACGCGCACGTGCCAATCAAACGTCAAACACTATTTATAGTTTACATGAAATAGAAATGTTCACGTTAAACTAACATGCCTCTGTTACAATAGCGGGTCATGCCTGACTTCCAGATTGTACCCCGAGTAAAGTTGCGTCAGATAAAGATCCGGACTGTTTTTTCATTCGATTTGATGTTTTTTTTAAATGTGTTTTGTTATACAGATGACAATTGGAAGCGGACGAGATCAGAGCAGAGAAGTATAAACGTTTCACAAAACAGCGCTCCCTCTCCACAACGACAACAAATGGGAGACAAACATATGTGCGTTGTTCGGGGGGGGGGGGTGAGGTTGGACATATTTGTGTTGTTTGGAAAACAACGGAAAGCGTTGTTGTAAGGAAGAAGAAATCGTTGCTGGGAGGGCAGTTGTAGGGAGGGAGAACTGTATTCCAAAATTGTCCCGTGACAATAATAACAATACACAAGAATTGTCACAGTAGTTTGACAAACGCACCCGAACTCCATTCGTGTCAAACAGAACTTTACCTTGACCTTTGACAAATGGAATAGGTAGTACAGCGCTCCCTCCCTACGACGGCCATCCACACAACGACTCCCTCCTTACAACGACCCTTGCCGCTGTTCCCCATACAAGACATTTATGTCCAAACTTTTCATTGCTGCAATACCGTCTGTTTAAATTTGTCGTCTGCTGGTTTTTCTAAAAATTACCTATAAGTGGACATTTTGATAGAATATATATAATGACGAGTGACAAACAGCTTGAATCCAGATCAGACGCCGCGTTACGCGGCGTCTGATCTGGATTTGAGCTGTTTGCAAATGTAAGCCAAAATTACATGTCCCCTCCTGATAACGACTCCCTCAGAACAACGCACACAATATGTGTCTCCCATTGGGTGTCATTGTAGAGAGGGAGAATTGTAGAACATCGCAACAACGAACTTTAAGTTATATTGAGACGATGCCTATGTTGGCGAACATGTAAATCTTGACAACGGAACCATGCCCTGTGACCTTGGCCTTGGTCATAAGAGTTGAACATAACATGTCGCCTTCATCTGGTGAACATCAGTGCCAAATCGTTTTGAAATCCAATCAGAGAATTGACAGACCGGGGTCTCGACATTCGTGACAACCAAATTGTATCCTGTGACCTTAACATTTGACTCATGGACCAGAAAGTTGAAAGAGACACATCGTCTATGTCTAGTAAGCATTTATGCCAGGTTACTTTGAATGCCATTGAGCAATAAAGAAATAAAATATCGAACTCGAAAATTGTGACAACGTAATTATACCCTTTTGCATTGACCTTAGATCCATTGACAATAAAATCAAACGTTAACATCATCTTTGTCTGTTGATCATGTGTACCAAATTATTTAGAAATCAATTCATTAATATATACCAGAGATCGGGCCGAAATGTGTGACAACGTTATTGAACCATATGATCTTGACGTATGACCCATGAACAAATCGTTACTGTCTGGTGAATATTTATGCCAAGTTATTTGGATATCCATTCATGGGTTAAAAAAAGTAACGGAACGGACACGAACTTTTGGAGGTACAATACTCCCTCTCTACAACGACATCCAATGGGAGACAACAATTGTGTGCGTTGTTCGGAGGGAGTTGTTAGAGAGAGGGAAATCGGCAAACATTTGCAAAAGGCTTGAATCCTGATCAGACGCCGCGTAACGCGGCGTCTGATCTGGGTTCAAGCTGTTTGTCACTCGTCATTAAGTTTTTTTCTGTCAAAATGTCCAATATGTAACTTTAAGAAAAACAGCAGACGACAACTTTAAGCAGACGATTTTAAAGCAATAAAAGCGTTAGACATAAGTGTCTTGTTTAGGGAACTGCGACAAGAGTCGTTATAAGGAGGGGGTCGATGTAAGGAGGTCCGTTGTAGGGAGTGAGTGCTGTACGTACAGAAGTACAGACGGACGGAAGGATAATACGAGAACTTTAGCCCACCTTCAATGCAGACGTTTTAATTATGATCTGGATTCAAGCTGTTTGTACTTCGTCATTCTATTTATTCTGTCAAAAGAGAGCAAAAGGGATAAACACAAGAAGAAGATTCTCCATATATATTTGATCCAATATAATAATGAAGTACATCAGAGACGATATCGTTTGAATGTTATCTGAGTTTCCGTATAAACTATGAACTGGCCACTGCCTAACCGACCGACATTAACATTTTCAAACTACAAAATTCGGCGTGTGAACAGGATTGAACCTGTTTGACATTCATAGCACTTTTCCTTATGCCTAAACTACATGAAATTCCAAAGTTTATAAACAAAAGCTGATGAAATTTGAGATATGGCGTCATAATGACAGTGAAAAAGATAATACAGCGCTCCCTCTCTACAACGACACACTCCGGGAGACAAAAAATATGTGCGTTGTTCGGAGGGAGTCGTTATAGGGAGGAAAATTGGCTTATGTTTGCAAAGAGCTTGAATCCAGATCAGACGCCGCGTAACGCGGCGTCTTATCTGGTTTCAAGCTGTTTGTCACTCGTCATTTAGTTTTTTCTGTCAAAATGTATATTATGTAACTTTGAGAAAAACAACAGACGACAGTTTTAAGCGGACGATATTGCAAAAGTTAAAGTGTTAGTCATATAATTGTCTTGTTTTGGGGAACAGCGGCATTGGTCGTTGTAAGGAGGGAGTCGTTGTTGGGAGGGCCGTTGTAGAGAGGGAGCGCTGTATATTGCTTTTTTCTTTCAGTTTCTGCAACTATCGCCATGACTGATTCTACAGTTAGGCAACTCACAACAGGTAACGGCGAAGTTAAATCCACTACAGTGCTCCCTCTCTACAACGACATCCATTGGGAGACAACAATTGTGTGCGTTGTTCGGAGGGAGTCGTTAGAGAGAGGGAAATCGGCAAACATTTGCAAACAGCTTGAATCCAGATCAGACGCCGCGTTACGCGGCGTCTGATCTGGATTTAAGCTGTTTGTCACTCGTCATTAAGTTTTTTTTTCTGTCAAAATGTCCAATATGTAAATTTAAGAAAAACAGCAGACGACAACGAGGGAGTGCTATATAATACGATACATTTTGGAAGTACAGACCTTGAACACTCTAAACTGTCTGCAGTTTAGACTCTAAAAAGGTAAATACTACCGCACAGTGCAATATTCACACAAAATATCAAATGCCCTTTTTATAAGGTAAATTAGGCTAAATTTATTAAATTATTATGAAATATTATTTAAAGCAGTAACAAATGTAACTTGAAATAACTGGCTAGCCTTCTAATCTGCATTATACAATCGAATGTAATGCTTGGCATGGTCAAAACTGTTTCACAACATTATATCATTTGTTAATGTATGAAATGTAATAAGGCGTGTTGATGGTGTAATAGGTAAAAATGAAAAAGGATTGGAAACGGGACCAAAGCTTTTGTCCGGTTTAGAGAGGATTCCGGTATCTAGAGGTTTCGGTTTAGAGGGGTTCACTGTATTGGTATTGTTGTTGTGACACTCATACGAGTTTCGTTTCGTTTAAGGTTGAGGACCATAATGTGATTTGATCAAAGTCAATACTCTACGTCATTATAGCGAACTGCATAGCATAGTTCGGAACGGGTCGACAGTTCACTGGAATGGCCGATCGCTCTCTGTAGCGTACCCGATATTGACCGACAATGACCCGATGTCATTAGGGATCCTCAACCTTAACTCGGAAAGAATAACGTTACCAAAGGAGGTTATATGTCTTGCTATTCCAATCATCGATTTAGAAATATATTAATCATTTAAATTTGCTGTGAAATGCATCAGTCAGTTGCCTCCGATGACCTTCTGTCTTGAACTAAACAGCAACCATATTTCATCTTTCCGTTGATTTGGTTTTAAATCTCCACCGTCAGTGCCAATTTTCCTCAAAGATGCACGAGCACGCAACATGATTTATGACACGGGGTATAACGTTTATCATTCCGTATACATGTCCTTTGCAAAAACCTTTCGCACATTGATGCGAGTGACAATTCTCAGAGTTAGTTTATCCGCAGTGTCGATCTTCAAAATATCACCGCATCGTGAAACTCTTTGGAAGCAAGCAGATGAGTTCCTGAGTTACAACAAAGTTTTAATACAGAGTTAATAATGGACCTTTCCACATTAAACTTAAATGTAATTGTAAACTTAAATGTACTATGTAATTGCTTTATTTCTGAGGGGCTTTCTTCATATTATTTTAATTGTAATATAACGCACAAGGGCATGCACTTTTTATACACCCACCTCTAGAGTATATGAGCGTGGCACTGTCCGTCCGTTCGAGCGCACGAAAGGTCCTTTGTTGGGTAGGGAGAACAATAGATTCCATTCATTCCGTGATTGCCCTATTGTTATTGTTGGGTATTTTAGTGTACTGTTGGGTACTTTTAAACAAAAAAAATACCCAACGAATGCCCAACTGTGAGAACGTCCGTGAATACGTCCGTCCGTTCGTTCGTCAACATTTTGTTTGTTTGGAGGGATATTTATGAAACTTCACACAAATGTCATATGCATATAGATCTGAAGCTGAATCGAGTTTGACGTTCCTTCAAATTTTCGTTACAGAGTTATCTGCCCTTGATGTACTCAAATATGGTATAAAAAGCTTGTCCGGAGTTTTCTAGAAAAACTATTGGAGGGATATTAATGAAGCTTCACAAAAAAGTTATATCTTATGTATGAAGATCTAAAGCTGAATCGAGTTTGAGGTTCATGCGATTTTTTGTTTCAGAGTTATCTGTCCTTGATGTACTCAAATACGGTATACAAAGCTTGTCCGGAGTTTTCTAGGAAAATTATTTGAGGGATATTAATGAAACTTCAAACAAATGTTATATATGCGTCATGATCTGAAACTGAGTCAATTTTGAGATGTATTTGAGTTTTCGTTACCGAGTAATCTTCCCTTTATTTACTCAAATATGCTATAAAAGGCTTATTTAACAGTGTTAACACACTTCGCAACTACAGTTTTGAATTCATTTTGATTATATTTGCCCACAGTATAATTATAGAAGTATTAGTTAATGAAAGGGTTGATTACTATTGAAATCGGATAATAGTGTTGAGAGTTATCTGCCCTGGGTGAACTCAGATATGCTAAAAAAGGCTTTATTTCAGTATTGTAAATGCTGTCAGAGCTCTATTTAGTGTCTACAAATTAGAATAGATTTTGATAAAACTATATATTATTTCTTTGCCAGTGGGCGTATAATGTACCGTTTGCGGTTATTGGTTTAATGGATAACATTTAGTGCTTTCCTTCTTTTTGTCAAGCATGCGGTCAATTTACACTGGTTGGAAGCAGCATACTTCTATTCCTCCAGACTGAGCTAATAGCCCTGTATTTTTTTACGATCGCAAAAGCTTGTTCAACACAGGCCCTGTTCCGGCATATAATCCGGTTCAGTTTTTCCCTTTCCTTCGTTCTCTTTCACATCGTCTATTAGTTGTTACCGGGACATAGGTACTTCTAGCGAAAGTAGTGACATCTTCGAAGAACATACACTGCCTGACATTAGGATATGGCCTAGGGTGGAATTTGTAAAGATATGAAAGCCGATCTTTTCTGTTGGAAATGATCTTTTTCGTCTTCTGTAGATTAAAATCAAGCAGAAAGCGAAGCTAATAGCAGGTGCCGTCGATTATTATTCCTCTGAAAAGAACCGTAACAAGCGTTACACGTGTTACTACATGTAACGCCTGATAGCAGAAACGAGTCGATATGCACACAGTGTAGGCCCGAACCAACCGCTATTATTCCAAATTTATCCGAAAATAGGTCTAAAAGAAGACCCAATTTTATCGATTCGCTGAGGCTGGTCTCGAGAGACTCTGTGTGCATAGATCATTTTCGTTTTGGAGCAGGTAAAATCTAGCTACAACGCCTTGTGGGGTTTAGTAGACATAACGACACGAAAATCCCGTGCGTACATGTACCAGCTTATCATACCTGTATGGTTTACCAATCGGCTTTCATTGTCTTGTACATTTGTACATGTAAATACAGTGATCCTTCCCTACAATGGCCCTCCTAATAACGACTCCCTCCTAACAACGACCATTGCCGCAGTCTAACGCTTTTACTGCTGCAATATCGTCTGCGTAAAATTGTCGTCTGCTGTTTTTTTCTAAGTTACATAATGGACATTTTGACTGAAAAAGTGAATGACTGGGGACAAACAGCTTGAATCCAGATCAGACGCCGCGTTATGCGGCGTCTGATTTGGATTTAAGCTGTTAACAAATGTAAGCCACTTTCCCTCCCAATAAAAACTCCCTCCGAACAATGCACCCCATTCGTGTATCCCATTGGGTGTTGTTGTAGAGAGGGATCGCTGTAGTAATGCTGAAATGGAAAACCATTTGCAGAAATCCATTTAAGGCCGTGACAAAACTAGACTTATTGACACGCAAAAAGTGTAGACCAAAACCAGCCGCCGTCGCAACATTAAATTATTTCTGCGAGTTCTATACCCTGATGATAAACTTGGATGTGTTCTATGTGTTCTGATCAATGGCAAACGGAGCAGACCCTGATCGGACGCCGCGTCACATACGCTGCAGCTGATCTGATCATACACTGTTTTCGTTTCAATGAGTCTGGTTAATTTGTCATGGCAGGGCCAAAATTAAAAGTATGAAGTTAAGAGCGCTTCAATATACATGTATATATATTTTTATATAAATATTTTGAGACCACCCCCAATTTTATTACATATTACGTTTTACATTTACATTTACGTTTCAATGTGGAAAGGTCCAAGAGAAGCCCTTCAATGCATACACTCGAATACACTTACACTTGTAAAACAGCTTTTAATAAAGATCACTAAATCATAGTGTGACCAGGAGTCAAACTGTTTGGATCGAATTTACTTAAATTGATTTAAAGAATTGCAGCACAACAACGTTCGGAATATTTTAATTAAGAAATGAATTGATTTTTTCGACGTTCAAGCGAAATGAACGACAGAAAATTATCGGCAAATACCATGAATCGCCTTAGCAACTCATGGTGCCAATAATTTTCTGTCGTTCATCTCGCTTGAACGCCGAAACAAAAGTGTTCATTTCTTATATTTACCTTGTATTTGCTGTACTTTCTAATATTAGATTAACATTTTGTAAGCATGCATGTCTGTTTAATCCATATTAGAGGTTGGTAACACGAATAATGTAAACCCTATCAGGAACAGCCATGACCGAATACAAGTAGTTGCGTACGGTTGAATCTTTTTTGCCGCAAGGATACACCAGCGTGCAACATTCCAACGGCTCTGTCGCCCTCCTCGTGTGTTATTCTCGCCATTTTAGGTGTTTTCGGCCTAGGCAGTTATTGGAGATTACACTCGTGTAATCTTGCGGGCAACGACTTTCTTCCTTACTTTACACGTGCAAAAAAGGCCAAACAAGTCACGTGGTTATTCTGACGTGCACGAAGTAGGGCAACGTGTATAATTCCTAAAATAAGGAGGAGTAAGAACCCATCATATTATTTGTAAAATATCATAACTGTAAACTTAGTATTTAAAGACATATATGTAGCTTTAAAAAATGACCTATTAGAAATTTTGTTACGTATATTATGTATTTGTTATAAGTCTGTTATTAGTTATAAGAATTATGTTTCTGGTGATATCTTCTCTTTTCGACAGGCTTGAGAGCCGATACAATAAATAACATTATGCAGGTCGGTGAACATCTTAACCATTGTTTATTAGGTACATTAAGGAATAAATTGTATTTTCCAGTATATATATTAATATCTGAATTAGATTTAGGCAAAATCTATTTACAAACCAAAATAAGTCTCTGTTCTAAATTTCCCATGTGTACGAGTAAGCAAGTGTTATATCGTCATGCTTTAAATCAGACCGCTGGTGTATAAATAAATGTTCACATTTTAGAAATAATTCCATGAGTTAGAAGAAGAAGTAACACATTTATTTGATCGTGCAATGGTACTGATTCTTAAGTGGTTTATACATCCTGTTTGTCAAAGACCAACCTTGCAGTTCAAATCAACCACGTCAATCCTTTTAAGCACAGTGTCTAACAAATGGGACATTGGAAAACAGTCTCATCAGTGTCTACACTATATATGCAATATATTTTATGAAAGGTTCTGCTTTATGGCAAAACTATGCTGTGTCTTAGATTACAATTGCTGATCTATAATGAATTCTTCAAGCAACCTCATTGATAGACTCCAATGTAATACAGTGGAAAAAACGTTATTCTTTCCCAATAAACGCGTTTACGTTAAAACTATTATTTGCAGTGCAAACAGTTTGGAGCCAGACCAGACGCCGGGTACCCCGGCGTCTGATCAGGCTCCAAACTGTTTGCCACCAAGATAAACATGAATTATCAGAATTGTCCAAAAGTTGTACTTTTCTACGTTTTAGTGCTTTGCGTTTGCGTACGTTTGCGTTTAAACGGGAAAGAATAACAGATTCTCCGCTGTAATATATTTGCTACTGTTATATATCTTAACTCTGTCACTGCCAAAATTTTGCAAACAGCTTGGGTCCTTGGGTACTTTTAATACAATCTTGCTCGAAATCCATGCCAGGTTTTGTTGTAGATTATTATTAATTTTCATTCGACTATTTTGTAAAAGGCTGGTGAGTTTGCTCTTGCTTATCTATATCAACGCGTTTTATGATTAACCCTTAGCCCGCCAAATAAATTGTTGTCTGCTATATTTCTCATCTGCTTCAAGTTTCAAAGTGCTTCAAAGTTGCTCAAAATTGCTAAAAAGGTTGTCCGAGTGTCAAACAGCTTGGATCCGGATGAGACGCCGAGTTACTCGGCGTCTCATCCGGATCCAAGCTGTTTGCATATGGAGCTATAGTCGTGAGTGGTAGGCTAAGGGTTAACCCTTTCGCACACCCTGTCGACTTATTCGGCAGCTCTTTTAGAGCTACTACGAAATAGGTGCGAGACCTTTTCCGGGCGTTGATCGATTTCACAAAATAAATGGCAGAAAGGTGGGTCAAGTTTCGGTTTTTGCTTCAAAACAGGAGTTTTCTACTTTTGTCTAGAAATCGGGGAATGTAGTTCCACGTGAAAATGTCCAGTCGATGAATTAGTTATCATCATATGTTCCATTATTGCGATATACCGCCCAATTTTTATTCGGCGCAAACGTTACATGATTATTTTCAAACCGAAAGTGGTCAAAATACCAACATTTATGTGCATAAAAGGGCAATGCTCGAATTTATCATACATCTAACGCAGATTTAAGATGCACACGAACACCATAGACTGTTTGGTATACCTGAGGTGCATCGGAACACGTAACGGTGGATAGTACGAGTAATTGCCAATTTTCCAAATGAGGTGCCTTGGAGGCTATGAGGTGTCTGATAAGAGCCGAGCAACCTACTAAGAGGAGGTTTTCTGTTGAACAGAATAATGTTGATTATTTACCAAAATCTGCTTGTCACAGTGTGTAGGTCTATCATCACATCACCTGTACGGCCTTGCTGTACAAGTGCACTTTTATTGCGACGTGGTAGAGTGCATGACTGCGAACCTGGCGACCCGGGTTCAAACTCGGGTAGGAGCGGGTCCTTTTTTATAAGAGTGCCCGGCTATATTTGGCGCAAAACGGGGTTTCTGTGACTGCTCCGAGTTCGACCCCCAGTCATTCTCATACCCATATAGAAATTCGGGACGAATTTCAGGATTTCGGGGGAGTATGTCACAGTGTGTAGGTTTATCATCACTTGTACGGCCTTGCTGTACAAGCGCGCTGTACAAGGCGACGAGATAGAGTGCATGACTGCCAAACAGTTTGGATCCTGGTCAGACGCCGCCTTACGCGGCGTCTGATCTGGATACACACTGATTGCAAAGTCGCCATAATGCGACTTTAGACCAATGATAAGTAAATGACAATATTTCTAAAATACATGGACTATCTTGTCAGAGTTTGTTACAAGAGTGTTACAGTGAGTACAGGCTCCGAGGTTATAAAACATTTGAGCTGAGTCTAAACTCATTCCCAAGCATTTGATTGGTCAGATTTGAGCCTAGGCTCAAATCTGACCAATCAAATGCTTGGGAACACACTCATAGTACGGAAACACAGGGCAATACAATGTAAACATGAAATTTGCAATAACTTATGTTGATGTTTTACCGAAATCTGCATGTAAATGGTGTTGATCCAGATGAGAATTTGATAAACCCTGGTTTTCACATGGCTTAAACTACAGTGCTCCCTCCCTACAACGGCCCTCCGAACAACAACTTCCTTCTTACAACAACGGTTGTCTCTGTTCCCTAAACAAAACACTTATGCCAAACCTTTACACTACTGCAATATCGTCTGCTTCAAATTTTCGTCTGCTGTTTTTCTCAAAGTCATATATTTGAAATTTTGACCAAAAAAACCCATAATTTCGAGTGACAAACAGCTTGAATCTAGATCAGACGACGCGTTTCGCGGCGTCTGATCAGGAATCAAACTGTTTGCAAGTGTAAGCCAATTTCCCTCCACATAATACCTCTTCCCGAACAACAACCACGCTCTTTTCCTCCCGTTGCGTGTCGTTGTAGAGAGGGAGCACTGGTATTTTTGCAATGGACATTAATTACAACCACATGCCTTTGTCTTACAGACACTGTAAATGCAGGGGAGCCTCTCCGACAAGAAGTATGGAAGGAGGAACAACACGAACCCACTTAAAACAAGGACAATTGGCAACAATCGGAGCAGCTTTTATTTTACAAGCAATTAAGTACATAAAAGCTCGATAGCAGCCAAAGAAACATCAAACCCTTCGAGGTTAAATCGCAATTATACATGCAATTGCAAAGATGGTAGTTGTGATCCAAAACGGACCCTGAGTCTGCTCATGAAACTAATTTTACCTATCCTTTTGAAAATATACAACGGTAATCATACATTAGTTGCACTAATTTCAGTACAGGACGACATTGACGAATATTATAGTTTGCCAGCTTTCAACGGTTTAAATTTAATTTATAACATAACAGACGGCGTGAGCGTTGAATAACACCCGTTGTTTAAATGTCATATATACCTAGTTAAATAACTATGCAAATGAGGAACGCCACGACGTCGTTTACTTGTGACGTCATTAAAATGCGTTCTATGCGTTCGATTTCCAACGTCTTCATTCCATCATGTAGATTCAATTTATAGATATTTGGTGTAATTTATCAATATTAGATCTACATGAAAGTGTTTATTAATACATATAACAACATAAACATTATGCTAGTGAACGGGGTTTATTTGGAAACAACTTTTTCCTGTATAGATCTACTTATATCACGCTTAGCATTCACTTGACCTCAAAGGCTGCGATAAATAACATTTCTAGGTTATGTTATAAAAAGAATATAACATTCGTGTTAATAATTTATTGGATTTATCAAATTCGTCGTTTTAGAAAACGATAAAAACTCGGCAAAGCCTCGTTTTTATCGTTTTCTAAAAGACTCGTTTAATAAATCCAATAAATTGTGAACACTCATGTAATATCCTATATATATGTTGCTAAGAACGGTTTCATCGTTGTCAGCGGTATAAATTTATACTGGCTTACCCCTCATCGGAAGCTTTAACCCAAGGATTTAACCCTGTTTCAGCAAAATAACGTATATTAAGATTTGTTACCAGCAATGTTGTGCCAAAACCAAAGGTTTTAAGTGTTAACTGCTGCAAATTAGATTTGGTGGAGTAAACTGATCATAGTCTAGTTTCAAACTTTTCGCAGATAAGGGGGTAGGTGCTCCGTTGGCATGTAATAACCAAATTCTTGATACTTTGCAAACAGAGAGTAAAATTAGTTTCTATGACACAATTGGTGAAAAAAGTGGTGGTACCGGACCTTTTTTTCACAATTTGAGATTTTTTAAGACTGAATCCACGATTTGACTGTGACTTATGGATATGTTTGACTTAACGCATTCAACCCTAGCTAACGAGTATAGTCGTCATTTACAATCAGTGTACCTATGGGGATTACACTTGTCCCATGCAAACAATGGAGACCCTGATCAAAGGGCTCCTTAAGGAGCCCTCTGATCAGGGTCTACGCTGTTTGTTATTTGGTAATAAATTGTTAAAATCAACCCTTAATACTAAAAAATGGACTACACTTACTTTTATATTGGAATTGTCTATTAAAAGTGTCAGGGGTGAATGTGTTAAAAAGAGCTCGAGCTATCGCGATTCAACTGTACAAGTAGTGGCCCAGTTTCTCAAATAGTCAATTCATCAAAGTGTTCTCGCTTTAACATTGATATGACAATTCTTTCTTAAATTCTATTTATTCTCTTTTTAGTGCAGACACAGTAAGATGATAAATGTAACTCGCCAAATCGTTTGATTTTCAAACGGGATTATCAATCATATTGTTTTATATGAGCCTTAGTTTCAAAAAGTTCTAAACAGCTAATCTTGTAGTGTACGAATATTGAAAATAACAACACTGTCTAGTATTTAGGATAGGTTGCAGCTTTAAGCAGAACAAACATCGTATTAATCCATTACTCTGTGTTTGTTTTGAAGATAGGTAACCACGTAAAACAGGTTGAACGTAAAGCAGAACGCGCCTTAAGACGCATTCTGCTTTACGTTCAGTCTTCTTTAAGCAACAATTTGCGAGGATTATAGAAAATATTTACATTATCATGACTGTAATAAAGTGGAGTTATTTTGCTCAGATGATGAATAAATTAAAAGCTTAACAAGCGTATTTATGGGATAATATAATAACATACAATGCGTCTAGCGGAGTGCAATGTTTTGCAACAGATGGTAGCTTAGTACAGAACAGGCTGTATATAAGGTAGAATGAAAAGCCTTTATGAAGTGTGTAATGTGTTATTGTCTTAACTTAGATTGATATGTTGCAAAACATAGCAGCGCTTTATTTCTGCGTGGATTGTCTCTTTTTTCTTTGCTACATTTTCAAAATATTGAATTTTGTCAGTGATGTGTGCACGCAAATCCGACATTTTCAACTTTTTATATACTAGACCTTGTCGATTTCTTGTAAATGATATATTTATATGTTTGCCGTAGTTTGAATGGCATTGTTCGTGGTGGCGAAATGATTAATACACTTCATCTTTATGAAAAACGATTAATTAGAGATACACGCAAGAATAGTCAAGCAAGTTTGTTGCATATAAAAGTTTATTCAGAATGGGAATGACAAGCACTTCAAACAGGTAGCAGGATAAAAACAAGTTAAAGTCTTTTCAAACTATGACCCTCCTAAATACGTTACTATTTAGTAAAATGCTCAAAAATCTGTCCTTTAGGCTGAAACAAATAAACCCATTCCATGACCGTTTAGATATTTGGTTATGAATGATTGACATTGTAACTCTTTGAGATTGTTTTTTCAAGTTACTACTTTCAGGCACACAACGACCCGGAAGTGAAATCTTACAAGACATGAATACCTCACCCTGTCGCAACTTTTAATGTTTATGTTTGTAAATAGTTGCAGTGTCACATTCTTAGTTTAAGTCAAACTCGTATTTAGCGATCATAGAAATGCAGCTAGATTGGTCCATATATGTACTCTTCAGGACAGAATGCAGCTTTAAAATGGACAAATGCATCACCTAAATCTCATATTATATACATGTAGATTGTCGGCATTGCTTTTATCCTGCATCATGAATTCTTCTGTTATTCAACCATCGTTACATTGCATATACCATTAATCGTTTATCACACGCTTGACTGTATCATAACCCTTCCTCAATAGAAGCGCCTTTTAGCGCATTTGATTTATTCCAACACTGAAGCAATTAGTTCCTATTCATACAGTCATGAAAATCTACCTGAAAATAGTTTTACCAATTCCTAGCAGATGATAGCTTGAGGCAGGCTGAAAGTAAAGCAGAATGCGCCTTAAGGCGCATTCTGCTTTACTGTCAACCGGTTTTAAGTGATCATTTGTCTTCAGAACTAGAAACAGGCTATTGGGTAAAAGTTGAAATCATATAGGAAATAGACTGTAGGGTTGGTATTGGACATTCATTGTTAGTGTATAACATAGCCATTGCTGGCAGAAATTGCTTGTCATTGTCAAATATAATTGATGGTAACAATTCTTTACCTCAGATTGCAATCTTAACAACCGAGACATTTCTATTTTAACCCCTTCACTGCCATGACGTCATCAAATTGAAACAATTGTCGTCTGCTTCTATTTCTCAAAAACAATTCTTAGGTATTTTGACCTAAGAAATATTGGAACGGGTGTCAAACAGTTTGGATCCTGGTCAGACGCCGCGTAACGCGGCGTCTGATCAGGATCCAAACTATTTGCAAATAACTACTGTGCTCGGGGTAAGGCAGTGAATGGGTTTATTGCGGTACAAGTACGTACACAGTCGTGCAAAACAGATACCATGAACCATAAACCCCTCATGCTTATCTTAGCAATTGAGACATCGCAATACAAATGCACTCTATCTCTACTCTCTGTATGTCAGACAGCGCATAGCGCGAGGTGTAATCCAGATCAAAACTGTTAACATGACAGTGACTCGGTTGAGCTTACTACTAATTGGCAGAACTTAAAACATCGTCAGTTGACGAAGCATTAATAAACGACAGCAAATTATCTGCAAATTTACCATGAATCGCGCTATTAATTTTCTGTAGTTTATTTCATTTTAACGCCGAAAGAAATCAGTTCATTTCTTAACTCAAGTGCCTTCATTTATCAGAAATCAAACTGAACGGTTGTTTTTCCCTGTCATTTTACTCAATACTTACAGCAGACTGATGGTATTGGTTTAATATCACATGCAAAGTAGGTTTCACTCCTTGGTAGATTTGCTATTGAGATTATACGGAATCTGGAACAATTATTGAGAGTTATAGGATTTGCCTACGGACTGTCTGACAATTCTTATAGGTAATTGGTTCACTCATTCACCCCTGAAACTTCAAATGAATGATTCCAGTTTCCAATAAAATCTAGCCCCTTGTCTATTTAGGGGTGTGTTTTAAAGTTTATTACCAAATGTCAAACAATGCAAATCTTTATTGGAGGGCTTCTTTCTGATAAAGATCTAGGTTATTTGCATATAGCAATTGTTTCGTGAAGGAACATTGTTTATAAATAACAAGTATACTCATCGCTTGGGTTCAATGTGTTAACCCTTGCACTATCGATGACGTCATAAAGCGCATTTGCAAACAGTTAGGATCCTGATCAGACACCGCTAAACGCGGCGTCTGATCAGGATCCAAACTGTTTGACACTCTTATCGACATTTCTTAAGTCATACAACCTTAATCCTAACGTTGAAACGTGTATTGCAGACAACAGTACTGAAGCAGACGACAATAAAGCGGAGAAGGGGTAAACATTTCCCGAATAATTTGATCATGAAAGGGTTAAAATCCATGTATTCACAGCGTCAGCGGAAAACAAGATTAAATATCAAGAAAAATCGCCAGAAATAAGCTCTTAGACAAAGGAAAACCTAATTGGTTTTAAATAAGCTGGAATACATATAAATGTCTGAAGTACTAAATAATAATGTTTTAGGAGTTTCTCATATGTACGTTGTTATGTAACATTAGGTAGATTGCTATAAAAATTATTCCATTAGCAATACAACGATATTAACCCTTTCTCTGTTATGACGTCACCGATTTTAAACAAGTATCGTCTTCTTTATTTCTCAAATTTAAGTTTTATGTATATTGCCTTAAGAAATATACGTCAAACAGTTTTTGATCATGATCAGACGCTGCGAAACACAGTGTCTGATCAGGATCTCAACTGTTTCTAAAAAATTACTCACTCGGGGTAAGGAAGAGAATGAGTGTATGATTTATGGTTTAGCTAATGGTATATATTTTAGAATATCCAGAACTTGTACACAAGAAACAGACTGGAGTGTAATATAACTTGCATTAAATGTGAACTGAGCAACCTAGTGCAATTGAATTACGTCATTTACACAATTATCTGGTTTTAAGACAACCGAAATAGACTCGCAACCATTTTTCAGTCACTAAATGATAGCCTCTATTTTGTGCAAATTGTACTGGTTTTTAGAACAGTTACAGCTTTATCGGAGCGTTTCGTGACAGAGACTGCATGCCAATCAGCATGTTTGCTTGTGTCAAAGTACAGCGCTCCCTCTATACAATGACATCCATTTGGAGACAAAATTTGTGTGCGTTGTTCGGGTGGGAAATTGTTTACATTTGCAAACAGCTTGAATCCAGATAAGACGCCACGTGACGCGGAGTCTGATCTGGATTCGAGCTGTTTGTCACCACTCCTCATTAAGTGTTAATATGTAAAAACGCCCATGTTGTTTACTTTGAGAAAATCAGCAGACGACAATTCTAAGCAGACGACCTTGCAACTTTTAAACGTTAGACATAATTGTCCTATTTAGAGAACTGTGATAAGGGTCTGTGTAAGGAGGGAGTGGTTGTTGGGAGGACCGTTGTAGAGAGGGAGCATTGTAACCTATGTTGGAAAAGGCAATAACAAAGTTGTTTTCTGAATTGTACAAATTTGACATAGCCTGTTTTGTGCGAAAAATAATCAATTTCGTGACAAACGACAAACATTCTTTTTTGGTTTTTCAATATTAAACTCTTTCACTGTCTTACCCAGGTTACAAGAGTCATTTATAAATCGTTTGGATCCTGATTAGACGACGCGAAACGCAGCAACTGATCATACTCCAAACTGTTTGGCACTTATTACGATATAAAATACAATGTTTAAATGTGTCACAATAAAAAAATGACAAATAAAAGCAGACGATGGTTGCAAAATATAGATGATTTCATGTCAGTGAATGGCATCTGATGCTCAAGCTTCTATATACAGTGATCCCACCCTACAACGGCACCCCCAATGATGGTTCTCTCCTTAGAATAATGCTTGTCGCTGTTCAGCAAAATACGATAATTGTTCTAACACTGTAACTCCTGCAATATCATCTGTTTAAATATGTCGTCTTCTGTTGTCTCTCAAAGTTATGAGTGGACTTTGTGACAAAAGAAATTTTTATGACGAGTGACAAACGGTTTGAATCCTGATCAGACACCGCATCACATAGCGTCTTGTCTTGATTCAAGATGTTTTCGAACGCAGACCAAGTCTTGATTTCCCTACATACAACAACTCCCTCCGAACAACACACGCACTCCTGTTCTCCCAAATGGTGCTGTTGTGGAGAGGAAGCAATGTATGGGCGTTAAAGAGGTTGAATCATTGTCAGACTCTCTCTTAATCGTCGTTATCTTAAGATAAGTAATGTATGCAAATATCAGTAAACTAAAACCGATCTTTGATATCCCGAATTTGTTTATAGCAAACATATCCGTATTTCAAATATAAAACGTGCTTCGACTACGTTTTAATTTTACTTAGAAATGCGGATAAGCTAGAATTCAACAATATTGGAATAAAGACATTTAACCGAGGAAACACTGTTTAATTGACTACGATAATTCGAAGATCGAATATAGTTACGCGTCAGTGTGTAAAGGTTACTTCGATCTCATTTTGTCATTTAATATTTCATCTAAATTAATCCTGTTCAAAATCATGGTGTTATTCTGTTAAAAAACGATCAATTTATCTCAAAGATGGCTGGCTTAATTGCGCGGTCGATCAGATTCTAATTTTCTTTAGGGAACGATGTCTTGCATAAAATCTGCCTGACTAACCCTGGATAGTTCGGTTCTTTGGGCAATGTAGTTTTAGAGTTTTCAAAAAGATAGTTCAGTTTTGCATTTTCATGCTCGTAATTCTTGACATTGGGGTTCCATGTAACCATAAAACATATTATCATACTGCAAAAGCAATTTCCTTACAGCCGATTGGATAACAAGCCGTAGGCGAGAACCCGTGTACCCTGTGTGTTGATAAGGTATATAGAATCGCAGGCTTTTTATTGACTTACAGGTCCGTCAGCCTTACTTTACAGACAGAAAGATGGCCGACTGCTCGACAGGATTTGCGCCTTCAATCGTGAAACCTCCGTTATTAAGTCAATCTCGGATGAGAAACAATCAGAGTTTCGATCTTTGAAAAACCGCCTTTTTTCTTTTTAAAGGTTTAACGCCGACGTCTTCAACCGTGCTAATTGTCTTTTGAGTAATAATCTACAGAAGTATGACGTCATTTAAACACAAGGTCATCTGTTTTTACGCGATAATTTTACTGTTTCCCGAACGCTGTACACGACAAATTCCGAAATAATTCATTTAAAAAATGAAAACTTTGCAGTTTAGGCCTAATAACTTCGCTATACAGTTTCTTCCCAGGGTACATGAGGATCTATGACCGGCTGGTAAAATCATGTAACCCTCGCCTTACTGCTCGAGCAACATGATTTATCTCAGCCGGAAATAAAACCTCACGTACAGTGGAGAAACCGTTATTCTTTCCCGTTTAAACGAAACGAAACGCAAACGCAAAACACTAAAACGTAGAAAATTGCAACTTTTGGACAATTCTGTTAATTCATGTTTATCTTGGTGACAAACAGTTTGGAGCCTATTCAGACGCCGGGTTACCCGGCGTCTGATCTGGCCCCAAACTGTTTGCAATAGAAATAATAGTTTTAGAGTAAACGCGTTTATTGGGAAAGAATAACGTTTTCTCCACTGTATCCTGGGAAGGAACGGTTTATCTCAAATAGTAGTCTGAAAAGTTTTGCTTCCATGGGATATAAACTCATTGACTCAAAGTGACGTCATTCACATACAGTGTACCAGCCTGGTCAAAATTTTCATTTTCATTTTGTTTTATATTGAAATTCCTATAAGCAAACAGTGTAGACTCTGATCAGACGCCGCATAATGCGGCGTCCGATCAGAGTCTACACTGTTTACCGATGTCCCATATATGGGATCGTGGGCACAACTGGGTTAAAAATACAAGTAGAATAACAAATGTTCAAGAAACAAATTATTTTTACCGTGTCTGATGTTCATCGGTCAGACTTCTGAAGAGTGAAGACGACAATTTCAAGGCAGATAATGATTTAGTAAGATAAATAGTAATCCATTTAGTACCGAGCTTAATAATTACAACATATGTAAGGAGCTTGGATCCAGGTAAGACCTCTCTTTGCAATTCTTGACGTGACGCGGCGTCTAATATGGATTCAAGCTGTTTGTTACTCGTCATTATAGTTTCACTGTCAGAATGTCCGCTATTATGTAACTTTGAAAAAATCAGCAGACGATAATTTAAGCAGACGATACTGCAGCAGTAAACATGTTAGATATAATTGTCTGATTTGAAGGAACAGCCGTAAGTATTGTTGTTAGGAGGGAATCGTAGTTGGGAGGGCCGCTGTACATGTAGGACAAGAGCACTGTAGCATGTAATGTTATGCTTCCATGAGATATTAAGTCATTGACCCCTATGGACACGTATACAACACCCTTAACATAGAATATTCCCGTAAAAAGTTCACTTGTCCTACAGCAAAAGTGTCGAACCGGATGGCTCCTGTGGGAATCTTCTCAACTCTATTTATGATGCGTCAATCAAAACTACTTTTTATTTATCCGGATCCGGATCCAAACTGTTTGACACACATATGGTTAAGTTTTAGTTAAACTGCCTAAAACCCAACAAACCTTCACATCCAGGACGTCATTAGTTTTAAACAGATGTCGTCTGTTTATATTTCTCAAATTTGAATTTTAGGTATTTTGACGTAAGAAAAAATATCGAAATGAGTGACAAACTGTTTGGATCCTGATCCTGATAACGCGCCGTCTCAATAGGATCCAGACTGTTTGCAAAATGGCTATTGTAATCGGCGTTACTGAGGCAGTGAAGGGATTAAGTAATGTATGATAAAAAAGCATTCAATGGGGCGAGGTGATATGCCTAATGATTCATTTAAAATCAAACGTCTATATGCAAGAGAAAACGATACATACATCATCTGAAATTCGTCCGAAGCCAATTGCCTTCACCCGCTTATATTTACGTCGGCATTTTATCAACATTAATTGTATACGTTATGCATTTTGAATTAACAAGTAAATCAACAACTGACACACACTTTGAACACATATCAAATACTACGTAACTTGTCTGGCTAGGACCCATCCATACTGTTTACTGATACAAATGTGGAAGCTCATGACCGTGAATTGTTAAATTGTTTTCAGATTCTCTAATATCTATTTCAGCAAGTTTTGGGACGCGGAGTGAAAAAATAAAACTAATGTGTCTACCTGTCACTCCCTAAGACTTCAGTCGTAAATCTTAACACTCCAATGATCACAAGCGACTAAAGACAAAATAAATGGGATTCGAATCAAACGCCACATTACTCTGTGCTGGGCATGATCCATTTTTATCTCAAACCCATATTGAAATGCATACAGTGACCATGTAAAAATATTTGCTACCATTGCTACATCATCGGCTTTTAATAATTATTGTCTGATTTTATTTCTCAATTTTTTTTAAAATCTAGGCCATTTGGTTAATCTAACATCCTTCTGAGAATAAAGCACTATAGATCATACTGCGTCTGATCAGGATTTAACCCCTTCACTGCCTTACAACGAGTACAATATTTATTTACAAACAGTTTGGATCCTGATCAGACACCGCGTAACGCGGCGTCTGATCAGGACCCAAACTGTTTGGCACTCATTTCAATATTTCTTAAATCAAAATAGATCTACCTAAAAATTAAATTTGAGAAATAAAAGCAGACAACAATTGTTTAGAATTGATGACGTCACGGCAATGAAGGGGTTACACCGTTTGCAAAGAGCCATTGCATTTGGGATGAGGTAGTAAAGGGATTATTAAGCAGACGATAGTTGGACGGTAAAAGAGTTGAACTATTGAACTGATAGTATCCACCGATATTATTGAGTGTTGGTTTCTTGAGGACTGAATAAAAAGTTTTGAACTCGATACTGACTACAAATTGTTTCTAACAATTTGCATGCTAGCGGCGGATATATCCACCACAGTGATTGCCTTTGCAAATAGTTTGGATCCAGATGAGACGCCACGTAACGTGTTGCAGATAAGGCAAACTACTGCAGCAGAGGTATACGAGTCAGGCTTGCTAATAGCATAACTATTTTACCCACAATTCTAAGAAATAAATGTATTACAGATATAAAAAGACAATGTTCTATGACGCACAATGTTTAACACTCATAAATTTCTATTTGTCGTTCACATTTAAGTCTGGAAAAGAACTAAAATGTAATGTATCACATGCACAGAATAATTGAAGCTATTCTCCATGAAATTATTATCTATCTACTTTAACCACCCTTAGTATTGGGACAGACATGCCTGAACAAACAGTGTAGACCTTGACCAGACTGCTCCCTCAGGAGCAGTCTGGTCTGGTCTACACAGTTTGCCATTTAGTTTGCTCATTTTGGACTAATTACTTGCGATAAAAGCAATTAGTTCACCTGTCAGGATAGTTACAGCCGTTATACAGGGTGTCTCAATGTTTCAGGAATTTTACGGCAGTGTAATTGTTTTTTATTCTGGATTACTTTGAACATTATTTCTAATTGACGCATGAATATCTGATATTGAATTAAACTTGAGGAAAAGTGTATTCCGTCCCGCTTTGACGAAACACAACGCAATCACAATGTTATGAAATGTATACAATGACAATCAGTTTGAATATGCTAGCCATGCGTTCAGTAAGGAAATCGATGGCCAGCGATTGCGAGTTGGTTCACCAGTCTGAAATACAGTGGAGAAAACGTAATGTTTTCGTTTAAACGCAAACAAATTGCAATGATATATAGAAAATGACAACATTTTTATAATTCAGACAACCAGTTTTAATCTGAATGGCAAACAGTTTGGAACCTGATAAGATGCATGGGTAACCGGCGCCTGATCTGGCTCCAAACTGTAATGAAAATAATAGTTTAAGCGTAACCGGGGTTATTTGGAAAGAGAACAGTTTCTCTACTGTAGCTCTGCACGCTGCACACGGGACATAAACTGCTAACCTAAACATCAAACAATGGTAATTGAACAAGCTACAGCTCTACAATACTCAAAGCAACACGGAGAGTATCGTTTAAAACATTGCGTTATACTATATAAAAACTGCTTTCGGGCTCTACACTGAAACATAAGAATAGCTATTTTTTAATCATGTCATTAGTCTTTTATTTATTTGACTCATTCTAAAGTTGATTTTACAAACATGTTATAACAATTATTAAAATATTGGTTATTTTATTTTTAAAAAAAGTCCATGTTTCAATACAGAGCTAACTCCATAATGTATCATGTTTATTGTGCATGCAGTTATTTTTCTTTTCTCGATTTGTTAGTAAATCTATGTAATGTCATGCTTTTGAACGCACAGCTCCTGTTTGAAAATAGCGCTTTATAAATCGGGTACAGTGGAGAATCTGTTATTCTTTCCCGTTTAAACGCAAACGTACGCAAACGCAAAGCACTAAAACGTAGAAAAGAACAACTTTTGGACAATTCTGATAATTCTTGTTTATCTTGGTGGCAAACAGTTTGGAGCCTGATCAGACGCCGGGTTACCCGGCGTCTGATCTGGCTCCAAACTGTTTGCACTGCAAATTATAGTTTTAGCGTAAACGCGTTTATTGGGAAAGAATAACAGATTCTCCACTGTATAATAATAATAATAATAATAATAGCTCTTAGCAATGGACGCTTGTTGTATTCAATGAATGTGGTATACATGTACACAATACATGTGTATGACTTGGTGATTGCAGTAAAGATAGATACTGTATTTGTAGGAAACGGTTTACTTACTGTAACAGTACAATTGAAAAGCCTTGCTTCAAACTGTCAAATATTGTCTAATTAATACAGTCTCTGCCAACATCAACAATTAAGAGACTGTTCATTACTGGATAAAACTAACTCAGAAAACTTCTATTTATAAGAGCTTTCTGTTTGGTTTTATTTGCCCTAGAACAACCACCGTTATTACCCCATTCACTGTCATGACGTTAACTTTTCCTAAAGAATTTCCATCTGCTTTTTTCTCAAACAATCTAATTTTAAGAAACATTAGTTAAAGTACTGAGTTTCAAACAGTTTGGACCAATCCTGATCAGACTGCGCGTCATGCGGAGTCTAATCAAGATCCAAACTGTTTGCAAATGAGTGTGTTGTCGTACTTGACACTTAATGGGTAAAATTATAAAAGTTTTAATCTTAGATTTCAGCAATAAAACAAAGCGCCTATCTTTAAACATACTTTCAAGGCAATAAAATCAAGAGGTTAAATAATAATGGTTGAACTTTTAATGTGAGTAATAAAGCAGACGGTAATTTTACCCCTGTACTGCCTTACTCCAAGTACAATGGTTATTTACAAACAGTTTGGATCCTAATCAGACGCTGCGTTACGCGGCGTCTGATCAGGATAAAAACTGTTTGGCACTCATTTTTTTCTGGAATCAAAAATACCTAAAGTTTCACATTGAGAAAAAAAGCAGAAGACAATTGTTTAAAGCCGATGACGTCATGACAATACAAGGGTTAAGCAGAAAATATCAAGGCAGTTATAGTTTAGGTTATATAAGTCATGTAGCTTCCTTTACTTTACAGGGTTCGTCAAACTTTAGCGGACTAGGCACGTGTACACTGTACAATTGTTCGTCTTGGAAACGTTTCAGGGCACACTTATAGACCCGATTTTAAGTTAAAACCCCAGTTTATATCAGGATGAGAC
This sequence comes from Gari tellinella, assembly GCA_922989275.2. Lineage (NCBI taxonomy): Eukaryota > Metazoa > Mollusca > Bivalvia > Cardiida > Psammobiidae > Gari > Gari tellinella. The sequence continues at coordinate 57,556,025 of OV277860.1, forward strand.
GCCGAGATATTTGGCATCACATTTGGATTGAACCGGTTTTGAACTTTGTTTTTCATACAAATTAGATGCTCAAACTATTTATGATGGGTGGGACGATATAACAAGAAGGAGAGCTCTTATCCAGTTTTTGATAATCGTTATCTAGAAATAAATCTTTATGACAAATACTTTTTGTAGAACTAACGCCGTCTTTACTAAGGTACGCATTGGTTTAGGACACAGCTCAGCTACATGTCATTCAATCGGAGTCCAACTGTATTGCTGTGTGTTTGTTCTCCTATAAGGTATTTTACATGTAACACATTTGAAGGAGACATAATAAGTGTACAAAATCAGTCATTTTTTGCGTAAGCAATATGATAATATCATCTCATCAACTTAAACAATATTAAAACTTAACAAGATGTGTTTTATGTGCACCTACGGAAGAGTGAATTTCAGATAAACCATTTCCGTCTCAGAGTTCTTTGGATGCCTTCCTACCACATACGTTTCAAAGGATGTATTTATTCATTCAGAACCCTACGGCTATCCTCATAGCTTTTTCATACATATGAGCCGTGCCATGACGAAACATGTCTTGTTGCATTTCAAACAGTGTATATCAAGGCCAGCCGCCGCGTCTTTGACGCGGCAACTGGCCTTGGTCTACAATGTTTGACACCCATATGCATCTAAAACATTTTATGTAGCTGCATTATATATGGTATTTGGCAGTGTTTATTAAACTCAGATACAGAGCTTGGGTTGACAACGATGCTTGGTATGTTCAATGTTTAAATGCAATAGGGCAGGTTTTGTCATGGCACGACTCATATCCTTTTTACGAATTCATTGTTGTTTTGGTACCAATATAATTGATAAAGTGTTCTCATACTTTCAAATCGTTTAAATGTTGTTCCATTCTTTACAATCAGACTTTTAGCCAGAGAAACAATCCGTTTAGATCCATGGGCATTTGTGTAAGTGTCTATTTACCAAATGCGCTTCATTACAGGACGTGTACACCGCCTAAAATTAAGAATTAAGATTTCAACTATCCTTAACCTATTTATTATTTTCTATTATAATTGTTGTTTGCTTGAAATGATTATAAGACCGCAATAGAAATATTCAGTTTACAAACATAGATATTATAATACGATATTCTTATTTTTAACTATTTTAACTACCAACGTCGCAAACAGTTTGTATCCTGATCAGACGCCGCTTATCAGGATCAGGTTTAGAACTGTTTGACACTTGTATCAACATCTCTTCAGTCAAAGCAGTCCGAAATGTGAATTTTGCATGCGACGTTACCAATGTAGACAATGGTTTGGCGTCGTGATTGTTTAAACACGAAATATAACCTTGCAGTGAAAGTGTTAAAGAGTTCTCTGATTATTTCATCAACGACCGCTTAACCAAAGATGGTCTTCATCACTGTTTACATTATCATTCCTGGCGTTTTAATGAAAGGAATTTGTTCGTAATTGTAACAATTAAATCCGAAGAGTTTTAAGTTTTGCAAGAATGTCAAAATAACTTCAAAACAAATGAGATTATTCTGTTAATTATTCCAAATAGAGGTGCAATTAAGTGCATTGTCGAAACCACATTTGACAGTTAGATTCAATCATCTATTGCCGTGCTTCGTCTAATCATAGGAAGAAATTCCAATAGTTTCTTCTCTGAATATTCCGAATTTTACCTGATTTGATGCCTTGTATGTTACCCAGACTCGGAACTATGTATGAGTTGTACAAGTTTAACCCTTTCATGGTCTTTACCGTGGGGCTTTACCCCTTCACCGTTTCATTGTATTCTGCTTTAATATTGTTGTCTGCAATATCGTTTCAAAGTTAGGGAGTAAGACTGATGTAATTTCAAAACAAGTGGCAAACAATTTTGATCCTGATCAGACGCCGCGTAATCAAAACTGTTTGCAAATGCGCTTTCAGAGACCGAAAGGGTTAATGCATATAAAGGAAAAATAGAACGACCAATCGTAATGTTCGCGTTTAAACCCTTCACTGCCTTACCAAACGTACAATGGTTATTTGCAAACAGTATTGATCATGATACGCTACGCGGCGCCTGATCTACATCCAGACTGCGTGACACTAATTGCAATTCTCATGTAGCCAATTTTCTTAACATTTAAAATTGAAAAGTAAGATCAGACACCAATTATTAATTAGATAACGTTATGGAACTTAAGTGGTTACATATATTCAAAACCATACTGTCGTCACCTTGCTTGGCATTAGTATCCGCGTTGGACAGAAAAGTACATGTAGTACTGGAAATAGCAGCTACCCACCTCCTAGCTGAATATTGCGAAATTCGGTAAGGTCTGACGGTTGGTCGTAATGTAATAGAAGAATAACTACATTCTGCAACAGCATTACTTTATAGGGATTCGTATTTGTATTTGCGGTACATGAATGTACAAGGGTAAACGAATGCTCACCATTCCAGCAGTACTATGGCGTACATATATTTATAGCATGACCAACGGTGTAAAATAGTGGTAAACCCATTGAGGATTTACTGTATTCAATGGTTCTTTATTTAACTTATTGGTTAAAAATATGTAAATTACGTCATGTTACTTACATCATTTTATGACGTCATGCATTGCGTAATACGTCTCTAAATGATTTTGACAATTATAAGTTTATTAAAACGTTTATCAATTCAAAGCGATGTAAGTTTCCAGATCACCAATGTTGTCATTTTACAAATGTAGTTAAATCGGTTTCATTTCTTTTCTCCTACGTATTCATTGAAAGAATGCCCCTTGTTTGGAATGTGTTTCTAAGTAAATCCATAAGGTATCATGTTTATTTTTAGATCTAATGTAGTTATATGTTTTTTCTCGCTTTGTAGGTACATTTGTGTAATTTCATGTGAAGCGCTTTCGAACGCACAACCCCTGTGTGAAAAGAACGCTATATAAATCTGGTATAATAATGATAATAATAATAATATTCTCATAAACTACATCACAGCTTGAAGGAAAAAGGCAAATTCTATTCATTATAAGATATTAAAGTGCGAGGTTGTAGTCATGATATTAATAGAATCTTTTATTCGTGTTCCGCTTGGTTATAATTTATTAAACTCGTCATCCAAAAATGATACAAACTCGGCCTAGCCTCGTTTTTATCGTTTTAGATGACTCGTTGAATAAATTCAATCCTCTGTATCTATGTCTCTTCATTAAATGGCCACTGCTTGAATCTTCAACTGCATACTACTAGGGTATTAGGAGAATATAGTTTATAAGCAGAAAATTAAACATAAGGTGATTACTTGACCCTTTCATGATCAAATTTATCGTGAGGATTTTACGCCTTCACCGCCATATATATTGTCGTCTGCTTCAATATTGGTGTCTGCAATATCGTTTCAAAGTTAAATTTAAGGAAGTATAACTGACGTTATTTCAAAACAAGCTGATTGCAAATGCGCTTTATGGCGTCATTGAGAGTGAAAGGGTTAACTGTAGTGCGATGGTTGGTTTGGTATTTACACTGGTGTACTGTTTTTGCTCAAATGTTTCACTATTTCTGCTTCTTCTTTAACCAATTCACTGCCACACGCCGAGTACACTACTTTTTTGCAAACAGTTTGGATCATGATTAGACACGGCGTCTCGTCAGGATCCAAACTGTTTGACAATCATTTCAATATATCTTAAGTCAAAATACCTTTACTTTAGTCTTAGATAAAAGCAGACGACACTTGTTTAGAATTGATGACGTCATGGCAGTGGCGGGGTTAATTAATCTTGAGAAATCATGACGCTAATAAGAACAATCACATTTAATTTTCAGCCTTTGGAAGTAATTGATCCATCAGTCATGCGTGACCTTCTAGGAATGGGGTCGTCTTTTAAATGAGTTTTTAAAGATCAGAAATGACAGAAACTGATTATTAAATAATTACTCATTCCATGTTTAATTAAAATGCTTCCTGGTTCTATGTCACAAACACAATATTTGACCCTTTATGTACTCTTCTTTGACTCGTTCACTGCCAATGTCGCCCTTTAAAGGAGACTTTGCAAACAGTTTGGACCCTGATCAGACGCCGCGTATCGCGGTGTCTGATCAGGACCCATACTGTTTGACACTCATACCGACATTGCCTCAGTCAAAACATCCCTAAAGCTGTCTCTTAAAATATTGCAGACGACACTACCAATGCAGACGATAAGTGTGCGATGAAAGGGTTAAAGCAGACGATAAAACTTGGTAGTGAAAGAGTTAATCAATAGGTTCAGTTTTGTTAGAAGCCTTTTTATCGTTAGCAGAAACAAATAAACTCTTTTATCACAGAAGTTTGATTCTGTCAGGGATTAACAAACAGGAAACCTCAAGTAATATCTAATTGGAACTATAGATTTAAACAACATAACTTCATACATGTATTTACCATCAAGCCTTTTAACAGAAAACCCGACATTTTTCTGAAACAACGATCATTAATCCTTTCACTCTCAATGACGCGTTAAAGCGCGTTTGCAAACAGTTTGGGTCCTGATCAGACGCCGCGTAACGCGGCGTCTGATCAGGACCCAAAGTGTTTGACACTCTTGTCGAAATGTATCAAGTCATACAACTCAAATCTAACTTTGAAATGTGTCTTTCAGATAACAACACTGAAGCAGACGACATCAAAGCGGTGAAAGGGGTAAAAATATCTCGATAATTTGATCATGAAAGGGTTTTAAAGTCTTCCGACTGCTCCGGGTGAATGTGAATTTTTATATTTAAGATAAATAATACAATACTGTATACTAGCTGTAAAGAAAGAGCTTGGACCCATCGTACGAAAGATCCTACGACATAAACGATCGTAAGTCAGATTTTGAAATTCTAAATTATTATTTACTTCTCCATTTAATCCTATCTTGTGACATCTCTTTGGAATTGTCTTGAAAAGAGGAATCCGAAAATAGATTTGTTTTAAAATTTTGACTTACGAACTTTTTTGTCGTACGACGTTTCGTAAGACGGGCATCACGAATGTTACGTCAAACCTCAATAACCCGAACTCGATTCAGTAGAACATATCCTTATGTCTAATTTAAGATGTGATTAAGCTACGTTTGTACTATATAATACGGATTTGTTTGATTTAAGCAAGATGTAGTTATCGAGTTTCAATTGTAGCTGTTTTAATATAAGTCACGCTTGTACTATGACCACTCAAGACAATTTGTAAACAGTATTTCAGACAAGAGACAGCCTAAAAAGGACATACGTAACTTTAATCTGTATTAACCCCTTCACTGCAATGACGTCATCAAATTAAAACAATTGTCGTCTGCTTCTATTTCTAAAAAACAATTTTTAGGTAATTTGACTTAAGAAATGTTCAAACGAGTGTCAAACAGTTTGGATCCTGATCAGACGCCGCTTAACGCGGCGTCTGATCAGGATCCAAACTGGTTGCAAATAACAACTGTACTCGGGGTAAGGCAATGAAGGGGTTAACCGGGTACCTGTCTTGAGAGATAAACGTGATTCTTCTAGACATACTCTCCTATCATGTGTTTGAATATTGAATATTTTATGATTATAGCAAACTTATTGGAGTAGGTCAGTAATTTGAAACTGGATAACGGCCCCCTTGTGGTCAGATAGACATTTTCATAGCCATCACCTACAGATAAATAAGTACAATATCGTTGATTTCAACATTATCGTATTTGAAACATGAAACTGTTTCGCCATTGCCATGCTGAACTTTTAATACTGGGGCCCGTTTCATAAAATTTCGTACGACAAAAACGGTCGTACGTCAAAATTTAAAAGTACATTTAATTTCTCTGTCTAATCCTGTCTTGTGACATCTCTTTGGAATCGTCTTGAAAAGATGCCACAGTCACAAGACAGGATTAGATGGAGAGATAAATGATTATTGAGACTTTTATAATATGACTTACGACAACATTTGTCGTACGAAGTTTTATGAAACGGGCCCCTGGTTATTATAATTTTGAAAATGACAAGTTTGTGTTTGAAGCAAGGTCATCGAAATCATATTAGATCAAATTAACTAATGCAGACCCAGACAAGATGACTCCTTAACCCTTTACCCAATAGCCTGTTTTTAGTTTTGAAAACAGGTGACTACTTAAAGCAGGTTGAAAGCAAATCAGAATGCACCTTAAGGTGCATTCTGCTTTACTTTCAGCCTGCTTTAAGCAACCACCTGGTGGAATAAAGAAAATATTCGTTATGGATCATATTTATATCTGTATAAATTGGTACTATTTTCTTCAGCGGAGGAATAAACTAAATGCGCTAAAAGGCGTTTCTATAAGGAAAAGGGTTAAGGACACATTTGATCAGGGTGTTCGCTGTTTGCACAATATGCATATAGTGGTTTCCAGCAAAAGAAAAGTTAATGTCATATAACATTGTGAGATAGTAAGATACCACTTGAATAGGTGATGAGTGTATTTCTAAAATCAAAACAAATGACTTTAATGGTTTTAGAATGCACTTATAATCAACACGAGGATTTGAACGTTAGCTTAATGCATACTGAATGATTTATTTTAAGATTGAGATCTAATGTTGTTATAAATGTGTGGTAAGATTTATTGTCACTTCAAAGGAATGCTAGAAGAAAAGTTTATTTGATTAATCTAATTGAATTAAACAAACGATTTTTCTATACTGGATAATGTCAATGTTTTGATGTTTGTGTTGATTTTCATAAAGAAGCAGTTGCCTCTTATGATTGAATATAATGGTAGAGACTTAATAGTTTGATAGATGTGCGTGTATATGTTTTCTAATAAGTTATTGCCTATGAAATGCGTAATCAAATCTTATATATTTTATTAATAAAAGAACGAAACAAACAAACACAGCACAATCGATAAAGTACAATACAAAACCATCATTCTTGAGTAGATTTTAACGGGTAAAACATAGCTAAACACTATATTTCTTATATTAATGAAATATTTTAAAAAGTTCAGTGTTACATGAGTATCCTTCATTCTCCATAACCGGACCCTTCCTACCAATCCGGAAGCTTCACAAAAACGCTTGATAAAGTACGTGCGGTTTGCTTACGTCATCGCAAAAGCGGTTCCGGTTAGGTAATAGATGTGTGCAGCATAATAGCCGAGAAAAATGCTGAAAAAAACTTGGAATTTTAGTGAAACCTTGAAGAAAATTATATTTTCGAAAAATGAGTACCAAAATTAACCACGTACCTTATTTTTTTAATGTCCCTTTGTAACATGATTTCGAATAACGCATTTTCCAATATAACTCTAAATGTTTATTGCGTGTAGCGAGTGTCTGGAAATTGACCTTTCACATGAAGTATAAATTTGATCCGATTGTGTACAAGCGCCTTTGTTACCCGGATGATGACGTCACACTTCCGTCATGATAGAAATTCGCGGCGCTGCATTTACAGCCGAAGGTTAGTTTGAATAACTGGTATTTGTTTAAACAATGAAGTTGTTTGATTACTTTAAGTGTTATTTTCAGTTAGAAAACTATTTTTTCTCCATATTCATTCAATGTATCTCCCAGTTACTATTTAATTTGGTTATCTTTATAATCCCTTTTCGCTAAGGGTTCCGGATGAACGGACGAAGAGGATATTCCCTTTTATATTATAATATTCGAGAGCAATATTCTAATCGTGCAATCTCAAAATGTGATAGTATTTGATCTTTTTGAGTCCGCTTAATGCACAACTCTTTACAATAATAGAAACTGTGCTGCAGAATTGCCTTAAATTCCAGTTTATGAAATTCTAAATTGAGTGCAGACTGACAATTGTTTCGCTATTACAAAGCAGCAAAGCAAGACAAATGCATATATTCCCAGCCACCAGCGGCTTCAATCATTTTGACTTTTGTACAACGATCCATTATCGTTTTTCACAATGTTTCTCATTCAAATAGCTTAGTTTTTCCTGCACTCCTTTGATTGCGTCGACACAACCTTTTTCTAAAGAGTATTGTTTAAATAGCATTTCCATTCATATTCCGAGTTCTAGTATCGTGTATGCTCTCCTGATTTTGTCAGTTTTCGACTCTTTAAGCCTTTCCCCCCATAGAAGCGACATTTAGCGTATTCAATTTATTCCTCCGCTGAAGAAAATAGTTCCAGTTTATACCCTCATGAACAATTACCATAACAAATATTTTTTATAGCCTAACAGATGGTAATTAAAGCAGGCTGAAAGTGAAGTAGAATGTTCCTTAAGTTTAAGTGTTCACCTGTCTTTAATATTATAAGTAGGTTATTAGGTAAAGAGTTAACTAATATCACCAACCATGCGTTTGTCATCCTGAACACATAAATACAACACGACGCTGCATGGAACGCCGTAAAACTACCTTTTAACGCTTTTAATGTAGAAGTTGGAATATCATTTATTGTCTATGACATCAACAGTCTGCGCAACGTGTTATTCTTGAACAGCCATGCCTTGAACTTTCAAGAGAGTATTGTTGTTGAGTTGTAAGTCTTCAAGGAACAGTATTCTGATCGTTTATACGCTGATGATGTCCATCAATATTTCAACAAATTATTTCTCCAAGCAATTGTTTGTTTTGTACCCTATTTGTTCCATTCTGAATATGATATTAAATCCGTTTATGTACTTGTACTTATTTGCTGTGAATGGCATTCGTGCCCATCTTTCTCTGAAAGTGAAAAGAAATAAATATAAATAATATAATAAAATAATAACATAGTATCTCTTGTACAAAAATTCACCGATAACCGAATAAAGATTGTACTTGTTAACTGTTGGTAAGTGATAACAGGAATACTATGTGCATCCTACAGTATTTTAATGCTTTTCTTCCCTTTAAGCACAGATAAAATCTAAGCAAAGAAACTCTCTCTGTATATAAACAACCAGCAATACAGTTCTGTCTGCATTATTTCGCTAGCAGCATTTTCAATAGAAAAGGGGTATTCAAAATGCTGTTTAGCGAGCATTTACAATAAAACTGCTATATCATTCTAGACTTCATTACAGATTTGTGAAACGTAAAAGTAATTCAGATAACCCTTTTAGAAGTTTTCGTTAATGTTGTTCAGTTGCATTAAGAAGAAGAAGAAGAAGAAGAACGTTTATTTGACTTAAACTATACAGTTTCTCGTCATAATACATAAATATTTACAATATAACATATAATACAAGGTCAAATTTGATATGTAGATCTAGATCTACGAACTTTTAGCCAGAATTATTTTACATGAAGTAATTTCGAAAATATCTCGAGGGTGGTTTCAAAAACATCGATTCATTTTTTATTTGTTTTAGAATACTAACGTATAGAGGGAGAGAAGGAGGCAGTCTTTCACACAATTAAGGCCCAAGTGAAACGCCGAGTTACTTGGCGTCATTAATGGACCCGAATCGCTTGAATCAGTCATAACAATTGTTCACCGCGTGCAGAATATTTGACCCAGGCCTAGATCTGCATAAGTTATTTACGAATGATACAAAAACAAACACGATTTAACCCTTACTGTGCGTGAACAAGTATATTCTATCTGCGCAAATAGTATAGACCCAGATCAGAGGGATCATGATGGATCCCACTTATTTAGGTCTTCAATACTTGCAGTAGGGGTTCAGAACAATAAATAGTCGATTAGGTAACTGGACATCATTCCAGAATCTGGAATAGTCAGTTTACATAATCGGCATAGTAAGGGTTAAGTCTTGCATAGAATGACAATCGTCACCATGAACACATGCGAATCGAGCATACTGCCCGTTTCACTCATAAAAATCAATAAGTCCAAACGCCCAGTCAATGACCGTGTGGCGTCATCACATTCCTGTCCTGTCCCAAACTCATTGATTGGTGCTATTTTCGCGCTTGAATTTAACAACCAATCAACGCTTGAGACACCGATAGTAATAGTATAGATGCCAAATATGGATTATATAGTGCGACTCTAAATGCAAGTCCTGCGCAACCTTTTGCGCAGCTCGGCATCAAGTATTAGTCTTTCCTTCTGTTTTGACTGGGAGCCGAATACAACAATTATGTCTGGCGCTATCAGTTTGGAATAAAGTGATTTAGGACAGAAATCCACATGACAAGTAAGTGCAATTAAGTGTACCAATATATAAAGGACATATATGTTACTAACAATTTTGATGTCACAAACCTCAATTGGCAGAATATCGAGATATAGTCACGAGACCACGTGCTGTTTTGTGTCACACATGTGACAATATCAGGTTACACAGTAGGTCAACACATTTTTTACCATAACAAAAACAAACACGCTCTTGTCCAACTATAGTAAATACATGCGCCAGCTTAAAAGCAAATTGAAAGACGAGCTGAAAGCTTCTAAGGAAACTTTCTACTTCACTTTCACTTAGCTTCAAGCATTCAGACTCGGTTACAAAATCACAGCCGTGTAAATATAGGTCATTTGATACAATGGACTGTTTGAATACTATTCTTGAATACTATTTGTACATTTTACATACTATAAACATTATATACAAATATGGATACAGTACGAATCAAAACATAATTAACGCCATAGACACAACAGTTGAGGACCTGATCAGTCCCCATGTAATGGCTTCTGTTTTGGTTCAAATACTGCTCACAGACATATTATGAGCAGACACATCGTATTATTATGTGCTCTACAATCATAGCAGAGGTAGCTTAAGGCAGGCTATAAGTAAAGCAAGACACACCATGTGTGCACTCTGGTCCGCCTGGATTACTTTGAACCTGTCATAAGTGGTCACATATCTTCATAACTAGAAGCAAACCATGGTAGGTACCTTGAAGTAGATCCAAAGTAAAGCAGAACACACATTGATGTGCATTCCACTTTACTTTCAATCAACCTTAAGTGATTATCTGTCTTCCATTTAACTGGAAGTGTACATTCAATACTAGTTTCCTAGCACCTCACATTAACTCTCCCCTTAATGCAAATGCTTCAAATATGAATTTACTTAAATTCCTTACTGTGGCATTACCATCAGATTTCATTAACTCAATAAACTTATGTACACTTGGATTTCTGTAGTAATAAGGTTTGATATATAAATTTCTGAGAGGTTGATATGCCTCACAGATTAAAGTGAAATGATATTCATCTTCTATATCTCTTTTGTTACAGATTGTGCAGTACCGCTGGTGACGCTCTGTTCTGTTTCGAGCATATCGACCAGTTTCAATATGAAGTTTGTGAGATGCTAATCTTAATCTTGTCAATGGGATGCGAAACTTGCTGGTTAATACACTCAGGTATGGTTCATATGCAAATGTGTTCTTAAAATTTCTGTACAGAGATAGAGAACTAGAATTGTTTACACCATTGACCCATGTCTGTACAAATACATCATAAACTCTCTGTTTGAACAACAAATGAAATGTGTTCAAATTTACAGACTGCGGATTATTCCATACATATGAAAAACCATAATCATTTAGTAATGTCTTAATATTTGATGCCCAGTTTCTATTGTTCACACCTCCAATCATATTACACAACTCATTATACAGTGTGCTAACAACTACATTTTCAGATTGAATTACCTTGGTCCAAAACTTTATCATTCTTGTATATCTATTTATGTACAGTGGGTATCTCCCTAATTCTCCATATACAGCCATGTTACTTGTTGAGCTTTTAACCTGTAAGAGTTGTTTACAAAACTTTAAATGGATTCTTTCAATCTCTTTTGACTTGGAGTAACCCCATATTTCGCATGCATAACTTAGAGTTGCTCCAACAAATGCATCAAATAATTGACACTTAGTCTTAGGGCTCAGCTGGTACTGTTTAAGTTTAGACATCAAAATATTAAGTGCTTTCAGGCCTTTGCCAGCCAGGTACTCTTGATTCAAGGAATAATTTCCTGTATAGTTAAAAATGGTTCCTAAATAATTAAAATCATTTACATTTTCTAAAATACATCCTCCATAACTCCATCTTTCATTTTCCCTTGTACTACCACGTTTTCTAAAAACCATGACCTTTGTTTTGTTTATATTAACAGCTAATCCCCATTTATCACAATACACTTTCAGCATGTCTAAGCTATTCTGCAAGTCCTGTGGTGACTTACCAAAGACGACCATGTCATCGGCAAACAACATCAATATAAAGGTAATATCATCAAAAGAAAGACCACTTGATTCGTCATTCCGTAGAAATGTCTCTAAGTCATTTATAAATAGGGAAAAAAGCAGAGGGGACATAACTTCCCCCTGCTTAAGTCCTACTGCACATTCGAAAAATTCCGAATAAGAATTGCACCCCTGTATACAGGATTTTACTTTGTTATACATGCTTCGGACAATATTAAGCATTTTACCATTGATACCTAAATTGAATAGTTTAAACCAGAGTCCATTTAAATATATACTATCAAAGGCTTTTTTAAGATCTATGAAAGCACAATACAAGCGGCCTTTCTCATTCAGAACTTTCTGTACAATGGCATTTAAAACAAAAATTGCATCTACAGTGGATCTACCAGATCTAAAACCAAATTGCTTATCACTAAGAACATTATTAGACTCAGCCCAAAGATTCATTCTAGCATTTAAAATACCAGTGAAAATTTTTGCTAGACAACTGACTAATGTGATGCCCCTATAATTATTAACATCGTTTATATCGTTCTTTTTATGCAAAGGTACTATAATGCCCTCTGACCACTTGTCTGGGAAATGACCCGAATTTAATACAGCATTAAACAAGTCTAACAAATGTACATTTATGATGTCATATGACTCAATAAAGTATTCATTTAATAACCCGTCAATGCCACTTGATTTATTCTTTTTCAAGGATTGAATAGCAGAGGTTAATTCTGCAAGAGTAATGGGAGCATCAAGCTCTTCAAATAATATGTCACCCAAATCACTGGGATCTGAGTTGCAAAAGTCTTCAGCCTCAGGGACATTTGTACCAGATAAATCATCATTAAGCTTAGAGAAATATTCAAAAAAGTCTTCCAAATTTATATTACCTTGTTTAGATTTCTTTTTGGTAAACAGTTTCCAAAAGTCTCTGGGTTTAGAATGTCTAAGTTTTTCTATTTGCTTTAATTTACTATGCTCAAAACTCCTTTTCTTTTTTCTTACCAGTGCTTTATAAGTTGATTTTGCCTCACACATAATGGTTCTGTTTTGATTAGATTTACATTTGTTAAATTGAACAATACTTGATTTGTATATTGTCTTAGCTGTAATACATTGGTCATCAAACCAGTCTGCCTTATTACCTAATCTATTGTGATGCTCATATTTGGGCAGTTCACTTCCAGATTTCTGTACCTTTGAAAATAAGGGGTCTGTTACATCTCTAAGTACATTGGTAAACATATTAATACTGTTATTGACAGAGTCTTTACTAGTAGAATCAATATCTTCCACTATAGAGTTCAGTTCAGGCAGCTTCGAAATGAGTTTACTTCTGAATGTATCATTATACATGTCTCTCCAGTTAAAGTGGGTCCGGCCTGCACCTTGCTCTTTGCTACACTCTGCTGTATCATACATACCGCAGTGTATATCAAAGGACAAGGGTGCATGGTCTGACCATTCATTAAAATCATTAACAACGAATCTATTAATCACATTAAAATCTTTTTCTTGTATTAGAAGATAATCTATTACACTTGAACCTGTTGTGTTAACATAGGTAAAGGAGCCAGACTGATCACTATGTAGACGACCATTGGCGATTCTCATTGATGTAGCTTTACAGAGATCCAAAAGCCTTAGTCCATGTGCATTGGTGCCATTGTCCATTGATGACCGTGGTAATGGATTATCAGGTATATACTCCTCATTGTCTAAATAACTTACAGGTCTATCTAGAACAATATAATCATGCCTGGTGTTTCCCACTCTTGCATTAAGATCACCACAAAGTATTACTTTACCCGATTCTTGGTATCGTGTTATGTCTGCTTGTAATAATTGAAAGAAATCACAGTCGATCACATTATATGCTGGAGAGTTTTCGACCCATAAATAAGCCCCTGCTATATAAATATCCTCATCGTTTCCAAAGAACACTCGGTCAAGTTTCAACCAGATGATTGAGTCGTGGACTGATTTTATTACCTTTATACCCATTTCGAGATCATTCCTAGTGTATACAGCTACCCCTCCACTACATCTCTTTGCTCGCCTATTTTGAAATTTTCTGTAGTAGTTAATGCATTTAAAACCCGATATGTCAAAAGCACTATCTTTATCAGCCCATGTTTCGTAGAGAAAAATTATATCACTTTTACCTAATTGTTGTATAAATTCACTGTCTTCCAGTTTGTTCCTGCTTAATCCATGGATGTTCCACGAAAGAATGCGAAGATCCACCCTCGGGGACCCCTATTGGGCAATGCCTCGCCTGCCTCCACGACCCCTACGTCCGTACCCACGACCACCCCGACCACGTCTATTGCCATTACTACGGCCTCTGTAACTCCTATCACCTGATGTACTCTCATCAGCAGCAGATGAGTCGCCAGCAGCCGGACCACCATATTCGTTGGTTGGATTCTGTGGGGCGTTTGGAGATTGTGGACGCCCATCAATGTAAAGTTTGTCGTAACTGATCCATGCCTTGTGACCATTGTTAACTGCCTCTTTGAGCCTTGGGACTAATGCCCTCCTACGATCACTCACAGACTTCGGGAATTGTTCGTGTACATAGTAGCTGGTGCCTTTCAAATTCCTACTTGATGTGCGTACTAATTCACGATCTTTGAATGAGGAAAATTTGACTATGACATTCCTAGGTTTACGTGGCGGGCCATAAGCACGGGAGTTATCATGTGAATTGTCATGAGTGTAGTCTGCATTCATTGTACTTGCAGGCTGATGTGTAGCCCTGTGTGCACGCTCTATACTGAAGTGGTCAACCGTGTATTGATCGATCTTCATTTCGTGTACCATGAACTCACGCACCTTTGATTCTGTGTCGGCGTACTTTTCGTTCCGATCCTCTGGAATGTTGCAAAATATTAAATTGTTGCGCATAGACTGCGAACGCATATACTCCATTTCTCCCTCATATTTTGACTGCTGATCAGTCAGCCTGGTGATACAATCATTAGCCTGTCCAAGAGCAAACTGTAACTCGTCTACTGTGTCTGTACACTTATTGACATTTTCCGCACTGGACTGTATATTATCCTGCACATAAACCCACAACTTATTAACTTCGCAATCAATATTTGAAACTTTTTCTTCTAGGGAATCAAGCTTTGTCAATTTCTTTTCTACATTTTGAAGTCTTGTGTCAATGCTTTTAACAAACTGTAGTATCTGTGAAATTTCTGTCGACGTAGATAAATCAGCGGCGCCCCTTGTGGGTGCTTGTGTACTAAACTCATTGTTTGTGCTTGTGTTTTTATTTACCTTGATATTCTCAGGGTTGTTGTTCACAATAGTTGCCATATTTCCACATAATTCCTGAATTGAATCGTCTAAAAGCACACTATTTGCCTCCCTTATAGAGTCAATAACGTTTTCTGGAGATCCGCCATTTCGCGCGTTTTTGGCCTCCGGAGTCTCGCCAGAGTCACTAGAATGTTTGCGTTTATCCATCACTTGCATGCATACTCTGCACAAATCCTTTTAAATATCACTGACGAAACACTTCATAACCATTCTTAACAATATTCCGCGATTCATAAAGACATATTCTATCCAAGAACTCAAAATAAGCGACGAGCAATTTTCGAACGACCTGCCATTACAGATTTGACCTTGACCTTTTTTCGTAACTGCATGTGTTACGAGATTTTTCGTTCATTTTATCAATCGTTGTTAAGATGGGGTTTGGCTGTTACGGTAAAACGTCTCTATTACGACCATTAAAACAAAGGCTAATTAATTATATTAAAGACAGGTGACAGCCTTAATCAATGTAACAGTAAAGCAGAAAGCTCCTATAGGAGCTTTCTGTTTTACTGTCACATTTCTTTAAGCAGTCACATGTGGTAAACGCCTAGTAATGTATAAAATTCAGTGGTCGAAACACAGAGAGGTTTGACTTTTATATGAGATAAAGTGTATCTTACTGAGGCACCCGGCAGAGTGTTTAATGTGTGATATATATCTAGACAGCAGGGCTGCCATAAGTTGAGTTTGAAAAATCCTAAGATTTCCAAATTTTCTATTTTTCAAGCGTGATTACTTAAAGCAGATTGAAAGTAGAGCAGAATGCGCCTTGGGCGCATTCTGCTTTACTTTCAACCTGCTTTAAGCTACTATCTGCTAGGATAGAAATCCGAAGTTTTCGGAAAAATCCGAAGAAATGGCAGCCCTGAGACAGACTTTGCTTTAAAGTTATGATTGATGAATACGGAAACATATGCTTTCTCTGTCATAATAGAATGGCGCATGGTACAATTTTCTCATCAACGAAACCTGTCACTTCTTTCTCGATTTTAAAACTCATTTACGCATATAAACATGGGAAAACGTAAACCGTTTCCAAACTCTTTTTATCTTGATAAACGTGGTTCTATTGCAATCAGTTTAGAGCCAGACTCCATACGTTTTGCCACTGGTACTTCAATAAAGCATGACCGCTGTTTTAAAAAAGCTTTTGTTCTCAATTCTACATTCATTGTATTATATTGCATATGTTTATATCATTCCCGATCGTGAAACTGGCAAACGTTATGAAATAGATACCAGGTGCTTTTATTTGCAGATTTGTCGTTGCATACTTATAGTATGCTCTTGATAATGTAATTCATGTCCGTGGAATAAATGTGTATGTAAGATATACGACTTTATGGGCAGAAAAAACCATACCCTATAAGACTCTGGGGCCTGTCTTACAAATCGGCATCTGATTAAGACTAAAACTATTTGCGCATGACAGGACAATGATTTATTATAAAATATAAGAACGCGTGCATTTATTTAATCTATAAATCTTAGTCGTTGAACTACGAATCGTGATGGTTTTTTTTAAGATAACCACTTTAATATTACTCTGAAATAGTCGTGAAAAGACGTTTCCAAAGTGATGTCACAAGACATGATTATGTTGAGAAATAAGAAATTATATGTATTTTCAAGTTTTGACTTACGATCATTTTAGTCGTACGACGTTTCGTATAACGAACCCCTTTACCGGGGATAGAATACACACAGTGTCCAATCTAGCAGAGTTGTAAGCCTCTTCCAAAAGGTGACACCAATGCATTCACATACATACATGTACACTCAAGCCGGTGCTATCTGGTCATCTTTGTTTGGCGCGGTGCCGTTAACCACCCCAACTCAACCAAGTACATACATATCTAGGACAAATATTTGAGAACTAATGTTAACATCTCTCCATTGCTGAAAAATAATGGACAACTTTAAAAAGGATAATGGTACATGTGTATTTAAGAGTGTTGCAATTAAACAAGCAAGCTAGTGTAACACGCTGCACAAAGGCATCAATCATAATGCTTAATCAGTGAGATAGTAGAGTGACGGGCATACCAAAATGTTTTACAAGCTCTTGATCGAACAGAGCTACTAAATCCGTAGTTAATAGCAACACATTTATCATCATTAACTCTTGAAACGTTGATTAAATAGTGTCTGCTTATTATGTCATTTGCTTAAATTCAGAATTCTACTGGTATTTTCAATAGTTAAATATTTACTTTTCGATTTTACAACATTTTTAATTCTTGTATGACGCCGAATTAGCCGGCGACTGGTTTGTATACCAACTATTTAAAAGTAGGTCTAACCTACCGCATTCGAGAGGTAGAACACGTGTTATGTTTGAATTTTGTTTGCGTAGATGCTCAGCTCTGACAACCCCGAAACTTCACGTGAATACAACGTGATTCCAGTGTTAAATATATGTCGAATCCATTTTAAACTAAATATATATAGATTTGTTTTTGTAATGTAAATCTCCGTACAATAAAAATGTTTACAATTACATGTATCTTCAAAATAATGTAAACTACTGACGCTTGCCTGCTAAGATATTGATACTATTTACGGGACATGGCGTTTAAAAAGTTATCATTACAAACTCTCAAGAGATTGTTATCGATGTTATATGCAGATACAGTGTGCCCTCTCTACAACGACACCCACTGGGAGACACAGATTGTGTGTGTTGTTCGGAGGGAGTCGTTATAGAGAGTGAACATTTAAACTTGATTTACATTTACAAACAGCTTGAATTCAGATCAGACGCCGCGTAACGCGGCGTCTGATCTGGATTCAAGCTGTTTGTCACTCATAATTATATTTATTCTATCAAAATCTCCACTTATATGTCACTTTGAAAAAACCCAGCAAACGACACTTTTAAGCAGACGATATTGTAGCAGTAAAAGCGTTAGAAATAATTGTGTTGTTTCGGGAACTGCTACAAGAGTCGTTGTAAGGAGGGAGTCGTTGTTGGGAGGGCCGTTGTAGGGAGGGAGTGCTGTAGTTGTTCTACGAATGGTAGAGATAGGCTTACCGTTTTAATGTTTTATTGTTTGTCATATGAACGAAGCACACGCAATAAGAATTCAGTGCTGGCCGCTGCAGAGTGGATAAGAAACTGAAATTTCGAATATACAATACAGCGTTCACTCTCTACAACGGACCTCCCAACAACGACTCCCTCCGTACAACGACACTTGCCGTTATTCCCTAAACGGGATAATTAAGTCTAACTCTTTTACTGCTGCAATAGCGTCTGCTTAAGATTGTCGTCTGCTGTTTTCTCTCACAGTTACATATAAGTGGAGATTTTGATAGAATACATATAATGACCAATGACAAACAGTTGAATCCTGATCAGACGCCGCGTTACGCGGCGTCTGATCTGGATTCAAGCTGTTTGCAAATGTGTAAGCCAAGTCTTAATGGTCCCTCTCTTTAACGACTCCCTCCGAACAACACACATAATATGTGTCTCCCATTGGATGTCGTTGTAGAGAGGGAACACTGTAGATTCGATTGCAAACAATTTGGAGCTATATCAGACGCCTACTAAGTACTACTTGGGTATTCAATTAGACCAAATATATTTGTCTCTCGGGTTGAGATAAATTGGCAATATTTTCAAAGTATTTACAATTTTTAACATTGTTTTGCCTTGATTTAGATTCGTGTAACCTCTTCACTGTCTCATCCTGAATACAAATGTGTGTTGCGAAAAACTGTGGTCATGATGGGACGCCGCGTGACGCGGCGTTTGATCAGTATCCAAACTGTTTCTCTCTTATTTAAAGGGACTCGCAACCGGATGGTGTACTTGTCAAAATAAAATAAAATACTCAAATAAAAGCAAATTTGTGGCATTATTTGGCTTCTGACATTAAAAAAATATGATCAGTCCAAAAAAAGTCTCAAGAATCGTCACCGAATCTTAGATTTTTAGATATTTTCCATCGTTTTTCTATACCGACTAGTAGACGGTATAGTTGTTGTTGTTGCTTCTCTACACGGGCTCAGACATAAACACGAGCCGAATTACGAAGTTGTATGCACTTTCGATGGCTACACATTGAAATACGTTAAATCGATCCGGGATAAACGGATAGTTCCGTGGTCCATTGGTCTAAGCGGTTTCCCCTATTTTGCCTTCTGTCCGCCAATGCCGGGCCCCGGGTTCGAATCCCACCAGAGACCAATATTTTTTTTTATTGAAATACATTTTTTTAAACAGAATTTCTTATCCTAAACTAATTCTTTACCATTTATATAAGCGTTTGACCCATATTTACAAATTACTATTTTTAATGCACCATCTGGTTGCGAGTCGCTTTAATATCTAAATATTTCTGAAGTTAAAATACGTCAAAGTTTAAAATAAACAAATAAAAGCAAACAATATTGTACAGATGACGTCATGCAAGTGAATGCGTTAAACGGTAGCAATAACGTCTCTCTCTGCAATGCCTACGGAACCATAACAAATTGTTTTCCTCCGCAAGCGAAAAGTAAACACAGCAAAAATAACCTATCTACGGAATGCTCCAGATAAATACGTATGTCGATATTTCAGAAAAGTGATTGCGTAATGCCTGGAGTTCCTTAGGAGTTTTCTGCATTACCTTGGGTTAGTCGCTGAGGAAATGCTGTAGTCTACTATAAGTCTACGGAGTAAGAAATCGATATGTTTATCAACGATGACATAAATGCAAGGGTAAAAAGCATTTGCGGGTTTTGCAATTTGTGAGTTCTGTGTTTTTACAATAATTTACGTCGTGTGCAGTAGTACTGAAGAGTTTGAAAGGTAACAGTAGTTATGAATACGACTGTGTTTGTTTGGTTACTATACAATACACCTTTATCACATATACCAAACAGAATGGAAACATATATGTTAACAGATGATTATGCTTAATTCAGAAAATAAAAGTTCAGAAACAAAATTAAACCCCAGTTGTGCAAAACAGAAGACGCCATGCAGTGAAGGGATTTAGATCAGTTTTATATAATGGCTATGATTCTAAATTGAATTGTCACTGTTTTGACAGGGTAACATATACATGGGTTTACAATAATAGCAATTCCTCGAGGATGTATGGACGATTGTACAGTGGAGAAAACGTTATTATTTCCCGTTTAAACGAAACGAAACGCAAAACACTAAAATCTAGAAAAGTGCAACTTTTGTACAATTCTGATAATTCATGTTTATCTTTGTGGTAAACAGTTTGGAGCCTGATCAGACGCCGGGTAACCCGGCGTCTGATCTGGCTCCAAACTGTTTTCAATAGAAATAATAGTTTTAGCGTAAACGCGTTTATTTGGAAAGAATAGCGTTTTCTCCACTGTAATATCATATATGACATAAACGACAAAGAAGAGAATTACCTTGGTGTTATACATAGGCCATTTTCAATACACCTCGCGTTGACGAGGGTATCCGTTTATTGCAATCATGTCGGATGCTTGAAGTGTTGCCGTCCGCCACTGTTTCTTCCATTTGAGATAATTGACTAACGGACATTAATACGAATGTCAAACAGTTTGTATCCTGATCAAACGCCCAATTACCAAGGGTCGCATCCTTGTCCAAATTGTTTGAAAATAGATATGCATAAGCGCTTTGTAGTGCTGGGGTTCAAGGTTCTGGGGCCCGTCTTACGACAAAATTAATATTGTCGAAAGGCAGATGTTTAAACTCTTATTAATTATTTATTTCTCAATCTAATCCTATCTTACGATATCTCTTTGAAATCGTCGTGAAAAGACGTTTCCAAAGTGCTGTCACAAGACATTATTACGTTGAGAAATAAGAAATTATATGTATTTTCAAGTTTTGACTTACGATCATTTTAGTCGTACGACGTTTCGTAAAACGAACCCCTTTACCGTATATATTTATGTGATACGAATTTTGTGTCATTGTTTGTTTTACATTTTCCGCTGTGAACGCTAATTCAAACCATTTATGACTGGAAAATGAAATGAACTCTCCCTGTATACTTTTTGGAAGTTTACATCGTAAAATACAAGGGTTATCTTAAGAAACAGCAGTGTTTTTCCATACAAAAAATATCAGCATGTTAAAGCAAACATTGCAGACCCTGATGAGAGGCCGTGTAACTCGGCATCTCACCAGGATCTGCAATGTTTGCCAATGTCCACTTTAACAGACACTAGGCTAAAATAGGTTAACAAAACGTTAACACAAACATAGTTTAGATTCTATTATGTTCTCAATTTGGGAAAGCATTTGAATATACATGTGTATCAAAACCGTTAATGCACATGAAAGTGGCTGCGCAGGTAATAGATCAATTATTCCTCACATTAATTGGAATAAAATCGTAGCCAGGAGTGTTTCACCAAAACACACAACTGGCGAATTATAATCTACTTAATCGATAGCATACGCATCAGTTACTGTTAATGTGTGTATTTATTAAACACAGATGGGTAGATCTTAAAGCCTTTAAGCAATTTATCAAATTTCGAAATCTCAAACTCGCTAAAGTCAAACATTTCCTTATTTCAACGTTAAACGTGGCTTAGCCACGCTTTAACTTTGACATACTGATATGCTCTACTTTAACGAGGCCCAAATAATAAAATTCAACCAAAGGAATAAGGAAAAAATGGCCAGTTTGAGATATCAAAGTTCGACTGTGTTTCACTTCTAGATTTTCGTCTGCTTGAAACTTGTGGTCTGCATTGAAATTGCGATGTTTTTTCATTTTGAGCGTTTTTGAAATTTTGACCGAATGCAAGATTAAGACGAGTCTCAAACAGTTTTGCCCCCCCCCCCCCCCCCCCCCCCCCCGCCTGAATCTTTGAATAGACACTTTCAGTGTCTAATAAAGTTTAGTTCTAGACCATGTTTGACTATCTAGGCTTGTTGTTCTTTTGTTTTTCTTTTCACAATATATTGCAAATTGACAAAAAGTGCAGATCCCTATCAAAGGCCCCTATCGGAGTCCTTTGATCTGGGTATATAAAGATGGAATAGGACAAATGTACTCTTCAGAGGTACACTGTTTGTAATAACGATTTTAGTCGTCGCTTGGATTTTAATACATTACATGCCGATGGTAGCTTCAGTCAGCAGGAACAGCAAATAGAAAACACGTTTCTGATTTGTAAGTCTATCTCTAGCTCTGTATTCATGAATAATTATAGAGATCCGCATGTTCTTTCATTTAAAACTGAATGATTGTCTAACATAACGATTACTGTATCAAATGATTTTCGACGCATCTGTTTGCAAGATGCAGATAAAGATGTTGTTATCTGATTTTAGTAATGTAACATATTATGTTTTTTTGTACAGTGGAGAAGGCTTTATTCTTTCCCAATAAAAACATGAACGCTAAATCAATAATTTTCAATTGAAACAGTTTAGAACAAGAGCAGACACCGGGTCACCCGGCGTAAGCTCAGGCTCAAAATTGTTTGCAATTTAGATTGAAATAAACATTTTAGAATTTTGCCAAATGTTGCAAATATCTACATTTCATTACAATGCCGTTGCGATTCGTTTGCGTTTAAACTAGAAAGAATAACGTCTCCTGGAACCCGTTTGATAAAACTTCGTACGACAAATGTTGCCGTAAGTCAGCTCATAAAAGTCTTAATTATATATTAGTTCTCTATCTAATCCTGGCTGTTGACTTTTCGTTTTAACCTGAGTGGCAAGCAGGATCCAATCTGACAGACCTTGACCTACCATGCGGCTGATATGGCTCCAAACTATCTGCAATGGGCGTGCAGTTTGCGCTTAAACGTGTTTTTTAGGAAGCATAGCGTCTTCCACACAGTATTGCCTGGGTCCAAGGTTATAAAGAATTCGCATTGAGTCTGAGATCGTTTTCAAGCAGTTGATTGGTCAGATGTCAGCCTTTGCCCAAATCTTACCAATCAAATGCTTGAGAACTATCTTAAACTCTGCTCAAACTTTTAACGAATTGGACCCTGATCACGGATCTTTGATGCAATTCCGCGATATTGTTCTTTATATCCTCCACCTTCATAATCGATTTGATTTCTTTAAATAAATATGTTTGTAATCTGTCTGAAACAGATATCTAATGCTTCATTACTTGGTCATACATTTCTACTCTATCATTTACAGACACGAAAATGCAATTTGTTTTCCTGTCACAAATTATAAAACGCAGCCCCATAAATAACGTTTCTACGTCAATCTGTTACCCAGGTTAGTTAACTTGGCAAAATTTCTATTCATATTTATGTATTTTAGGGGGAAAAGAAACTTTCGAATTTAGTTAAATAGATTCTAAACTACCGGGAAGAAGTTGTGTATAATTATGTTTGTTAAAACCCTTACAGTGGAGAATACGTTATTCTTTCCCATTTAAACGCAAACAAAACGCAAAACACTAAAAAGATGAAAAGGACAACTGTTTGGCAATTCTGACTTTTCAGTTTTATCTGAGTGGCAAACAGTCTGGAGCCTGATCAGACGCCGGGTTACCCGGCGTCTGATCAGGCTCCAAACTGTTTGCACTGGAAATATTATATTTAGCGTAAATGCGTTTATTGGGACAGAATAACGTTTTCTCCACTGTACTTATGGCAATGGTATTTACAAATGATTCTAATCCAATTTCAATGCCATATATTGTAGTCTACTTTAAAAATATTTTCTTTTATACCGTTTTGGCATTAGATTTAAGGCAGTATAGTTTGAATTTATTGAACCAATACATAGTCAAACGAAATAGGAACATTTCTCGGAAATGTTCACTTATTCTATAGTCTTACTCAATTACCTCGAAATGCTTAAATAAATATTACCCGTGCTTCTCTTTCTCGAATTAGAAATTTGAGTGCACTTAAGTATTTATCACACCCATATTTCAATACAAAAACATGACTAAAAAATATTTTAGCTTTAACATACTATAAGTTCGGCTTATGCGAATTCGACTGTATTTATGATGTTTTAACTGACAGCTTACAAGATGGGCGTTGCTGTAAATGTCATAAAATAATATGGTTGAATTTGAGTCTGCCCAGTATTGTTATATTTGAAGGAGTGTCCAAAGGGTTTACCTAGACCCACCTAGAACGTGATGAGAAAATTAGAATATCAAACAATGTCTGAAAAGCTTTCTTATCACAATAACTTTATTGACTGATTTGTTTCAAAATGTATTTGATCCGGATGAGATGCCGCGTTTTATCCGGAAGTTAGATGTTTGACATAAAATGTGTTCTTTAATAAAGAATAGAAATATATACTTACATGTAGGAAATATTGTATGCAGTAGGAAGACAACTTATTAAAGTGAACTACAGTCGAACTTCGATATCTCGAACTCGTTTATTTTAACATACTCGTATTTCAAAGTTAAACGTGGCTAAGCCACGTTTTAACTTTCAAGTACGAGTATGTTTGACTTAACCGAGCATGAAATAATGCAATTCATGTGTCAACAAATCGGATAGTTCGAATTAAGCGAGTTCGATATATCGAAGTTCGACTGTATTTGTAGGAAATAAAATTATAGCTTTTGCGACGATACAATGGTACTTGAGATCGTTCTGCGTTGTTATATGAGACAATAGAGAAACAGAAATGTGATACGAGGTATTGGAACTTTCAAATTGAAATTGAAGATAACACTTGTACGCATATCAATTCGTAAAGTATGCCTGATTGCTATTTAGTCAACATTTTTAATGAGCTATCCCTGTTATGTTGAATCCTGGTTCAAGTAATGCAGAAAGGCACTACAGGAACTTTCTGTATTACATTTATCATGTAGTGCTCGTTATTTAGATTTTGCCAGTTGTCATGTTGATGTACACACATTTTACTATAATCATTAGCATAAAGGTGTGCACATATCTTGTTTTGTATGACTTAGCTGGGGGTTTTCAGACAGTTTGAATTATGAACAGACGCCAATTTACCCTTTCACGTTTTTGTTTGCTTCTGATAATCGAATGTATTTCGCATGTTCTCATAACTAGGAACAAACGGTTCAATTTTAGTTTCACTTATACGATATGAAAGAAAACCGGTTTGAAACCGGTTTTCTTTCATATCGTATAAGTGAAACTAAAATTTAATGTATTAGTTATTCAGTATACAAAAAGGCACTTTCCTTTTTCCAAAACAATGTTGATGATTTTGGTAACATTCGTAGTTGACTTATTGGAGCCAATCGGTGTCTGATCTGGCTGAAAGTTGTTTGCAGTTTGGCATACTTGTTTTAGAAAACAATGTGTATTGGGGGAAAATAAAGTGCATTTTGATTTGTTTAAAATAATAAGGCATTAATCTTATTGAAGGAAATGGCATATCTATCAAAACAATATTGATTCATTGTGGCAAAGTAATACTCGAAATGTTCGTCTGTGAAAAACAGGATATTGCGTTCATCTAGACTTTTAGATACAACTATATGTATATCCTTGATTCTTATCAATACGAACCTTTCTTTTAAGTTCGATCCCTTCTGCAGAAGATTACTTATGATCTGGTAGACGTTTAGGTAATCAATTTGCTCGATTTATTTCCCTTAGTTAGGTACAGGTATTTTCATCAAATCATTTCCTCAATAAAAATTAGACCTCCAAAGAAAAATAATTTTTAAAATTCGTGAACGGGAGGGATATGTCAGTTCGACCTATCTATTGTTATTTTTACTGATAATTTGCAAAAAGGTTATTTTGAAACAAAACCATTTACAAGTATCGTGTTTCGATTGCATGTAACGAACAATAGCATTAGAACTGCACTGTTTTTTTGAAAATGACAATGCCATTTTGACCTATTTATCAATTGACCAATCGGATGGGGTCGAATTGACAAGAAAGCCCCCGGGTAATCGATCGTCGCGACCTGGTTATAAACAAATACACATATTTTCATTTTGATTGTACATGTATTTTACCACTTTTTTGTTCGTTGATATTTCTGTTAATGACTATTCAGTTTAGATTTAGATCCATTAACAACTAACAAATGTTACAATAGGTGTGCACATCCGCAAAAATATAGCTAAAGGGATCGAAAACACAGATTACCAGGCTAATCCACCGTTCGTCTATACATGATTTAGTTTTTTATCTGTACGCAATCCGAGACGTACCAATACAACAACAATGCAAGTTTTCCCATCAGTATAGATCTGTCCTATGTTATTGTGTCGTATAAAATACCATTGGAAACATGGACTTCATTCCGACAGCGGTACACCATATAACAAACTTGAATGTTTCTTTCAAATAATTTAATGTTCGATCATTTCCATTACATTTCCATTGCCAAACTCGAACACCATGATATTTACTAACAATCTTGCTGTGGGTGTATCAGACGCCGACTAATTCGACGACGATTGACCGAGATACTGCCTTGTGACACCAATATTGACATTTTTTAACATATCAACCCCTGAAACTTCAAATAGACAATTCCAATGTCAAATTAACGTTTAGTCTATTTTGATTACTTGGGGTTTTAATTACAGAATATTGTAAAATGAGAAATAGTGCAGTCCCTGCTCAAAGGGAGTCTTAACCCTTTCCCTTATAGAAGCGACTTTTAGCACATGCGTTTTATTCATCCACTGAAGAAATAGTTCCAAATTATACCGTAATGAATATGTGTCATATTTAATATTTTCCTTACTCTAGCAGGTAATAGCTTAAAGCATGCTGAAAGTAAAGCAGAATGCGCCATATGGCGCATTCTGCTTTACATTCAACCTGCTTTGAGTAGTCACCTATTTTCAAAACTAGAAACAGGCTATCTGGTAATGGGTTAAGGAGTCGTCTCATCAGTCTATATTATTTATATAAAATAAGTGTACTCCTCAGGTATACTGTTTGTCAATGACGAGTATTCTCGTCGCTGGAATGGAATGTGTTAAAATGTCTAAAATGTGATTTTATGGCAAATGAGCATCGAACAAATTAAGGTAGCCTAGATCTTAGCAGTGAGAGTGTAAAGAACTATGTACAGTAGAACCTCTCTAATACGACCACTATATTGTGTCAAAAATTAGTCGTTTCAGACAGGCGACTGCTTAAAGCAATGTGAAAGTGAAACAGAAAGCTCACTTTCACATTGCTTTAAGCTGTCACCTATCTTTTATACAGACAATTAGCCTTATTTCTAGTGGTCGTAATAGAGAGGTTTTACTGTATTTGCTTCGACACACAGCGGTGTTCACTTTACATTTTCGTATAAAATATCCATGTTATTAATGGCTTTATAACTAAATCTAATATAAACGATAATTTCCAACATAAAGATAGTTTAGTGTGATAAGGGCTAATGCGACTTGAAAGCACCATTATTCTGTTTATGTAAATTAGTCGCTTCATCGACAACCCCAACTTGCAAGTCCATTTTAAACATTTTGACCAAAGTCAGGAACCGAATTACTCTACATTTGATCAGGACCCACACGAGTTGACACTCTATGTTGATTTATCAATGTTTTTAGTTTTAGTTTTCCTAAGCCTTGGAAATACACATGGGTTATAATATAAGTAGTTGTTAATATTGCAGTAAAAGGGTTAACCCTTTAACTGCCTTACCGCCAGTACAATGGATATTTGCAAAATAGTCTGGACCCTGAGCCGTAAACATCGTTACGCGTAATGTGGAGTGTAATCAGGATCCAAACTATTTGACACCCATTTCAATGTTTCTCAGGGGGGGGGGGGCAATACAACTTAAACTTGAAAATAAAGCAGACGACATTTGCTTAAAATTGATAACGTCATTGCAGTGAATGGGTTTATGTCTGTGATATTTACTTTCACTATAGTCGTCTAGCAACCTGTTAACTGAAGTATTTTTACAATAAATCCTATATTAAGTTGGCATTCAACGAAATAGAAATGTGTGGATTTACTGAAAAATGGCAGCTAACAAAGCTATTGCAGGACAAAAGTATTGCAGAGCGGTGCTATAGGAGTGCACTGCATCCCATTTGTTCTGCATTAGGTAATAGCTTTGCTTGATATATATAAGTACTTTTTCGCTAAAGTGCCTTTAGCAAATGTTTACTGTTATCCTAATTTTTGCCTAGAAATCTACTTAATCATTTCCCGACATGAGAATGCGTTGCTAATTACTATTTTGTCGGGAATGAAGTAGGAAAGTAGGATAGGACAAAGTTATAATTAACGAAGAAATATGTAAAGTAAATTCCGGTTATTACAGTCAATCAAATGAGGATTTGTTGTCAGTGTTTATAATAGAACATAGAGTGGGGAATACGTTATTCTTTCCCGTTTAAACGAAACGAAACGCAAACGCAAAGCACTAAAACGTAGAAAATTGCAACTTTTGGACAATTCTGTTAATTCATGTTTATCTTAGTGACAAACAGTTTGGAGCCTGATCAGACGCCGGGTAACCCGGCGTCTGATCTGGCTCCAAACTGTTTGCAATAGAAATAATAGTTTTAGCGTTAACGCGTTTATTGGGAAAGAATAGCGTTTTCTCCACTGTACTTTTCACACAGTTTACAAATATTGTGTAACATGGGAACAAATACAATTTAATGCTTTCATAGAAATATATATGGAAATATCACAGATGTCAGATTACTGCATAGCGATAGTGTTGTCGACGAGTTCTGTATTACTTTCTGCCTTATTTCATTCTGCTTTAACCCATTCACTCTCAATGAAGTTAAAAGGCGCCTTTGCAAACAGATTGGATCCTGATCAGACGGTGCGTTACGTGTTGTCTGATCAGGTTCCAAACTGTTTGACACTTGTATCGAAATTTATCAGTCATGATGCCTTACAATTCACTTTGAAACGATATTGCAGACAACAATATCGAAGCAGACGACAACATGACTGTGAAGTGGTAAAAAACCTCTCTAAAGATTTGGCAGTGAAAAGGTTAAGCTGAGACTTGTATCAAATACAATCAGCATGGGTTCGGACAAGGTAGTGTGAAAGCGATACATTTTGATGTAGACACCAGTAAGGACGTTTGGGAATCATTATAACGAAATTTTGAACCCAACAAAGGCATTTTATAAACAAAAATAAACAAATTCTTTCGATTCTTAGAAAAATATGCAGCAAAGCTTCTACTAACACAACGCCTTCTAATTTAGTGATTTGTGTTCTTCTTATATAAGGGGATTACGTTATTCTTCATCGATAAAACTCGTTTGGTTTGGAATAATACAATTATGTCCATTGAAAAATATTGGAATAAAGATCAGGGGCCCGTTTTACTAAACAAGTTACGCAATGTTTTTGCGTAAGTCAAAATCGTTTTACTCTTATTGTTCGATCATAAACGTTTGCAAACAGCAAATAGCCAGATCAGAGGACGCGCTAAGCGCGTCCTCTGATCTGGCTATTTGCTATTTGTAGCAAGTGATAATAAAAAATATAAATTAAAATTTTAAATTTTGACTTACGCAAAGTAGTTTAGTAAAACGGGCCCCAGATGCCTTGCTCTTTTGCATATGATCAGGCTCCAATCGTAAAACCCTATTCCACAAATCCTTTCTTTATTCGAAATGTCTGAATTCAGACGTTACGTTCTAAACAGTCAACAATTCCTTTATGAGATGGTATTCAGGAAGTAATAGGCTGCTGCTCTTCCCTAGCTCGAGTTACAATGGAGAAGACGTGTTTCTTCCAAAAACAGTTAATCCTCCTCTCTATTACAAAAATTAAAACGAATGCTTATTGATTGTATAAAGACAGATGACAGTTTAAAACAAGGTAGCAGTAAACAGGAAGGCTCCTTAAGGAGCGAGCTTTCTGTTTTACTCTCACTTTGTTTAAAGGTATATTACCGCCCAAACTCATGTTAAAAATACGCATTTTCTGATACTTGTGCATTTTCTATATACTAAAACTAAGTGAAATCGGTTGTAAGATGCATAACATATGTCCCACTCTTCGTTTAGAAACATGCATAAAAGTGCCGATTGCTTATTGAGATGGCTATATGAAATAAGCTATTGGTTTACATAACAAACCTTCGGGTTAGTTTCCGAGAACGGTGTAAATGTCACGTGTTCGATACGCCGGGCGATATTACATGTACACAAAATACTTTTTCACCAGTCTTTATCACATTTAGCGGGAAAAAAATGTGGAGTTGTCTCTCTTTAACTGAAAGCGCTATAATTCCTATCTAAAAATAGCTATAGAATATGCTAATGACCTATAACGGAAAATTCTCGTTCGACTCCGTGGTTGTTCGTATGTAAACAAACTCGATGTAAAACTCTCGACTATTTCCACAAATTTCACAGCTTTGTAAGCAATATTACCTCAAATATTACCACGCAATACTTCTTTTTATATGTTACGATTTCGAAGGTGGCATAACTTTCATGTAAGAAGAATGCACTAAATTTGGTAGTCTGTGAAGAATACTCTGGCTTTAAGAAGTCACCATTCGAAAATACCTAAAATGAACACAATTAAGTGGTCGTATTAGAGAGTTTTACTGTAAACTAGCGCGTGCCAAATTGTTGATGAAAATAATTTAGAGTCAGGTCACCCAGGTTACAACAAACTGTCAAAATCTTCCAAAGTTATCGTTACCATCATTTTATTGCATTTCATTCGTGTTTAGTGTCGTTTTTAAAGAAAAGAAAAACTAATACCTTTACTCTATAGTACATTGCCTTTATTTTATTGACAGCGGGGGATATCGACTATTGAGCATTTAACCAATTTGTGCCCACGATCCCATATATGGGATATAGGCAAACAGTGTAGACTCTGATCAGATGTCGCATTATGCGGCGTCTGATCAGAGTTTACACAATTTGCTGATAGGAATTTCAATATAAAAAAATTGAAATTAAAATTTTGACCTGGCATCTCCTTGATAAAAAATGGACTAATCCAATATATAAACATGGAATAATCTACTGGGCGTAAATGGGTTAATAGTAAAACGTCTGATAAGCGAACAATGAATGATACGCCAAGCGTTCAATTGAACCAATTAGCGCCTTGCGTCCCATAATGATAAAAAGGACTTAGGCAAACAGTGTATACTCTGATCAGACGCCGCATAACACTGATTGATGATACGAATTTCAATATAAAACAAAAATGGTAATTTATACCACAAATGGACTAATCCAATATTGCAGCATAGAAGAATCCACTTGGCGTAAATAAAGGTTAAAGTAAAGGTGTGGGTTTATAAAGTCTTCATTTACGTATATCGTATTCTGCCGACTTTTACATTTACGACTTCTTTCCCTCACAGGTACCCATTTCATTCACCTGGGTGAAGTGGAGCAATGTAGGGTTAAGTTTTTGCCCAGAAAAATTCCATTGATCCTAGCAGGGCTAGAAGAAGTAAAGTTGAAGTTACATGGACTTCATTAGAATTTATTTATGTGAACGATGATACTTCACAGGAACAGTAGAGAGGAAGCGCTGTAGTAATTCCCCTCTCACAATATCCGTACACACGCGTTAAACCTTTCATTGCAAGATGTTACCATAAATATGTTTTAGCTCTTCATTAGTATGATTTCGCCTGCTTTAACCCGTATCCTGCCGTTAAATCGCTTGATTTGAAATTGTCTGAAAATATTATTCAACTTAGATAAATATATTTACATGAAAGAAAGTTTAAGACGAATGCCAAACAGTTTGGATTCAGCTCAGATTCTCCACGTCTAATCTTTGTCTACAGTGTTTGCAAATACCAGTGAAGTCGCGATCGACAGAACAAGAGTTAATACTGTTGGCTGAAATATAGATCTAAACTGTTTTCGATGTCGACTGTAGTTTGTTTATGGTGAAAGGAATAGTGAGTGTGTCCTTGCAGTACCATGTATGAGAATAAACTAAATACGAGGGTCATTCAACATTAACTTTAAATCATTTTCAGCCAAAATTACAAAAGAAGGAATCCAATTTGACATTTAAATGGGCCAATTCGAATACACATGCATTTGCAACGTTTGGATATAGGTCCGCCGACGGTAGATCACGTCTGATTAGGATCTCAAAACTGCAAGACACTCATAAATGTATGCTTTTGCCTTCTATGAAATCGACTAAATATCAGATTTAAAAAATGAAAGCAGACGCCAAATTGATAGCAGACGATATTATGACCGTGACGTGGTTTAACGTTTAGATATATCCTGTAATCCACACTCGGTACTGGTAGGTAGCAAATACGTGAAAATCTTTTCCATCTAAATCATTCGCCCCTGATATTTAAAATGTTCTAGTAAATAAAGTATTATCAATCTTGGATATTTTATATTTCGAGCTGACAGACAGTACAGACCCTCATCAGAGGGATCCTATAGGAGCCCTCTGATCACGGTCTGCACCATTTGTCAGTTTGCATAGGACAAAGGTACTCATCACCAGTACAGTGGAGAATCTGTTATTCTTTCCCGTTTAAACGCAAACGTACGCAAACGCAAAGCACTAAAAGGTAGAAAAGAACAACTTTTGGACAATTCTGATATTTCATGTTTATCTTGGTGGCAAACAGTTTGGAGCCTGATCAGACGCCGGGTTACCCGGCGTCTGATCTGGCCCCAAACTGTTTGTAAAAGAAAAAATAGTTTTCGCGTAAACGCGTTTATGGGGAAAGAATAACAGATTCTCCACTGTACGTTGTTTATTAATGTTGCATATACTTGTCTAATCGCTATTGTCAAATGGATAGAATAAAGAGTTTGGAGTCAAGTCCATTGGTGTATAAGGGCCATTTTCAAAAAATGTACATAATTCAGTGATACCTATTTTCACAAAACCTGTATGTCCATTTCCTAAAGTTTTATGTTTTCATCTTATCAGTGTTAGCTTATACAGTAAAACCAGCAAATAGTATATGTTATGCACACCTTAATGTAAATGGATATAACATTGTAATAGCTCATAAACCGCTATATTATGTTGTGACTTTGTCATATGTTTATGTTGTGCAAGAAAATAAAGTCAGTTCTACGCAGTTTAAATACTGCTAACTACACCAATATGATGTTTCCAGTTATATGTTTATGCTAAAATCATGATTTGAGCTTCATCTGCGATAAAAGTACTAAAATGAAACTTTCGAAACATGTAACCTAGCCCGTGTCCATGGTGTTACCATGTGATCTATAGGAGGTGTAATAATAATGATTTTGTCAAAAATATGTTTTAGCAGCCTCTCCTTATGACATCACTCCTTGTGATGTCAAAATAATGGTAACCATGAAGCGGAATTTTAAATTTTGGAAAAAATGTATGAAAAAGTATGTATGAAAAAGATAATATATTTTTTCTATGTCTATGTTGTTACTGTATTTTCGAAGATATTTTGGCGACTTATGGATGTTGCAAATGCAATAACTGTAAAATCACAGTGTGCTGGGTTTTTTTTCAAATACATGTGCTGCTAGGGATCAATCATTTTATGAAATAATTCTAATTTAAATGGAATATATCCTTTGTGTTACTGTCCTTTGTGTTACCGCTCAAAACGTAACAACATGGACAGGCTTTGTACCTTCATGGTCATGTACATATGTTTTATTGATGTATTCTTCGGAAACGCATGAATAATTTCAAACTTTGGTTTGATAAGTAGCAATGCTAAATTTGTTGCACTATACATGTATTAAGATTAACAAAAAGTGTGATGCTATTCTTTGTGGCAGTGACACGCAAAATGGTAACACAAATGACATGATCTGATGACACACATATTTGTAACACAAATAATATGATCTGGTAACACCAGGGACAAACTTACACAAAATTTAAATTCATATACACAACTATATGCATTAGTTATTGATCCAAATAAGAGCAATATAAATTAGTGCTGTAGGTATTTAAATACGCATAAGTTGAATGCTGGAAAATAGATGAATTCCTTGTGTGTAAGAATATGCAATTCTGTGTAACACAAATGACTATATTGCAGTTATGCAATGGGTAATCAATTGATAAAGTGTCTCGAATGACCTTAATTCTTAAAGCATTGTCTTTAGTATGACAACACGATTCACATATAAAACCGACTGCAGTGTTAATAGTGCATTGTATTAAATGTTACTTCGCTATATTATTCAATCTCATGTCATGGAAGAGTAACACAAATGACACGCGGTTACACATAGGACAGCCAAAGTGTCTACATATAACAAGTTTATCCGTGGATATTAATAAACTGTAGTATAATCAGTAAAATAGAGCTGTTATGTTTTATAATAGTTAACTGTGTAATTTTGACAAAAGTATGTCTCACGAAATGATTTCCTCAATTTCGCCTAACAATGTCCATGTAGTTATATCTGAGGTCATTTGTGTTACTTACAAAGAAAACGTTCCATAATAGCCGAGGAACTTATCATAGTTATGTGCAAATTTTATCTTGTGACTGAACAATTATGTCTATAAATGATACCTCCGTAGTCATTTAGCTTATTAAATTTATAAAAATGTTAAAACAAAACGTTTTTGGTCTGAAGTCCATTTTGTTACTTTACTGTCCATTGTGTTACTTTGATGATTTCCATGGTGTTACCACAACATATTGAACTGCTTTTCTTTGGTGTATGGTTACTTATTTTCAAGATTGTCATGACAGCTTTCCTTATACTTTATTGTATCTGAAACAGGTAATACTGACTTCTATGTTTGATTCTGAAATTATTAATGAAATAAAATATCATGGTTTTGTCTGTACTGAAGTGGTTGATACAGTGGAGAATCTGTTATTCTTTCCCGTTTAAACGCAAACGTACGCAAACGCAAAGCGCTAAAACGTAGAAAAGTACAACTTTTTGACAATTCTGAAAATTCATGTTTGTCATGGTGGCAAACAGTTTGGAGCCTGATCAGACGCCGGGTTACCCGGCGTCTGATCTGGCTCCAAACTGTTTGTATTGTAAATAATAGTTTTAGCGTAAACGCGTTTATTGGGAAAGAATAACAGATTCTCCACTGTATAACAAAAGTGTACATGCAATAGATTAGGGTCGAATAAAGATAAGCAAACTTAATACATGGTGTGGATCATACATGCTGATACCATATGTAAGGTACAAGGTGTACTAGTAAATTTTATTTTTGTAAAAATCATTTATTTTCGTAGGTAACACAATGGACAGTGGTATGCAACAAAACATTTATTTAGTAAAGCCAAATAGTTTTCTGAGTTATGTGTATTGTTGTTTGCAGTTGTTCGTGTTTCTTGAAAGCTGAAAGAAGCTTATAAAGCACAGATAATGTTACTATGTACATTTTTAATTTTTGCAAAATGCACCGATGAAATATGTACATTTTTTGAAAATGGCCCACAACATTTATTTCGTTCGTATAAGTATTTTTTCAAAACGTCATAACGTTTCTACTACGTGTAATATAATTCTTATTCAGATCAAAGACAGACTGAACGTCGTTCGAACCAATAGATGTTCATAATACTTTAACTTATTCACTGCCAAGTTTTATCGTCTGCTTTAACCCTCTTACCGCCAAAAAATCGTCTGCATTGGTAGTGTCTTCTGCAATATTTTAAAAGTCAGATTTAGGGCTGTTTTGATTGAAGATATTGTCGATACGAGTATCAAACAGTTTGGAACCTGATCAGACGCCCCGTTATGCGGCGTCTGATCAAGATTCAAACTATTTGCAAATTCGCATTTTGGCGCCAATGGCAGTGAAAAATTTACAGGAGAACTATGGATATTTGCAGTACTTACACCGCAAGTTGAAGCTGGCTGATTTCCCCTGTTGTCTATTTCTCTGATATTTATGTTTATCTACATCCGCAATAGAATGTTACTACAGTGTGTAAACCTATTCATTCCCAACAAACCATTGTGTACTCAAATGAAAGATTATTTTGCAAAATAAATTGGAGTGACGTATGTTGAAATGTTATACTACAAATAGCGTATTTCTGTACACAATTTAACCTTTTACCACATAGCGCATTTCTAGTTTTGATGTCGTAAGGAATGGTTCCGTTTGTCTGGTCTTGTATAATTTATTGTTGTTGCCTTTTACTCAAAGCACCTTTCCACAAATTCATCCAGAGTAAGAACAAACTACGCTTTAAGCATTAGAATCAGCACTTCTACTTGACGGAAACTAACTGCATCTTTAATATCGGTGCATCTTTACTATCTTGTCTAATACCTATCAAGATACGTTTGATAGAATTAATATAATGCATTGGACTTGGACCTCACACAGTTATGCCTAAGAACGTGATTCAGAGTGTAAATATAATATGTTCACGATCAAAAACGCCGATGTACCAAACTGATCCTTTGCCACAGACGGAAATATCGACATTTTTTCTCAAAACACTTCTTTGTACCCCCTTAAATTAACCCTTTCAACCCTAAATATCTCTTGTGGGTATTTATTATCATTTTTCAATCTTCCAGTACAATTGTTTTGAACCAGTCTACTGTTGCATTTTGATATGACAACAAACACGAATAAAAAAGCCAAATACAGTGCAGAATCTGATCAGAGGGTACTAAAGGCTTCAAACTGGTTGACATCCCGGCTATGAAAACTTACAATTTAAAGATACTATAGTTGTCTACATATATTCTGCATTTTGTTTGTTTTTGTTTGTCGAAAAAGAAAATAACAGTTTCTAGGACCATATTTAACCCTTCATTGCGATGACGTCATCAATCTCAAACACTTGTGGTCTGCATTTATTGCTCAAATCTATAGGTTAGGTGTTTTACTTTAACCCTTTCACTCTCAGTGACGTAATAAAGCGCATTTCCAACCTGTTTGAATCAAAGTTTTGAGTTGACGTAAGTTATACTGCCAAAAATTTAACCCTTTGCCTGCTGTTTGCGACTTTATTGATTTTTTCAAACAGTTTAGATCCAGATCAGACACCGCGTAACGCGGTGTCTGATTTGGATCCAAACTGTTTCACACTCTTTTTTAGCTTTCTTTACTTAAAAAATGTATAAATCAAAATTTAACAAACTTGCAGACGACAATTTCGAAGCAGACGACATCGCCGCAGGATAAGGGTTAACATTGGAACGATATTGTAGACAACAATATTGGTGCAGACGAGACTTATGACGGTGAAGGGGTTAAAACCTCTAAAGTTGACCATGATATGGCTTAAGAAATATTGGAATGAGTGTCAAACAGTTTTGATGCTGATCGGATAAGGCGGTGAAATGTTTACTACGTCTTTTATTTCTGTTTAACCCTTTCCCTTATAGAAGCGACTTTTAGCACATGCATTTTATTCATCCGCTGAAGAAAATAGTTCCAATATAAACCGTAATGAATATGTGTCATATTTAATACTTTCCTTATTCTAGCTGGTAAAAGCTTAAAGCAGGCTGAAAGTAAAGCAGAATGCGCCATATGGCGCATTCTGCTTTACTTTCAACCTGCTTTAAGTAGTCACCTATTTTCAAAATTATAAACAGGCTATGGGGTAATGGGTTAAACATACAACAACAACGATCATCCATAGCTAAGCATCTTGATACTGATTCAATCTGTTAATAGATACAAATGAAAATTAAGTTTTGCTCAGCATGATATGTGGGTTTGCAAGAACAAAATCTTTCAGAGGGACTTTCTTATCAATACAAATCGAGTTTTTTACTGCCTGACACTGTTCTCAAATGTTTGTAAAATGCAAGTGTAATCCCGCTTGTTAATAAATTCTGGCACGAAAGTACCGGGGTATTTCTACACATACTTTGAGCATTTTTTCTGCAATTCTGCAACAATTGCAATGTTCATGTACAGTAAAACCTCTCTATTACGACCACTAAAACGAAGGCTAATTGATTATATGATAGAGAGGTGGCAGCTTAAAGCAAGGTGACAGTGAAACTGAAAGCTCCTAAAGGAGCTTTCTGTTTCACTGTCACCTTGCTTTAAGCGGTCACCTATCGTAAACACCCTAATAATTAACAAAATTTAGTGGTCGTAATAGAAAGGTTTTACTGTATATGTTTTCTCTGGTACAACTTTCCTACCAATATCCGCAATTGAATTTTATCAGACGTAAACCCTTATCTTGCCGATCGCGACTTGAATAGCATTTGCAAACAGTTTAGCTCTAGATTATACGCCGCATAACGCGTTGTCTTATATGGATCCAGACTGTTTGACATGTGTCTTTAGGTTTAATCTATATGTGTAATCCAAATCTAACCAATGTTGAAGACGAGAATTTCAGTACACGATATAACTGCAGAATAGGATTTAATGGTTACCCAATTTCTGCATCTTTGTCACGTTATCTTGCAGTAAATGTTACATTAACACGCTAACTGCTTTGACGTCATTTACTTTAAACAAGTGTCGTCTGCTTTTATTTTGAGCAAATTGTAATTCAGGTAAATGAACTAAAGTAACACCGTTATGAGTTTCAAACAGAGTTGACTATGATCAGACGCCGCGTTACGCGACCTGTGACAGTAATCCAAACTGTTTTCAAATAACCATAATACACGGAGCAGGGCAGTAACAGGGTTAACAAATCGCAAATTGACTGAAATGTAGCAGCCAGGTATGATCTAGTCCAAACTCCCAGTCACGCTTTAACCCTTTTAACTCAAAAATATCGTCTGCAAGTGTCGCCTTGAAATAATTTCAAATTCAAATTAAGGGCTGTTTTAATTGAATAAATGTCAAACTGTTTGGATCCTGATCGGACACCGCTTTATGCGGCGTCTGATCAAGATCCAAAGTGTTTGCATATACGCATTTTGATGCCAATGGCAGTGAAAGAGAAGAGTTGACCTCTAAAATTTCATTTGTGTCGCAGACAGGATATTAAAAGCATGCGGCATGGTAGCAGACCAAGGCAGTAAA
Source organism: Gari tellinella (assembly GCA_922989275.2). Lineage (NCBI taxonomy): Eukaryota > Metazoa > Mollusca > Bivalvia > Cardiida > Psammobiidae > Gari > Gari tellinella. The sequence goes on from OV277860.1 coordinate 57,595,320, forward strand.
GATAATCCAATAAATATACGTAGAACTAGTATGTAAAGCACTTAGCTGCAGTTTTATCTCGATATTTAATGGCTTTTTACTCTTTTTATGCTACACTTTTGATATGGTATATTCTACCCTTGAGAATTTGAGAAATAAGACTACATATTTAAAACAAACACTTCTTTCAAACACATAGAAGGGACTAATTAATTTAACCCATTACCCCATAAAGACGCCTTTTTACGCCTCCAATTAATTCCTTCACTGAAGAAAATAGTTCTACTTTATACAGTCATGCATGTGCACCATAAGAAATATTTTCTACACCCTAGTAGATGGTATCTTAAAACAGGCTGAAACTAAAGTAGAATGCGCCTTGGGGCGCATTCTGCTTTACTTTCAACCTGCTTTAAGTGGTCACATATCTTCAATACTAGAAACAGGCTATGGGGTAATGGGTTAAAATTATTTATCCTTTCTCCTTCCCAGGACACCAATAGAATGATTTGTTTAAACCTTTCATCGTCATTACTTCGTCAGTCGTGCAAATTCTTTAACCCTTTCCTCCCTGAAACCTCAAAAAAGAATTCTAGTTTTCACTTTTTAGGGTTGAATTTTACAATATAAGTCAAAATGACAAACAGTGTAGACCCTGATCAGAGGTCTCCATAAGGAGCCCTCTGATCAGGTTCTACACTGTTTGAATAGGACAAATGTACTCCTCACAGGTACACTGTTTGCAAAGGTCGCTTATATGCGTGGCTAGGGTTCAAAGAGTTAAGCATTCAATTCATTGATTCACTTGCGAAAAATATTTCTTACCTGTGTACAGTCATGATGAACATGTAACATACGACCATAGAAGATTGGCGCTTGAAGCAGACTATCAACCTGATTAAAAAGATTACCCGTTTTCAAAACTAGAAACAGGCTATGGGACAAAGGATTAACTATGGTTTCGAAAGATGTCAATCTACTTAGAAACGGGTGCCGGGTTTATTGACCTCTGACACTTACAATCTTACACTTGAATGGAGATGAATCCATTTTAAAAAGACAAAGTGTAAATATGTGATTGATTTATAACTATAGATTTCAAATTATGTAAATATTTTCTCCATGATTCGTCTTTGACCACATCCCAGAATTTGGTCAGAAAACACAACATTCAGTGAAAAGGACATTTCAACAGGTTATAAACTTACACGTGTTCCGTACAAATAATACACTAATGTTTTGTCGTGGCATGTTCGGTTCCCGCTGTTTTCCTTTTAATACAACAAGACAAACACGCACAGACTATAAGATGGCAACATAAAGATACCACGGTTAGATGTTATTTAGTCAACCGAAATATATCTTCTATTTGTAAATGATTTGGGTCCGGACAGACCTTCTAACTTTTGACCACCCAATCATACATAGTAACGCTGGTAGTATGATGTCATGTAATGTTTTATTTGGAACGCTAAATGAAATCCCAATTTGAAAAATTATTTCATACAACAACTTTAAAGCAGGTCGTGCTATTACAATACAATTGTTATCCTTTACATGTTAGAATATTATCTACTTTCAACTTGCCGTCTGCCTTTGGTTAAACTTAGATATAAGAGATTGTCACTAAAGACACGTATATTGTGGATCAAACATTTAAGTTTCGGAACAGGGGTTCATTCACTCGGCGTCTGATCCGAATCCAAACTATTTGCAAATACCAGAAAGTAGGAGGCGTTGAAGGGGTTAATCTACATAGGAATGAGGCTGTGTGCTTGTTTGTTATTATCTACATTGTTTTACTAGATGGATGGTTGTAAAGGAATGATGTATGAGTACGTCAAACGAGTGATGATGGGAAAGCTGGTGGAGAAAAAGACACACAGGTTTTGCATACCAGTCTCCTGAACCTTTTGACATGTTTACAATAATTCAGCAGGTCTTTATAACATCACAACGTTTCGACATACCATCGGTAAATGTATTCTGGTTTCAGATCTTCATTTTTACCTATTTTTTTTCCTTTTATTGATACAGATTTGTCATTCCCAAGTCCCAAGCCATTATAATAGTATCTGATAAATTGATGCAATCATGTGGTAGGAACAAAGCATACGTAGCAATCTATTGCAACAGAATACGATAAATATGATAGTTTCATCAGATTACAGCACTCCCTGCCTACAACGGCCCTCCCAACAACGACTCCCTCCTGACAACGACCATTGTCGCTGTTCCCTAAACAGGACACTTATGCCTAACGCTTCTATTGATGCAATATCGTCTGCTTAAAATTGTCGTCTGTTGTTTGTCCCGAAATGATATAATAGCCATTTTGACTGTGGAATTTTTAATGACGGGTGACAAACAGTTTGAATCGAGATCAGACGCCGCGTAACGCGGCGTCTGATCTGGATTTAAGCTGTCTGTAAATGTAAGCCAATTTCCCTTCCTATAGTGACTTCCTCAGAACAACGCACACTATTGTTGTATCCAATTGAATGACGTTGTAGAGAGGGGGCGCTGTAGTACCTAGTCAGGATAACAACGTTTCTTTTCAATCAAACAAAGTAAACACTTCTGTATTTTACTCACATTTATGACTGAAATGTTTTAAAACTGTCACTTTTACATTGCACTTTATTTTACTCGTACTTAAATTTCTCCTGACTGATAAGTACAATATGTCTTATCTTGGTTGAAACTGCTTTGAAATAAAAATTGCCTAAACTATTTTTTTCAAAGTACATGTAAGATGTAAAGCAATAGTAATACAAAGATCGAAGCACTTATTGGTTTAACTGTCGATCAAATGTCAGCTTGGAAATTTATGAAAAAATGCAGCATTCAGCGCTTTATTTAATCATATTTTATTGCATATATCAGATATCATATACATTTTCGACTAACATGTACACAGTTTTTACAGCATATATGTATACAAATTATCAAAATATTATAATATATTGCAAACGGGTTGGGCCACAAGTTATACCAACATTAGAGAAGGCCCTTCCCTTGATGTCAATCGTAAGTACGTTATGATGTAATGCAGAAGAAAAAAATTCTATCTTAGTTTACAAAAAGAAACAGAAAAAAAAACTTTATTCAAGTATAAAGAAGAAAAGAAAATCCATATGTCCTCCCCTACATGTGACCACCCAGCCCAGATCCCACCAATTGTTATCTTCATAGTTAGAGGATATTGGAAAAGATAAAGTGTTATGTTTCAAAACGTTTGGTCCTTTTAATAAATTTCTGAAACTCCTTAAAGAGCAGCAAGTTATCTTTGTGTGTTAAGTCAGTGTTGCCAAATAGCACTGTATTGGTGTTCAATGTACGGAGGTGTTGTGTTTTTTGTAGAAAGAGAAGACGTTCATCAGCATACATTTGACATTCAAAAATAAAATGTTCAGCATCTTCTATATCAGAGCCGCATCTACAAGTAGGGCTTTCACGTAAATGATTATTGTATAGATCGAAATTAAGATCACTGCAATTGTTACGTATTCTACAGTGGTATACTGATAAACGTCTGTCTCCCTCTACAAAAAAGGATGGTACTTTAGGGGCTTTATAAAGTTCTTTAAGTCGAGACTTGAAAATTGCTAAGGATACAGATTCACGTATGTTTAATGGGGTTTTATTCCAACTGTCTATCGATGAAGGAATGGTTGAGTTGGAGAATATTTCTGTTCTTCTGGGTATAGTTAATAAATCGTGCGAGTTCCTTAGTCTATACTGAGTTGTTTCACCAACAGAAGGCGGAAGAATGTCATTTACGTAAGGTGGTAACATATTATTTACTCCTTTAAATATTAATACCAATTTTTGCATATGTCTTCTATTTTCTCTACAACGACACCCAATGGGAGACAAAAAGTGTGTGCGTTGTTCGGAGGGAGTCGTTATAGAGAGGGAAATTGGATTTAATTTCAAACAGTTTAAATCCAGATCAGACGCCGCGTTCAGCGGCGTCTGATCAGCATTGAAGCTGTTTGTCACTCACCATTAAGTTGTTTTACTCTGAAATTGTCAAATATGTAACTTTTAGAAAAACAGCAGACGACAATGTTTAGCAGACGAAAAAAAACACTGTAAAACTCTTTAATTTTTTATTCATGTAAATTGTGTTTTAGGGGTGATTTATGAAACATTCATGGGTAATAGGATAAATTGGACATTTATAATAAAATATATCGATGGCAAAATCAAGACGAGAAGAGGCCTTTACAGAACACTATAAATTGTAAAACAATACGGTGAAATCGCTTTATTATCTGGCTTTTAAGGTAAGTCTAATATAATGTTTATATTAACGTATATTAAACTGTATTCTTCATAATGTATAATCACTGTCATCTCACAGTCTTCATACATTTCTCCTGTTTGTTTAATTGAATTTCCTGGTTTAGTACTATAGAATATCTATTGTAAGTCATGTACTTGATTACGATTATATGTATGATATACGGCTACTAATATTGCATATGTTAAATGCCAACACAATTTTGAACTAAACTGTAAAGATTTAATGAAGCATACTTCTATTGCATGTAAGTTTGATGAGTTGCCAGTTTCCACTACAACTGCTACCGTACCGTAACCTTTTCTGCTCTAAACGGGCATTTGTAAATTTTGTCAAATTTCCATATTATACATAAATTCTGTAATTGAAGAGACCTGATGATGTACGACAAAAGTTCAGATTAGGATCATACGCCGAATAGCTTATACCGAGGTAGGTATACTATTGTTTTGGCAAGTAATATCATCCATGTAATTACTTTCGAGGAAAACAAGGTACTGATGCGATTTTCCTTCAACGCTTATTGTCTCTAACATTCATATTGTTGAGGATGTTGGCCGGAAAATGAGTCAGTGTAACCCTTATCCCGCAAGGTCGGCTGGCTCCTAACTTTGACACAGATCAGATGCTGAGTTTACTGTCACTGTGTTTCCGTAGGAATCGAATTTGTCTGATCATCTGATTGATGACTATACAAAATTAAAATAAAAAAATAGCGGTTGCTGATGATATTTTCATACAATTACTAAGATGAAAGTGGTAAACCAATCCTTTATAGACATGGACAGCTTTGATTGACATAACACACCGAATAACCCAATTTCTGGGACTTCAATTGTTTTATTCAGTCAAAATTGTGTATTTCTTATTTTAAAAAAAATTTTTTTTCTTAACTATTATTCTTAAGGACGCCAGTGTTTTGCCACCAAAAGTGTTACATGTCAGCCTGCGTTTATTTGGATGGTCCTAGTTGATATACCTACGAGCCTGTGATTTCTATTGATTTTATTATGGTCCAAGGTATCGGTTTCAATCATGAATATAGTAAAATTCGTTCGGTAATGAATGCTTAACCCTTCACTGCAAGTGTAACCTCTGACCACTGTTGCATTTAGTCGGGCTTTGTAATGAAGGGGCAAATTGCTAGTTACTCTGAGCTACATTTTACACACATCACTGTCATGACGTCATCTGCTTTAAACAAGTGTATTCTGTTTTAAATGTTATGCAAATAGACTAGATTATTGTATCAATAGATTTAAATGGCTGTTCTGTATCTGCAACTGTATCATATTATCTTGCGGCATATGAATGAGTATAAACTAGTGACCCATTTGGATAGTTTGTAACAACGCGAATGGTCTGCAATGAATTAGGTAACATTTCCACAAAGCGTTAAACGTTAACATTGTCATTCAGATACTTATGCAATGCTTTTAGAGTAGATGCCCGAATGTTCCCTTAGTAATCCTACACAAATAGCAGACGGAAACAAAATACGCACAATGTTAACTAAGCTTTTTGCAAATACAGAATAACCTCCCTAATACGACCACTAAATTGTCAATATTAGTCGTTTAAGACAGGTGACTTCTTAAAGCAATGTGAAAGTGAAACAGAAAGCTCCTGAAGGAGCTTTCTGTTTCACTTTTACATTACTTGAAGCTGTCACCTGTCTTTTATACAGACAATCAGCCTTTTTAGTGGTAGTAATAGAGAGGTTCTACTTATAACGGTAAAAGGAGAAACTCCTTCGCTGCCAGAGAGTTGACTATTTACAACTCGCAGTCTGTTAATATTTATCTTTTTCATTTAAACATATTTCCCTCAGCAACATCCATATGAGTATCAAACAGTTTAGATCCTGATCCGAAACAAACTAATTAGGCGTCAGATCAGAATCAAGTCTGTTTGAAAATATCAGCACAGTCGTCGGTAATGGAGCTAAGGGGGTTTACACCTTCACTGCTTTCCCTACGAACAATAGTTATTTGCAAACAATTTGGATCGTGATCAGCAGCCGCGTTACGCGCCGTCTATTTAGGATCGAAACTGTTTGATACTCATTTCAGTATTTCTAAGTCAAAATAACTGCAAATTTAATTTAAAATCAGACGACCATTGTTCAAAATTGATGACGTCATGGCAGCGATAGGGGTTAATCTACATAGGAATGATGTGTTAGACTTGTTTGTTTTCTTTCCACTATTTTTGCTAGATGGATGGTGGTAGGGGAATGATGTATGGGCACGTCATACTATTGGTGATAGAAAAACTGTTGGAGGAAAATAGACACAAAGCTGGCATACCCTTCTTGTGAACCTTATGACGTGTTTATCTATTATTCCAAAGGTCGGTGTAACAGCACGTTTCATCATGAATAAGAAATATCTTTAAAAACTATATTCAGCGGAGTGGGTAGTGGAAGTAATTATGTAGACAAGTGTGTACAATTGTATGAAATAGAGATTTTTAAAAGCTAATCATAGTACAGCCCTATTATGTCAACTGAACTCACCCCATGTAAACAGTCTGTGACTGCGTCTCTTAATTTTGCCCTATTGATATTTAATTAAAGTTGTAAAAATGCATAGACCAGCCGGGCATTTGTCCAATAAGACAGTTCAGTTTTCAGCTGTTACTCTCAAACCGAAATTCTTATCAAATATTATTGGTTGAAATTGTTGGTTTAAATAGATATTATTCAGCTCAGCAGAAAAACGGTAAAGTGCGACTCTTTCCTATTAAACGTATTAGAGCTCTTCCCACTGATTGAAGGTATTTGACACTACCATTTAAATGAATCGTCCCATTTCCCGTCAAAAAGGGACTAAAGACACCATCCTAAACAATGTGGAAACTGACCAGACGCCCGTATTGAAATGTCTTTGGCCAAACTGCTTTAGATATGTTTCTTACATTGTCGTGTCGGGAATGTGTTAATAGTTGACTATATAAAAAAGAAATGCGATGAAAGGGTTACGAAATTGCTGGGTATTTCTGTATCTTACTGCAGTTGTGCTCGAATACAAATTAAACTACAGTTCTCTCTTTTATGAGCGCTAAATTGTGTTAAATATTAGATGTTTAAGATAGGTGACTGCTAAGAGCAGGGCGACAGTAAAACAGAAAGCTCACTAAGGAGCTTTCTGTTTCACTGCCACCTTTTTTTAAGCTGTCAGATGTCTTCTATGCATTCAAAAATCATTCGATTTAGTGGTCGTAAAATTCCTATTTTACTGTATATCTTTACATATGTTTATTTACTCTATAAGCAGATTGATAGTTTGAAAACACCCAACAAAACATTTCCAAAAAGAGTTGATATGATTTATGTACAGCTGTTTATTTATGTATATTGTTTGCACCATTCAGTATTTATTCCTTTAACACTTACTATGACAATGGCATGAAAGGGCACATTTGCAAACCGTTTGAATCCTGCTCTAACTTTGAAACTACATTGCGGAGAGCAATATCAAAGCCGGTGACAATATGACAGCGAAGTGGTAAAATGATTAATTTGGCGGTGAAATGGTCATTAATGGAAAATGCTTATTGGCTTGCATTTGCGAACATTGCTCATTCATAGTAGCTTTGTATGTAATAAGGATACAACCTACAAAACACTCTGTTTAATTTATTAAAAAAGAATAATTAGACAAATAGTTCATTTGATCATAGTGTGCCCGGCGATATTATACAATGTTTATGTGGATACAAGGATGAAATCCGCAATATATTCTGTTCTTTAATTATGTGTCAATTTTTACCTAAAAGAATTGTAAAAGCAGCTCCTTTTTATACATGAGCCGTGCCATGACAAAACCAGCCTTATTGCATTCTAACATTATACAGACCAAGTACCATTATCATTCTAAACTCTGTATATGTATCTGAGTTTGATCTACACTGCCGAATTTACCGTATATAATACAGATACAAACTTGCTTTAGATGCACGTTAGTGTCAAACAGTATACATCAAGACCAGCCGCCGCGTCAAAGACGCGGCGGCTGGCCTTGATCTACACTGTTTTCAATGCAATAATACAGGTCTTGTCGTGGCTCGACTCAAATTTCTTTACCAATGCAAATTCGTCGTGTATGGATAAATATCCTTATTATGCTCACTATTCAAAGGTTTCTTTTTTCAATCATGACCGGTTCTCATTAACTCTAGCGATAGTTTCCCAAAAGTATTAAAATTATGGCAAATAATACAGATCCTGATCAGCGGATCCCATCGGAAGCGCTCCTATCTAGGTCTACACTGTTAACAAATAACGAATATATTTCCTTTCCGCACAACAAGGCTACACACATTACTGTTTGTTGCCTCATAACATTACAATGAAAAAGGCAAAACTGTATATTATCGCTTGCTAAAGGTGTCTGCGTCAATTTTAATTTTTTTACAAAATATGCGAATTTTTATCGAAGGAACATAGATACATGTAAGAGTGTACACGAGTTTTAAAACGCCGAATTGTTATGTGTTTTATCATTTGTTTTAGATTGTTTGTTTTTATTCTATTGCTAGATATATTGTTTCAAATATACCAACAAAACATGAAGGACCTATGCAACAATTAAAATTACCATTAATGAAAAATGTATTTAGTAGCGAACGATGATGATTCAACGTTTAAAATACCTCAATAGGAAAAAACAACAACAGGGTTAACAAAAACTGGATCTAGTGAACATTATCCCCTTCACTGCGATATAATAACTATCTTTTAAAAAGGACAAGTTAATTTTGTTTCAAACTTAGAGAGCACATACATTGACCGAAGATATTTCGATTCGTGTTACAAACATATTGTATCCTGATCAGACGCCGAATTACTCGATGACTAATCTTGATCCAAACAGTTAGCATTTTAAGAGTTTGTCCGCACCTGACATTGAAAGGGGATTCATACAAGTACCTAATGAACCGTGCCGTAGGTGATTATTTTACCAGATGTTTACAAATGCGATGACAGCCTTTCTATTATTTTAGATTTCGGAACAAGAAAAACGCCTGTTAATCCCATTCCTTCTGAGCAAGAATGATACCACTCTGTCTTGAAGGCTGTATAAAACTTGGGAACTATGAAAACCATCCGACAGCGGAATGTTTGTTCAACCTTCCATGTAATAAAGGGCAGATTGGTTTTGTTGGTTTGGCTTTTCCAACGTATAGGGTGACGGTGATTGCTTAGTCCACGATTGATCTGGCGAATTCAAAACAATTTGTTGATAACAGGTTGGACCCAGATTAGTCGCCGATTCTATGCTGTTAGACACTATGATTTTTTTTTCTATAAGACTTAACAGTTTCATTAATTTAACAGTTTCGGTACCACATTTATGGTGAGGTTTTGACCCCTTCACCGCTGTATTGTCATCTGCTTAAATATTGGTTTCTGCAATATCGTTTCAAAGTCAAGTTTTAGGTAACATGACTTAAGAAAATTTAATATCGATACGAGTGTCAAACAGATTGGATCCTGATCAGACGCCGCGTTACGCGGCGTTTGATCTGGATCCAAACTGTTTGCAACTGTCGACTTGATGCGACTTCAGCGGATGAAATATTGAAATAACGGAACACAATTTGAGTTTCACCATGGCATACTAAAGGATAAACACGTGTGGTATATGAGTACTACTGATGAATGAAAGAGGTCATTATATCTAACTGTAAATCATAAAAGTACAAGGGGAATTAACCAGTAGTTGAAATATTGATGGCATTGTCTGATTTATAACTTTGCTTATTGTACAAATTGAGAAAGTCGTTTTGTCGGTGATGTAGTAAACCTTTGACCTGCATATCCTATTATCCCAAAATTTATAAACAGTTTAGGAATTATAAACGTAGGATCTGGATCCAAACTTATGTAACCTCATATCAAAGAAATTTCGGTTCTCATACTTACAAACCAATCATGAACAATGGAAGCACGTTTTCCTGCAGAATATTCTTAAGCTACGGGATGTTAAATAATGATGTTATTTTTTAACAGCAAGTGATTGCTGGTACATGTACATTAAACATCTGAGGAAACTGCTTTATTAGAGAAATCTAAGTTATGTAACGAACATTTTGAATCCTAATTAAAAGAAAATTCTACTAGTTCTAAACCGCAATAAAACCGGTAAATATATTGTACCGTCTTGACTAGCAGGATAAAGTATTTTACTGCTTCTCTCAGCGGTGGTGTTAATCTGCTTGTTATGTGCTTGCACATTTTTTGTTTTATTTCATTGTTTAGGTTTGCAATTAAAGGCAATCGTAAACTTTTACAGCAGGGGCTGAAATCATCGAATGGATTATTCCACTGTTCATTTAAGTCGACTACTTTTTATTTTATTGTTTATTACAATATAGTACAGCGTTCCCTCTCTTCAACGACACCCACTGGGAGACTAAAATGTGTGCGTTGATCGGAGGGAGTCGTTATAGGGAGGGAAATTGGCTTACATTTGCAAACAGCTTGAATCCAGATCAGACGCCGCGTCACGCGGCGTCTGATCTGGATTCAAGCTGTTTGTCACTGGTCATTAAATGTTTTTCTGTCAAAATGTCCATTATGTAAATTTGAGAACAACAGCAGACGACAAATTTAAGTTGATGGTATTGCAGCCATGAAAAGCGTTAGACAAAATTGTCTCGTTTTTGGGAACAGTAGCAAGGGTCGTTGTAAGGAGGGAGTCGTTGTTGAGAGGGCCGTTGTAGAGAGGGAGCACTGCACTACATTGCAGACAGAGCGGATTCTGATCAGAGAGCGTCTTGTCTCACTGTTCGAACATGAAGTATGCACTAGTCACAGGCACATCGTTTGTAAAGGATGCATATATACGTCGCTATAACTTAACCAATTTGCACCAAGTGGATTCTTCCATATTATATATTCGATTAGTCCATTTTTTATCAAAGGGATACCTGGTTAAAATTTTCATTATCATTTTGTTTTATATTGAAATTCCTATCAACAAACCGTGTTGTCTCTGATCAGACGCCGCATAATGTGGCATCTGATCAGAGTCTACACTGTATGCCTATGTCCCATATATGGGATCGTGGGCACATTTGGGTAAATAGGTTAATCCCATGTAGGTAGGACATATGGATTTCTTTTTATTCTTTTTGCATGAATTAAGTTTTTTTGTAAGTTAAGATAGAAATATTTTCTTTTGTTTTACAGCATAACGTTTATACATGTACCTACGTTTGACATCAAGGGAAGGGCCTTCTCAAATGATGATATAACTTGTGGTCTAACCCTTTCGCGATAACTTATAAACTATTGATAGTTTGTATACGTATATGCTGTTCAGTTCAGTTCTTTATTTGCTATAAGACCTCCGGCCCATACACAAAAACATTCAGTACATAATATACACAAAGTATAATATAGTGTAATACAGTGCGGAGTAAAGGAACGAAGTTGTTCCTTAGGCAAAACACAGAAATTCTGCTTTATTACAAACAGTTACATGTATTTAGTATCATTCTGTACTTGCAAACAGTGTAGATCCAAACGAACGATCCATTCAAAAGTCATTGGCTCTACATTCACACTGTTTGTCAGATGTAGGAGTTCTCAATAATATAAAGTCACATTTACCTGACTATAAACATGTTTAGAAAGGAAGAAAGACATACTTCTACAATAGTTTTGGTACATTCAAACAGTGTGGATCAAGATCACAGTGCTACTACATGAGCTATCTGATCCTCATTCACCTATTGTGCCCTATCAGAGTGAAAGCCACGCTAAACAAATGCCAGTTTAGTTTGTTTAACATTACAGATATGGAATGGACTTTAACACTTCCACTGTAAACAGTGGATATCCAGAGTATGATGTACAATGATGGACCCTCTAGTCCTTATCAAACATGTTAAACCAAGCTTTTGAACACTTTACTTGTTCAACTGAAACAGTGTAGACTCAGAACCTATAACTATGTTAAAGCACACTCACAGGATCCAGGTCTTCACTGTTTTGATACTATCAGATATTAGTTATCATAACTTTTTATATGTTCACACCTTTCCTTAACAGCATAAAAAATATACATAGCAGTGTTGCGTATAACCGTCTTATTTGGACATGACATCAGTTTTGCAAACTTGTCCACTGTTGGATTTTGTGTGAAATATTCTGGTATATAAATTAAGCGCAAATGATTGTACAGTGGACAAAGCAACAAGAAATGATATTCATCCTCGATCAACCCTTCACAGTAGTGACAATGTCTAAACTCTTGGAATACCATAATGTCTTCCCTTTTCAATCATCAAGCAGTGTGACGAACTTCGCAGATTCACTATACTCTTTCTAAACTTTGCTACATCAATAGCTGATATATACTGTTCAACCTCATACGTATGTTCAAAGTTGACATAATAACATAGTTTACTGCTTTCAAGACATTTAGATCTCCAATTTTGTACATGCTGGTCTTTAAGTCTCTGCAGATACTCAGCAACAAATACTTCTTGATTTTGTACTTTCTGTGCCTCCCAAACATAACCGAAGACATTTATATACAGGTTTAATCGTAGTTCTGTAACCCAATTGCTGTATCCAAGTCTATCGTAGTGCATTACAGCTGTAACAACTGTGTACATATATGTCGGTAAATGTATATGATATCTGATATTTGCATTTAAATATGATTAAATCAAAAGCGTTAATCCAAAGAGTATGTGGGTAGGTGGTTATATACTATAGGCGTATAGTTACCACCTTGATGAAGGGACTCCTTGAACAGAACGGTGTGTACTGTTGACTGAGATTTAACAACAAACAGAAGCACAAATTTGACATTTAGTACAAACGGTAGAGTAAATTCCGAAATTAATCACTGACATTGGTTTAGATAGATACTAAAATAAATTTCGCAGAATATTCTTTCATCCACTTGCAATTTGATATTCCACCTTCTGAAATTGAATTGCATAACACAGTGCAAACTCGATTTATTGAAATTACCGGGACTGAAGTGTTTGTTTTAACTTTGATATTTAAAGTAAAAGAACTCAATCAGATAAATTTGAAGAAGGCAAACACCGTCGAATGTCAGGTTTTTGATTGCCGTTACATTGTTTAGAGAGTAAGTAGGCTTGAAGCATTTTAAGAAGCCACTTTCAGTTATATTCGTTTCTATGAATGTGTATTCTTTTCCAATACGAGTTATTGTACGCTGAAACAAGTATGTTTATTGCATACAGTGTGTGCGCACACCTATCTCGATTTTACGTTTCAGTCAGTGTTTCATTGCTTAGTATAATTTCAAAGTAGAAAAGTACATACTTTATAGGCAGCAGTAACGTACACCTTATGTAATGGCAACTAATAAAGTAATACCATGTGTATCTAAACGTATATAATGCGAACAAGTGAGTTCTTAATTGCTTATTTAGAGAAGCGCATTCAAATGCTGGCTCTCTGTGTCTTTGTTTAATTAAAGTTATAGCTGCATGATAGCACATTCCTGAATTTACCATGTTTGTAAGTTGTTAAACACCTTCCCTGCTGTACCCCGAATTCAACGGTTATTTGCCAAAAGTTTGAATCCTGATTAGACGCCGCGTAACGCGGCTTTTGATCAGGATCCAAACTATTTGACACTCACTTCAATATTTCTTATGTCCAAATATCTTAAATTCAAAACTGAAAATTAACAGCAGACGACAATTGTTTGAAATAGATGACGTCACGGTAGTGAAGGGTTAACCGTTTCATTGCCATGATATCGTCTTGTTTCAGTCTGTTATCAGCTCTTAAACTTCAAATCTATGTAGAAGGTACTTCGACCTAAGAAAGTGTCATATGCGTGACATCCAATTTAGATTCTTACCAGACTTTTAGTTTACTATTTACTGTTTGTCAAACTGTTTGTAAATCAGAGCTCGATGAAGAACAATAGTAGTGTTAGATGTAGTGGTGTTATACATACAGTGGAGAATCTGTTATTCTTTCCCGTTTAAACGCAAACGTACATAAACGCAAAGCACTAAAACGTAGAAAAGAACAACTTTTGGACAATTCTGATAATTCTTGTTTATCTTGATGGCAAACAGTTTGGAGCCTGATCAGACGCCGGGTTACCCGGCGTCTGATCTGGCTCCAAACTGTTTGCACTGCAAATAATAGTTTTAGCGTAAACGCGTTTATTGGGAAAGAATAACAGATGCTCCACTGTAACACATTGTGTAATTTGCAATCGCTATTTGCCAATACGAAACATATGTATACAGAATGTATAATGGGATATTGTTATAGATAAAAGATTTGTGTTGCCCTCAGTCTAATGCAGTCAAACTAATACCAGACCTTGATTTCACCAACATATATTTAGGCTTGGGACAAAAGAATAACCTCTCGTATCTTTAATTATGATCTCCTGTGTGTGTCATTTCGAAAACGACCTGTAGCAAACAGTTACTGATTAACATATTTTTACCCACAATCCTACATATGGTTCATCGACAAACAGTGTAGATTCTGATTAGACAACGCATGATGCGGCGTCTGATCAGGATCTACACTGTTTGCTGATAGGAAGTTCATAATTAAAACGAAACGAAAATGAAACATTAGATCAGGCACCTCTTAAAATATTGACTAAGCCAATAGACAAGCATGGAATAATCCACTTGGCGCAACTGGGTTAAAGCCGGAAATGATGTGGCCGAGTGTTATCAGCGTCTCGTCTAACTTGGTGTCTAATCTGCATATTAAACTGTTTGATAGTCTGATATTAATTTTAAAACAAAATACAGATTCATAACCCCTTCAATGCCTTTCTCCGAGTACAGTGGTGGACATTTGCAAACATTTTTGGACTGTGATCAGACGCCGCGATACTCGAATTCTAGCCTTAATAAAAACTTTTGCAAATATATATCAAATTGCATTAAACCCGATGAAGTTTAGTTCTGCAGCAACATACGTTTCGATTATACTTGCAAGCAAGTACATTATATATAGGTGTCGGCCTGGTCTAATTTCGCCCTATATTATCTATAGTAAAATGCCTAAATTTCAGAGCCAACAGCTCCCTCCAAAACAGGATCTAGGCTATAAAAGACATACCCGTCAATTCTATAGACATTTCCCTGTTGGTTGAGGCCAGTAAACCTACAACATCGCCGTCTATATTTTAGCTATCAATGATTTGCTAAGTTCATTGTCAAAATAAAGGTAAACAACTTTCACTTTCATCCCATTCACTGTGTTTCCATATGCATCCGCCTGGAGAAAAAGTACTGAAATGAGATGTCTAAAACATGCCATTTGGGTGGACATGACCACTAATAGCCAGTTTACATTAAGAAAACCATTCAAACTCACCCACAGGCAAAACTAAACAGTGCAAATCTTTGAAGTTTTTTTTCCAAGTTACTACTTGCAAGACCATAGCGACCCGGAAGTGATTCCTGACCAGGTCGACACCATATGTACTATATAGTTAAGCCGTGCTATGAGAAAACCTCCCTTATTGCATTGCAATCTGTTACAGTGTATATAAAGGCATTGATCTACACTGTTTGCCACCCGCATAAATCTGAGAAAAAAAATTTCAGCTGTATTATATACTGTTTATGGCAGTGTAAAGCAAATTCAGATACAGAGTCCGGGGTGCCAACGGTGCTTGGTCTGTACAATGTTGCAATGGAAAAGGGTCGGGTTTTGTCATGACACGGCTCATATACACTTATTTTGTATCCAACGGGTACAGAAAATTTTGTATTCAGCGAAAACGGAACAAAGACCTATCGGCAGTTTTATATACAGGTGGTTACTTAATGAAGAAAGATAAAAAATACTGTAGAGAGTTGCACGATTGTTCAATCAGTAATATCTTAACCATTGCATCGCCATAGGCGGCCAAAGCCGGCTTTGCAAACATTCTGGATCCAACGCGGTAACGGATCAGGATCCAATCTGTTTGACTTGTATCTAATTTTCGTGAGTCATGCTGTCTTAAATCAAACTTTCAAGTAATATTTCCGACATACTGTAAATCAGAATTTATACAGACGGGGTAGTACTGTTAATATTGAATTATGGCAACAAAAACGCATATTTTATCACAGATTGACATACAGAATAACATACTTCCACGCTCACGCCCATCCTTTAGAATTAATGGCGTTTGGTCGATTTATAAAGAACTGCCACACTTTAACCCTTATCGTACTAAACACGCTTTGGCTTATACGTGCAAATATCTTTGATCCAGATCAGACGCCGCGTCACGCGGCTTCTTGTCTGAATCAAAGCTGTTTGCCACTTATATTAATATTTTTTCAAGTTTAGAAAAGATCAAAATTAAGTACATGTATTATTGTTTTCGCAGACGATATATTTGAAGCAAACGACGATTCATAATGATATTTATTTATCAACGTTAATTGAAAATACGATAAAGTATCGTTTTAAGAAGAGGTAGATACTTATTACAGTTCGAATTAATACAGAGCGTCCAATCACTGATTTCATCCTTCATCAAGCCGTTATCACTCATATCTTATTACAATGAGCAATTCTTGATCTATAGGCTGCTAAAACGAGTTTTGAGTTACATGTTACCCATCCCAGTCTGATACGTATATGTGCCAAAACCTGTTTTAATATTTTAAATAGAAGAACTCAACTTTTATGTAAGTAATGCATATTTTTTTTATTCCTTATAGATTAAAGTCTAACCTATCTCATGTGTGTGATGCTAATCAGTTAATTTTTCATCTGATCAAAGATGACAACGGCTTTTTTAATTCATTTCTTAATAATACGCATTAGTGTACTTTTTGAATCTCAGATTTTTCAGCTTTTTGTCTTATTGCATTTTTTAGTTCAACGATTAGCAACATTCACATGGTCTTACCTTTGCAAATATTTATATAATCATTACTAATGAATCGAAAAATCTCTTTGATACTTGAACTGTGATAGTCTCTTATAATTCTTAGAAATAATGGCTGTGTACGCCATATTAGTTGTAAATGTGATATTTGTTATTATATGGTATGTACACAGATGAGACTTGAATAAAGATCTATATTTGTTTGTCGTTCAGTCTTAGATTTGCCTTTCTTTTTTTTAGGACATGGATGTAACGTTCAGTGTCTGATATTTGCATTTTTCTATGTAAGAGTATATACTTCCTTATGAAATCTCAAATCTTACCAATCAAATGTTTGAGAAAGTTGTTTACCCTGCTGTCTAACTAGTACAGCTTTCAAGCGTTTATTATCCCTCATTATCACTATTCTAATCTCTCACGTAATAAATGGTTTATTAACTTCACTTTAAAGAAACAATTCATTATTTTGATATATTCTCGGCGGCATAAATATTACCAATTTATCTCTTTTTGTGATAAATATGTTCAAAACATTTTCCAAGAGAGACCTGAGTTGATAAAGTGCTTATTTAAATCAAATCCCGTCTAGATGAATTTTGTTTTATGCATGTCTTTCAATATCTGACCATTTGCAGCTTTGTGGGATTATTTGAAAGATACCCTGTAAGACGTACCATGGAGAAAACGTTATTCTTTCCCGTTTAAACGCAAACGAAACGCAAACGCAAAGCACTAAAACGTATAAAATTACAATTTGTTTTAATAATTATGAGCATTCGTTTTACTCTGAGTGGCAAACAATTTGAAGCCTGATCAGACGCCGGGTTACCCGGCGTCAGATCTGGCTCCAAGCTGTTTGCATTGGAAATTTCAGTTTTTAGCGTTAACGCGTTTATTGGAAAAGAATAACGTTTTCTCCACTGTAAATGTCAAGATAACAGCAATTATACATTTTAGTGAATAAACACTGATGTTTTTTTTTTTATAAAATTGAGTGGCAAAGAATTTGATTACTAATCAGACGCTGTGTTATATGTATTTCTAAAATTTTAGTTTTAGGCATTTGTACTTCAAAACAATATGAAAAATGAATGTTTGCTTTTGGCGGTGAAAGGGGTTACACATTTTGAATTTCACTGAATGTTTGTTGACGTCCAGTAGACGATTAAGCAGCTTGTACACTTAATATCAGCGAATCAATCTTCTAGACAAACTATCGCGTTGTTTTAACTTGATGTAGATTATGCTTGCCAATGCCTTACTCCGAAAACGGTTTTGTTTGCAAGCAGTTTCGATTCTGATCAGTCGCTGTTCAAGATCAAACCTGTTAGAAACTCATATCGACGAGTCCGTAGTCAAATCACATAAATTTTATTTTTGAGAAATAAAACCAAACAAAACATTTAAGCAAACACTATACTGGCGGCAAAATGGTTAACCTTAGATAACCTAGCTTTGCTTTGATTTATATATTTCTTGAATGTCCTGGGAGTTTTGCGATAAGATTTCTATTTTCGATACAAGGGTTTCCCTGAAATTGTTTTATTGCTGTGGCTCTCACAATGTTTAGGCTTCATCGGTTCTACGTCGTTTATAACTCTGTTAAATGTCAACAGTTAAGCTATAGGTATTACAGTGCTCCCTCCCTACAACGGCCCTCCAAAAACTACTCCCTCCTTACAACGACCGTTGTCGCAGTTCGCTGAACAGGACAATTATGTCTAACGTTTTAACTGCTGTAATATCGTCTGCTTAAAATTGTCGTCTGCTAGCTGTGTTTATCAAAGTAACGTATTGGACATTTTGACAGAACGAGGATAAACAGCTTAAATCCAGATCAGACGCCGCGTAACGCGGCGTCTGATCTTGATTCAAGCTGCTTGCACATTTAAGAAAAACATCCTCCCTATAACGACTCCCTCCGAACAACGCACACATTTTCTGTCTCTCAATGGGTGTCGTTGTACAGAGGGAACACTGTACCTCGTTCAACGTTCACAACAGTAAAGAATTTTAAAATAATAAATGGATAAACATTTTGTAAAGGTACATAGATCTGTCTGATCCCCAAATCAGATCATTTAATTTTCAGCAGGCGTCATTAAATATATTTCAGATCGATTATTATTGGTTGTAATGTACAAAAGCTGAAATATATGCAACTATTTAATAGTTCTGCGGATATACATGTATAGAAAGCAGTCATTCAATTATGCGGATTTATTTTACAACGGTGAGAAAATAAGTCTTGCAAGCTATATTCAATAACTCTTTCGCTGCCAGTGTTGCCAAACGGCTACTTTGCAAAAAGTTTGGATCCTTATCAGACGCCGCGTAACGTAATATGATCCAAACTGTTTGACATTCATATCGATATTTATTCAGGCAGTACAGTTCTATATCTGACTTAAAAAATATTGCAGACGGCACTACCTATGCTAAAGATATATTTTGGCGGTAAGCGGGGTTTAAGCAGACGAAACACTTGGCAGCGAAAGAGTTAATTATAATGCCGTCCAACGGCAAAACTGTGACAACCTTTGCAAACAGTTTAGATCCAGATAAGACGTCGCTGTATGACGTCACCAAGATCAACAAAAGAGGCCAGTATGTGTGTTATAAGTATAGTGGAACCCCTCCAAACCGGAACATCTGAATACCGTAATTCTCTCTAAACCGGACAATCACTTTGGTCCTGTTTCCAAACCCTTCTTTTTTAACCCATTACACTATATATACGCCTTTTTACGCTTTTGGTTTATTCATACACTGAAAAATCCATCGAGTCGAAACAGGATATAAAGTGTTTGCTTCTTATATTTGTACAATACTTAACCCATTTGTGCCCACGATCCCATGTATGGGACATATGCAAACAATGTAGACTCTGATCAGACGCCGCATTATGCGGCGTCTTATCAGCGTCTTCACTGTTTGCTGATAGGAATTTCAATATAAAACAAGATGAAAATGAAAATTTTGACCAGGCATCCCTTTGATAAAAATGGCTTAATCCAATATATCAACATGGAAGAATCCACTGGGTATAGATGGGTTAAACATTATTAATTTACAAACATTATTAACCAACTTAAGGGTGTATCAATGTCATAAATTTAAGAAATGTTCAAAGCATATGAAAACACTTTATGATGGTTTTGTATTGAAGAGCTATTTAAGATGAATGAAAAAATAGAAAAAGTGTACATTTTGGTGAACAACTGTTGGCTCCATGGTCATGTAAAATTTACCCCACCCACTTTCTCTTATTTTGTCCTTTTCAAACAGCCCGCTTCAATAAAAATCCATTTTAAATGAAAACAAATAAGATAATTTGGTTTTGTGTTATTTATTTCCTATCTATGGTAGTACTTCTTCATACAAAAACTAATTTAAGAAAAAACAGGCACCAAATGTGACATTTATAAAGCTCTAAATATCATCGATATGGTACTTTTTTGTAAATTTTGTAAGTACTCTTTTTACTATAATAACTCAAAATTTTCAACACTGACCTTTCAATTTCTTTTCATATTTTGAACTGCCTTAGCATTGGCTTTCATTTGGTAGAATATAAAAAAAAGTTTAATACTAGAACTATTTCATTTTCAAACTTTTTTACTTTTGTTTCATAAAATAAAATATCTAATAAAATCATGCCCTACAAAAAGCATTTTTTTTATATTCGAGGATCCATATTGTTCAAACCTAGTTCCTGCTTTGTCTAAATTTGGTTTCTATATGTGAAAATACCACCATAGACATGAAATAAATAATGAAAACCCAAATTACCATGTTTGTTTTGTTTTGAAATACATTTTACTGAAGCTTGTACTCTGAATGGGTAAAATTTGAGAGAAAAAGTCCAAATTTGACATACCTTTTTCAAATCGCTGTAGCTCAAAAAAAGGACACCACCATATATTTGTTTTCCATTTTTTCATTCATCATAAATAGCTCTTCCAAAAAAACAATGATAGAAAAAAAGTTTGATACTTTGAAAAAATCGCTTATGGGTTGGATACACCCTTAACTTCCTTAAATATAGTTAAAACATAAATTACCAATGAATAAATGGTGGTTAAGTGTCCACAACATACACTAAACTCAGAACGTTGAAAGGGTTACCTCATTCATGCCTAGTAACGAGTAAACACGTCCTTCATAAAACAGAGCACAGTCGAACTTCGATATCTCGAAATCGGTTAAATCGAGCATATCCGTGTTTCAAAGTTAAAACGCGGCTAAGCCGCGCTTTAACTCTGAAACACGGGTATGTTCACTTAAACCAAGCTTGAAATAAGGCAAGTTCATATTTCGAAATATCGAATAATTCGAGTTAAGCGAGTTCGGGTTATCGAAGTTTGACTGTAACTGTAAAGTACTAGATAGTCTTGTCCTATAAAAACAGCGTCGACCATGGTCAGGGGGTTCCTAAAAGAGCCCACGTGACCAAGGTCTTCACTGTTTATCATTTTATACTGCATTTTAAAAAGCAACCATAGCTGATCAAAAATAGATTAGACTTTATTGGACACTGGACATATCAATTTTAAGTTTTAGGGATGAAAGTTTTAATCGATTATAGTTGTCCCGATTCTGAGACTCCAAGATATGGGCTTGTATCAACCGTCGCCGTAAATCAAAGTTTGAAAGAAGTCCCGTCTACCAGCCCAGTGCATGTAATGAAACTTTAAGGAGGAGGTTAATATATAATTTATTATACGCTCGTGATTTATGTTGAACAAAGATAGTTGCAATATCTCATGCAACGCCTACCAAAAAGATTCAAAAGGTCTAGAGAAATCGTCTTTTCATACAGTTGAACCACGATATCTTGAACGTGCTTAACTCGAGCTTACCCATTATTGGAAATACTAATGTTTTTTCTATATACAGCATTCCCTCCTGACAACGACCCTCCCAACAACGATTCCCTCATTACAACGACCATTGCCGCTCTCCCCCCCTCCATACAAGACAATAATGTCAAAACTTTTCACGGCTGCAATGTCGTCTGCTTAAAATTGTCGTCTGCCGTTTTTTCTCAAAGTTACATAATGGACATTTTGACAGAAAGACACTAAATGAGTGACAAACAGCTTATATTCAGATCAGACGCCGCGATACGCGGTGTCTGATCTGGATTCAAGCTGTGTGCAAATGTAAACCAAGTTCCCTCCCTATAACGTTTCCCTCCGAACAACGCACACAATTTTGTCCCCATTGGATGTCGTTGTAGAGAGGGAGCGCTGTAAATATTTTCAAGGACTGGGTTGGACAATTGCTAAATAGCTTTTACGTGCATGTCTGATTCCATAGAAATTCAATTTATTGTTAACATCTGTAAAGTTCAGAGCTAAATGGCAGTGGATGAAGATGTCGTCTTGGCCAGTCTGTCTCTCAGTCTAGTGTTCATTTAGCTATTCATCCTTGTCATTCTGAGCGTGGCATGTCTAACATTTGCACACAGTTTGGATCCAGATCAGACGCCGCGTATAGCGGCGTCTGTTCTCGAGCCAAACTGATTTGCACTCATATTCAACTATACAGTGGAGAATGTGTTATTCTTTCCCAATAAACGCGTTTACGCTGAAACTATTATTTGCAGTGCAAACAGTTTGGAGCCAGATCAGACGCCGGGTAACCCGGCGTCTGATCAGGCTCCAAACTGTTTGCCACCAAGATAAACATGAAATATCAGAATTGTCCAAAAGTTGTTCTTTTCTACGTTTTAGCGCTTTGCGTTTGCGTACGTTTGCGTTTAAACGGGAAAGAATAACAGATTCTCCACTGTACTTAAGATTAAAACGCATGAAAATTAACTTTGAATTTTTCGGGAGATAACACATTAGAAGCAGACTATAATTCAATGCGATAAGGGTTAAAGTAATGTCTACGATTCCTTGTTTTAAATGCTGTTTTGTTATTATTTTATATTTTCTATATAGATACAGATCAAACGGCGATATTCGCTATTTTCTAATAGACACATTCTGATATGAGTATGTACTCTGTTTCGGTGACGTTTGTCTTATTGAATTAGCAATTCAATAATTAATATTGTAGAAGCTCATAGAAGACTGAGTTTCATATTATGAATAGTCAGCGGAAGAAGACAAAAAATACAGATATTCCTGTACAATCACTTTCAGCTATAAACATTTCCAAACCTGTATCATCTTTTTTTGTTTCGATCCGAGCTTTCGCTAATGTGTAATCTGCTTTATTAGAATACCTTCACTGCCACTGCTTCAAACGATTGTCGACTGATTTAATTTCGTAAAATAAAAACAATGTAACCTCTAGTCAGGATAAGGCAGTGAAGGGGTCTAACAAACCCAAAACCCATTCCTCCATTACCAGCACCTTAAAAAGCCTTTAGTAACTCCTGAAAAAGATATATACTGTAAGAGATTATTGAAAACTAGTACTGCTATCTGAATGATGGATGCTTAAAACACAGGAGAACAACAGCAAACTATGAAGAAGGGGTAAACTATATGATTGACACTCTTGACTACAAATAAAACAAAACAAACAAAAAACGGTACGTATTGTAATACATGTACAGTGAAACCCCTCTAAACCGGAACCTCTGAATACCGGAAACCTCTCTAAACCGGACAAAATCTTTGGTCCCGTTTCCAATCCTTTTTATTTTCACCCATTACACCATCAACACGTCTTATTACGTCTTTGTATTTTTCTCACACAGACAATAGTTTATACATTCTAGCAGATGATAGCCTAAAGCAGGTTGAAAGTAAAGCAGAATGCGCCACAAGAAACAAGTTAAAACCCCTCTAAACCGGAAACCCCTATAAACCGAACATTTATGTTGTCCCCACACATGTCCGGTTTAGAGGGGTTTCACTGTATATTAAACCTTTCATGATAAAGTTTATCGTGAGAGTTTACCCTTTCATCGCCATATTGTCGTCTGCTTCAATATTGATGTCTGCACTATAGTTTCAATTTAGATGTAAGGCACTATAACCGACGTTATTTCAAAACAATCGGAAAACAGTTTTGATCCTGGTCAGACGCCGCGTTAAAAAACTGTATGCAAACGCGCTTTATGACGCCATTAAGAGTGAAAGTATTAGACGCATCTGGCATTTTACGTATACAGGTACAATGTTCATATCTCTAAATAATATAACGTCCTCTTATAGTATTAAGCATTTTATAATGTAGTTAACCTCTTCACTGGTGCACAATAGTTATTTCTAAACAGTTTGGATCCTGATCAGACGCCGTGTTTCAGATCAAAATTGTTTTACACTCGTTTCAACATTTCTTGAATCAAAATTCCTAAATAAGGGTAAAAGCAGACGATAGTGTCCTAAGATTAATAACGCCATGGTAGTGAATGGGTTAATCATGCATAAGACAACCAACATATTCATTAAGATTGGCAATGATATACGAATATCTATTTTACTTCGTACAATGGTATGCCAATTTCTATTTTACTCCGCATAATGGTATACAAATCTCTAGTTTATTCCGTACAATGGTATACACATTTGTATTTTACCACATACAATATTTTGGGCAGATTGTAATTACACGGATCTTCGTTAGTTTCACTGGAGAAGAATTTACCCTTTCATGATCAATTTTGGTGTGAAGTTTTACTCCTTCACCGCTATTTTGTCGTCTGCTTCAATATTGATGTCTGCAATATCGTTTCAAAGTAAGATTTAAGGCAGTATAACGGACGTAATTTCAAAACAGATGGCAAACAGATAAATACCTGGTTAACCCTTTACCTGATAGCCTATTTCTAGTATTGAAGATAGTTGACTACTTAAAGCAGGTTGAAAGTAAAGGCGCATTCTGCTTTACGTTCAGCCTGCTTTAAGCTATCATGTGCTATAATATAGAAAATATTCCCTATAATACATATTCATTACTGATTAAATTGGAACTATTTTCTTCAGCGGATGAATAAATCATATCCGCTAAAAGGCGCTTCTATGGGGTAAAGGGTTAAATTAAAGCAAGTTATCCCCCTGTTTATTTCTGCCTGATACAAAGTTAGACTTTTGATTCATGTGCAGGTTGGTATCAAATGTAAAGATAAACGAGCTTACATGTAAGACTCTATATCAATTAAGACTCTATCAATCAAATGTCTTTTTGCCGTTAAGAAAAACTGTGTTTTAACAAACGAGTTTGCATTCATACGGCCTTTTGATCCCTAGATAATATTTATTTGTGAAAACCTATATATTATTATATTATCGTATTTCTAAATGTGAAAGTACAAAGCGTCTGTGTCTTAAATAAAAACCTTAAATTATGGCCCGTACATCAATTGTTTTTCATTATCTGTTTGAGAGAGATTAGTCTATAACTATGTTGTTTCTTATTTAATGAATAGAGAATGATTCTTTAAACTTAACTGGGAAAGAAACACGAGATAAAGGTATATAGGATCTTTCGTTCGCATGTCATTTTGTTTAGAACAAATATCAAAGAGGAACACCGTTCAAATCAATCTAAAAACCCGACGTTAATCTTATTATTTATGTCATGCAGTCAAATAAAAACATGATTTGAGCTAATTCAAAATCCATTCAAACCTCCTGCGTCTATTCTTAGAAAAAACAGTGAAGATCGCTTATAACGAAATTAGATATAAGGAAATACCGGATATAACAAAACTAATCTTATTCCAAATCTCTTATAGTAAATTGGACCTGCTATAACGAAATTTGGATGTAACGAAAGAAATTAGACGGTCCCGATAACTACGTTATAATTGACCTTCATTGTATACCATGGAGAAAACGTTATCATTTCCCGTTTAAACGCAAACGAAATGCAACTTTTTTAATAATTCTGAGTATTCGTTTTACTCTGAGTGGCAAACAGATTGAAGGCTGATCAGACGCCGGGTCACCCGGCGTCAGATCTGGCTCCAAACTGTTTGCATTGGAAATTTCAAGTTTTAGCGTAAACGCGTTTATTAAAAAAAATAACGTTTTCTCCACTGTATGTTTTAATCATGAAGGCGTAGAACAAATGTGAATTCATTGTTTGTTTCGAATGATCCTTATATCAAACTGTTGCCATAGAAGGTAAATACAGGACATATATATTACGATTGTAGCAAATACTAAACACCTTTTGAGACCGTGTTATTGTACCTTTTCTATGTGGAAAACCAATGTCTGTATAGTTTGCAAACAATGGAGACCTTGATCATCCCGAAAAGTGGAATACTATAACAGCTTCAGAATACAAAGGATTAAGATTTTTTATTCTTATTTCGAGAAGTGTCATATGCCAGCTTCACCTTTTTCAAATGTATACACATTTCAGGAGCCCGTTTCATAAAACTTCAAACGACAAATTTTGTCGTAAGTTAAAACTTTAAACTACATTTAATCTCTGATTTCTCTATCTAATCCTGTCTTGTGACATCTTTTTGGAATCGTCTTTTTAAGACGATTCCAAACAAATGTCACACGACAGGATTGGATGGAGAAATAAATAATAATTGACAGTTTTATAATCTGACTTAAGACAACAACTTACGAAGTGTTATGAAACGGGCCCCAGAACATTACGAAAACGTTGCAATTTTATCAGTTACCGTCGTTACACGCCTTGTCTACAGTTGTGCGCGGTCACAATGTTGAAAGTTGAGAACTAATCAGTCAAAGAGTTTAACCTTTCTGAACCCTGGCCATTTAAATAAGTCATTATTGGCAATTGGCAAGGAGTCAGCTAACTGTATGATAAATGTAAGGCATGAATATTCAAGGAGGCGTGTTTCGCAGGGCTGCTATAAGTTGATCACGAAAAATCCTAAGAATATCCATTTTTTTCATTTTGTAATCGCAAATACTTAAAGCAGGTTGAAAGTAAAGCAGAATGTACATTCATGCGCATTCTGTTGTCTTTCAGTCCGCTTCTTGCTTCCATCTGCTAAGATAAAACGCAGGAGGTTTCGGAACAATCCGAAGAAATAGCCGCCCTGGTTTCGCATGTTTTTTATCTTGCAGTCTGAGATAGAATATGTCGTTAATAGCCGTTTGACTTCGAGAGGATTGTCTGTATTCCAATAAACTGACTTGTCTAGTCCCATGCCGTAAATCAAATTTTGCATTATTGCCAGTCTGCTTGCACAGCGCATATAATGAAAATAGGCAAACTTTTAGACGCGTTTTATAAATATATAATGATTTACTTATGAAATATAGCTGCCTAGAAATAGATTTAACTTTTCAATTTACTTCAATTGTCTTCTCTACGTATATCGGGCACCAATATCAATACCTTGAAAAGTTAAAAAGGATATGTTCAAGGACATAAATATTTCTATGTCTACATCGAAAAAAACTATTTTAAATAATAACATATGTTTAAGACGAAATGTCAAATATTTTTAATCCTGATGGTTTTCGATTTACTCGGTGTATTACCAGGGGTCCGTTTCACTAAACTTCGTACGACAAATGTTGTCGTAAGTCAGATTATGAAAGTCTCAATTATTATTCATATTTCCATCAAATCCTGTCTTGTTATATCTCTTTGGAATCGTATTTTCAAGACGATTCAAAAGACATGTCACAAGACAGGATTAGATTGAGAAACGCGGCGTCTGCAGGGCTCCAGATAAGAAGGAGAAAAAGGGAACAAATCCATTATTTTCTCACTTATTTCAGCACTAAATCCTATGGTGTTACTACTCATTAGAATCGTCTCTTCGAGACGAGTCTAATGAGTAGTGACACCATAGGGTTTAAAGCAGAAATAAAGATTTTAGTTTTTGAATTACTCCCCTTATCTGGAGCTCTGGTCTGAACAGGATCCAAACGCGCTTTTTGGCGTCACTGAGGATTCACCCAAAGATATTGCATTCAAAATGCCATAACTAAAATCTTTGTATATATACTGCTCTTTATTAATATATCGACCTCTAAGGGTCTTTTTCAAAGAAAATCACGTCAAAACACACGTCACATTTTTGTGACATGCATTCAGCCATAAAATCAAAGAGATTATTATTACTAGAAAGACAATTGTTTTTCAACTTTTTACTCAGTGCCGTAGGGTTACTAATCTAAACTTAATTA
This sequence comes from Gari tellinella, assembly GCA_922989275.2. Classification (NCBI taxonomy): domain Eukaryota; kingdom Metazoa; phylum Mollusca; class Bivalvia; order Cardiida; family Psammobiidae; genus Gari; species Gari tellinella. The sequence continues at coordinate 57,623,579 of OV277860.1, forward strand.
ATTTACATCGATTATGAAAAAAGTTCTAACATACCACTTTCGATGGCGCGAATGATGGAGTATTTCGTCAAACGGGAGAATCCAGTAATGATCCAAGTGTTCGGATGGACGACCAATGTTTCCTCTTACTTACTGCCAAATCCAAGAATCGAACTCAGGACTCATTGGTGAGGAGTGGATGTGCGTACCAGTTGGTTACTGCGCTATCGGAACAAATAGGATCAAAACCGAGGAATTCCGCTAGCAAATATGAAACAACGACGGCATCGCATCAAAATAATATTTACATTCGCACATTCAATTCCATTGAAATATGACGTTTAGTTCGTATAGACGCAATTGATCTAGAGGGCGGTACTTGAGGATATATTTCACAGAGTTGGTGAGGCTTATGGATCTGCTCTCCGCGAATCATTCCGTTGCGTTGCTATAGTAATGCGGGTTATGGCTGGTCCTTACAGGTACATATTATTCGTGTTAACAACTTGTTATATGGAATAAATATAGATGCATACTAATAAGATGTTCATTTAAAACTAAAACTTACAGCAAATACCGGTATAGTGTAAAAATAAGGAATGTACTGAATTGTGAGCAATTTATGGAATTGGCCGATCATTTTCTGTCGTTTATTTCGCTTAAACGCACGAAAAAAGGTTCTTAAGTGAACTCACCAGGATAGTTTATTTATGATCTAAAGTTTACACTGGAATAACTATTGATTAAAGCGGGACTTGTTTTCGTGTCTATTTTTAAAACAAACTCTACATTATTCAATCCGGGATGAAAGCAATGCAGAAAGCCCAATCAGGAGCTTTCTGTGTTGCTTTCGACCAGCATTGAACAACTATCATAGGAAGAATGAATAAAGTCGCTAAGTCCTTGTTATATATGTATATCATTGGCTAGATATCGGTTCAATTCGGGATGAAAGCAATGCAGAAAGCCCATTCAGTAGCTTTCTGTGTTGCTTTCGACCAGCATTGAACAACTATCATAAGAAGAATTTCCATGATGTACCTGTATCAGATGATTGTAAAATATATTATTGATTGTACAATACATGTACATGTGTTAAGGTATATGATTGCCAAACTCGGGATGGAAATGATGCAAAAAGTCCACCAAGGGCTTTCTGTGTTAGTTCCGACCTGTACTGTGCAACGTCCTATATAGAGGACTTCGTTAGAGCATTTATCAATGCTTGTTTGATGGTATTAACGAAACATTTATGTATAGGGGTAGCTGATTAATCAATTCGGGATTAAAGTGATGCAGAAAACACAATAAGTGGCATTCTGTGTTACTCTACTCCACATTCTGCAACTTCATGTAGAAGTGACTGTCTATGAGTATTCAATCAGATGTTTCCTTAATAAAGTATCGATCGAGTATTTTTATTTACATGTATATCTTTGGATAGATAGTTTTCCAATTTCGGATGAATGTGATGCAGAAAGCTCGATCTGGAGCTTTATGTACTATATTTGACCAGCATTGAACAACCCGTCTATGAAAAACTGATCAGGATAGGTATCAGATGGTTGTTAAATCTAGTATTTGTTAATATATTTATGTATTTAGATGGATGATTGCCCAATTCGGGATGGAATTGATACAGAAAGCCCGATCAATGGGCTTTCTGCTTTAGTTCCAGCCTGCATTGTACGCCATCAAATTCATGATTTTATACATGTATACAGGTGTTATATCATATAATTGTTTAACATGATACCAATGTAGCTCAAGATAACTGATTGCTCAGTTCGGGATAAAAGTGATGCAGAAAGCATAATCAGGAGCATTTTGTGTTACTTTTGACCCACACTTTGCAACTTCATATATGGGGGATTGTCTGCGGGTATTATAATGGGTAATTTCCTAATATAGCTCCAAAATATAGTATTGGTTGATTAATGCTATCTATATCCTATCTCAATTTGGGACGAAAGTGATACAGAAAGCTCAATCAGGGAGTTTCTGTGTTAGTTTCGACCTACACTGAGCTATTCCTATACGAAAAAATGCCAACATGGCCTTCTTTTTTCCTTAATCAGATTGTTGCTTAATAAAATAATGACAATATTAACACCATTGAATGAATAGTAGTATAATTATGTTTTCGTTATTGATACACTTATGGAAGAAGATAACAAAAACGCTGCACAATCTGGGACGAAGTAGTGCATTAAGCTCGTATATGAGCTCTATGCGATATTTCATTCTGCATTTTGGAGCTATATACATGCTCTGTTGATTTTTATTAGCCTAAAATAACTATTCAAATGAAACACGGAGTGGAATAATTGATGTTATTTCCACATTTTACACTGACACAAACTACTCTTTACTGATTCGAAAACATTCAAGAAAGTTTATCTTCGAGTAATGTACGTATATCGATACGAGGACACAATGTGTCTTCTTATCTATTTGGTAGCAGTTATAAAGACTAAATGATTCAGCCATAGTTTACATGACATTTATATGTATTATGTTGTATTTGAGCATTGACGAAATACTGTATGTATAAGTCAAAATAAAATCTGTTCTGTTCTGTTCTGTTCATTATTAGACCGACTTTCTCCAAAGCTATCCGTTTGTCTTTAATTAATTATACTTATTGGAAATATATATGAGCCGTGACTTGAGAAATTTGGTTTTAACGACCTCTGATTATAATAGTTAAGCTGTGCCAATAGCAGAGTCCGTGGCCTTTTGTCTACTACTGCAGCAAACTGTTAAAGTCTTGGTATTGACTTCTTGTCTCTTATTCATAATAGTTTTATTTATGTTTTACGCTTATCACATAAACAATACATATCTCTATACTATCTTGGATATATATCCGTCTTTCTATCTCAGACTTTTCTCCAGAGGCATGCTGTGCTTTTATTGCATAACGGTGTTTTTGTCCAACAAGGCGATATCGATATCCGCTTTACTCATACCGATTCCAGTCCAAGCGTACTGTAAAACTCTCAATTAAGACCATTAAACGAAGGGTTAATGATTGTATAAAAGACATCTTTTACGACTATTAAAGAGAATGTTAACTAATTGTATAAAACACACATGCAGCCTTAAAACAAGGTGGACGCAATACAGAATGCAACTAAAAGAGCTTTTCGTTTTACGTTCTAATTGCTTTAACGCAATGTAGCGGCATGATTTGAAAAAATTTCTAATTTGAAAAATGTTAACAAATCATGTCAATTTTTTCAAATCATGTTTTTACAGGCGACATGATTTGAAGAAAAAAAACATAATTTGAACAATTTTTACAAATCATGTCGAAAACCGGCAACTGTAAATTTGATTCAACATGATTTGAGAAAAAAAGTTTTTTAAAAATAAAGTTTTTACATAGGCTGGTATTTAATAGCATGTATATATTAAGTATTTATATAAGTGTTTCCGGCAACGCAACACAACACAGTGAATACAGTTGAGTTATTTGAATGTGAAATAAGAAGAAAGAAAGTAGAAATAATAGCTTCATAAATGGCATGCATGTGTATCTCATGGGGCTACAATACTTTTGCTCCAACTGGACAGAACATCGACCTGCTTATAGTGCAGGTTGCATATATTTCACTACTTAGAGATAATAAATAATTTTGACTGTTCAGAAATGATTTACGTGAAAACTCTTTGTTTGTTTTGATTTACGTCAGTTTCTGCCAACCTGGGCTATTTGGACGCCTCGCATCTCCTATTCGATACAGTCTTCTGGGGATTTACAAGTCCGGTTTAAAGCGCTGATACAGGTCAGGGTTTTAACCCTTTCACTACCAAAACGTTCGTGAGATGTTTACCCCATTCACCGTTTCATTGTCGTCTGCTTCAATTTTGTTGTCTACAATGTCGTTTCAAAGTTAAAAGATAATGCAATATGGCTGAAGAAAATTCAAAACTAGCGTCAAACAGATTGGGTGCTGATCAGACGCCGCGAGTCTCCTCAGAGACAAGTAAAGTCAAGCCCGTTGCACACGTGACCATATAAGTCTAGGCATGCGACAGTGTGTGACAATGTGGCAGTGGGCAGTGAGTCCTTCATGATTTATCAGTGTCACGACTTTAACTATTTGAGCACAGTCAAATAAACAGTTACAATTCGCAACTTGGTGTGTTTCATTTCCATGATACAGTTGGTAACTAGTGATAAAAGTTTGAAGTTTTATTCAAATAATTCTATTGAGATTTTAAGCACCTGGGAAACATACCATATGTACAAACATGACTGACAGTGTAACAATGTAACAAAACAAAAACATGGCAACAAGAATACGCTGCAGCGAAAGTTGTTTACTTGAAAATGTTAACTATCTAAGATTCATTTTTATTTAGGTTTCTTTTTAGTATTAACGAGCGGTGCAATGTCTTGTCAGATATATCATCGATTTATCCCATTTTTACCCAGTGGATTCTTCCATGTTTATATATTTGATTAGTTTATTTTTATTCAAAGGGATGCCTGGGCAAATGTTTCATTTCCAGTTTGTTTTATATTGAAATGCCTATCAGCAAACAGTGTAGACTCTGACCAGACGCCGCATTATGCGGCGTCTGATCAGAGTCTACACTGTTTGCCTATGTCCCATATATGGGATCGTAGCACAAATGGGTTAAATTGCGTTCAGCCGGCCTAAAGCTATCGCATCATGCCTAACCATATACGGGTGTTTGGTAAAATTATATTACTAGTCAAATAGTATTAGTACATGATAAGTTCTGAAGTCCAATACCTTTCTAAATGAGAAATACTGTATTTTCATTAACAGTTCCGTTTTCAGCTGTATAAAGTTCATGTCTCAAATTGAACAGTGCACTGCCTATATATCCTATATTGAACGGTTGATAGTAAAGTAGTTAAACTACACTTGTAACTCGGTAATTCGAAATCGCTTAATTCGAACTCACCAGTAGTTCTTCAGTAAAATTTCGAACATACTCTTATTTCAACTTTTAAACAAGAGTATGTTCGACTTAAGTGTTTTCTAATTATCGAGTTTCAACTGTATCTGGTGACCGACATATATGTTCGGTATTCACAAATTTTCAATTTTCATTTGTTCTGATGTGTTTACAGTGGAGAAACCGTTATTCTTTCCCGTTTAAACGAAACGAAACGCAAACGCAAAACACTAAAACGTAGAAAATTGTAACTTTTGGACAATTCTGTTAATTCATGTTTATCTTGGTGGCAAACAGTTTGGAGCATGATCAGACGCCGGGTTACCCGGCGTCTGATCTGGCCCCAAACTGTTTGCATAGAAATAATAGTTTTAGCGTAAACGCGTTTATTGGGAAAGAATAACATATTCTCCACTGTAGAAGTTTCGTTACATTACAACTCTTATATTAACAAAGGTGCATAAAATGGATTTGGTTATGATAAGCATCGTACTGGTTCTGACATGGTGTCAGAGCATGGCATCAGGAATGCATGTGGACGCCAATCGGACTTCATTGACAAGGCTTGTTCGGCTTTACCCGATCTCCCTATATAACTGTATGGATGCATGCCTGTACAACGATGACTGTCACAGTATAGCGTTCAATCGCCTGGCCAACCTGTGTGATCTACAAAATTTACTTGAACCCACCAATGATCGAAAAAGTCGTGGAAGCATTTTCGTGACTCGCGGTGACATTTTAAAGGTATGCTAGATGTAACTTGATAGTTTTCGTTAAGGTTCCCTCTCTGCAACGACACCAAATGGGAGACCCAGTATGTTGTTCGGAGAGAGTCGATATAGAGAGGGAAAAGTAAGACTTGGCTTACATTTGCAAACATCTTGAATCCATACTAGGCGCCGCGTCACGCAGCGTCTGGTCTGGATTGAAGCTGTTTGATACGCGTCATTATGTTTATTCTATCAAAATGTCAATTTATATGTAAATTTGAGAAAATAAGCAGACGACAATTTTAAGTAGACGCTATTGCAGCAGTAAAAGCTTAAACATAATTGTCCTGTTCAATAGGGAACTGTGGCAATGGTCGTTGTAAGGAAGGAATCGTTGTTTGGAGGGTATTTGTAGGTGGGGGGCATTGTACAGTCAAACTTTAAAATATCTAACTCGTGTCGATCATGTACGTATTTGAAAGTTTACAAAATGGCTTAACTACATTTTAACTTTGAAATAAGGATATTTAACATTTCAGTGAGGCAGGAATAATGAAATTCAACTTTAGAAAAAACGAAAACAATCGAGTTCGAAATATCAAAACTTGACTGTAATATGTTTATGCTCTTCCGTTTCTTACATTCCATAGTATTTTCGCCTGTTTCATACTTTTTTGGTTGCATTTTGTTCGGTTTTTGTAATAATACTGTTATTATTATACCAGGATTTGTGTGTGCGTTTAAAGCGTTTCACATGAAATTCGATACATGTACTAACAAAGCAAAAGGGACAAATAGAGGTAAAGATGCGCAGTATTTTTGTATGTTAGAATTTTAAATGAGCAGAATAGTAATACACATCGCTAGTGAAAACTAAGAAATAAATCTAATATTGGACACATTATACTTTCTTTGATAATGTTATTTTTTTCAGAAGGGCACATTAGAATTTATTTTGCACTACCTGCAAATAGAAAGTCGCTGCCACAGAAATAATTTCAGAATATTTGACATTTTATTGACCTTTGAAAATGAGACTTGAAAATTTGAAGTTACAACACCAGGATGGTATGCATAGACGTGAAATTGTCATATATAGATAGGAAAGTACGGGTAGTCGATGATTTAATTACTATACATCTCAAACCCCTACCCGTGTTTTATTGCACAATAAAACACATGTATGAATATATTATTTCTGAAGTAATTCCACAATCTGCACTGTTTGGCATACAAAACTAGGAATATTATCATTTTAGGTTTTGCATGAATAATCAACATTGCAGTTTCGATAAATATTTAAAAATGGTATTTTAACCCATTTGTACTTAACTTCGTGTACAAGGAGTATAGGAAAACAGTGTATGCTCTTGTCAGAGTCTATACTATATGCTGGCAGAAATATTTCAAAATAAAACAAAACGAAAATGAAAATTTAGACTAGGCACACCATAGATAGAAAATGAACTATTCCAATATATAAGTATATAAGCATGGACGAATCTTACTAAGCATAAATGTTACATTCGATACTGATGTTACATTCCAGACGCTCCCGTACACTGATATAGTTTCTAATGACATCGTTGCTAATGAGATACATATCTTTTAAGATGTCCATACGTTTACACGATGGCTATACACCTACGACTACAGAATATGTATCGTTAGACGTACCTTTGTATATTATTTGAATGATATAGTACCGGTCCGTCTAAAGACCCCAAACCTCCCCATACTTATCCAAACCTCCCAAAACCACTTTTAAAAGCAAGTTTTATATAATTCTAGCAGATTGTAGCTTAAAGCAGGCTGAAAGTAAAGCAGAATGCGCCTTAAGGCGCATTCTGCTTTACTTTCAACCTGCTTTAAGAGAAGTTATAAAATATGGTGCTCAATATAACCACAGCAGGTGCTGAGATGTGTTGGTGAGCTGTTTGCATAAAAAGCGGTCTGTCGTCTTGTCTTATTTGGAGCTCGAACATGTATTGATAATATATATTACAGTTAAACGTCTGAAATCTGGACACTTTTGTGGGTTGAAAGAGGGAATTAATGACGAACTATTGCGTTGTGGGTTATGATGGTGTTGCAGAGAGCTCTTATATGCGCTTTCTGTAATACCATCGTGCTGCTCAGGGCGTCAGCCTGTCGGGGAACCGCTGGTGTTTGTGTCCGGTTTTCAGATGTGTTACTGTATTTTAAACTATTTCTACATACGACCGTGGGAAATTTCTACATTCCATAGCGTCATCATTATGACGTCATATAACTACGATTATGTGATGTCATGATTGTGTACAAATATGTCGCATGCTTGGCTTAGTCTGGTTCCCGTTGTGCCACGATAAATGGCGTTTTAACTTCTATATAATTGTAGACTCGAATTCAGTTTGTAATAGATTTAGACTGAGTATCTAATTTTCTTTATGGATCTAGATATATTTCGCTTTTGCTGTTTTCAGGGGTTTCTAGCCTGCCCTGGAATATCTATTTAAGTGTTGGATATCTTGATGATTCTTCTGCTGTGGAAATCTCTCACTGCGTCATGTAGGGTTTATAATATTTTAGTATTTTAAAAGTATATGTTTCTTTAATCTGCTATTGAGCTGCTTTCGTCTGTACATATTTAACCCTTTACCTGCTAATCCCGATTTTTATTACAATCTGCAAACGGTTCAGATCCAGATAAGACGCTCAGTCAGGCAGCGTTTCATCTTGATACAAACTGTTTGACACTCGTTTTTGGTTTTCTATAATTAAAAATTGCATAAATCTGAATGTTACGAAATTTGTAAACGACATTTTCAAAGGAGTCGATATTTTAGATCTAGCAGGATAAGGGTTAAAACTATAGAAAATGTATGTATATAATACTTTAATGGAGGGCCTCATAGAGGATTAGTCATTAGACTAAAGGGGCTACCCTCGGTAAATAAAGTCATTCATTCATTCATTCATTCATTCATTCATTCAAAACCAGGAACAGGCTTTTAGGATAGTGAGTTAATATTAAGAGGTAACTGTGTAAAGTGATTTTACGTTTTGTTCGAGTTGTTCCCCTTGAAAAGAAAAACATCGAATATTTAATTTTAAATTAACATTTTTTCATTGTTTTAGCTTAAATTTGACATTTATAAGCTCTTTTGATTAGATATTAAGGAATTTAAGTGATTTGGATTGTTTTTAAGTGCTTTAGGCAGGTTTGGAGAGGTTTAGAGTGGTTTGGGGAGGTTTGGGGTCTAGACGGACCCATATAGTCCCATTATTAAACGGTTCTCTTGTTTTGTTTTATAGAGAGGCCTAGAATTGCGGAACTCGAAGAAACAGAAACCAGTGCATATACCAACAAAAGGTAATTATTCTACAACACTAGTATCATTAGCATGCAGGGCTGCCATTTCTCCGAATCTGTCCTAAATCTCCGGATTTTTTCCCAGTTCATGGTAGCTTAAAGCAGGCTGTAAGTAAAGCAGAATGCGCCCTAAGGCGCATTGTAGGAGCACATTTGTCTCGGAACACATTTGTCTCACGTAAGACCGATGCGATCGCATTTGTCTCACGTGAGACAAATGGGACCGCAAATGTCTTACCGAAAAAACACATTTGTGTGACATATGTGCTCCGATCAAAATTTCTAAGGGACAATAAAGCACATTTGTCTCACGTCATTTTTTATGAAATACAAGCACATTTGTCACATATTTTCCCAAAATATTCTTATCTCATGTCATGAGTAATTAATGAGTTTGATAATGCTTTTAATAAAATCTGTGATATGTAGAACATGGATGTTCTTTCAGTTAATATATGATTGTTATGCAGAGGCAGAGAGATTTTGACGTTTCTTATTGACCGGAAGTGACGTAAAACGTTATTTATAAATATAGAAAACACAGAACAATTATAACTGGTAGCCATGTGGTGTATGGACGGACATTATTATTTTAATGAATCCCGTAAATTACCTTTGGTGCTTTAAACAATACTTACATGTAGTCCGGTGGCAGAGACCGATAAGCGTGTTTTGCCGTCCGTACAAAGTTTTTTTGCTGTTTCTATACCTCTGAGGTGTGCTCTTCAAGAATCTGAATGATGCCACTCTGGCATCATTGGGCAATTCGCACAATATGCAAATTAAGGCCGCCATTACTGAAAATCTTGTTTTCGTCAATATCTCAGAAACTATGCATGGTATCAACACAATTTTGGTGTTTATCCCAATGTTTTGAGGGGTAAAGAATCAGATAAAGCCATTTTAGTAAAGATCTCAGCGATATTTTGTGCTGAATAGGCATATTTAGGCAGCCATTACTGAAAATCTCGTTTTCGTCAATATCTCAATACCTGTGCTTGGTATCAAAATCATGTTGGTGTCTATCTCCATGTTTTGATGGGTAAAGAATAAGATTAAACCATTTTAGTAAAGGTCACACCAATATTTTGTGCTGAATGGGCATATTTAGGCAGCCATTAATGAAAAACTCGTTTTCGTCAATATCTCAATAACTACATATGGTTTCAGAAATTTTTTGTGTTTATCCCCGTATTTTGAGGGGTAGAAAATCAGATAAAACCATTTTAGTATTGATCCCACAAACATATTTATAAGGTTGTGATGAATATCCATATTTCGGCAGCCATTACCGAAAATCTTGTTTTCGTCAATATCTCAGCATCTACGACATATTATATGAAAGTAATTCTGACGTATTAACACATGTTTTAGGGGTAACTAATCAGTTGAAGCCATTTCACTAAAGATCACACAAATAGTTTTTCTGAATAGGCATATTTAGTCAACCAGTACTGAAAATCTCATTTTCGGCAATACCTCAGGAACTATGATACATGCATTAACATAGTTCTAACGTCTGTACTCATGTTTGTAAAAGTAAAAAAAGTATCAATTTAAAGTCTACTTTCAGTCCGAATGACCACTCAGCCGACTGTGCATTTACTCCCCTGATCATTGAGCCATCTTGCCTACAATATTGAGCACTGCTAACATATGGCGCATAAGCAGCCGCAGTACCGTTTCAGACCCTTCGCAGGTACCTATTTTAACCCCTGGGTAGAGAGGAGCTATTCGCGGTAGATATCTTGCTCAAACATATTCCTGTACATCATCGGGGATTCGGAAAAAATCCCCTTGTCAGGCCGCTAGCCCGGCGGAGGATGGAACTCATGAACCCTGGTACCGTAGTCCAACGCGTTACCACTGGATTACTACCACCGGTAGGGAAAAGAAGCAGATTAAACCATTTCAGTATTTATCACACCAACATGTTTTGCAAAATAGACAACAATCCACTTCACTGTACATCCAAGTTACAAAGCATTCCTTTTACTTATAATGATGTAGATTGCCATTACTGAACTGACTCAGTCCTCAAACAAGTCATTTTTAACAACATTGTCACTGTCATCGACCCTTCGGACGTGTTTCTTCTGGCAGGGTGCTTCTCCGTGGCAGCCACAAAATATTGCGCATGGCAAGCGAGTCGTATATCACAGACACATTGCTGTCGGACAGAGTGTATACGTACATGTAGCACAACCACACCTTATCATTTCCAGTACCTCCTGTGGAGCAATAGTAACGTTTGCTTGCAATACAACTGGTATCACTTATCTAGTGCGTTCATCAAGTTTCCACCCAAACTCGACAAGATCTAATGATGCAGGTTCTGATTTGGGAGCTGATTTCCAAATGGCAGTCTGAATTTTTTACGTTCTCTTTGAATGCCTCTTTAGAAGGTGAAAGTGACTTAAGCTGTGGGGCATTTGTAACATATTTTCTACCAATTCTTTGCAACCAGACTTCTCCTCAAACTTCAGATGTATGTTCGATGTAACCAAGCTTGTGACCCTGTAACAGGCATCCATGAATCCTGTCGCTTCTCAAACGATGCCATCTATAGCATAAGATAATTCGCCCACTTTGTCCAGTACACACCGATCTTTAGGACTTTGATGGCAATGCCTTTTTCTACTCTGAAGCACTGACCTACAGTGACACAGCCTGGGAGGGCAACTGGCAGATGTGAAAACATGTGTTTATGTCCACTTGCAGTTGCGACAATGTCTATAATAGTTTGTTAAGCATGTGGTCCTTCCAAGGTTAAACGACAGGCCAGATTCAACTTTGCGTAGAAGTCCTCACAAACAATGTTTGATTCTTTTTACGCCACTTTCAGCTGCCTTAACCATCTACTGTATGATAATTACACCCACTTCTTCATGGCGGGCGGGTCATGGTATCTTTCTTGCGGAAGACAATGTCATCCTGAAATACTAGTACAGTGTTAGTAGAGGTAATGGCCAGACTATGTCCATTCGGCTTTCTGGATCAAACTCTGACACATCAGAACTATGACCTATACCTTATTCTCAGTTGCTGTAAGGAAAACCTTCTGGAGCGGCATTGGAGTATGTAACTGCAGTTTTGGCGTCGTATGGCCTCGTCACCAGCTCGAGCTACATTCAACTTTTAATCCTGAAGTTGAAGTAGCGATCGAGTGGGTCATAGCTTGCCACCCTCTTCATAACAGCCGTCATGAAGCCATTTACAGTTCCTTGAATAGACTCGTTTATAACCCAAATGATAGCACAGCCATCCAGTATTTCTATCATCTCTGAATTCTTAACCTGAGGAGTAAGGCAGCGTGTGTTCCTGCCTGTATGGATCAGGTACATGTATGGGTCGTCGATCCCCTCACTTAACTACCAACGAGACCCTACAGCTGAGCCATAGGTGCCCAGCTACTGTAGTTGATGAGATATACTCAAATAGCTCAGCTCTTATGGTGATCAACGGCTGATCATCAACAATTTGATAATCGACTATTGATGGACTTTCCTGAGTGTTTGATGCTCAGTGCCTTCTTTGCCTATGGTTCGGCAATTCAGACGAGTACGGGCGATGTGTATGACCTACAAGCGCCCAGTCACGGTTTGGAGGTTTCACTTATCGGACTCAGCTAAGCTACACTAACAGAACTATATATATTTCTGACTTTCACCTTGATACTCTGCATTACTTCAAAGTACAAGTATACTGTCTAAACCATCCGCCTAAAATCTGGAGCTATATTTCTGTGTGCCTCCTTTGACCGCAAAGCAACAACTGACCGAATTTTTGTTTATTTGTTTGTAAACATCCTTTTCTGCAATATATGGGCTAATTGGACATCAAAAAGAGAGGACAGCGGATATAGAAACCTGGGCGCGATATCTTACTCTTACTTTCGACAGGGTTCTCTGGTTTTTTATATGTCTAGTGTAAAGTCTCATCCGAAGGACTTGGCCCAGCGGGGGATCAAACTCACGACCCTTGGCATCGTAGTCGAGTGTGCTACTACTGGACCAGGTCTGCCGCGGTGTTTGTGCGTGTATCAGTCTTTTATTATGTTCGGTTAGGGATAAAGTACGACTTTACATTGTTGTCGGTTACCGTAAGGACTAATTAAATTCAAGAGTAAATATCACTGTCAGCATCATCCTAATTTTGCGGTCGTTACACTATTGAAAAGGAACTTAGAATGTATCTATATTGTCAAAAAAATGAACCTAAGAATTCTTAAGCTAGCTGAGGTATGACCATTCTTTTAATACTCTTATATAAATGATGAACACACACCAGACAGGCGACACAAAGAGAACGTAGACTCGACCGTCGCATCAATAATGGTGGTCCTTCTTTTTGCATATTTTGCAGAAAAGCTTCACCAATTTTGAGCGACTTTGAAGAAGTTTGAAAATTGAAGCAGACGAAAACTTTAGCAGACAACAATTTCTTTCATCAGTAAGGGGTTAATCTGATTCTTAACCTCTCGCAACATGGGGATTGAAACTAAAATAATTTTGAGATACTGACAAAAATGAGATTTTCAGTTATGGCTGCCTAAATATGCCTATTAAGCAGACATTGTTGGTGTGATCTTTACTAAAATGGCTTAATCTGATTCTTTACCCCTCAAATTATGGGGATAGACACCAACATTAGTTTGATACCATGCACGGGCACTGGGATAATAACGAAAAAACGAGATCTTCAGTAATGGCTGCCTCAATATGCCCATTCAGCACAAAATATTGGTGTGATCTTTACTAAAATGGCTTAATCATATTCGTTACCCCTCAAAACATGGGGATAGACACCAACATGATTTTGATACCATGCACAGGTACTGAGATATTGACGAAAATGAGATTTTCAGTAATGGCTGCCTAATTATGCCTATTCAGCACAAAATATCGCAGTGATCGTTACTAAAATGGCTTTATCTGATTCTTTACCCCTCAAAACATTGGGATAGACACCACAAGTATGTTGATACCATGCATAGTTTCTGAGATATTGACGAACACAATATTTTCAGTAATGGCGGCCTTAATTTGCATATTGTGCGGATTGCCCAAAGGTGCCAGAGTGGCATCATTCAGATTCTTAAAGAGCACATCTCAGAGGTATAGAAACAGCAAAAAAACTTTGTACGGACGGCAAAACACGCTTATCGAAAAATCAGGGGGTTGGCAACCGGACTAATGTAGCAATATGTCGTTTGTTTAAATTTTGGTAAAGATTTATGTTTGACACAAAAATGAAAGCAAAAGTTTTAGGGTCCAAATATATAAAAACACTACACGTTGTACACTGCAAACTGTTTTTACATGCACAACTTATCATACAAACTGCAATATTTCCCAGTAACTGACCCTTGTCTTCATTATACTCCAACACACTCCCGTTATTGAATTCATGAATTACGTTCCTAAACAGTTGGGGTCATGCTGTGGCAAACGGACGAAGAGAAGGATAGACAATGCAGCCAGAATATCATGTTATCTTGTTGAGAAAACATTTTCTATGTTTTGGCCTACTATCCTACTTTTGAATCTTATGTAAGCCATATCCATACATTGTCTAGCTTTTGTGTTGGTGATCATTGTAAGTTAGTTTCAAGAAGATTGGGCTAAAATGAGGGTCCATGGAGTGACCAAAAGCTTATTCTGCAATTTGATCTACTGGCCTACTTTATGATCCTACATAACATATATTCAAACATGACATAAATGTTATCAAAGATATAATACTGACAAAATTGCATAAAGATACCACAAAAAATATAATATCAAGAAGGTTCTAAACTTTTAATTCAATATTACGAACACGTAAAATAGCCCCGCCCTCTGGCAGCCATATTTTTAGACGGATCAAAATTCTTTTAAAAACTTTTCAAGTATATTGATTAAAAACAGTTTGGACCAGTAAATTTGGAGAAGACAATTTGCTAGATATATCGTAAGGTTGCCATGGCATACGAAAAGACGGACGACAGACGACGTAAAGAGTGGGTATCACAAAAGCCCTCATTGGGCACGTTATGCTCTTGTGAGCTAAAATGGCAGTTCAATGGGCAAACTATCGTATCATGTTAATGCGACAACTGCTGTCAAACAATAACTAAAAATTGCCTTTATTTCCAAAATTCAGCAGTACTGGATATTTGTGAGTTTATACCAACCAATACAACATACTCTATGAGAAAGCCAAGCATTAAACCGTTTCCTTAAGAATGTTCTAATTTCTAACAGCAATCCAGTGTTTCGTCTAACAGTCTCGAAAGGCGTCTGGCACTTAAGTAATGTGACTCATAACATGGGAGTAAATGTGGGTTTGTGCTCGCCGGACGATCATTATCCTAAACAATAGCTTTAAACGCTCATGTATACTTTTTTAACCAAATGTAAATTAGGAATCACTATAGCAATACTTAGCCATTTTATATTTATATGTGTAACGTTAGCCGCATAAATCATAGTGTATTTCTATGCATCACAGTTCGGTTTTCCAAGACAGTTTTATGCACATCATCCGTTCCGGTCTCAGTGGCTTTTGTGTTGGAACGGACCATGTGCCTTTTTATTGTTTTCTTTGAGCCGATGCTTCTCTCTAAGAGCATTGTCTGTTTCTGTATTACCAGTGAGGTCTAACTGTTTAAGGTCTGCTAAATGTTCGGTAAGAATTTATTACAGAATATAAGACAAATGTGCTTCGAGTGCCCTTTCCTTTGTCTGTCGAACACATTTGTCTCGTTTCCAAGTTTCACAAATATGAATGTTTACGAGCACATCGGTCACACCTCGTGAGACAAATGTGTTCCGAGACAAATGTGCTCCTACAGCGCATTCTGCTTTACTTACAGCCTGCTTTAAGCGATCGCATGTCAACAAAACAAGAAAAAGGCTATGGGGTAAAGGTACGATTCGTGAAATCTCACTTGAAAAATGCAAATTTGGAAATCTTAGGATTTTTGATTTCAATTTATGGCAGCCCTGAGCATGCAACTATTACTGTTTCTAGCTATATATTAGTAGAAATGAAAAACGATTGTAACATTTGATTCTGATACGGAATCTTTAAAAGTTATTTTTTTCAAATGCAACAATGTTAAACATATTCAGCTTACATAACAGTTTCAACTCAAATTGAAAGCAGAAAGCGCTTATGAAAGTAGAATTGCTGGAGATCGTTCTCAAACTTTTGATTGATCAGATTTTACCATTCTGCTCAACTGTGACCAATCACGAGCGGAGAAGGAGCTCGTCCTTATCCCAAACGCTTTATAAACATTGATCCAGGGTTTATTTACAATCAATATACCATCGATACAAAAAATGGTATATATTCTACAATAAAGTTTTATTATTTAACCATATTTGTTTCCAGCAAAATGTTCATAGAAGTTGAAAACGATTAAACGATTATTATGAAGTTCGTGTATAAAACATACCACTTACATTTTCTTAAACACAAAGGTTTTGTTGCCATGTCATATTGGAGATTATGTGTTTTAATTTTTGCTTGACTTGCTTATCTTCACTTCTAGAAATTATCTAACATTATTGTTGAAATGGTTCCACTACGGTACATATCTAGGTCACAGGATCATGCAATATATTTTTTCAGTGGAAAAAAATGCTGCCACTGGGTGATTACGTTTTTCTTGTATGGCTAAAGTGAAAGCTGAATACAAATATTTTGTTTCCAAAACCAATTGCCCAATCTAAATGGCACTATGACCGTAACCATGGGATACCAGATCAGCGATTATTGCCTTAAATGTTTAATTATGTAGGCAGTTATTATTAGTAAATATAAAATTGATGCATTGCTTTCGTTTAAGCCTGTCGCTCGTTGGAGTTTCCAGAGCAAGAAAAACTCGGCAATACGAACAGAGTTGGTGACCGTATTATAGTAGACTTTGAAAACAATGAATCTAAATGTATGATAGCAGCATTTGCCTGTACAGACGATGGCAGGTGGCTACAGACGGATTGCAGAAACCACACATCAACAGGTTTGATTCTTGACCATCTCCTTACCAACTTTACAAAGTATTTCAAGAAAGAACGTTTATCAACCATTCCCCTCTTTGCTTTGCAGCGTTTTCACAAACGATTGCTTAAGAAAAGCTAAAACAAAACAAATAAATTCCCTAGTGAATGTTTTTCCTTAACCAATTTGTGTCTAGAGTCCCATGAAATGGACATAAGCCAACAGTGTAGATTCAGATCAGACGCTGCATAATGCGGCTTCTGATCAGTCTTCACTGTTTGCTGATAGGAATTTCAATATAATACAAAAATGAAAATTTAGACCAGGCACCGTAAGGGAAAATGGGTTAATCTCAAAAACGCTGTAAGCTATGTTGTATCAGTATATAGTACACATTTCTGATGATTTATATATTGGTGCGTGGTAAATGACCATGGATTTAGAATATGCCAAGGTTAGACAATATTCATAAAGGGTGTTTAGATCTGGTTACACTTCACTTGCTTCACTGCAATGACGTCATCAATTTGAAACACAAATTTCGTCTGCCTTTATTTCTCAAATTTAAAGTGTAGATATTTTGACTTGAAATTAATATAAGACTGATTGTCAAACAGTTTAGATCCTGATCAGACACTGTGTTACGCGGCGTCTGATCAGGATTAAAAGTATTGGCAAATAACCATTGTACTAGGGCAAAATCACAGAAAGGGTTAACCTATTGTATGCTGGGTAATATTTGGCGGCCGTTTTAAAATGTCGTCTGCAGCAGATATAACTCAAATATTTGCAAAACATTTTAGCAGTTTCTGATAGAATATTGACTTAGCTGCAAACAGTTTTGATCTCAGATGAGGCCCCACAATGTGGTGCCTCATCTGAGATCAAAACTGTTTGCCTAGAGGTACACCTAAAAGTGTATCCCGCATGAAATGGGTTAAATTAGTTAACTGAATGAAGTTTTGAAAATATAAGCTTTTGATGCAGACTTAGGTATAGAAAGTGATAGTTAAATAATCGCACAGTCTCATTTTTGTTTGTTTCGTTGCCATTTTAGCAGTACCGCGTGACTGTGGTGATATTGTTGGTAAAAACCATGACATGTCTGACATTTACTTGATCTATCCAAATGATCAAGATGTTGTAGAGGTCTATTGTGACTTGGAAGACGAAGATGGTCCATGGACCGTCATACAACGACGTGTGGATGGCACAGTCGATTTCAATCGCAATTACAAAGAATATCAGGAGGGTTTTGGCAATCTTCTTGGAAATTTCTGGTTAGGTCTGGAGTCTATATCGAGAATAACTATGATGAATGGTACGAGTTTTACACTAAAGGTAATTCTGAACGACACTGTTGAGGGCCAAAGATATGCCAAGTACTCGCGTTTTCGAGTTTTAGACGCAACCAAAGGCTACATGCTTCTCGTGGGAGGATACAGTGGAAATGCTGGAGATTCGTTGACCTATCATACCGGCTGTATCTTTACTACATATGATCATGATCCTACGGGGAGAAACTGTGCAGCATGGTTTTCTGGAGGCTGGTGGTTTAATTATTGTCACGTCAGCAATATGAACGGACAATATGGGGTAAAGGGTTTAGTTGGTATACATTGGAAGGAAACTACCGGGACGGAGAGGTCGGCGACATTTGCAACATTGAAAGTCAAGAAAAGTTTGCGAGCTTTATAAATGCAACATTTTCTCCCTACAATGACCATCCGAACAACGATTCCCTCCGTACAATAATGCCTGTCACTGTTCCTAAACCAAGACAAATATGTCTAACGCCTTCACTGCTGCATTATCGTCTGCGTAAACTTGTTGTCTGTTGTTTTTCTTAAACTTACGTATTGAATATTTTGACAGAAGAAAACATAAATACGAGTGACAAACATGTTGAACTCAGATCAGACGCCGCGTTACACGTCGTCTGATCTGGGTTCAAACTGTTTAAAAATGTAAAAAACGACATGTTTATAACTCTACGGGTATTAATTTCGTCGGGTAAGTTATGAATACGTTTTGTGTACGCTAACAGCACGTTGGTATTCGCTGATATATGCTTGCAAACGTATGGCCTCCGTATGGTTCATAAGTTCTGCATACTCAATGTATACGCTTCATACGCTGTAGGTAAGTTATGCTATCGTTTACACACGATTCTTGTAAGTAAGCCATTATTTATTACGTTTTGAATAAGTTAACATGTTGGTATACGTTAAATGTTATAAGTTGGTTAAAGGTGCATGGTCTTTACTATGGACTTCTACCATAAATGCTCCCAAACTTGGATAACCATTTATAGGTCAGCGTATGTAGACGTTTCAGAGAATTTTGGTTACAATTATTATACGTTTGGCAAACGCTGGCTAAAATGTTGTAGTATGACTGCGGCATAAAAGGTGTATTTATGGCGTAATGGATTAGCAGGGTTTGATAAAGACATAAGGCCGTGTTTGGAAAACATTTGCTAGATGGTGGCTAAAGATTCTGAAACTTTTTTATATATTCAGTTCGCAACGCAAATGTGTTAAACTTACTATTGACGGTTTCAAGCTATTCTTTGGCCGTCTTTAGAATGCCGATTCCGTGGTCAACCGGGCATGCTCATCGATTGCCTCAAAGGTCCTCAACGCAAAACAGATCGCTGATTTGAGAGAACTTGTGCCCTTATCCTCTCGTCAATGAATTTGATTGACACATCAGTTTATCCGTATGTGAAGAAGTGATTCCTCCCTCCAAAGATATATTGTGATTGTGTTGGTACACGTGATCTTTGCACAATATTTTGCTAATTTCTTTTAGCGCCTGTTTTCACGTTGAACTCGAGTAAGCTCCTCTTTTTTATTACTGTAAAACAGGTATTTTTCGCGTCTTGAATATTTCGCGCAATGCAATTTTGTATTAATTCGCGACATCATGCAATATTGCTTATAGCAGACTGCAAGTAAAGGCACATTCTGCTTTACTTTCAACCTGCTTTAAGAAGTCATCTTTTTTTCAAAACTAGAGACGCGAAGCAACACATTCTCGAATTAAAGCGTAAATTATATTTTCGCGAAGAAAACCGTTGAAAACATTGTGCGTGTTTTTTGGGATTGTCTCCACTATTTAACATGTGTCGCATTTCTTTTTAAATGTTTGCATTTTGTTTATCCAAATCAAGGTCTATCCTGTTTGCATAGAACACCAATGACCAGAAATTACATAACTAGCACCTAAAAAATTCATTATGCCTTAAAGGAATAACATCATACACGAATATGCAGTTATATGCATAAACCAATGACATTGAATTGAGGTTTGAAATAAAGAAATTATTATATCATAAGCTGTCATATTTAACTCTACCTTTACCGTATAAGCAATTAACGTACATTTGTCTAGTGCTTTAATTAGACATTTTCCCCAAAATGAATTATTCCATGCTGATATATTTAATTAGTCTATTTTTATCTAAGAGGAGCCTGGTCTAAAGTTTCATTTTCCTTTTGTTTCACATTGCAATTCCTATCAGCAAACAGTATAGACTCTGAGCAGACGCCTCACTGTGCGGCGTCTAATTAGAGTCTCCATTGTTTGCCTATGTCCCATGTATAGGATCACTGGTACAAAAGTGTCAAAATATTAAAAATGCACTGTGTACATGTTTGATATATAAGAGACTAGTATAACGGCTCAAATGATTATTATCAGCCTCTCTGTTAGTATAGATAATTTAAGCTTTTGTATAAAAACAAGACATTTGTCACTAAACCTCTTCAATGTCTTATCCAGAGTACAATGGTTATGTGCAAACAGTTTTGATCCTGTTCAGACACCACGTACCGCCACGTCTGATCTGAATCCTAGCTCGTTGGCACCCGTATCTATAATTCTGCAATCACAGTGCCTAACGTTTAAGAAATAAAAACATTCGATCATTATTGAAAATTGTATGACGTCATGGCATTATGTCATTACATACCAAACATGCACTTTTTAACCCATTTGTGCCCACCATCCCATATTTGGGACAAAGGCAAACAGTGTAGACCCTGATCAGACGCCGCATCACAGTGTAGACTCTGATCAGACGCCGCATGATGCGGCGTCTGATCAGAGTCTACACTGTTTGCTGATAGGAATTTCGATATAAAACAAACTGAAAATGAAAATTTTGACCAGGCATCCCTTTGATAAGAAATGGACTAATACAATTTATAAAACATGGAAGAATCCACTGGGCGCAAATGGGTTAAGACATGCGGCATCTGATCAGAGTCTACACTGTTTGCTGATAGGAATTTCGATATAAAACAAAATGAAAATGAAAATTTTGACCAGGCATCCCTTTGATAAAAATGGACTAATCCAATTTATAAAACATGGAAGAATCCACTGGGCGCAAATGGGTTAAGACTAAAATTTTACTGTAGAAATATTTACACGAATGCAAACTGTTTGTATCCTGGTCAGACGCTGTGTACAGCGGCGTCTGATTTTGGTTCGAACTGTTTTGAAAGTTGACATTAGTTGTGTTTGCAAATTCGCATTTAGTAGTCGAAAGAGTGAAAGAAAAGTGACACGACCGTTCCATACAATTTTGCATATATCATTTCTGAAATGTCAGAATGGATGGATGGATGAGTTGGGGTTTACCGCATTCAAACACTGAAAAGGTCGTATTGCGCCGATGAAATGTCATAACTAATTATTTATGGTTGTTTAAATGGTGACATTTAGTGAAACCTGCACTAAACCACATAGATCTATATGAAGCAACTAAGAATAATTAGTTCTGACATTTTACATTTGTTATTTACAGTAAAACCTCTCTATTACACCCAATTTATTTTGTTAACCATCATGTACCTCTTATTTAAACAAGGTGTCTGTTTAAAGCAATGCGAGCGTAAACAGAAATCTCCTTGTTGAGATTATCTGTTTTATGTTCACCTTGCTTTAACCCTTTACCTGATAGCATTGTTTCCAGTATTGAAGATATGTGACTACTTAAAGCAGGTTGAAAGTAAAGCAGAATGCGCCCTAAGGCGCATTCTGCTTTACTTTCAGCCTGCTTTAAGCTATTAACTGCTAGAATCAGGAAAGTATTAAATATGACACATATTTATTACGGTATAATTTGGAACTATTTTCTTCAGCGGATGAATAAAATGAATGTGCTAAAAGTCGCTTCTATAAAGGAAAGGGTTAAGTTTTCACCTGCTGCTGATGCAAGGTTTTAACCTTGTTTTTATTGGTTATTAAAGGGAGGTTTCTTCTGTATGACACATGTAAAATGTCAGAACTTAATGTTTAGTTGCTATAAATGGTGACAATAAGTGGCACCTGCACTACAACTCATATAACATGTCGACCAAAAATCTGTTTCTCAAGCGGATATAGTATACAGGAAATATGTTCTGGAATATCTTTCAAAATTTGAGTTAACCCTTTCAACCCTACAGCCCTCTGAAGAGATTAATGATTCCATATGCAAACAGTGTATACCCTGATCAGAGGGCTCCTATAGGAGCCCTCTGATCAGGGTCTGCACTGGTTGATATTTTCATTGTCTTTTGTTGTCATATCAAAAAAGCAACAGTAGACTGGTTCAAAATGTTTTTACTAGAAGAGTCCAAAAGGATAATAAATACCCACAAGAGATATTTAGGGTTGAAAGGGTTAAAGGTTATGGTCAACGTCACAGTAACCTAAAAATCATAGTATACACTGCGCCATGCAAAGATTTATTCCCCACCCAAATTGGCCACCGTTTATGTGATATGGACCAAATATACACCAAATGGGAGACACAGATTGTATGCGATTTTTGGAGGGAGTTGTTTTAGGGAAGGGGGTTGGTTTATATTTGCAAACAGCTTGAATCCAGATCAGACGCATCTTAACCCGGCGTCTAGTCTGGATTCAAGCTGTTTGTAACTCGTCTTTATGTTGTTTCTGTTACAGTGGAGAAAACGTTATTCTTTCCCGTTTAAACGCAAACGTACGCAAACGCAAAACACTAAAACGTAGAAAATGACAACTTTTTGACAATTCTGATAATTCATGTTTATCATGGTGGCAAACAGTTTGGAGCCTGATCAGACGCCGGGTTAACCGGCGTCTGATCTGGCTCCAAACTGTTTGCACTGGGAATAATAGTTTTAGCGTAAACGCGTTTATTGGGAAAAAATAACGTTTTCTCCACTGTAAAACGTCCAATATGTAAGTTTGAGAATAATGTCAGACGACAATTTGAAGCCGGTGGTATTGCAGCCGTGAAAAATTTGAAATAATTGTCTGGTTTGGGGAACCGCGGCAAGCGTAGTTGTAGGGAAGACATCGTTGTTCAGGGGGTGTAGGGAGGCAACACTGTTTACATTTACATCCACAGTCCATGTAGTGTTATATACGGCAACAAATGGACAAACAAATATGATATCAACAGGACTGCCATAATATGACATGAAAAATCCTAAGATTTCCAAATTTGCATTTTTCAAGTGCGATTTTACGAATTGTACCTTTACCCCATAGCCTATTTCTAGTTTTGTTGACATGTGACTACTTAAAGCAGGCTGGAAGTAAAGCAGAATGCGCCTTAAGGCGCATTCTGCTTTTCTTTCAGCCTGCTTGAAGCTACCATATACAAGAAAAAAATCCGAAGATTTAGGAAAAATCCGGAGAAATGGCAGCCTTGTATCAAGAAATCGCTTTCGGTAACAACCCGTTTCTTAATTTCAAGTATTGTTTTATCAACCCTTTAGATTACATTCCGAGTATAAAATATTTTCGATCCATCATAACCATTATTAAAAGGCAAACCAAAAATGGACGTTAAAACTCGTATCTTGAAAAGGTGTAAAAATGATAATATAAACTTTCGTGACAATTGCATTAGTCCACACAAGACTTTCGATTAATTCAAACAGTATGGAGCAACACCAATATTTACCTTGGAAAGCCAAAGTTAGGCTAAAAGCACCACGCAGATGCATAGTTCTGATTCCCAGAAACACAAAAAATGGATCAAAAGTTGTAGGTCGTTATTAACATGTTTTAAGTACGATGGTCCGACAGGATTTTGACCCATTACCCCATAGCCTGTTTCTAATCTTGAAGACAGCTGATCACTTAAATCCGACCACTAAAACATGTTGAAAGTAAAGCATATTGTGCCTTAAGGCACAGCCCGCTTCACTTTCAGCCTGCTTTAAGCTATCATGTTCTCGAATATAGAAAATATTTCATGAGATACATATTCATGACTGTTTTAATTGAAACTATTTTCTAGAGATTAGAGGCAAGTCCTCAAATGAAATCTGCAAGCTCGCTGTTAAAAACAGGGACACAGTCCAAGGTTATAAAGCACTGGAGCCGAGTCTGAGATCGTTCTAAAGCATTTTATTGGTCCGACTTGCGCTTTTTGAGGTCAGTTACATGTATAACTTTGAGAAAAACTTAGGTGTAAATTTTCCTCATCCATGTATATGTGGGTGAATGGAAGAGAATGGCACAGAATAGAACCAGAGAGAAGCATTTAGCAGATTCACTATGCCCACTTGTTGGAGAAGACGATTTATAAGTTAAAAGACTTCTCCTGACGACCTTTCGATCATAACGCCTTGCCAGACAATATCCTTGCAAAAAGCATGGATCTTATGGACATGTTGGTAGCAAAGAACCATTGAAGCTTCTAGTATGAGACACATCCTTTATATTTGATAGTTTGGTTAGAAATAACCATTGAAATCACTAGAGCATGAGAATAATCTGGGCCTCACCAGGTAAATTGAGATTGGTAAAGCTTTGATAGTTAAAGTCACACCTATCGAGACAATCGGGGGGGGGGGGGAGGGGGTAGTCCATCAATGGACTGAGGAAAAGTCTTTAAGCAACAATTTGCTTGAAACAACCCTTGTTTCTAACAGAAGTTGTAATATATTTCCTTTGTTGTAAACTTGACAATCAACTCTCGTACACTGTAAGTCACTGAGTTACAATACAAATCATTATTTTGTAAATCCCTAAACTTGTTAACTAACCACCCACGCTGCTTCATTAAATGCTCTAGATAATGACACGTTTGTGCTAAAAGAGTATAGCTGCAGCCGTGCATTTGCCCTTTTACTCTCAATGACGCTTAAAGGCGCGTTTGCAAACAATTTGGATCCTAATCAGACGCTGCGTAACGCGGCGTCTGATCAATATCCAAACTGTTTGACACTCGTTTCGAAATTTCATCAGTCATATTGCTTTGAATATGACTTTGAAACGTGTCTTGCAGACAACAATACGAAAGCAGACGACAATAAAACGATGAAGGGGTAAAACAAACTCACGAAAATGTTGGCAGTGAAATGGTTAACAACTGTCATATCCAACTCAATTTGAATATCCGTTACATTTTCTCAAACCCGGAAGACTCGCTCAGCCGAACGTTTTATAGAGTCATTCAAGAGAAAACGTTATTATTTCTAAATATAGACACATGTGATAACATAACTACATGTACGAGTATGTTTACTGCAAACAACTTGTATCCTGATCAGACGTCCAATTTTTTCGGCGTCTGATCTGGATCCAAACTGTTTGTCATTTTGAATTACCAAACAGCCAATAATTTCAATAACCGACCATTTTTTAAATTTTATTGAACTATGTTTGCATTGAAAATCATTTGATTTTTGAGTTTGTACGTCTTGAGAATTACGTCTCACTAACTGTAATTTAGATAGATGGATTGGTTTGGTTTTACGGCACTCCGACACAAAATAGGTCATATAGCGCCGATGATTGATGAGCGGTGATGAGATGAGATTATGATGATTTCGGCTAATCCCATTTGTTCACCACCAACGCATAGGATCAAAACCACCGACCTGCCTTCCATTTAGTTCTTGACAGAGGGGATAATCTCGGTCTAATAAACAGAAACAATTCCCTTTGACAATTAAGCGCAGAACTGCGGCAAAATAGGAAGGTATCTTAGAAGTGGGTTTTTTGCATAAGTAAAATTACAATTCGGCAAATAACCTTCATTTGAGAGAGACAGGTTTATACTGATATACATGTATGGCGTGTTTTTATCTGTACCACGTTTCCCCATTTTCAATGCGTGATAATGTTTGACATGTTTTAACCGATCTTGAGGCAGAGTTGTGAGATAATGTTCGCCACGGAGATATCGTAAATGATATATATAGAAACAGATTAGTACATGTGATCTAAGAAAAACCATGCAAAGCGTATATTAACCCTTTACCACATGGCGTTTTTCTGGTTTTAAAGATACTTAAAGCAGGTTGAAAGTGCAGCAGAATGCGCCTTAAGGCGCATTCTGCTTCACTTTCAGCCTGCTTTAAGCTAACATCTGCTAGAACATAGAATTTATTTCTTATGATACATCTCATAGCTCTATAAATTGGAACTATTTTTCTTCAGCGGAGGAATAAATTAAATACGCTAAAAGTCGCTTCTATGGGGGAAAGGGTTAAAGTTCTGTCTTACATATTGAGTATATCATGTGTTTAAAGCTTCTACTACAGTGCTCCCTCTCTACAACGACACCCAATGTGAGACACATATTGTTGTGAGTTGTTCGGAGGGAGTCGTTATAGAGAGGGGAAATTAAATCTTGGCTTACATTTGCAAACAGCTTGAATCCAGATCAGACGCCGCGTCACTCGTCATTATATGCATTCTATCAAAGTCTCCACTTTTATGTAATTTTTAGAAAGAACAGCAAACGACAACTTTCAGCAGACGATATTGCAGCAGTAAAAGCATTAGACATAATTGTGTTGTTTAGGGAATTGCGGCAAGGGTCGTTGTAAGGAGGGAGTCGTTGTTCGGAGGGCCGGTGTAGAGAGGGAACATGTGCATGTAAACCCTTAGAGTGTTCAGCAGCATTGTAAATAGGACTGGCTATTGCTACCAAAATCCCTATCACTATATAGTTATCAATAGCTGAAACCACTATCCAAATAATCGAGAGAAGAATATGTGAAGGGATAAGAAAGGGCGCCAAGTGAGTCTGTGAATGAAAGGGTTTATTTATATATAGTGCTTACCCGCGACTTGACCATTAACTTAAAAAGAACCTCGCTTTCTAACGAGTCAAACTTTGTGGCACACGCATCGATGTTTCTTCTGACAAACAACTTACAATTAGATGCTGACGACAAGTGTTAAGCAGACGAAATAACAGCAGCTAAAAGATTAAGATTGATTCGGGTGTTAAGATAAACATTGGAGAGATAAGGTAGACAAATTAATGGCACACAATATATATCCATAAATCATTGTGGGGTTTTATTTCTTTTTAAAAGTGTACATGTGCTGTATATTACAATGGTTGTGTTCCTGTTTCATTACACACCATGCGCGACAATAGTCGACAACAGTTTAGACCCTGATTAGGAACCGCTTAGCACAGCTTATGACCAAGATCCATACTATTTGATAATCATTTTGATATCCTTTAAATCAAGATTTGAAACCAAGGCACAGACCAGTGAGATCACACAATAAAAGCAAATGACACCATGGCGGTGAAACGGAACGCAGACGATAACAGTCAGCGTTAAAAGGATAATTAAAAGCAAATTGCGCAACTTCCATTGGGTGTTGAAATTAGCCGACGATTGTCGAATTTACCCGCCATGAATATGGTTGAAACCCTATACCACTCCCGTATTATATTGAGCGAATTCACGTGGAACTATAGTCCGATCTATAGCCGTCTATAGTGACTAAACACCGATGGTTCGACTATAGTGATGTCATTTAACCAGTGAACCTCAGGTTTCATTGGTTCGACAAACGATGTTCCTTTGCCGACCTTAAAGAGGCTCGCAACCGGATTTAGCATTAAAAATAGTAATTTGTAAATACATGTATATGTCAAATGCTTATATAAAGGGTAAGAATTAGTTTAGGATAATAAATTCTGTTAAAAAATGCATTTCAAAAAAAAAGAAAAGAAGAAGCTCTGGTCGGATTCGAACCCATGACCCTCCATGTGGAGACAAACATGAACAATGAGGAAACGCCTTTACCCCCTCGGCTACCAGCGCTCTCTCTATATATGGTAGCGAATTATCGTACTTCACTGGTAGCGATTGATAATACTTTATTCGGCTCGGGTTTATGTCTGAGCCCGTTTAAAGAAGCAACAACAACAACTATACCGTCAGCTGACGCTATAGAAAAACGATGGAAAATATCTAAAAAAAAAAACTAAGATTCGGTGACGATTCTTGAGACTTTTTTTGGACTGATCATATTTTTTTAATGTCAGAAGCCAAATAATGACACAAATTTGCTTTTATTTTATTTTGACAAGTACACCATCCGGTTGCAAGTCCCTTTAAGACCATGCCCCAGCCGCCATTTTGCCTGACTAGAGGTTCGAAATATTGTTCCACGTGAAGTTGCTCTATTGAGTCTAAGATAGTTCATATTACCGAGAGTGCATATTTAAAACCTTTCACTCTCGGTTTCATATCAGACGGCTAAATTCGACATGCCAAGTGGTTTTTTTAAAGTTTCTTAAACTGTCGAAATTATCCGACAGTACTCTTCACCAGTGTGACGAATAAATGAATGGTGTTTTACATAAGGTCGATCGACAAGAATAAGATCATTTAGAGCTGAACAGAACAATGTAGAAATGTAACAACCTTGATTATTTTTAACATTGAATTATTACTTGCATGTGTTATAAACATGTTATTTTGTTTGTTTTGTTTGTTAACGTCCGTTTCTGCCAACTATGGGCTAATTGGACGCCCCAGAGAGAGGGAGTGGATACAGAGAACCCGGGCGCGATGCCCTACTCTTATTATCAAAAGAGTTCTCTGGTTCTTTTAGATGCTCAGTGTAAAACACTGATACATCGGACCTCTGTTTTATAAAGTCTCATCCGAAGGACTTGGTCCGGCGGGGGTCGAACTCACGACCGGTGTGGTCGTGTTATCTTTGTAACCCGTGTGTTTATCACTAAGTAACCAAACGCATTAAAATTGTACTTACAGTGTTCCCGGTCTAAGTGAGCAACTTTTTGACCTTCGAACGATCTAGATATAAGATGCCTACAATGCCATTTTACAGTAAATCATGATCAAATTATTCGGGTGAAATTTACCCCTTCATCGCTTTATTGTCTTCTGTATCAGTTTTTTTGTCTGCAAGACACGTTTCAAAGTTAGATTTAAGCTTGTAAGACTTAAAAATATCTATAAGAGTGTCAATCAAGTTGGGTCCTGATCAGACGCCACGTGATGCGGCGTCTGATAAGGACCCAAACTGTTTGCAAAGGCGCTTTCAAGCGTCATTGAGAGTGAAAGGGTTAACTTGCATTTTGTCGTGTGGCAGCGTAACAAGGACGAAAGTCGTTTAGGAGACTTTGTATTTGGTTGGTCAACATAGCATTGTTAATCTACTTGTCCATTCACTTGGTTTCTCTGTTTACCCTGGTTTTGATATGTATCAGTCAAAATGGATGGACTTTACTTTTGATAAATGACAGAGAAAACTAGTCTTAAGCGAACAAAAATATCAATATTGTTACTATCTGTGTGCAGTATGGTGTTCGTATATTGAATTATACTACAAAATAGATAGTGTCAGGTTAGGGTATAAATAGAATAAGTATTTCTGAACCCGCGCTTTCATGGAACTTGAAGGTTACTTGCTATATGTACAACAAATTGCAGTGTAGACTTTACGAGTAGACACTTGAATATGCGAACAATTGTAATAGATTTACATGAATATGTAGATTCTAGATTCTGTAATTGAATTGCAAAGATGAAATTCTTTCAAAACATCTACTTCGACGTACACAAGGAAACATGTTACGTATGTACCAATGATATTCGTGTGTTAGCCTGGAAGTGAACCCTTTCAATAAATTTAAACAACTGCTCTAACACCTCCATCGTCATTATTTCGTCTGCTTTGAAAAGACACATTGACAAAACAGTTTTGAATCTGATCAGACGCGGCGTGACGCGGCATCTGATAAGGATCAAAAGTATTTGGAAAGTCAGCCATAGATTCATTTTGCTATGAAAGGGTTAAGTATAGACGAAATATCTTATCGCCAATCAGTTAAATTCAGATGTGACGGACAGGTGTGCAAATAATTAGTAGTTCTTTAAAATGTTTCGAATAGTTTAGGATATTCCGTTTGATTCTTCATGGATATTTAAGTCCACATATAATTACCTTTGGTTCATAGATTTGTTTCAAACAACTTAATGTAAAATGTTCTAAATCTAAACGGATTATCGGGTTTGTTATCATAATCTATTTAGCATTTGAATGATATTGGTTTAAGACTACATGTATGTCCAAAAGTTATACTCTAAGAATTGCTTCCGACTAAAACTATGAGGGATATTGGAATGAGTAAACAAACAGCGTTGACCCTTCCACCGCCAAATTTATATTGAGGTTTTAACGCCATTTACCGTGATGATGTCGTCGGTTTCGATAACGCTCTGCAATATCGTTTCAAAATTAGAGTTAAGGCAATATAACTAAAGTGATTTCGAAACGAAAGTCAAACAGTCTGGATCATGATAAGACGCGGCGTTTACGATCTGCTTACAAAGGCGTGTTTTGGCGCCATTGCCAGTGAAATGGTTTAATGATAAGTATATCGGAATAAAACTCAACGTTTTCAGGTATCTCAACGATGGCGTAGCTTCCTTATTTTCATGCAAAAGGAAAATTACTCTCGTATTATCAGTCCAACCTCGATAACAAGAATTAACCCATTACCCCATCAATACGCCTTTTGACGCCTTTAATTTATTCCTCAATTGAAGAAAATAGTTCCTCTTTATACAGTCATGAATATGCATCATAATAAATCCATTTCTTTATTCTAACAGAAAGTAGCTTAAAGGAGGCTGAAAGTAAAGCAGAATGCGCCTTGAGGCGCATTCTGCTTTACTTTCAACCTGCATTAATAGGCAAACTACCTTCAATACTAGAAACAGGCTATTGGGTGATGGATTAAGTAAGGACGAACATACCCGTTTTTAAGGTAGATACGCTGCTCGGCTACCATTTCATTTTGAATCACGGTTATAGCTCGAATGCATTGACTGTCAGCTGACGACATTCTGATATGTTTGACGTAGGCGAGTTCAACTACAGTACTCTCTCCCTACAACGGCCCTCACATTAACGACATCCTCCTTACGACCCTTGCCGCAGTTCCCTAAACAGGACAATTATGTCTAACGCTTTTACTGCTGCAATATCTATCCTTAAAATTGTCGTCTGCTGTTTTGTCTCAAATTTTCATATTAGTGGACATTTTGATAGAATAAATATAATGACGAGTGGCAGACAGCTTGGATCCAGATCAGACACCGCGTGACGCGGCGTCTGATCTGGATTCAAACTGTTTACAAATGTGAGTCAAATCTTAATTTCCCCTTCCTACAATGACTCCCTCCGAACAAAACACACAATCTGTGTCTCCCTTCGGATGTCGTTGTAGAGAGAGAGCACTGTACTGTTGACCAATAGGATTCTATTAAAATACACCTGTACTATTATCCCATTCAAAAAACGCTCCATTATTTTTCAGGAATGGAGCGTTCGGAACAATAGATCTCCATTACTTTTCCCTACACAAGTGTGTAATACATGTAGTAACACAATTGTGTCGGAAAAAGTAATGGAGACTTATTGTTCCGAACGCTCCATTCCTGAATACAGTGGAGAATGCGTTATTCTTTCCCAATAAACGCGTTTACGCTAAAACTAGTATTTCCATTGCAATTAGTTTGGAGCCAGATTAGACGCCAGGTAACCCTGCGTCTGATCAGGCTCCAAACTGTTTGCCACTCAGATTAAAACGGATACTCAGAATTTTCAAAAAGTTGTAATTTGCTCCATTTTACTACAATGCGTTTGCGATTGGTGTGCGTTTAAACGGGAAAGAATAACGTATTATCCACTGTAAAAAGAGACTGCTAAGCGACCACTGACCGAAGATGCAGGGTGATCGTTTAAGGGAGGTTGCCGCTAAACGCAGGACAAAAATAAAACAGAAGGCTCCTATATGAACATTCTGTATTACTTTTGTCCTGCATTAAGCCGCAACCTGCTTATCGATTTTAGTGGTAGCTGAAGACAGGTTTGATTGTGCATACAGTAAAACCTCCCTATTACTACAACTAATTCTTTGTTTACTATTTGGTGTCTAAGGCCGGTGACTAGATCCATTCAAGGAAAGTGAAAGTAACACAGAAATTTCATTTTGAAGCTTTCTGTTTTACTTACATCTTCCTTTACCTGTCACTTGTTTTTTATTCGCCTTCAGCAAGCTACAAACGACTAGACACTTAAAACGAACACCCTTACAAAAAGCTTGGAATGTAATAAGACGCCGAAAGATTTGGAGTCTTAAGAGAATCCAATCAATTTAACATCAGATTATAATAAATTTGCAAACAGCTTGGATCCAGCCCTGACACCAAATACGTCGATGTCTCATGTGGATCCATACTGGTTTTCACTTGATTAATAGATCCATATCCTCAAGTATACGTGTAACTGATATTGGTTAGCTTTCAAAGTGAAGCAGACGATAACTTTAGAGACACTACTGGCTTTGGTATACAATAACACCTCTCTATTACGACCACTAAACTAGGTTATTTTTAAAAAATGTGTTTAAGGCAGGTGGCTGCTTAAAGTAAGGTTGATGAAAAATAGAAAGCACCGTTTGGAGCTTTCTGTTTTACTTTCATCTTTCTTTAAGCCCCACCTGGCTTTTATACAATTAATTAGCCTTTTGTTTAGTAGTCGTGATAGAAGGAGTTTACTGTATAAATTGCTCAAATGGTGTATGGTATGGGTTGTAACCCGTACTTACAATCGTGACCATAATAACATGAACAAACGCCTTAGATCCAGATCAGATGCCGGGTAGGTCGACGACGGATCCGGATCTAAGATGTTTGACTAATGTTACTTAGAAGATATTTTCAAGCTGCTAAATATACACTCATACACAAGTATAAGTCCCATTCGAAAGAAAGAAAATCCAGATTATGAGATAAATCCAACGTTTTCAAATCTTTTCCCGGTGTCATATTAACACAGACTGAGTATAGCCAGAGAGGTTCTGGTCAGCCATCGTCTACGGTGATTTTACATGAAATGACCAGTTAAAGCACTGTACACAGTCATTGTACACGACATTCTTTAAGGAATGGAGAGTTATTTCTAATTGCTAGAATTTCTTGAAAAAAGCATGCTCATCAGCATGAGTATCACTAACAGTGCAATTACACAATATTTAGCTGAGGGTACAAGTGGGAATACATTTGTTATTTAACAATACTAAATTCATGTTAGGTGTATTTTAAGTGGGAGAATGAACTCGTATTTCTCCATTCCTGAAAAATAATGCAGACTCGGCCCCTTCGGGGCCTCGTCTCCATTATTTTTCAGGAATGGAGAGATACTCGTCCATTCTCCCTAACATCAGACACCAATAGAATGGGCTTTTGCCGGTGAGCGAAGTCCAACCGAAAACTGTTTTTAAATGCAAATGTAGTCGATCTTTGCAGTGAATTTGTTAAATAATCAATTATGTATGACCTTACTAAATGATAAGATTCTCACCCAAACCATACACTTTTTTACACTGATGCAAACTGTGTAGACCCAGGCCAGGGTATCAACTGTTTGTTATTTTGCAACTTCTTGTAAATTCAAGTCTAAATTGCACGAAATGGATTAGACTTAATTCAAAACTGGATTTGTCCGTTCGAAATTTCTGGGGTTATTCACCTAAGCAATCGTTTGACGCCACATCTATTATATATTACTATCACTTCATTTCGAATGTTTCTGTAAAATGACTGTGAGAGAGTCTTTGGTGGAAGTATTCCACCTTAATTACTATTTTGCAATGCTGCCTGTATAGGTTTTGTATATACACACCAACGGCCGTCTAGACAGTACTGGTAATTGTCTTAATTTAGACCAATTCACCTACACAATATTTAGGATATCAAACCGAATAACGACTTTAATCATCGAACCCTAGTGACGAGTATATGCGTACTTTACAAGCAGCATACATCTGTAAAATACATATTCCCTGTGCAAACAGTGTAGAACCAGATCAGAGGGCTCCTGAATGAGACATCTGATCAGGACCAACACTGTTTGTCATTATGAAAGTGGACTGTTATAACCTGTCAAATTTGGACTAGACTTAATTGAATACTAGATTACCCGTTAAACGTATAAGTTGTGAAAGAGTTTATTTCCTGAAAGATTAGTTTTCTATATTACTTTATATATTACGTCTTCTTCGTCTTTACTGGTACTTACAATTTGACTTATTAGTTTTGGGACTAAAACTTGCAAAACTAATTGAGTACCAGCATTTTCTAGACTGCAATTTTATAGATGTACCAAATTCAAGCTAATCTCTGAGAAACAAGATATAGTGGGTGTTGTGAAATAAAATCAGTTCGACAATCGTGGCAGGGAGTAAATATTTATATATGTAGTTTAAACCACGTCCGTAAAGTTGCATACGATAGATTTAGCACACATACGAGTTACTCAAACAATACTGCTTGTAAAGTATGTTTTCTTCTACAATTCACTATTTTAGTGTCAAGTTTTATCGTCTGTTTTAGCCCTCTTACGTCTCAAATATCGTCTGCATTGGTATTGTCATCTGCAATATTTTAAAGTTAGATTTAGTGCTGTTTTGTCTGAATAAATGTCAATACAAGTGTCAAACAATTTAGATCTTGATCAGATGCTGCGTTTCGCGGCGTCTGATCATGATCCAAACTGTTTGCAAAGTCTTATTTGGCGCCGTTGGCAGTGAAAGAGTTTAATGTCATATCAAGTTAACATTGATAATTATGACTTCTCTACATACTGCCTTTTCCATTCAATTTAAAACGCAATGTCACTCAGTTCTTTAAATTAATGTTAAACTCAAATAAAAACAAGCAACGCAACACAAAGAGGCAAAGCCTTTTGATCAAAGCCAGCAGAGACTTTGTCCTGATGTAATAATTTCAATTAAGCATAGTTCACTAAGATATTTCAAAAGAATTTTATAAGAAATCTATTTAACCCCTTCATTGCCTTACCCAACGTACAATGGCTATGTGTGGATGTGTGGCATACGCCGCGTAATGCAGCCTCTGAACAGGATCAACACATGGCTCCAGATAAGAGGTAGTTTTTTCAACAAATCCCACATTTTCTCACTATTTTTAGCACCAAATCCTATGGTGTTACTACTCATTAGAATCGTCTCGAAGAGACGATTCTAATGAGTAGTGACACCATAGGGTTTAATTCAGAAATAAAGATTTTAGTTTTTGAAAAACTACCCTTATCTGGTGCTCTGTCAACACTCTCATTTCAACATTTTAAAACAAAATACATATACTTTACATGGCCAACGACAACTTCGTAACTCATTCAACCCTAGCGACGAGTATAATTGTCATTTACAAACAGTGTACCTGTGATGATTACACTTATCCTATGCAATCAGTGTAGACCCTGTTCAGAGAGCCCTTTGATCAAGGTATATACTGTTTGTCATTTTGAAATATATATTGTTAAAATCATCCCTAAGATAATCAAAAATAGACTGTACGTATTTTGAAATTTGAACTGTCCATTACAAGTTTCAGGGGTGATTGAGTTAAGCAGGTAGGGTTATGGCAGAGAAAGGGTAAACGCCCAGACAATTCGGTGTATAGAGGACAGATAGTTAAATTGCATTTCTACAAAATAAGATTGTTTTCTGAATCATGACGCCTTGTTGTGCAGAGGTTTTAATTGCATAGCAGACACAGATATTTGTTAATATGGTATTTCGTTAAATGTAACCCTGTCGCTGCCAATGATGCCAAAGGGTGCGTTTGCAAACAGTTTGGAACCTGGTCAGACGCCATGTTAAGCCGGAACTAGAGCCAAACTGCTTCAAAATGACGTCAATCATACAGCCTTATAGTGTATTAACCCTACCTTTATATAATGCTATATAAATATGGTATAATGATAATAACATATTCAGGTCACTATGAGTGTGATCAACGTCTGTGAAAGTATTCTGTACCATATTCAGATCACTATGGCCTTCACTTTTCATCTCAGTAACATAACAAGTTTATCTGGGGCGTATTTTCTGTGCGGCATCAGTGAATGTTATCAAAATTGGTATGTGAGTACATTGTACATCTTTGGCTGGCTAAATGTTGCTTACAATTTTAATATTATTGTACATGCGCATATTTACAGGCCAGCATTTAACAAAAACGGCATTTAATGTCAATATAAAGCAACTTTGGAGGCAGTTGTTGCTTTATGTGACACAATTCTTGTTTAATTGCTGGGTAGATAAGCGGATTCTGTAAGTATTAACAATGAATGTTTCACAACGACAATTACGTAACGTGCTAAATGTTAACACTTTCGCTACCAATCTCTTTACTACTGACATATATGCAAACAGCTTGGATCCAGATCAGACGCCGCGCGACGCGGCGTCTGATCAGGATCCAAACTGTTTGACACTCATTTAAATGTTTTTTATGTCAAATTTGCTCAATTTCACAACTTTATAAATGAAAAATACGATTAGTTTGCGCTTAGACGATGTTATGGCAGTGACTATGTAACATCATAATAGCAGTGAAATAGTGAATAACTGCGTGTTAAGGTTCATGTAACGTCCTTGTACGAGAAAAAAAAAAACAAATTTGAAAAGTTGCAATACTCAATAACTATACGACATTGGCTAAAAATATTTTCACACAGTATAAATAATTAGTCAATGAAAAGGAGCATGCCTAAATTTTCATTAATATAAGTGTACTTGTGATGTTAGAAGATCCAAATGTAACGAACATGGAGTGAAAATAGCCTCTTCAGCAGAATATATCAAATCACTTAATGGCACGTATTTTCGGAAATCTGGTAGAATACATACAAAGAACCCATTACATACTAGGTACTCCTACACAAAATGTCTTACAAAAGTCAGAAAAAAACCTTGTAATTGGCCCTTAGAATACCCCATGCTTGATTCAAGGGCAGACATTTGCATTTTACAAATTTGTAGAAGTTTGCCAACATTTAAAGTCCATTTACTCCAAATCTACAAAAACCGATTGACAATTGTTATATACGTGCGGACAGATAAAAGAACAAGCAATATGATTGATGGAATGTCACTCACCCGAATCACTGCAGTTACACAATATATCCGTTCAATTATATCAAGGTCACTGAAATATGTAATTTGTCCAACACATCAATTTTTCCGATTAATCCGCATTTTCTCATTTTTTAATATCCATATTTTCGACTTTTATTTCAGTACACTATTGTTGTTTGATACATAAACAATAAAATAAGTGCCTTGCGTATTACTTTCGATCATAAATTCCTCCGAATGTCACGATTCTTCAGCGGATTACTTGACGCGAAAGTAATTCCGTCCCTGTACAACTGACCTTTGTTTCAAGAAATCAAGAGTGTGTCCCTTTAAATCACCTTTTTACACCCATTCAAGTATTCCACATCTTTCCGGCTATTGTAATGTTGATTAATATTTCACTTTGCATTGCGATCTCTATTATATAAAGCTTACATTGTTGTGAAACTATTCAATCCTTTGGCAGGTACAGGGGTAAATATTTTAATGCTCATCATGTATATACTATTGCACGATTTGGACAAGGCTTTCTATGGTGTCCTAGTAATGACACAACCGACGATTTCGTTGGGCAGAGACACACAATTACTTTTTGTCCTTACTACTTCTTTCACGTATATTCTGCTTCTGCATTTCACACATACACACACATTAAAATACTGTAATAGTTCATGAGTATAATTATGCAACTACCACCCTGATAGCCTTACTTCAGTAGTTGTAAGAATTTAAAGACATCCCTAGATGACCTTTCGATCATAACACCTTGCCAGACAATTTCCCTGCAAAAATCATGGATTTTATGGCCATGTCGCTAGCAAAGAACCGTTGAAGCCTTTCGTGTGAGGCTCTACCTTTATATTTGATAGTTTGGTTAGAAATAACCATTGAAAAGCACTAGAGCGTGAGTATAATCTGGTTATCACCAGCTAAACTGAGATTGGTACACCCACCGGCTGCACGTACTGAACACGTTTTGACAGTTACATTGACACCTCAAATTCTATGGGGGGACTCTTTCAAAGGATTGAGGAAAAGTCTTTAAAAACAATCATAAGGGCACAGATATTTGAAAATTTAGTCAGAAACAATCATATATTAGTTCATCTGATGCTCAATTTGGTTTTCGTTCTAAGGGATCCTGCCTTTTACAGTTAATTGAATACATAGATGATTAGTCACATTACATTGAGGGTGATAGAATTTGGGAAAATATATTGTATATTTAGATTTTGTCAAAGCTTTTGAGAGCATAGTACATCAACGTTTTCTCGCAAAGTATCAGTATTTGGTATCAGATGTCCAGTTTTGTCATGGAAACGTGACTTTTTTACTGGGCGTAGGCAATATGTATCTGTGAAAGGACCCTGGTCTTTTTCGTGGAAAGACATTTTAAGTGGGGTACCCCAGGGAAGTATCCTGGGACCCATATTATTCATATGTTTATAGTAGATGACCCCTTCCCCTGAAGTTATACGTAGTATTGTGAAATTCTTCGCTTATGGTACCAACCTATACAACAAAGACATTAAAATTGATATTATCCAGCACGACTTAGATGCCTTAAACATAGTCAAAGTGGCTGTTGCGTTATAATGTGAAAAATTACAGAACCATACACTTTGGAAGAGACAACCAATATTACCAATATACTATGAACTTTGCGGACATTGAGTCTGTTAGTGAAAAGGGGGATTTAGGGGTAATATTTTAACATGACTAAAAAGTGAGTAGTCATAGAGCTGAAAAAGATAACAAATCCAACAGTGTATTATCCTAAATAATCAGAATATATGATTACATTGCGAAAAGATATTTCATAATTTTGTAGAAAGCACTAGTCAGGTCAATATGGAAACACTATTATCATGTATTATGATATCTATTCTTAACAGAAGTGTTGAAAGATTATGAAAGCCTACCCAATAAGCGTCTCCTGGAGTGTCAACCTTACATGTACCGAAATACTGGTTTTCAAAAATTGCTTGGTCATTGACGAAGCCGTGGTGACATGATATAATGTTGAAAATAATTTTAAGAAATGGAGGATATACATATAGAAAGATTTTACCTTAAAAATATTTTTCAAATTAAAAAAACATCATTAAGTTTACAACACTTTTCACAGAGAGTTATAAACAACCGGATCTCACTTCAGTTTATATAGAATTAAAAATAATAAATTTTGTTGATACATTTGTATGCCGGATGAATTACTTTTGTAATCTTAGCTTCAATGTCATATCCATGTGTCTGTGTACATCATTGGAATATAATCAAATATTGCATACTGTTTAATGAATAATTCAGTTGAGAGGGGTCGAAATGGAATATTCTTAATAAATAGAATGACCACAGCATCTGGAAAACAAACATTTACTTGATGCGCATTTAAAGTGATGTTTAAAAAAGCACTAGTAACCACTGTTCCCTCCATTTTACGGATGCATTGCAGAATACGTCCCCTCATTGATTTTACGTAACTTTTCAAATACGTTGCCATTCCAACCAAAATGCACGTTAGAGGTCATTATGGAATAATTTTGATAATTTGACCTGACCTTGTTATCAAATACATCCGATATGTGTTCTTTTGGGCTCATGTCCGAGGATAAAACAGGCCAAGGCATTTTTAGCAAGAAATTGTGTGGTGATACGCGCCGTGTGATGCTTTATACATGTATTGTCAAGCTGAAAATGCCAGGTCCTTCCTTTATTTTGTATGAATCGTATCACTGTGCTATTTAAAACATTGATGTAACGCTGGGCGTTGGCATTTTATTGAATAATAACCAAGTCAATTTCCAGAGTTCCCATTTTCCCAACCCAGACCATAGCGCTGCCAACACCCATTATGTCTCTCTCAAACATATCGTTCTCCTCACTTCTCCTTTTTGCGCCTTGAGGCGAGCGGACCGTGGCGAGAGATTCTCTTGGCTTCGCGGTAATCAATGTAGCACTGTTTACAGTGAAACACCTATATCTGTGCACGTGCAAAGTAAGGAACACGTTGGCAAGCTTAGACGCATAAAGTGACCTGGGATTTGAATAGCAATTGTGTAATCGTTATACGCAATGAAATCATTATAATCATGTATATATCTTGCAACATGCGTTAAAACACAGTTATAGAAGAATTCTAGGAAGAGGATGGGCTTATAAAGAAGCAGATCCTCCCGCGAGAGCCCAACAACGATTCTCAATGTATTTTCAAGGTATAATTTAGTTAATCATAATTTACAAAAAAGGATGATAAAAGTTATACAGTCTGCATATTTATACATGTAATAATGTTTGACAGAGGCTCGTGTTGCCCACCATACTTTGGGAAAAAAGTAGTCCCCCATGGCGATATAGTGTTGTCCTTGAAAATTGTCAAATATTCCATGACTTCTTCTGTTGTTATTTGAGTGGATTTCGTCAGGATTTTGGTCCTACTACCTCATGTAAAGCATATTCTTCAATATAGAGGAAGGATTTGTTGAATTTCAGTACAGAAAATTTGCTTCACATTTTGGTGCAAATCCAAACATATTGTTCAAAAGCAAGATACACAGTTTTTCTTTCAAATTGTAAGCTATCTCATAAGTTTGTTCATTTTAATACGAACATTTTTATATGAAATTATGCAACATTGCTCCATAAATGACCAAAATATCACCTTTCAAAAATGCACCAAAATACTCTTTACATGAACCTTAACATTGGGGTTTGTTGTATTTAATTTTTTTCTCATACTCTCTAGATCTACATGTACTTACAATTTCAATTTTCAGTTCGGGGAATAATAAGTTTACAACCGAATTGATGTTAAACACCAGCAAATTTCACATAACGACGTAATTAGAATTGAGCATAATTGCAGGAATCTTGTAATTTGATCGTTATTTACCTTGTCAGTGTCATAGGCAACAACAAGTGATATTGCGCATATAATTTGGATCCCGATCAACCGCCGAGTCAAAGGTATTTGATATTTGTATATGTACCTTTAGTCGACCTCTCTTAATTATAACTTTTAAGTAAATCCTTTGACACAGAGATTTTGCTAATTAGCGATCACTATAGGAAAATTCCATTATAGATAGAGCAGGATTATCAACAAACACATACAGAAGATCATTACATTTCAAAGAGCAAGTAGTAAATAGCCTGGTAAAACGCTGCAAAGTGCTTTTGTGCTTACTTCTGCTTTTGAGGATAGTAGGCAATACTAGCACTAATAACTGTTAAATTAAAAAATGAACTGGATGTTTGCGGCGTTAAAGCGAACTAAACGACAGTAAATGATCGACAATTTCCATGAATCGCGCTTAGCGAAATATACGAAAGAAAATGATCGGCAAATTCCATGAATTGCTAGTGCGATTCATGGAAGTTTGCCGATCATTTTCTGTCGTTTATTTCGTTTAAACTCCGAAAAGATTCAGTTCATTTCTTATATTTACCTTTAATTTGCTGTAATGTCTAATATTACATGAACATTTTGTTAGTATTTATGTATGTTTAAGGGTGTATCCAACCCATAAGCGATTTTTTCAAAGTATCAAACTTTTTTTCTGTCATTGTTTTTTTTGGAAGACCTATTTATGATGAATGAAAAATGGAAAAAAATATATATGGTGGTGTCCTTTTTTTTGAGCTACAGCGATTTGAAAAAGGTATGTCAAATTTGGACTTTTTCTCTCAAATTCTAACCATTCAGAGTACAAGCTTCAGTAAAATCTATTTCAAAACAAAACAAACATGGTAATTTGGGTTTTCATTATTTATTTCATGTCTATGGTGGTATTTTCACATATAGAAACCAAATTTAGACAAATTTGAACAATATGGATCCTCGAATATAAAAAATATGCTTTTCATAGGGCATGATTTTATTAGATTTTTTATTTTATGAAAAAAAGTAAAAAAGTTTGAAAATGAAATAGTACTACAGTGTTCCCTCTCTACAACGGCCCTCCCAACAACGACTCCCTCCTTACAACGACCCTTACGGAAGTTCCCCAAACAAGACAAAATGTTTAACACTTTTACTGCTGCAATATCGTCTGCTTCAAATTGTCTTCTGCTGTTTTTTCTTAAAAATATATGTTGATGGAATATATATAATGACGGGTGACAAACAGCTTGAATCCAGATCAGACGCCGCGTAACGCGGCGTCTGATCTGGATTCAAACTGTTTGTAGATGTAAGCCAAATTCCCTCCCTTAAACGACTCCCTCTGAACAACGCACACAATCTGTGTCTCCCATTGGGTGTCGTTGTAGAGAGGGAGCGCCGTAGTATTAAACTTTTTTTTATATTCTACCAAATGCAAGCCAATGCTAAGGCAGTTCAAAATATGAAAAGAAATTGAAAGGTCAGTGTTGAAAATTTTGAGTTATTTATCTCCCCTTACAAAATTTACAAAAAAGTACCATATCGATGATATTTAGAGCTTTATAAGTTTCACATTTGGTGCTTGTTTTCTCTTAAATTAGTTTTTGTATGAAGAAATACTACCATAGATAGGAAATAAATAACACAAAACCAAATAATCATATTTGTTTTCATTTAAAATGGATTTTATTGAAGCGGGCTGTTTGAAAAGGACAAAATAAGAGAAAGTGGGTTGGGTAAATTTTACATGGCCATGGAGCCAACTGTTGTTCACCAAAATGTACACTTTTTTATTTTTTCATTCATCTTAAATAGCTCTTCAATACAAAACCATCATAAAGTGTTTTCATATACGTTGAAAATTCATGACATTGATACACCCTTAACCCATATTAGAATATATGCATCCCTTACCAAATGTATATGTCGTAGGCCATATTGGAATCTAGGCAGATCCGGAATCTGCCTAGGCAGATTCCGGATCTGCCTAGGCCATATTGGAATTCTGATATGGCCTAGCCATATTGGAATTCTAATATGGTCTAGGCAGATTCCGGATCTGCCTAGGCCATATTAGAATTCCAATATGGCTAGGCAGATCCGGAATCTGCCTAGGCCATATTAGAATCTAGTTGTTTCAGTACATCATATGTATTTTTGAACAATTCTTTGTTATTTAAGTTAAATAACATACATGTAGGTATTGTTAAACAATTCTAGTGTTATAATCTAGTTGTTGAAGTTATACCATACATATTTCTTAATAATTCTTTGTTCTTTAAGTAATAACAATGGACACTTTTTAACAATTCTAGTATTATCGTGTTCTTAATTATTGATAAGTCTATTTACTGATTGTTTTCAGTATTTTTAAAATCTAGATTGCTTTCAAAATTTAGTTTGACATACATGAATGCAGTTGTGGAATACAGTCAAAAGTAAATGGTAAACTGTTGTTGTTTCTGCTAAGGTTTAAAGGAATGGTATCAAAACATTCCTTTTATCTTCTTATCAAATCAAGCGAGGTGCTTAATTGTCCATTATCTGGAAAAGCTAGAGAGGTGTGAAGTACAATCAAAAGGGAAGTTGAATGGTTACTTATCAATACACTACTTTTATCTCCATCAAAATCCAAACTAATTGTTTAATTAAGGTAGATTAACTATGATTCTAATATGGCCTAGGCAGATTCCGGATCTGCCTAGCCATATTAGAATCCTACTATGATTCTAATATGGCCTAGGCAGATTCTGGATCTGCCTAGGCCATATTAGAATTCCAATATGCCTAGATTCCAATATGGCCTACGACATATACATAAGTATTTGTCCGATGCAAATAGTGAAGTCCCTGGTCAGAGGGTTCCTGCGGGAACCCTCTGATTTATTCACTATGTTGGCGTTTTGTAATTTAAACGGATTTATAAAATAACCCTAACTAATCTAAAATGGACCAGCCTTTATTGCAAACTGGATCTGTCAATCGGAAGTTTCAGGGGATACTGAATTACAGCAGGATAGTTTGGCCGAGCATGAGTTCGAATGCGTATGAGTACGAATAAGTGTGGGCGTAAGTATAAACATAACATTTAAACACGGAGATCCAAACGGAATGTACATATTTGTAGTTTGTTTAAGGTTTTGTTTTTAATTATCTAGTGTGTATCAATGGTTCGAAAGACAACAGTCACCTATAAAAAGTGTGTTTTCTTCCGCGCAGCTCGAGTCTATATCAATAATAGCATGTGTAAACGTTCATGCTAAGATTATAGTGAAAGAAAATAAACACACTCATAATAATGACGGCTTGTTCTTTATTTTTCTACCTTTTAATGTCATTTCTCATACAACATTTAAATGTATATAACGCAATAAATTTTACACATTCATGTACTCAACATATACAACGCGAAATGTCCGATGTTATATAAATAACGAGCAGAAGACGTCATAATAAACAGATCATACGGCATGTACGCTTACAGGATCAGACTGCAAAACTCCATCTTTCGGCAACGGAATTCCTGAACAGCGTGCAGGCAGAACGCAAATTATCCATACCTTGAAAGGTCTAGATACTAACCGTTGATAACGTAGGGTGTTAACGGGATGACCCGCCTTCTCGAGTCATAAAATCTTAGCAGAAACAGCAATAACAGCAACAGGATTCTGCTGGTTCGAAGTAAT
The DNA here is from genome assembly GCA_922989275.2 of Gari tellinella. Classification (NCBI taxonomy): domain Eukaryota; kingdom Metazoa; phylum Mollusca; class Bivalvia; order Cardiida; family Psammobiidae; genus Gari; species Gari tellinella. Next base: position 57,668,358 of record OV277860.1, read on the forward strand.
GTGATTCAAGTTTGATTTTTGTAAGTCGAATTCGCGTTACGTCGAATTTTTTGTTAATCCCCCCGCGAGTTCGACATAACGAGAGTGGACTGTACTTTAAATCGCTGTCTGGTCAGATTCTAATTATCGTAAACATCTTAATTTAATGTGTAACATTGCTGGGAAACAACCGCTGTTACCGTGAAAATCTAACGCCTGATTTTACCATTTTACTTCAATTTTTTCGCGCACTTTAAAACTGTTGCTTTGACAATTATTCAAAGTAAAATCCAAACTGTTATAGTTAACTGTGACAATTAAAGGGTACAATATACGTTATATGTGTGCCAAAATATCTAATGTATTTAGATCAAGCATCTTTTCTTGTAACCTGTTACAGTATCGATAAATATATCGGAAACTCGTTAGCATATCAACAGCGTGTGTGTTAGAGATAGCCTGCTAAGACACTAATGCAAACGTATCAACAATTATAGATAAAAACCTTTAAATCAGAGAACCCAGGTTTTAGAACGTACAGTGCTCCCTCTCTACAACGATACCTAGTGGAAGATAAAAAAATACGTGCTTTGTTCGGAGGGAGTCGTTATAGGGAGGGAAAATGACTTACATTTGCAAACAGCTAAAATCAAGATCGGACGCCGCGTAACGCGGCGTCTGATCTGGATTCAAGCTGTTTGCCACTTGTCATTAAGTTTTTTTTCTATCAAATTGTCCATAAAAGTAACTTTGAGAAAAACAGCAGACGTCAATTTTAAAAAGACGACATTGCAGCCGTGAATAGGCTTGGCATATTTTTTCTGTTTTGGGAACTGTGACAATGGTCGGTGTAAGGAGGGAGTCGTTGTTGGGAGGGCTATTGTACGGAGGGAACTTCGAACGAATGCCAGCGATTGCAAATTTCGCTATGATTCTATTAACCCTTTCGCTGACAGGCTCTATAACAGTAACATATGCCAACAGTTTGGGTCCAGACCAGGGGTTCGTTCCATAAAACTTCGTATGACAAATAGTGTCGTAAGCAGATTATAAAAGTCTCAAATATCATCTATTTCTCCATCTAAGTCTGTCTTGTTACATCAAAGAATTTATGAAACGGGTCCCAGACGCCGTGATCAAAACTGTTTGACACTCACATTAATTCTTCGAAAGTTAAATGTTAAAATGCAATATCTTATAAATAACAAAGACGACAAATTCAGCAGAATATATTATGTCAACGACTATGTTAGACGGAGGTGTTCACCTTAACCCTTTGAACCCTATTCCCGCATATAGGTGTTCTTTTCAAACAGTGTACATGTGAATTGTACACTTGTCCTGTGCAAACAGTGAAGACCCAGATCAGAGGGCTCCGAAAGGAGCCCTCTGATCAGGGTATTCACTGTTTGTCAAAATGCCAAACATGGACAAAAACAACCCTTAAAAGTCAGAAATGGACTAGACTAAAATGGAAACTGGAATTGTCCATTTAAAGTTTTAGGGAGGAAAGAGTTAATGTTAGCGAAAGGGTAAATTTCTGTCCTTCATGCATAGTAGGGTAAATGTAAAGCAAACTTTATGCTTTGTAACTTATTCTTTTTAAAAAATAACCCATAAACCTTTAGTAACACGTATATGCGTCATTTACAAACAGTGTTCTGTGTTATGTATACCTTTCGGTAGCTGCAAGTACAGTAAAACCTCTCTATTACGACCACTAAATTATGTTAATTATTAGGGTGTTTACGGTAGGTGACCGCTTAAAACAAGGTGACAGTGAAACAGAAAGCTCCTGTAGGAGCTTTCTGTTTCAATGTCACCTTGCTTTAAGCTGTCACCTGTCTATTAAACAATCAATTAGCCTTCGTTTTAGTGGTCGTAATAGCGAGGTTTTACTGTATTGTATATTCTGATAAGACATTGCTACAGTAGCACTCTGATTAAATATTTCACTGTTTGTCATTGTGCAATAAGTTGTTAAATCAATCTTTAGAATTTAACATTAGACTTGATTTAATTGGAAACCGAAAAGGTTATTTGACGTTGGGGGTAAATGAGTTATATCTGCGATGATAAATGTGAAAGAATTTCAGAAGGCGTCTTAATGTACTTCTATCTAGAGGAATGGTTAACTACCAAAACGCCTTCCAGTGTAAAGTCCGAACATATTGACCTGACGTTGAACTTTATGCGTGAATAAATTAAAGTGAGACGAGTAGCGCATGGGATTCGGACCACTGACTGTACGAAAAAAAAGTATTTAGTCGTCCACCTTACCCCTTGTGCTACATATATGACGATATTTGTGGAACCTGGCAAAGCAATATTTCCTCGGTATCGATGTAGTTATAGTGTGCGTTCTCGTATAAATGATAATGACGTGTTCCGAAGTTATATTTAGAAGTGCAACAAAGTGTGAAATTATCCTAATATATATCACCAGCGGCATGTCAATATGTCCGGACTATACAAAATCAGTGTAAAATTGTCACATGCTGGTTTCCTAATTTACAGATAGTTCGCCAATTTTTCCCACTTAGATGTTAATAATTGTGCTTTATGTATATACTGCTGTTCCACTCATTGTAAAAATGCACAAAACATTGACATATGTTTTAGAAGAAATTGCTCGTCGTACATGTACTCGTCGATTTTCCGTCTAGTTCACTTGCAAATCTAAACATATAGACTCTATTAACCATTTTACTACCAATCGTTTCTTGAAATGTTACCACTTCACCGTTTCATTGTCGTCTGCTTCAATTTTGTTCTCTGCAATGTCGTTTCAAAGTTAAGAAATAAGGCAGTATGACTGAAGAGATTTTAAAATGAGTGTCAAACAGTTTTTATCGTATTCAGACCCGGCGTAACGCGGCGTCTAATCACGATCTAAACTGTTTGCAAACGCGCTTTTAAGCGTCATTGCGAGCGGAAGGGTTAAATATGTTAGTGTTTTCTTTTGAAGAGTCTTCAGTTAAAAAATATGATTTCGATCGGCAAGATAATGTCGAGGCTTGATTGGTATACGGCGATAATATGCTCAACATCTGGAATGTTCCTCATCAAGAATTGGAAGGCGTAAAAAAAAAGACTTTACTGCTCCAATATTTACTTCTATTTCGAACAGTAAAGCCAGATAAGACCCCGGGTATCTCAGCAATCGGCATTCAGATTAAATCATAGGCAACAACTGAAGTGTTCTATAATAACCCCTTCATTGTCTTACCCCAAGTACATCGGCGTTCGATCAGAATCAAAACTGCTTGACACTCATTTCAATAGTTCTTAAGTCGAAATACCTAAAGTTTAAAGGTATACGACAATTTTTTCAAGGGAATTGATCAATTGCCCTCAACGTTCGCATTCGTTGTTCGGTTTTAACAGAAATACATGTCGCAACCGTATATCTAGGTAACGATCTGAAATTAAGCTCAGTATTCCGTTTCTACAACGGCCCTCCCAACAACGACTCCCTCCTTACAACGACCCTTGTCGCAGTTCCCCAAAAAAGACACGTATGTCCAAACTTTTCATGGCTGCAAAACCGTCAGCTAAAAATTGTCGTCTACTGTTTTTCTCAAAGTTACATAATGGATATATTGATAGAAAAAAACTTAATGACGAGTGACAAACAGCTTGAATCCAGACCGGACGCCGCGTTACGCGGCGTCTGATCTGGATTCAAGCTGTTTGCATATGTAAGCCAATTTACCTCCATATAACGACTCCCTCCGAACGACGCACACAATGTTTGTCTCCCATTGGATGTCGTTGTAGAGAGGGAACACTGTAGCAATATTTGCTTTCACTTGAAAGTTTAATACATTGAAATTGCATTAAACAGTCATTTAGTGAAGTCTTGTGGCGACCTTTCAAGACCCGTGACTGTCTAATGTAGAATAGAAATATTGCAAAAAGATTCTATACGAGCTTTCTGTATCATTTTAACCAGGAGTAAGCAACACAAAGTGTTAAATACAGCAAATGTGTTCTCTTTTGAGTGATTGCGTGATAAGATTTATACTTCAATTGTTGTTATCATATCATTATTTTTTATGTTTTATGTGCTAAAATTTACAGATACTGCCCCTGCACGTAAAACAGTACGCATTGCTTTTTAGCAACAATACAAACAGACAAAGTGTAAACAATCAACAGTGTTCCGTCCCAACAACGGCACTCCCAACAACAACACCCTCCTGATAACGACCCTTGTCGTAGTTCCCTAAACAGGACGGTTATGTCTTACTCTTTTACTGTTGCAATATTGTCTGCTTTAAACTGTCGTTTGTTGTTTTTTCTCAAAGTAACATTATAAGTGAACATATTCACAGAAGAAATATAATGACGATTGACAAACAGCTTGAATCTAGATCAGACGCCGCGTAACGCGGCGTCTGATCTGGATTCAATCTGCTTGCAAATGTAAGCCAATTGCCCTCCCTATAACGACCCCCTATAAACACAACATACCATATTTGTCTCCCAATGAGTGTTGTTATAGAGTAGAAGCACTGCAGTTTAGAAACGCAATTTTAAGAAGACGGCTGATTGAGATTCATAATGAGTCAATCCGTAGTTTTGTTACAATTTAGCAAACATTAATATAATTTAAAACTAAAGCCACATGTCCTTCTACTGTTTGTATTTAGTGTTTTAAATTTAAAGAAAAACAACATCGTTTTAATCCGTAGATTTGTTAGCCGATATTAATATAATTTAAAACTAAAGCCACATGTTCTATTTTCTGCTATCTGTACTTAGTATTTTAAAATTTTAAAAACATGGCTTTAATCTTAAAATACTTGTATGCTTTATCATATATATCATGTCTTGTATATAAAGATAGTTTGTTTGTTTAAACTTATTGATAGAAAGTCAGGATGAAAGCATTCGATAATGCCTAATATCTGATATACTAATGCTCTGCGTGCTGTAATTGAAACTTAATCCAGATATTATTTTTCTTGCGATATCTAAGAGATACGAAATAACAGAAAATCAAACAGTAAAATATCACTTCCTTGCAATACAGAAAGCTTCGTTAAGGCGTTTGAATTTGTACTACATTAAGCGGTCAACATGCATATGTCTTGCTTGTATGCTTGAGCGTGTTCTCAAGCATTTGATTGGTCAGATTTGAGCCTAGGCTCAAATGTGACCAATCAAATGCTGGAGAACGACTTTAGCATCAACTGAAAAGCTCTGCGTGCTATAATTACAACTTTATAATAATTCTTAATCCAGATATTTTTATCTTGTGATATCTTAGAGATACGAAATAACAGAAAATCAAACAGTAAAATATCTCTTCCTTGACACTCGAAATACATCCAAGCGTTAGACTTATATCATTCTAGTGAAAAACAGAAAGTTTCATTAGGGCGTTTGTTTGTGCTACATTAAGATGTCAACATACATATGTCTTGCTAGTATGTCTTTTAAATGTGGTTGTATTGCAAAGATTTCGTAACGTCTAACGTCAAATTGTATTGTCTGTTTTTCCCCTTTAACCGCCATAGTATCGGCTACATTGATACTGTAGTCTGAACTATTGTTTCAAAACGTTTACACTTTACCTCAGCGTATTCGAGCATGTTTATGTGTGCCCCATAGAGGAACATTTTCATGCTTTTAGACTACCCCGTTAACACCTTGACTGCCATGACGTCATCAAGTTCAAACAATTGTCGTCTGCTTTTATTTTTCAAGTTAAATATTTAGTTATTTTGACTTAAGACATATTGAAATGAGTGTACAACAGTTTGTATCCAGATCAGACGCCGCGTTACGCGACGTCTGATCAGGATCCAGATTGTTTTCAAATTACTAGTGTACTCGGGGTAAGGCAGTGAAGGGGTTAAAAGGCAATAGAGAACAAAACAGGTTGGATCGTGATCAGATGCAGATATGCAATAGGTGTTGGGTGTTATTTTTTGGAATTTTAGAATTGGTTCACTTCAAAAGGAACTTAACTTCAAATTATGTCGGTTGTCTCGAACATTTTAGGATTTCAAAGCTTATCCTGATATTTGTTTCTGCAAAGGTTTAACGCCACGCCTATGTGCTGAAGATCGTTCTTTCGTCGTTTCTTTTTGATTTAAAAGTTGTTTGTTTGATCAGAAGCTACCGCTGAGTTTCTGGCGTCTGTTAAGGATACAATTTAGCATTTATACTTCTTTGTATTTTTGGTTTTTTTTTGGAGAATTTGGGGTGTTTTGTTTCTGGTTTGTTTTGGTTCGTTTTGTTGGGGTTTTTTGTTGTTGTTGTTGCTTGGTTTCTTTGCTGGTATTTTTTATTTTATTTATTTCTTTTTCTTATTCTTTTTTTTTGGGGGGGGGGGGTGTATTTGTAGCTACAATGATTTAATGTGTCAAGTTGGTGCTTTATATGTCTGTAAATGTTGCATATGAGCATCCAGCAATATTGTTTGATGGGATTATACATATTGGACTTCACATCCATTTTCAAGACACATTTTAAACCTTGGGGCAATATATGCTTCGACACAAAAAAGAGAAAACAAAATACTGCAGTCGAACTTGGGTAAGCGACTACCTTTTGAAGCAGCAGGTACATCTCTATTTAACGATTGTTACTTAATGCAGAACAAAATGTAAAGCAGAAAGCTCCTTAAGGAGCTTTCTGCTTTACCTTTGTTTTGCATAAAGCTGTCATCTGTGTACAAAATATATTATTTTTTCACTGGACGCTTAATACAGGTTTGCCGGCACATGAGTAAGTCTCTAGACGAATCAGTCAATTTCAACCAGATAATTAACTGTCTATCTCAACAATGCCGTTTTAAAGGCAAAACGCCCCAACCGTTTCAAATATGTAATTGCGCTGTCGACACATAGCCCGATGAAATGTTTTAAAACTTGATAGAGATGATGGAATTTCTATTCTAACGTGAAGTCATTAGCAAGAAATAAATATTGTTCTACTCATTCACCGCCGTTGGCGACAGCGCTGACTTTAAAAATAGTTCGAAGAAAGCTAATACAACGGTTACTGCGGTCCCTGAAAATGGCAAAATTGTTTTGTATTCGAATCAATATCTATATTTTTTAATAAATTGACTACATTAATGTCGTAATGAGTGTCAAAAATTGGATCCCGACCAAACACCATATGATCGCTGTATACTCGAGACAAAGTAATGGAGGGATTAGATATAATTAAACAGGAATAAACTAAATGATTGTTAATTGTAAATTAGCAGATCTTAGGTAGATGTGGAATACAGTTTAATGTTGGCTTAAGGTTTTCGATGGGTAATGCTTATCGAAAAGAATCCGAAAAAACTATACACCATCTCATTTAGTATCCAATTCTACATCATTTTCCAGAGTTAAAAGAATTTTCACCTCATATAACTGAAATTATGGATATTTTTGTCTTGTTACCCTACTTTTCAAAAAACGTCCTGAAATGACTACCCCTCTTTTTTCTTTCCGAGGATAAACAATTACAAATATTAATAAAAAGATCAAAATTTATTCATGCATTTATACCCAAGACATTGTTGTATACAAATACAAGCAGAACAATTAAATATTTTGCATAATTCATTAAAAAAATCTCTTATATTTCGGAAAAAATAATTTATGAGTCAATTTTTTCTCAAAAATCATTGTTTACGTTTTAGCAAAACTGAGATTTTTACAAAAATTAGGCAGGGGCATTCATACTGACTACATTTAAAAGTATCTACCATGTCTATAGAACAAAATAAAAAAAATTAGGAGGGTTGACCTCATGTAACTTAAGAAAAATGAAATTGTGTTTGAGAGGGGTCAACATTTGTGGGAAAGTAAAATCAAGGAAAATTGAAGTTTTTTTATAAAACATGCACTGTCATTTGCAAATAGTTGTGGAATTCACAAAAATGTCAATTTAATAGCTATTGTCTGTTTTACAAATTATTTTCTGCAAGATAAACAATATTCTCCAGCAAGAAATGTGAAAAATACAGCCAATCTTGTATAAAGCAACCACCTTGTGAATCAGTCTGCATACCTCTTCATTATGACACTAGACTAATTAACTCAGGGTAGAAATAGTGAAGAAAACTCCTACTGAAGCATTCTGAATTAGTTTTATCCTGCATTAAACAGACAGCTCAATAGCAGACAAAATATGGGTACTCACTAGAGTGATCGCTTAATACAAGATTGACTGTAAAAGTTGACAATGATTACCAAGTTTCATAATAAACGGCCCAATAATTGCAAGAGATATTTAACCCTTTACTCCATAGCTTATTTTAAGTATTGAAGAGACATGGTTGCATAAAACAGGCTGAAATTAAAGCAGGATTCATTCTGCTTTACTTCCAGTCTGCTTAAACTATGTACAGTCTGCTTAGATAAAGGATTTTTATTATGCATATTCATGACTGTATAAAATTAAACTATTTACTTTCAAGAGTGAAGGAATAAATTAAATGTGTTAACATGAGTATCAATGGAGTAAAGGGTTGAATTAGGAAAACATGTTTAGCATGTACCACAGGTTTTATTTACAGTCAGACCTGTATTTAGTAGGCAGTCTGTTCCTCTACCTTTGTTGTGGTTCTAGGGCTTATTTGTCATAAGATTGTTTTCAGTTCATTAGACCGAGATGATCCCCTCTGCTACAGTGGAGAAAATGTTATTCTTTCCTGTTTACACGCTAACGTAAAACACTAAAGTGCAGATAAGGACAATTTTTTTACATTTCTGACTTTTCATTGTTATCTGAGTGGCAAACAGTTAGGAGTCTGATCAGACGCCGTGTTTACCCGGCGTCTGATCAGGCTCAAAACTGTTTGCACTGGAAATAGTACTTTTAGCGTAAAAGCGTTTTCTCCACTGCAAGAGCTAAAAAGGAAGGCGGTTTGGTGGTTTTTATCCAAACAGGCTGCTTTGGAACAAATGAGATAAGCCGAAATCATCTTCCTGTAATCATTATCATGCCATCTCATCATGCATCCCTCATCATTTATGGGCGCTTGTCTCGCAGATCCTGGCAAATCTAGCTCGTCGTTGGCAGACAAAACAATTTTACCACCCGCACAATAGTTATGATCCACTAAAACATGTTATTTGCGCACCGGCCACTCGTCGATTTGCAAACTTTTCCACTCAGGGCTCGATTTCTCACAGGGCCCCGACACGATTGCTTTTTGAGAAAAAAACCGTCAGAAGTATATCGATTTTTTTCTCTAAAAATAGCAATCGTGTGTGCGCAGTCAAGCGTTACCCAGCGATGACCTTAACCTCGGTATCTCAAATTTGCTAAGGTCGGCCTTACCCGTATTTCACGATTTTACAGTGAAATATAGATATGTTCGATTTTAAAAGGAGAAAACATTCCAAGCGATTTCGAGATATCGCAATTCGACTGTTCAGCTTTACCTTATGAACAGTAAAAGGTCAAAACAAATATAATAAACAACTGTAAAACGTTTACAATGAATAATGAACAAAACATTTCGTTTTTAAATGCAACAATTTGTAACGATGTACTCTGCTTGCTTACAGTGGAGAATCTGTTATTCTTTCCCGTTTAAACGCAAACTTACGCAAACGCAAAGCACTAAAACGTAGAAAAGAACAATTTTTGGACAATTCTGATAATTCTTGTTTATTTTGGTGGCAAACAGTTTGGAGCCTGATCAGACGCCGGGTTACCCGGCGTCTGATTTGGCTCCAAACTGTTTGCACTGCAAATAATAGTTTTAGCGTAAACGCGTTTATTGGGAAAGAATAACACATTCTCCACTGTATGTGTGCAAATATGTCTTTTGATTGGCACCATGGGTTAACTCGGTATTACCAAACATTGAACAAATCTAATTTGTAGTGACTATTTACATCGTTGAGTCTCAATTTGTATATAATTCTAAATCTTAAGGGAATGTGGGAAGTTCCTTTATAAGATTTCTGCACTACCTTTAACGTGAAAAAAGCAGCTAGATGCCTTCAAATATGCATTCTCTTACTATTGATTATTCTGTAACTTTGCCAGTCTAAACATATAGGGAAGATAAAAGGGTTTGCAAGATTATGTAATGTTTGAAATGGGATATAGAGATAAACTAGTTATCTTTGTAAATGTTTTTCTTCAGATATTGCGTGTGAAATAGATATAGACCTAGCGATAGTATCTCCACCCACAATGTTTTTTATCATTCGATTATTTATTAAGCTTTAGCACTGCAAACCTTGCGTGAACTTTTAGTCACAGGTATCTTTGGAAGACAACTTGAGGTTTGCTGTGGTGTTAAGACATTCAACCCGTTTTTGCAATGTACAATTCAAATATTGAATAGAAGACTCTTGCTTAACAGAATAATAGGCATTCGTGGCAATTCCTGGCTTAAACGAATTCAAACAAAAGCTTACCTAAAGCAAGATGAAAGTACAACAGAGGGCTCTTTTATTTGAATTAGATTTTGGTTAAATTATTCAAGCTGCCGTTGCCCCTATTCTTTCCCGCAATCTAAAAGTTCTATTTGAAACTGTCGAAAGCACGGATATTTAATAAACTTTAGCAGGAAGGAATAGTTTATAATTTGAAATGTTTTGCAAGGCTCCAAGGTTATTATTCATCTGATTGGTCGGGTGTTAGTGTTTGTTCAACTCTGACAAATTAAAAGCGTGATAACGATATCAGACTCAACTCAAACTCTTTATAACATTGAGACCAGAGTAATGTCATACTTGATAGTTTGGTGCAATGATGATTTCCGAGCATGTCTGTTTAAGGGTTGAGACCTAAAACACAAGTATGCAAACAGTTTTTCAAGTGCAAGGCAAAACAAGTTTAATGGGATAATGATAAAGCTATTAGAAAGATATCGCGGGATATCAAACGTGTGGTAACTATCGTATTTTACTTATCATATAGTAGTAATGTGTTAAAAAGGGAGATAAGTTTAAGAATGTGACATAGTTTTAGACATTAACGCAGCTGATGCTACTTTCTGTGACCAAGTTGAATATCGTCAATTTCCAATTTACCGTACACAGGTGTTAATTTTACTCCTAATGTGATGATCTTTTTAATATGGTCTATTAGACATTTAAAAAATGACAAGGTTGGGTCAAGTGTAGATCTGTATTTATCAATATTCATGATAAATACGTTTAACACATGTGTAAACCTTGATCAGAGTATAAAATATTTTTTTGCAAAATAAACATAATTTTTACACTGAACATTAGCAATGAAAAAGTTGATATAATTGATCTGTACATTTCTCATTTAATTAAATATTTCCCTTCCATGTACGAGGGTATTCATAACTCGCTTTGTTTTAAATTAAGTAAATATTCTTTTGTTAATAAACTCTCCCGCTTTAACATTATTTCCTGGCTCTTGTTAATAAGAGGTTAAAATATGACCTAGGCGTGCCATCTGCCGAAAATGGCACACCTGGTGTCATAATAGCCCTCGGGCTATTGTGACACCAGGTGTGCCATTATGGGCAGAAGGCACGCCTAGGTCATGTTTTGACCTTTTTATTGTATATCTTTAAGCAAATGACGTGGTTTTAAACATCGTTTAGCTGCCATCAACTGCTCACAAATTTTAAACGACAGGGTGACAAATTATGAGAAGCTCTAGATCTTTCAGAAATGCTCAGATCGTAAGATCTCGAACATATATATAGAGTTTGTTATGGGGAAGTTTAGTCCATGCAGAAAATTTGTAGTAGATCTAGATCTAGAATGTCAAAAGTTAAAATCGCTAATTGAGTAGAACTCTACATTTTGGCGACGTCGTGTTTCATTTTGTGAAATTTCCGCTTGATGGCGTGAAATAATGACGTCATAACTGTCATTTTGAATAACATAAACAACGTCAAGTAAGTTCACACTGTGACACACATAAGACTTGATCATTGTATAAACAAGAACCGTACCTTTTACGTTACGACCCTTCTGTCCCAGAACTCAAGTGTTAGAATACGATTTGACACCGACGCCAAACCCCTTCTCCTGCCATGTTTGAATAGATCTAAGTTGCTAACATCAACGAGCTGCACGTGAAAAACTTCGAGGGGCGATTATCCATAATCGGCCCACTGGGCCATTATGGATTGGTCACATGACCTCCGTAATGACAGTTTTCAACGGCAATTTTGTTACTATTTATAGTAAGGTATACAATAATAAGAGGTTAAAATATGACCCAGGCGTGCCTTGGTCATGTTTTGACCTTTTTATTGTATATCTTCATGCCAATGACGTGGTTTCAAACAACGTTTAACTGCTATCAACTGCTCAAAAATTTGAAACGACAGCGCTGACAAAGTATGGGTAGCTCTAGATCTTTCAGAAATGCTCAGATCGTAGGATCTCGAACATATGAAGTTGGCTATGGGAAGTTTAGCCCACGCAGAAAATTAGTTTAGTAGAGTGATCTAGAATTACAAACCGCTACACTATTATATCGATTAGAACTCTACATTTTGACGACGTCGATTTTAACTTTTGAAGTTTCCGCTGAATGGCGTGAAATAATGACGTCATAACTGTCATTTTGAATAACATAAACAACGTCAAGTAATTTCACACTGTGACACACATAAGACTTGACCATTGTATAAACTAATTCAAACAGGAACTGTACCTTTTACGTTAAGACCCTTCTGTCTCAGAATTCAAGTTCCAGAATACGATTTGACAACGACGCCAAACCCCTTCTCCTGCCATGTTTGAATAAGTTGCACGTGACAATCTTCGGTGGGCGATTATCCATAATCGGCCCACTGGGCCATTATGGATTGGTCACATGACCTCCGTAATGACAGTTTTCAACGGCAATTTTGTTACTATTTATAGGAAGGTATACAATAATGAATATTAATGAAATAACTAACAATATATTAACGCCTTTGTTGTCGAATATCGCTTACTTCGAAACTGTATTCTGCAATTGTATCTTAATTCAGAACGGTATGCAGTTTGTATGAAGAATCGATGGCACGAGTGAGACTCAGTTAAAACACTGATCCGATCCTATGTCAATCGGTATCTATTCTCGGACCAAATGTTAAGATGCAAGTGAGTCTTAATTGAATATCATATCAGACATATTCAAATGGGTTGCATCAAAATCATGTTTTTATTCCATATACGTCGCATATCAACAACTAATTCAGACACAAGTACTTTCGATATGTACAATTCAATATTCATGCAAACACTCAGGGATATATCATTGCAATATCCTGGCTATAAATGGGTAACAGGAATAGCAAGGGGTGCTGTATACCGTTCTGTTAACTTATCGCTCCAGAAATTAAATATTTCTACACCATGTCTCGATTCTTGTACCTTGTTCACACGTCACTGCTTATCCCAAGTACAAAATTTTAAGAAATAAAACCAGACTGCAATCGTTTATACGTAACTGATGACGTCAAATAAGTGAGTAGGTTAAATATATATACGCCATGCCCAATTTCCTGTACGTTGTTAAGCTTTGATAAGATCGGACTAGTTTATATCAGAAACTCGTTAGCATATCAACAACTTTATGGCATGAAATGAGCTGTTTAGTCAATCTCACATCAACAGTAACTATCCCGGTATTTCTACTATTCAAAAGAGGTTTTGTTTCGTACGCAGAAAAAAAGCTTTAAGCCTATCGAAAATAAAGCATACAAAATGCAAAAATTCATTTCATATTGAACATTTTTTGAAACACCAACCTTTCCGTAACATCATCATTAAGTATTCTAATGAGTGGTTGCAAAAGATGGGGTTACTGTTACTAAAAGATGTATATCAAAGAAATAACATCACGTATACGTACATATAATGCGAGATTTTAGGTGCATTAAAAACATGGCAAGCATATAATATGCTTATGTTCTGTCCATGCTGAGGTGTCCATGTCTGTCTAATTATCGATTATTGAGTGTTATCGAACGTGTATAGTTGGGTCTCTTTTTCAAATAATGTTCTAGACTCGTAGTACTTGAAACAAGCAGTAAATCAGTTTACACGTTTCGTCGACTTATGCCTTGGCTAGAGGATATGCTGGTTTCGAAAATGATTTAAACCAGTATGTCATATTAATATTTGCATGTATTATTTTATGTAATCTTTGCTCCCTAAACGTAATAGAAATACTGACGAAAGTCAAGTGGTCGCTATTAATATTTTAAGATAAGAAATACTGTCGACTTTTCGTATTAACCCTTATCCTGCGGTGATGTCGTCTGCTTTGAAATTGTCGTCTGCAAAGTTTGTTAAATTTAGATTTATACATTTTTTAAGTAAATAAACCCAAAGACGAGTGTCAAACAGTTTGGATCCAGATCAGACGCCGCGTTACGCGGCGTCTGATCTGGATCTAAACTGTTTGCAAACATCAATAAAGTCGCGACCAGCAGGCAAAGGGTTAAGTACTTGCCAAATGTCGAACTTCTATGTAAATCAAAGTTAAAATGTAACAAAATTTGCCATATTTGAATGACTTTTTTTCCGAAGCAGCGCCTTACAACAATCATTAATTATATGTAACCATAAAATCAAACAATATCATTTCCTTGTAGAATAATGTATACAAGGTGGAAACACTTCAAGAAATCTCAATAACGCTATCTAGTAAAATATGGAACATGTTATTTTATGTTGACGATCTTTGTTAAGTTGAGTATCAAACAGTTTGGTCCATGGTCAGACGTCGAGTTCCTTCACAATGTTGACATAGGTGTGTTGATGGTGTATTAACTTTTACCATGCTAGCGGTGGAAAGATCCTACACTGATTACTTTTGCAAACAGTTTGGATCCAGATGAAACTATTTGACACTCTGACCATTATGCTTCGATTTTTTTTAATTCTAATTGTAGACAGACGCAAACGACAATTTTTGCAGACGAAAGATTTACCCAGCATGCAAAAAAATTAACATTTTCTATGGAAATGTAGCAAACTATCCCTTGTATGTATAACGTTTCTATGTGGCTAAATATCACTCCTTAAAATGATAATTAAAAAGTTCATTGGTACAGATAAACTTAGAGTGTTACTTTATCATAATTAAAACCACTCAGCAATTTCTTAATTACATATCATTAATTCACAACTCTTAATATTTATTTACATATACATATGTGATACCATCTTTTCTTACAATAAGATTCGAACAAAGTAGTCTCATATTTTATTAGGATCCATTAGGCTCGGTACGTAAGGCAGCATTTGCCCTGAAATTGGTATAATACAGTATGATTTATTTATTATGGTCTCAGGCTATTTGCCTCTCTTTATATTTCATTTTCATAAGATATATTAATGAGCATATATTTGGGATTGGTCTATACTCTATGTCGCTAAGGGCTGTATAATTATGATAGGTTTACAATCGAGACACTGGGATAATAATAGTAATGTTCAAAACCTATTTTGATTAATATTAGATTCTGTCTCACAGACTACATTAGTCTTGATCATTTGAAGAATGCTTTTCGCTGACCTGGAACTAGTGAAAATACATCAGCATCAATAAATGTACAGTGAAAACCTTCTAAACCGGGCATGTGTGGGGACAACAAAAATGTCCGGTTTAGAGGGATTTCTAGTTTAAAGGGGTTTTAACCTATTACCAAATAGCTTGTTTCTAGTATGGAAGATAGCTGACCACTTAAAGCCGGTTGAAAGTAAAGCAGAATGCGCCTTAAGGCGCATTCTGCTTTACTTTCAACCTGTTTTAAGCTATCATCTGCTAAAATGTATAAACTATTTTCTTTAGTGTATGAATAAACAAAATACGTAAAAGGGCGTATTTATGGTGTAATGAGTAAAAATAAAGAAGGGTTGGAAACGGGACTTAAGTTTTTGTCCTGATTAGAGAGATTTCCGGTATTTAGGGGTTCCGGTTTGGAGGGGTTCCACTGTATACAGTATGACCTGCCTTATCCGAAATCCTTCGGTACCAAATGAGTATGTCGGATAAAGCAGTCTATCGGTCAAATCAGGTTTTAGATATACAGCTGAACTTTAATATTTCAAACTCTCTGAAAGGAACATATCTCTATTATTATCAAAGTTAAAACAACTTTAAAATACGATCCACTTCAGCGAGCTCAATAAATAGATATTCATCTAAAAACTCGACTTAGGCAGCAAAGTTTGACTTATGACATTGGAAATTTAGGTCCGGTAAACATGGTCAGATAAGGCAGGTTTATGGCTTAACCAGGTGTCGAATTAGTCAGGTTATACTGTAATACAAAATGCAAAACTGTCGCGGAAAATACGAAGACTGGTTACATTGATCCTTTATAATGTAAGATTTTCATGGGTACGAAGTCATTCTCAGAATTTACTTATAAAGATTTAAAACATTGTTTGATCAAGATTAGGTTCCGAGTTACCGGGCTTCTCTTATTGATAAGGGGGCCGTTTTACTAAACTACTTACGCAAATTTTTTGCGTAAGTCAAAATCGTTTTACTCTTATTTTTCGATCATAAAAGTTTGAAAACAGCAAATAGCCAGATCAGAGGACGCGCTAAAAGCGCGTCCTCTGATCTGGCTATTTGCTGTTTGAGGCAAGTGATAATAAAATATATAAAACAATTTGAAATTTTGACTTACGCAAAAAATGTGCGTAAGTAGTTTAGTAAAACGGGCCCCTGAAGTGGTTATCATATTCTCCATAAGTTCGCCCCTAGCGTGTTGTATTGGAACTATTACTATTTTGTACCAAACAGTCTTAGTGTCGTTCAAACACATTTTTAGGGAAGGCGACTCCTTTTAATTAGAAAGGACTTTGCAGAGAAACATCCTTTTACTAGTTTACCCCTGAAGCTTTTAATCCACAATTCAAATTTTAAAATGTGTCTAGGCCATTTTTGACTATTTAGGGTTGAATTTAACAATATATTTCAAACTGACAAACAGTGTAGACCCTGATCAGAGGATTATTTAAGGAGCCCTCTGATCAGAGTCTACACTGCATCTGACAAGTGTAATCCTCACAGGTACACTGTTTGTAAATGACGAGTATACTCGTCGCTAGGGTTGAAGGTGTTAGCCCTTTACCAGGTGACCTCTTATTAAAGAAGGTTGGAAGTAAAGCAAAATGCACATGAAGGCGCATTCTGCTTTACTTTCAGTCTGCTTTAAATAAGCATCTGCTTGAAGGAAGGCACTCTTTCTGATGGTATATATTCATTGGTTGTATAAATTGGAACCAATTTCCTCAGTGGGAGAATAAAAATGTGCTAAAAGCGCTTCTTTGGGGAAAATGGTTAAAAAAGATTGCTTTGATGTAAGTTTAAGAGGAGTGAATGAAATTTCCATTTAATCTGAGACCATTACTTCAGGCGAACATTTTGTTCTGTAAGTTATCAAAGGTTTGATGACATGCTTATGGTATTCTAGATCTCGGAGAAAAAAACACTTCAAGCATTTGATTAGTCATGTTCAGTGCGATCGTGATTTACAATTATACGGTTTTTGATGTAAGACAAGTCAATGTACATTTAGATAAACGTCGAACGTTTGTTTAAAAAAAATAGTGTCTGTTTTTGTTTGCAAAATAATAGCATTAGGCTTTAGACAGTTAAACGAATCATTCGTTTTGGTACATCAAACAGTGTTGATTCTGATCAGATGCCAAATTACTTTGATCACTTTGATCCTTACTATGAAACATTTACCTGTACCATTGTAACTCGTTCACTGCCAACGGCACCAAAAGGCACTTTGCACATAATTTGTACCCTGATCAGGCGGCGTCCGATCAGGATCAAAACTGTTTGGCACTCATAATCTTATCGACATTTATTCAGTCAAAACAGCCCTGAGGCAGACTTTGAAAATATTGCAGATGACACTACCAATGCACACGATACTTTGACGGTAAAGGGATTAAAGCCGACGATAAAATTGGCTGAGAAAGAGTTAAAGACCTTGGTTTGTGCCGTCAAACGTGTGTTTAGCGGCTACTCAAAAGACGGCGAAGCGCCATTCGTATTGCAAGTGACAGTAAATACACAACAAATGTAAAGTAGCAGACTCCAACGAGAATATATATTCTGCTCTATTGTTTTCCTGCACTCTGCGATTACATGTACATGTATCTAAAAGGTCACGCGTTTGTTTCAAAGAGCTACCGCAAAAAGAAAACTTGATCAATGGTGTAAATTCATCATTAAATGCATTGATGTAGTGCTTACCCCATGAGGAACCATAAATATAATACGGGTATATATGCTTTCTTGGGAAAATAGTTTATGTATTATTTGTTCATCACTTCGCTTGAATCAAAACAGGTCAAAATATAATTGTTTCAAAAAAGGAAAGTTATGTTTCAATTACACTAAATCCGACATTCTCCATTCCAAATATCAGATTCTTAATTCAAATATTTGTGTTAGTATTAATGAATACCAACACTTGCATAAAAACTGAACCATTGCAAATTCTGACGCCAAAGTAGCTACATAATCGGCCTTATTCTTCGAATAGGCGAGTAATAATCGAGTAGAAAAAAAGTTTTGGGCAGAGACATTTGCTCGGTTTATTGAGACGCACGGTTTCAGAATCCCCGTCTTCAGAGTTTAGGGTGGATCGCGACCTTCACAGCCATGGCCATTTAGGATATATCTACTAGTCCACAAAAGCAGCAAAACAGTAAAACCTCTCTGTAACGACCACCAAATGTTATTGTTTATCAGACTTTAAATGCAGATGTCACTTTATGAACTTTTTGTTTGACATTCTCCTTGTTTTAAGCTGTCACATTTCTATTATGTAGTCAATTGGCCTTCTTTTTAGTGGTCGTAAAAGAGAGGTTTAATATACATAATTAAATGTGTCATTGGTTTAAGGACTGTTTACAACATTATAACTCAAATCCGAGACAAGCAAAGCATTATTACTGCATTTGTCTAAGAATTAAGACAGGCTTGCCAAAGTCGATGTGATAAGATCCTTTGCTTGGGCATATAATTTTTAACTATTAGTCATACTTAATTAACAGTAAACGGAATAATAATGTTGTTGGTGTGAGCTTTCTAGAAATGGAAAAGTTATTATATTGAAATAGTTGTTATAAGTAATTATAATGATTATATGGTTTGACAACCACATTTGGTCTAATATTTGTCATTTCCAAATAGCTTCCAGACGCAAGTATAATACGTAAATATAAGTCTGTGATAATTCATAGACAAAACAAACCCAAGTATATGAATGAATTTTTCGTCAAAGTTAAGGTTTGAACCGTGTTCACCGCGATAACGCCAGGGCTGCCATAAGTTGACATAAAAAATCCTAAGATTTCCAAATTTGCATTTTTCAAGTGCGATTTTACGAATCGTACTTTTACCCCATAGCCTTTTTCTTGTTTTGTTGACATGCGACCACTTAAAGCAGACTGTAACTAAGGGCGCATTCTGCTTTACTTCCAGCCTGCTTTAAGCTACCATGTACTGGGGAAAATTCCGGAGATTTAGGAAAAATCCGGAGAAATGGCAGCCCTGTAACGCCATGAAAAGCATAAACATTTTCGCGAAGGGGAGGGCTAAAAGTACATAGAATCAAGGGACAAAATAAGTATTTTGCTCTGATGGTTACGTGTAACTCGCTTCTATATCACCGTTTCTTAACTACTCGATTGTGCCTCACATACACAGTATGTAAACTTCGGTGTATCCCTACCGGAAGCTGCGATCAGCCAAGCGAGATGTTTACCGATATTTTCTCTGACGGATGGATGCAGACCACTTTGACGAGTAAGTTTGCAATAATTTAACACGCTAGCTTATATGAAATACACAATATACGATTGTGATACGGTTTAAAACATATAACACACTTCTTCCTACACCTCTTCCTACAATATTGTGATAGATAAACATCAAATCTTTGACATGGTCATCGCTGCGTAACAAGTCAAAACAACAGGTGATTCAAACAAGTTTCGTAAATTCCGTCCATGGAAGTATTTCCGCACCACGCATGATGGAAATAGCAAATTGAATGAAATATCTACCTGAAAATGTATAATGTGCTATGAACGGATTAAATTTACACGAAAACTTCGTCGTAAATAAATCTGACCTAATTTCACTGCCTGTATGACTAGCTGCAATATGACTGTATAACTAGCTGATATCTATTGTGAATTAACTGTATGACTAGCTGAGATATATGTCTTCGTAACGGTTGTTAAATGTTTATACAAGTGAATCTATAAAATGAAGGCAACGAACACCCATGCAATTTACTCGTTATATATCACATAACAGATTGTTCTCACGGGTGTCAAACCCTTCGGACCGTGGTCAGACACGGTATATTGGTTTGAATAGCACTTTTTGTATAGTCTGAGGTCCCATTTTCTATTTAAAATGATAAAATGTCTATGGAACAAACCAACATGTGCAATCGTGCTGGAAACTAGTATAATCTCGCAGACAGCTCTTGTATTGGACTGTAGCAGGACGTTTACTACACTTGTCCTCCAATACTATACCGTTGGGTGCCAAGTGTCCTTTTTAGTTATAGGGCGAATTAAGACCCCTTTTAAAACACCCACTCGTGAATGTAAATGTAAGTTTGTGTTTTGAAATTTGTTTGTTGCTTCAATCCAGTCTTTGTCTTCAAGTGTCTTTACTGTAGGTGTTGAATTAATGGAAACGCACACATATTATATATAGCCCGTTGAAGAGATATAGCTCTTTACTACATCACCTGACTCTAACTAACTCTACGTCGACCAAACTAGGGATCGCCAGCATGGGAATATTACTAAAAACGGACCAAAACCATGATACATGTATTTGAGATTATAATGTGAAATAAAACTTTTTAAATATTCATTGTAACACAAAATAAGCACCGGCATGCACACAATTAACTCTACCTGACTCTTCCTCACTCTACCCGACTCTATATGTAGACGTACCGAGAAACTATGGTATGTTTAAATAAAAACTCTGCGTTCGTTTAACAAAGTGGGATGGGTGGGGTGGGAGTTGTTTTAGTATGTTTATAATATCAATATCTGAATCTAATATAGAAATAAGACCAATTCGCAGCAAATGCTTCAATGTAGATTATGATTCCTCGAAACGTTGATTTTCTCGTAAAATTAGCCCCATTTTTAAAGAAAATGTATCACTAAAATACATAGATTGGCTACAAAAGAGTTTTTGAAAGGAGCGGCCCCAGACGCATACATTTCTTTTATTTGATCAAAATCCAGCTAGTAATAAGTAAATTACAGCAAGTTTTAAGCAGACTGTGTGTGCGACCAAGTGTTTAATTTTAGCCATGTGTATTGCTTACACTCCTACCCTGTTTAAAATCCTATAGGTCACTGAGATATGCGTCTAATATGTACACCAATCAACATAGTGTCTTATTAATTAAAACTACCTTAATAGATAGCAGAAGGTCTAATTTAATGCTTGTACTAATCCACTCCATTCCAAAACTCTAAAGTTCTTCTCCAAGGTACAATATGGAACCTGTTTTATACATCAAATGGAGTTCGACAGGGATGCCTAGGCTACTTTCCCTTACTTTATTGAACATTTTCCTGGAAGATCGTATTAACGAATCCCTTGAAGAACATGCATGAACAATAAGTATGGGAGGGCGCGACATCACAAAAGTCTAAGATCTGCTGATGATATAAATGGATTGGCGGGTGGTGAAGAAAATCTTGCTTCCTTTGTTGAAAAGTTTGATGGCGCCGCAACGAAATTCGGAACGAAATCAACGCAGAGAAAACAAAGAAAATGACAAACAATAATAACACCATAACTACAGACATTAAAGTGCATGATCAGACACTTGGAACAGTACAACAATTTAAATACCTAGGTGCTAAATTATCAGTGACGAGGGCTCCAAGCCAGAAATTCTAACAAGGTCGGAAAGAAAGCAGCAGCACTCATAAGACTAAAGCATATTTTGACAGACACCAGGATCACAACGAAACACAAGATCAGACTTATGCGTGTATTGATTCTGTTAATTTTTCTTTATGCGTGTGAGACCTGGACACTGACAACTGAATTTAAGATATAAATACAGGCCGTTGAGATGAGATGCTTTAGGGCCATATTGGGCATCACGTATATGGAGAACGTTTCCAATGAACAAATTAGACAATTAGAAGTTAACCATATAGGTAAACAATATGTACGTTTTATATATAGTCAGACGGAGGAAGAAGAAAATAACATGTACGGCCATGTCACTTGATCTAGTGGCCTTTCAAAGACACTTTTACAAGGAACAGTAGAAGGAAAGATCAGACGCAGAAGACAGAAACGGAAATTGAAGAGTTGACAAGACTGATATTCGAAGAGTCTTTATACAGGCTTAAGAATGAGCAAAGTTCACTGGGGTCACACCATAGTGACCATACAATATGAGATTGAAATAACTATGCCAACCTTCTACAAAAAAGACGTTTAAGGTGGTATACATCTATAGGGTCAATAACATATACATCACAGCTTACATACAGTAAAATCACAACTGGTCATACAGTGATATTTGATAAATAAGCAGCTAGTCATACACCATGTCAGTTTGTAGAAATCGCATTATGTTGTATTTTTCTGTTTATGTTTCATTAACAGACACTTCTGATACATTTATATATTCTAGCTGCGAGTGATAAATAGTAATGTGTCAGCAGAAACTAACTACAGGTGTCGCTGGAAGTTTTAAATCATGCTTCGACGGCGAGTCAGTAGGCGATGGCAGTGATCAGAAGCTTATTTCAGAGAGATCTTGCTTCAGATTCGGAAGATAGTTGGTGAACTGAAAGGAATTTATCTTGCAAGTGTACTGGACCATATCTTACAATTATTCGTAAACACATGGCAGTAAAATAAAGCTAAATCTTACTTGTTTCGCTGGAGTGGGACCTATTTCGTGACATTTTGTCGATTCGCTGATCGCAGCTTCCGGAAGGGATACACCGGAGTTTACATACTGTGGCATAGAGACAAATATTTTATTCCAAAAGCGTGCGGAGGAAGTCCATTTCAAACAAATTATCAACCAGTTTGGAACCTGATCCGACTCCGAATAATTCAATGTTTGGTCTGGCTACATACTGTTTACAATTGAATATATCATATGTAAAAGCTGAGTACGCGTACGGTGCATTCTTCTGTCTTACTTTCAGCCAGCTTTAAGCAAACTTCAATGTATCAATTCTGGTTAATATACAATTGAAGAGTTACTATATTGTAGTCTGTTTGTAAAAAGGTTTGTAAACAGGTTACCACTTGAAGTGGGTTGAAAGTAGAGGCAGAATGCGCCTTAAGATGCATTCTGATTTTATTTTCAGCTAGATTTAAGCTTCAATTACTGTAATAAACGTGATTAATATACTATGGAATAGTTAATATATCTTAGCCGGTTCGCACATTCTGTTTAACTTTCAACTAACTCTAACCCTCAGGCAAATATAGCGAAACTCCAAATTTGCAGCAATTGGTATAGACCCATACTAATTACGCGTAAAATTTTGCAATGAGTATATAAAGGATGTACTAATGTACTCTGTACTAATGTATTTGTTATTAATTGTAATATGTTTTGTGGGCCGGTGACCTTTATTTACAATAAAATATATTGTATCTTGCATCTTGTAAAGGTAAAGCTCAAAAGCGTTCATTGTGGTAAATGGTACATCGTTTTGGTATTTCAAGAATTTCCTGAATCCGTGTGTGTTCAATCGTTGTGCAGAATGTTTTCTATTATAGTCTTTATGAAACTGGTAGTGAGTGGATTCTTCTATGTTTATATATTGGATTAGTCCATTTTTTATCATTTGCCTGGTCAAAATTTTCATTTTCATTTTGTTTTATATTGACATTCCTATCAGCAAACAGTGTAGACTCTGATTAGACGCCGCATAATGCGGCATCTAATCAGAGTCTACACTGTTTGCCTATGTCCCATATATGGGATCTTGGGCACAAATGGGTTAACCAATTGCCCCGTAAATATGCCTTTTTACACCTCCAATTTATTTCTCTACGAATCAAAATCTTTCTTTTTTATACAGCCATGAACATGTTCTGTAAGATTTTAGATAGTATCTTAAAGCAGACTTAACGTAAAGTAAAATGCGCCTTTCAGTCTTTTTAAGTGGAGGCCAATTTTCATTTCTAGAAGCAGGCTTTGGATTAATGGGTTAAACCCTTAGTACGATTTAATAACATATTTATCATTTAATAAATACGAAAGACTCAAGCAGGAAATGCAACACAAACAATACACCCACCTCTCAAGCAGAACACACACACATTCATACCATAACAAACACACACACGCACAATCCCATTCCTTCATTTACACACTAAATAGAAAACAACACGCAAGACAAACATAAAGCAAAGTGAACATAGGAGCCCGCCTTGGTACGGTCAGCAGCAATCAATAATTAATTATAAATTAATCATTAACTACCACTGGGGGTTAAACCTGGGTTTAGGGGCGCCCAACCTCACACGTATCTCCTATATTCACCTATAAAGACGAACAGTGTACATAAAATATAAACCCTGTTTCACAACCTCACAATCAAAAAGACCGCCAGCACAGTAAGTAAATACATGTAAAACATTTAACAAAAATTCTATGACAAGATCATTAGTAACATGGGAAAGAATTAAACATTCAAGCCCGTGTTAAAAATAACCCACTATGGCAACGGTCAAATTGTACTCAAGCGATTAGTCTGTAGTTACGAGTAACTGTAAGACATGGAAGGGTCCAGGGTACGACAGAGAGGGAGAGAAAAAACAAAGCACGAAAATCCGACATAACTCTCCCGGTTAAGGACGGCTTTAGAGATACATCATCATGTTGTGCTAAGCCCTGACCAAAGAGGAAAACATAGATATCAATTGTAGATTGATCGATAACCAAACGTGAAGTGCGCAGCAATATAGTTGGATCATAATCGTTTTTGAGAAAAAATCTAATACGTTTCACAAATAGGTTTTGAAAATGTATATGTCCAAGAATCTTACGAAGTCTGTAAATCACATCACCATAAAACTCCGGATGTGAAATACCTTGCCGCAGAAAAGACTTTAAGTTACATTTATACTTGTTAATTAGAGGAAGATTTCTATAAAAGAATTTAGAAAATGTTTTACGAAGTTTATGAAATCTGTACCCCTGTTTAAGAAGCTTTTCAGTAATAGTTTTATTACGAATGTGGAAGTCCTCAACAGAGGTACAGGCCCTAGCAAAGCGAATAAGTTGTGAAATATAAACCCCGTAAGATGTGGAACGGGGAACATCGCCATCTAGATGAGGATAATTTACAATACTAAAATCAAAATCATCTCGTTTATCGTAAATCTTAGAAGAAACAATTCCGTTATTTATAAAAAAGATCCCAATCTTAAAATGGTGCCGACAAATTTGACTCGTTTGTTTTATTAAACAACGTAGCAAAAAATGGATTGTCTATATTAAAAATATCATCTAGATAGCGCGATGTATTGTTAAAGGCTTCGATCATGTCTGCCTGTGTATCAGCTTTTAGACTAAGCATAAAGTCACTCTCATAACAGTACAAAAATAGGTCTGCGACAAGGGGTGCACAGTTTGTACCCATAGGAATACCAATCACTTGGCGGTTTATGGTACTCCCAAAACGTACATAAATATTATCCAGAAGAAATGATAGTGATTCACAGACATCGGTGCAAGTCCACATAGTGTAATGCTTAACCGTGTCATTTGTAAAAAAAATGCACGATCCAGTATTACACGCCAGAAATAGCTTCCTTTCTCTGGCAAAGTATTTTCAATAAGTTGTATAAGTTTAGCTTTTATTAGATTATGAGGTAAGGTAGTATATAGTGTTGAAAAGTCTTACGTACTTATATTGCAAGCTTGGTATTTTCTATATTCAAGCTTAGCCAAAATTTCATTCGAGTTGTTGATAGACCAAAACAGATGAAGTCCAGAATTTTCGTAAGTCTTCTCACAATATCTTTGAACATGTTCTTTGATTTTAATTAAAGACGATGTCAAAAGTTTGAAAAGCTTAGTAGTAGTACATGCACTTGAATTAGCAATAAAACGAGACTTATAAGGTGTTTGTGGAGTTTTGGTATCCAGTACATTGTAGGAATTTGTGACATGTAATGTTGACATCAGCTATTAATTGTTTACATGTATCAAGATGATCAGATACTACATTACGCTCCGTTAAATTGGTAGATATATAGGAATTGGTATTCACAAGTTCCTGGTTTAAAGCATCAACATAATGTAATCGTCATACAATTATCACATTATTGGATGCTTTGTCGGCAGGAACGAGTACATACTTAGAATGAAAGTCTTGTATGCCCTTCTTTAAGTGACGAATGTTAAATTTAGGTTTAGGTGGTAAAAGATGGTTATTGGATAAATAGAACGAAATCCGGGTATCGATAATATCAAAAATTAATTCTTTCCATTTTGAAAGAGCGTCATTTTCAGCATGTTCTCTTCGGCACCAGTTGGTACTATAATTAATCAAAGCTTCCGAAATATGATTGCGGCAAGTATCAAAATCAATTAAGGCAGGTAATCTAAATTTAGGTCCCTTACTCAAAAGCGCTCTGATGCGTTTATCTTTAATGATATCAAAATTGCCTGTTATTATATTACCCACTGGAGCATAACAGAATTTAGAAGAGGTACAGTCTCATGTAGCTGGTATATTTTCGAGAATTTTAAGATCAGAAGCAATTTTATTGTAGTTAAATATTAACCTTCTTACAGATTTATTATACTTATAGCAAATAATAGGTGGTTCAAGATTTTTGAAATAATTTGGAACAGCATTCATCACATTTTTGTTTCGGAGAATACTTTGTAAATCTATAAAATCAATACCTTTATTTATAAAAGGGACCTTAATGAAATATCTTTTGTGATCGTTTAAAGAATCAATATAAAGTCTGAGAACATGCTGAGTATAACTTTGTATTAAACCTGCAGTATAATACAGAGGATCTGTGCGTAAAATTACATCATCAGCCTTGTCGTCAATATCTCTTAAAGACGTCAATGACAACGAAGAAAGCCGAGAAAGCATTTTATGTTTACCAGAATGTAATAGCAGATTATGCAAATCTTTAATAGAAATCGACTGACTTGATTTACGTTTAATATTACCATTTATACGAATACTATGCGATCTAGATTTACGGTTGCGTGTAGAATAAATCGAAAAAATATCAATTGAAGGTTCTTTAGAAATATTGCCAGATTGGTATATATTATCATTCAAGCCTAAAGGAAAGGGTGTCTGTAAATTTTTAATCCATTTTAATTCCGTTATAAATCTAGCCTTACATTTGAAACTATTAGTAGCATTTTTATCATACGTAATATGTTCGACAGGTTGAATTGAAAAAAAATCTAATCCATGTCCAGATTTCAGGCGAAGAATCAGGTCAAAACTATTTGATATTTGTTGACATTGAAGAGGCAAGTATACGGAATATAACGGTATATTGCTGACATTTAATGTTTTGCCATCCCAAAACGTCTAAGTCTGCATTATTTATATTCGAAGATCCAGATGGGAAACGGGTAAATATATAGATATTGTTCAAACAACCGTTTCAGAGAGAATTTTTCTTGATTGCCAACCTATATTTAAGCCTTTCTCGTCATAGCTTGATTTTAATATCGCTTAATTCAGCTGTAATATAATTGAGAACTCGTTTTAAAGGATATTTCACTTTGCATTAAGCCTACTTCAATCAGCAATCTATGAAGATGCACGAACAATCAAACGGCACTCTTCAAGGACATCGTAAAGTCATGAACATGAATTAAGATTGCATCGATTGCAATCACGTTAACCCCTCCACTGCCTACTCCGAATACAATAGTTATTTGCAAACAATTTGTATCCTGATCAGACGCCGCGTGACGCGGCGTCTGATCAGGATCAAAACTGTTTGGCATTAATTTCAATATTTCTTAAGTCAAACTTCCTAAATTATCATTTTGAGCCATAAAAGCAGACGACAATATTTTTTAAAATTGATGACGTAATGGCAGAAAATGGGCTAAATGCTGAGAGCAATTATACAAAAAACAAGTTCTGAAGCTCCCCATGTGTATCTTCTTCCTTGATAATCAAGCTTCCATGAGCAATTACAGAATGTCAGTCTGACAAAATTATAATTGCCAGTTAACACCTTCACTGCAATGACGTCATCAATTTTAAACAATTCTCGTTAAAATTTGTGTTTGAATTTAAATATATAATATCTTGACTTAAGTAATATCGAAGTGAGTGTCAGACAGTTTGGGTCATGATAAGACGTCGCGTAAAGTGGATCCAATCTGTATATACGAGTATATATATCCTTTGTATGTAAAGTACAATGGCACCATTTACAAACCGTGTACCTTTGAAAAGAACATGTTTTCTATGCAACTGCGTAGCTCTAGACCAGAATGCTACTTCGGGTGACCTCTATCCAAAGGGTTTGCACAATACATCAATATGCAATATATTGTACAGTCGCACTTTGATATCTCGAACTCGGTTAAGTCGGACATACCCGTAATTCAAAGTTAAAACGCGGCTAAACCGCGTTTTAACTTTGAAACACGGGTATGTTCACCTAAACAAAGCTTGAAATAAGGCAAATTCATGTTTCGAAATATCGGTAATTCGAGTAATGCGAGTTTGAGATGTCGAAGTTCGACTGTAAATGAAAAAACCTAAATAGTCAAAATTGAATTTGACTTGATTGGAGACTGGACGTGGCCATTTGCAGTGTAAGGGTTAATGACTTATCCTTTTACCCTAAATCATGTTTCTAGTTTTGAAACTGTGACAAGTTAAAGGCGCGTTCTGTTTTACTTTCAGCCTGATTTAAGCTGCCAGCTGCTAGAACATAGAAAATATTTAGTATAGTACATATTCATGAAAGTACAAAGTGGAACTATTTTCTTCAATGGAGGAATAAATTAAACGCGTTCAATGCGTATGTATGTGGTAGTGACTAAGCAAGCATCTGTAAATGAGTAGACGTGTTTTGGCTTCTATCACTTTCAGGTAGAACCAATGAAATGCATTTCTGGGAGAAATAAGTAAGTTTTGTGTTTCATACGGGAGCCATTTAAGGACGCAACCAATCAGTTATTACTAAATATTCCATTAGCAGGCTTTTATAGAACTCGTTTTACAAATCCCAGTAAATGATGATAACAATTATCGAATACATTTTAATGGCAATTAACGGAATAGTTGTTTTGTTGGATTCCATTATGTCCGTGATCAGTAGTTATAAACACTTTATGCAATGGTAATACTATTCTGACCAAGGTAGCCTGACGCAGCGTGGCTTTATATTTCACCCGTTAACCCCTTCACTGCCGTGACGTCATCAATTTTAAACAATTGTCGTCTGCTTTTATTTTTCAAAGTTAATTTTTAAGTATTTTGACTTAAGAAATATTTAAATGAGTGTCAAACCGTTTTCGATTCTGATCAGACGCCGCGTAACGCGTCGTTGATCAGAATCTTAACTGTTTGCAAATATCCATTGTGCTCGGGGTATGGCAGTGAAGGGGTTAAATTCATAAAATAAAATATCATTTTGCCAGCTGTAAAGAAACCTTCTCCACGGTGAGTACACAATTATGATAACTATAACAACAGTTGGCATTCAGATGAGACGCCGCGGAAGGTTCCAGATAAAAGGGAATTCACTGAACAAATCTGCAGCAGCGATTAATTCATTTATATCATCGTTCTAGAAGTAATACCGGGGTGTCAAACAGCTTGGATCTAGTGAGACGTCGATAAATTCAACCTGTAGCCAAACGTTTTGCGTCATAAAGTTGTCATTCTTACACGTGTAAATGCAGAGGGACATTAATTTGCAAAAGCATTTTTTTCTCGTTTCCATGGCAGCAATTTATACAGAAAGCTAACATTATTCGCAACGGATACTCGACAATCTGCTATTTATATGTGTATTTTGCACATTATGTTATGCACATGTAATGCATTAAATTGTAGAACATTACGGTATTCAATATACTAGCGACTTACACGTAGATCTATTCAATTATGTGTTATTCCGTATCTGGTCTGCCTCACAATTGTTTGCAATGAACTTCATTGTTTTAGTACAAACGTGGTTATTGGGAAAGAATACCGTCTTTATCAATGTTCGTAGAATGGTGTATCAAATTACAGAACTGAATCCATATAGTTGTCTTTATATTTACTACAAGCCTTACACTTCCTAACAAGAAACATGTTCATAAGCTGTGATCGTTATCAATATTGAAGAAATACAAATGCCTCAAAACTCTTTTTCTTTAATTTCATTTATTTTTAATTAAGAATCTAGTGGGGGGGGGGGGGGGGGGGGGGGGTTCAGGGCAGAAATATAATAATATAAAAACAATATCTATTCAGCACTTAGTGCATGTCAGTTATATCCCTTGGAAACATGGAATTTGGTATGACCTATAGTTTTATAGAAATGACCCGTGTCGTGGAAAAAGCTGCTTAATTGCATTGTACGTATTGCAACATTCTACAGATAGAGCAACGTTGTCATCCCAGGCTCGGTATCTAAGTTTGGTCTACATTGCCAAAATACCGTATATGATACAGCTATCTAAACGACAATAAAAGTGGTGTTTGGGTAAAACCCTCACGATTAATTTGCACTGAAAAGAATAAGTTGTGTGTTAGTGCTGAGAGACCGGTCAGATATGTATTGGCAGTCTTTATTACAATTGGCAGTTTAGTGTAGCATAAACTACTTTATAATATCAGTGTTTCCTTTCAGGCAGTCAAAGGTTTCCCATTTGAGTAAGCTGTCACTACATAACCAAATCTTAACATGCCAAATTGTCTGCCAGACTAGAAGTCTGGCTATGTTCCTGCTTACGAATCATTTAAATATCCATTGGGAATCAACCCCTTCCGTGCCATATAAGCGTCTGATAGAAGAGTATCTTCTTTAGTTAGGTAGTTTTCAAATTCATATTTGGCATTCTGAATAACGGAACATTGATATTAGTTTCGAACAGTTTTGATCCAGATCAGACGCCGAGTTTCTCGGAATTTGATTTGAATTCAAACACGTAGAAAAAATAAGTGGTGTCATGTTTTTAGGCGGAAGGGTTTCTCCTTTCATGGTCAAATTTATCGTGAGGGTTTTACCCCTTCACCGCCATATTGTCGTCTGCTTCAATATTGTTGTCTGCAATATCGTTTGAAACTTAGATTTAAGGCAGTATAACTGATATAATTTCAAAATAAGTGGCAAACAGTTTTGATCCTGATCAGACGCCGCGTTACGCGCGCTCTGATCAGGATCAAAATCATTTGTAAATGCGCTTTATGACATCATTGAGAGTGTAAGGGTTAATAAAAACAATCTACTAAAATCTACGTTTCAGTTTACGAACAACTTTCTTGAAACAGGGAACAAGAAATAAACATGTCGAAAACCTGACAACATTATATGTGTTGGAAGAAATGGATATTTTAGAATTGAGGAGTGTTTCCCCGTTTGTATTAAAACTATTGCAAAAACTATTAGTTCTGTTGCAAACAAGGAGCCAGATAAGATGATATATAACAATGGGTTTGAATAGGCTCTTATTTGATTGTCAACCTGATTAAAATTTAATTGTCGGGAACGCGTAAAGCCGAGCGACGTCGTGGCGTCACCTCCAAAACGTCGTTCGTCCTTATGTCATAATACGTGACATTATATATAATAAACAAGTTTGAGAGTAAGACCTTACAAGAAAAAGAAAAGGAGGTAGGCTGTAAATAAAGCAGAATAGAATTGTAGTTTCCCAGTTAATACTCATCCGATATGTTGGTGCCGTGACCAGGATTCAAACCTTGGTTGACAGTAATATCTATGTTTTCCAATGCATTTCTATTTTCGATGGCACAGCATAATCGTTAAGTTTGGTTGTAAAAAATGGGATGATGGTGTTTCTTCCACTGCAAGTGGTTGCTAATCAGGTGTGTTGAAAAACAGCGTTGTTAACTATTACTACTACTACAACTATTACTACTACTACCGCCACTACTTCTTCCGTTACTACTATTACTACAACTACTTAAAATAGTGATGATATTAATGATAATCGTTTGCAAATATTATATTGCACTCGGCGCAAAGCAAGGAAGAGGTTAAGAATGCACCGTTTTGCCGGCAGAAAAGACGTTATCATTTATTTATTTTATTTCTTATTATTTAAAAAAAACGAAAGGCAACTTGTTTGTTAAGTCGTTTGTCCGATTGAAATATTACCGAGGCGTTTTGCTGCAGTGCACATTTCGCGAGTCTCCTGTGTGCGATGAACAGCTAAAGCTTAGAACAAAGTGCTTGCAAATTGTTGTCGTGAGTTTCGGTGAGAGGGTTAACCCATTTTATGCGGGATACACTCTAGGTGTACCTCTAGGCAAACAGTTTTGATCTCAGATCAGGCCCAACATTGTTTGCAGCTACTTCAGTAATCTATCAGAAACTGCTAAAAAATTGCAAATATTTGAGTTATACCCGCTGCAGACGACATTTTAAAATGACCGCCAAATATTACCCAGTAACCCAGTAATTTTAACCCATACAATGGGTTAATAAAGATTCCCCTACAAATCTACTTGTCGCTTCAGTTTACGAAAACACTTACGATACAGGGAACACGTAAAAAACATGTCGAAGACTGAGTACATAATATCTGACGGAAGAAATGGAGTCTTTACAGTGGAGGCAGTGTCTTTTCCGAATAAACACTTTTTTGTTAAAACAATTTGCACAATTTATTATTTCCATTGCAAACAGTTCGGAGCCAGGTTAGATGGCAGGTAACCCGGGGTTTGATCGGCTCCAAACTGTTTGCCAACCTGATGTAAATGCTTCGTCTTTGTTTTCAGTCTATTTCTACATAAAAAATTGATTACACTGTGTTTGTCTTTAGTTTCGTATTAAACTCTTTCAACACTAAGTAACTATTGTGGGTTATAGGTTCCCTTTTGGGTATTTTTATTCTCAAAACATGAACCAGTCTACTTGAAACTAGTTCAGTAACTGCAACCCTAGCTTAGTAAATAGTATAGGCCCTGGTCAGAGAGCTGATCTCAGTTTACACTGTTTGCAAATGTAATTAGTATATTTTAAACATGTCCATGGTGTTGAAAGAGTTAAGAACGGGCAAGAATGTTTTCTCCACTGTACATTGTTTTCAACCCATTTGTGCCCACGATCCCATATATGGGACAAGGGCAAACAGTGTAGACTCTGATCAGAGTCTACACTGTTTGCTGATAGGAATTTCAATATAAAACAAAATGAAAATGAAAATTTTGATCCCTTTGATAAAAATGGACTTATCCAATATAAAACATGGAAGAATCCACTGGGCGTAAATGGGTTCAAGTAAACGTTGTTTAACTCTATTCAGGTCGAAACATTTTGGAAAATTTAGAGTTGTCAGGAAACAGACAAATGCAAAATAGTAAAACTGTTCAGTGACACTTATATCAATATTTCGTTTGCCTATAGTTCTGAATTGAACAAGGTTCAAACTGTGTGGCGACAACATATATGGTGTACAATGAGTTTAGATCAAGTGAAATAAAGTAGAAACTCGATAATTCGAACTCGCTTTAGCTCGAACATACCCGTATTTCAAAGTTAAAACGTGGCTAAGCCACGTTTTAACTCTAAAATGTGGGTAGGTTCGACTTAAGCAGTTTATGAATTGGACGTAGTTACCATAAATATATTGAATTCATTCCCCTGATGAGTATTAAACGAAACGCGTCGGGAAATAAAAGTTTAAAAAATCCATTGAATGTCTTCAACCTTTTTTGTTAATTTACTCTTTCTGAGTTTCCTTCTTTTAAATATCAATTACTCCGGGACGAGTGACATTTTGCTGGGTCCAAAGCGACCGAAAACAGATGACGACAATGCCGATAACTCTCCACCTGAATCAATGGAGTCCATTATGGAGGAAGGCGGGAACAGGCAGCTTACAGAGATAAGTGAAAAATTATCACTGATGATTGGACTGGAAAAAGGAACATTTGAAATATTGAACATCGTTTTTTATCACCTTGAAATATTTCCAACATTTCCCATCAGATATAATTTCATAAAGTTAACATTTAACAATCTATTTTAGGTAAATTGACTAAAGTAATATCTTAATGAATGTCAAACATTTCTGTTTCCCATCAGATGTTGCATAACAGGATAACTTGCACTCGACGCAATGCAGGTTTAGATGACATCGTTTTGCAGGCAGTAAAATAGCGTTATCTTCTATTTAACATGTATTTTGTTTTTTTGAAAACGGCAAATTCAGCAAGAGGAGAGTTTATGACTTTTGTCTGATTGAATAATTACTGAGGCTTTTGCTGCAGTGCACTTATCGCGAGTCTCCTGTGTACAGTAAACAGATACAGCTTAAAATTAAGAGCTTGTCATCATTTGTGTAACATCGGGTCATCTCACAAAGCCAACAGCAGTTGTTCCATGACAGGTCTGCCTTTTCTCCAGGGTTTTCCGACATATTCGATTTTTTCTTAATTTCTCCGGACCTACAGATTCTTTCCGAAATCTTCGGATGTCTGCTCTTCCTTTTAAAATTTGGAGTTTTGTGCGGATTTTACTTAGGAAACATTGATGTTGTTGTCAAACAGTTAAGATCCAGATCAGACACCACTTAAGTTTGAACTGGATTCAAATTTATTGCATAATTAGTGTTTTAGAGCCTTGCAGCGAAAGGGTTACAGGAACGATTCCTAAAATCCCGGCTTCGGATTTTTATGGACAAGTTATGGTAGCCCTACCATGATCGCATTAAAATCAATAAGCATACAAAATTAGGGTTTAGCCCGTTGTTTAGAATATATAGATCTCTACGTTCGTATACCGTTTGGTTTAAAAAATGAAACTTTATTTTTTGTTTATCTTTTTTCTGTTTCATGCCTTTTACCTGGGAAATCGTCTTATATGGCGTCAGCTCTAGGTCCAATCTGTTTGCAAATATCAGTACATTCGGAGAACCTCAGTCAATTGGTTACGTAACAAATTACATGTTCTAGTGTTTCAACTATAACATCGCCTGCTTTGAGATCGTCGTCTGGGTACTAGTATATATTTTTCAAGTTTTGATTTAAACACACTT
Organism: Gari tellinella; assembly: GCA_922989275.2. NCBI lineage: Eukaryota > Metazoa > Mollusca > Bivalvia > Cardiida > Psammobiidae > Gari > Gari tellinella. The sequence goes on from OV277860.1 coordinate 57,703,552, forward strand.
GCGCCCAGCGGTTTCTTATATATTTGATTAGTCCATTTGTTATCTTCGGTGTCTGGTCTATTTTCGTTTTGATTAATATTTGTAACCTATCAGCAAACAGTGTAGACTCTGATCAGACGCCGCATTATGCGGCGTCTGATCAGAGTCTACACTGTTTGCCCATGTCCTATATACAGGACCGTGTGCACAAAAGGGTTAATACTTTTCAGAACTGTTTATATTCTTGTCAGATAGGAAGTTGTTTCTGAGAGTCTAATATTACGCCAAATTGTTTGCAATTCCCCGTGAAAGTGTAACCGATAGTGAATTATTTAACTATTTGCATAACTTTTCTTTTCAAACATGGTTAGAGTGTCAAACAGTTTGGAGCCTGATGGGACACCGCGTTACGCGGCATTTCATCTGGATCAAAACTGTTTGCAAAGGCAATGACTGTGGCGGATAAGTACGCCGCTAGCATGCAAGGAGTCAAAGGCATAATAGATGCAAGATAACTGTTAAAAGTTATAGTTAGGTAGACGACATTCTAAAGCGCACAATCTTTATAGTTAACCTGGGGATAGTAAATATATACAGCTGACCATTGATATCAATACAAGGGAGGTAACTGTTTATTAACTGGTGACAAATTGTGTGTAGGGTTTCGTGTTTCTGTCGTGAAGAGCCCAGAGTAACCCACCTGTCGCTTCAATAATGTAAGCTGAGGTTTTGTTACTTGAAAATACAGTGCTCCCTCTCTACAACGATAACCAATGGGATACAAGGGGTATGTGTGTTGTTCGGAGGGAGTGGTTATATGGAGTGAAATTGACTTACATTTGCAAACAGCTTGAATCCAGATCAGATTGTAACGCGGCGTCTGATCTGGATTCAAGCTGTTTGTCACTAGTCGTTATTTTTTTTCTCTTGAACAAACGTGCAATGTGTAACTTTAAGAAAACGCAGCAAACGACAATTTTAATCAGGGTATTTTGTAGCAGTGAAAACATTCGATAAAAATGTCTTGTTTCGGGAATGGCGGCAAGCGTTGTTGTAAGGAGGAAAACGTTATTTGAAGGGTCATCGGAGGGAGGGTGCACAGTTCAATAAACAGCGCCGACCAAAATGAGATGCTGCAAGATGCGTCTCATCTCTTTCTCCGTGACGTACGCGACGTCTTGTATTTTGGTGCTCTTTTCAATGTTTCAATTGTTGTTTTCGGTCTAAAAAGCAGAGAGCCAATTATAAGCAGAGGATGGTTGATGGCAATGCGGGCTGTGAAAACTAGTTTTGACATTTCAAACTAATTAGCAAATTTATTGAACTGCACTTTACCCAATGTGCTATTTAACGAGACGCGTACGTTTAACAGGGAGCATATATTAAACCCATGACCCCATAAATACGCCTTCCTTTTTTACGCCTCTAATCTATTCCTCCAAATTTATTGAACTGTACTTTATTTATCTATAAGCATGGAGAGGAGCGTACGTTTTACAGACAAGATGTATTAAACAGTCATTCACTCAAGAAGCACAAGGATCTCTCAAAACATATGACAGGTGAACATATTCAATCCTAGCAACGAGTATACTCGTAATTAACAAACAGTGTATCTGTGAAGAGTACACTTTGCCTGTGCAAACAGTATATACCCTGGTAAGAGGGTTCCTACAGGAGCAGTCTATTCAGAGTCTGCATTGTTTGTCATTTAGCAATTAATTGTTAAAACATGTAAAATTGGCTAAAGTAAAGTTATCGTAATGAGTGTCAAACAGTTTGGACCCTGATCAGACACCGCGTTAAGCGGCGTCCGATCAGGATTCAATCTGTTTGAAAATAACCATTGCACTCGGGGTAAGGCAGTGAAGGAGTTAAATATCTTAGTTTGGTGATCGTTTAACACAACATTGAGTGCATATCAATAGCGATGTTTAAATAGATAAAATTAAAATTAATAACCGATATAGAAGTTACATAAAAAACATACTACTAGTAAACCAAACAGAGCGAGGCATAATAGCCCCTTATATGTATACAGTGCTTCTTCTTCAACAGCATCCTAGTGGAGACACGTATTGCGTGTGTTGTTTGGAGGGAGTTGTTATAGGAAGGGTGACTTAATATCCTTAAAGCACTGTGCATGAACGGTCTTACATATGCAAACAGTTTGACCCCAGATCAGACGCCGCGTGACGTCAAACTGTGTGCCACTCACCAGCATGGTTTTTGTCTGTCAACATGTTAACAATGTTATTTTGAGAAACTTATTTGGGAAACGGTGGCACGCGTTGTTATAAGTTGGGAATCGTTGTTCGGAGAACCGTTGAAAGGAGGGAGCACTATACAGGAATATAGATAAATTTCACCTTAACTGTATTTCATAACTACCTAAAGATAGTTTTCATTCCCTCTTACCTTGCAGCCTGTCTTAACCTTTTAACTCTCAATGACGCCTTAAAATAACTTTGCACATAGTTTGGGTCCTGATTAGACGCCGCGTAAAGCGACGTCTGATCAGGACCCAAACTGTTTGACACTCTTATCGATAATAGATAAGTCATACAACCTTACATCTAGCTTTGAAACGTGCCTTGCAGACCACAATACTTAAGCAGACGACAATAAAGCGGTGAAGGGGTAAAAAACTCCCGAATAAGTTGGTCAATAGTTTAAACATATTTTATTTCGAATTTGTACAGAAATGGGTTCGGGCTACAGTTGGTCATGAAAGGGTTAGGTAGCCATTCAGTGAAGATGCATGTATATTTCGTGCATGTTGATGTTTCATGCAGATCAAATGCAATACATATATATCCTTTATAGTCTTCAATACTTTTGCCATCCATTGAGTAACCGTTTAACACAGGGATAACTGTAATCAGTTTAAATTTCATTGGAATTTTACAACATTACTAAGATGTGTTTTATGTTATTGCACGTACAATATTCATCGGTTCAGGTTTTGTAGATAGATGAAACTTTATCTTAACATTATTCATGCACCACAATATATAATCTAAACAACAAACTTGCTATTACAGAAAAGAAAATGCTATACTTTCCCCTTTAACCCTTTCCCCCATAGAAGCGCCTTTTAGCGAATATGATTTGTTCCTCCGCTAAACAAAATAGTTCCAATTCAATCAGTCATGAATATATATTATAGGGAATATTTTCTATATCCAAGCACATGATAGCTTAAAGCAGGCTGAAAGTAAAGCAGAATGCGCCTTAGGGCGCATTCTGCTTTACTTTCATCCTACTTTAAGTAGTCACCTATCTTCAATTCTAGAAATAGGCTATCAGGTAAAGGGTTAGCCTTTTCTTCGCCAAATTTATCGTAGGGTTTTTATCACATACACCGTCATATTGTTGTCCCATTCAATATTTTTGTCCTCAATATCGTTTCATTGTTAAATTTAAGGCAGTGTGACAGAATAAATTTCGAAACGAGTGTCAGACATGCAGTTTGGATCCTGATCAGACGCCGCCTTTATTCAAATTGTTTGCAATGGCGCCTTTTGGCGCATTAAGGGGCTTGTTTTGCTTAAGGTTCAGCCTGTTTTGAGCACACAGCGGCTCTATGAAGAAATATATTATTTAAAGTGCTTGTGGTAGCACAGGTACTTGACACATTTAAAAAAATGTTTTTATATGTGTCAAGTACCTGCTATTGTGTGTGATGTACTTATGTACTTCTCATCATTCTGGTTGAATTTTTGTTGAAATTTAGTCGATATACATCTACATATCATGATAGCATATTTTACCTTATATCATATTATATTTTAACATAATATCATATTATATTACTTTATATTATATCACATTATATTTATATGTATATGTATTTGTATTTTATGGCGGAACAACTTAACTGTTTAATTCAAATAGACGTTCTTCTACTCCTCTTCTTGTTTTTCTTCTTCTTAAATCTGTGGCTTTCATTGCATACAAATGTACGTGAAAAGTTATATGTCAAGAATCGTGACATTTAGAGTTGTAACCTGTGACAGAGGTTTATGTTTAACGCCTTCACTGCCATGACGTCATCAATTTTAAACAATTGTCATCTGCTTTTATATCTTAAATTTGATTTTCGGTATTTTGACTTAAAAAATAGTGAAATGAGTGTCAAACAGTTTGGATCCTGGTCAGACGCCGCGTCACGCGGCGTCTGATCAGGATCCAAACTGTTTGCAAATAACCATCGTACTCGGGGTAAGGCAGTGAAGGGGTTAATATCTGTGAAGGAAAAGGCAAACTTAATTGTAAACTATTCTTGGTAAGGACAGAAACAGTTTATGCCCCTAGACTCGTTTAGCAACAGTGAATTAACATTTGCTTTGATATATTCTCTATAGACGCCTTGTAAATCAGAGTTCAGAAAGTATGTGACATTCAAGACTGTCAGAATGAAATATATGTTAAAATAAAGGCTTATTAGTTTTTTCACGACCATAGACGAATACAGTCAATTTTGCAAAGAGTTTTTAATTCCTGGTCAGACGCGGTGTAACTCGTGACACTCGCATCAATATATAAACTGATTTCAATCTTACTTTTAAATAATAATTTAGGCAACACTTTTAACCCATTTTATGCGGGATACACTTTTAGGTGTACCACTAGGCAAATATCAGGCCCCACATGAGATCAAAACTGTTTGCAGCAAAGTCAATATTCTATCACAAACTGCTGAAATATTTTGCATATGTTTGAATTATACCGGCTGCAGACAACATTTTAAAATGGCCGCCAAATATTACCCAGCATGCAATGGGTTAATGAAGGCAACATCATAGTGGTTTAGGATAAGGGCAAACGATATGGTTTGGCGGGGAAAAGGGTAACAGAAAACCATTAAACTGATTTTGCAGACGACAGTTCAGAACAGGTCACCATTTCCGTGGCTAATCACTATCACTCCAAACAAATTATCCTCAGAAGAAAAATGTCTCTCGCAGCAGTGTTCAAACCATTTTTCTCAATTACATGTTCAGTATATCCTCTTTATTACACCTCGCTTTGAGTTACAATGTTAAATTCCCATAGACCTACAGTTAACATTTTGCATGTCTTTTACATCTATACTGTCACTCTTTATGATATTCTTTTTGTGACGTCATTCTAAAGGACATTACTTTTTTACTACGTCCGAAAACGTACTGTCAGCCTTGACATGCCAATCGCTATTGGATACATTGGAACGTTTTAAAGAGTGGTAACTTATAATCAACTTTTGGCATTTTCTGTACAAGTTGCTTCCTTTTGTCCATTCCTTAACGATTTGCCATAATTTCGGAAGAGGATATTTGCCACCTAGACAATGTAAAGACGCTGTTTCTTCAATTTACTTATCATAACGTTCTTCTTTGTTTACTTGTAATATAATTATAAACAATGTGACGTCGTAAGACGGCGACGTCATTTCCCGCGTTATGTACATGTCCGCGCTAAATTGGTGTTCACAGCACATTTTATAAAAGACGAATAAAACGATTCCAAAGCCAGGGTTGATAAGCTCGGTGTAATAAAATAAATATTAGATGTCAGTTTGCGTGACATTCAAATTGTCAACCCTCGAAAACAAGAATGTCACCCTCGGCTACGCCTCGGGGTGACATGCTGTTTCTCGGGTTGACAATTTGAATGTCACGCAAACTGCCATCTAATATTTATATACTATTACAACCACTAAATTATGTCATATATCAGGTTTTCAATGCAGATGACTGCTTAAAGCAAGGTGATAGTAAAACAGAAAGCTCCTTAAGGAGCTTTCTGTTTTACTATCGCCTTGCTTTAAGCTGACATGTGTCTTTTATATCATCAATTATCCTTCTTGTTCATAGACGTGATTGAGAAATTTTATGTTAGTCCTTTTAACCCTTATACTACCTTTCTACGACTATGCTAAATGTAGCAAACAGTTTAGATCTAGATCAGACGTTCAGTAACTAGATGACTGGTCAAGATCAAAATTGTTGTTAAATAACTGACAATTTTGGAGCAACTTCACGTGGAACTATAGTCAACTATAGTCCGGACTTTAGTCAGACAAAATTTCGGTCGACGCATTCGCATTAAGGCAGCCCAAGGAACACCGTTTGTCGAACCAATGAAAATGAGGTTCACTGGTCAAATGACGTCACTAAAGTCGAATCATCGGTGTTCTGTTGGAGCTATAGTCACTATAGACGACTGTAGACCGGACTATAGTCCCACGTGATTTTGCTCTATGCTGACGGCAATTTCAAAACAGGCAATAGAATCCTAAGAATTGCAAGAAATGTTTAAAAGAGATATAAGCTACCGTGTAACTCGGTCAGTCTACAATTGCTTTTGGATGTTTTAAGCTCGTCAAACGTGTCTTACACGACCAACTTTTCATAGAAGCTTGTAGATTTCTTATAGCTTAACAATAGTAGGATAGAGAGTTTACACGACCAACTTTTCATAGAAGCTTATAGATTTCTTATTGCTTAACAAAAGTAGGATAGAGAGTTTTAATATAAACATAATATGTCTTACTTTGGTTCTGTATTAACCCATTACCCCCATATCCTGTTTCTAGTTATGAAGGCAGATTGAAAGTATAGCAGAATGCGCCTTAAGGCCCATTCTGCTTACTTTCAGCCTGCTTTAAGCTATCATCTGCTAGGAATTATAAAATATTTATTTAAGTTCTTATTCATGATTGTATATTTTTGAACTATTTTCTTCAGTGGAGGAATAACTTAAATGTGCTAAAAGGTGTTTCTATGAGGCAAATGGTTTATTTGCCACGTGTCTTCCTAAAGGTCCATTTAAATTAAGCCTAGTCTCTATTTAGAGGACATTGGCACATAGTGTAGACTCTGATTAGACGCCACGTTTCTAGACGTCTCATCATAGTCTGCGTGGTTTGTTATTTCATATGAAATGCTCTGCTGTATGTAAAAACATTGCAGTGTCTTTGGATTTTAGTTCACCATAATTTATCTATAATGAAATCGTCCATCAAGCTTAAAAGGAGTGTCAATTTCATTCTTCAGGCATAGATGAGATGCAGTGGAGAAAACATCATTATTTCCCAATAAACGCGTTTACGCTAAAAAATAATTATTTCCATTGCATACAGTTTTGAGCAAGATCAGAAGCCGGGTTACCCGGCGTCTGATCAGGCTCCAAACTGTTTTCCACTTAGTTCAACATGAATAGTCAGAATAGTCGAAAAGTTGTCCTTTTCTATGTTTTAGTGTAATGCGTTTGCGTTTCGTTTGAATAACGGTTTCTCCACTGTACGTGGTAGGCTAAGATAAGTTTGACTGTATAGTAAGGTGTCCTGAACGGTGATGACAATTTGATGGCGGTCTGTTTCATTTCAAACCCCATTACGAGACTTTAACGAAATATATCACCCGGCTACGGTAGAATATATTTCATTTTAGCTTCCTAACAGGAAAGTTTTCAACCAATAAATTCCTGGGTCGACGACTTTTGTCAATTCGTTTTGCAGGATTTCTGTAATATTCTTTAACAATTTATCGCTCCGACATGCAATAAATTCAGATTTTCTTTCCTGTTGCCGGTATTTCTGTATGCCCATATCGTCGGAAAATGTCCAATTTAGCCTTTAGCACAGTAGACGTCTTTTATCTGCGAAACTACAGCGCTTCCTCTCTGCAACGGCCCTCCCAACAACGATTCCCTCCTCACAACGACCCTTGTCGCTGGTCCCCAAACAAGACAATTATTTCTAACTATGTCACTGCTGCAGTAACGTCTGCTTCTAACTGTCGTCTGCTGTTCTTCTAATAGTTACATAATGAACATTTTGACAGAACAAGGTTAATGATGAGTGACAAACAGCTTGAGTCCAGATCAGACGCCGCGTGACGCGGCGTCTGATCTGGATTTAAGCTGTTTGCAAAGGTTAACCAATTTCCCTCCCTATAACGACTCTCTCCGAACAACGCACACAATGTTTGTCTCCCTTTGGGTGTCGTTGTAGAGAGGGAGTGCTGTAGTAGTATGCGGTAATTCTGAAAAATAGATCTCTACAAAGACACCCAATGGGAGACATAAAATATGTGCGTTTTTCGGAGGAAATCGTTAGACGGAGGGAAATTGGCTTACATTTGCAAACAGCTTGAATCCAGATCAGACACCGCGTCACGCGGTGCCTGATCTGGATTCAAACTGTTTGTCACTCGTCATTAAGTTTTTTCTATCAAACTGTACATTTTGTATATTTGAGAAAAACAGCAGACGACATTGCAGTCGTGAATTGGTTGGACATAATTGTTTTGTTTTTTGGGAATAGCGGCAATCGTTGTTGTCAGGAGGGAGTCGTTGTTGGGAGGGCCGTTGTTAGGTAGGGAGCACTGTATATTATGCCTTTTCTAGAAAACAACGACAACCAATGGGAGACAAAGAATCAAGACTTATCTTATATTTTGAACAGCTTGTATCCAGATCAGACGCCGCGTTATGCGGCGTCTGATCTTGATTCAAGCTGTTTGTCACTCATCATTATATTTATTCTATCAAAATCTCCACTTACCTTTAACTTTGAGAAAAAACAGGAGCAGTAAAGCGTTAGACATGATTTTCCTGTGTAGGGAAATGTGACATGGGTCGTTGTAAGGAGGGAGTCGTTGTTTTGATGGCCGCTGGAGGGAGGGAATACTGTATGTCTAAGTTAGATTGTAGTCGTGAAATTTAGAGTTCATTGTTCTTAAGTAAGCTTTATGGGTATTTTTCATCTGCTTTAAAATAATATTTCATTCGTCTTTAATACCTCCAATTATTGTTTTATTCTTTTAAACCTGTTTTAATTTTAAGAGTGTTGTCCCTTTAGATACAGCAATGTCTACATTGTCTTTTAAATATTACATTCACATTTGGGAGGGCGCAAAGGGAATACTATTTCAACAATTTAAGTGTTTACATTCTAGAGGCCACAGTATTTATCAAATCTTTCTCAAACTTGCTCACATTGTATATTACCATAAGAATTCGGATGAGTTCGATTATGATTGAAATCGGACAAATAGGTCAAGAGTTATATACCTTTGAATTGCTGAAAATGTCATATTTAACAGTGTTTACACTCTAGAGGCCACAATATTTATCCATTCTTTTTCAAACTTGCCCAAATTGTATATTATTATAAGAGTTCAAATGAGTATAATTATGGTTGGAATCGGACCAATAGGTCAAAAGTTATTTACCTTTGAATTGCTGAAAATGACATATTTAACAGTGTTTACACTCTAGAGGCCACACTTTTTATTGAATCTATCTCAAACTTGCTTAGATTGTTAAAATCTATAAGAATTCAGATAAGTACAATTATGGTTGAAATCGGACAAATAGATCAAGAGTTATCTACCTTTGAATTGCTGAAAATGCCATATTTAAGGGTGTTAACACTCTAGAGGCAACACTTCTTATCCAATCTATCTCAAACTTGCTCATATTATATATGGCCATAAGAGTTCAGATGAGTTCAATTATGGTTGAAATCGGACACATAGATCAAGAGTTATCTACCTTTGAATTGCTGAAAATACCATATTTAACAGTGTTTACATTCTAGAGACCACAATATTTATTCAATCTTTCTCAAACTTGCTCAGATTGTATATGACTATAAGAGTTCAGATGAGTTCGATTATGATTGAAATCGGACGAATAGGTCAAGAGTTATCTGCCCTTGAATTGCTGAAAATGCCATATTTAACAGTGTTTACCCTCTAGAGGCCACAATTTTTATCCAGTCTTTTTCAAACTTGCTCAGATTGTATATGACTATAAGAGTTCGAATAAGTGCAATTATGGTTGAAATCAAATCATTGTGGCAACAGTTATCTGCCCTTGATATACTTTGAAATGCTAGAAAAGGCTTCATTTTAGTATTGTTTAGGCTCTAGTTATCTTCCCTTGATGTACTATACTAGAATTATGAGGTTGTATTCCAAAATTGTTTACATTCTATACTACACATTTTAATGGATTTAGATTAAAACGTGTGAAACAGAAAGATAAAGCTATCAGGCTTCAGTACAACAGGTGAGCGATATTAGGGCCTTCAGGCCCTCTTGTTTTAAATGTTGAATTGCTTAGAATTTGATCGAAAACAAAGCAGAAAATATCTGGTTGAATCAGCCTTTCAAAGCAGAAGTATGACGATGTACACCCATTTATCAACACACAGTAACACGTAAAAACCGTGAGGAATAGATAAAGACAAGGAATTGTGGTATTCAATTAAACCAATTAATAAAGTGGAGAAGACGTTATTCTTTCCTGTTTAACGCAAACGAAACGCAAACACACTGCATTTAAATCTAGAAAATGACAACAAATTGAAAATCCTTACGAGTCATTTTATCTGAGTGGAAAATAGTTTGGAGCCTGATAAACCGGCGTCTGATCTGGATCCAAACTGTTTGCAGTGGAAATAAATAGTTTTAGCGTAAACCCGATAATTAATACGCCTTCTCCACTGTACCTTTAGCTCCACAAATAAAGATACAGTGTTCGCTCCCTACAACGGCCTCCCGACAACGACTCCCTCCTTACCTGGACCCTTGTTGCAGTTCCATATCAGGATAAATATGCCTAACGCTTTCGCCGCTGCAATATCGTCTGCTTAACATTGCCATCTGCTGTTTTCCCTCAAAGTTACATATCAGTGGACATTTTGATAGAATAAATATAATGACGAGTGACAAACAGCTTGAATCCAGATCAGACGCCGCGTGACGCGGCGTCTGATCTAAATTCAAGCTGTTTGCAAATGTAGGGCAAGTCTTTATGTTCCCCCCCTCTAACGACTCTCTCCCAACAGCACACACAATATGTGTCTCCCATTGGCAGTCGTTGAAGAGAGGGAGCACTGTATTGGCATAAGTCTTGTGAGCATTTTGCGGCGTCTTCTTAAGGTCTTCATTGTTGGCTATTTCATATGAAATTGTCTGTTGTATTGGGGAAAACGGTGGTGTATTTATATCAGCCTTGTATATCTATAGTGCAATCTTCTAGCAAGAAGATAGGGATGGTTCACTGCAATATCCAGGCAGTCAGTGCACATTAATGTAACTTTATTTAAATAGATTAACTCTTTGAATTGAAACAGTATCTTGACCTACATTCGCTGTTAGTTTGGATTCAGATCAGACGCCAAGTATTTCGACTTCTGATCAGGATCCAAACTGTTAGTTATTTGGGTGGTGTTTCTGGAAATATATTCAAGGAGATTAACCCATGATAACAGATGATAATTTTAAAGCTGGTGACATGTTTTAGGATTCTATCAGTTACAGGTTCATGTTTAAATGATACCATTGTTGTCGACTTAATTATATTTAATACTGAGTCATTAATAGTAACTTACCCCGCTGCACGGACAGTATATGATATATATATGGCATAGTGTCATGGCATAGGTTGTCACATTGTTAAACCCAGTTTTTGCAAACAGTTAGGATCCAGACCAGACGCCGCGTAACGCGGCGTCTGATCTGGATCCAAACTGTTTGCCACTCGCCTTTATGTTTCTTTTATTCAAAAGGTATTAATCTAAATTTAACAAATTTTGCCGAGGGCGATTTCAAAGAAGATATTACGACCGGGTCAGGGTTAAAATACAATAAAGCCTGTGTTTGGAAACTAATTTGAAGATCATAGAAATCTGCATAGGCAACCACTGTTACTTAAGTAAAACAATTTGGGTCCTGATCAGACGCCGCGTTACGCGGCGTCTGATCAGGATTCAAACTGTTTGAAAGCGCGCTTTTAAGCGTCATTGAGAGGGTTAAATATTTTAATTTTTAACCGACAGTTTCTCAATTTTAACCATAGTTTGTAGAACCATAAATCATTATAGAAATCGTATCAAACAGTCTGAATCTTGGTGAGTGGTCAAGTTCTCGATGTGTGATCGTGAGTTTACTGTGATGAAGTGCCTTGGTAATATTTAATTCTAATAGCTATCTATGCCTTAATAATAGGCTTAATTATCGGTTATTGGGCAAGTGGGAGTGTCAAGACTTTTCACTAAACTCTTAGTCGCCTGCTTAAAAATGTCGTATACAATGTATTTTAAATTCAAAATTCAGTAAATCCATTTAACCCTTTACTCCATAGCCTGTTCCTAGTTTTGAAGACATATAACCACTTACAGATAAATTAGGTTGAAAGTAGATCAGTATGAGCCGTAAGGCGCATTCTGCTTTAATTTTAACCTACATGTCTTATGGCGCATATTCACAATTGTATAAAGTGGAACTATGAAGGCATGAATTAACGGCGTACAAAAGGCTACCTATGAAGTAATGGGTTAAAAAGTGTTAAAAATTAAATTAGCAAATAATTATGTAGCAGACGACATTTTTCAAAAGCAGACGACAATCATAGCAGAAGAATGTATAAGTTTAAGTAATCGAATCAGTTACTGCGTTTCTGTAATCAAGAGGGGTGGGGGTATGGAATACCAAATGTCAACATCTTACAAAGAAAAACACGCGAATAAAAACATTTTTGTCTTCCCTCGGCCAAAAGATAATACGGGGTGAATCGTTTCAAATCTCCTTAAGATCTTTTGTATATAAAAACAAATACCCGGCTTTATTTGCAACCTCATCCTCGCATTGTATTACCGAGTTTTGTTTAACCCTTTTTACCGCCAAAATATCGTCTGTTCAAACTTTGTCGTCTGCGTTTTCTGTAAAACTCAGATTTAAGGCATTTTGGCTGAAAGAAACATTAGTAGGAGTATAAAAACAATTTGGATCATGATCAGACGCCGAGTTACTCGGCGTCTGATCTGGTTCCAAATTGTTTTCAAATTTGAATGTTGTCGGCCTTTGGCGAGGAAAGGCTTTAAACAAATACAGTAACAATTCCAATGTACAGTGGAAAATCTGTTATTCTTTCCCAATAAGCGCGTTTAGGCTAAAACTATTATTTGCAGTGCAAACAGTTTGGAGCCAGATCAGACGCCGGGTAACCCGGCGTCTGATCAGGCTCCAAACTGTTTGCCACCAAGATAAGCATGAAATATCAGAATTGTCCAAAATAAGTTCTTTTCTACGTTTTAGTGCTTTGCGTTTGCGTACGTTTGCGTTTAAACGGGAAAGAATAACAGATTCTCCACTGTATAAGAAGTTACAATAGCCGGAATAGTTTATACAGATAGCGTCTGTAAGATAATATTTGACTTTGTTGTTGCGTTTTCTTAAGGTTTTAAATCTTGAGCAAGCTATGCGTCAATTTCCAAACATCTGTTGCAAACAGTTTGGATCCAGATGAGACGCCGAGTAACTCGGCGTCTCATCTGGATCCCAACTATTTGACAATCCGTCGATATGTCGTAAAAGAAATTAATAAATAGATACATTTTGAAAATAATCTGCAGACGACAAATTTTGCAGACTACACAAGCCACGGGTTGAAGGTTTAATGGGGTACGGTAGGATTTCCCACTACGGGGGTCGCTCACGTTACATGCTAAATTGGCTACATGAAAACAATAGATAATGGATGGCATTCAATGATGTAAAACCGAAGTAAAAATATACAAAATAAAGCACGGATGTGATCAGACATGATCAACGATACAATTTAGAATATCTTGCAGACAATTAAGCTTTTGTACGCGAAATTTTAACAAGAGGCGAACTGATTTGTTATTATTAACTTGTTTGAAATTGTTCCAATGAAGAGGGGTTAACGAACGGATTCTGTTCATCGGTGAATGTCATCAAAAGAGACTTTTCGACAATAAAACATAGCTGGATAGACTTTAACTCCTTTTGAACTCTAGTCAAACGCATCCTTTGCTAGCAGTGTACCAGTCAAAAGTGCACTTGTCCTATGCTAACAGTGAAGACCTTTGTTAGAAGGTCCCAAAAGAAGTCCTCTGATCAGGTTCTGCTCTGTTTGTTTAATTTGGCAACACATTGACAAAAATTACACTTAATAGTTAAAAACGGACATAGTTAACTAGGAAACTGGGGCCCGGTTCATAAATTTGAAATCGACAAAAACTGTCGTAAGTGAAAACTTTAAAATCCATATAATTTCTGGTTTCTCCATCTAATAATGTCTTGTGACATCTCTTTGGAATCGTCTTTTCAAGAGATGTCACAAGACAGGATTAGATACAGAAATAAATAATAATTGAGACTTTTTATAATCTGATTTACGACAATATTTGTCGTACGAAGTTTTTTCAAGACGATCCCAAAGAGATGTCACAAGACAGGATTAGATGGAGAAATAAATAATAATTGAAACTTTCATAATTTGACTTACGACAGCATTTGTCGTACGAAGTTTTATGAAACGAACCACAGGAGCTTTCCATTGGAAGCTTCATGTTGGAAACTATAAGGACTGAGTGCAATCTTGTCTTGTGCGCTCAAATTCCCTGAACGAAGCTATTGTCTGTAACACATGTACAGCCGGGTGGACGATATTCTGAACTATATACGTTCACGCAATAAAATGAAATGTTGCAAATGACAGTGTGGTTTTTTTTTAAATATGATAGTATAGTTCTTTTTATATCTGAATGGCAAACTGTTTGGAGCCTGATCAGACGTCGGACAACGATACGTCTGATCTGGCCCAAAATTGTTTGTAATGAAAATAATTTAGGTCAGGTGCGTTTAAAGAAATAAAAGCAGACGTCTATGTGAGCAGATGACATCATGGCAGTGAAGGGGTCACATGTCGAATAACCTTGTGCATGGTCTGGATACAGCAGGGCTGCCATAAGTTGACATAAAAATCCTAAGATTTCCAAATTTGCTTTTTTCAAGTGCGATTTTACGAATCGTACCTTTTCCCCAACGCCTTTTTCTAGTTTTGTTGACACGTGGCTGCTTAAAGCAGGCTGAAAGTAAAGCAGAATGCGCCTTAAGGCGAATTCTGCTTCACTTTCAGCCTGCTTTAAGCTACCGTGTACTAGAAAAAAAATCCGAAGATTTAGGAAAAATCCGGAGAAATTGCAGCCCTGTTACAGACTCGATTGTGCATGTGTCAATGACACCAGGGATGAGTTCAGTAATGCGGAAATCGATGGCCATCGACTGCGAGTCGAGTATCGGTCTTAAATACAATGAAGATTTAACGCTATTCTTCCGTTCAAATGCAAACGCATTGCAATGAAATAAAGACAATGACAATTTTTTTTATAATTTTATAAATCTGACTACCAGTTTTAATCTGAGTGGCAACAAGTTTGGTGCCTGATCAGACGCCGGGTTACCCGGCGTCTGATCTGGTTCCAAACTGTTTGCAATGAAAATGATAGTTTAAGCGTAACCGGGGTTATTTGGAAAGAAAATGTGTTTTTTTACTGTACTCTGCACTCTGCACGCTGCACACGGGGCACAAACTGCCAACCTATAAACAGCAAACAGTTGTAGTTGAACACGTTACAGAGCTACAGTACTGTTGATCAGTTTACCGCGTTCTTCAATGCCGCCTGCGTTTTCCTTTACATTGTCGTCTGCGATTAAATTCCAAATGTATATAAATGTATAAGCACTTTTGATTGGAGGGGCGTTCAAGATTGGTGTCAAGAAGTATGGATCCTTGTCACAGATCGAGTCTCTCGGCGGATGAAATGGATCCATAATGTTTCCAAGTACAAGTGTTTTTCACGCTAACCGTTGAGATGTTAAAATATGATTTTAAGATACATGTATTTCACAAGGTGAACCCTTTATTCCGAAAAGTGTTGTCAACAATAACAAATAGATCTACGTCTTTACTCTCTGGAATGAAAATCAAAATTCATTAAATACTTGGATGCCAATGTCAAGCAGCTTGAATCCTGATCAGACGCCGAGTTACTCGGCGTCTGATCTGAATTCAAACTGTTATCAAGTCGCCAATACATATTCGCAGTTAGCAAAATAACGGTTAAATCTACAAATTATAAATTGTAGCAATCGAGCGTGATATAAATAAGTGGTATTTCACTAATAATATAAAAAATCTCAAATTTCACGACGATTACCTTTCTTATTCAGCATGTCCTTGACTTGTCGCCAGTGTCAACAATGTCGTATCTTCTCTTTCTAACTGTCGTCTGATCACATGATAAATAATGGCGGGTTTCGAGACCTGGAACTTCATTTAACACTAGCGACGAGTTTACTCGTCACTAACGAACGATGTGCAGTGGAGAAAAAGTTATTCTTTCCCAATACACGCGTTTACGCTAAAACTATTATTTCCATTGCAAACAGTTTGGAGCCAGATCACACGCCGGGTAACCTGGTGTCTGATCAGGCTCCAAACTGTTTGCCACTCAGATTAAAATGAATAGTCAGAATTGACAAAAAGTGGTAATTTTCTACATTTTAGTGTCTTACGTTTGCGTTTCGTTTCCGTTTAAACGGGAAAGAATAACGTTTTCTCCACTGTACCTGTGAAGAGTATAGCTCTACTTGTCCATTGCAAATAGTGTAGAATCTAAATTATATTGGGATAGAATAACATTTTCGCTGTTTAAGCGTAATGTATCCTTTATTCCTTTATAATGATGGGCAAATTTATTTTCAATCCCATCCTTCAGGGATTTTGCAAGGAAGATAACCAGAAAATATATAACCTGCTACTTCTCTTTCACCACCATGGTATCGCCTGCTTTAACCCATTACCCCATAAATACGCATTTTTACGCCTTTAATTTATTCCTCCACAGAAGAATCTAGTTCCAATTTATACAGCATGAATATGTACCATAAAAATAGTTTCTATATTTTAGCAAAATGTAGCTTAAAGCAGACTGAAAGTAAATCAGAATGTGCCTTTAGGCACATTCTGCTTTACTTTCAACCTGCTTTGAGTGGTCATCTGTGTTCAAAACTAGAAACAGGTTATGGGGTAATTGGTTAATACTTTTGTCTGCACTATCTCATATACAGTGCTCCTCCGTACAATGGCCCTCCGAACAACGATCCCCTCCTTACAACACTGCTTGACTGGTGGTGCCAAAACAAGACAATTATGCCTAAGCCTTGCACTGCTACAATATCGACTGCTCTTTTGCTTGAAATTGTCGTCTGTAGTTTTTTCTCAACGTTACATATTGGCCATTTCGACAAAAGAATCAAAATGACGAGAGATAAACAGTTTGAATGTTACGCGACGTCTGTTCTGATTTCAAACTGTTTGTACTCTAAGGGTAGCAATGTCCCTCCCTATAACAACTCCATCCGAACAACACACACTTTCGCTTTATTTCTCATTGGGTGTTGTTGTACATAGAGACGGAGCAAGTCCAGATCAATCAAAATCAAAGTTAGGTATTAGTCAGCATAGCTTAATAGATACCAATACGAGTGTCCAACTTGTCATTTACAAACAGTGTACCTGTGACGATTATACTTGTCATATGGGTACTCTGATCAGGGACTGTACTGTTTGTTGACTTGCAATACAATCGAAACTCGATACTTCGAACTCATTTAAATCGATCGAACCCGTATTTCATAAGTTGAATTTTGATAACTCGATCTCGCTTTTAATGTTGAACATATCCATATTTCAAAGTTAAAACGTGGCTAAGCCACGTTTTAACATTGAAATACGGATATTTTCGAACTAACGCGAGTTCGAACTATCGAGTTTCGAACGTATAATGTAAGAAGCAAATCCTAAATAGTAAATATTTAATAATGGACAAGAATTACATGTTATTGAAAACTTGGGGGATATTTTGAGTTTCAGGGACCAATGAGTTTAAGACTCCCATTATTTACTGTTATGGCGCTCTAGGGAGATTGCACTGTATTGAATCTCCCCTGCAGGCACACCGCGAAATTAAAAACTGGCGCAGAAAAAAGTCCCAAATTCCACGTCGAGGTGAAAATCATTGTAAAAATGGAAATTAATGCACTGTGCGCCATTAAAACATCGACAGACCGAATTTAATTGAAAACGATTCGTGTCGAACATTAATTTCATCGAAGCCTCCGACAGATCAACTTTGAGAAGTTTGGCCTTCAATGCTGCTTTCGCGGATCTAGAAGGTGTGGGTTGGGGAACCCCAAAAAGATTTTGAACGACTAAAAGGTTATCTGATTTATTCGAATGTTCAACACAAGGGCCGAAGAGTAAAAAAGAATGCATATCGAACGGTATTAAAGGCATGTGACAGCCGAAAGCAAAATGAGAATAAAGCTGAAAGTTCCTTTATGAGCTTTCTGTATAACTTTTACTTTATTTTAAGCCGCTACCTGTGCTAAACACAGAGAAAGACTATTTATGTATGACACAATGTAGAGGAGAATGTTGGGGTCTGCGCGGGAAAGGGATAAGGGTTTGTTTCGCATCCCTGTCAACCTTTGAGAAAAATACTTTGATCCGGGAATGAGTCGTACCTTTAAGAAGCTCCTGTACGCTTCATTCATTACAGTAACGTTGGGTTTAGGTCGACCATTCGAGTATTTACTGATGGTGTTTATGAACATGATACGCTTTTAAAACAGGATAAAACAGAACGTTCTTTGCTTTACCAATGGCTTGTTTCAAGGGGCCACTTGCCTAGTATAACGTAATCAAAACCTTATAACCCAATCACCCGTAAAACTTTAAATGGACAGTTCTTATTTCAAAATAAGTCTAGTCCATTTTTTACTACAGTAGAACCTATCTTTAACGACCACCAAGTTGTGTCAAAATAAGTCGTTTAAAACAGGTGACTGCTTAAAGCGACTCGCAACCGGATGGTGTACTTGTCAAAATAAAATAAAATACTCAAATAAAAGCAAATTTGTGGCATTATTTGGCTTCTGACATTAAAAAAATATGATCAGTCCAAAAAAAGTCTCAAGAATCGTCACCGAATCTTAGATTTTTAGATATTTTCCATCGTTTTTCTATACCGACTAGTAGACGGTATAGTTGTTGCTGTTGCTTCTCTACACGGGCTCAGACATAAACACGAGCCGAATTACGAAGTTGTATGCACTTTCGACCGCAACACATTGAAATACGTTAAATCGATCCGAGATAAACGGATAGTTCCGTGGTCCATTGGTCTAAGCGGTTTCCCCTATTTTGCTTTCTGTCCGCCAATGCCGGGCCATGGGTTCGAATCCCACCAGAGACCAATATTTTTTTTTATTGAAATTCATTTTTTTTAAACAGAATTTCTTATCCTAAACTAATTCTTTACCATTTATATAAGCGTTTGACACATATTTACAAATTACTATTTTTAATGCACCATCTGGTTGCGAGTCGCTTTAAAGCAATGTGAAAGTGAAACAGAAACAGAAAGCTCCAACGGGTTGCGAGTCGCTTTAAGCTGTCACCTGTCTTTTATACAGACAATTATCCTTCTTTTTAATGGTCGTAATAGAGAGGTTCTACTGTATTTAGGGTTGACTTTAACAATATACTTGAAAATGACAAACAGTACTGACCCTGATCAGAGGGCTCCTTAAGGGGCCCTTTGATCAGGGTCTTCACTGCTTTCATGGGACACGTGTAATCTTCACGGGCACAATGTTTGTAAATGGCGAGTATACTCGTCGCTAGGATTGAATGTGTTAATGGTCATAATAACGGCTCTTAACTGTATATATCATTATTTCGAACCATTATATCTTAACCCTTACTGTGTGAGAAACGAGCATATACACCCTTTGCAAATAGTGTAGACCCTGATCAGAGGACTCCTTCAGGAGCACACTGATCAGGGTCTACACTGTTTGCTATAGTTTGAAATAGTTTTGGGATACCTTTCCCCAAGAGTCAATGTGAACTTGCCACTCGTTGTCATTGAAGAGTTCATTTGTTAACTAAGCGGTGTAAGAGTAAATGTACATTCAAAATGTGTAAAGAGAAGTCATTGAAAAGAAGACAGCCTTACAGACAAGCTAATTTAAGACTTCCCTTTTACAGTTCTATTGTACGCAATATTGACCAGTTATCTGTCGTAAAGGGTCCCCTATTTTTAATGTGTTCATAGTTAACTGATTCATGGGGTTTGGGGTTGTTTTGGTTGTTTGTTTTGTTATTTATTTATCTTTTGTTGTATTGTTTGTTGTTGTTTGTTTGTTGTTGTTTCAGTTGTGTTGTTGTTTGTTTGGTTGGGTTTTTATGTGGGTTTTGTTTGTTTGTTGTTGTTGGGGTTGTTGTTGTTTGTTGTTGTGGGGTTTTTTTTGGGGGGGGGGGGGGGGTTATATTATTTGGGGTGGTTTTTTATAATTTGTTTTGGTTTGGGTTTGGGTTTTTTGTTGTTGTCGTTGGGTCGTATTTTTGTATGGGTTGTTTTGCCGAGGGGGGGGGGGTGTCTTGTGGATTTTCTTGGTGAGTTAGAGGGTTAATGTGTTATTGTTATTGTGGGTGTGTTATTGTTTTCGGTGAGGGGCTTATTCGCGGTAGATACAGTGAGATCTGGCTGCTTTAATTTGAAGATATATATTTCCATATCATCATGTTTGACATACATGTAGCTATATTGTATGCGAAGCCTATAACATTCCTTTTGAGAATTATATAGTGACACTCCGCCGTACCCATATAGAAAGATAGTACAGTACCCCCTCTCTACAACGACACCCAATGGGAGACAAAGAGTGTGTGCGTTGTTCACAGGTAGTTGTTATAGGGAGGGAAATTGGCTTACATTTGCAAAGAGCTTGAATCCAGATCAAACGCTGCGTAACGCGATGTCTGATCTGGATTCAAGCTGTTTGTCACTCGTCATTATTTTATTTTCTGTCAAAATGTCCATTGCATTTGTATTTTTTTTTGAGAAAAACAGCAGACGACAGTTTTAACAGGCGATATTGCATCAGTAAAAGAGTTAGACATAATTGTCCTGTTCAGGGAACTGCGGCAGGGTCGTTGTTTGGAGGGTCGTTGTAGGGAGAGAATACTGTAAAATTATTGAGTTTTATACTGTAAAATTATTGAGTTACAAACTCGTTGACATTTAATCTGGAGCCTTTCAATATTGCAAGCATCACGATATTCAAGTGTTTCTCTAAGTTCTGTTTGGGCACGATCGGCAAGCTAAAGTGTGCGGCCTTGTTGATTTTTTTTTTCAAGTCAATTCTTCGCTGGCATAGCCTTTTCAAATTCTAATAAGCGATACAGAAAATCCTAGCTCAAACGATCAGACAAAAGCTTGTTTATTTTCAGAATTTAATGCATGTATTTGCTGAAAGCATGATTATAGTAAAACAGAAAGTTCTTGTAGGAGCTTTCTGCTTTACTTTCATCCTGCTTTAAGCTTACCACCTGTCATTTATCACATCAATGAATATTCATGTGAGATGTCGTTATAGTGGGATTGATGGCATTATAATGTATCAATAGATTATTTATCTGAAAACCTGTGCATAGCTATTCAAAGAAGAGACTCAATTAATGTCAAAATATATACGTTAATCCATTATATTATTTACGGTATGTAAATTACCTAAAATGTAGTTAATTCAAATCGGATATATACCCACTTGAATAAACTATCAATGAACTTTATGTAGACCATTTGCATTAAATGATCCCCTGTCGGGGATGAGTCGACTGGTACATTTGTACATGGATTGTCGTCTGCTTCCACAAATGTTTGGTATATTGGTATGTTAACCCATTTGAACCCAGTGGATTCTGTCATGCATATTATATTTGATTAAATCCATTTTTATGTAAGGGGTGCCTTGTCTAAATTTTCATTTTCATTTTGTTTTATATTGAAATTCCTATCAGCAAACAGTGTAGATTCTGATCAGACGCCGCATTATGCGGCGTCTGATCAGAGTTTACACTGTTTGCCTATATATACATGTATATAGGACGGTTAAGACCGGGTTTTTTTCTGTCTGTCTTTCTGCGTGGCCGACGTGTCTTGTTCCGTTCGTTTCAAATACTGTGTTATGTATGTCTACGTATATGTATGCATGTTCAGTTGCATAGGCATTCGGCCCGTAGGCTATGGCACTACCCCCAGCTGCTAACCACCCCCCCCCCCTCCACCACCACCAAACGTGGATAAAATACCCTAAAATCTATCCATACATTCAATAATCATAAAAGAACATTTCCTGAAGTTTCATGAAATTTTAAAAAAAATTTTTTTTGCTAATTTATAAGTAAAATGTAAAGGCTGCCATGAAAAAGCGCCTTGCAGAAGCAACCCTCAAGTTCCCAACCCTGTCATTTTGTCAAATCTTGGACGATCTGGACAAATGATGGCTCATCATTGTTTACAGCAAACAGTTTTCTTTGACGATAATTGGTAAAAAATTCAAAGCAATCGGCGAACACGCGCATGGGGACTCGAAAGGTAGGGAGACCCCTTATACGGAAACATTCGTCCACGCGTACTTTTCCCAAACAAACGACTGGTTGCCCAGTCAAACTATTATCATTCTAGCGAAACCGAGAACCAGCTTCAAAGCAGGAAATGACGCAAAAGTCAAGCGCCTCAATTGGTCGTATTCGAATCAGGACAACTATCGCGTTAGTTGGAATAGTTGTCAACAAGTTCTATTCGAATCACCACTTGATGTTTTCCGTTGACAAAATGTTGTTAAACCATCAAATCGTTGACCACAATTTCGATTCGAGTCGGGTATTTATTTTATATTCCATTTTCTATTAATTACCCGTACCATGGTGTAATGCATGGTCGCAAATGCACTTGTTAATCAGAACAGAACAGAACAGAACAAATCTTTTATTGTCAAAAAAAAAACTTGTTAATCGCTGAATGACGAACAAGTCCAAATATTAAGGTGGACGAATGATTCCGTATTAGGTGCCTATCGAACTCTTTATTTCTTCACTTGTATTCGTGTCTTGCTTGGGCTGTGAGCTAATTTTCTTTGAACAGAACTGTTAAATGTAAATAATAAGCCATCATTTGTCAAAATCGGCCCAAATATGACAAAATGACAAGGTTGGGAAGTTGATGGCTCTGAATTCACATCCACCTTTTCGTTGTATACATGATACGAAAACTTCTTGAAACTTCTTGAAACATTTGTTAAAGATGTTTGTTGGACATATGGATGTATTTTGACTCATTTTGAAAGATTTATGGGGGGGTAGTAGCTGGGGGTGGGGGAATTCATAGCTTACGCGCCGAAAACCTGTGTTCAGTTGTGTTAGTTGGCCGGTTGATTGGTTGATGAATGAATATCAAAGATGTTCGCCATCAACCCTAACGTATTATGACCTGCTACCTATCTCCCATAGAAAAACATGTTCATGTTTCCTCCACTGATATCCTAGTAAAGAGCGGCCATAGCAACTATAAGTGCGCCCTGACAGGTGTTCAAGCAGGTTGGAAGTAAAGCAGAAAGCTCCTGGTGGAGCTTTCTGTTTGACTTTCAGCCTACTACTTGAAGCAATCACCGGTCATAAACATTGAAAACAAACATGATCACAAGGGTTGAGGAGCTTCATGCTGAATTGTCGGCAACCGTGTATCTTAAACACTATAAAAACGGTTAAAATAAACAGAGAAATTGTGAGAATTCAGGAAGTTGTATTTGAGACGAAATCACTTGGTTATACTAGTTTCTGAACAGGATGAACATTTAAAAATGTGTCCTTTTTCTGTACTGTAAAGCCTGTCTTATGCGACAACTCGAAAAAGGGGAGGTCCTTTACTTAGGGAAGGGCATTTACTTAGAGGAGGGCCTTTACTAATGTTGCTAGAACTTGTGGCCCAACCCATTTACTTCTATGTATTTATACTTTGTGGTGTTACACGTTTTGTAAATAGGTACAACTGTATTAAATGTAGATGAGTAATATGTATAAACAACTCGAAAAAGATGAAGTGGAATTCAAACTAAAACGCGACACCTTAGTACGAGATAAAGGTAATTCAGAAACCCTCTACTGGAGCTTTCTGAATTAGATCTAGATCTTAATATTTTGTTAAGTCAGATTAAGAGCATTTTTGATTGAAGAAATATCGATACGAGTGTCAAACAGTTTAAATCCGGATCAGACGCCGCGTTACGCGGCGTCTGATCAGGATCCAAACTGTTTGCAAAGTCGTCTTATGGCGCCATTGGCAGAGAAAGAGTTGAGTGAGTGGCCGCAGAACGCAAATGTCACATTTTACATGTCCCCGTGACAGCAAAGAACATTATATATATTCTTTATAATTAATATTACTACTGAATGTTAGAAAGAAATTAAATAAACTAGAAGAAGCTGAAAAATAAATCACTGTAACTGTCGTAGACCGCCTATCATGAGAACAATAGGGAGTGTCTATCCTGACAAAAATCGCTTCTGTATTTCCTAACCAAGTTATAAAGTGTTAACCCTTTTTTTTTACCTTCTGGTCGCAACTTCACTGTGTTTTTTCAAACCGTTTGGATCCTGATCAGACGCCGCGTAACACAGCGTCTGATCTGGATACAAACTGTTTGACACTCGTCGTTTTAAGGTTTATTTACATAGAAAATGTATAAATCTAAATTTGACAAGTTTTGCAGACGACAATTTCAAAGCAGACGATATTGCAGTAGGATAAGGGGTTAACCCCTTCACTACCTAGATGCCATCTGCTATATGCAAGTGTCGTCTGCTTTTATTTCTCAAATTGAATTTCAGCAAAATTGACTAAATTTATATCGTATAATGAGTGTCAAACAGTTTGGATCCTGATCAGACGCCGCGTAAAGCGGCGTCTGATCAGGACCCAAACCGTGCAAATAACTAATGTACTCGGGGTAAGGCATTGAGGGGGTTAACTTTCACTCTCATTTTTTCTTGATAGTTTTACCCCTTCATCGTTTCACTATCGTCTGCTTCAATTTTGTTGTCTACAGTGTCGTATCAAAGTTAAGATTAAGGAGTATGAATGACGAAGTTTCAAAACGAATGTCAAACAGTTTGGATCCTGATCAGACGCCGCGTAAAGCGGCGTCTGATCAGGATCCAAACTGTTTGCATCCGCGTTTGTTAAGTTTCATTGAGAGTGAAAGGGTCAAAGGAAAGTACCGCAATTGGAATAATCAAATTAAGATTCCTTTGGAGGTGTTAAGCACAGGTATCAGTTTAAACAGGGCTGTCATCCACCAGAAAGTTCACAGTGAATTAGAACCACATAAACATTAATTTACAGAGCAGCACAGTTAATGAGGACTCGTTTACAGTGTTAACCCATTTGTGCCCACGATCCCATATATGGGACATAGGCAAACAGTGTAGACTCTGATCAGACGCCGCATAACGCGGCGTCTGATCAGAGTTTACACTGTTTGCTGATAGGAATTTCAACATACGATTCGTAAAACAAAATGAAAATGAAATGTTTGACCAGGCATCCCTTTGATAAACGGACTAATCCAATATATTAACAGGGAAGAATCCACTTGGTACAAGTGGGTTAAGAACTATTAGTAGCAGAAATCAAGCGAAAATAAAGCACAAAACTCCCCCTTGGGGTTCTGTAACAGCTTACATTCTTCTCAAAGTGGATAAACATATTTTGTACTTTTTGCTTTTCAGGTTTTTTTTTATCTTTTTCAAATCTGAATTATTGCAGCTTTTATTACAACGATTAGCAGCCCCATGTGGTATTATTTTTGTATATATTATATAAATAATAATCATTAATGAATTCGGAATAACTTCTATGATACTTAAACTGTGATAGTCTCTTATAAACCTTACACAAAATGGATGTGTACGTCTTATTTGATTGATTGATTGATTGATTTTATTTTGGCAATAGTGGCATAACATGGCAATACAAATACATACACATATAATGAAAACTATAACAAATAATGCATATACATGAAAATGCACATGATATGCTCACCAATACCAAGGATTTCACAAAAAAGGGAAAATATATTTTCCCTTATTTCCATTGTGGTTCCCGATACGAGTGGCAGATCCATGAAAGTCATGCATTGGTTACATAAACAAAATAATAATTTAATTATATGAAAATATTTGGCGGGTTTCAAGATCACATAGTTTATGAAAATATCACATATTGCATTAGTTAAATTATGAATTATTCTTGAAAGACATAAGTAGACTTCTTATCATAAACTTGTTATGATGTTACTGGCATAAAAATAATTATATGTATAACACTCAATAAATTATATGACCATAAACGGAAGTTATTGCACAATATATGCCGCGTTGTATACTCGTATGTGATATAAAGTAGGTGTTGTTACATATTATAATTAACCCATGTACGCCCAGTGGATTCTTCCATGTTTATATATTGGATTAGTCCGTTCTTTATCAAAGGGGTGCCCGGTCAAACTTTTCATTTTGTTTTATATTGAAATTCCTATCAGCAAACAGTGTAGACTCTGATCAGACGCCGCATAATGCGGCGTCTGATCAGAGTCTACACTGTTTGCCTGTGTCCCATACATGGGATCGTAGGCACAAATGGGTAAAATAAAAATTAAAGATATGTATAGGTATACCGGTAGTTTTATTATTTATGTTACAGCTTACATTCTTCTCAAAGTGCATGAACACATTTTAACAATACTACTAATAGGTTTATAAATATACTAACACTATTTCAAGCGGAAGACATTTTAGTCGTCAAAAAGGGTGCGACATCAACACCTGACATAAATATTCAGGGCCACTTCTGTTCGCCAATTAAGTACAGATTGTAAACCTTGAGATGAGCTAAGATTACCCATATCTGTTACATGGGTTAAGGATAAAACTGAAATTTGGGGGGAGTAACTACCCGCATAATTTGCAGTGTCTGTTTGAAGTGAGGTTTTTAATGCCACATGTATACAAACAATGTTCTAAATTGTCTTTGTTACTTAGCTCATTCATCCCTGAAACTTAAATTGGATAATTCCAGTTTCCAATAAAGTCTAGACCATTTGTGATTACTTCGGTTTAGTTTTTACAGTGTATTGCAAAAAGACAAACAGTGGCGAATTGTCTGCCCAAGACAAGTGTATTTTGGACACACTCTCTGTTTGTATATGACGAGTAATAGCGACGACCTTGTTTTACTCCATAAATACGCCATTGACCCATTTATGCCTGAATATTGCAATGAACTCTCCCTGTATACTTGCTGGAAGATTTCATTGTAGATATACATATGCGATCTAAGGACTCTATAACGGTTTTTGCCATATCAACAGAACTTTTCCATAATCAACAAACAGTGAAGACACTGTTCAGAGATAACGCATGATATAAGTGCGGGAACTCTCAAGAAACGTGTTTGCTATATGTGGAACAAACATGATTTAGTGAACACTGTTCAGAGATAACTCATGATATAAGTATGTGCTCTCACAAGACATGTGATTGTTATATGTAGAGCAAATATTATTTCGTGAACACTGTTAAGAGATAACCCATGCTATACGTAAGTACGTGCTCTCTCAAGACATGTGGTTGTTATATGTAGAACAAATATTATTTCGTGAACACTGTTAAGAGATAACTCATGATATAAGTACGTGCTCTCTCAAGACATGTGGTTGTTATATGTAGAACAAACATTATTTCGTGAACCCTGTTAAGGGATAACTCGTGATATAAGTATGAAATCTCTCAAGAGACTTGGTTGATATATGTAGAACAAACATTATTTCGTGAACACTGTTCAGAGATAACTCATGGTATAAGTATGGCAAATCTCAAGACACGTGGTTGATATATGTAGAACAAACATTATTTCGTGAACACTGTTCAGAGATAACTCATGATATAAGTATGGGAAATCTCAAGACATGTGGTTGTTATATGTAGAACAAACATTATTTCGTGAACACTGTTCAGAGATAACTCATGATATAAGTATGTGAATGTTTCAAGACAAGTGCATGGTTGCTATGTGAAGAACAAATGTTATTTCCTGGACGGTGTTCCGAGATAACTTAAACGATATGTCTAGGACTCTCTCAAGACACACGGTTACTATACCGGTATGTAGTACCGTACTAGAACAGACATTGCTCAGAGAAAAGTCGACTCATTAGCCTATAGTGGCGAATACATGCGTCTTTTCTAAATAGTGAACTGGGGAATAGTACATGTTATAAATATTAGATGGCATTTTGCGTGACATTCAAATTGTCAACCCGAAAAACAGAATGTCACCCGAAGGCAAAGCCGATTGGGACGTTCTTGTTTTCGAGGGTTGCCAATTTGAATGTCACGCAAACTGCCATCTAATATTTATTTTATTACACCGAGCTTATCAACCCTGACTTTGGAATCGTCTCGTTCATATTTTATATGATATGTTGTTAATACCAATTTAGAGCCGCCGTGCACGTATAATTATAACGAGGGAAACGACGTCAGACTGTGTATATCATTACAGAAAAGAATGAAGAATAGAGAAAAAATCATACGGAGTGACATAAAGAATATCATATAGTGACAGTATTCTTTGGATAGATGTAAAAGACATGCAAAATGTTTCATTTTGGTCTATGGGAAATTAACACTGTAACTAAAGGTGACGTGTAATAATAAACTATGTATTATGCAAATAGTGTAGGCCAATATCAGGGTATGCCCTATTTTCCCGATTTGTATGACAAGAATCTGCAATCTTTCCTGATTTTATTAGCCCATGTAATAGTTCAGGTGAAAGATGTTTGTATAGTGTGTGGAGTTTATTTACATGTATAAATATTCAGCGAGATAGTGGTGAATCCGTCGTTCGCTTGGTTCTAGGGGTCGTTATTTTAACCCATTGCTCCCTGAAACATCAAATGAACAAATCTAGTTTTCAATTCAGTCTAGTCCATTTTTGATATTTACGATATATGTCAAAATGAAAAACAGTGAAGACCCTGATCAGAGGGCTCCTTAAGGAGCCCTCTGATCAGTGTCTACACTGTCTGTATAGGGCAGTACAAGTGTACTCCTCACATGTACACTGTTTGCAAAACAAGTTTATAAATATGCGTGTCTAGGGTTCAAAGAGTTAATGATAATACAGATGTATTTAAGCATTACGCCTTGCTCTATTTGATGCTTTAATCTAGTGATGCATCACTGGCTCGTTGTAGTTAAAATACATGTATACATGTACATGTTATATTTTAAGCTGAAATTTTATTAGATCTGCAAATTCTGACTACACTCGCAATTTACAAACAGTTTTGGGTGTTTAAACACATTCAACCCTAGCGACGAGTATACTCGTCATTTACAAACAGTGTACCTATGAGGATGAAACTTGTTCCATGCAAACAGTATATAGACCCTGGTCAGAGGGCTCCTTAAGGGTCTACACTGTTTGTCATTTTGAAATATACTGTTAAAATCAACCCTAAATAATCAATAAAGGACTAGATATATTTTGAAATTGGAATTGTCCATTAAAGGTTTCAGGGGTGAATGAGTTAACTACAATGGGTAAACGCTGCAAATGGTATACTCCAAGTAGATAACAACTCTTCTGTTAGATTCTTTCACAGTCTGTCTTGAATTGATTTTATTCGTTGACATTTTCAAATAGCTTGGATCAAGATCAGAGGCCGAGTAACACATATACGCTAATACACATATCGGTGTTTTATCGGTGAATACGGTTAAATTCTTAATTTGATAGATAAAAGCAGACGACAATTTTGAGCAGACGCTATTACAACAGTCAAGTGGTTAACCCCTTCACCGCATGCCATGACTCCTTTAATTTAACATTTATCGTCTGCTGTTATTTCTCAAACTTAAAATTTGTATATTTTGACTTACGAAAGGTTGGAATGAGATTCAAACAGTTTGGCTCCTGATCAGACGCCGCGTTACGCGGCGTCTGATCAGGAGCCAAACTGTTTGCAAATAACCATTGTATTCAGGTAGGCAGTGAAGTGGTTAAAAAATTACTCTTCGTGTGTTTTCCGCCAGTTTGATTACCCCTACTGATAAGCCATGTCAATTCACAGCAGCTGTTGTCAGGGTCAAAGACTTTGACATTATCACCAACAGATTCTGGCTTCTAAAGGAAGTAATGAATTAAGTAACATACACGGCTAAACGGTTGCTGAAGATGCTATCAGAATCAGTGTATACAGTTTCTTGTATTAATCACATGCGCGGATCTAATAGTTCAGTGTGCGGGTGGGCCGAACATGAGGGCAACCAATGTCCGATTGCCTTTTTTCCTGAAATAACTCGTACATTGTGGATCTCCATTTAGATTGGAGCTTAAACTATTTGCCTGTCAAGTTTGACTGCACTTCTATTTTCAAACAGTTTGGATCCTGATCAGACACCGAGTAACGTAAATGTCGATGTTTCTTCAGTTAAACGCCTTCAGATATCAGACGCCGCGTAACGCTGCGTCTGAACTGAATCCAAACTATTTGACACTCGTTTATAGGTTTCTTTACTTGAAAAATGTATAAACTAAATTTTAAAAGAATTGCAGACGACAATTTCAAAGCAGACGATATCACAGCAGGATAATGGAAATGCGCGGTACTTGTTTCAGAGAGTAATATCACTTCCATGTGCGCAACGCTTTTCTTTGTTTGCAAGTTTTCGACTACCTGTGGCGAAGTGCTTCCACAACCTGTGTAAGAATTATGACATAATAGTTTTCATAATAACTAGAAAGTCTGAAAAATTGAGAATTCCAAATTTTAAAATTCTTAAGATAAAATTTGCTACTTATTCGTAAATAAGGCATGCATCTCCTACTTATTGATCTTGCATAGATTTTCTATCATAATTTATGTACGTGACTCTTATAGTTATCATAACTATATTTTATATAAGTCGATATATTAGTGTATGTTGTATATATACTATTATATAGACAGCACTTGTATGTGTGTATAATTCTGGAAAGAATAATTATGTTCTGTTCTCTTCTGTTTTGTCTGATTCAGTGTTGGCTCCTTTCATCCATTATCCAAAAGACACGCCTTTTTATTCATTTACTTTATTCCTCCGTTAATGTGAATAATTCAACTTTATACAGTCTTGAATATGCATCATAAGAAGTATTTCCCATATGCAAGCCGAGGGGGACTGAAAGCAGGCGGAAAGTGAAGCAGAATGCTCTTTATGGAGCGTCCTGCTTTACTTTCAGTCTGCTGTTAAACTATCTGTCTTCATTACCAAAATTAACCCTTATCCTGCGGTGAAAATCGTCTGCTTCGAAATTGTCGCCTGCAAAATTTGTAAAATCTAGATTTATACATTTTTAGTAAAGAAACGTAAAGACGAGTGTCAAACAGTTTGGATCCAGATCAGACGTCGCGTTACGCGGCGTCTGATCTGGATCCAAACTGTTTGCAAAAATCAGCAAAGTCGCGACCATCAGGCAAAGGGTTAAGCTATGGGGAAGGGTTTTTAGCAAGCTGAAAGGAAAGCCGAAAGATCCTAGCACGGTACACGTATCCTTCTTTAGCCCCTCAGCATCAAATAAGTAATCATTTGAGTGAACGTAATTTAACCCCCTTCTCCCTAAACCCTCAAATGGCCAATTCAATGTTTTCAATAAGTCTAGTCCATTTTTTACTTTTAGGGTTGATTTTTACAAAATATGTCAAAATGACAAACCGTGTAGACCCTGATAAGAGGGCTCCTTAAGGTGCCCTCTGATCAGGGTCTACACTGTTTGCACAGGACAAAATACTCCTCACAGGTACGCTGTTTACAAATGACGCATGTATGCGTGACTAGGGGCTCAGAGTGTTGGGGATCGCTGTCGATACAAATCAATGTTTTTCTGATATTTCTTATAGGAATTGTTGTCAGAATATGATATGGGTTAATAAGATCTCTGTTGAGAGAATGCGACTGCGTTTCATCTGGATTCAAACTGTTTACAAAAGTAATCGCATAAGTATAGAGACTAGGGTGTATGAACTGTCATACCATAACCTCCTTAATAACTCTTTACATGCTGGGTAATGTTTTCGTCTGCAACAATTACAGTCTGCTACTTTTCCTTAAATAGAATTTTTCTAAATTTATTTTCAAAACAGGGTCAGAGTGTCAAACAGTTGGATGAGACGCCGCGTTACGCGGAGGTACTCAATATGGAAGTCATATCCGCCGCTATAATATGGGAAAAGGTGAAATATCGCCTGCTTTTATTTCACACATTAATGTTCATGCATTTTGACTTGAAAACAAATTAATATGACTGTCAAAGAGTTTGGATCCTGATCAGATGCCGAGTCACTCGGCGTTTGATCTGGACCCAATATGTTTGCTGCAAATTTTCGTAAATCGCGTCTGACAATGAAGATATCAGCACAGACTCGGTGTGCGCGTGCGGTGAGTGACAAATGATTTGAACGTGAGGATCCTGATTGCTTGAAACAAGCAATTCTTAATGATTCATCATTCATGATCATCCATATTGATTTTATTTAATTGAAAACGTGGAACTGGGAACAAAATCATGAAAATCGCAAATTGCAGTAACAGCTCAAGTTCTTTTATTAGAATAAAAAACACTCACATGTTTAACCCCTTAACTGCTCTGACGTCATCAATTTTAATCAATTATTGTCGTCTGCTTTTATTTCTCAAAATTAAATTCTATGTACTTTTTAAGGAAGAAATATTGAAATGAGTGTCAAACCGTTTGGATCCTGATCAGACGCCGCGTTACGCGGCGTCTGATAAAGATCCAAACTGTTTGCAAATAACTTTTGTATTTCAGGTAAAGGCAGTGAAGGGTTTTTAAAAGCATAACGGAAATGAACGAAGTGCTCCGAATGAGCTACTTAGAGGAATTGTTTTAACCTATTCACTCTCATGATACAGTCTGCTTGAAAGTTGTCTGCTGGTGAAAAATTCTATACTTTTGCGTTTTTGTATGACTAATTGAGTAGGCCCTATTGGTTTCGATCGTCAAGCAGTTTAGATTCTTAACAGACAGATGGCGCATCAGTCGACATCAAACTGTTTTGTAGATGTCTATGCCAAATAGATACTTGACAACTTTATACAGTCGAACCTTACTTTTAACTCTGATCGCTTAAATAGTTTCGTTTGCATCAACTGTCGTCTGCTATGTACTGTTCTAAAAGTATAATTTTTAAGAATGTAGTTCCAAAACAGAGTCAGAGTGCCAACTAGTTTGGATCCTGATGAGACGCGGCGTCTCATCAGGATCCAAACTGTTTGCAAAGGTTAGCATCTTTCGTCGCTAGCGTGCAATGAGTTAAAAAAGCGACCTTCCTTAACCAGTCTCTGACATAGTTTGGTGCAAAATTCAAGGTAAAAACTATGCAGAAAGCTCTTGTGTGAGCTTTCTGTGTTATTGCTACGCTTCATTTAGCAGTCGTCTGTATTTGACAACATTTACGCTTCCTCGATGAACCCATCGCTTAATACAGGTTTGATCCTACTTAATATTGCGGTCAACTTCCGGAAGTTGTCACTTAGTAAATACCTGAGTGATGTCATGCATACCAGAAATAGAAACAAAACAGACATGTATAGAGGATTGATGTCATAGTTTAACTATGTGATCAGAATCTAAACAAAACAATACATGTCCCTGGTGCAAGAAATGTGCCTGTTTTTGCCAATAACAACATTGCCAAAGCATAAGACATTTATCATGAGATGTTGAACGCACTTTTCTCAGTCACGGTTGGGTTGAAAATTGGTCTGAAATTTCAAACAGTTTGAATCAAGATCAAGTTGTCACTGGTGTAGAAGATCCATATGGTTCTCAAGCTAAAATAATATTAAAACTAAATCTGGAAAGATAAAAGACGATAATTTAACAGACGGTGGCAAAATTAGGAATTTCTGACATAATTATTACAGTACAAATTAAACCGTTTGCTCTTTAACCCTTTCACGCTCAATGACGCTTAAAAGCGCGTTTGCAAACAGTTTGGATCCTGATCAGACGTCGAAGACAGGTGTCCACTTAAAAGAGATTGAAAGTAAAATAGAATGCACCTTAAGGTGCATTCTGTTTTACTTTCAGTCTGCTTTAAACTCGTGGCCCTCTTCTCGGAGTGACTGTACAAAGTGGAACTATTATTTTCATTGGATGAATAAATTAAATGCTTAAAAATGTGTATAGATCTATGGGATAATTGGTTAAAGTATTCTCGGACATTGCTGGCGGTTTATGAAAACAGTTTGACGCGCGGCGTCTGACCAGGGTCTACAATGTTTGCATGTCGTAACATAGCTAAAGGGTTGGAACTGAACAAATGTTGCGTACCAGTCCCTATCTTCCTCCCCACTGACATTTCCTTGATTTGGCTCCTGATAAACCCGACTGATACGACTTGGCGGAAGAGATTATTATAACCCACTCCCCTCCTCCCCACATACACACCAACAGGGCTGCCATAAGTTGATCATAAAAATCCTAATATTTCAATTTTTCAAATTTTCAGACGCAATTTTACTAATCGTAATTTTACCCCATAGTCTGGTTCTTGTTTGAAGACACGTGACTGCTTAAAGCAGGTTGAAAGTAAAGCAGGATATCTGCTAGGATAAAAATCCGAAGACTTAGGAAAAATCCGGAAAAATGGAAGCCCTGCGCCAGAACTTCTCCCTGTAATGGGTTCGCACATGCTTTATGCTCATTCATATGCTTTTGGTCACTATGACCCTGGCCCGTTGACCGTATGACGCCAAACAATAAGGCTATTTGCCCACCCCATGCAGACATGTATACATGAAGTGTTGAGTTAAAGCCGTTGTTTAAGGCTTAAATTAAAGAATGTTAACGTTAACCCCTTTCCCCCGTATAAGCGACTTTTAGCGTATTTAATTTATTCCTCCGCTGAAGAAAATAGTTCCAGTTTATACCTTCATGAAAATAACCATAACAAATATTTTCATATAGCCTAGCAGATAGTAGTTTAAAGTAGGCTGAAAGTGAAGCAGAATGTGCCTTAAGGCACATTCTGCTTTAATTTCAACCTGCTTAAGTGATCACCTGTATTTAATGTTATAAACGGGTTATTGGGTAAAGACGCATTCTGTTTTACTTTCAGGCTGTTTAAAGCTAATATCTGCTAGGGTATTATACATATTTATCACTGTATAAAAGTGAACTATTTTCTTCAGTGGAGGAATAAATTATAGACGTAAAAAGGCGCATTTATGGGGGGATGGGTCTTAGCACTGTATCCTATTTCTTGCTCTAAAGACGGGTGCTTTTAAGTTTCCAAAGATATTGGAAATGTTTTCTGTGTCTTATTTTCCTTTCCTTATGGTAGAAATAATCAGAGGCGTAAAAAGGCGTGTTTATGGAGTAGTGCTAACTGTTAATGTTGCATATTTATTTTTTAATAACTAGTTATAATTCAATATCAAATCATCCCGTAAGTATCGAGTCGAAATCAGCGAACGTTGATATGTTATGAATTTATATTTTTGTACTCGTTTAGAAGTTCAATTAAACTTAACGAGTTTGTAATTGTTGCAATTCACACATGTACGATATCTATAAGAAAAGGATAAGACTTTTAACCCTTTTTCTATTGCCTGTTTCTATTTTTGAAGACAGGTGACCATTTAAACCATTACCCCATAGCCTATTTCTAATATTGAAAATTGTAGACCACTTAAAGCAGGTTGAAAGTAAAGCAGAAGGCGCATTCAGCTTTACTTTCAGCCTGCTTTAAGCTACCATCTACTTTAAAATAGAAAATATTTCTTCTGCTAAATATTCATAATTGTATAATTTTGAACCATTTTCTTCAGTGGAAGAATAAATTAAAGGTGTAAAAAGGCGTATTTATGGGGTAATGGGTTAAAAGGCAAATAAGAAAGAAGAGAGGAATGCGCAATATGGTTGTCGGTTGAAAGTAAAACAGCATTTGGCAGTTGTACAAAAGTAAAGCAGAATGCGCATCGAGGCACTTCTGCAAACTGTTTGAACAGTTAGGAGCCCGATCAGACGCCGGGTAACAGGAACCAAACAGTTCAACACTTACTTCAATATTGAATTTTAAAAGTCAAATTAGCTCTAGATCTACATATTTTTTTTTTTAATATAAAAGCAAACGACAATTGTTTAAATTTGATGACGCTTTCAGCAACAATTATCGTTATAATTGCTTCTGTCTGTTCTTAAGAATAGGGTCAGAGTGTCAAACAGTTCCACCGAGTAACTCGCTGTTGTTCCTAGATCCAAACTGTTTGCAAAGATAATCAATACATGTATTACGCAGATGTGGGGTTCTTAAACATTTACATATATCTGTAGACATGTACATTAACACGGGTCTAGTCCGATGCAATTCAATACACATACTTGTGTCAAAGGCTAATTACATGCATGAGTAAGCAGGATTTTCGGTAGCAGACATAATCGATTATCTGTACAGAGGGTACAACGGGAGGTTCTTGTGTTACGTTATATTCTAAGTTGTTATTGTCATGGAAACGTTAACCGCAGAATTTATCGATAATAATTCTTAACTCAAAATCATAATTGCAAAACGTCTCTAAATCGTGACTTTTGCAAGTAAAAACAAGTTCGAAAACTGCATTTTGGAGTTTTCCTAGCCTAACATCCCGTCTCGCTTAGAATGAAGTGATCCGTGTTTGCACATGCGCAGTAAGCCGCACGTGTTCATAAACAAATTTACGGAACACAGGATCACAAGGAATTAGTAGTTGGTTTGTAGTTTGGAATCTAACCTTTTTAACTCAGGTAGTGTGCCACAGAGCTCAACGCTTGTTAACAAAATGGGGACAGAAACTAACAAAGATGAACGTAACACCCCGGAATATCTTGCACAGTTACTAAAAGACAAGAAACAAATTCAAGCATTTCCCAATGTATTTGTTCATTTGGAAAAACTTTTAGATGAAGGTAAGTTTTGAACGGACAATTTACGGGTTTTATCGTAAACGTGACAAATTTTGCAAATTTATATGGACTTTTTGTGGATTTTTGAGTTGAAATAAGCTGGATATTTCATTAATTTGGATTTGCAAGTAACTTTTAAAAGCAAAGAACATCAGCACAAGTCCGTCAAAACTTTCGTTTTCGGGTCAAGCTACGCGCTATTTGATAAATATAAACGCGGGCACCTGCTTCTTTAATTGGTGTTATTTCTTTGATTTTAGCCGCAATGTCTTCAAACGGAAAAGTGTGGTATTAAATTGTATTCGATGATATTAGTTTAGTGCAGAAAACTTGTTATGACACTTGCGGACGGTGTCGGAGTTAGCGAAGTTAATCGCAGGAAATGTAGAGTGGCAGCCATTTTGGAAGTATTCTTCTAGTCATAACAAAACGCTAATTGCCACAGAAAATTGCGGCGCAAACGGATAGTGCGAATAGAAACGAATTTGCATTTTTTGTTCAATAAACTATGCTTGAATTTGGCTCCAAATTTCGTCACACCGCTCTGTTTACAATTTGAAGATAATCAGACTGCCGTTGAATGGTCAAATATTTATATTCTGATAAGGCCGGTATTTTAAGGTCTCACACAAGTTATACAGGTGTTTGGTGAATAATTGATTAATTCACGAAAGAAAATTCTGTCTCTTTTCAACCATCTTAGCTTGACCCTGCTTCAAGTCACAGTAATTTCAATTTTACCTTATCAAACTAATTATACCCTTTAATTGACAATAATAATTAACATGTCAATATATACCTGGCTCTAATCGTTTCAATTAGATTTAATCATTTATTATAATATAGTGTGTATTTTAGTGTTCGCTGTGTACAAGTTTCTGATACTTCTTGACTAGAGTGTAATGCACGAAGTGAGTGACCATGTAGACGTTGCTTTGCTGTATTGTAACATTGCAGGTGATTACCATGTACATGATAATTGTAGCAGAATACCAGGGATCCAGATAAGGGGAGTATTTCAAAAACTAAAATCTTTATTTCAGCATTAAACCCTATGGTGTCACAACTCATAAGAATCGTTTCGAAAAGACGATTCTAATGAGTAGTAACACCATAGGATTTGTTGCAGTATGAGTCATAAAATGTTGGATTTGTTCAGGTTACTCCCCTTATCTCGAACCTTGAGAATACTATGAGATAGTCGCAATAAAAAGGACCTTTGGACATAGTGATGTATACAGTGTTGACCTGGATCAGTTTCCATGTTAAATACCCACTGTAGGAAGAGGATTTGGCTTAAGTGGTTACTGGTATTGAACTTTTTAAGGCATTTTCTGAGATTAATTTTCGGTCATTCCCCTCTGCATGGAATATATTTTCCACAATTCCAGGTGAGTGCTTATTAAGCAGACTTAAAATGAAAACAGAAAGTCAGGGCCTTTTTTCCAAAAATTGGGAAGGGGTCTTAGCCTTTCCATTTGGGAAATTCAAGCGTTATTTTCGACCAAATTGGGAAAAGTAGACTGGCTTCCAAAATGCATAAAAACTGAATAATGGAAGTCTACTTACTTACAGTAAATAGAAAGTTTCATTAATTTAAAATCAGAAAATAAAACTATTTAACACGTAAGAGGGACTGGTAATTGAATAGAACAAAATTGTAAAAAAAAAAAAAGATTTTTTTTTATCTTTTTTGGGAAATTTTCCTTGAAAATTGGGAAAAAAAAGAGGCTTTCTGCAATCGGGAAGTCACCGTTAGTCGGCCTCTATTATAGAAGGTAAAAAAGCCCTGAAAGTTTGTTCTGGAGCTATCTGAGAGACCACTTGTCACTACTAGTAGCAGTGTTAACACATAGATGCTGTTGTTGTTGTTGCTGCTAAGCTTTAATGTCCCTCCTGTAGGTGCATAGATGCTTGTCTGAAATAAAACATTGAATAGTATTCATAAGTAACCTTAATTTATAGCCTGTCAACATCCCCATGGTGTTCAAATCTTCAAAATTTGTCTTGTAGTCTAATCATTTTTTTTATTACCTGAATTTTTCCTGCCCAGTCGATCAGTTGCTGTAAAATGAAATGTGCAGGCTGAACTAGGTCTAATACTGTTTGTAGTGTCTCGGGTCATTTTTAAGTGGACACGGCTCATATAGTTATATACCCATACTTGACGTTTTCTATGCACTTGTCACATGTTTTGGCGTTCACAGCTGAAGTTTTATGCACTGTATCCAGCATGTAGTAATCTGACATTGCTTGTCATACAGTAATAATTATATGGTATGACACTATTACAGACCTCATACAGTGGTGAGCTCAAAGTTTCAACCTATACCACAGAGCTGCAGATAAGGGGAGTATTTCAAAAACTAAAATCTTTATGTCTGCATTAACCCCATGGTGTCGCTACTCATTAATCTTAGAATCGTCTCTCAGAGACAAATCTAATGAGTAGTAACACAATAGGGTAGATGCAGACATGAAGGAGAAAATGTTAAGAAACTTGATATTACTCCCTTTTATCTGCACCCCTTGATACCAGGGCTAGCCGTTACAGAGGAAAGAAAAAAAATGCAATCTAAATATTTCATAATTGTCTGGTTACTTTAAAGTCATCACAAACCTATGTTATAAATATAAATGAATTCTCATTGGAATTGTCTTAAATTCAAGAAGGTTTTAATGAGTAGTCGCAACATAGAGTTTAGTAGACATAAGTTGGTGAAAACTTTTATACCTTAACCCTTTACCCCATAGCTTGTTTCTAGTTTGGAAGACGAGTGACTACTTAAAGCAGGTTGAAAGTTAAGCAGAATGCGCCTTAAGGCGCATTCTGCTTTACTTTCAGCCTGCTTTAAGCTACCATTTGATAGGATATATAGAAAATATTTCTTAAGGTGCGTTTTCATGACTGTTTCATTTGGAATTATTTTCTTTGGCGGATGAATAATATGAATGCGCTAAAAGTCGCTTCTATTTATTGGGAAAGGGTTAAATACTCATTTTTCCTCAGGTTGTACTGCAATTTTTAAACGACAGATTCAAAAGCAATTGGAATGATCAATCATATGGTATAGGTTGGAACATTGAGTGACTGGTCGGGTATACTTACAGGGCTCCAGATAAGAGGGGGTAAATTGAACAAATCCAACATTTTAACACTTATTTCAACACCAAATCCTATGGTGTCACTACTCATTAGAATCCGTCTCGAAGAGACAATTCTAATAAGTAGTGATACCATAGGGTTTAATACAGAAATAAAGATTTTAGTTTTTGAAATACTCCCCTTATCTGGAGTCCTGATACTTAGCAACAATAATAATGTACCAGTTTTATACTTCTCAGCTTCTCCTTGGCATTAACACTTTCAACACTGAAAACCTGTATTGAAGACATTTAATGATTTAGCTGAAAGTTTAAATACTGAATGGGTCTGATCACGATCCAAACTGTTTGTTGTCTCTTTGATGCTGTGTCTGTAAAATATTGAGACAAATTTCAGAATTGAAATGGATCATGGCTCCAGATATAGCGGGGAGTATTTCAAAAAATAAAATCTTTATTATTGCATTAAACCCTACAGTGTCACTACTCTTAGAATCGTAACTTGGAGACAATTCTAATGAATAGTTGCACCATAGGATTTGGTGCTGAAATGGGCGAAAACATGTTGGTTTTGTTCAGTTTACTTTAGTCCCTCTTACCTGGAGCCCTGGCTGATGACAGTTTTAGCAGTGAACAGTTACAGGTACTTGGTGTTAAGAGAGTTAACAGGTTCCAGACAATTTCTAGACACGAGGTTGAAGATTAACACTAGGGCTTGGCCCATACCCCCACCGTTGAACAAGTCATACAATGTAGACCTTCATAGTCAGTTGTGGTGTCTATTACATCCTGTGGTCTAAAAAGTACAGTCAAATCTATGCTCAACAACCACTGGTTAGTCATTATAAAACATTTATTGAAGGCATGAGTTGACTCAAGACTGTTAAATGCAGGATAAAGGTAAATAAATGTTGCAGAAATTTAGTCCTTCTGCATTACTGTTAACGGCCTGCTGATTAATTGCTACTTTGAATGGCCAACTGGCAACACAGGTTTGACTGTATTTTGTAGCAGTTTAGTGAACTCCACATGAAATTTGCTGCTGATATTTCTTGTATATTCATACACAGTTTCATATCCATGATTTTAACTACAGTAGAAACAAGAACTTCTTAAAATTGCACACACAGTTTCAGATAAGGGGAGCGTGATTTCAAGAACTAAAATCTTTATTTCTGCTTTAAACCCTATGGTGTCACTACTCATTAGAATCGTCTCTTTGAGCCGATTCTAATGAGTAGGAACAACATAGGATTTGGTGCTGTTTGGGTGAGAAAATGTTGGACTTCTGTTACTCCCTCTTTTCTAGATCTTGAGCCCTGATTTTATATTCTCACTTTGGAACTTTCAAAGGTTGATAATCATACATTTAGTTATGAAGGAGGAGCCTGGAGGCTTAATGAAATTTCATGTTGTGTTCACCCATCTCAATTCCAAGAACTTAGTTTGAGCTACTTTTAAACGTGTGCTGTATGAAAATGAAGTTTTGAAAAGGGAAATTTACAAGAAATTATACATCTAATGACAAAAAGGAAACAAGCTCTTATTAGTATCAATGATCAGGATTTGGTTAACAAGCTAATGGAAATCTCAACTAGATCATTTCTGATATGTTATGTCTTCATTTTCTTGGAAGTTGGAATAGTTTGAGAAAACTGAAAAAAATTTATGAAATTACTGGTCAACTCTCACTGAATTACAAAATTATATGTATAGAATGTGCTATTCCTTGTCAGATAACAATTATCCCTTTTCAAAATGTGATTGCTGAAAATTGTGTTAAGCACTGTATGATTGATTGACCCAAATTCTGCAGAGAACGAAAAACGTGTGTTATGTACAGCATTTTGTCTGTAGTCTTTGCTGAAGTTCTCGAAACATTTGTCGACCATTTGGCTATCATTTGTCGGCCATTTGTCTATCAAATGATCTTGAATGAACCCCTATTGCTATTAGTGCTGGACCTCGATATGTCCTTTTTGCAAACAGTGTAGACCCTGATCAGAGGGTAAATTATCATCTTTCAAAAATCATTTTCTTGATGCAGAAATTGGGTTCAATTTCATATATATTGAAACTGCCAACCTTAACTTGTCGCATGTGACTATCGTCATTGTACTATGTCATCCTAAAATATTATGGCAGTAACAACCAGTGGACTATAAGACATTTTTGAGGTTTACAAAGAATCAAAACTTTGAGTAGGATGGAAAAGCTTTGCTTTACAGTTACTTCCTTGTTCTAGGCATTCACCTGATTTGATAGCTAGGTCTTATCCCTTTACCTCATAGCCTGTTTCTAGTTTTGAAGACAGGTGACCACTTAAAGCAGTTTGAAAGTAAAGCAGAATGTGCCTTGAGGCACATTCTGCTTTACTTTCAGCCTGCTTTAAGCTACCACCTGCTGGAATAAAGAAAATATTCCCTACGAAACATGTATAACTGTATAAACTGGAACTATTTTCTTCAGCGGAGGAATAAACTGAATGCGCTTAAAGGCGCTTCTATTGGGGAAAGGGTTAAGAAGTCTTAACAAAAAGGAGAACACGAAACTATTTCGCAATAGAATAAAAATATCTGTATACTATACATTATTTGAGTGCTTGAAGGAAACTGGTTTATTCCTATGACAGTTACACGTGAATTTGTGAAATGTTGGCAGAGAACAATATTAATACACTAATAATGTTACCATTTACTAAAATATCTAAATATCTCCAAGTTCAACTCTATTGAGTGAAAACTACAGTTGAACCTCTCTACAACGGCCACTAAAGATAAGGTTATTTAATGTTATAAAAGGCTGGTGACAGCTTAAAGCAAGGCTCCCATAAAAGCTTTCTGTTTTAACGTCACCTTGCTTTTAAGCAGCCACCATCCTTATGCACAAATAGTTAATATAATTAAGTGGTCGTTATAGAGAGGTTTTACTGTATTA
The DNA here is from genome assembly GCA_922989275.2 of Gari tellinella. Taxonomy (NCBI): domain Eukaryota; kingdom Metazoa; phylum Mollusca; class Bivalvia; order Cardiida; family Psammobiidae; genus Gari; species Gari tellinella. The sequence goes on from OV277860.1 coordinate 57,746,369, forward strand.
CTAAACCCTTGGGTGGCAAAACGTGATCCTTTTGAATTCAATCTCAACAGTTTCGAGTAATTTAAAAACAAGCAAACGTCAAAGAGGAAAAGTGAAACATTGAAATATAAAGGATTTTAAAACAACTTTGATTACCACGTGCAGCACGTGGCCGTTGGGACGTTCTTCAGCGTAAAGACAGGTAAAGGCAAACACATGTGTGAAGTTTGTTTACGTCCACACTCTTTCCCTTCTTGTATGAAATTTGTATGTAAATTGTTGATAAAGTTAGCTTTTTCTTTGTGTGTGTTTGTTCTGTGCTTCAATATATATATATATCATTTATTTTCTCAATTGTATTTCTTCGCTGATATGTTGCATTAGTTCTAGTTTGTTGAGTGTATGGTTTGGTTTAGTGTCCAAGGCTCCAGATGAGAAAAAGGAAACCTAATTTGTTCCAATGCAGCCTCCAATTGAACCATACAATGTGACTTGCCCATTAGACTTGTCACTTTGGAATATAGTATACAATACATTGACAATTCAAATGAGTAGTCACAACATTGGGTTTTTATTAAGAAATAAGGATTTTAGTTTCTGAAATTCTCTCTTTATCTGGAGTCTTGGTTCAAACCTGATTAGGTTGGCACTCTATTAATTTTGGTCTACATGTACATAGATATTCTGTTTTGTACCCCCGTGCCTTTGGATACATTTTATTATACTTTTTATTACCAAGAAATGCCCCTTTGTGATAAAGATTCATAATAGGGAACTGTTTTTACAACCTACCTAACAAGAGACTGGTAAAGTTTAAAGCATGCTGAAAGTAAAGCAGGTATCTGCCTAAAGGAGATGTCTGCTTTAAATTACTTGCAGTTCACTTCAAATGGCTACCTGTCTTAACCCATTACCACATAGCCAATTTCTAGTTTTGATGACAGATGACCACTTAATAATGCAGGTTGAAAGTAAAGCAGAATGCGCCATAAGGCACATTCTGCTTTACTTTCAGTCTGCTTTAAGCTACCATCTGCTAAAATATAATGAAATATTTATTTTGGTACAAGATTATGACAGTATAAATTGGAACTGTTTTCTTCGGTGGAAGAATAAAATAAAAAGCGTATTTATGGGGGAAAGGGTTAAACAGTAGTTATATGGTACAGGAAAATATTCTTTATAATTTTGTCATGTAGTGAACTTGATAGTGCCAGCCCACAGGTTTTAACCATTAGTATTCAAGTTTTCTTTCCCAAATTTGTTGTTTGCAGCTATGATATAAGAATACTCCCCTTGTGTTTATTGTAGACAGCACAATCAAATATTCAAATAGTTCTGACCCCTTATGAAAACATATTTGGGTTGCATTTGAAGTCAAACAATTTGCAATAAGTCTACCATGAACTGTTCAAGAGTTTAGTGAATACACTTTCAACTTACGTAAAATGCGAATGTTTTGTACCATTCAAAGCAAGTAAATTAGAAGTAGGAAAGTTTCATGCTGTTTCCACAATCAAGATGGATATTTTGGAAAATTGATAAGTGTAATAATGTTTGTGCACAAACATTTTCAGGAATTATCATAATTGAAGAGACTTTCTGTCAGACTAGTGTTCGCTGATGTAGAAGCACAAATCTCCCTCAAGGCAGGTGGCGGCATAATCAACTTATGCAGAACAAACAAAGCTGAAAGTGCCTTAACCCATTCCCCCATAAATACGCCTTTTTACGCCTCCTGTTTATTCATCCACTAAGGAAAATAGTTCAAATTAATACAATCATGAATATGTACCATTAAAAAATATTTTCTACATTATAACAGACTTTTGCTTAAAACAGGCTGAAAGTAAAGCAGAATGTGCCTTAAGGCACATTCTGCTTTACTTTCAACCTGCTTTAAGTAGTCACTTGTTTTCAAAAGTAGAAACAGGCTATGGAGTAATGGGTTAAGACTTAAGAGCTTTCTGTGTATTACTTTCTCTCTGCATTTAGTTGTCTTAAGACTGCCCATAATTGATACTTGAATTGTTGCTTAATTTATTCCTTCTATTCATGCCTTTAATAAGTAAATAACTCCTTAACCCATTACCCCATAGCATGTGTATAGTTTTGAAGACAGGTGACCACTTAAAGCAGGTTGAAAGTAAAGCAGAATGTGCCTTAAGGCGCATTCTGCTCTTTTTTCAACCTGCTTTGAGCTATTATCTGCTAGGATAAACACAATATTTCATATGGTGCACATTCATGATTGTATAAAAGGGAATTATTTTCTTCAGTGGCGGAATAAAGTAGAGACATAAACTGGCCTATTTATGGGGTAATGGTTTAACACAGGCTTCACTGTATATATGAATGTACTGATGTAGACTACAGTAAAACCTCACTATTACAACCACTAAAACAAAGGCTAATTGATTGTATAATAGAGAGGTGGAAGCTTAAAGCAAGATGACAGTGAAACAGAAAGCTCCTAGAGGAGCTTTCTGTTTCACTGTTACCTTGCTTTAAGCGGTCACCTATCATAAACACCCTAATAATTAACCAAATTTAGTGGTCGTAATAGAGAGGTTTTACTGTTAATTCATTTTAGAGTCAGCACTGTGCAATAAACCCTGTATAAAGTGTCACCTTGTGTCAGGTATAATGTTTTCTGGCAGCTGGCTGAATCTCTTTTATTTCTTTTGATGACCGGTAAAGAGTGTGTTGTAGTTACTGAGTGGACGCAAATGTCACATTATGTCACTCAGCTATACCCTATGCCTGTCAGCTTTATTACTTCAGGGGTTGCTGCAGCTATAGAAAAAGTAAAGTTAAGCATGCACTTTACTGATGAAGCATTACAAGATCTACATTGAATGTAGACCAAAAGTAATACAGAAGTTTCTGCTCAAAATATAATCAAACTTGTTTTAAGGATGCATGTCATGAAATATGGGACATATGTCTTCTCAATGCAGAACAAAAGTAATGCTGAAAGTTCCTTAGTAGAGAGTTTTTGCTGTACTTTTGTCCTGCATTAATCTCCCACAAAATAATTCCCTTAATATCTAAGCCAGTTTATTCCTAGATAAGCCAATTAATTCCTCAATACTTAAGTTGTTTCCTAAAAAAAAAAAGTGTCTATTTTCAATTTACAGGGGTATAATCCATATACATATATAGTAATAATGATTGAGTATGCTATATGTCTTATTTGTCCATGCAGCTGAATGTAACAAAACTTTATATTAAATAGTGCAGATCTCATTCTTTACACAGCATTTCTTTGCAGCAATATTTCTGACTCTACACTCAGGACTCCAGATAAGTGGACTAAAACTAAAATCTTTATTTCTGCATTAAACCCTATGGTGTCACTACTCATTAGAATCGTCTCGAAGAGACGATTCTAATGAGTAGTAACACCATAGGTTTTGATACTGAAATGAGCGAAAAATAGGATTTGTTCAGATTACTCCCTTTTATCTGGAACCCTGACACTTTAAGACAAAGTCTACTTCAATACAGACAGCTAGACATAAATTGGTGTGTGTCTTGTTAAACAGCGAGCAGTAATTTCTGATCAACCGTTGACTCGTATTTGCAGAATTCCCTTACGCAAATAAGTTCCAACAAATAACCAATGGTTAACAGATGATGAGATTGAATTGATACAATTGTGTACCAAAAAACTGATTGTAAATTTTGCAAACATTGCAGGCAAACGCTATTGAAGTCTTTGTGTATTCTTGTGTTTAGTGTACAAAGTAAGATGAATAGGCTGGCAAACCTAGCATATCAACAAGACCGATGGTTCTCAATACAATTCCTTGTCCATTTACAGTTAAACTTGTGTTAGGTCTCCACTCTTGGAAGAAGTGTTAATCTTTCTAATATCTGCTTAATGCAGAACAAAAGTAAAGCCGAAAGCTCCTAATTTAGTAAAGGAGCTTTCTGCTTTACCTTTGTCCTGCATTAAGCAAATGCTGCTGTTCTATACTACTATTTTGTATTATGTTGTTTGTTTGCTGAACAAAAGTTTCACTAGTATATTTACAGTTATATGGGATACGTTTTTGTAACTCGGCCATGAGAATAGATTTAAGAGTTAGATTGAATTTGTTGCTGTGTTGATTAGATCCTGAAAATGGGGGCTGTATGAACATGTAATATGCTCCTGTAACTGTTTTAAACTTGATTGTTATCTGCAGTGTTAATCATATTGCAAAGCTTGAGATAAGGGGAGTATTTCACATACTAAAATTCTGATGTCTCCTATAAACTCTGCATGGTGTAACAACTCATTTAATTGTCTGCTCAAATTTTCTAAAATAGACTTGTTGCAATTTATTATTTAATATATTAGCAAATTTAGATCGACAGTTTAGATCCAGATTAATTTTTTCACTAGTGAAAAAGTTACTTATTTAATCTGCATCTAAACTGTTAATCAAGTCATGCTTGGCAAGACATGTGTTTTAAAAGACAACAATAGTTTTTCATCATTGTTAGAAATTATTCCAAAGATTGCCTATAGCTAAATGAATTAAAAAAAACATGTTTTCTATCACAATGCCGAGCAAGCTCTTTGTTGTAATCATGTTGTTTTTATGCCATAATAATTTTGTTAAAGTGAGAGATTAGTTAGTGAGCCTTTTAATGTGACACATGTTTAAATGTTTCACGGAGAAATCTTCTAGGCTCATCAAAACACATGTTCTGTAGTCTCAGATTTCCTGCATTCAGTGCTCAGGATCTTTTGTGTACTTTATCTTGCAACCGGCAACTCTTTTTAGGGCTTTCACAGATGGCTTACAAGATATATGATTGCTTAAAGCAGGGTGGAAGTAAAGCAGAAATCTCCCGAAGGGAGATTTCTGCTTTACATCCAGCATGCTTTAAACAGCCACATGGCCATATGAAAAAAACTCTTTCCCATGGGAGGTTAGTAAGACTGTATAGAATCTAGGCAAGGCATTTTGTAAAAATTTATAGAGGCATGAAAGATGTTTCTACTGGAAAACAGTTGTAAGGCTTTAATATTAAAGAAGGTTTTATATGAATGAGTATATATTAGCTGTAAACTTCCATATGTGTAATACCGGGATCTCTGTTCTTTGAGCTTTTTTCTGAGGGTATTAATATGTAAAGAGATTAAAATTGTAACGGACTTTAACATGCTGTTGCATAAAATATACATGTTTGTATTTATAAATCTTATCAAGATATATGAGATACCTAGTTCCACATTCATTAATCATTATTGCAATGAGGATCTGACAAACTTACTTCTTTAAAAACAGTTTTGGCAGATGATGAGAAAGCTTATAGTAATTCAATATTTGAGAAATGCGGTCAATGATGTTTTTTACACGTGACAAGTTAAGCTGATTGGTGGGGGTTAAGAATAGCTTGTAGGTACTCTGACAGTTCATTGAAACGTGGATATAATCCCCTCCTCAAGTCTATTGTGACCTCTTAAAACCGCTACAGATCATATTGTCCATATATTTAAATATTTTGATCAGTCAAGAAAAGAATTACAGAGCTGGAAATGACGTGTTTGATCTTGCAAAACTTTGTTGCTTCTCAGTATGGCCTATTTTTACCCTTAACTTCATAAAGCCCGTTTTCGGTGTTTAATTAAGATAAGTTATTGCTAACAGCAGGATAAAAGCAAAGCAGTAATCTCCTGTTGGGAGATTTCTGCTTTGCCTTCAACCTGCTTTGAACATCATTCTGTAAAGATAAAATTTGAATAGCTTATTTTGAAAATGTAGAAAGTTGAAAAAGGTTCTGTTATTAGGGAATAGTGGTTAAATGTACTCCCCAAGTTGTGGAGGTCTTTGGGGCAGTATAAATAGGGGATTATCTGCTTATATTAGATCAGTTAGAGCATGTGAATAAACTCTTTTGATATAGTGTGTAGAACTATACAGCATGAACAGCTTAAGATAGTAATCTAGGTTTGTTGGGAAAAAAGTCAACAAGTTTATAGCATATAAGATGTATTATACTGAGTCCTTTTATAAATGTGTAGGATTATTCTATTTTATTTATTGGTGATTTGAGCGTCTTGAACCAGGTCCTGTCATCTTATAATACCCAAAGGTGCAAAAACCTATATCCAAATTATATAATTATAGCATATTTATTTTTGTAAAAATCAGCTTACAACCACTCAAGAAAAGGTTTTCTTTCTAGGTTTAACCCATTACTCCATGAATACATTTTGTTACACCTTTAATTATATATTTCTCCACTGATATGGAGATTCATCATTCTTAGTAATAGGGAAGAAACGGTTTTTACACAAGTTTGGCAGCGTCTTCATAATGAACCAGTGACATATCATAAGTTGTTTGAACTCCTGTCTTCTGTTTCTGTCATTTAATCAGGAGTATATATATCCTCTACTCTAGCACAGTACTTTGATCAGAGCAGACCTTTAGTTATTGGATGGAAAGGGATTTTTCCAAAGACAACAGAACACTAGTTTAGAATTTATACAGCAACTCAAAAGAAGACTTTATCCTTGCACTGGAAACATAATTATGGCAGTTCAACTTCAATTTATGCAGGACAAATCTTTATGCCTAAAGTTTCAATAGGAGTTTTCTACATTTATCTTGAAATAAATTGTAATACCGTTACGTTTTCACAGACCTGATCATATTTCTTTATGGTGTGGATTTGCTCAAAGTGTTTACTATACTAGCTTACTCCGTAGAACTTGATAAAAGCGCATTTTAGATGCAGGACAAATCTTTATGCCTAAAGTTTCAATAGGAGTTTTCTACATTTATCTTGAAATAAATTGTAATACCGTTACGTTTTCACAGACCTGATCATGTTTCTTTATGGTGTGGATTTGTTCAAAGTGTTTACTATACTAGCTTACTCCGTAGAACTTGATAAAAGCGCATTTTAGCACATTTAATTTATTTTGCCACTGAACAAAATAACTCCAACTTATAAAGTCATGAAACTGTATCATAAGAAATGTATTATATACACTAGCAGGTAGTTTTAAGCAGGCTGAAAGTAAAGCAGAATGCACCTTAAGGTGCATTCTGCTTTACTTTCAACCTGCTTTACATGTTAACTACTAGAAACAAGCTATGGAGTAAAGGGTTAAGTTGTGATATATATATATATATTGTTTCAAAATATCCTCCATTGATCCTTTTAGTATGGCAGTTTATCACAAAGTTAGTGGGTATAAGAAAATAACATGTTTCATATGGGGTGGGGTTTCTGGGGGCAAAACTGATGCTCATTTTGCCTGACACTGAACAGTTTGTATTTGTACCAGAGGATGATTATAGCTTGAAGCTTTGACTTGATTGTCAGGCATTGAGAGAAGATATGTAATTTGGCATCTCCGGGAAATTGCCCTACTTTTATAAAACAGCTTAATTGAACTAAAGCACTAATTGAAAGCAGCTACTTTGTTGGGGGCTTTCATTGAATAGATTGCATTTATTCTAGCAGAACAATTTGATTACTACTGAGTAGGGCAGAAAAATGACCATTGTCATATATGGATAGGATGTACAGACAGTCCAACAGTGTTCAATGATCATTCAGTAGATGTACCGTTATAGACAGTTTAATACTTTCCTCTATAATAGCCATGTGTGAAATAGGTTTGTATTTAACCCATTACCTTATAGCCTGTTCTAATTTTATAGACCAATGGCCTTAACTCTTTGAACCCTAGTCACGCATATATGCATCATTTGCAAACAGCATACCTGTGGGGTACATTTGTCCTATGCACACAGTGTAGACCCTGATAAAAGGACTCCTTCAGGAGCCTTCTGATCAGGGTCTTCACTGTTTGTCATTTTGACATATATTGTAAAAATCAACCCTTAAAAGTCAAAAATGGACTTGACTTAATTGAAAACTAGAATTGTCCATTTGAGGTTTCAAGGAGGAAAGGTTTAAGGCACATTATGCCTTCTTTCAGTTTTCTTTTAGCTACAATGTACCATCCGCTTGAAAATAGAAACTGTTTCTTATAAAGATATTCATGACTATAAAGTGGAGGAATAAATTAAATGTGTAATTTAAATGGTGTATCTATGGAGTAATAGGTTAAGGAGCATTCTACTATACTTTCAGTCTGTAAAGCATGCATCTCATTCTGTGGTCAATACTTAAAGACCAAACCTTTGTTTGAAATCTTTGTCTTATTGTAATTAAGCTCTGCTATATAAATATTGCTGGGAACATAAAAGATCCAGGTCATTGAATTAGTACTATTACAATGTTTAGCTCTGAGTGTAGCTGCTAATTGACAAGAGTTCCAGGTAATTTGACAGCCATTAAACATGGCCCTTTCAAGCAGCAGCCACTTACTGTTGAAAGGCTGTTTTCAGTTATTCATAACAAATTTTTCAGCTCATCCACTTTACTGAAGGAGGCTCATAGCCTTTACACTGTAGCAGTGAGTGAGAAGTCACCAGTAAATTTGGTCAGTGTAAATTTTTAGGTTCAATAGTTAAATATTTGATTGGAGAAATGTCTGGGAAGTGAGTAAAATTGTGTGTATTGTTTACATACATGTCCAATTTAGTAGGCATCTGGTCTTGATTTTGAATGTTTGTATTATGCCAGGAATATTGGTGTCAATTTAAACTCAAGTTTGCATAGCATGACTTGACTTTTAGTATAACTATTTGCAAACTGTTTTGATCAGATGCCAAGTTGCTCTGTTCTTATCAGGATCCAAACTGTTTGACACTAATGCAATGTCCAAAATATCTTGGATCAAAATTGCACAAAATCTTAGGATTGAGAAATATTACAGCAGTGAAATGGTTATGACAGTAAAGGGGGTAGATGTACTTGGTTCAATAGACATAACCACAGGGTGGTGACTCAGTAAGCTCTTATGTCAACATGGCATGAGGAGGGGGGCTCATGTAGCTCCAGTGGGTTACAAGCGTACACCATGTCCACACCTGTTTTACATTGCACTGGGCACCCATGAACTTCCTGTACAAATACTCCAAGCTTGTTTGTAGAGCCTTGATAAATATCAATCTGTTGACAGGAGTTTTAAAGCTCCCAGAAAACTTCCAAATTCTAGAATTGCTCTTACAAGAGGAATGTTTCTTAGACAAATTCACAAAAGTCATAATATCTACACCAGACCCTATGTTGTAACTACTCATTAGAATCACCTCTTCGAGGTGATTCTAATGAGTAGTTACAACATAGGGTTTGAATGTTGATGTAAAGGAGAAGCTGTTTGGAAATATTTTTAATTGCTCAAGCTTATCAGTAGCCTCAGTTCCAGTCTGAATTCCAAGGGAGATAAGCAGGTGAGGCTGGAGGCATGAAAGATGGTTATCTTCCCCAGACATTTCCAGGAATCTAGAGCACCAACAATGTTTAGTATGGCGATACTATTCCCAGGGACAAACCAAGATCTCACAAGACAGGCTGCTGCTTGTTAAAGAAGAAAAAATATTATAGAAAGCACTAAATATATCTTCATTAATTGGAATTGCTCAGCATGGTGCTGCAATCATATTCTTGCCCGAGTTGTTTTACTGATACATATTCGAATTCTTCCTGTGAGAGGTCACTTAGCACAGGTTGATTGTACAGCACTCCCTCTCTACAAGACAACCAATGGGAGACACTGATTGTGTGCGTTGTACGGAGGGAGTCGTTATAGAGAGGGAAAATTGGTTTACATTTGCAAACAGCTTGAATCCAGATCAGACGCCGCGTTACGCGGCGTCTGATCTGGATTCAAGCTGTTTGTCACTCATCATTAAGTATTTTTCTGTCAAAATGTCGAATATGTAATTTTGAGAAAAACAGCAGACGACATCTTTAAGCAGACGATATTACAGCAGTCAAAGCGTTAGACATAATTGTCCTGTTAAGGAACTGTGACAAACGTCGTTGTAAGGAGGGAATCGTTGTTGGGAGGGCCGTTGTAGAGAGGGAGCGCTGTAGTATAAATGTTAAGTTTCCTGAGCAAAATAGAAAGCAAGTTATTTAAATAGGACATGAATATTCATTCATTGAAATAGACAGCAGGTGTCATGGTAAATTATATGAAAACAATTTTTGTCTATATAAACACCCATTAAGGATCAGCATGGAGAGGGATGATAGACTTGTGTGGTAATGTTTAGAGAAAATAAGGATATCTGAGTTTACCAGTCTAGGTGGTGCAAGAATTCTTAATTTAGTATTGTTCTAAGTAAAGAAGTGATGTACTTTATATCTCTTAGTTAAACCCCTCTGCTCATATTAGAATGGTAATCATTTCAAAAAGCTATTTCAAATTATCTAAGCTGCATGGGTAGCAGAACAGTCTCAGATTTAAACAACATTGTGAACATTTCAGCCATTTTGACCGTAGTTTCTCAACAAAATCAGAGACTTATTGTGAGACTGTACTTATAAGAATTATTTTAGAAGACACCATTGCAATGGGTTACAGTTGCAGCATTTAGTTTATTGGAGACAATTTAGGATGTTATTGTTTTAACCCATTACCCCATAAATACGCCTTTTTACGCCTTTAATTAATTCGTCTACTGAAGAAAATATTTATACTGTTACAAATAAAAATAGTAAGAAATATTTTCTATATTCTAGCAGATGAAAGCTTAAAGCAGGCTGAAAATAAAGCAGAATTTATGGTGCATTCTGCTTTACATTGAACATTCAACCTGCTTTAAGTGGTCACCTGTCTTCAAATCTAGAAATAGACTATGAGGTAAAGGATTAACTACTCATAATAAGAGACTCAAATTCAATATGATGACTAGTAGCACAATTTGCAAAGATTGTTCGTGGAAGAAGTTGAAACATTTACCCTATTTCCCTGTTAAACCAGCAGTTTGTCAGACCAAGACTTATTTGAAGCCTATTGGAAGATTTCTGTTCAGGCAGTAGCTATGAACTTGTCTTTACAAAGGTTATACAAGTGGTACATCCCGACTGTGTTGTAAAGAGCTGCTTGTTTAATTACAGTGTCATATGAGCCTAAGATTGTCCGATTACCTAGATCCTGTGTGTCCATACAATGGTCGGGTGTGTGTGGATGTGCTCAATGAAGGGTTCTGCCTGACTGATCGGTAACATTAGCAGGGAACAATGACAAATTATGATGGTGGAAGAATGCATTGTAAGAGCTGGGTATCTGTAATTAAAGTTTCAAGTGATCTTGAGAAGACACTACAGGCCAACTTCAGAAATGTTGTTTTCAAAAACAGATATCTATTAATATATATCATCAAGACTGCTTACCGGTAACCATTTACTCCCTGAAACATCAAATTGACAATTCCAGTTTCCAATTCAGGCTAGTCCATTTTATTTTTTCAATGTGTTGCAATATAACAAAGAGTGTAGACTCTAAACGATAGAACTTTGTTAGTGTCTACCCTGTTTGCAAAGGATGAATATATCGGGTCCCATTACTATAAGGTTAATTGATTGGCAAGCTTTACTGCATTAAACAGGGCTCCAGATTCTAATGAGTAGTGATACTATAGGGTTTATATAATGCAGAATATAGATTTTGAAATACTCCTCTGAGCTGGAGCTTTGATTAAAGACTTCAATCATCCTATTCAAGAGCAATGTGTTTCATGCATGCCCTCCTTTTATGAACTATCATAAAACTGACGACCCATCCAAAATAGTTTTACACTCCTTTAAGTGTACCAAAAAAATCTATTGCTAGAAAGAATTTGAAAAAACTGGGCTGCTTCTCTTAAACTTGAATTTTTCCGTCAGTACAGTCGATCTTGAATTAGACGACAAGTTGATAAAGTATTGGTAATCTTATATTGTTGTTGCTCAATGCATGATAACTGATATAGATAATGCAGAAATTTTCTGCATTATTTATATCCTTCATTAATAGAGCATTGAATCTGTCTTTAAAGATCTCGCTATTTCAATTTATGATTGTTCTTATACAAGATTGACTGCACCTCACATTCTACCATTACCTAACCATTAGTGAAAAGCTCATCAAAGTATTGTAAAAGTCTGAAGCTTGTCTAGGTTTTTTGTTGCCATTGATGTGCAATAAACCCAAGTGCACCTACTGCAGTTCCCTATTATATGTCTTGGTCATTACTGGAATCCATATATGCCACATGGGCTTAAATTACCCTAGTGTTGCAGCTCTGGCTAACCATCTGCATTTTCAGCTGAATCCTGCTTGATCTTTTATTGCTACTGGGAAAATAGCTTGTTTTAATTTAATTGTTTTAATTCCAAACTTCAAGTGACTTGGGTCACCTAACTAACCCGTTACCACTTAGCCCGAATCTAGATTTGAATATAGGTGACCACATATATAAAGCAGGTTGAAAGTAAAGCAGAATGCGCCTTACCGCGCATTCTGCTTTACTTTCAGCCTACTTTAAGCTACCATCTACTAGAATATAGAATATAATTCTTATGTTGCATATTCATTAATGTTAAAATCGGAATTATTTTCTTTAGTGGAGGAATAAAAAAAGGCGTATTTATGGGGTAATGGGTTAAACTGTCTTGAGGAATACATTGCAAATTCAAAAATTGAAGACTTGTTGTTGGTGTAACAGTTTGTAACTTAAAGACCTGTGCCAGCGTCAAGCAAGATGAAAGTATAACACAAAAGTTACAAAACTCCTATAGGATTGAAATTTCTGCTGTATCAGCATTTCGTTTCAAGATAAGGAAGAAGCCACCTGGAGTTATTTTGCACTTTTTGATTTGCACTTTTGACTATGGACTTAGGATTATATTATAAGATACAATCAGGAGACGATCACTTTTAACCCTTTACCTCATAGCCTATATCTAGATTTGAAAATAGGTGACCACTTAAGGCACATTCTGCTTTACTTTCAACCTGCTTTAAGCTATAATCTGCTAGAATATAGAAAAATTATCTTATAATACTTATTCATGACTGTATAAATTGAAACTATTTCAGTGGAGGAATAAATTAATGGCGTAAAAAAGCCTATTTATTGGTAAATGGGTTAAAGTTAAAAAAAAAAGTTGCTAAGGGCTGTTTTAAAAATACCAAGCTGATTTGGATCAACTTTATTGGTAAATATTTGGCACACTGTTTGACATAGTTATGTGTGGGAAAATTTAATTTGAAGGAAGGTGAATAGTTCAGTTTGATTCTCACCTGTGGAAACAATAATGGCGTCCCAGTGTATTCCTGGTAACATCTATCAATCTGTTTGGATTGGGTCATGTCTAGACGTGCCACATTTAGCTCACACACAGGACTCTCTGCTGAACACAATTTTCATCAAACATACCCCAACATACCTCTATTACCTAATTTTACCTTGATTATTTTCTGCTTAAAATACGGTTTCCTATTGCAAAAGATATTCGTATTTGAATGTTCAGTTCTGAGAATGTGTACAAGACTATACTTTCATGACTTAATAGAAGTACTCAAAATTAATAGGTACATTCAAATTGTTTTAGAAATATTCAAATCCAAAATCTACCCCACAAAGATAATTTTTTTGAAGGTGTAAAGGCAATTTGAAAACAAATTAGGAAAACAAACTTATACATAAACAACTTTAAATCAGGCAATAGTTTAGTAAAAGAAGGGTTACAAGAAATTAGTCCGTTTGGATGGATCATTTTGCCTCTACAGGTTCTATATCCAAAGTGCTTGCATAACGTTAGCTCAAATTAATCTTTTCATCATTTGAATAGGAATATTGTTTATTCTCCTTTCCTTATAAGTGAGCATAGACGTGAGCATAGAAAACTCAAATTTAAGTATTTCAGCATTTAAATAGAAATATTCTGTTTATACTCCTTAAATCCTTTCCTTAGAAGTGAGCATTGAAGACTCAAAATTAGTCTTTTCAGCATTTGAATATAAATATTCTTTATACTCCTTAAATCCTTTCCTTATAAGTGAGCATAGAAGATTTTTCCTACATCTAGACAAGTGAATGCTTAAAGCGGGTTGAAAGTAAAGCAGAAATCTCCCAAAGGGAGATTTCTGCTTTACATTCAGTCTGCTTTGAGCAAACACCTTTCTCAGACAAACACTGCACTCAAGCAAGAAAATTGTTACTGGATTATTCTGTGGTAAATTGATAATGAAGGTTATAATCCTTTAACCCTAGTCCCGCATATAGGCGTTCTTTTCAAACAGTATACAAGTGAAAAGTGCACTTGTCCTATGCAAACAGTGAATACTCAGATCAGAGGGCTCCTTATGGAGCCCTCTGATCTGGGTCTTCACTGTTTGTAAAAATGCCAAACATTTACAAAAACAACCCTTAAAAGTCAGAAATGGACAAGACTAAAATGGAAACAGGGATTGTCCATTTTAAGTTTCAGGGAGAAAAGAGTTAATTTTAATGTCTGGTACAGCTTCTATGCCCAGTGGTGGAGTAAAAGGTTTTTGTACCAGATAATGTAAATGCAAAATTCATTAGACGGATTTAGAAATGTTATAACATGTTCTGGCAAATCGTCAAAATTAGTTTTCCCTGTTGGAATATTTGGAAAATTACAAACTAAAATGTCTGCAGAAAGAGAGAAGCACCATTAAATTTGCCCCACTAAAATGCCTTTAAATAGTTGATTGGATAACAGGCCAATGTTGTTAATGCAGGCAGCGTAATTAAGCTCGGATTAGATGGCAGCTAGTCCACTCTAATATGGAGATTCGATTGAATTGTCCTAGATTTTTAGGCAGAAAATAGCCAGTAGTTATATTATAAATATTATTTGTGGAGAATATAATGTGAATCAAGCATTATTGTAATTGTAAGTGGGAAGAAGCAGTCTTTCCTGTAGTGTGATTAGTTTAGAATTTAGTTTATATTTCTAGATGCAGAAAGTGGTAGTCTTTGATTCATTGATTTCTTTTGAACTGAAAAGCCTTGTTTCAGATTTTTTGTGCAATTTATTTTTCAAAACTTTAATAGTTGTCATCATTTACTTTAATGCTTATAATTTGTGTCAATTTAAATTGGATCATGCAACTTAGTCATTGATAATGTTAGAAGTGTTTACAGTATATGCAAATCACGCTTTTGGCACTCAGCAGCTCCTGCATTTCTGCTTTATTCCATCAAAAAATAAAGTAAGCACCTGTTTTGAACTCAGAAAGCAAGTTTTTCGTTTGATTGTTTAATAGCATGACATGTAGACACTGCATCAGTTAGATTGAGGCGATTTTAACTGATTTACATTGTTATTTGGTGAACACTGGTTTGGACTGTACTGTGTGTAAAGAATGATTGTTAGCCAGTGTTACTGACAGGACTGGGCCATTATAATTTGATTTAAACAATGACAAAGACATTTAGATTTTGTTTGTATACCACTAATTGGCTCAAGAATGGTGTTATTGTTAGCCTTGTAAAGATATTCAGGGGTTTGTCCAACATCTTAACTCTTTGCATGCTGGGAAATTTTTGTCGGCTGCAACAATAGTTATCTGCTACTGTTCTAAAATTAGAATTTTCAAGATTTCTTTTCAAAACAGGGTCAGACTGTCAAACAGTTTGGATCATCTGGATCCAAACCGTTTGCAAAGGTAATCATTGTGGCAAAGTCATATCTGTCGCTAGCATGCAAAGAGTTAAAAGACAATGGAATTGTCCTTGTAACCGATGTTCTTAACTAGTGTGGACTTGTTAAATGAATTTACGCATTTGTATCTAGATAATGGTTTAGATTAGTTGGTGTATATTAGTTCATAAATTTTAGGTAAAATGTAATCTGGGTGACATAAAGGAGTATAGATTCATGTATTAAATATTTCATTTTTGTTTCATTTACAAGATTTAAAATCTCATTTTGGCAAGAGCAATGAAACTAGTATTTACAGATTGATTACAGATCAGATTATAACATGGCAAATGAGCAGGATCTTATCAGGACTAACTCGTGCCTAAATTTATATGCCAAATTTGTCTATTATTCCTCATAGGAAATTTTCCTTTCCATGCTTCTTATCTGCCCCAATGCAATATAGTGAATATACCATGGGAAAGTTTTGCTATGTCTTACTAGAGATACATTTGTATTTGTTGCATGCCATCTATTTTAATTACACTGAAAACTTGCTATGATGAGAGGGATAAGGGTTGAATGATTAAGCTGCTTGCTGTTTAATAATTTGATCAATCTCCATAGATGCTTTTAAAAATAGTGAAGACCAAGATCAGACAGCTCCTAAAGGAGCTGTCTGATCTTGGTCTGCACTGTTTTCTGAATAATTCAGTAGGAGTTTAGGGTTAATATTATCTCTGGGAAGAGCTAATAGTGGCTTGTATTTTGTCAGATGATATTTGTGATAATCATTGGCCCTGTAGAGCTAATCAATGCTTCTTCTCTCTGGGGCGGCCACGAAGTTTATGAAATCTTGTAATCTAATCAATGGAGATTTTGTGCTGTGGGATCAATGAAGTCTTTGTTTATTTACAGATGTTTTGTCTTCAGTTTGTGAGAAGAGGCTCATGGATGGGAGGGCAGATTCTGTATGGGCTTGTTATGATTCTAATTGTTTCTATCCCCCAGCCTAGTTCATGCATCAAGACATTATTTTCTAATGAATGGAATTCTGATTGTATGGATTCTGAACATGAACAATCACATCATGCATTGCCTGAAATTCACCAATACATTCTTAGGGTTATGAATCTAGAATAATCTCTAACCCAATTGTTTGGCTCCCAGCTGCTGTCATTCTGACAGAAGCTGGGAGCCAAACAAAAGGGTTAGAGGTTATTTTTAAGTCATAGATCAAAGAACTGACAGTGCACATCATTTATGACTTCAGTTTAATTCTGAAAATGGTGAAATGATAGTTAATATTTCTGATGTTTGTTTCTTAAGTGCTAAAGGCAATACCATATAATGGCCAACATCCTGGAAAACTTTTGATCAAAAGATTGAGATTCCTCGTATTTTATTTTTCACCATAGTATAAATGAAATTTATTCTGAAGAGTATAAAGCAACCTGCAACAAATTCCAATATTTTATAATATGGCCAACCATTTGACTGAAAGCTAGTGCTGTTAAAGACTTTTATAGATGTTATTAAAGAAAGTCTGGGAAAAGTTACCAAGTCTTTTAGTTTTCTATAAAACTATATAATATATTGACCATATATGGCAATTATAGATATATTTCTTTTGCTTTCATCTCTTCGAACTTATTTTTCTTCAAAGTAAAGAAACAGAACGGTCACCATTCCCATACTTATACATGTAGTGTATATTGATTACGTAAGCAAAACATTTATGATTTGGATCCAGATCAGATCCAATTAATGCATTATCTGTGATCAAGTTCCATAGTGGTTGACAATCAGATTGCAGGGCTCCAGATAAGAGGGAGTAAACTGCACAAATCAACATTTTCTCACTTATTTTAGCATCAATCCTATGGTGTGACAACTCACTAGAATCGTCTCTTCGAGACGATTCTAATGAGTAGTGGCACCATAGGATTTAAAGCAGAAGTAAAGATTTTAGGTTTTGAAATACTATATATCCTCTTATCTGGAGCTCTGAGATTATTCTTCAACAACAAAAGTGAAGAAGTAAAGGTCACTCCTGGATACAAAGAAAACTGCATTCTATCAGGGATCCAGTAAACTGCACAAAAGCAACATTTTCTCTCATTTCAGTACCAAATCCTATGATGTGACTTAGAAGTGTCTCGAAGAGACGATTCTAATGAGTAGTGAATCTTATAGGATTTAATGCAGAAATACAGATTTAAGTTTTTGAAATACACCCCTTTTCTGGAGCCCTGTTAAATTCATTTCAAGAAGAGAATAATTTTGTTTTAAAAAGAGTCCAAAGCTTATTCAGCTGGAAGAGGGATGAGAATTTGTGAATGAATGAAATATTTTTGGAACGGGACTGTTTTTCTCTAAATTAGTTCTGCCTAATAAATAAAGTCTAGCAGGAAATAGTAATGGACATTTGTAATAAAGGAATGCCATGAATCTGTAGCTATGGTTACTTTACTGCTGCCAATTTTTGTTCAATCCTCAAAGTAAAAGTTGCATCTGGAATAATAAACACTGTAAGCAATCATAAATTTTTCATCCTTGGAACTAATTGACAATTCGAGGGCTCCAGATTAGGGTAGTAGTATTTCAAGAACTAAAATCTTTATTTCTGCTTTAAACCCTATGGTGTCACTACTCATTAGAATCGTCTCTTCGAGACGATTCTAATGAGTAGTCACACCATAGGATTTGGTGCTGAAATGAGTGAAAAAATGTTGGATTTGTTCAATTTACTCCCTCTTATCTGGAGCCCTGCAATTCCAATATTAAATTAAGTCTATTCCATTTTTGATATGGCAAGGCAAGGCAAACAGTGCAGACCCTGATCAGACGGCTCCTGCAGGAATGATTTTGATCATCTTCAAATAACATTGTGCATGACTCTGCTATATATGTTCATACCCCCGAAATGTAGATACATATGTATACGGGCTATATAGAGAGTGTAACCAGGCCCTCTTCTGTTCTGTAAAAAACAGCCTGAAAATAAAGCAGGAATGTTACCTGGCATAGGGATATTTCAGTTTTACTTTCAGTCTTAACTCTTAAACTTTTACTATAGCAACCTTGACTAAAACATGTGTTGCAAAAGCTATGATGATAATTAGGGGTTTTACATACATATTGACAGGAATGGCAAAACATTGTACACTATAATCAAGCCTCTTGTCTACAGGCTTTTGATCATTATGTTCAGTTTGCAGATATCTGTGCTATTTTTTCCTGTCTCATATATTATCATTGAGAGGATTTTACAGACCAGGGAAGGAAAATAAAATCTGCACCAACAGGGCTGCCATTTCTCCGGATTTTTCCTAAATCTTTGAATTTTTTCTAGTTTATGGTGCTTTAAAGCAGGCTGAAAGTAAAACAGAATGCGCCTTAAGGCGCATTCTGCTTTACTTTCAACATGCTTTAAGCATCACGTGTCTTAAAAACTAAAAAAAACACTATTGGTAAAAGGTATAATTCGGAAGATCTCGCTTGAAAAATTGAAAATTTTGAAATCTTACGATTTATTTCTTCAATTTATGGCAGCCCTGCACCAATGGCCCTTTGGCTGGCTCTCCAGGGCTTTTACCATGGGAAACTTTACTCTTGGTACCATGACAACCATTTGATATTAATTTTATCCCCATTGAAACCTGTTGTGTTTTATTTATTCAGGCTGTATGGACCTTTATCCAGCTGAAAGCAACATGATTTGCATTTGCAAACTTTATCCATAATTATCTGAGAAACAAGCTTAGGTAGCTGATCAGGGTCACACTTGTTTTAATTTTAAGATCTATGTTTTGTGAGTTAGAGATACAAAAAATTAGATTGGGAATGTATTGTTCAGGGCTCCACCAGAAAAGAGGGCACTTTCAAACCAAATCCAACATTTTCTCACTTAGTTGAACACCAAATCCTATGGTGTTACTACTCATTACTACTCGAAAAGACGATTCTAATGAATAGTGACACAATTGGGTTTAATGCAGAAATAAAGATTTTAGTTTTTGAAAAATTTTACTTATCTGGAGCCCTGTAAATGCTGACATTATAATGTTATTCTATTGTAGACTGTTGAAGTAGGATAAAGATTTGAAGTGGAGTTTAGCCAATTTGGGAGAATTTTCAGTTCCTTGGAACTGGCAATGATACTCTACCCTTATCATGCTAGAGTTTGAAATGGGCTGTTTGTAGATTATAAAGATATAATAGCCATTTACATTGACTCTTGGGGGCTTTGTCCCTAAAACATGTTGAAAAAAATGTGACAACCCTGCAGACCCTAATCAGCTTTGATCTGAGTCTACACTATTTGTAAAGGATAGATTTATCCATTCCCACTTTAAGGATTTATCCCTTGAACTCTAAATAAGCTTGCATTGTCGGCCTATATACATGTACTCTGCAATGTTTGTTTTTTTCTCCATATTTGCAGAATATATAATCTGAGCTACAAACAATTTGGATTCTCATTATAGATGGAACTCTGCATCTGATCAAGACCCAGACTTGTCAATGTAGCTAGGTTTGTTTCCCACCATTTCGAGGGTAACTGTGGTCATGTTCTCGGAAAGATTATTTACAGTAAATTACTGTTCAGTATTGGCTTGCAATTAGCAGTTGTTGAAATACATGACATGAGGTATTTACATAGATCCTTGCTTGAAACTACTGGAACATAATGATAGGCTTAGAGAATGGGAGACATTCAAAAGGATGGAAACAGAACTGCCCTGTTCATCATTTGTACTTCTCATTGGCAGTTTTTAACCCATTACCCCATAGCCTGTATCTACTTTTGAAACCAAGTGAGCACTTAAAGCAGGTTGAAAGTAAAGCAGCCTGCTTTAAGTTACTATTTGCTATAGAAAATATTTCTTATGGTGCATATTCATGACAGTATAAATTCGGAGTCGGAATAATTTAAAAGGCGTAAAAAGGCGTATTTATTGGGTAATGTGTTAAACTTTGACACTCAGGTTTGTCAGGATCTTGATCAGACATCAGATTTCTATTGTCTGATTTGGTGTTTGCAAATTCTATTAGAGGCGGAACTAGCAGGCAAATGATGATAAAATTGTCTGCATATTAGTGAAACTTTTGGATTTAATCTCGTTACAGTATCTAATTCTTTGTTCTGCACTCTTACAAAAGAGTTTTTTGTATAACCAGTTCCAAATGCTTACTCATTGATCAGCTTCTAGTGATTCCCCTAGGGGCAGTAATGAGAAATTAGTATATAGTATTACCCAGGCTTTATCTATGCGCTGAAGGGGTCACATCAAAAGGGGACGAGAGGAACAGCATTGCATCTGGTTTGTGTTTGATGGAGGAAGATACTGATGCTGTATTTCTATATTGGAAAATCCTTTTTGTCTGCTGAGAATCCAGGGCTCCAGATAAGGGGGGGTATTTCAAAAATTAAAATCTTTATTTCTGCATTAAACCCTATGGTGTCACTACTCATTAGAATCGTCTCAAAGAGACGATTCTAATGAGTAGCAACAGCATCGGATTTGGTGTGAAAATGTTAGATTTGTTCAGTTTACCCTCCTCTTATCTGGAGCCTTGAGAATCTACAGTGAGTCCAATGTTAACCTGTTACCTCATAGCCCGTTAACGGTTGACGGGTAACCACTTAAGCAAGTTGAAAGTAAAGCAGAATGTGCCTATTCTGCTGTACTTTGAGCCTCGCAGCTTTTAGCTACCATCTGCTAGGATATACAAGAAATTTCTTATGGTACATGTGTCCTGACTGTATGAAGTGGAACTAGTTTCTTCAGTGGATGAATATTTGTGGCGTAATGGGTTATAAAGCTTTTAAAGCAGTCTACTATCGGGATGTTGGTATGGTTTACAGGGGCTCATTTATTAGGACAGGGATGGAAGCATGAAAACACATTTCTATGTGGAGGTTTTAATAGATATATAAGCATGAAAAGGCATTCTTAGTTTTAAGGGAAAGGTTGTTTGCAGGAACCATGTAATGCAGGAAGTGAGATTTCTCCATTTCATCTGTGCTGCATTAAATGCTTGTTGTAACAAATGCATCTAATTTTTATTGACATCTTAACACAGGGTTTACTGTATATCTGCTCAGTGAAACTAAATGCTGCATGGCTGTTTGGAGTTGGCTTGGCTATATCTAGGGATCAGTGGGTCATACTCTGAGTACATTCTGTAAGTGACCCGAGACATATTCCTATTGTTAGTACACTTTGATGATCCTGTAATTTGCGGGGAAATTGATGAACATGCAAGATTCGGTGATAACTGCAGAAGTAATGATGATTTTGATCAGTGAAATGATTGTAGCAGTATAAGTGATAATGTAGAAACCAGGTGATTGTTTTTTCTGTGCCACTTGTTGGTTAATTAGCGGTAGAGATGGAGGCTGGTAATGCTTTGTATTAAATAGATAGAGGTACAGTCAAATTTGTGTTCAGCAAAATCTCATACAATGGATAATGAATAATGTAGAACTTCTAAAGGGCAGGTGACAGCTTAATGCAGGACAAAAGTAATGCAGAAAGCTCCTGAAGGAGCTGTCTGCATTACTTATATCCTGCATAATTTAAGCAATCACCTGTCATTTAGGATCACAATGCTTTGCCAATTAGTTGTTGTTTAAAACAGGTTGGGTAGTTTGGTAGACAATAGACGTGGTGTATCTGTACAGTGGAGAAAACATTATTCTTTTCTGTTTAAACGCAAACGAAACGCAAACGCAAAGCACTAAATCATAAAAAAGTACAACTTTTGGACAATTCTGATAATTCATGTTTCTCTTGATTGCAAACAGTTTGGAGCCTGATCAGACGCTGGGTTACCCAGCGTCTGATCTAGCTCCAAACTGTTTGTAATAGAATTAATAGTTTGAGTGTAAATGTGTTTATTGGGAAAGAATAACGTTTTCTCCACTGTATGAAGGCATGGGCTGCCTCACCTGAGGGGTTCAGTGGATGGTATTATGATCTGGGGTGATTAATGGGCGTGTAGGACTGGGCCATTTGATTGACAGTTAGAACCAGCCTTAGGGAAGGAGAGAAAAAAATACCTAGCCTGTCCCATATTAGAGAAGGAAACACTTGCTCCAGTTTATGTCAGCCATTGTCAGGGTCACCTCTCTCAGAGCATTTTCGGTAAAATCTTGTCTTAACCCTTAGCCCGCCAACTAAATTGTCGTCTGCTATATTTCTCGTCTGCTTCAAGTTTCAAAGTGCTTCAAAGTTGCTCAAAATTGCTGAAAATGTTGTCCGAGTGTCAAACAGCTTGGATCCGGATGAGACGCCGAGTTACTCGGCGTCTCATCCGGATCCAAGCTGTTTGCATATGGAGCTATAGTCGTAAGTGGCAGGCTAAGGGTTAAATTACTGCATTCATTAGATTTGTTAAAATTGTCTCTTTGACACGAATCTATGGTTGATATGGCAACAAATTGTTTGATAGACTTTAAAAAGACATTTTGGACTTTAAGAGTACTCCAAGAACCTATTAAAGTATTTTATAAACAGTTTGGAGCCAAATCAGATGCTTAGTATCTGGGTGTCTGATCAGGTGTTTTGACATTCAATTTGAAATAAATTTTTAACATAATTATGCAAAATGGAAATACAGCTTTATTGTTTTGGGGTTTAGCCACTCATAAAGGGTAAGGTATAAGGTATTGCCCTCGAGATCTGCAGCAGTTTTGGCCCTAACCCAGGGCAAGTGGTTTCTGATCTGGGCAAGTGATATTTGGCATATTACAGTTGAAAAAGCAGTTTCGGGCAAGAAATTTGAAAAAATTTAAGGCAAGACTGCTGTAGTCAGTTGCTGCATATTAAGGCGTACATGGCCTTGGTGTTGAAAAACCTTGTCTTTTTGATCTTGTATGCATGTTGTCCCCAGAGTGCCGTCATCATGTGTTGTGTTACACACCCCAGGAATTCCTGGCCATATTATCTACACAGTGCTAGTTTTTTTGCTGCTTGTGCTGAAATAATTAGGCCCATAGGAGAGGTGAGATGATCCAATAACTAATTTACTGTGTGAGAAAATGCCGTTGATTTTTACTCATAATGTTATATTAATGATTTGTAATATGCAAAATATGTGATCAAACAAGACTGATATCTTTTGGAAATCTTGAAGTTCACATTTAGTGATATGTTTGTAAATGTGCAGATTGTCGTAATAGATGAATCATGATTATATGCAGTTTGCATGTCTGTGATGTAAATTAGTTTAAATAAATTGGATGTAAAGTTGAGTTAGTATGAATCAAATTTTCAAAATTTGAACATTCTAAAGAGCTTTACATAAGATGGATAAGCAACCCTTTTCCATTATTTTTTCGCATTTTTAAAAGTTTTAAAGGATTTTACCTTAACAGTTAACTGGAGCTATGATCGATTCTAAATATTTTAGCAGTCACTATACGTAAGTAAGTGTTAGTGAAAAAACAATCATATTGTAGAATGGGTTTACTCTAGCAAAAAGTCACCTGCAAAGCTAATTGATGAGCTGGGTCGATAAGTTCGGACTTGTATTCTTCATCAGGTTTTGGGCAAGCTCTCGAGAAATCATCATTATGAATGCTTTATGCGGAAGCAGTAGACATATTTTTGGCATGTTAACATGTTTAACTGCCATAGCCTATCGAGGTTGGGGGGAATGTGATGATTGGAAGCCAGTAAATGCTGTTTCCCTGTATTTCCACATTCTTGGAAAGCGGTAGTCTGTAGAAACCATCTGTAGTCGACTGTTAGAAATTGTTCTCCATCATGCGGGCTACAAACATGACTTTTGGGGCAATTTACATGTACATTGGTTACATTGCTGAAGGTGTTCAACCCTTATCATTCAGAATCTTGTCTGCTTAACCCATAACCCCATAAATACACTTTTCATGCCTTTAATTTTTTCCTCCACTGAAGAAAATAGTTGCAATTCATAGTCATAAATATGTTTGATAAAAATACTTTCTATATTTTAGCAAAGATTAGCTTAAAGCAGGCTGAAAGTAAAGCAGAATGTGCCATAAGGCACATTCTGCTTTACTTTCAACCTGCATTAAGTGATCACCTATTTTTGAAAC
The DNA here is from genome assembly GCA_922989275.2 of Gari tellinella. NCBI lineage: Eukaryota > Metazoa > Mollusca > Bivalvia > Cardiida > Psammobiidae > Gari > Gari tellinella. The sequence continues at coordinate 57,770,970 of OV277860.1, forward strand.
TAGAAACAGGCTATGGATAAATGGGTTAAAAACATGCTGTTCTTAGTTTAACCCTTTGAACCCTAGTCTCGCATATAGGCGTCCTTTCAAACAGTGTACATGTGAATAGTACACTTGTCCTATGCAAACAGTGAAGACCCAGATCAGAGGGCTCCGAAAGGAGCCCTCTGATCAGGGTCTTCACTGTTTGTCATAATGCAAAACATTGACATAAACAACCCTTAAAAGTCAGAAATGGACTATACTAACATTTAAACAGGGATTGTTTATTTAAAGTTTCAGGGAGGAAAGAGTTAACCTGTAGAATGACAAGGCAGTTATTGTTTGCTATAACTAAGAAGTTAACCCTTCCAATGTTGGTTTATCAAATGGACGTTTCCATTTTCGGAAAAAATACCAGTTCTCGTTGACTCTTGCATGAGGTGTTTCCCTCCCAAAAAAGCCTTAACAAGCAGTCCAGACCCTGCAGGATCAGAGGGCTCCTGAAGTCGATGCTGTTTGCAAAGGAAATATAGGTACACTTTGTTCCAGAAAGGGATAAGAACAAGTAAAATAAACATATCCAACATTTTATCCATAATGTTTCTACCAAACTCCATCAGAAGCAACTACTCTTCAGGAAATTTCTATTGAGAAGTATTAATATAGAGTGTCTCGACAATAGCCCATGTAAATAATGGCAGTTTACATGGTCTCTTTATGGATCTATTTTCAAAACAACTACATGTATATGTATAACAAACAGTGTACACCATGACCTGAGGGTTTCCTCAGCATCCTCTGATCTGAGTCTACGCTGTTTGCAAATGAAGTGTATAACTGTTTCTCACACATTAAGGGTTAAAATAGTTGGTACTTTATCTGCAAGTGGATTTAAACTGTTTCCAATAGTTATCAATCACAACAAATTTTTACGCAAAATGCCTGACTAAAGAAATATCAATACCAGCATCAAATAGTTTTAAATTTTGATCATATTATGCTGAATCACTTGGCATCATTTCTGGTGTTAATACTTTTAAATTGCATGTAATGAAAGAAAATATGCACTTGGCAGGGTGAGAGTTAAATTTCTTGCTTGAAGCTGGAAACCAAAATGTTGCAGTAAATTTTCAGGAAACATTAAACCTTTGTATTCCCAATCAATTTGTCTGCGAGCTGGAATCCTGATATTGACCATTCCATGCCTTCTCCAATAACTGTTTCCAATTTGTGAACCAATTAACAGACAGACATAGGTTCAGGATGGTAACAGACTTTAACTAGACATCTGATCTTGATCTTTACTGTTTACAATAATGTTGTTGCAGCTGATGTAAGCACTGTAAAAAGATCAAGATTGATTGATTGTGCTTTATTGGATCTTTGCATGCTGGTTAAATTTTTCGTCTATAACAATGGTTGTCTGCTACTGTTCTGAAAATAAAAGTTTTATGATTTTGTTATAAAACAGGGTCAGGGTGTCGAACAGTTTGGAACCTGATGAGACGCCGCATTATGCGGCATCTCATTGGGGTCCAAACTGTTTGTACAGATAATCACAGTTCCGTCGCTAGCGTGCAAAGAGAGTTATACTCTAACATATAACTCGATATATTTAAATACAATGCTCAAGAAAAGGTTTAGTTTTGTTGGTGAATTGATGGCTGCTTGAAGCAAAATGCTTTAAGCCAACCTCATGTTATTATTAACTCTTTGCAAATGCACTTTGTTCTGAAAGATTATTAGAAAGGTAAATATACAGTATTCATTATGCCTTGAAATGAATGGTTCTGCATTATCTAAATAGTGCTTCAGGATTAGGGACTACTTAACAATTATCAGTAACATCTAGATCGTCTAGGGAGTACTAGGTTTTGAAAGCTGTTCAGTTATTTTCATGCCCCTTCTGTTAGTACAATTTTCGTGTTTTTATTGTCATGCAGACTGACAGATTGATGCACGCTAATGCTTTGTTTAATCCTTGCTACGATGTTTGCTGTAAACATCAGAGGTCGACTACAACTTCACTAACCAGGTACTGGGGTTCCAGATATTAAGGGGGAGACTTCTAAACAAATCCAACATTTTCTCATTTTTACTGAACCAAATCCTATGGTGTTACTACTCATTAGAATCGTCTCTTCGAGACGATTCTAATGTAATGAGTAGTGACACCATAGGGTTTAATGCAGAAATAATGATTTTAATTCTTGAAATACTCCCCTTATCTGGATCCCTGAGGTACCGGGGTACAACAGTCTCTTTGTGGATGTATATACAGTTATATATTGTACTCAAAATGAATTTTTTTGTCTGCAGAAAGTATAACAACTGGCTGTTGTTATGTATAACCAGTAAGGTTCAGGCCTTAATTTGCAATATTTGGGATTCTGAAATTTGGGATTCATATTATACTGTAAAAATGCATTATATGAACATTCATCATCTGAACTACACCGTACTAGTATTACATGAGCTAATAAAATGATTTCCAAGAGTTAATGTCACACAGATCTTATGAGGCAATAGAGATGATAGTGCAGACCCTGATCAGACAGCTCCTAGAGGAGCGGTGTGATTTTGGTCTGCGCTGTTTTTAAACAGCATCAATTAGGCACTAAAAGTAGGAGAATTAGCTAGGACTTGTACAAAATGGCAGGATGTTGAACTAACCGTAGTTTATTTATTTTATAGGAGTATAGATCAAAGGAGATGTCTAGTGTTAATGAGTTCCAATGATTTGCCCTTTGAACTCACAGAACATAAACAATTAGTTTCTAAGATAACCTGAGACTGACTTTCACGCCCCTCACTCTTGTGCAGCATTTGGTTCAAGTCCCAGATCTTTGAGGCTGCTTCCTTAACCCTTTACCCGTTAGCCTGTTTCTAGTTTTGAAAACAGGTGACCACTTAAAGCAGGTTGAAAGAAAAGCAGAATGCACCTTCAGGTGCATTCTGCTTTACTTTCAGCCTGCTTTAAGCTACCTTCTGCAAGAATTTAGAAAGCATTTCTTATAATACATACATGTATAAATCACTGTATAGATTTGAAGCTTTTAAATTTTTTCAGTACATGAAATATTTTAAGGCGTAAAAAGATGTATTTATGGAGTACTGAATGATGGAATCCCCAGTTTCTGCCAAATCATAAATTTGGCTTTTCCTTTTCTCTGGTAACAGTTATCACAGAATTATATCTAGTTACCCCAGAGGTCTCGCAACTTAAAGCAGTCTGCATGCAGAAATACTTAGTGAAAAGTTAGCAGTAGCGTTATCTCGGCAAAAACAGAAGGCGGCTCGGCACAATATTAGTTTGTTTGATGTGAGTTTCCGACTTAGATAAGAACTCAGCAGTGTCAGAGGTACCGCCACCGTCAATAGGTCTGATTATAGGAAATTGTTTTTCTTACTTGCTTAAGAATGGATTCCTTTTAACCTTTTTCCATTTCTCATTTTTCAAATTTGACTTTTCCATCTGGTTAAAAGATCAACCCTTAGGGCTGAAGATTATAAGGATGGAGAGAACTATATACGGTATGCATTTTCAACATGTTCGTCAAACTTACATTGTGGCTTCTCATTCATTCTCATTAGAATTGTGTCTTTGAGACAATTCTTAGTCTAATGAGTAGTTGCCGCATAGGGTTTGATGTATTGATGTAAGGATATTTTAGAATTTGAACTAGTTTGCTTTATCTATTAGAATTGTGTCTACGACAGTTTTTAGTCTAATGAGTAGTTGCCGCATAGGGTTTGATGTATTGATGTAAGGATATTTTAGAATTTGAACTAGTTTGCTTTATCTCAAGCCATGTCTGTCCATTGATAATGGAAAAGATGATATATCTTCTCTTTGGAATCAGTTGAACATTCATGGTCTACATAGTGAGCACACATTCAAATCTATTGGGTGAACTGATAAGCCATATTCAGAGCTCCAGATTAGGGGAGTATTTCAAAAAGTAAAAATCTTTTTTCTGCATTAAACCCTATGGTGTCACCACTCATTAGAATCGTCTCTTTGAGACGATTCTAATGAGTAGTGACACCATAGGTTTGGTGCTGAAAAGAGTGAGAAAATGTTGCATTAGTTCAATTTTATCCTTCACATCTGGATCCCTGATATTTTACTAGGTTATGCAAACAGATTTGAATCGGAAGAGATGTAGTGTCGACATATTTCTTCTATAAATACAGGTAAATACAGAAAATGATAAAAGGGATCTAAAATCAAAACCAATCGTTCAACCATGAGAATTTAACCAGCAGCATTTCACCTTATCAGCATCAACAGATATGCACTTTGTTTGATTCCATATTGAATAGCATTCCGAATTATCATTTCTGTATCAAACACATAGGCAAAAATGTTCTGTTTGCATGGGGATCATTAAATGATTTTGCAGCGAATATATTCTGGAAAGTGTTGATGTTCTCATTTGCAGCAAACGAGGCAAGAATGCAGAACTGGTTATCTTTTTCATGATGAGCAATTTTCACTAGCTGTATGCACTCTATGAAGATGCTGATTTGGTTTGGTGCCCACAAAGGAAAGATTTTGGGCTGGACCCAAGACTTAATTACCTACCTGAGAACTTGGCCCCATGAATCTTGGACAGGGAAATAGACCAGTCATGTTTACTGCTTATAAAACCTTTGAATGCTTTAACCCATTACCCCATATCATTTTTCTAATTTTGAAGACAGATGAGCACTTAAAGCAGGTTGAAAGTAAAGCACATTCTGCTTTACTCTCTGCCTGCTTAGCTATCATCTGCTAGGGTATAAGCATATATATTTCTTACGATACAAATTGTTTCCTTCAATGGAGGAATAAATTAAAGGTGTTAAAAGGGGTATTTATGGGGTAATGGGTTCAACATGATGTCTGCTAGACTTTTGAGGGTATTTTTGTTGCTGTCTCAGGTTTTACTTCAGGAGCTTCAGATCTGGGTCTACACTGTTTTAAGAATATTGTAGTATAGGCATCTAAAGGGGGGGGGGGGGGGGGGGGGAATACAGGTGTGTAACTTAAACAGCTGTTAAATTGTTGTTGGAATTGTTTGGCAAAGAATATTGCTCTATTGACTCGGGCTTTGTCCAGTAGTCAAATCTGTTAATTCAACATGCATTGAAATTTAATGCAAGACCTGTAAGATAAATGAGAACTTATTGCAGGACAAAAGCAATGCAGAAAGCTCCTTCAGGAGCTTTCTGCATTACTTTGGTTCTGCATTAAGCAGTCAGCTACTCTTTGTATAAAGTTTCAAGTGGGATGGTGAAGAAGGTATTTGACTACATATTTACAGAGCGCCAGATAAGGGGAGTATTTCAAAATTACAATCTTTATTTCTTCATCAAACCATATGGTGTCACTACTCATTTGAATTATCACTTCAAGAAGATTCTAATGAGTAGTAGCACCATAGGATTGGTGCTTAAATGAATAAGAAAATGTTGGATTTGTTCAGTTTACTCCCTTTTACCTGGAGCCCTGTTATAATACAAGCTTGTAGGATGGTGAACAATGTATTGACTACATGACTGTTAACTCTTTGAACCCTAGTCATGCATATTTGCGTCATTTGCAAACAGCGTACATGTAAGGAGTACACTTGTCCTATGCAAACAGTGTAGACCCTGATCAGAGGGCTCCTTAAGGAGCCCTCTGATCAGGGTCTACACTGTTTGTCATTATGACATATATTGAAAAAAAATCAACCCTCAAAAGTCAGAAATGGACTAGACTGAATTCCAAACTAGAATTGTCCATTGAGGTTTCAGGGAGGAAATGGTTAAGATGAAGGTTGTCCATGATTGTTGCTGGCCATGTCTACTGACAGGCAACAAACTGGTGGTAGACAGAGATCTGTGATAGGCTTTACTGAGTATACAACCCAACATGCATTGTTACAACCTCCCTATAATCAGAGCCACACAACTAGTTGATGCTTTTTAGAACCCATTTCCCCATAAATACGCCTTTTTACGCCTCTAAAATATTCATCCACTGAAGAAAATTGTTCCTTTTTACAAAGTCATGAATAATAACCATAAGAAATATTTTCCTATATCCTATCAGATAGTAGCTTAAAGCAGGCTGAAAATAAAGCAGTATGTGCCTTTCAACCTGCTTTAAGTCATCACATATCTTCAATACTAGAAACAGGCTATTGGGTAATGGGTTAAGGGGCATTCTGCTTTACTTTCAGTTTGCTAGCTGCCATCTGCTAGAATATAGAAAATATTTCTATTGAAAGATATTGCTGACTATAATATGGAACTATTTTCTTTAGTAGGGGAATAAATTGAATGTGTAAAGATGTGTATCAGTTCTATGGAGTAATTGGTTAAGGCAGCTTTATAAAGCAGGATGAAAGTAAAGCAGAAAGCCCCTGAAGCTCTATTTTCATATTCTGCATTATAAAGCTGCCAATCATTTATTGGTTGTAAGTAGTATCTAGAAACTTGTAGAAAGTCTGCCACTAATTTCTGGATAATTTTCATTCTGGAGGAGCTTATAATGCTTTACTTTTCATCCTGCTCAAGGCAATCACCTGCCTGTAAGACCATCAATGTGTTTATACATTTGATGCAGGATATTATTGAAATAGCTGTTGACAGGACAATAAACCCGACGCATTCACTTAATATTATTGCGTCTCAGGCTAAAGGCACCCTTTGGTGCTTTTGTTGAAAGAATAAATAACATTTACCACTTCATCCATCTCCCCTGTTTCTGACTGCATGAGTTGAATTTAAAGATTTTAATACGAAGTTAGTGAAGCAGATGATTAGATTGAAACAGATTGTTATGTAAGATACACAATCATCTCATGTTTTTAATCGCAAATTATCCGTCAGTTTGGGTATTCAACAGATGAGCTAAAGCTGACTTATCTTTCCTGGAATATCTCTAAATTCTAAGACATGTGACTGCTTAATAAGGACAAGCATACAGCAGAAAGCTCCTATAGGAGCTTTCTGCTGTATACTTTTTCAGTAGTAACCCATTACCCGATAGCCTGTATGAAGGGAAGTGACAGCATAAAGCAGGTTGAATGTAAAACAGAATGCATCTTACATTAAGCATATTCTGCTTTACTTTCAGCTGCATTAAGCTACTATCTACCAGGATATTGAAACTTATTTCTTATGGCTCATAATTATTCATGACTGTGTAACATAATCATACATGACTGTATAAAGTGGAACTTATAATTGCTATAAGTGTAAAGGGGTAAAAAGTTGTTTTATAGAGGAATTGGTTAAACTAAAGATTGATAGTTTGCCTATTGAAGGGCTGCCCTAACTACTTGAACACTAGTCCCGCATGTAGGTGTCCTTTTCAAACAGTGTACATGTGAATAGTTCACTGTTCACTTCACAGTCATGTCCTATGGCAACAGTGAAGACCCAGATCAGAGGGCTCTGAAAGGAGCCCTCTGATCTGGGTCTGCACTGTTTGTCACAATGCCAAACTTTGACAAAAACGAACCTTATTAGTCAGAAATGGACTAGACTTAAATGGAAAATGGAATTGTCCATTTTAAATTTCAGGGAGGAAAGAGTTAACACAAATTAAAAGAAGCTGCAGGGGAATCCTGTAAGTGAAGTTTCATCCTGAAATGATTTTCAAGGTTATCAAATTTAACCATTTTGTACTCAAAATTTGAAATATTAGCATCTTATCCAAAGAGAATTTGAAATGTGGGGAGAAACCAATTGAATTTTTTCTTAGTCTTCCTTTGTATAATTATGAAAAGATTTATAACCGAATAAAAAGTATTGGTTTAATTACTTTGTCAATTTTTTCTGATGGTTCTATAATCATTTTGAATATTTCAGAAGAGTAATGCCTTATTTGTGCATCAATCTAAATCTAGTCTAAATCTGTCTTGTGTGCATAAATTAGTAAAGTGAAGTGATTAAAACATTGCGTAAATGTTTCCTTCATTCTTATTCTATAATATTCCTCACTCAATTACGGGTGACAGCTGAATTTTTTTAAGACATTTTCTGAAAGCATGGTAAAAGAAAAGCAGGAAATGTCTTAAACAAGGAAACATCTATGAATGACTAGACTAATAGGCAATTAAAGAAGTTATGTTAATCAGGTTCAATTAGTGTTTCAAGTTAACCCATTACCCCATAGTCTGTTTCTTGTTTTAAACCCAGATGACCACTTAAAGCTGGTTAAAAGTAAGGCAGAATGTGCCTTAAGGCACATTCTGCTTTACTTTCAGCCTGCTTTAAGCGATCTACTGCTAGGATATAGAAGAAATATATTTCTTATGGTATTATTCATAACTATTTAAAGTAAAAATATTTTTTCAGTGGAGTAATAAATTAGAGGGGCTTAATTATGGGGTAACGGGTGAAATTTACCTTCAGATTTTCCAAAAATTGGTGTAAGGGTATGTTCACCTCATCTGATTGTTCTTGTTTGTCACTTGGTAAAAGACTTGTAACAGTCAAATCAGGGCTCCAGATAAGAGGATGAAATCTGAACAAATCCAACATTTTCTCACTTATTTTAAAGTACCAATTCCTATGGTGTTACTACTCATTACAATCGTCTCAAAGAGACGATTCTAATGAGTAGTGACACCATAGGGTTTAATGCAGAAATAAAGATTCAAGTATTTGAAATACTCCCCTTATCTGGAGCTCTGGTCAAATGCCTTCTTTTCATCCCACTGCTAGCCTGCACTATGTAGTGTCTGTAGTCTTTATGATGAGTCCCCTGTATAAATCTCTGATAAACAGAAGGTACAGAGAGAGCAAGGATGGCAAACAGCCATTAATCAATTACATTTAGTATGCTGCTTCCCTTGCTATGGTTGGGACCCAGACAGGGACCCTCAACATGTGGGGTCTGTTTTGGATTCCAAAATTGTTTGACATTCAAATATTTTTTTGCTCTAGATCAATGCGAGTTTGTATACTGCTATTGCCTAAATTTTACTGGTAGATGATGATTAAGAAGGCAACCAAGTATTTAAAGAATAAAAGGATTAGTTTAGTACTATAAGAGCAAGAATAAATGGAAGTCACTTCTTTTGCATTGAGAAACATAAATACTCTTCAGCTTTTGCAAGAATATTTAGATCTGAAAAAGATAGGCGTATACAAGACTTTTGCACTTTCTGTACAAATCTCGCACAGCTCTTCATGTTGTTTTAACTCTTTGCATGCTGGGTAATTTTTGTCGTCTGCAACATTTGTCTGCTACTGTTCTAAAATTAGAATTTTCAAAATTTCTTTTAAATTCAGTGTCAGAATGGCAAACAGATTGGATCCTGATGAGACACCTCGTTACGCGGCGTCTCATCTGGATCCAATCTGTTTGCAGAGATAATCACTATGTCAGGTATATCGGCCGCTAGCGTGCAAAGAGTTAAACCGTAACCTACATGTATGCAAACAGGTTAGACCCTGATTAGCCACGTAATGCGGCATACCCGGTATGTCATCAGGATCCAAACTGTTAGACACTCAGACCCCAATTTGGAAAACAATGAGTGAGAAACTGTTGGATTTGTGCAGTTCACTGCCCCTTATCTGGAGCCCAGGAGACAGGACCGTTTGAAAGCTCAGCATTGAAATGGTAAAACATAACATTATAATGCAAGAACTACTTACAAATTTAATACTGGAGATTATGATCTAAATGTCTTTAAGATGCAGAGGCTTGATGGATTTAACTTCAAAAGCTTCATGTTTCTGTTAATACAAAACTGGTCTAACAGGCAAGGAGAATTTAACCTTTAGGTCAAGTTAAGTAAATGCCATAATATGCTAAAAGCATTATCCCGAGCACATTTAATGAAAGGATCATAATTGGTCCACAGTTGTCAAAGTGTCAAAGGGTTTGGACCCAGATGAGAAGATGGTTACTTGATATACCTTTGTTTAATTGCATTTTCATTTACTGTTTCTGTGATTTGCAAAACATATAGGTGATATTTAATACTAATTCTTTTTGTCAAAAACAGTTTTCTTAGAAAGAAAATTGGGTGGAGCCGAGAGAAATAGGGTTATATCTACATATGATTGACAGTTCATAGATTTCAGTATCCCTGGCATTTGTAGATAATTGTGTTCCACCCAGATTTGCTTTTACTTTTTTAGCCCTGGTCCTCTGTAAGATAAACAAGGTTTGTTTCAGGAGCTTTTTAGCACACATTGAAGTGGCGTTTGTGTATGTTAACTCCCACATGCTACATTTTATACACTGCACAATACAATCAAATGAAACTGATACAATGTGTCATCCTTGCCTATACATGTATATGTGCAAAAATACAGGGCTCCACAATTTCAACATTTTTTCATTCCTTTTATTATAAAATCCTATGGTATTACTACTCATTAGAATCATCTCGAAAATACGATTTTAATGAGTAGGGTTTAATGCCGAAATAAAGATTTTAGTTTTTGAATTACTCCCCTTATCTAGAGCTCTGAAAATATAATTTGGGTGCCTAATACAGTAAAACCTCTCTATTACGACCACTAAATTATGTGAATTATTAGGGTGTTTACAGTAGGTGACCGCTTAAAGCAAGATGACAGTGAAACAGAAAGCTCCTAGGAGCTTACTGTTTCACTGTCACCTTGCTTTAAGCTGTCACTTCTCTATTATACAATCACTTAGCATTCGTTTAAGTGGTCGTAATAGCGAGGTTTTGCTGTAGTTTGTATTGAAATGCTATGCTTAATTTGATGCCAAACTATTTGCAAAGGTGTTTGGAACTAGTTTATGGCTTTCAAAGGGTTAAAGCTGGAACATTTTCTTGGCACCAGTTCATTTAGCTCTAATTGTGCTGATTGCGTTTGATCTTGGTCCAAAAAGAGTATGGTACTACGTAGAGGCTATTCAGTCTGTCAGGTAGTAAACAGGGATTTTTTTTGCAGGAGTTAAATTTACTCTATATAATAACATATTATGTTTTAATATAAAACCTGTATTTGAATTAATTTTAATGTCCTTTGTAAAACAGTGGATCCAGATTACGCCCCACTTTATTTGGGGCCTGAATAATCATGATTCAGACAACAGAATTTCAGCTGACATCAATAATCCAGGATTTAACCCATTGCCCCATAAATATGCCATTTAACGCCTTTAATTTATTTCTCCACTGAAAAAAATAAGTTCTGAAATAATCCTCTGCATCATTAACTTACAAGCGAACAATCTTCACTGTATTTTAGCCCTCACTGTAGTAGAGTCTATATTTAGCATGATTCGATGTTTGCCTGCGGGACACACTTACCAGGCTTGTTTGTCATGTTGGACAGGTTGGACAATTTAATTGAGAAAGCCGTGAAAGAAGAAAATCAAACGGTGACAATATATTGCCAGGTGCACAAAAGTTCAGGACAAACTCGTAAACTTGTCATTTCACTGATCTCAAACTGTCAGTTAAGTTGTTTTGTTCAAAATAAGAAAATAGGTTCAAAAGTGAATTTTCACATTACTTTTCAATGTGCTGTCATTGCAATTGTAGAGTTCTTCTGTTTGGTTTAGCATTACAGATTTACAGTTAAATCTTTCCTCCCTAAAACTTTGAATGGACATTTCCAGTTTCCATTTTAGTTTAGTCCAATTCTGACTTTCAAGGGCTGTTTTTGTCAATGTTTTGCATGACAAACAGTAAAGACCCTGATCAGAGGGCTCCTTTCGGAGCCCTCTGATCTGGGTCTTCACTGTTTGCATAGGACAAGTGTACTATTCACATGTTCACTTTTTGCAAAGGACGCCTATATGCAGGACTAGGGTTCAAAGGGTTAATTCCTACTTAACCCTTTCCCCCATAGAAGCGGCTTTTAGCGCATTAAGTTTATTCCTTCACTGAAGAAAATTGTTCCAATTTATACAGTAATAAATATGTACCATACAAAATGTTTCCTTTATTCTGGCAGATGATAGCTTAAAGCAGGTTGAAAGTAAAGCAGAATGCGCGTAACTCTTAGCATGCTAGTAGCGGAAATATCCGTCACAGTGATTGCCATTGCAAACAGTTTGGATCAAGATGAGACGCTGCGAAACGGGACTTCTCGTCAGGATCCAATCTGTTTGACACTCGTGACCATGGTTTTTGAAATGTTTTTTAAAAAATTATATTTTTAGAACAATAGCAGATGACAAATGTTACAGATGGAAAAAATAACAACCCAGCATGCAAAGAGTTAATAGTGGACAGTACTGTGTCCAACACCTGTATATATCCCCTGTGTGAACAGTGGCAAAACCTGTAGGTAATTGACTGAGAGGGGAAGAAGATGAAAGGTTTATTACTTCTAATGTATTCTTCATTGTGACCGCAGGTTCATGAGACAAGAGATAGCTGTTGTTTGACAGAACCAATCTACACCGTGACTTTAATTATAGGTCTAGGGTCCTGCAGATCAACCTGTGAAACTGGCTGAATATTTTATAAAAAAGAGGCAAAATGTTATTTATGAATGAAGACTGTCAATGAAAACCATTGAGATTTATGCTGAGTTGTTTTAAATGATTCTTGTAGGTGTTCTTGTTCCAATTGCTAATAGCAATGCTTAAGAATAAGAGGAAATGCTCCAAATAAGAGGAAATAATAAAAAAAAAACTGAACATTTTCTCATTGGTTTTGTGTTTGTTACCTAACGCTATGTTGTGACCACTCATTAGAATCGTCTCGAAGAGACGATTCTAATGAGTTGTCACAACATAGTGTTCAGTTGAAATATAAATATTTTAATATTTGAAATATCTACTCTTTTCTGGTTCTATATGTTTCTGGTACAATGACAACATTTAACAGTATATATTTCAGAGAGTCTCTCACTGCATAAGAAATGATCTTTTTCTGTAAAGTATTGCCTTGGGCATAAGCTCTCACTGCCATCAACCTAATGATGTCAAAGATTTCTGTTAAAGTGACAGTAAGATGCTGTGTTTTGACACCAGCGAGATATAATCACACAGACTTGTGTGTTTTATTGCCTCGAGTATGTATGTGTCCCTAAATTAATTCTTTTCCTAATTACAAAATCAATTTGTCACCATGTTTATTATCCACCTGAACTTTGGGATGCCTGCATCTCACCGGAATTGGCAGCCTTTAACTTGCTGCTAAGAAATTTATTTATTCTTTTGAGACTGTATATTCAAGTCTACGGTCTTTATAAATCCTCAATTAGCCCCATAGCCTGTTTGTAATTTTGACCAAAGCAGGTTGAATGTAAAGCAGCACAGTCTTCCTTACGTTAAGTCTGGCTGCTTTAAGTTACCATCTGCTAGAATATAAAAAAAAATTCTTTTGATATATTTCTGAATGCATAAATTGGAATAATTTGTTTCAGTTGGGCATAAAAATGTGGATATGGAATAATGGGTATAGTTCCAAAAGTTCTGTTTATAATTTTTATAGCTTTACCGGATGTTTTTGTAGTTCAAGAGAAAATTCTTGGAAATCAGAACTTTCAGCATCTTGAGGTCAAAGGTTAACATTAATTTTGCCCTTTGCAAGATTGAAATTTACATATATCATTGATCTAAAGCATTTGCTAATTACATGCTGTTTGATCAGGATGCATTATTCATTTACATTCGCTATTGCTGAAGTACTAAATAAGCATAAACACTTAAATTTGGTGTTAAAACTACTCTAGGTTTAGGATTACTTAAAGATACACATTGTGTCAGAAATTAAAGGGCCGGACTGGGGTTAAATCATATTCAGTGAGGAGCTTACTCAGTAATTAATATTTCCCCTGTGGGCTATTGGTGACACTGATGAAACTGGTAATTGGAAGTTGATGGACATTTGATGGGACAATCATAGGGACGGAGTGAGAGGGATAGATTCCTGCCGTACAGTCAAGTCCGTTGTGTCCTGTCCGTCTTAAAACACTCAGGTCAATAAAGACGCATTAATTGCCAGTCTATGAATGTTTGTAGCTTAATGCAGAACAAAAGTAATGCAGAAAGCTCCTTTCGGAGCTTTCTGCATTACTTTTGTACTGCATTAAACAAATATTGATATTAAAAGATGCATAATATTTTGCAGTTTCATCGAATTTTGGTGTTGAATTCGGGTTTGTCTGTATCAGAGAGGGTCATTGTAAAGAAATTTTATATGACAGTCTAGCATCTTAACCTTTGAACTGCGGCCTGGTGCAAGATGACCTTGAGATTTGGAGAAATTCTGTATTCTGATAATTTAACAAATGAATTTCAATCCATTTAGGGAATTTAACTATGAGCATAAGACATTTTTAATGGACTTAAGTTACGAAACTAACTAGAAACTGAAATGGTAAATAAGGTATTAAGATGTGTCAAGATGGTAGGGTTTTTTATAGAAAGGCTCAATACATGTATTCAAAGTGAATGTACATGAACTCGTGGGTCTGACAGGTTGACAGAGTAGGGGAATGTAGAGGTTCACAGGTCCTGGTACACTATGTACATGTCAGGACACATGTTTAGCCAGTGACTAGTGTGACACTGCATGCAATTAGGATCTGTAGATATTGCAAAAAACACTGCAATTGCAATGGTGCAGGCCTGGATAAGCCTTGTCAGGGCTCCAGATAAGAGCAAGTAAATTGAACAAATTCAACATTTTCTCACTCATTTCAGCATCAAATCCTATTGTGTTACTACTCATTAGAATCGTCTCTTTGAGACAATTCTAATGAGTAGTGACACCATAGGTTTTAATGCAGAAATAAAGATGTTAGTTTTTGAAATGCTCCCCCCTATCTAGAGCCCTGCCTTGTTTTATAATAATTTGAAAGAAATAAAGATATAATAGATTAATTATGTAGATTGCAGAATCATGATTTCAAAAGATCTGATAAGTAGATAGGTAGGGCAATTTTAAAGATTTCAGATTTGAAGCTTAATACTGATTCAAGATTGAATATAATGATAATGATAATGACGTTTGAGTAACCTACTGCCTTAATTATGTAAATTTTCTTGGTTTTGGGAATCAACATTCAGGTTTCAAAGAAATTTCAATTAAGATTAAAACCCCACTGTTAAAACTTGGTATAAAAACTTGGTATAAAAAGGCTTAATTGTTTTATGCATTAAGACACTTAAAGAAAAATGATCTGGTCTACTTTCACGTTGCTTTATACGTTATAACCTGTCAGTAACATAATATTTTTTTTTTTTATATGTATCAGTATGTATATGAGTCGTCTTTTCCACTGGTTGCAATTTATTGTATGAACAGGGCTCCAGATAAGGGGAGTATATCAAAAACTAAAATCTTTTTTTCTGCTTTAAACCCTCTGGTGTCACTACTCATTAGAATCTGCAAGATGATTCTAATGAGTGGTAACACCATAGGATTTGACACCAAAATGAGGGAAAAAATGTTGGATTTGTTCAGCTTACTCCATCTTATCTGGAGCCTTGATGAACTACAGTAAACTGTTGCACTGTTGATACAATCATTCCGATCAGATAGTGTTTGGTGTCTCTAACCTGATTGGAACTTTCTGCAAATCCCAAGCTATTGTAATCTCAGATATAGAGGTCGAAAGTTTTGTCATGATGAGTCACACCATCTAATTGTAGAGAAGCAAAATAGATGAGAGAAGATGAGAATGTGAAAACACCAGAATAGCTATTATAACTCTGGCGATTAACCCATTACTGTACTGGGAAAACAGCAGTTACTGTATGCTCTAGATATGAGGGAGTAAACTGAACAAATCTAACATTTTCTCACTTGTAACTTATTTGTTTCAGAACCAAATCCTATGGTGCTACTACTCATTAGAATTGTCTTGAAGAGACAATTCTAACGAGTAGTAACACCATAGGGTTTAATGCAGAAATAAAGATTTTGGTTTTTGAAAGGCTCCCTTATCTGGAGCTGTCAAGTTCAGTGATTATTTGCAAACAGTGTAGACCCTGATCAGAGGGCTCCTGAAGGAGCCCTCTGATCGGGGTATACACTGTATGTCAGGCTTATGAGCACTGTGGGGACACACTCATCCAAAGTCAATGTAAATTGAAACAAATTAAAGAAATGGAAACCTCAATTAGAAATGAGCAGTACAAGGGTTAATAGAGTTGTGGAAAGTGCAGAGAACTTGTTAAAAACAGATGTTTTTTCTGAGGGGCCATGGCAGCAGACAGATACACATTTTATTACCCAGGTGTCAATCTGAGTGAAATACAGAACATCTATGTGCATATACGTACAGCCAAGAGATTTTGCTATTCTAAGAATAGTGGCACCTGTTTTTGAGGGACTGTTCAAATGATGAAAGTCTATAGTAGGACCAATTTCTGCCATTGAGATGGTGATCAAATATATGTACAGAAAGAATTCTGCATTGATTTAAAATTAGGATTTGCACTAAGCAACAACCTTTCTAAGTTTTTACCATGCTTATGTATTTCAATTTTTGTGATTTAACCCTTTACTTCTTAGATATGCAATTTAACCCATTACCCCATAAATACGCCTTTTTACGCCTCTATTTTATTCATCCACTGAAGAAAATAGTTCCATATTATACTGTGCTACAAATAAGAATCATAAGAATTTGTTTCTATATTCAAGCAGATAATAGCTTAAAGCAGGCTGAAAGTAAAGCAGAATGTGCCATAAGGCGCATTCTGCTTTACTTTCAACCTGCTTTAAGTGATCATCTTTCTTTAAAACTACAAACAGGCTATGGGGTAATGGGTTAATTAATGTAGTATCTGATAAAGATCCAAATCATTTGTGTTAGTTTTTCTGAAGCTAAATTGGTTTGAAAATTGGAAATCAAAGTTCAAACAAAAGAAACAGGCAGCAACTAGAAACAGACAATAATTTATTGTAGCAGGCTAGGAGCTAAAGTGTAGCTTTTTATAGGACGGTTAATAAAAAAATATCATCCATCATTCTTTGGTCTTTTTGTGTGTAAAATTTCACATTTTTTAGAGACCGGAATGAAAAAAAAGAAATTTGTAACTCAAGACAGAAGTTTTTTGCCTCCCTTTGAAGAATGGCCTTGCTCAAGACATGGCAGTCGCACCTATAAAAATGTTAGAGCTGAGAAAATGATAATCGGATAAATCAATCCCCCTACAAAAAACCTACAATTGACACAAATTAGATAGGAGCTTAGAAAAAATGATTCAGGTTATCTTTGTAAGAGTGTTGGTAAGGTGATGTGCCCGTCGGGGAGCGTGTGTGCACGCTGTCAGGAAATGCACTTCTGTTCGCACCAGGTGTGTACACTGATAGTACCCTGTATCTTAAGTGAAGAATATATCTCATTCTGTTCATTGCAAACAGTTTGGAGCCAGATCAGACGCCGAGTTACTCGGCGTCTGATCCGGCTACAAACTGTTTGACACTCAGAAATAAAATTTTGAGCAATAAACAACAATTTTTTTATTAGGAAAATGTAATTTTATTACATAAATTTTTGTATTTTGTTAAAATGTGGACATTATTTGTTCCTCTCTGGTAGGACGTATTAGTAGAATGCAGTCCATTTTATCTCATATTTAGTGTCTGTGACCATTTAGTGCTGAAGTGTGGAGCATCATCTCCAAGAGAAAGTGGCTACTCAATGCAGGAGGGTGTTTTATCTGTGTTGATATTGTTTGCAATTATTGAGGTACTCACTGGTTATAACATTATTGTCGCCTTCAATTGTAAGATTACTCCTTCATCAAATCGGTTCATGTGCACTTGGGAGTTTTGCCTGTATTTCCTAGTCGATTCTCATCTCGGATAATGGGCATTTTATGTAATAACTCGTTCCATATCCACAGAAAATATCAAACTTTCTTTGAACAAGAAGATCTATGTTCTAAAAATAAGATCTATGACTCATTTTGAAAAATTATCTAAATAAAAGTTGCTTTTCTTATCGTCGGAAGTTATAACCGTCTCAGCTTGAGGCTGTAGAGACTGCAAGATAAGTTGGCGGTGTGCCCCAGTTTTTAACACTTTTTGCATGCTGGGTATTTTTTTTCGTCTGCAACAATAATTGTCATCTGCTTTTATTAAAAAATAGAATTTTCTAAATTTCGTTTCAAAACAGGGTCGTCGGAGTGTCAAACATATTGGATCCTGATGAGACGCCGCGTTACGCGGCGTCTAATCAGGATCCAAATTGTTTGCACAGATAATCATGATTCCGCTGCTAGCGTGCAACGAGTTATAGCAGATGCAATACTGTGTCAGCTTGACATCATTAGAGTCGGGCAAGGTAAGAACAGAGCAGTTATTCTGACACATTCTGTTATTAAAGGGTAATATCTGTCGCTAAAGGTGTGATATGGTGCAGACCTCTTCAAACTATTATCAAAGAATAATCCTTCTTTATCTGGGGCAGCTTCCATGTTGGCACTTTGATTACTACTGCAAAAGCCTCTCTTCTGTCAGTTTTGAAAAATGATAGTTACAGTCAGACATATGTTATGTGATCTGTCATGAAATATTTGATAGGGATGGTTGCCTTAAGCAGGATAAAAGTAAAGCAGAAAGTGCCATTCTATAGTCTTTAAAAAGATATGCACTTAACCCTTTCCCCCCCATAGAAGCGGCTTTTAGCCCATTTAATTTATTCCTCCACTTAAGAAAATCGTTCCAATTTAATCAGTCAGGATTATGTATTATTTCTAGCAGAATGGAAGCTTAAAGCAGGCTGAAAGTAAAGCAGAATGTGCCTTAAGGCACATTCTGCTTTACTTTCAACCTGCTTTAAGTGGTCACCTGTCTTCAAAACTAGAAACAGGCTATGGGGTAAAGGGTTAAAGAATGCAGCAGCTTAGCCTTAGCTTTCATTATAGCTCTATTCGATAATTATATAATGTAAAACTGAATGCTAAAGCTCTGCAAGGGATCTGATAATGTTACATGAATGAATGGACTGACATTTGCAAACAGTAACTGTTGTGAACCAGATCAGAAGCTTAATTCGATATCCCAGCCTCGCTTAAGTCTAAACATACCTGTATTTCAAGCCAAGCCACGTTTGAACTTTGAAATGTTCCAGAATAGTTCTGGTTAAATTTAAGTTCTAGAACTGTTCCAGACATTTTCACAGGGGTAGAAATACAAGTAATTTCAACTTGCAAGTAAAAAAACCTATGCTTATAAACTTGTAACGTTCATACACATGGGATTAGCTGAGCACTGTAATATGAATACAAAGTACTGTTAAAACAATGTAAGAACCTTAAAAAAACAAACAAACAAACATTATAAATCCTTTTGTCTAATGACATCTGGGCGTTGTATTGCACTCTTCCCCTGCAAGTGATACATTATCATTGGTTCCATCTGGCATCTGCATCTTCACTGCCTGCAAATAACTGTCCTGTTGGATTTGCAATAAAAACAATAAACCTGGTATTCACATAATGCATTAGTGGCATTTATCTTGGTGGGGGCAAAAAATGTTTTTCATTTCTGTCATTTTCGCTGCATTGGATGCAATATTGTAAATGAATTTCCACTTGTTTGTAGTAGAATGTTTTGCAGCTATCTTTGAGGGTGGCTTTATCATTGCATTGGGTGCTACAATTAAATCGTGCAGCTACGAGCTTTAAAAAAATGGCTTGTTTGTGATGTTATACGCAGGTGGCTGCTTAAAGCAAGATGAAAGTAAAGCAGAAAGCTCCTGTAGGAGCTTTCTGCTTTACTTTCATCCTGCTTTAAGCTACCACCTGTTGTTTAAGATAATAATTGAGTTTTCATTAGAGTAGTCTAAGTCATGATAGAGGGACTTGGTTGTACGTAAAGTTTTGCCATATCTAAACTGCTTGTTGTGAATTGATACCATTGTTATGAAAATTGCTAACATGGGGAAAGAATTGTTAACGCTTAAAATGCTAGTGCCATACTGTGATAACCTTTGCAAATAGTTGGAATCATGTTGATCATGAGACTCTGAGTAACTCTGTGTTGCATCAAGATTCAGTGTGTTGGATTCTCTAACTCCATTTTGAAAAGAGATTTAAAAAAATATCTAAATTTTAGAAAAGTAGCTGAAAATAGATTCTTGCAGAAAACAAGATAACATAGCAATGGAAGAGTTAACCCATATAGCGCTAGAATAGGATATATGAATTATTTGCAAACACTAGTTACAGTGTAGATCCAGATCTGAGTACTTCAGTAGGAGCTATCCCTCAAGAGTAAATGTGAGCTGGACATTTATTGGCATTTCCAGGGCTCCAGATAAGAGTAGTTTTTTCAAAAACTAAAATCTTTATTTCTGCATTAAACTCTATGGTGTCACTACTCATTTGAATCGTCTCTTTGAGACGATTTTAATGAGTATTAACACCATAGGATTGGTGCTGAAATGAGTGAGAAAAAGGTGGAGAAAACTCCCCCTTATCTGGAGCCCTGGAAATGGAAGAGTCTATTCGCAAATTCAGCATTGTACAGGTTATAATGTGTATAACAAAGAGAGCCTCACATACTTCCGTTGGCTGTTTGGAAAGTGTTTTACGATGTGTCGGGAAGACAGTAATTAAAGGAGTTATGTTAATTGCTTATGTGGCAAGTTCATAACTTTCTGGGTTCAAAAGTGGTTATAAGTACTGGCAACGGCATTAAATTGTCCACGCACACAAATGTTGCTTGTCTCAAGACAGTAACGTCACACTTTTACAGGGAATAAATGGAAGACTTGTTGAAGGTGTACTGTCTCGTAATATTTCAGGCTGTTATACTGGTATTTTGAATGTTTCTACTTTACTTCCATCTTGCTACACATTACCCCATAGCCTGTTTCTAATTTTGAAGCTTAAAGCAGGTTGGAAGTAAAGCAGAATGTGCCTGAAGGCACATTCTGCTTTAATTTCAACCTGCTTTATGTCGTCACCTATTTTCAAAACTAGAACCAGGCTATTGGGGTAATAGGTTTTAATTAGTAGTCTTAAGGTGCATTCTGCTTTACTTTAAGTCTGCTTTAAGCTAAATTATCTGCTAGAATATAGAAAATATTTCTTTTGATTATTCATGACTGTATAAAAGGGAACTATTTTCTTCAGTTGAGGAATGAATTATAGGAGTAAAAAGGCATATTTTTGGAGGAATGAATTATTAAGCTGTTTGCCATAAACTTTTTGAAACGTGCTGTATGATGCAGTATCAGTTTGCTGTATGTGATTTATCAATTCTTCGAATGCTTCGGAAGAAATGGCTTAAATGGATGTTTACTGTAGTAACTTTGGCTGTCTAAGGACCGTAAAGAATCTGCCAGACTTGGCCATAACCTGTAATATTCTCTGAGAAGAGTTAATCTTCCAGCAAATATGTATAATCCCAAAGAAGTATGCGGGATATTTTATGGAACTGCAAGCCTTTAATTTGCATAATGTAGCGATAGTTTTCATAAATATTTACATAAATATACTTGTTTGACTTTAATAGTTGGGTTTACGAAGGCTTTTTTCTGCAAAACCTTCAATCAAGTGGAATAATGATTCCAAAGAGTGATTCAGAAATCCATGATCACTTACAGCACAGTCTCCAAACCATTGTTTAACCCTTGTGCTGCAAAAGAGTAAATACTTAATTTACAAACAATGCAGACCCAGATCAGAGGGCTCCTGAAGGAGCCCTCTGATCAGGGTCTGCATTGTTTGCAATAAACTTAAATATTTTTGGGCAAACCCCATTAGTTAGATTTAAAATTGACATTATATTTACAAAATGGAAGATTCCATTTGTAGAGTCAGCAGTGTAAAGGTTTACCCTTTGAATACTGAATAAAATATTGTGTCCATTTTACATCAGAAATAACTGTTGTCTTTACTGCACATGGACTTGGGGGTATCATTTAAGAGCAAAATCAGTTTGTACCCTACTCGACACCCAATTTCTTGACATTCTATCTAGATCCAAACTACTTGCAAAGGTTAAAAAAACTCATTTTCTGCATTCAAAGGGCTAAATTGCATTTTCTGTTCACTGACAGTTGTCAGTTTAAAATGTAAAATTAATGTTGCTCAGCTTGGCTATTCATTTTGGTGTTTTGTTCTAATAGCTACCACGGTCTATTATGCTGCAATAAATAGCCTTTTGCTATTGCAGACGTTGCAATAAACATGTAGGGCTACAGATAAGGGGATTATTTAAAAAAAAAAAAAATTAAATTCTGCATTAAATACTTTGGTGTCACAACTCATTAAAATCATCTTTTTGAAATAATTCTAATGAGAAGTAACACCGTATGATTTGGTGCTTACTTGAAGCAGAAAATGTTGAAACTTATTCAGTTTACTCCTTTTTGTCAGGAGCCCTAAATATATATTGCAATTCAGCATATACAGTCGAACATCGATATCTCGAACTCGGTTAATTCGAACATACCCGTATTTCAAAGTTAAAACGTGGCTTAGTTTGAGTTAAGGGAGTTCGAGATATCGAAGTTCGACTGTACAGTAAAAACCCTCTATCATTACCAGTAAATGAAGAATAAGTTTGCTTTACGTCTTTCATTATGCTTTCAGTTGTCACCTGTTTCAAATGCAATTAATAAGTCTGTTTTTCAGTGGTTTCAAGAGGGATTTTACTGTTTGATGCTTTATATTGTTGTACATTTTGCAATAGACTGGTGAATCAGACTATGTTGATAGACTTTGGTGTAATGGTTTATGTTGCTGTAGATTAGATTGCAAAACAGTGTTTTTGCCAAAGACTATGACTTTGTTGCAAATAATGTTTCAATAATATTAGCCCTGCAGAACTGTTGTAGGCTGTATAATTTGTTCTCAAAACAACAGCCAATAATTTACGACTTGTACTAAACAGTTGCTTTCTGTTTTTGTCATTTCAGAAATAAACAGAGTGAGATTAGTATTGTTCCATAACAAAAATGCACAGAGAGAAACCCTCAGCCTACCAGACGCAAATGGACCAGTCTCCACATTATCAGAAAAATTATATGTACCCGTCAAAGAACATCCAGATGTAAGTGCAATACAGTTTCTCATATATTACTTAATTAACCGATTACCCCATAACTACGCCTTTTTACGCCTTTAATATATTCCTGCCTTGAAGCGAAAAGTTCAACTTTATACATTTATGAATATGTATCAGAAGAAATATTTTGTATATTTTAGCTGACCGTAGCTTAAAGCAGGCTGAAAGTAAAGCAGAATGTGCCTTTAGGCACATTCTGCTTTTCTTTCAACCTGCTTTAAGTGATCACTTGTTTCCAAATTAGAAACAGGCTATGGGGTAACGGGTTAACAACTTAATCCATAATCCGAATGTGTTTAACCCATTACCCCATAAATACACCTTTTAACACCTTTAATTTATTTCTCCACTGAAGAAAATAGTTCTTATCTCTACGGTTATGAAAATATATCATAGGAAATAATTTCTTTTTTCTAAAAGGTGGTAGCTTAAAGCAGCCTTAAGGCACATTCTACTTTACTTTTAGCCTGTTTTAAGTGACCACCTATCTTCCACTACTAGAAACAGGCTATAGGGTAATGGGTTAAAGCAAGATGAAAGGAATGCAGAAAACTGCCATATGAACATTCTGCAAATTCCATAAACATATTTTGTTATTCTGCTTGAAAAATTAAATTTATTTTCCATTGTTAATAAAGGAAATCACTGCATTCAACATAACATGTCCGTAGAGAAGTTTTGTGTAAAGTAAATTTAAGAAATCATTGTTTGGTGTAAAATAAAGAAACCTGGTGCACTGCCTTCCTTGCAACATTAAGTCTGTAGAGAAGTTTGGTGTAAAACAAAGAAATTCTTGTTTGGTGTAAAATAAATAAATCCTTGCTTAATGTAAAATAAATCCTTGCTTGGTGTAAAATAAAAAAAAATCTTGCCTTCATGCAACATTTAAAGTCTGTAGAAGAAGTTTGGTGTAAAATAAAGTCTTTAAGAAATCCTTGCTTGGTGTAAAATAAATCCTTGCTTGGTGTAAAATAAAGAAATCCTTGCCTTCATGCAGCATTTAAAGTCTGTAGAGAAGTTTGGTGTAAAATAAAGAATAAATATCCATTTCAAGGCTCCAGATAAAGGGAGTATTTAAAAAAAAAATCTTTATTACTGCATTTCACCCTATGGTGTCACTTCTTATTAGAATTGTCTCACCGAGACAATTCTAATGAGACGTAACTCTATAGGATTTGATGCTGAAATGAGTGAGAAAATGTTGGAATTGGATGCCTGATAAAGTATAGATATTCATTAGCACATAGACACATTGTATTGATGACTGTTGTTAAGGGTATTTGAGCACTGCTGTAAGCACTTATTGGATATACAATCTCCCTGTAATATACTTGGGTGTCCAATTAAGGCTGTCTGAGTAGCAGACAGGATATAGTCTCTTGTTGAACAACCATTCCAATGTATATTTGTTGACAGTAACAACTGAATGCAGAACAAAAGGTAATACAGAAAGCTCCTTGAGGTTTACTTTCACCTTACCTTAAATATATAGCCAATTGTTATAACACCGTCATGGTGTGGTCCTTTTAGTGGTCATATAATCAAGCCTTTATGATAAGCCAAGTGTATGATAAACTAACTAAAGAAACATCAATTACTAAAAGCTACCACATAACCTGCCATGGATTTCTTCAAGGCACATATATTACTTTACCAGATGTTATTCTAAGTGAACCTGATCAGTTTCATTTAAAACTGTAAGGGAACCCCATATTTATTTGACTTCCTTCCCATTTAAACTTCTGAAACTTGATTACCGTACAGAAGCTTTATGTTGTGGTCACTAGATGTGTACTTTACCCATCATGCCTTTTCATGTGTGAGAAAAACAAGTTTTCAAAATAAATCTTCGAGCCCAACCTAATTGGAGGAATATACAGTTCATGTTTTCAGTGAAGAAGCATAGATGTATCTTGATACACAGGACTCCAGATAAGCGGGAGTAAATTGAACAAATTCAATATTTACTTATTCATTTCATCATCAAATCCTATGGTGTTACTACTCATTAGAATCGTCTCGAAGAGTAGTGACACGGTACCATAGGGTTTGATTCAGAAATAAAGATTTTAGTTATTAAATACCCCCCTTATTTGGAGTCCTGATAGAGGTGGTGACCTGATAAAGAACAAAATTTAATATAATAATTATAACGTTATAAGTTTTAACCCTTTCCTCAAGAGATGCATTGGTTCAAGTCCTCTATATATACTCAACTGATATTTTGTAGTATAATATATAACAGTTTTGTGCCTAAGGTAGGTTACAATCTTAAGCTTTATAATTTAATTTCACTCTGCTGTAATATTCCATCTGATATTAACACTACATGACTGTACTGATGAGTTTAGGTTTTGAGTGAAATTATCAGCACATGTTGAAAACAGAAGTGTTCATATGAACAATTAGGTAGAGATTATTATGATCCTGAGGAAATTCAGTGAAGGAAAAAGTCGAACATCATCTTTTCAATGGTTGCCTATGTCAGTTTGTCTGTACTTTACGTTTTATGTGATCTGGATCCAATTTGGCAGCAGTAATACCAGTATTAACTTGAAACTAATTCCTTTTTATATCGGATGCATTTGCAAGACAATTAGCAGCATCTGTTGGTGATTTAACAACAAAGGTTTCGACAATCATCGAGTGCCAGGAACTGTATTTATTTATGTGTGTTGCCTATTTTAATGGCTGTATATAAGCCTTTTAATATACCATTGTCATGTAGGCAGTTAATAAAGGAAAACCTCTGTATTACGACCACTAAAAATAAGGCTTAATTGACTGTACAAAAGACAGGTGACAGCTTAAAGCAAGGTGAAAGTAAAACAGAAAGCTCCTAAAGGAGCTTTCTGTTTTACTTTCACCTTACTTTAAGCTTTCACCTTGCTTTTAAGCACCTAATAATGAACACAATTGGTGGTTGAAATGGAGAGGTTTTACTGTAATAAACTATTACAACTAAATCTTGCCGGTACTGATGTTAGTATAGATCGGCTGATAAACACCTAATCCCTGTTTTTATGCTCGCCAAAATCGCAAGGATATTATTGTTCCCATGATATAAAATGTTTTTGGTTTTTTTTTTTACAAGCATAAAAATTAATGCTGTCTGCTGTGCTTCTGCAAATAAACGGTTTAGAGTGTGTTCAGGCAAAAACAAGTTATGGCCAGATGCTGAAGGATTTGGCATCTTGTCTCAATGAATATTTATTGGAAATTTACAGTAAAACCTCTCTAGTCTTAACATCTTCCTCTACATAATCTCAATAATTTCCTCGGGATAATAATTTTAAGTCCCATATATGATGCCTCTGCCAGTTATTCTGGCAAATGCACTAAATTGAATCAATGATCATGTTCAGTACAGGTGCTTGCAAAGCAGAATGTGCCCTAAGGCAAATTCTGCTTTACTTTCATCCTGCTCTAAGTGGTCACCTTTCTTCAAATCTAGAAAGACTTAAAGCATTAAAGAGTTAAGCAGTCACCTTCTTTGAACACAAAGTTACCATAAATGATTTTAAAATAAGTTAGATAATTTTATACATGGAGCCATGACTTATAGCTGAATTGTACTAATTGCTATGGAGGTAAGCGTTAATTATCCCATTCTCTCATAGTAACACAGGGCTCCAGATAAGAGGGAGTGAATTGAACAAATTCTACATTTTTTCACTCATTTCAAATTCAGCACTAAATCCTATATATGGTGTCACTACTCATTATAATGAGTAGTGACACCATAGGGTTTAAATCAGAAACAAAGTTTTTAGTTTTTGAAATACTCCCCTTATCTGGAGCCCTGGTAACTGTTATCATATATAATCTATTCCTGATAAAGAATAGTAGAATTTTACTTATAAATCCTGATAGAACTAGTGGCTGCTTAAACCAGGCTGGAATTATGGCAGAAAGTTGTGCTTTCTGCTTTGGAGGTTTTGGAGTACTTGCAACCTTCCTTTTAGCAGTCTCCTTTCTTAAACATAGAAAAATGCCATGCCATGTCAAGAAATGGTATCATCGAACACTCATAATTAGTGTTCTTTTGTTTATCTTTAAGAAGAAGGTAGCTTAATGCAGCACAAAAGTAATGCACAAAGTTCTCTTGGGAGAATTTTGCTTTCCTTTAGTCCTTTAGATGTAGGGAAAGTTCAGTCAACTGACACAATATCAGGACTAGGTAGAAACTTGAAAATGCATTTTCTGTGCGTGAAAAAAAGCTAATACTAGTTTTAACTGCACATTAAGAAGAAAAAACTCCCATTTCACGGGGTTAAATCTGTTGGCTTAATGGCAGAATTGTGGCCGACTTGTATGCCCTGTTGATGGTATCAGTCACCCCGAAGGGGGGTGGGAAAATCGGAAGTCTGTAAAATATATATATATCAAAGTAAATTGCTCAGAAGCTAGATACTGACTTAAAAAGCAGAACATTACTGGTAAAGTACATAGATATCTTATCTGTTCAATTGGTAACTTAGGTGGTGTGAAGTAAGGTGAATGAGATATTAACACTTAACCCTGGAATCCTCCCTTAAACTTTAAATGGACAATTCCGGTTTCCATTTTAGTCTAGTCCATTACTGACTTTTCAGGGTTGTTTTTGCCTTTGTTTGACATTATGACAAACAGTGAAGACCCTGATCAGATCTGGGTCTTCACTGTTTGCACAGGACAAGTGTACTATTCACATATACACTGTTTGAAAAGGACGCCTATATGCAGGACTAGGGTTCTAAGGGTTAAAGTGTGGACACAGATTGTAGACATCCTAGATGCAAACAGTGCAGACCCTGATCAGAGGGCTCCTAGCTTAAGGGTCTGCACTGTTTGTCATAACTTTAAATTTTGTGAGGAGACATCAGGTCACTCTATATTGAATAGTACATTTGTTTGCAAGTAAAAGTTGATTTTAAAAGTTCTTCATTGTAAGTGATAGATGCAAAAAGCTTGATAACTATACAGTAACTCCCTCTATACATCCTACCCCCCTCCTACTATTATTTATATTCATTCATATTTTTGCACGATAAACATGTTTGAAAGGTTACTGGAAGTTTAATTGGAAAAAAATGCCATAACGTTGTTAAAACTCCTTGTACACTAAGTAACAGAACAATCATGATTACCTTTGCAAACAGTTTGGATTCAGATGGGACTCGAAGTACACTGGCTTCTCATCAGGGTCCCAACTGTTACTCTGTGACTTAAACCATTACCCCTTAGCCTGATTCTAGTTTTGAAAATAGGTGACCACTTAAAGCAGGTTGAAAGTAAAGCAGAATGCGCCTTATGGCACATTCTGCTTTACTTTCAGCCTGCTTTAAGATAATAATATTCTAAAATATAATATATATTTTTTATCGTACGTATTTATGACTGTATAAATTGGAACTATTTTCTTCAGTTGAGGAATTAATTAAAGGCGTAAAAAGGCGTATTTATGGGAGAAAATTAAACCCCTGTTTTGAAAGGAATTCTCAAAAACCTGAAATTTAGAACAGAGCCTGAAGACAATTGTTGCAGACGACAATTATATTACATAGTAATTGAAGAGATCAAATTGATATTTCCTCTTTGACTTTTAGTTTTTCTAATGTGAGAGAAAAACATTAACTTTAAAAGGACACTCCAAATACAGAGATTAAAATCATGCAGTTTTTTCCCTCTCCCAGATCTCATTAATTCTGAAGATTTTTCATGACCTTGGTTGTATTATTAGTTTCAGATGTGTTAAACCCTTTCATGATCAAATAATTCGGGAGATTTTTACCCCCTCACCGCTTTAATGTCGTCTGCTTCAGATTTAAGGTTTTGTGACTAAATAAATATTGATATGAGTGTCAAACAATTTGGGTCCTGATCAGACGCCGCGTTACGCGGCGTCTGATCAGGATCCAAACTGTTTGCACACATTCTTTTAAGCGTCATTGAGAGTGAAAGGGTTAACTGTGTAATTGCTAAAAAACCCAGTTATTAACAGAAAAAGTGCAAGGGCTTTGTTGAACTCCCTCAACCCAAGCTATTAGGAAAATGAGATAATTTTTTGGCCATCTCGCCTGCACTGTATTGCGTTTCTTGAAATTGGCGCCATAATTGATGACATATTTTATGCTCAGGAAATGAGATTTTCTGGTGAAGTAAAGTGACTAATTAAAATAATATTCTAGTGTTTATGGTAAATGGATACCAGCAAAATCTGCATTACGTACATGACCACTGCAACAGAACATTTTGCGGTTTGTTCACTAGGCACACATCTAAAATTAGTCAAATAATAACCAACTATTTCTATTAAATCTTTGCATGCTGGGTAATTTTCGTCTTCAACTTTAAATTTTGCATGCTATTATTCTAAAACTAGAATTTTCTAAATTTCTTTTCAAAACAGTGTCAGAGTGTCAAACAGTTTAGATCCTGATTTCGCGGCATCTCATCTGGATCCAAACTGTGTGCAAATCACTGTTTGCAATCATTGTGGCGGATATATCTGCCGCTAGCATGCAAAAAGTTAAAGATTGATACTTCTTTATTTTGAAACCCATTTGTGTCTAGCATCCTAAAGGCATAGGCAAACATTATGGACTCTGATCAGACGCCACACAATGCAGTACGTGTCTACACTGTTTTCTGATAGAAATTTCAATAGTAAACAAACAAAAAAATGAAAATTCAGACTGGCATCCATTATTCTAAATATGGAGAATTCCAATTTGTGAGCATGGAAGAATCCACTTGGCATAAATTATTTAATGGTACATGGCACAGAGCAATAAATCCAATGTCCTATAAATTGAGTTAAACACATTTACATAGCTCTATAAAGCAATTTACAAACAGTTTAGATACAGATCATCCAATCTGAACCAAGAGGGTTAAGTAAGACATACAGGCTAATTATTATTGAAAATGCATTTAATATATATCAAACTCAATTAAACTCAACATTTTGGCAGTTATTTAGAAAAAAAGGTGGTTAAAATACACTAATATACTGATATCACACAAAAATGTTTTAAAACAACAGTATCTTAAGTTTATAGTTAGAAAGAAAATTAAAACACTGAATTTTGCAGATTAAACAAAATTTAATGTACCGGTAAGCCATGCTATGATATTGCAGATCAGCATAAAGTTAAAATGATTCTATTTGGAAGCAATTAAAATGTCATATTGTCTCATAACAGTGTAAGTTTTGGCAGGCCGTAGCTATGCAAATTAAGCTGCTGAATACAGTGTAATGATTGTATTGTTTTCACTACAAATGTGATTAAGTATTTTTGTTTTTGAAACAGACCACCATGACAAGTTTCTAGGTCATAAAGCACTCATAGTGGATTCTGACAAAAATTGACCCATTACCCTATAGCTTGTTTCTAGAATTGAAGATAGGTGACCACTAAAAGAAGGTTGAAAGTAGAGCGGAATGTGACTTTCAACCTGCTTTAAACCACCATCAGCTAGGATATAGAAAATATTTCTGATGTTCCTCATTCAATACTTTATAAAATGCAATTAACTATTTTCCTCAGTAGAGGAATAAATTAAAGGTGTATTAATGGGGGAATGGGTTAAATAAACTTGCAACCTTGTGAGCAACCATTAGATGAGAAAGCAATGAAATTTATGCAGAAAATATCGTTTCATGCAGGATTAAAGTAATGCAGAAAGCTTGATAAGAAGCTTTTAACATTCATAGAATTTAGATCTGCATTAAATTAGGAACCTGTCTTAGTCCTTTCCCCTATGAAACCATTTTACCACATTCACTTTTTCCTTATAGAGATGCAGTTTCATACATTTACATTATTTTTTTATAACCATACTCTAAAAACCCATTACCTCATAAATTCGCCTTTTTATGCCTTTAATTTATTTCTCCACTGATAAAAATAGTTCCAATTTGTACAGTTATAAATTTGTATGGTAAGAACTATTTTCTATATTATAGCAGATTGTAGCATAAAGCTGGTTGAAAGTAAAGCAGAATGGGCCTAAAGGCGCATTCTGCTTTACTTTCAACCGGCCTAGGCTATAGAGGTCACCTGTCTTCAAAACTGTAAACAGCCTATGGGGTTATGGGTAAAAAAGCTATAGAAAACTGTTTATGCATCCTGACAGTTCAATGCTTCAAGCAGGTTGAGAGGAAAGCAGAAAGGAGCTTTTCTGCTTTCCTTTCAGGCTGCTTTAAGGAATGACCTTTGAAATTAATCTATAGGAAAGGATTGAAGACAACTGTCATATTTTGAATAGTAGATGAGAATAGATTTAATTATATATTCATGGTGCCAGATTAAAGATTTATGGTCTTCAGTGGTTTCTGAAAAGTTATGAAGTGCACATTTTAGGCTTGCAACGTGCTTGAGAGACATGTGGTTTTTGCATGCCATTTAACCCTTTAGATAGCAGGAAAATGAGTCGGGAAAATGAGTTAATTAGCAATTTGAAATGTAGACTCCCAATTAGTTAGAGCAATTCAGTCATAGACTGCACTGGTTGTCATATTGACAAGGCTCCAGATAAGAGGGAGTACACTGAACAAATTTAACATTTACTCACTCATTTCACCACCAAATCCTATGGTGTTACTACTCATTAGAATTGTCTCGAAGAGACAATTCTAATGAGTAGTAACACTATAGGGTTTAATGCAGAAGTAAAGATTTTAGTTTTTGAAATACTACATTCTTATCTGGAGCTCTGTATGGCCATGTTTTGCATTCAATTTAAAAATAAATGGAGTGAAAACATAATTACAGTCTAAAAGGTAAAACATTGAATCGTTAATATACATAACAGCCATAAGACTTTTAATTATCTAAGACTTATTTCAGTTCATAGGGTTGAACTCCTATGATGTACATGGAAGGTTTGTAAATTGCAATCACAGCAGCCTAGGTTATCTATGAGTGGTGGTAAGAGTGGAGATTTATGGTCTATACAGGCCTGCTGTTTCTCAGGCTTTGTCCTTACACCATTTCAGTCTTTGTTTATATATTGAGTTATACACTTGAAATTTTCTTTTTGGTTCAATAACTTCACATTTCGAACTTGCTTGCGTTTCAAAGTTAAAATATTTACTTTGAAACACTGGTGTGTTAAACTTGAGAGAAATAGTGTTATGGAAATTCAACTATGAAATACAGGCAAGTATCGAGTTTTGACTGTACATAAAAAATCAAGTTTTGCTCTTCCATAGTTTGAGTTTGAAGACATTTTGCATTGGTTTGGTTAAGAGATAATGATTAAGAGTCTTTGAAATGCAATGTTCCCTCCCTACACGGCCTGTCCAACAACGATTCCCTCCTTACAACGACCCTTGCCGCTATTCCCCAAAACAAGACATTTATGTCCAACTGTTTCAAGGCTGCAATACCGTCTGCTTAAATTTGTTGTCTGCTGTTTTCCTCAAAGTTTCATATAAGTGAACATTTTGATAGGATAATTTAAATATAATGACAAACAAGTGACAAACAGCTTGAATCCAGATCAGATGCTGCGTTACGCAGCATCTGATCTGGATTCAAGCTGTTTGCAAATGTAAGCAAAGTTTTAATTTTACCTCCCTAAAACGACTCTCTCCGAACAACACATACAAGCTGTGCCTCCCATTGGGTGTCCTTGTAAAGAACAATCCCTGTACTCCCCTTCTCTTGTTCTATGTGTTTATGTGAAGTTTTACTTAACTAGATCTATATAATGTAATATCATTATTTATTTTCAGTTCAATTTTGTGGGTCGAATATTGGGGCCACGGGGGATGACGGCAAAAGAATTAGAACAGTATACAGGTTGCAAAATCATGGTGCGAGGAAAGGGCTCAATGAGAGACAAAGCAAAGGTAAGATACAGAAAATACATACAGTCATGGAGGTGATTTGTTTTGATTTTTGCGTCGCTTTCAACAGTATTTCAGTCATATCGCGACGTCCAGCTAATACAGGTGGAGGAAGACCCCAGAAATCATTTATGAAAAATCCGAACGACCCTACTGGGATTCGAACTCACAGCGGTGAGGAGCTTAGTGATGTAAGTCACAGTGACTATACCACTAGGCCACGGAGGCCCCTGGAGGTGATAGTAACCTTTCCAACAGTTCTATGCGACAAGTCTAATGAGTAGTCACAGCATACGGTTTGATAGGAACAAAGAGGATAAAAACATTGAAAATAAGTGGTTTATGTGCTCTTGTCTGGAGCTCTGCAAAGTGCTTTTATCAGTCAGTTTGGATCCAGGTCAGATTTCTGTTTAGGATTTTGCAAAAAAGCAAAACATTTAAATCTTTACCTGAGTATGACTTTCATCTGTTTTTAGCAGACACCTGTCAGTATGTAGAGAACGTTTCTTATTGAAATTCATCAGTATAATCAGCTCTAAATGAACATTTGCAGGGCCCCAGATAAGAGGGGTATTTCAAAAACTAAAATCTTTTTTTCTGTTTTAAACCCTATTGTCTCGAAGAGACGATTCTAATGAGTAGTAACACCATATGATTTGATGCTGAATTAAGTGAGAAAATGTTGGATTTGTGCAGTTAACCCCCTCTTATCTGGAGCCCTGATTTGTGTTAATGGGCTGTTTAACATTATTCGTTCATTCATTCATTCATCAGGATAGAGACTAGAAGCATGACTGTATAATGCCATAACAATGAGTAGAGAAAAACTAAAGTACTAAATTTCAACAATTTTTCCATTATTGGGTAGCTGAACTTTAAAGTTCTAAGTACCTCAATAATGTTCCCCAAGTGTGTACCTTTCTATATATTCCTGTGATTTAGTATTGTGTGAAAGTTTTTAGTTCTGGCACATATTTTCAAATTAATGGTATGTGACACGTTCAGCTTGTTTGGTTCACTGAACATTAAAGTTGTTTCCCTCTAAAGTGAAGGGAAAGATTTCTCCACACAAAAATGGCAGTAAAAATCCACTAACTTGTCTCTGCTTTCCTTTCGTTTCAAATAAAAACGGCCAACTATGGTATCGGTTTTATCATGTAATCGCTATCGGAGAAAGCGATACTTCCTTGTTGGGTTTCAGATATTTGAAAGTTACTACTCTTTGGTGTCTGGTAATGCTTTTAGAAGTAATAGTATCCTCGTAAATGATACTGAATCTGAACCATCTCTTAAAATTTATATATAGACAAATACTTTTTGCCTATAAAACTGGCTTAACCCATTTACCCATAAATACACCTTTTTATGCCTTTATTTCATCACTGAAGAAAATAGTTCCATTTTAAACAGTCATGAATATGCATTATAAGAAATATTTTTTATATCCTAGCAGATAATAGCCTAAAACAGGCTGAATGTAAAGCAGAATGTGCCTTGAGGTAGTCACATGTTTTCAAAACTAGAAACAAGCTATGGGGTAATGGGTTAACGCTCCCTCCATATTGGTAAATGCTAATCATCTATATGCAACTGTGTTTAAAGCAGTATACTGCTTAAAGGAAGATAAAAGTAAAGCAGAAAGCTCCTTTGTCTAAAGCTTTAAGCTGCCACCTGTATCAACAAATCTCACTGAATATCCATCGGTGCTGCTTAATGCAGAGGAAAATATTAACATTTAAATACAGTAGAACCTAAAACGAAGGCTAATTGGATGTATAAAAAACAGGTGACAGCTAAAAGCAAGGTGACAATAAAACAGAAAGCTCCTATAGGAGCTTTCTGTTTTATTGTCACCTTGCTTTAAGCAGTCACCTGTGGTAAACACCTTATAATTAACATAATTAAGTGGTCGTAATAGAGAGGTTCTACTGTATATACAATACAATTCTGGCAAATACATTGTGTAGGTAGGTTACAACGGAAAATCTAAAAAAAAGTAAAAGCAAAGGTAGTGCTACTAAAGGTAGAAAAAGGCAGTTTTTGACAATATAATAAATGACAATCTATATAAATGTGATCGTAACAAACAGATGCCATGTTACTATCTAGATCCAATCTGCCAAATATTCATTGTTTGTGGTACAAACACATTTATTTGGAAAGAAACACAGTTTTCACCCACCCACCCACCACACTGTACCTTATAAACCCACTCATTTTCATTCGGTTCCGTTCGTCATAAATTTGTCTCGGCATTGTCATAAACACTGCAAGTCTAAATGTGGGATTTTTGACGGGAACATTTGAAAAGCTGCAAGCATTGTCTGCATACGTAATGCACACTGAAATATGCATGCACCATCAACACTATGTTGAGTAACTTGTTCAGGAGAAAATGTATGCTGGTACAAGGTTGAACTATTACTGTATCCAGAGCTCCAGATAAGGGGAGTATTTATAAAACTGAAACCTTTATTTCTGCTTTAAACCCTATGGTGTCACTACTCATTAGAATTGTCTCTTCGAGACGATTCTAATAAGTAGTAACACCATAGGATTTGATACTTAAATGAGTTAGCCTCGTATTGTATCGTAAGTCTTATCCAAACTACATGTTTTGGCATTTGCAAGGTGTTTTAGAGGTCCAGACTTGTAGATTTCGTTTAAGTTTATGCAGGTTGGTGGAAATAAAATTGTG
The DNA here is from genome assembly GCA_922989275.2 of Gari tellinella. NCBI lineage: Eukaryota > Metazoa > Mollusca > Bivalvia > Cardiida > Psammobiidae > Gari > Gari tellinella. Next base: position 57,806,455 of record OV277860.1, read on the forward strand.
CTAGTTGCTAGCTAGCAATCTGGCAGCTGGTTCAAACAGTTTGGATAAAGCCAGAAACTTAGCCGATGGCAAGTAAGAGATAGAGAAAATTTTGGAAGCAATGTGTTAATATTGATTTAGGCAGATATACTAAATGCACAATCATGTAAATGTGAAAAAACTCGAAACCCCTCAAAAGCTGTCTGCATAACTTAAGTCTAATTTAACTTTAAACTGCAACAAATCTTAATGACTGAACATGTAGCCTGAACCTCTTTTAAACGATTGCTAAAGTTAAGTTCTACTTTTCTCTGGTTATATGTGCAATAAATATTTCAGCCAAGTTAAGTCTAAATCAATTAACATTATGGAAACCCAGGGATTTCCCCAGGATTTTCTGAAGGCATGTTGAATTTGGGGCATAGGGGGAGGGTGCGGGAGGGCTCCCCCTCCCGCGCTGCGGCGATTTTTTTTGCCCTTTAAACAATGAAATAGTGCATTTTTAGCAATACATATATGTAGTGTATAGTATAGTGTGTTTATATGGAAATGGCTGAAATAAGTATTATTCTGTTAATCTGTTTGCAAGAACCAGTTTGTGTAGGATTTTTGTTTTCAAGTTCAGCACCAATATTTAAGTTACACTTCGATCATAACTAAAGTTTACAATTATACCTGCTGATCTCCCAGTTTAGTCGCTGACTGCAGCTTGCATTAACTAGTATTCCATTATTTTGCAACAAAGTACATGTATTACATTGTAAAGCCTTACTGGTTGTAAAAGCACAAAAATGATAAACAGCTGAAACACATTAATTCACTTATTTTATACATAAACTATACAAAAAAAATATCCTGAAACTATGAATGCCTGGACCTATGGAAAAAGTGTAGACCCAGTCTGATCTCCTGGGTGAGTCCTCTGATCAGTGTCAGTGCCATTTACAAGATTGTAAAAATGGAAAAATTTGAAAAATTACTTTTGACAGAAACCGCAAACAACATGTAGTCTTTTGACCAAAATGGAAAAGTCTCTTTAATCAGTATTTGAAAGTTTAAAGCATGTGAAATGTACACACCTTTTCATTTTCTCTGCCATACACACTACACTACTGTCACACTCAATCAGATAATACACACACATACTAGAAATGCTCACTTTTTTTTTCTTCAAATAAATAAATTCTGAAACAGGAATGCAGAAACAAGTAGATTGGGCATGTGCTGCAAACAGTAGATCCAGAACAGGAAGCCCCTGATCAGGGTAGAACTGGTTGTCTTATGGAAAAACATTCATAAGTCTCTGACTCTCATAAACTTAATCAAAGAATTTATTTGAAAAAGTTTAACATTAACTTGCCACACACAGTCAAACACCTACCCTTACTTAGAATTAAGTACAGTGCATGTATAGTGTGATTTGAATGTATAATGTTTTAACTCTTATTCCTCATAGTCATTAGAGATAAGTTTTTATGCCTTTACTATTCCCTTGAAGTTAAAGTAAATATTTTTTTATTCTATCGAAGACAGATCTAGATCTAGATACGGGATAAAAAAAAAAAGAGGTCTAGTAAAAAAAAAAAGTTTTTTTTTTTTTTTTTTTTTTTTGTTGTTTTTTTTTATGTGTCAAGAACCTGTGGGTTAAGAGTTAAGAGAGCATATAAAATTTCACTGCATCCCGACAGGCTGATGTCTAATGGAGGATTCATTTTACTTTAAGCATGCTTTAAACAACCATCCATCATAAAAACAGAAAACAAATCTTAACTTTGTGAACAATTAATAAGACTGTATGACCGTGTCAAATCCAGGTCTACTAAAATATTTGTTGTCACGATTTTCTTTTTCAATATTTCATCACCAAGTATTCAATTTCTATATATACCAAAAATGCCAGAATGCAGATTCCTCGTTTCCCGCGTGTTATGTTTTGCCTTTGTTCTTAAAAAAAACTTATTTCCCGAAACTCCCACGAAAAACGTCTTCCGCGTCGCTAGCCATTTCATACGAATAAGTGCTAATTTTAACCATCGTAATTTATGTTAATTTCACTAGTATCAAAACAGTCTTTCTAGATGGAAGTATATAACGTCTAATCTAATTGGATGTTTTCAAAGTGACGCTGGGAATTACCTTTTTGATAACCAATGAAACCAGTAAAGACATGTGTCAAAAGTTCGAAGCATGCCGCGCAATTGGATTTCATTTCGGAAGTTTGGAATACTGTTTGTGTCTGTTACGTGATTATTAATACGGAGTTGTCGAGGAAATCAATTCTTATAGGTAATTAATGTTCGTTTGTTCAATATTTTCGGAGAATTAGGCCCCGTATCGAGTGTATTTTTCCGAGGCGACAAGCGATTTCGCCGCTGTTACTCTCGTCTCAATAAACGCGGCGAATTTTCAGTCCGCAAAATGGTAAATCATCTTCTTAATGTTTAGATTTGGGAAAAATAATGTCTGAGATTCCGGTTTCGGCTAGTATTTTTTTTTCAGCGTAATTCGTAGCTTGTTTTCCGAAAATCATGTTCCAGAAAATCATGTTCCAGTACTCGCCATTGCTAACGGTTTTAGAAAACTTCAAAAAGTTGATCTCGGTCAAATAGAAATAATCTAAGACCCTGTCAATCACCGTTTAGATAGGGAAATTCGGCTTGTGATTGGTTGATGATGCTATGCTCACGCCCGACACGCGTGACGGCGTTTGACATATGAAACAATTTACTCGAGTACACAACACAGAGCCGTGATTAAGGCTAGTCGCTTTACAGATTTAGGCATGTCGGCAAGATCAAAGCATGTCGCGAAGAGACCGCCTGGAAGGAAGACATGTCGCCCGCGACAGGCGAAAACGGCCTGGGGAAATCCCTGGAAACCTGAAGGAAAAGGAAAGTTTTTAACGGAATGATAGTGTGTACCGGTAATCACTCATGGATCAGGTATGAGTGGGTGCCAGCAATAAGTTAATGCTGCTACATGCACAATGCACAGGCCTGTTTATAGGTTAATCTTTTGTTCTGGATGAACTAAAACTTCAAAGCTTGACCTGATTATATAATAAAAAGAAACAAAGTTTTGTGGATCTCGAAAGCTGAATTCACCAGATCTTGTTCCAATTCTCCTTTCCACCTTAGAAGCCCCTTGACCTATTGCTTGGTATAAGTGCCAAAACACGACTAGTTATTAATGGTGTTAAAACAGGTGGCAATCTTTAAAGGAGCTTTCTGCTTTACTTTCATCTTGCTTTAACCCATTACCCTGTAGCCCGTTTCTAGTATTGAAGACAGGTGATCACTTAAAGCAGGTTGAAAGTAAAGCAGAATGCACCTAAAGGTGCATTCTGCTTCACTTTCAGCCTGCTTTAACAGTTAGAATATAAAAAAATATTTCTTATGATACATACCCATGACTGTATAAATTGGAACTATTTGCTTCAGTGGAGGAATAAATTAAAAGCGTAAAAAGGTGTACTTATGGGGTTATGGGTTAAGCAGTAAACTGTCTTACAGTTACTTCTGTAGGGATCCATAGCTTCTCCATAGAACAGATAGAAAAGACTCTGGCAACACAGTTTTAGCTTCATGTTGTAAGAAATCTAGGGAGGAGAAAGGAGGTAATGATAACAAGGACAGTTTTTTGTGCCAATGCATAGATTAGGTCCCAGTTGATGTAATGAAGAGATATGATTCAATTCAATCTTCCCAGCACTCTGTCCAAATTATGCCAGCTTACTCATCTTAACCCATTGCATGCTGGGTAATATTTGGCGGCCATTTTAAAATGTTGTCTGCAGCGGGTATAACTCAAATATTTGCACTTTTTTTTTAGCAGTTTCTGATAGAATATTGACTTAGCTGCAAACAGTTTTGATCTCAGATCAGGTCCCACAATGTGGGGCCTGATCTGAGATCACATCTGTTTGCCTAGAGGTACACCTTAAAGTGTATCCCGCTTAAAATGGGTTAAGCATTTAGCTGGCGAGAAAAATCGTACATTGGTGAATAGGGGCATAAATAATTTTCCAATATATATGTGTTTGTGCTAAAACAACATTTCTATTGCAAGCAGCTTTAAAAGCCAGATCAAACTCTCTGCCATCTCCTTGAATAGATTTTTTCGTTTTTTTTCACAAGTAAATCTTTCCAAATTTTATTTAATCACTTTTATACTTACAGAACTCCAAAAATTGTTGAGTATTCTCAAATACACATAACTTTCTTTATATTGTCATCAAACCCCAAACCCCATATTGTAGCTACTCATTGGAACCCCCCCCCCCCCCCCCCCCCCCACACACACACACACACACACACCCTTTTAAATATAGGATTAGACAGAGGATGTAAAGGAGACAATATTGTACCTGTCAATTTTACTCACTGATACCAGGGGCCCGTTACATAAAACTTCGTAGGACAAATGTTTAGATTATAAAAGTCTCAATTATTTTATTTTTTTTAATCCATCTTATCTTGTCATGTGACATCTCTTTTGAATTGTCTTGAAAAGACGATTCCAGAGAGATGTCACAAGACATGATTAGATAGAGAAATGAAAATTTAAATGTATTAATTTTGTAAGTTTTGAATTATGATCATTTTTGTCGTTGGAAGTTTTATGAAACAGGCCCCAGTGATTATCTTCGTGGAGAGCCTAAAGTCTCTCTGTGAGTTCTGGAGTAGCACTGTCACAAACTATCTATCAAAAGTGCCATCTTCTGCTAGTGGGATTATAGATAAATGCCTCATAGATAAACGCCTGCAGAACATAACCAGTGTTTATAAAACAAAGGAGGTTTAATTACACTGTCAAACTGAGTAAAATCATGCTTGAATCTGTCTTTAATCCTTATATTGCTGTGTATTTAAATGGATTTCTTCAAATTTTGAGAATTGGTCTCTTTATGGTGAATCTGAAGTTCCTATATATCCCTATAAAAGATTATTAAAAATCAAACAGTGCAGACCCAGATCTGAGGGCTCCTGAAGGAGCCCTCTGATCTTGGTCTTCACTGTTTGCCAAAGTATTATTTATTGGGGGGGGGGGAATTGTTTACTTGTGAAAACAATTTGTTTCCTGACGAGTCGCCGCTCAATGTAGCGTCTCGTCAGGATCGAAACTGGTTGACACTCTGACCAAGTTTTCAAAAGAAATTTTGAACATTCTATTTTAAGAACAATAGCAGCCTTGCAGACGAAAACTTGACCCAGCATGCAAAGAGTTAGGGTAGTTGAATAACAGTGTAATTTCAAAGACTTCGGGGAGAAATGGTGCAATTGTTTAGAAGCCTGGTGCCGCAGAGATTGAAAGTTTGTCTTGGTTCTCTACAGAGTGATTGTAAACATGGTTTTCATTTGTCAGGAGCAAAAATGGCGCTATTCCCTGGCAGATGATTATCTGTCGGTGCCGGTGGCTTAAAAATTTTAAATTTGGTGCATGTCAAAACTTTGAACCTTTAAACCATTCTGTACATGTAATTATCAGGTGCTTAAATTTTTGTCTGAAAATTTTGTTTATTGTAGCGATTTATTTGATAAAGAATTTGAATTAGGTCAAACAGTCTAGATCCAGATCAGATACCAACTTAACGTTGGTATCTGATCTGGTTCCAGACTGTTTGCTAATGCTGGCCAAGTTGTACTGCACGTGTTAAGGGTAAGATTGAATGAGGTTCGCTGATCTCAGAGCTAATGGCTTTCACAGAGGTCCATGTTTTCAGTGGAAGACTCAGCTGATTGCCAGCAATAGTGAAAAGCTATGCAAACACTTCACACATTCAGGAACGACTGCCCAGGAACTTGACTTGCAAATAGTTTTTTAATGTTTGAAAATTTCAGGGTGTTTTTTGTCAGGAATGTTGTCTTGATTACTCCGACTGAACCTGCAGAAATCTCCAGGCTTATTGGATTCTCTAGTTAACCCTTTTCCTTATAGGAGCGCCTTTTAGCGCATTTAATTTATTCCTCCACTGAATAAAATAGTTCCCTTTTATACAGTCATGAATATGTATCATAAGAAATATTGTTTATATCCTAGAAGATAATAGCTTATTTTAATCAGGCTGGAAGTTAAGCAGAATGTGCCTTAACCCTTTGAACCCTAGTCCCACATATAGGCGTCCTTATCAAACAGTATACATGTGAATTGTACACTCTGATCAGGGTCTTCACTGTTTGTCATAATGCCAAACATTGACAAAAACAACCCTTAAAAGTCAGAAATGGACTAGACTAAAATGGAAACTTGAATTGTCCATTTAAAGTTTTAGGGAGGAAAGAGTGCCTTAATTTCAACCTGCTTTAAGAGATCATCTTTCTTTAAAACTAGAAACAGACTATAGGGTAATGGGTTAAAGCAGAAGCTCCTGTTGGAATTTTTACTTTCAACTTGCTTAAATAATAAATTTTCATTGGGTAGCTATAATTTTCCTTTCTCGGTCTATGGGGTTTGCTATTTGACCTTATAAAGAGGAATTCAAAATGTAGATTATATTGCAGTTTGGTTGATATTTCAGTCCACGGAGGCGTTATGAAATGAAGGGTTAAAGATAGTAAAAAAAAGCCTTTACTTTCCTGGCCATTTATTTTAACTGCTCTGAGGAAAAGTTTATGGTTATTACTTTTGACAGTACATTATTCCTAGTTTTTAATATAAAAAAAACTGTAGAAAACTAAATACAGTGTATGAGAATGTGCTCAGCAAGTGTTATTTCTCTGCTACAAGTCAATATATTTATTTCTCCCTTAGTTACCTGTGTGAAACAGACAATGTGGTGACTGCTTAATGCAGGATGAAAAGGACAAGCAGTATAAAGCAGAAAGCTCTTTACCATCAGTTAGTCAAGACAATCTTTGGTGCTTATAAGTACTTAACTTATACAGCTTTAAGCAAGGAGACAGTAAAACAGAAAGCTCCTAAAGGAGCTTTCTGTTTTACTGTCACATTGCTTTAAGCAGTCACCTGTCACTTCTAATAATTAAGAAAAAATAGTAATTTTAGTAATGAAATTTAGTTTTACTGTCACATTGCTTTAAAGCAGTCACCTGTCTTTAACTTCTGATAATTAAGAAAAAATAGTAATTTTAATAGAGAGGTTTGACTGTATTGGGATCAGTCCGTTGGTGTCTGAAGGGGACCGGCTAATTCAATTGGTTAGGCCAAGGATAATGCTATTGTTTAGAGGCTGAGAGAATAATTTAGTGACAGTCCGATACAGGATGTTTGCCAGCCTGGAGACTAATGTGAAATCAAATACTAAAAGTGTTATTTACTGCTGCCATTTTCAACTCTGGTGCTGGGTTTTGTCTTTAATGGCTTGAGGCGTGTGGGTGCCGGCAGTATTTGCAGAAAATTGCCCGTTAAGAAAATGGTCCTGCAGCAAAAATAGGAGTCCATTCTGTTCAATTAGTCTCATTTTGGTTTTATGACGTATTACAGTATATGATTTACAGTATAAGATGTACTATACAAGGGCCACATGATTAAGAAAAATAACAAATTCTTAATGGCATAACTACTTAAAATTACAGGACAAAGTAATAAATTAGTGCTTTACTCTGGGCCTCTATAAAAACAAGAGAACTCTTGATAATAAGAGTAGGGCATCGTGCCTGGGTTTTCTATATCTGCTCCCCTCTCTCTGGGGTGTCCAATTAGCCCATACATGGCAGAAAGGGACATCAACAAACAAACAAACAAACAAACAAACAAACAAACTTGATATCCAGTGATTCCAGTTGATATTGCTCAAATTTCATACTACTTTAGGCAGCTTCCTATGCCCATAAAAGCAGTTCTTTTGAATGCATGGTCATAATGTGCAGAGTATGACTGTATTTATTTAGTTGTCTGAACATTCTCATATTCTCTTAGCATTTTGGTCTTATTCGTCTGTCAGCATGATTAATAATACTGTCTAGCTACATCAAAATAAGCCTCACATTCCCCCCCCCCCTTTTTATACCGAGCCAGACAGTGTTCCTGACATGGGAAGAGCTGTGTTAATATAAGTAATATTACACCATGAATTGTAGACAATTGGGGAGATTTGAATGTTTTTGTCACGCAATATTATGAACAAAGGCCGCTTATGATATTTTTGGCAGGCCGTGGAGTTCTGGAGTAGTAGAAATGGTGAATCATAAATATGTCCAGGAAATTTGTAAAGCCCAAATTGTTCTATTAACCCTTATGATGCTGGAATCTGACCAGTTCAGAATTCTTTGCAAACAGTAATAGACCCAGTTCAGAGTTCCCGAAGAAGCTCTCTAATCAGGGTCATCATGGTTTTTCAAACTTGAACCCATTACTTCATAGCCTGTTTCTAGTATTGAAGATAGGTGACCACTTAAAGCAGGTTGAAAGTAAAGCAGAACTATTTTCTTCAGTGGAGTAAAAAGGCGTATTTATGGGGTAATGATTTAAATAATTTGTCTTTTATTTGAGAACAAATCCATTGTAAACTGGCCTTCATTGGAAAACATGAGCCTATTTTGAAATTCCAACATTTTAAGGGTGTTTTTAGAACTACTTAGTAAAACTCTAAGACCATATTGGAAGGCGGTTTGTTTTTCATTGACTGCCAAAAATAAATTGAAAGTTATGCTTAAATCTTCCGAAGGAGCTATATATGTATACATGTGCTTCGATCCTGTTTTAAGCAACTACATATCACCAAACTTTAAGATTTTTTGACTGCAGAGTCTAATTTGTACTACCATAAGTGATATTTTTTTTAGCAAGACAATTGATTGCTAAATGCAGGATGTAAATAATGCAGAAAATTCCTGCATTATCAAGTAATATGGCTCCAGATAAGGGGAGTATTTCACAAACTAAAATCTTTATTTCTGCTTTAAACCCTATGGTGTCACTACTCATTAGAATCGTCTCGAAGAGACGAATCTAATGAGTAGTAACATCATAGGGTTTGGTGCTAAAATGAGATTTTCTAATGGGGACTGTATTGATTGGTGGCTATAATACTACAGGTTTGGCTGTAGCGTATTTCAAAAACTAAAATCTTTATTTCTGCTTTAAACCCTATGGTGTCACTACTCATTAGAATCGTCTCTACGAGACGATTCTAATGAGTAGTAACATCATAGGATTTGGTGCTAAAATGAGATTGCTAATGGGGACTGTATTGATTGGTGGCTAATACTACAGGTTTGTCTGTAGCGTATTTCAAAAACTAAAATCTTTAGTTCTGCTTTAAACTCTATGGTGTCACTACTCATTAGAATCGTCTCTATGAGACGATTCTAATGAGTAGTAACATCATAGGATTTGATGCTAAAATGAAATTGCTAATGGGCACTGTATTGATTGAGTGGCTTACTACAGGTTTGTCTGTAGTGTTACTTGTCTACATGGTCAAGGAGGGTAGTACAGCCGGCCAAGGTGGCTGTCAGATATGATTTGGTAGTGTCCAATGCTTTTATCCAAATGGCCAGATATCATTAATATGGGCTGTCAGGAATGAGTAGTGAGATATCAACCCTTAATGTGCTGCCAAGAAGGTTCTCTTTCATACTTCAAGTTTTAACTTATTGCATTCTGGGTATTTGTTTCGTCTACAAATTTGTCATTTGTTATTGTTCTGAGTAAATAGTTTTCAAAATTTCTTTTCAAAAACACTTAAGGCCAGAGTGTCAAACAGTTTGGATCCAGATGAGACGCCGCTTTATGCAGCGTCTCATCTGGATCCAGACTGTTTGCAAAGGTATTCCTTGCGCGACCACTAACATTCAGTTATTTAAAATCATGGTTTTTCCAGATTGAAAGCTCTTGTGGTACTTTTGGCAGTCATCATAGATACTGCCAAAGCATCAACAAATGCTTTCAATGTCTCTGCATTGTTGAATCTTTTGAATTTTTAAGTTAAATTTGCTGATGAGTGATGATAAATATGTAGTAGTAAAAGGTGGTAGCTTAAAGCAGTAGGAAAGTAAAACAGAAAGATCAAATAAGCTTTCTGCTTTATTTACAGCTTTTGAACATCCACAGGCTGTAAAACAAAGTTGGTATATCAGTCACTGTTGTATGTAGATGATTTGAAGTAATGGCCATCGAGACATGGTTAATTGTGATGTAGGTCTTGAACTGTCTGCATTGTGGTGTTTTTATGCTAAGTTACACAACTGATACATGATCTTAATTAGAAATGAAGTAAAAGAATGCTTTTTGGTACTCTGAGCAAAGTGCATGAATAGATTTATCGCCAGATTTGTAATTCCAGACTGACGGAGTATTGGCATTCTAATGGGATCTGACTGCTCACTCTCTGATATATAGATCATACAAGTCAGGCATAAACAAAGAGAGAAATGTCTGTGAATCAAGCATTTAGTCTTGATATAATGCCCAGTGATCCACATACAGGATGGATGTAAACCATGTAGATCCAGATGTGATGCTGATTTAGTTAGAAATGCTATTGCAATAAAATGTATTGTCACCAGGCATTGAATGATAAAAGCATGGAGGTGTCTGACACTGAATACTGTTAAATAAATGCAGGACTAAAGTAATGCTTAAAGCTCCTACAGGAACTTTAAGCATTACCTTTGTCATGCAAGAAACTTGCCATACTGTAAACAGCAGTAAATGATTTAGTTTTCTTTACATTTGCATGTTTTGTGCTTTAAATAAAACCTATGTAATCACTTTTAATTGTTCTGTTTGAAATCCTCAGAGAACTAAAATCCCTATGAACATAGAACTTTGGGGAGATATAAGGTTTTCTAGGTTGCTTTGCAAAGAATGGGACGCTTATGTTGTTCCATTGCAATACCAGTTTAGCTACAAGAGTTGAGAAATGTTTACAATAAGCAAGCTAGCTATTGAGAAATGTTTACAATAAGCACGCTAGCAATTGTGTCCTCAAACAGCACATAATTATGTAGTATTTAGAATGCTGTTCATACATTATGTTATTGACATATTGTTTCTTTATTATGTTATCCGCCCCAGCACTTGTATATTTCTTGGAATCAGAGCACCAGATAAGGGTAGTTTTTCAAAAACTAAAATCTTTATTTCTGAATAAAACCCTATGGTGTCACTACTCATTAGAATCGTCTCTCCGAGACGATTCTAATGAGTAGTAACACCATAGGATTTCGTGCTAAAAAGAGTGAGAAAATGTTGGATTTGTTGAAAAAAACTAACTCTTATCTGGAGCCCTGTTGGAATGCTGTCCTTATATGGTCATCTTATTTCTTTACAGGAGGAGGCGAACAAAGGGAAGCCAAACTGGGAACATTTGAATGAAGACTTACATGTACTCATCACAGTAGAAGACACACGAAATAGAGCAGAACTCAAGCTCATAAAGGCAGTAGAGGAAGTGAAGAAGCTGCTCGTCCCATCTGTAAGTTATCTGCCCCTGAATAAACAAAGTATAACTAAGTTATTATATATGCCCCTGAGTAATTAACCATACAGGTGTTTCCATTTCAGTATAGTACTGTAAAGTTTGTGTTACAATAATATAGACGATCAAAATTTGATATATTTTTAAAAAGAAAATGTACCATACAACAAAGTTGGGAGTTGAATGCATTTAATGCAAATCAAAAGTAAAGCAGAAAGCTCCTAACGGAGCTTTCTGCATTACCTTTGTTCTGCATTAATCATTAAGCGTCAACTGTCTTCAGAGTTTTCAATGCTTGTCAATAGAATTGCAGCTGAACACAAATTTGACTGTACATGTTTTGATTTTGTCTTTAAAACTTTGGTCCTTTAAAAGTCTTTGAGGGGCGTCAAGAGAATATTTAAATCTTAGCTTTATTGATGTGGAGTCTTATGTCTTTTGTAAAACAAAGTTTATTCTCAAGATTTAATCATAATAATACAAAGTGTCTGAAGTGTCTCAAAACAGTAATTTCATTTCTTTTACAAACAAAGTCTCTAAGTTATTTCAGATAAGACTGTAGTAGAATATGTGTTTACAGCCCATTCAGATAAAGCATTAGTGGAAATCTATGAAAACAGGTTATGCTTAATGCAGGACAAAAGTAACTCAGAAAGTTTCTACAAGATCGATATGTATTACTTTTGCTCTGTATGAAGCAGTAATGTTTATGCAAAACTCATAAACTCGTTACCTTCTGAGTGGCAGTTTTACACAGGTTTTACTGGTCATGTGCATTGTTTGTCACCCTTAATCTGACATTGTCTGTAACAAAACTCGTAGGCATACCGTATATTAACCCATTACCCCATAAATACGCCTTTTTACGCATTTCATTTATTTCTCTTCTGAGCAAAATATTTACAATTTATACAGTTATGGATATGCATAATAAGAACTAGTTTCTATATTTTAAGAAATGATAGCTTAAAGCAGGCTGAAAGTAAAGCAGAATGCACCCAAAGGCGCATTCTGCTTTACTTTCAACCTGCTTTAAGTGGTCACCTATTGTCAAAATTAGACTCGGGCTATGAGGTTAAGGGTTAAACATTAATTTTAATGTATTCTTTACTTGAAAACAACAAACCAATATACCACAGCTTCTTAGTGTTTTAAACTGTTTGAATCTAGATCAGAGGGTGTCTGATCAGGAATCAAACAGTTTACAAAATTCAAGATTTCATCTGGCAGAATAAGGGTTTTAAGTTTTTGTGCATATGGTATATACAGACACTGTTCAGTTTAACAATGTTACTTCTTATATTGTCTGGATACTATTTACGAACCAATAACGAGAATATGAGCATGAAAGTGCAGTAATCAGCCGTGCACCGATCATACTGTAAAGAACTCGTTTTTTTTTTGCCATGATTTATTAATAATGTTATTGTTGGGTGTACTGTTAAACTTGTAAGTTGTATTGCGCAATCATTGAAAAGAAGATATCTTTGTCATCTTTGGGATTTATGGCAACTTAATGCGGTTCAGAAGGGAATGCAGAAAACTCCTTGTGGAGCTTTCTGCATTGCTTTTGACATGCATGATGGTGTCACATGTTTTAAAGACTTGGTGTGATTTTTGCTCAGTGATTTGTTTAGACAGGGTTTAATTGTATGTGTGTAGTTTTCAGAAGTGTCTAAACAGCTGTGCTGCAATTGTACCATTATCAGCAGTCAAAATATCGGAGGATGCTAAGGAGATAATCACACCGTCTTCAATAGTGTTAAACCCTTTTCCCACTCCTAGCCTGTTGTTTGAGTTTTAGACAGGTGGTTGCTCAAAACAGACTAAAGGTAAAGCAGAAATCTCCCTACAGGGAGATTTCTGCTTTACTTTCAGCCTGCTTTGAGCTGTCACCTGTCAAGATTTTCAGTGAAGCAATATATGTGGGTAGAAGGAGTGAACAGATATTGTAATTGGGACAATGGAAAGGTTTTTTGTTCTGTGTAGGGAAAGGGTTAAAACAATTCATAGACAATGCCTGCAGAGAGTTCAAACTATTACACAGCAGTAAACATCATTAGGTTTCTGGGTAATGGAAAACATAATATAAATATATATGAACAGTCTTGTGAGAAAACAGGTACTCAGACAGCGCAAACGGTGAAGACACGGATTAGCTAATACAACTTCTACTGTTTTAACACAATCTAAAACTGTTAAATGTTAACTTATGTCAATCAACACTATATTCTGATTAAATGCCTCATTTCAATGTGGAGGTTACTGTGGGTCTATACTGTATACAATGTTTAAGAGTATTTTTGTTCGAAGTGACTCTAATAAGATCACTTCATTATTTGCCAACAAAGGTAAAGCAGTCTGGCTACACTTTTAATTATTAGCTACATTTTGATAAAATATCGACTTACTCTTATGAAAGAGAAACTTCTTTGATCACTCGCAACAATAAAGCAGTATGCAAATCCCACTTCTAATTAGTTTAATCTGTTTATAATTATATTCATTTGATAGATATAAGACTCAGAAGTATTGTTTTACAAAGAACTGTCCAAATATGCAACATTTAACACCATGACTAGGTCTCGATTCCTACAACCAGGGTCTAAGGTTATCAAGCTTTTGTGTTGAGTCTGGAGTCTTTCTCAAGCAATTGATTGGTCAAATTTGAGCCTCTGGCTCAAATCTGACCAACCAAATGCTTGAGAACAAACTCAGACTCAACTCAAAAGCTTTATAACCTTGGAGCCTGGCCTCTAAAGGATAAAATTGAGTATTGATATGCATTCAGTTTGGCCAATGATGGTTTAATAAAACCAAGTCTTGCTCATTTTCAGCTGTTAATACATTGTGTAAATGAGCTAAGATCATTCTCAAGTGCCTTAGCTATAGATAGAATCAGAATATGGGTTTTTTCCCTGTTAAGTGTTTTTCATGTTTTGATTGTATCTGTTGGCTTAATACTGAAACATGGCGAGAGTAACGAGGGGAAGTGAAAAATTCTCATGATAAAAACAGCAGGGCTTTGTTTTCTCCATGCTTTTGTAATCTGTATAGGAAGCATGTTGAAGTATCGCCCTGTCAGATTACATTAGGCTAGCTAGCATCAATCAGCCTTTTGTAGCCAGCTCAAAGCAGACTGAAAGTAAAGCAGAAATTTCCCTGTGGGAGATTTCTGCTTTACTGTTAGTATGCTTTAAGTAGTCCTCTATCATGATGTATAAATTGGCATTAGTAAAGGCATAAAAGGGTAACTTTGATCAGGGTCACAAGAAAAATACCTCGTCCATCCATGGGTACCCTCTCCTTCCATAATTGTTCTTAAAACACCTTTAGGAATGCTTCTACTGTACCTGATAAATGTACTAAAGCAAAGTCCATCGATGATGTAAAATTCAAGTGGCTACTTAAAGCAAGATGAAACTAATTAGGATACCTTCTGAAAGAGCTTTGTTTATTTTCATTATGCTTTAACCCAATACCCTATAAATACACCTTTTTACGTCTCCAATTTATCCCAACACTGAAGGGAAATAGTTCCAATTGATACAGTTGTGAATATTTAACATAAGAAATAATTTCTATTTTCTAGCAGCTGGTAGCTTAAAGCAGGCTGAAAGTAAAGCAGTATGCACCTTGAGGCACATTCTGCTTTACTTTCAACCTGCTTTAAGTGGTCTACTATCTTCTACTAGAAATAGGCTATGGGATAATTGGTTAAACTGCCACTTTCCTTAAACATCAAATTTAAACCTTCATTTTAGTGGTCATAACAGCAAGGACATTTCTGTGTTTTGATCGTTACCTATTAGGCACAGAAGAAGTAGGGGGCAAAAACCTTGTTGAGCAAGGTCACACATGTAATACAAATCAATACATATTAATCAAAATTTGAAATTTGATCACTGTTGGCATGCCTAGCCTCGAGGGACATACATCACTACCAATGAGCAATTCCTTATAGCCGAACATGAAAGACCCACATTTCTTCATTATGAGCGATACATCATTATATTGATCCTTCTCACCCCTCTCATGGTGATTCCTTAACCCTGCAACCTGCCAAGACAGATAACATTCGACATTTCTAAACAGTTTGGATATACATGTATATCAGACTCCAAGTAACCAGTGGTTCATTTCTGTTTCTTCAGAAACTGTTGTAAATAAAGATAAAAG
Organism: Gari tellinella; assembly: GCA_922989275.2. Classification (NCBI taxonomy): domain Eukaryota; kingdom Metazoa; phylum Mollusca; class Bivalvia; order Cardiida; family Psammobiidae; genus Gari; species Gari tellinella. Next base: position 57,821,993 of record OV277860.1, read on the forward strand.
AATCCCCCAAAATTTTAAAATTGCAAAATTATTTATTATATTGTAGCAAACAGTATTACGGCATGTTAAGGTGAAGATTAGTCCTAGAAACATACTTAAGATATTGGCCTCTTCCGAAAATGTTTTTGATTAAAACACCTCTCTTAATGATTTACATCTTTATGATAGCATTTTTAAGTGCAGATGTCAAGAGTTTCTGATCTAGATGAAGTTTCGAAGATGGTGTAATTTTGAAATGAAAGCATTTGTGGTTCTCATTTTCTTAAAGTCAAATAATGGAATGAATAAGGGTCTTAACTTTTCGCACTCAGTAGTATCGGAATCCTGATTATCTGTGCAAACAGTTTTGATCCAGATGAGACGCCGCGTAACGCGGCATCTCATCAGGATCAAGACTGTTTGACACTCTAACCCTGTTTTGAAAAGAAATTTGTTAAAATTCTATTTCAAGAACAACTAAGAGCAGACTACAATAATAGTTGTTGCAGACAGAAAATTACCCAGCATGTAAAGAGTTAAAGCACTTGTGGTTGTTCAAGCTTATTTGCAGCCTGGCATTGTATTGAAACTTGTAAAAACACACCGGGGTAAAACTAATCAAGACTGGGTAAAACTAATCAAGATACCATTTCAACTACCAGCAGGAGCCTCAGTTGTGAACTTTGAAACTGGTTTGAGAAACTGTTGTCACTGGTCATAGGACCGTTTGATTGATTTGATTCTTGCATTCTTCAAGCTTCAAACACTTAAGTCATGTACTAAGTTCAATTCTTGACTGCCCTTTAATACTGCTTAATAATTGTCATTTGGCAGAAAGTTCAATTTAAGTTTAATCAGAGTTTCAGCAACAGCGTTTTTCAACATGTTTGGATTCTAATTAGACAGAGTTACTTGGTGCTCATATTGGTTGAAATATATATCTGAAAATTGTCTTTTTTCTGAATTGTTCCTTAATCTGTATTTTATCAGGTCTTGTAATAAAGTTAGGAGTTTAATGAAGGATAAAAAGTAATGGAAAAAGGTTCTTTAGGAGGTTTTTGCTTTACTGTTGTCCTTCATTTAATTCTTCATTAGAGATTGCTCCATTTCTTTATTTAGTTACCACTTATATTTATAATTCACATAGCAGGGCATAAGGAGAGTATTTCAAAAACTAAAATCTTTATTTCTGCCTTAAACCCTATGGTGTCGCTACTCATTAGAATCGTCTCTTCGAGACGATTCTAATGAGTAGTTACACCATAGGATTTGGTGCTGAAACAAGTGAGAAAATGTTGAATTTGTTCAGTTCACTCCCTATCATCTGGAGCCCTGCATAGGTTGTACTGAAACTGTTCATTTAGGGCAGATTTGTTGAGTTTGTCTGTACTTGTATTACGGCTCGTTTGAGGCAGATTTGTTAAATTTGTCTACTTGTATTATGGCCTAATTTAGAGTTTTTCTTTTGTCATCCTCTGTAGTATCAGTTTTCAATCATTCCAATCCACTGAAGAACTCCGTATTGCAATTTTCATAATTGAATACAATTTAATACAGTTACAACGAGCCAGGTCCGTCTCTTTTTCCATGGTTAGAATATCTTGGCTTTTCATGCCACGACATTCCAAGGGCATGGAATAACGGGGATCACAAAAGAGACAAGGTTTTTCGATGAATAATTGGGTGAGCTCCGATTAGAATGAAAAGGTGCTCGGTTTGAAGGCTATCTTCGAAGTAATAGAACTGCTAATTCGTTTAATGTACTATGGCCCTGTATTTGAATTGACAATTGAAATACTGTCCAACCGGTTGAAAAACGCACCATCAAAAGATGTGTTGTAAGCCTTTAAGACAGGTAATAGATTAATGCAGAACAAAAGTAATGCAGAAAGCTCCTAAAGGAGCTTTCTGCATTACTTTTGTTCTGCATTAAGCTGTAGCCTGTCTTTCAGGGGTGGTTCAATTTTCTTATTTGAAGGTCGACCATTAAAAGTTTAACTGTAGTTTTGAAGATTTTTATCCATGTGTGCTTTTATAGTATTTCAAATGTATATAAAGTGGTGTAAAAATAATCTAATGATCGGTAGATTTAGATACAGATGGGTATAGGCTAGTAGTAAATCAAAAAAATATAGACTAGTTGAATAGTGTGTATTTGTATATCGGGGTATTGCGATTGTATTGTAGGGGTTAGCGATTGTATTGTTGGGGTTAGCGGTGGGCCGGCCACTCTTGTGATCAAATCAGCTGTATTTGAACAAACAATCCAGAAGCTCTCTAGAGATACCTACCATGGTAGATGTAACCAGTGATAATCTAGAAAATGGGGAGGAATTTTTGCCCAAATAGATAGCCTGTTATTTGGGGTAACTAGTGCATGGTAATTTTCCTTAATCATAAAGATGAAATAGGAAGGTGTAACGCTTCAATCCCCTTTGAGATGTAGCCACAGGGGGGAGTTCAAAAGTGAAGAGTTTTTATCAGTTAATGCCTCTAATTATTCCCTGAATGCGTAATACCTGTATATATAAAAAGATGTTATGAAAATGAAAGAAAAAATGATTTTAAAAAAGAAGATTACCAGTATTTACATGTATGTGTCTACCATAGTGTCAAGATTATGTGAGATTTTCAAATATTAAAATCTGTATGCTCCACCCATCTCCATGTTGTGACTAATCATTAGAATTGTCTCTTCGAGACAATTCTAATGAGTAGTCACAACATGGGTTTATTTTATTAAGACGACATGAAGGGAAAATGCTGGAAATCTTTAGTTTGCTTCTTCAATTATATACTGATACAAGGTTCCAATATAAACACTGAAATACTGTGTATTGAAACTTGTAGAATAACAGATGTCAAAGTTATATAAGTATACTCAATCAAAGATGATCTTGGTATAAATTTAAGGGAGATATTAATTGAGAGGTAGGTAGGAGTTTAAGTAAACGATTCATTTGGACTATATATGCATCTTTATGTATCATCCTTAAGTATTGGAAGATAGCATGATAAAAGAAAACATGCAAATTCAATTTCCGACCAAGACTTTTGATTCCATTTGTTCTTCATTTACCGGTAGACATTAATATTTTTACGCGCAGACATTTATGTTTGCAGTGCCGAGGAACAGAGAGCCATGCAATCTTTATGTGTTTTCTTGGTGAAATTAGATTTGATATCATCTGCAAACATTTTGCTAAAAGAAATTAAGGTATTGCATTAAATACTTTATTACGGCATGGAGGGAAAACCATTTACAGGTTTAATTCTCTTATCTTGTTTGAGGCATGGTCTGTATTAGGACCTCAGTGGTAGATTTGCATTCCACGTTATCCCTTTAAAAGCCTTGGCTTACAAAACGATGTCTGCAAAAATTACGCAATCAACAGTTTATGATTTGAATTGTAGAAGTATGTATGGATTGACAAACAGTTTGGATCCAGATCAGGCCCCACTTACGTGGGGCCTGATCTGGATCCAAACTGTTTGCGAAGGTTGGGAGTATTGGTCGACTTGCACTCTACGGGTTTGGAATCCCAGTAGCTATGGTGGAGGAAACACAAGTCCAAATTAATGGTGAATTAGAGGATTTCCTAATGGGTTTTCAGCGTGCGTTTAATCCCAGGAACTTCCTCTATCACTTTTTGTTTTATTTGAACATTTAGAGTTGTTTACTTTGCTGCCACTAAACCGCTGCTGCAAAAATGATGGGATTTTTTTCTCTCGTTTCGACATGAAATTGATTCCAAGCTGTGTTTTATTCAGTTTAACTGTAATTGTTGTATTTTGTTGTAATTGTATACAAATTGCCAGTGCTTCCTGCATGGATTTAATGGATAAATATATAGGACAGTCGGTCCGTTTAGGTTACGCTGACTAATAAGTCGAGCATATTTTCCCTATTTCTACAGTTGAGTTTCGTTAACTAGAGCTTGCAGAAGTCGAGCATATATACCTTATTTTTACAGTTGAGTTTCCTTACCTAGAGCTTGCTTACGATGTCAGGAGTTGCGAGTTCGATCCCCCACTGGACCAAGTCCTTAGGATGAGACTTTATAAACCGAGGTCCGATGTGCGAGTGCTTTATTTGCACTCTTTCGATAATAAGAGTAGGGCATTGCACCCGGGTTCCTGGTGACTCCCCTCTCTCTGGGGCTTTCTATTAGCCCATATATGGCAGAAATGGACTAACAAACAAAACAAAATTAAGAGCTTGCAGAAGTCAATATTTCAAAGTTAAGCAAACCATGGCTAAGCCACAATCTGTCTTTGAAAAACAAGTATGTTGGACTTGCGTGAGTTTTAAGGTTCAATTTTATTAGTTTTTTTTGGCAAAGTACAGTAGTGTGCATGTATAAATTGGCAAGTTTGATTTTTTCAAAACATGTGAATTTTCTTAATGGCATTAACCCTTAGCCTGCCACTCACGACTATAGCTCCATATGCAAACAGCTTGGATCCGGATGAGACGCCGAGTAACTCGGCGTCTCATCCGGATCCAAGCTGTTTGACACTCGGACAACATTTTCAGCAATTTTGAGCAACTTTGAAGCACTTTGAAACTTGAAGCAGACGAGAAATATAGCAGACGACAATTTATTTGGCGGGCTAAGGGTTAACAGTGTAAAATGTTGTTTTTGTATTTGTATACATACACATTATCCCAAATTACTCCATAGCTATCAGTGCAAATCACATATCATATAATCATAATTATATATATTACTATTGTGTTTATGGCAGCCAGCTGCCTAAAACATGATGACAAGGTAGAAAGCTCCTACAGCTTGTCCATGAGCATTATGAACGATGCAAGGAACATACTAAGGCTTTACTTTCAGCCTACTTTAAGCTACCATCTGTGAGGATATAGAATTATTTCTTATGGTAAATATTAATGACTGTATAAATTGCCATTTTTGTCTTCAGTGAAGGAATAAATTACAAGTGGTAAAAAGGCTTAATTAAGGAGTAATTATTTAAAAGACAATAAGATACAAAGATGCAAAAGATGCAGGTTATTTTGAAGTACATGTTTTAAGTCAGGGCTCCTGGTGATATATGGGGTGTAATTGTCTCAAAGATGAGTAGTAACACCATAGGATTTGGTGCTAAAATGAGTGTAGATGAAAATGTTTGATTTGTTCAGTTTACTCCCTTTAATCTGGAGCCCTGGTAAGTTTTATAGTATGATGAGGGTTGTTGCTGAACTATTAAGAGGAAAAAGGTCAAATGATGTGGACTTAATTACAGTGAGTTTGGGCTTTGAAGTTTGTAGGTATTTTGTTGGCAGAATAGATTGAGGAGAGGTTTTGAAAATAGCAAGGAACACCTGGTTGGTTTGTTAATTAGCAACTTATTACTCTGTGCCAGGGAATGTAACTGGGTTAATTGCTCTTGAATCCAGGAGAAAAATAGAAAACAGACAAAACTTTGTATAAACTTCTTCACTATGTTTGATAGTATTTTTCTCAGATGTGTTTTTCTTGTCTAGGTTAACAGTCGTAAAATTCTAGGTGTATTTATATTGTGAAGCTTGGTTTTCTCAGTAAGTTTGTTAAAAAGAGTAGAAAAAACTGGCCAGAAATTCAACATACAGATATTTGTTTCTTTCCAATGCATGCCCACCCATTTTGGTGATTCAATCTGTGTTTATTTCTCTACTCAATTTTAAATGTTTACTCTATTGTCTATTTCTAGTTTTGTAGAGCGTTGACCACTTAAACGCAGGTTGAAAGTAAAGCAGAATGTGTCATCTGCACATGCTCCATATATAAAATCCATGCATACATCTTGGACTTTTCAATCATGTCGGGTTGAGGTCAAGGTCATTTGCTTCATAGAATCAATTAGGACACATCTTCCTATTATTTGACTTCCCCACAACATGGAGCTGATTTTGACAAGTTCTGTAAGGAATGTGAGATACTTCATTACATGGCTTTGAGCAGACGTGCACAGGGCTCCAGATAAGAGTAGTTTTTCAAAATCTAATTTTTTTATTTCTGCATTAAACCCTATGGTGTCACTACTCATTAGAATCGTCTCTTTGAGACGATTCTAATGAGTAGTAAAACCATATGGTTTGGTGCTGAAATGAATGAGAAAATGTTGAATTTGTTCAGAAAACTCCCCCTTATCTGGAGCCCTGGACGTGCATATAAGACCTTCTTAGAAACAACAATAACATCTTCTTAACCCATTACCCCATAAATACACCTTTTTATGCCTCTAATTTGTTCCTCTACTGTACATAATAGTTCCTATTTATACAGTCCAAAATATGGATCGTATGAAATATTTTCTTTATCCTAGCAGATAATAAGCTTAAAGCAGGCTGAAAGTAAAGCAGAATGTGCCTTAAGGCACATTTTGCTTTTCTTTCAACCTGCTTTAAGTGATAGTCTATCTTCAATTCATTACTAGAAACAGGCTATGGGGTAATGGGCTAGGAGCGCTATTGTCCATTCGAGACATGAGAACACAAACAGGAAATCATCTAAACATCTCATTTTAAGACATTTTGTGTCTAAAAAGTATAATTTCCTGAATCTTTGTAAGTTTCCCCCTTCTTTATGTAGATTGACAGTTTTTTTACCCAACAAATAAATCTTTTATAGGGTACAAAACATGATCACGGAAATAAACAGACTTTAAGAATGTTGTTGAGGCTTTAAGCTTTAGAAAGATGATGAACCTGATCTGCCCCCATGCCGGTATGAACATTATTGCAATGGTAGCACAAGGAAATTTGGTTAACTACATAAACCTGATCCTAATCTTTGTAGTATAGACTGAAATATAATACAGTTTGTATCTTGCAATTTCAGGACTCGACCCAGATAAGGGAGTATTTCAAAAACTAAAAACTTTATTTCTGCATTAAACCTATGGCGTTACTAATCATTAGAATCATCCCTTCGAGACGATTCTACTGAGTAGTAACACCATAGGTTTTGGTGTTAATATAAGTGAGAAAATGTTGAATCTGTTCAGCGTACCCCCTCTTATCTGGAGCCCTGTTGCAGCCTTAATCCATTGAAGCCTGGAAACACATATACATCTCTTTTATAAACAGTGTACCTGTGATGAGTACATTTGTCTGAGATGCCAATAGTATTGACTTACAGCAAAGCACTGCATGGGCCTTCTGATCTGGATCTGCACTGTTTATAATTATCATTTTCGCAATAAGAAGTTTCTCTTTGAGATGATTCTGATGAAAAGTCACTATAGCTATATAAAGTTATGGGGAGAAATGAAGATTCCAGCAGTCCAGATAATCCTCTAATCTATTAGAGCTATGAGTTTCAATCTCTTATCATATCTGAAATAAAACTCCTGTCTAGAAACAAAATAGGTTCAATAAATGTCATATGGTACTGCCTTTTGATAAAAAAAAGCAAAAAAACCAACCCCAAAACCCAAGCTTTTATGAGATTCAAACTTTTCAATATTTTATTTCAACAGCGTTTTAATATTCTAAAGTAAGGCGAAAATCTGTATCAATGCAAAGCGCTGTGCTGACTGATATCTATCATCTGTGTGGTTCAGAAGCTTTATGGAAGCCCCCCAGCAACCATTCTAAATGGTCCAAGTTATCTTGGGCTTATCAGTCGGAACTATCGCCAAGACTTTCTATATGCTACACAAAGATGTAATCACCCGTCCTGTCCCGACAGTGTCGATAAGGTTCAGTGTAAAAACCTGAAACTGGTAACCTTCATACAGCTGCAGCACAAGAAAATAAGCATGGCGATTCTAAAGAGTGTGATTTAGTGACTGTTTAATGCAGGATAAAATTAATGCAGAAAGCTCCTATGGAGCTTTCTGCATTATTTTTATTCTGCATTAAGCAACAACCTATTCTACAGATTGTTGATATGTCAGGGCTCAAGATAAGATGGAGTAAACTGAATAAATCCAACATTTTCTCCTTAATACTAGCCTAAATCCTATTGAGTAACCACTCATTAGAATCTGCTCGAAAAGACGATATTAATGAGTAGTGACACCATAGGGTTTAATGCAGAAATAAAGATTTTAGTTTTTGAAAAACCCTACTTATCTGGAGCCCTGATCTATAATTCTTTCCAATCATGCTATACCCAGGTACGATGGTACATTCAGACATGAGAGTAAAGATTTTCATCTGGTGAATAAAAAGCCTGACAGGAACAGTTATTAATGATGAAACTGATTGTTTATGGCTTATAAATGTTCTTCCTGTGATAATGGGTGGAGGGGGCGAGATGGTTGTAGGTTTTTGTTTGAAGCTGAAGGAGAGAGATGTTTGGTGCTGGTTGTCAATACACTGCAGATTAAATAGTTAACACAAAGAGAGACATAGACAAAATATGCGTATAATGTCATCATTTCTTCTCTTGCCTTTAACCCATTACCCCATAACCAGTTTCTCGTATTGAAAATAAGTGATCACTTGAAATAAGTTGAAAGAAAAGCAGAACGTTCCTTAAGGCACATTCTGCTTTACTTTCAGCCTGTTTTAAGCTATGATCTGCTAGAATATAGAAAAAACTGAAACTATTTTTTTCAGTGAAGGAATAAATAAAAGGTGTAAAAAGTCGTATTTATGTGGTAATGGGTTAACTGGTGGTAAATGGCCATATGTGAATAAATTTAGGGCTTTCTCAAGACTTAATGTAGGATAAAAGTAATGCAGCTGAAAAATTCCTGTATTACTTTCATCTTGTTATTAGCTGCCCTTTGTCCTATAGGCTGAAGGGATATCTTTTGTTTGATGTTTATATATTTATTATTTTAAGGGTCTGTTTTATACACATTTGCCTTTGTATTACATAAAGCTGAAATTGGCATCAACCAATTAAAACCATGCAGACTGATTGGATAAGGAATTTATCCTTCAGCAGGGAATAGATAGTAATTAGTTTAATTATAATTACTTGGGTCTAAATGAACATTGAACAAGCAGACCACAGGCTTCTGTACCATTTCTTTATCTTCACTGTTTGTGATATTTAATTCAACTTGTTTCAGTAAACTAGACAAGATTAGTCCATGGCCGAAGAGTGACTCAGCCTGTTGTAAAATCCCAGTTGTTTGAAAACAGTTAATGGTTAATTATGAACGTATTATGAAATCGACAATAGCACAATCAGCATGCCTTATATTCGATTGCCTTGTAACCAACTCCCCCTGGAGTCTGGCCCGTAAAATGGAAAAAGGCATGGAGCATCATGAAAATAAAACCCATTTGGTAAGTCTAGAAAAGTTGATAAATTTCATAAATTGGATTTCCCAGCATAATTGCCTTGGGAGAACCAACAGGAAAGCCAGTAACAGCCGTACAGTACTCACTCTTTAAGTGCAACAAATTATTTAACCTGGAGATCTTTGAATTCAGATGGATGCTTTATGCAGGATGAAAGTAATGCAGAAAGCTCCTGATGGAGCTTTCTGCATTACTTTTGTCCTGCATAAGGGCTTGAAAGCTGTTATCTGACAGACAGACAAACGGACTGTCGAGTGTCGCTGAAGAGGAGTTCTGATATATAGTCGTTTCCAACTGCAATTTTTGGTCTGCTTGCAGAAAGCAATTAGGGAATTGGAACATGAAAAACAGTTTAAGCTTGGATTATATTAGCGTTCCTTTTGTTAGGGCATAGATGAAATGTTTGTGCAGTGGTACTTTATTATCGAATTAAGTAACAATTATTTGGAAAAGCTTTTTCAATCAGTTTTATTGGAGAAAATAATTGGCAGATAATCTGAGAGGAATTTAGAATCGGTAGAGATTTTTGGTTTCGGGGAAACTGGTTAAATGCTGAGATGTAGAGTGCATTCATACAAACAATACTGAAATCAATGGTAGTACGTAGCTTATAATAAAACATACAAGGAATACTGGAACAAAGTCAAAAATCACAAATTGGTTTTGAAAATCACAGATTTTAACAATCTTACTGAATTGCTCCCAAACGATTACTGAAACAGCCATACTTGTATTAAACAGTTATTTCTTAGAATATTCATGGACAGTCTTATAATAAAGGAGATGGCCTAATGTGGGATAGTACAATTTCAGAAAGCTAATGGGGCTTTCTGCATTATTTTTTATCCACCGTTGAGCAAATAAAATTTCGAAATTTGCATTTATCAAGTGCTATTTTACAAATCGTACCTTTACCACTTAGCCTGTTTCTAGTTTTGTTGACATGTGACTACTTAAAGCAGGCTGGAAGTAAAGCTAAAGGCGCATTCTGCTTTAATTTCAGCCTGCTAATTTAAGCTACCATGTACCAGAAAAAAAATCCGAATACATGTATTTAGGAAAAATCTGGAGAAATGACAGCCCTGTTATGGAAGGGAAAAGTTTGACTGTACTCTAATTCCAGACTGGCACTCAACCACTTAAGCTTGTATTGTTATTACTGTCTATGTAAGTGAGAGGAGAAGTAAATATTCTGATGACAACCAGTCTGAATTCTGGTCAGATTTCCTGGGGGAGGGGATTCTGTACGCAAAATCATAACAATGAACATTGATTGTCCATTTTGGATCCAGATAAGATGTTGAGCATCTCAAAATTATTCTTACCGTTAGACGATAACGAAACACAAATGCATTGCAATGCAATATAGAAAATGACTACTTTTCTACAATTCTGACTACCAATTTGTTTGCAATGAAAATAATAGTTTTAGCGTAAACACGTTTATTGGGAAAGAGTACCCTTTCTCTACTGTACTCTGCACGCTGAACACGGGGCACAAACTGCTAACCTAAACCGCAAACAGTGGCAACTGAACACGCTACTGATGTGGTACAGCAGCATTGTTGACATCTTTAACTTGATATTGTGCTTTGTATCTTAACTTGTTACTTTGTAGAACATTGAATGCAATAGAACCTATATGTGCAATATGGTCTCTCAGTATATTACTCCTTATGGCACATTCTGCTTTACTTTCAACCTGTTTAAGTGGTCACTTTTCTTCAAAATGAGAAACATTGGCTATGTGTAAAAGGGTTAATGTAGTTCACAAAAAATTCTTGAAATTTCAAGAATCCAAGCCACATACAGACCTACCAATAATTGGATCGTTCTCTCCATTGCTTGCCAGTGCCATCAATTTTAGTTTAATTATGCAGAGGATATCAGCAGTCAGCTGTACATGATGTATGGCCAGGATTTATTGGGGGCCTTTTGTCATGGTATAATGTATATTGATGTTCCAATGTCTCGGACAGTCAAGTTGTCAGATTCTTTTGAACGGTCTGCACTATCTTGGCTTTCCGTCTTGACGCTAACTGATGGGCCTTTCTATGGATTTGCATATATGGTGATATTGTGTCCACTCCAATGTACCGGCAAGCAATTTGTGGGGTTAAATGTTAAATTACACATTTATTTATGACGGTTCTGGCACTGACATGCCATGTATAGACCAGGGCTGAGGATAATAGGGAGAATATTATAAATATACAGCTTTCTCCAGGGCTCCAGATAAGGGAGAGTAAATTGAACATTCTTCATTTCAGCACCAAGTCCTATGGTGTGTCACTACTCATTAGAATCGTCTCAAAGAGATGATTCTAATGAGTGGTCACACCAAAGGGTGACATGAAGATTTTAGTTCTTGAGATACTCCCCTTATCTGGAGCCCTGTTTCTCTCCTTTATGTCTCGACCAGACACAATATTGTTGCTACTAGCTCTTACATGGAATTTTAACCCTTTACCCGATAGGTTGTTTCAAGGTTTTTCCAATGGGAGTGTTATAAAGACTAGTCCCAACATTGGCTTTGGTGCAGACATAGAGATTTTAGTATTTGAAATACTTGACTAAAGCTATGTCAAAGGTTTTCCATTAAAGCTACTAAAGCTACTGTTATTTGTATGTTAGAAGTCGGGCTTACGGTATTTAAATTCACAGTCATTTTCCTGTAGTAAATCCTATGCACAGTCAGACATGCGGCTGAGGATAAAGAAAGGTGTACTACATATCAGTATGCTAGTCGGAGAGAATTGAGAATGGCCAAGGGATTAACAGCCTGTCGATAATCTAAACAAGTTGTCTCTTTCGATGATTGAATTATCAGAGCAGGCTATCAGGGACCTGCGTTACAGTCAGCTGGCATGTTAAAAAGCTCCTGTGTTTCCGTACTTACAGTCTGTCCCGTGTTATAAGAACTTTCTAAAGAAGATGCATGATTATATAGGCTATAAGATAGATAAGAGCTAAATGCAGAACTAAAGTAATGCAGAAAGCTTCCTAAAGGGAGCTTTCTGTATTACTTTTGTCCTGCATTTAGCAGCCATTTGTTTTTGAAAGATTGCCATTCTTTAATTGGTTGTTGTTATAAAATATAGGTTTGTTTGTACTGTTGGTGCACGGCACGGTATGGTTTTGCAGTTCATTTCTGTTCATTTTTTGCCTGTGACCGGTAAGCATAAGGTTTCATAGCCTCTGAAATACAAACTGGTTCCACAGACATCTTTATTTCATTGTCTGGTAAAACAAAGATCATGGTTACCAGTTGCATATAAAGAAGTTTAGAAATGTCAAGTTGATAATTGAATAAGATTGTAAGCAGGTTGCCATGACATTTCACAGAAGCTTGAGCAGTAAAGGGAGATAAATCAGTTTGCAGTGGTACCAATTCTAGCTGACAAGATCCACATGGTCTCTGGCCTGCAGGCTGGACATATACCATCACACAGGAAACCAATCTGTGTGTGTAGATTGAAAGAGCATGGGAACCAGTCAATGTTGATAGAATTAATTGAAATGTCGAGGAACCAGTCAACATTTGAAATATGTCAAAACAAAGTCTTGAAGATTCCATGTCAAAATTTCTGTTTTTTTGCAAGATACAGTAAAGCCAATTAATAGCTTTAACAATTTATTATTGAAGTGTTTGATATATTAAGATTGATAATAACTTAATACAGAAAAAGCAATGCAAATTAAAAGCAGCTGTAGAAGCTTTCAATTTTATTTCCCTTAAAGCTGGCCTGTGTCTTTAAGACAGACTATAAATTTCGGTTTGAAGGAGTGCATGTTTAGTACTGGCCTGACTGTATAAACCAGATTCATTAAAATTTACCTGGTAAGTTTTTAGCAGATATAGATAAGAATTAAGTGCCTATGGAAGCACTTGATTGTATAAGCATAAAGTAAGCATAAATTGTGAAATTTTGTGGGATAAACATGAGGGTGGCATCTTTAAAACTCTACAACAATAAACCACATACTGAAAAAGTTAGCAAACAGTTTGGATCTTGCTCAGTCATCACTTTAGTGGGGCCTGATCAGGATCCAAACTTTTAGTCACTGAGGTTAAATTTATTTTGTGAAGATAGAATGTGTAACTGACTTTAAGCAGACTGCAGATTGAGGACTAAACTACTGCTTTCAGGGCTAATGTCCGGTCCATAGACCACCCATGGAAGCCCCCTCTCAAAATGTGTGCCAAGTAATTAGATTAGAAAGAAAAGGATTTACCTAAATTCCTGTAAGAATTAAGGAAAATTGCTGTGTTGTAAAGATTGATGAAATCCACAGCTTCACATTAAACATTAAAAGGATTGTTGGTCAGGTGTTAACTATACAATGAAATTTTCCCCTATGAGCTGCTGCCAAAAAGCAAGGTGTTGAAAATCGTTCACTCTAATCTATTTTAGCTCTTTAGTTCTGTATTAAAGTTAGTTTATTGCTTATAGAGCAGGCTTACAATAAAGTAGAAAGCTCAAGGAGATTTATGCTTTTACTTTCAGTCTGCTTTAAGGCATTCATTTCTTTGAGTAATGAGTAAAGGAGTGAAAATGCATAATAACTATTAAGGATTAAGGAAAGTCTGAAAGAAGCAAAATAATAGTCAGATATTCTTACGGTGTTAATCTGTCTTCTTGCTAATAGTGTATTGTTGATGATTTTTGCAAACGATTTGGACAAGAATGAGAGCTGTTAATTGCAGATGTTAATTCTTATTGCTTACATGAAAGTTTACAGAGCTCCAGATAAGAGGAGTTTTTTTTAAAAACAATTTTTTTTATTTCTGAATTAAACCCTATGGTGTTACTACTCGTTAGAATTGTCTCTTCGAGACAATTCTAATGAGTAGTAACACCATAGGATTTGGTGCTGAAATAAGTGAGAAAATGTTGGATTTGTTCAGTTTACTCCCTCTTATTAGTGGCGCCCTGAGTTTGGTCCAGAATGAGATGCTAAGAAAGTAATGCAGGTTTCTTGGCCACCAAACCATTGACATATTTTGAACCTTTATCTAGGAAGTAATTATTACACTGAATGTAACTTGAAATTTCTATTCATAAATATTTTCCTTGTATTTTGTGCGATTCTTAAGCTTTTTCCAAAAACAAGTTCAATGTTATTCATGTCTTTTATTTATGAGATTATTGGGATACCGTAACAACAAACTTATTGTCAAATTTCATCATTTAGTTTCCTCCTTTATGAATCAAGTTTCAGTTTGGGAATGCGGCTGTAGGGTTGCTTCAATTCAAGCATGAATACATGACAAGCAAAAAACTGTTTTACTCTTCCGCCTTCTTTTCTCCTTGGATGCACCAGAAGATATAGGGAAAAGATGTCATGAAATTGAATACTGAAAAAACTCACCTTTTTCTTTAGGGCTTTGTAATAAGATTCTGTTGTTGTTGGGTTTATTTTTTATTTTTTTTATAAAGAACACAAATTATTTTACTTGTTACATTTTGTACTCTTATCAAGTTTTGCAAATAAAAATTGTTCTCCAAAGCAGAAGATTTTTTAGAGAGATGCAATTGGTGTATAGTATTTTATGTATCAACTACGGTAAAGGCTGTCACAAGGTAACGCATAGAATGTTTTTAAAGGTGTACAATAATAGAGATTTTATGGGTTTCAATCTACTTAGCAGCTCAGGTTCCCAAGCCAGATGTGCATTGTCTCCTATCAGATTTCAGTTGAACTGAAATTTGCATGGAGATTGAATACAAGCGGGAGTAAGCTAAATATTTCAAACATTTTAATTCTCTTCTATTGGATGAATTGTCTTTTTAAGATGATCAATTCTAATGAATTGTCACATCATTGGGTTTGGTGGAGACATAAGGCTTTTAGGAATTCTAGATACTCCCCTTCTCTTAGACAGTATATATCATTTGTTGTATTTTTTCCCAAATAGTTATTACAAGATTTGAAGTATTTAAATCTTCATAAAATTTGGACAATTGGAAAACTTTGTAAACTCATGTTCAAATTAAGTGTAAACTGGATTTCTAATAAGGATTTGCAATGATTGCTTTTAAGGTTGAACTTTTGATATTCATTTTCGTAAATGGAAAAGGCCTCTTTATGCACTTTAAGGGAAAGAAAAAGTTAGAGGCGTCTTTAAGCCATTTTCCCCTCATAGCCTATTTCTTGTTTTGAAGCCAGATTACCACTTAAAGCAGGTTTATAAGTAAAGCAGAATATGCCTTTCAGCCTGCTTTAAGTTGCCATCTGCTAAAGTATAAAACAATATTTCTTATGATACAAATTCATGAATGTATAAATTTGGAACCGTTTTCTGCAGTGGAGGAATACAATTAAATGTGTAAAAATGCATATCTATGGAGTTATGGGTTAAAACAAGTGAGACTACACTCTTGGTTAACTCCAGAATAATCAATTAGGCAATGAAGCTTGGGTGTCTTAAACAAAATAAACATTTCAGTAGTTCACCGATAAAATAATCTCTTGGTATTCAAACTTAGTAATAAAGGTTAGAGTTTTTCTCCTCTCCTTGTGATCTTTTACAAAAGCATGAAATGTAAGCCCTCTGGCTTATCAGTTCTGTATATAAGCCACATGCCAAGACCTAGGGTTATATGTAGGTCTATAGGGCTTTAAATGAACCAGTTGTTTTTTAAGTGGGATAAACATGGTTTAATTTCCATACTAACTACATAGAAATCAGGGAGAAAAACTTTATTGATGTTCTAGTATCTGATCAGGATCATATTGCAGCATTGCTTCTCTTGTATCAGGGTTCCAGATAAGGGGAGTATTTCAAAAACTAAAATCTTTATTTCTTCATTAAACCCTATGGTGTCACTACTCATTGAGAGACGATTCTAGTGAGTAGTAACACCATAGGATTGGTGCTGGCATGAGTGAGAAAATATTGGATTTGTTCAGTTTGTTAAGAAAAATGCAAATAATGTTTTTAAAAAAGATAAAAAAAAAGCCAACAAAAACTTGCGGGGAAAAGAAGTCCATGGCATAACAAACTTTTCATCCATATAGATTTGTCAAATTTTGCAAATAGAGTTGCAAACAATTAAGACCTTCTTCAATTTACTCGGTTTCTGATCAAGATCCATACTATTTGCAAACAGCAAACATATTCAATTGTATGGAAATGGCAGCAGTTAGGTTTTGTGATTAGCCTTCATCACTATGTCAGACAGTGAACATGTGAGGAACAGTGAATTCTTGTTGTCGGTGAAAATGTTCTGACAAGTTGTAAATGGCTGTTTCCTGACATGTGCTTCCATTGTGTACATCAATCATAGGGTAGAGTAGCAACAGTAGGGCCCCCATCATAACAGGGGAATGCAGGGGCAGTATTGCTTATTACACTGTTTAAGGCAGTACAACCCCATTACCCCATAAATATGCCTTTAGTTTATTCCTCCATCATATAAAATAGTTCCGCTTTATACAGTAACAGTTATGAATATATCCTGACAGATGGTAGCTTAAAGCAAATTCAAGCTTTCTTTAGTACCTTTGGACTGCGTTAAGCAATAATTTATCCCTTTACCCCATAGAAATCTTTCTAGTATTTAAAATAAGTGCCTGGAGGCACATTCTGTTTTACTTTCAGCCTGCTTTAACTCTTTCCTCCCTAAAACTTTAAATGGACAATTCCAGTTTAGATTTAAGTCTAGTCCATTTCTGGCTTTTAAGGGTTGTTTTTGTCCATTTTTGGCATTATGACAAACAGTGAAGACCCTGATCAGAGGGCTCCTTTCGGAGCCCTCTGATCTGAGTATTCACTGTTTGCACAGGACAAGTGTACTATTCACATGTACACTGTTTGAAAAGGACGCCTACTATGGCTATATGCGGGACTAGGGTTCAAAGGGTTAAGCGATCATCTACCAGAATATAGAAACTTTTTCTTATGATACATACTCTGCATGACTGTATAAAGTATAAGGTTCTTTGGCTAAAAAATATAGTGCAAGGATCTGCATCAAGTTATGTATGTTAACCCATAACCCCATTAATGCATTTTTCATGCCTTTAATCTATTCCTCCAATGAAGAAAATACTTCCATTTAATAGTCATGATTATGCATCACAAGAAATATATTCTATATCCTAGCATATAACTTAAAGCAGGTTGAAAGTAAAGCAGAATGCCCCATAAGGCGCATTCTGCTTTTCTTTCAACCTGTTTTAAGTTATATATAATCTGTCTTTCAAACTAGAAACAGGCTATGGGGTAATGGGTTTAAACTCAAATAAGCTGATGGGTTTATAATGCAACCTTTAAAAGAGGTATGAAAATCTGAAAATAGGAGATTCAACTCATGACAGTATTCATGTTTTATGGCCGAAAAGTCTCTTTTGTTATTTATTAGTTAACGGTGGCTGGTTTTCTCAAATCCAGGTTTTTGACTGCATTGGTAGCCAAGCTTTTGTGAAGTCCTTCGAACTCCCGACATTGCGCCAAACACAATGATTGTTTTACTGTTTTGACCCAGATCTGCTTTACTCTGTTTCAATCTGCTCATGGTTGAAATATAGGTGAATTGAATATTTTGATGGAGGTAAAAGTTGCATTGATTTAAGCAGGATAGATAATATTTTAACAGTGACTTGGACAATGAAAATTGGTAATATTTGTGGTTGCTTGAAGGATTGTGAATATCAAATTCAAGCAGGTAGATGATAAGGAAATGTGATTAAATCTTTGCATGCTGGGTAATTTTTTCCTCTGCAACTTTTGTTGTCGGCTAGACTGGTCTAAGAATAAAATTTTCAAAAAAATAAATTCTAAACAGTCATAGAATGTCAAACAGTTTGCATCCTGATGAGACGCGCATTATGCGGCGTCTGATCAGGATCCAGACTGTTTGTAAAGGTTATCATGGTTTCATTGATAGCGTGCTAAGAGAAAATTGTTACACATAAAACCGATGTCATACCTTTTATGCATCAATGAACTCTGAACCTATCTTTTAGTATGTCCAAAATTTTCTTAATACAAAGATATTTGTCAAAAAAGATAGCTTACGTATAGCCAGGACTCCAGATAAGAGGTAGTTATTTGAACAAATCAAACATTTTCTCATTCATTTCAACACAATCCTATGGTGTGACTACTCTTTAGAATCGTCTCAAAAAGACGATTCTAATGAGTAGTGCCACCATAGGGTTTGAATTAGAAATAAGGACAAGTTTTTGAAAAAATCTCCATATCTAGAGCTCTGCTTAGCCATATTTTAACGTTGAAATACAAAATATGTTGACTGAAGCGAGTTCCAGATATTGGAAGTTCTACTGAATTTTTAAAAAACATTATAGATTCATTTTTGATGAAAGTTTATTCCACTAACAACAGAATTGGAATGTTGGAGAATAAGACCAGCAAAGTGTAGACACCGATGTGATATTTACGAAAGGGACCATCTGATCAGGGTCTGCACTGTTTGTTCTACTGACTGGAATAGCCTAGCTGTGTTTGAGTGTTATTTTTTGCCAAGAACATCTCTATCTGAAATATAGATACATGACTTGTATAAATCATTGAATTGGTAGATTTTGTAACAAAATTAGGGTAAATTGTTATCTAGGGCAGTAGTAAATTTACGAAATGGCAAAGAATTCATTAAAAAAATCCACACAAAAACCTGAAAACAAATGGCTATATAATACCTCCCTCAGACAGTACAGTCAACACTGTATCGAGCCACCAATTAACTCTTTCGCTGCCAAATAAATCGTGAGATTTTTACCATTTCATTTTCGTCTGCCTCAGATTTGTTGTTTGCAATCGATCATTTCACAGTAAGATACCCGGCATCTGATCAGGATCCAAACTGTTTGCAAAGTCATATTTTGGCGCTAAATGGCAGTGAAAAAGTTAATAGAAAGATATCTACAAAAAATTGTGACCTTAATGCAAGAAATAATTAAATGCCTTACAGTTAAACCTCTCTATTATAATCATTAAAAATAAGGCTAATTGATTGTATAAAGGACAGGTGACCGCTTAAAGCAAAGTGAAAGTGGTCACCAGCTTTAAACACTTAGTAAAATAAAGTTGTGGACACCTCGTAATAAGCAGAACAAGGTGGTACGTGGTAGCTTATTAATATAGAGGTTTAACTGTAATGAGCATCACAAAGAGATTTCTGCATTTGTCTTGGCCTGCTTTTAGAGCCCACCTGTCAGGAAAAAATGATAATTCATCTTCTTTTGGAATCCATCTTCTCTGTTCAACACAGATTCGTTTTCAACTCTGAATTCTAAGTAGTATTAAAATTTTCTTCTACAACAATTGTCTGCAGACTTATCTAAAATTAGATTTTTGTAAAAAGTTCTTTTCAAATGGGTGTCAAGAGTACCAAGAGTGTCAAACAGTTTGGATCCTGATGAGATGCTGCATTATGCATCTCATTAGCATCTCATCCTAACTGTTTTCAAAGGTAATCCAGGGCTACAGATAAGAAGGAGTATACAGAACAAATCCAACAACTTCTCACTCATTTTAATACCCAATTCCTATGGTGTTACTACTCATTAGAATTGTCTCTTAGCGACGATTCTAATGAGTAGTGACACCATAGGGTTAAAAGCATAAATAAACTAAAATCATTTATGAAATCTGGAGCTGATCTGTAATCACAGTTTTGCTGTTCAGCCTGTAAAGAGATAAAACCGGTGAGGGTGAGAAATTGCTTGCTGCCAATTTGTTTCCGCAAATAACTACCCCTGGAAATAGAAAACTTGCATGAGACCATGTGTTGATGGGTTTAATGTCTACCAGTGAAATGAACAGACAGCCTGCTGGGACAAATACAAACTTTTGTTTTAAATATATGTGTAAAGGCACTGTGGAGTAGACTTTTGTCTAATTGAATTCATTTACTTAAAAATTAGAAAACGTGATAAGCCAGTATATATGTAGATCAGGGCTCTTGATAAGAGGGGGGTAAATTGAACAAATTGAACACTTTCTCACTCATTTCATCATCAAATCCTATGGTGTTACTACTCATTAGAATCGTCTCGGAGAGACGATTCTAATGAGTAGTGACACCATAGGGTTTAATTGAAAAATAAAGATTTTATTTTTTGAAATACACCCCCCCCCCTTATCTAGAGCCCTGGTAGTTATAATTTGTAGGTGGTGTAATAACTTCATATGCTGGGAAATCAGGTAGTTTGCATAAAGAAAACTTGTAAACCTAGAGATGATGTTGCCTTAATTCGTTGGCATTTGAAATTTCTAGCAATTCAGGGGCTTGTTTTCCCCGGAGGACAAAATGTTTTATAGTTATTAAACCCTTAGTTAAAGTCATCATTCAAAGATGTACTGTTAAGTCGTTTGTAGCTTAGTGCAGAACACTAGCAATGCTGAAAGCTCCTTTGGAAGCTTTCTGCATTAATATTGCTCTGCATTAAGCAGCCATGTTTAGGTGCATCTCGGTATTCCTTAATTTAACCTTTAATTTATACCGTAGCCTGTGTCAAATTCTGAAGATGGTGATGACTTAAATCAGGTTGAAAGTAAAGCAGAATGCGCCCTGAGGCGCATTCTGCTTTACTTTCAGCCTGCTCTAAGCTACCATCTGCTAGGATATAGAAACTAGTTCTTATGGCAGATGTTAATGACTGTATGAATTAGGAACTATTTTCTTCAGTTGAGGCATAAATTATATGCACCAAAAGGTGCTTTTATTGTGGCCCATCACAGGTTTGAATGTTAATTTTAACGGCCTCTGGCTGTATCTGGCCTCGGGCCATAAATAACCAATGACCTGCATGTTAATTGCCAACCTCTATTTCAGCCGGAAGGAGAAGATGAGTTGAAGAAGATGCAGTTGATGGAATTGGCCATCTTGAATGGAACATATCGTGATAACAAATTTATTATACCAATGACAGCTGCTGCTGCTCGTAAGTGTCTCCCTCGTGTCGGGGAAACTTTTCTACCATTTTCTGTGTTTCCTGTGTGTTCAATCATGTATCTTGCGTTTTTCAGCCGGATGGTGAGGACGATTTAAAGAAACGTCAACTTATGGAGTTAGCCATCATTAACGGAACATATCGAGATACGTCCAAACCGACATCAACGCAAACAAGTACTCCTTCTGCGTCTCGTAAGTTGGTGTCGGCGCACGTCAGTGTCTCTTGTTGACGTGTCGGCATACTGTTTTTGGAGTGATGAGCTTTCACCCTGTTTCTATTTATAGCCTTTTTCGTATTTTATTCTTTTGGCTGACTGCTGAAGCTGGATGGTGCCCTGCATGGACTTTTGTACTCTGTATTTTACAGTGCTGGTTACCAGTTGATTTGTAGTCTGTGCTTATGATTTCTTATGATTTTAAAAACTGGGAGAGGTATCGATTTTGTTACAGATTTTCTATATATATTTTGCGGAATTCAGAACTAGACAATACTTGTATTATAATTTGTTTAATGTTGGATTATAGTTTTGCCTAAAAAGCTTAATTTCGGGCATAACTATTGATATACATTAAGCAACCACCTTTCCGAATGCAATTGGTTGCCTGTCCAATACAATTGATTGAATTATTACTAGTGAAACAGGACACCAGATAAGGGTAGTTTTTCAAATACTAAAATCTTTATTTCTGAATTAAACCCTATGGTGTCACTACTCATTAGAATCGTCTCTTTGAGACGATTCTAATGAGTAGTAACACCATAGGATTTGGTTGTAAAAAGAGTGAGAAAATGTTGGATTTGTTGAAAAAACTACCTCTTATCTGGAGCCCTGGTGAAAATTCTAGCAGCTTTGAGGGAAATGATAGAATGATAATGATAGAAGAGAAATACCTGGCCCAGATGAAGGAATAAAAATACTTCTGGCCTTACTTAATACCTTGACCTTACAAAAAAAGGGCAAAAAGTAATGCAAGACTGTATTAGAAATTGTCACTGATATCAGCTGATTAGCATCGCAAGTTTTGAAGATGACCCTTTTATCCAATAGCCTGTTTCTAAGTTTGAAAACAGGGGACCAGTTAAAGCAGGTTGAAAGTAAAGCACATTCTTCTTTAATTTCAGCCTGCTTTAAGTTTACATATGTTAGAATAAAGAAAACATTCTGATGCTGCATATTCATGACAAAATTTGAACTATTTTATTCATTTGAGGGATAGATTAAAGGCGTAAAAAGGTGTATTTTATGGGTAATAGGTTCAGAGATATGTGACAGCGATTTGGGCTCAGTTTGAAAACATCAGCACAGACACATTATAGTTACTCTTTTAGCTTAGAGTAGTTTATTCATGGTGATGTACTATTGTTATATTTGCTAAATATAGAAACTCTGTTCTATTTATAACTTGAGCAGCTCGTTACTATATTTAGACCCCACTTCACTAAGTTTATATATAGATCATAGAATGTGTGAGCTCTCTCCTCTATAGTTTGATCCTGTCATGATCTTTCAGCTATTCTCATTTCTCCCACTATTATTCACAAGTTAGAGTCAAACCTGTATTAAGTGTGAGGACCCCTAATGAGATTGAGTGATGTCGGTCAATATCAGAAACAATACGGAGAGTGATCGACAATACTTGTCAACTGTCAACCTGTTCTGAGCCATGCTAAGCATGGTTTGGAATGGTTTGATAGTTGAAGAGAATTAAGGGCTGATCGCTGCAGGTAGTGTACCGATTTTGGTCCCATCTCATTAGGGGTCCTAACCATAACTCTTTGCACGCTAACAAAGAAACATCAGGATAAAAATTGTTGGACATTATGACCTTATCTTAAATGACAAGAAATCTAGAAGATCAATTTTTAGAATAGAAACCGATCACAATTGTTGCCAACGAAAAATTACATAGATTTGAAAGAGTTAAGTAACCGTTCAGAAAAGAAAGCAGGACATCTCTTATGACAGGAGGATGCATAATTCAGGACAAAACTTAATGCAGAACCCTCTTAAATGAGCATTCTGCATTACTATTGTTCTGCATTCCTGTCAATAGATTTCCCACACTTTTTCCCATCTTTTGAAGGGCTGCTTAATACAGGTTAAATGTTGTATTTTACAATTCTCAAATTCATGTTGCCTCTTGAATTGCTTTCACCCTGTTCCAATAAAAAATCCCTTATATTAACTATAGTTATTACATTATAGTTCGCTCTCTCCTGATCATCTTTTAGTCTCAGAAAAACTGCTTGAACTATGTCTGAATAGAGAATATCCTATATATATCACTCCTTGCAGATCCTATAGATCACTTCTCTTCTCCTATCCTCCTTGCTAGAACATAATTATAGATATTGTGAATTTCTATTGTATTTGAATTGTTGTATTTCTTAATAATATATGGTCTTTTAATATTATTAATATTATTAAGGTTTAATTGAAACAGTTTTAGCTACACCAATAACTTGTTAAACTTTTCCATACAGACTTACTCTGTTAAATAGGAATAGATTTACATTGTTCAGCATAGTGAGGTCCGCTATTACAACCCTATATACAACAAATATTCATTGGCTGATTAAATGACAAATGACAGATAAACCCGTTACTCTATAGCCAGTTTCTAGTTTTAAAGACAATATGTACACTTAAAGCAGGTTGAAAGAGAAGCAGAATGGGCCTTAAGGTGCATTCTGCTTTACTTCAGCTTGCTTGAAGCTACCATCTACTTGGATAAAGAAAAGGTTTCTTATACTGCTGCACATTCTTGACTATGTAAATTCGAACTATTATCAGTGGAGGAATAAACTAAAGGCATCATAACGCATAAAATACGGAGTAAAGGGTTACAGCAGGATGACAATACAGTTGAAAGTTCCTAGTTTAGCTTTCTGCTTTACTTTTATCCTACTTTAAACAAACAACTGTCTTTTGTGATAAAAACGATTGCCCCCTTTGAAGTGGCCATGATGATTGGACTTTGCTACAACAATTGTTTTAAAACAGTAGGCAACAGTAGGGCTCTTTGTGTCCCAGTGAAGTCCGATGAACTAGCTGTTTGGATCAATGACATTAATTGAACAGTCAGTAATTGGTGATGTTTTATTTACCATGCCTGCATTAGGACGACCAGGGTAATTTGACAATATATTCTTAACTTGTAACCATGGTTACTCGTGACAAATGTCCACTTACTGCCACCTCTGACTCGGAGCACATGGCTTAGCGTTGTGTGTTTGAGCACCTTTGCACTGGCTATTCTATCTTAGTCTCAGTCTTTGGTCTTTCGTTTTCGTTTTGAAAAAAAAAAAAACTTGTTTTGTGACTATTAAGTTTAATTGGCAGCTTAAGCTAAACAATAGTCATGCAGAAAGCTTTAGAACTATAAGTTTTCTGCATTGCTTTTGTTTCTGCAGATAGCTGTCACCTGACTTCAGGGTTCTATAAGAGGGAGTAAACTGATCAAACATTTTCTCACTGTCAGCACCAAATCCTATGGTGTTACTACTCATTAGAATCGTCTCTTCGAGACGATTCTAATGAGTAGTGACACCATAGGTTTTAATTCAGAAATAAGGATTATAGTTTTTGAATACTTCACTTATCTGGAGCACTGCTGTCTTTATAACTTACACTGGATTTTCTTTTGAATAATTACTAAATCCAGATCATTTTTCCCAAATAAGTAACATGTATTTAAATTGCATCAAACTTCCTTTATTCGATTACAGTATGATTAAATCAAAATCAAAACTTTGAATAGACAAGAGTTTACTCTTCAGATTTTGGGTTCACTTAAGTTTGTTCAAAATTAAGATCTCTTATTTAAGCTGTCTTATCTCAGTTGCCATGTTAACAAATTTGAAACCAAGGAAACTGAGAAAAAACAAACTCTCTTCTTGACACCTTGATACTCTTCTGGTTCACTTTAATTTCTTGCACAATCTTTGATGCAATCTATCACAAAAAACCATCACTGGTACCATTTTCAGTGTTAACCATATTGCTGCTGCAATGTCGCCTACTTTGAAATTGTAATCAGCAACTTTTGTCAAATTAAGCTTTATGCATTTTTGAAATGAAGAAATCTAAAGACGAATATCTAACAGTGTGGATTTTGATCAGTTATTGAGGTTGTTTATGTCTGATCTTGATCCAAACTGTTATAGTGTATTTGATCTTCCCATCAAGGCATGATTGGCAGGCAAAGGATTAACTTTTTGCATGCTGGGTAATTTTTCGGTCTGCAACCTTTGTCGACTGCTATTGCTCTAAAAAATAGATTTTTCTAAATTTCTTTTCAAAACAGTGTTAAACGGTTTGGATCCTGATGAGACGCTGCGTGACGCAGCGTCTCATCTGGAACCCAACTGTTTGCAAAGGTAATCACTGTGGCGGATATATTCACGGCTAACCTGCAAGGAGTTAAATGTTTAAAAGTTAATACTGTCTAATATCAGAGACTGGTTTCTGGTTTCATTCACCTGTGGCTTGAACTGGGAACCAGACTTTTGTGGAGAGAGATTATTGCTGCATCTGAAGGTCTTGAATGATGAGTTTAATTTATATAAACCTTTCTATCATGTCTATGTCTATGTCTCTGTCTTTCTCTCTACTCTATAAGAAGATATAGACAAACACGTTTTTGTGTGTTTTCTGTCTTGTTCATGAGTAACTATGGAAACATGGTTCAGAATAGCTACACAAGATTGGGTGAGGTTGTGAAAGGGTGTAGGGTGCTTTAGAAATATGGTTTGGAGGCTATGAATGTAATAAGGCTGTTGAAAGGATATAGGGGCTGCCTAAGCCAGAATATACTTTATCATTATGCATGGGTACTTGCATGGGTTTAATATAATACCAGAGCCCTAGATATGGGGAGTATCTCAAAACATAAAATCTTTATGTCTGCACCAAACCCTATGGTGTGACTACTCATTAGAATCGTCTCGGAGAGACGATTCTAATGAGTAGTCACACCATAGGGTTTGGTGAAGACCTGAAGGAGAATAATGTTTGAGTTTACTCCCTTTTATCTATAGCTCTGTTTAATACACATTTTCATTTTTAGTATGAGATTAAATATTTGTCATGATTTTTTATTTTTCTCCAATCGCTAAAACACGCTCTAGTATACTCAATATAAAAGTGATAATATTGTCTGTCTGTGTAACTGTATGATAAAAGCATGAACTATTGAAGAGGTATAACCTTTGAAATTATTTAGTTTTTACTGATTTTAAATTACTTTCCTCCTCATGAATTCTGTTTATTCTTGTATCTGATCCAAAGCCAATGTCATGACGATTCTATTGAGTAGTCACATGGGCTTTGGAGAGTTAAGTTAAGAAATTTTAAGTTTACTCCGCGACCCTTGTCTTGACTACTACATGTAAGTTATCAGGGTTCCAGATAAGAGGGAGTAATCTGAACAAATTCAACATATTCTCACTCATTTTAGCACCAAATCCTATGGTGTTACTACTCATTAGAATCGTCTCTTCGAGACAATTCTAATGAGTAGTGACACCATAGGGTTTAATGCAGAAATAAAGATTTTAGTTTATGAAATACTCCCCTTATCTGGAGCTCTGTGTTATGTTTGCCTTTAATTGCTAGAAAGTAAATCCTCATTGATAGAGCCAGTAGGGCTGGTTGTTGTTGTTGTTGTTTTTAGAGATTTTGAAATACTTCGCCATGGACTAAAGTTTACTGTATAAAGGAAACACGCTTTGTAAAATATTATTCTGAACCCTTATCGTGTTGAAAGGCTGCTTCAAATTGTCTGCAAACATGTCAATTTCCAGGGCTCCAGGTAGGAGGGACTAAACTGAACAAATCCAACATTTTCTCACTCATTTCAGCACCAAATTCTATGGTGTTGCTGCTCTTTAGAATCGTCTCGAAGAGTAGTGACACCATAGGGTTTAATGCAGAAATAAATATTCAAGTTTTTAAATACGCCCCTTATCTGGAGCCCTGATTTCATAAAAAGAAACTTTTAAAAACTGAAGAAATAACAGTAGAATAGTAACACAGTTTCAATTCTGATCAGGCTCTTGAGGTACTTTTTATCTGATCTTTGTTCGAAGTGTTTGGAAATGTTGAGTCAAGACTGACCTGGCCGAGCACTATCAGGGTTTATATTTTGGTATATACAGTAAAACCCCTCTATTACGACCACTAAATTATGTTAATTATTAGGGTGTTTACGATAGGTGACCGCTTAAAGCAAGGTGACAGTGAAACAGAAAGCTCCTTTAGGAGCTTTCTGTTTCCCTGTCACCTTGCTTTAAGCTGTCACCTGTCTATTATACACTCGATTAGCCTTCGTTTTAGTGGTCGTAATAGCAGTTTTATTGTATGCTTATTTTTTTGTGTAAGATAAGTATCTTTATATGCTACTATAAAATAAAATTTGTCGTCTCGCATTGTTAACTTTGATAATGTTTGGCAAGTACAATACCTGTTGTACATAATAACTGGTCGTCATAGCAACAGTTTCATGTGACATTATTTAACCATTCAGTAAATCTTCCGTGGCTTAATCAAGAATGCCAATTAACCTGTTACGGCCGTTATAGCCTGTTTCAAGTTTTGAAGACAGATGACCATTTAAAGCAGGTTGAAGGTAAAGCAGAATGTGCATTATGGCACATTCTGCTTTACATTCAGCATACTTTAAGTTACTATCTGCTAGTATATAGAATATGTTTCTTATTTCGCAAATGCCGGACCATAAATTTCGAACTATTTTCTTCAGCGGAAGAATAAATTAAAGGTGTAAAAAAAGTGTATTTATAGAGTAAAGAGTTACACATGTTGGTTTAATGCAATGGATGTAGTTAAAGCTTTTTGAAATGTATAGCAGTACAGGAAAACCTCTCTAAAATAATCACTAAGTTGTGTTAATTATTAGGTGTTTATGACGGGTGACTCCTTAACCCTTTCCCTTATAGAAGCGACTTTTAGCGCATTCATTTTATTCATCCGCCAAAGAAAATAGTTCCATTTTATACTGTCATGAATATGTACTATAAGAAATATTTTCTATATACTAGCAGATATTAACTTAAAGTAGGCTAAAAGTAAAGCAGAATGTGCCCTAGGGCACATTCTGCTTTACTTTCAGCCTGCTTTAATAGGTCACATATCTTAAATACTAGAAACAGGCTATGGGTTAAAGGGTTAAAGCAAGGTGACAGCAAAACAGAAAGCTCCTTCAGGAGCTTTCTGTTTTACTGTCACCTTGCTTTAAGCTGTCACCTGTATTTTATACAATCAATTAGCCTTTGTTTTAGTAGTCGTAATAGAGAGGTTTTACTGTACTTGGCACCAAGACAATATGTGTTCAGTTAATAAACCCTAATGATGTTTTATATAACAACAGCAGGGAATAGAATTTTTTATGGTTTTGTGGAAGAAATTTCATGCAGTTCTCAGTTGTTGGAGAATTTCAACAAAGCAGATCTGCAAAAATATTTCTTATTTCATAAGCATTGTTTGAAAGTGATTAAATGTCTGGAAAGCTTCATATTGAATCCCCTTAAAATTCATTTTGATGACTGTTGGCAATAATAATCTTAAAACGGCAAGTAGTTATTATTGTTTAACTGAAGATTACATCTGCAAATGGGTTTATTGACATTAGCACGCAATAAAGCAACAGATATTACAAACCACTCTTAGGAAGGCATGGTGTTGAGTTGACCCATTACCCCATAGCTTGATTCTAGTTTTGAAAATAGGTGACCACTTAAAGCAGGTTGAAGGTAAAGCAGAATGTGCTATAAGGCACATTCTGCTTTACTTTCAGCCTGCTTTCAGCTACAATCTGCTAGAATATAGAAAATAATTCTTATCATAACTGTATAAATTGGAACTATTTCCTTGAGTAGAACATAAATGGGGTAATAGGTTAAGGCAGGTTGCTGCTTTAAAAGCAAGTTGAAATTAAAGCAGAAAGCACTTTCCATCTGGCTTTTAGCTGCAACCTTTCCATCAATTAGTCATCCTTTGAGTGGTCATTTGTTTGTTTGTATGTCAACAATTCTCAGCCATATTTACCTTTCAGGCATCTGTTAAACAGTACACTTTTACTTGTCTCTTAATATGTGTGATTGGCTGTCTCTTTTACAGAAGCTGCCCGTTTCATCACCTCACCTATTGGAATGTCCCTTCCACAGCTACGATCTCCGACTCCACAAGGTGCCCCTCTTATCCTCGCCCCACGGATGCCTATGGGCTTACAGACAACGCAAGCGGCTACCCAGATGTCATCAGGGCTGCTGAATGGTGGTCCCCCACCCCTTGTGTCGCCAACAGATGGTTCCCAGGGCCTTATGTACAACCCATATGAATATCCATTGTCGTTAGCACCAGGCACAGCCATCCTAGAATATCCAACGTTAGACCAGAGTGCAGCGGGTATGTGCCTGTCATATGTTAGGTGACTTCCACAGTAGCATGTGTGGAGGTTTTATAAGTCTATAGACAAAAGACGATGATTATATTGTTTTGACATAGCAAATGTCAAAAAAATGTTTCTTTTCATTATGTACATATATAATAATGTACTTGATCAATTCCTTTTACTTAATTTTTTTGTTAAAATATCTTTGAAATTGCAAATCATAGTATAGTATAACTTTAGTTCCGTTTTCGCCCAACAAACTATGATGGATTCGCATTCTCAACAGTTTGAGATTAATGCAGGAAAAAGGTAATGCAGAAAGCTCCTTATGGAGCTTTCTGCATTACTTTTTTCCTGCATTAAGCAGCGATACCCCATTATTTTATGTTAGGCAGCGGCTGAACACAAAGTTTACTGTATATTCATGTTTCATGTTATTGTAAATTGGTCGGTCCAATGTCAAAATGCATTGATTCCCAAATACCACTGAATATAAGACTGATGAATATGTAACGTTATACAATAACAATGTGAACATATTAACCTCATGGCCCTAAAGTACTCCCAAAACATTTTGTTTTGCGTTTATTTCTATTTTACTCTTGCCATCACAAAGAGTCCAGATAGTATGTCTCAGGAGTTGCATTGTCCCTATATAGTCCAGGGCTCCAGATAAGAGGTAGTTATTTCAACAAATCCAACATTTTCTCTCTCTTTTTAGCACCAATTCCTATGGTGTTATTATTCATTAGAATCGTCTCAAAGAGACGATTCTAATGAGTAGTGATACCATAGGGTTTAAAGCAGAAATAAAGGTTTTAGATTTTGAAATACTCCCCTTAGCTGGAGCCCTGAAATAGTGCTAAATGGCTTGAAGTTCACTGAAGAAAATAATTATTTCAAAGTTCTATTCATATTTAATATAAATTATATACATTTATTGACATTTTATTTGAATGACCTACTTTCAGAGGTCAAGGTCATAATCAGACTTTAACCCTTACTGAGCTAAGCATGGTTTCTAAGCATGTGTGTAAATGGTTTGGATACAGATAAGACACCTAGTCAACGGGCATCGGATCAGAATCTTAACTATTTGTCACTTATTATTTATTCTTTCAAAAAGAATTACGCTTAAAACGAATAAAATACATGTGCAGATTGCAAATATTGAACATGATAAAAATTAAGCACAGTGAGGGTTATAAATAGTTGTTTAAATATTTTACACGAAAGATTCCTTCCACACAATTGTGCCATATTATTTCAAGTCCAGAAATGCTCGGTGTCCCATGTATTTGCAGACTCTTACCAAGAAAAATTACAAAGACAAAGTTTTATACCCACCGCAACTAAAATTGAGTTGGTTACAGGTTTGAAATAAGATCTGCATGGAAGAATTATCACACCAATATCCTCCTGTAATGCTATATAGTTCCACCACCTAATAACTCAGAGCTCTAGTAGATAAGGGGGTATTTCAAAAACTAGAATCTTTATAATTGGTTTAAACCCTATGGTGTCACTACTCATTAGAATCGTCTCGAAGGGACGATTCTAATGAGTAGTAACACACTAGGATTTGGTGCTGGATGAGTGAGAAAATTTTCTAATGAGTAGTAACACCATAGGGTTTTATGCTTAAATAATTGAGAAAATGCTGGATTTGTGCAGTTTACTCCCCTTTATCTGGAGCCCTGATAACTACCATATATACAAAGCAAGGTCCTGCTATTACATGTGGCTGCGTAACCCTTTACTCCATTATCTGTTTCTAGTATTGAAGATAGGTGGCCACTTAAAGCAGGTTAAAACTAAAGCAGAATGTGCCTGTTTTTAACATTCTGGATCTTTATTATTGCAAGTAGAAGTTAAAGCAGGGTTTTACTGTAAATGTATTTCTGATTATTTCCTAGAATTACACAGTATGCCTAAACCGATATTTTAGATAAAAATTAAGTTAGAAATATCAAATTCCATATTTGCATTAAGGTAGGTTTTTGTGGGGGTTCTTTACATAGATTTTCATATAGAAACTTAAATTGGTTCACCGAGGCATGTAAAGATGCACATTTTATGTGGGTCGTATGTCAATTTAAATAAAAACAAATCCTTATGATATTAATATTACTAAAACGTGACACCATCGTATTTGCTCAAAGATACCCCCCCTAGTGTAGGTAATAATTTGTAGATAGAGTTTTGTTTTAATTCGCCTAGGAGTTGTATTCAAACAGCATTTATGACTCTGCATTTTATAAGTTCTTCGTATAATTTGTATTTTGTTCTGTTTCATATGTATTTAATGCATTTTTACCGAGTAAGAGAAAAGAAGATAAATTGCAAGCAATATGGTCAAAACCAAAGTGGAACAAGGAAGTGAGTGCAAGATGCTTGCATAGTCTGAATATGCTGCAGCTTAATGCAATTCAAAAGTTATACAGAAGCATTTCTTTTATTCTGCATTAACCCATTACCCCATAAATACACCTTTTTACGCCTCTATTTTATTCATCCACTGAAGAAAATAGTTCCAATTTATACTGCTACAAATAAGAATCATTAGAATTTGTTTCTATATTCAAGCAGATAATACCTTAAAGCAGGCTGAAAGTAAAGCAGAATGTGCCATAAGGCACATTCTGCTTTACTGTCAACCTGCTTTAAGTGATCATCTTTCTTTAAAACTACAAACATGCTATGGGGTAAAGGGTTAAACAAGCAGATGTTTTTGGATATTTCAAAGATTGAGTGTCTGCTCGACACAGCTTTGGCCTTAGTCAGATTGCTTCTGTAAGAACAGTCTGGTCCGTGTCGGTACTTTTTCATTGTTTCATGTCAAAGGACATAAAAATGAACCAGTTTTGTTTTGATTCTAAATGATACTGGTGACACAGGCTCCAGGTAGAAAATGGGGTACATTTAATATTTTCAACATATTTATGACACGACCAAACCCTGTGTTGTTACTACTCATTAGAATCATCTCTTTGAAAAGATTCTAATAAGCAGTCACAACATTGAGCTTTGGTCAAAACATTTTAGTTTTAGTATTTTGAAAGACCCCCCAGGGCTCTAGATAAGGGGGAATTACTGAAAAAATCCAAACTTTTCTAAAAAAATTTAGCACCGAATCCTATGGTGTTGCTGCTCATTCGAATCGTCTCTGCGAGACAATTCTAGTGAGTAGTGACACCATAGGGTTTAAAGAAGAAGTAAAGATTTTAATTTTTGAAAAACTCCCCTTATCTGGAGCCCTGGCCTCTCTTGTCTGGAGCTGTAGAGATGAGATTATATAGTCCTGCTTTTAATATGAGATTGTATTATTTTATTGCGTTTTGTTTTTCATTTGTTTGGGCGGAATTCCAATCACTTTTTTGCAAGCGATATATCATTTCTTTCATCAAACATATCCTAGTGACAATCAGTTTTGTTCTTTTACATTTTTCATAATTTTTGTATACATTTTTTATGTTTTATGAATATGCAATCAACTATTTTCTCTCTTTTTTTGACATTTTGAACACATTCCACCTATTTTGGATTTTAAATGAGTCGTTTATGCTCCATTGATAATGATAGTTGTCTCGGGGTCTTTTGCAACAGTATTTTATGTAAATATCTTGTGATATAAAACCAATTCATGTATATAAAGTACAAAAAATTAATATATACAGAACCCGTGTAAGTGCATGTAAATAGCGTCAGTGTGTTTCACGATCGTTGTAAATGAGTAAAAAATAACACAGAAAATATGCATACTGACTTGGTCTTACACCATGTTGCAGGGCTCCATATAAGAGTGAGTAAACTGAGCAGCTTTCAACATTATTTTCCTTGTGTCTTCATAAAACCAGGGCTCCAGATAAGAGGAGTATTTCAAAGATTAAAATCTTTATTTCTGCTTGAAACCCTATGGTGTCACTACTCATTAGAATCGTCTCGAAGAGATGATTCTAATGAGCAGTAACACCATAGGATTAAAGCTAAAACAAGTGAGAAAACATTGAATTTGTTCAGTTTACTCCCTCTTATCTGGAGCCCTGTAAAACCCTCTAATGAGTAGTCACATCATAGGGTTTGGTTGAGAAATAAAGATGTTAGGATTTGGAATACAGGTACCCAGCTTATCTGGAGCTTGGCGCCATGGTGTATTTCTGCACGTCTGAGCTGGTCTTAAAACCAAACTTTATAAATGGATATTTGCTGCTTTTGTAAGATAAGACTGAAAAGTAATTATGGTGTTCTAAGATAGAACCTGGCGATGGCTGGTAACAGATGGACTGCCATTAAATTTTCTTCTCTTGATGTCAAGATTTGAAGAAAAATAATAGAAGGAAAATCTTATAAAATTAGAATAAATGGATTTATATGCCTGGGAAAGAATAACTTGGTGTCTATTATGGAAAGCATTTTTCATGAAAAAGATATTGCTACACCAAACTCCTATGTTGCGACAACTCTTTGGAATAACAAACAATTCCAAGGACTTTTCTCAATATATGATTTGTTCAAATTTAAGAATGTATGTACTTGTTCTAGAGTTAGGATGAAAAACTTATATTATAGGATGGAAAACTTAGATTGTTTGTTTAAGCAAAATATTTCTGTACAAAAGCAGCAAGTATGAGAGTGGGCAAGTGCACACACAAATCGATGAACCAACCAAGTGTGAGTGCTAACACATCTAAACAACAGCATATTCAAAACTCCTAATCCTGTTTATTTGTTTATCCAGGTAAAAAATGAGAAGATAATCCAAATTAGCTCTGAGAAGAATCCAAAGTAACTGGCCCATCAATATGACCGTATTAAGGTAGTGACCAGTATTAAGGTAGTGACCCCCAGCTTGACCTGTGCGCGGGTGGTCCTGGCTCACTAAAAGTTTGGACATGCAGTATCTAAATTAATAATAATAATAATAATTATATATTTGATAACCCCCCAGACTTAACCTGTTCACTGTAATTTTCCCATTAATAAAGTAACTAGGAATAAAAATAATGTTTATTTCATTTGGTGGTGGAGTCGTTATTAGAACATGTTAACATGCAAATCAAGTTCGAACTGGACTGGTTCTATGTGATGCCACCCTAAGACCAACAGAAGGTTTGGAAATAGCTAACTACATCAAACCTCTTCCATTACGACCACAAAATTGTGTTGACTTTGAATGTTTAAGGTAGGTGGCTGCTTAAAGCAAAGTGAAAGTAAAACAGAAAACTCCTTTAGGAGCTTTCTGTTTTACTTTCACCTTGCTGTAAGCTGCCACCTGTCTTTCATATAACCAATTACCCTTCTTTTAAGTTCTGGGTTTAATTTTTAAACAGTATTTATTTCAAAGTATTAGCATTGTGTCATATATTACAAAACATAATGTCAAAAAACAACAACATTCAAACATGGATTAGAAAACAAGTTACTGAAACCCTTATGTGAACTCCTCTCCATACTGTGTTGTCTTAATAGAGAGGTTTGACTGTATTCATGATGCATTTGGCATGAGGATTAAGTCATTTTGAAAATGAAAAACAAAAACAAAAAAACCCGCAGAAATGTACTTTCAGCTCAGTGGTTAGGATTGGTTGGGTGGCAGACATGTAGAGTTATGTCCCTTGTTGACTTGGTTGATTACTGATGGATGTTTTATATCTTGCTTCCTATGATCTATGTGTATTGTAGTGGTAATAATTTCTAGCTTATTTTGCAGTTTTATGTCACACACACAGTCTCCTGGGTGTTGTTTACACTTTCCATGCATTTCTGCAGTAATGAGGCTCCAGATAAGAGTGAGATTTCAAACTTGAATTTTCATAATTTATTCCTTAAATTATGTCTTGACCAAACCTCATGTTGTGACAACTTGTTAGAATCGTCTCTTCGAGACGATTCTAACAAGTGGTCACACCATGGGGTTTATTGAAGAAATAAGGATTTTAATATAAGACATGATTTCTCTTATCTGTTGCTATGGTAATAGTTTGTTGTGCATTTTGCTAAATTGGACTTCACAACAATAAACTGAGAAAGGCTGCTTTATAAAAATCAATCCATGAACATTAAAAGCAAGAAAGTTTTCACCTAAAATACCTTTTGGAACCATAACTCGAAGCAATAGGCAAAACACTAGGATCTACAAAGATGCCATTAAAAACTATTGAACGAAAGGCATGTTCAATGGTATCAAAATATAACAGTTAGGAAGAAAGAGTTTTAACTAAGGGTCCAAAGTTTTAAGACAATAGGGTCCAAGTTGAATTTGTCATCAAGGTTTGAACAGTACAACCCCTTTTGACAGACTAACAAATATTTTGAGTGTAGTTTAAAAGAGGCTTTGCTGTATCAAGCTTGTGATTATAGAGATTCCCGATCGCACCATTTTTAAAAACTGAGTTACATTACATTCTGTATAGAATCAGTTTTAATATCACAAATGCCCATTAACATGAACAGTATTTCCGCGAAAAATAGAAAAAAACAATGCTTGGTGTAGTGGATTGCAAAGTTTTGTGCTTTTTTCTTTTGAAGCAACTAAGACAAAGAAGTTTTACTAAACTTAATACTCACATTTGTTTTTTATATAGAATTAACACAGATTAACAAGTACAGTAAAACCTCTCTATTAAGACCGCTAAAATGTGTTTATTATTAGGTGTTTGTAACCCATTCTGACGCATTGCGCAATATTCTCATACCTACTCATTTTGACAAACTTTATTCCACTAGCTTGTATTGAGATAAGCATTGATCATTGTTTATTGCTTATGAGTTAATGGATTAAGACAGGTGACTGCTTAAAGCAAGGTGACAGTGAAACAGAAAGCTCCTTCAGGAGCTTTCTGTTTTACTGTCACCTTGCTTTAAGCTGTCACCTGTGTTTTATACAACCAATTAGCCTTTATTTTGGTGGTGGTAATAGAGAGGTTTTACTGTACTAGATACACCCTATGAGGGAAGATCTGTACATATATTTATAAGGAAACGTTTTGTCTGACTGTCTAACAGTCTCCAGTATAGAGACTATAAAACTGTACAGTAAATTATTATTGGAGAATTCACCATGAGAAAAAAGGGCTCTTGAGACTGTGAATAGTGTAGATCACTAAGATCAGCAGCTACATTTCTGGTAGGTCTGTCTGGGGTCTATAGTGTCTGTCAGTTGTGGCAAAAGAAATAGTATAGTCAAGTCATTGAAACTAAAATTTGTCTAACTTGACTAAGGCAAACTTGCTTGCTTTACAATTAATGTTGAATTGAGATAAATACTTGTATGCTTAAGTGGAACCTACCCATATTTCAAAGTTTAAACTTTGAAATACTAGTAGATTCTATTATAGAGTTTCAATTTGGTAAGCTCTTAATTGAAAACCTGTGCATCCATTGTA
Organism: Gari tellinella; assembly: GCA_922989275.2. Lineage (NCBI taxonomy): Eukaryota > Metazoa > Mollusca > Bivalvia > Cardiida > Psammobiidae > Gari > Gari tellinella. Next base: position 57,858,952 of record OV277860.1, read on the forward strand.
ATAGCTGATCTGGATCTGCACTTTTCAAAATGTTCAAAAGCCCTTTTATATCCCGGTATGTCTCAATTATAACCAAACCAACCAAGCACATATCTACTAGCCTTACTCCATATACAAAAGAAAAAACATTCATTTAAAATTCACCAGAAACACTTTCTCGACATTTATCAAGCTCTTTCAACAGTATTGGCCTATTTTTTTCTTACAATAAGGCGGGTTTAGGACTTTGATTGACATTTTAATTTGATCTGCACCGTAGGTATAAATATACAGTAAAACTGTGTTATAACACCACCCTCAATAGAAGACTCATTTATGGTGTCCAAGATGAAGTGCTAGCTTAAAGCAGGATGAAAGTAAAGCAGAAAGCTCCTTTAGGAGCTTTCTGCTTGACTTTCATCCTGTTTAAAGCAATCACTTGCCTTCAATGGAAAGTGAGTTTTCTTTTTTGAGTGGTGATAACCAGGGCTCCAGATAAGAGGGAGTTATCCGAACAAATCCAACATTTTCTCACTCATTTCTGTACCAAATCTTATTGTGTCACTACTCTTTAGAATCGTCTCTTTCAGACGATTCTAATTAGTGACACCATAGGGTTTTATGCACAAAAAAAAAGATATTAGTTTTCAAATACTCCCTTTATCTGGAGCCCTGGTGATAGATAGTGAGGTTAAAGTGTAGTTAATCTGTTTACGAGAACACTACCAGGAGCTGTGTATAATGTTGTAGGACAAGTGTTGCCTAGTAGATCACCTCAGCCTTAAGCCAAGACATTAACCCATTACCCCATAAAAACACCTTTTATGCCTTTAATTTATTCCTTCACTGAAGAAAATAGTTCCCAATAAAACCTTCAAAAATATTTAACATAAAAATTATTTTCTATTATCCTAGCAGATGTTAGCTTAAAGCAGGCTGAAAGTAAAGCAGAATGTGCCTTAAGGCACATTCTGCTTTACTTTCAACCTACTTTAAGTGGTTATCTATCTTCAAAACTAGAAATAGGCCATGGGGTAATGGGTTAAGTTGTACAGTATTACAGCCACTATATGTAAGGCTGGCTTCAAGTGTTTAAAGCAGGTTGGTCCTTAAAGGTGGATGGTTTCTGATCTGCTTGAAGGTGCCACCTGCCTTAGGCAATTCTTATTTGTCTTGATTTAGAATGGTCTGCAACAAGGTATTCTGAAGAAGAAGAAAAAAAGATAAAGTTTTAGAGTTTAGGCCTATCAATTAATACTGTATTTGAAAGAGCTGCAATTAAATACTGCTGTTATATGCTAACGTTTTAGATTTTATATGAGACTTTGTTTTGAAAACTGTAGGACTTTAATCGGTTGATGTTGAGCCTTGTCTGAATATATGAGAATAAGAATATATACAGACTAGAATGAGAAACTTTTTGCAGTGTCCCACCGGAGTCTGGCAAAAACAGTGTCTCATTGGAGTCTTGTTATACATGTAATTGGACTTCCGATTGGCAAATTGAATTTTCTGAACAATATTCTCTTTTATGTCTTAACTAAACACTATGTTGTGACAACTCATTAGAATTGTCTCCTAGAGCTGTTCTAATGAATACTCACAACATTAGGATTTTGTGGAGATAACAAGTTAAGTATTTCCGTAACCCATTTCCACATAGTCTATTTTCCAGTTTTGAAGACAGGTGAACACTTAAAGCAGGTTGAAAGTAAAGCAGAATGTGCCTTAAGGCACATTCTGCTTTTCTTTCAGCCTGCTTTATAAGCAACCATCTGCTATAATATAGAAAATATATCTTATTCAACATATTCATGACTCTATAATGTGGAACTATTTTCTTCAGTTGAATAATAAACTAGAGACATAAGAAGGTGTATTTATGGGGTAATGGGTTAATCTACTCCTCATATCCTTTACATGTATGAAAATAATATAGCATGAACGAAGCATAAAGCAGTTGTTTTTAGTTGCAGCTATTACAGCAGTAGATCTAGGCAATAGTTTTGTCCTGCAAACATTCATTGAATTAACTATTATTGCACTGTACTACTCATGTTGCCTTAACCATTGGCCTTACCCATGTCTTGGCTGACGATTTTAGGTGCAGTTCCGAAAATCCGAAGAACGCTAGCTGGAGTTCGGGAACACCCTTACGCAGGGGTAAGGGTTTCACTTCCATAAAATGGAAGGTTAGTTTTTATTTCAAGCAATTATGTTGGGTTTTGTTTTCCCAACATAAGGCTCCCCGACTGCCATGACTTTTGATATGTTTTCATGACTTGCCCCAAACTGCACGACTGTGAATGAAACATTCAGAATTGGATATTTTCAATGAGTGGTCATAGTCCTATAGTGAAATGTTCATATATTCCTTTGCCCTTGTAATGTCTTGGTGCAAAATGCAATGAAGTCCAGTCTTTAAGAAGGAATTATTTGCCAGTTTTTACTTCCGTCTGTATTATGATTTAGATAAGAATTGGTCAACTTTGTCCATAGATGCAAGGGGCTGTGATCAAAGTTAATGTAGTGATAAAGAGTGTAGTGGTCACTTGATTATGTCCCATGTCTTAACAAACACGCAAGTCTGGGACACTCAGTCTTATGTTCAATAACCATTCAGTAAAGAGGCTTTTGAATTTCTATAGATAAGTAGCTACTTAATGCAGATCAAAAGTAATGTAGAAAGCTCCGTTAGGAGCTTTCTACATTCCTTTTGATATGCATTTAGTTGACATAATTTCTGTAAGTGGTCATTTTTACACAAGTTCGTATAATGAGAAGCCTTGTTCGATAGTCTGGTCTGAAAGGATTGAGCAGACAGGCAGGGATACGAGTGGGATTGGGCCTTGTTTTATGGTGACAAGTCATGGCAGTCTCCCCCCAACACACTGTTAGGATATCTATGATACAAGTCGGAGCACCAGATAAGGGGAGTATTTCAAAATCTAAAATCTTTATTTCTGCATTAAACCCTATGGTGTCACTACTCATTAGAATCGTCTCTTCGAGACGATTCTAATGAGTAGTAACACCATAGGATTTGGTGCTGAAATAAGTGAGAAAATGTTGAATTTGTTCAGTTAACTCCCTCTTATCTGGAGCCTTGTAAGTGGGTACAAAATCTTGGTTCAGTGTTTTGTGTCTTATAATGCACAATTAAGGATCCAAGAGACATATTTGACTCCAGCATGCCTAGAAATTACCATGTAAATGTACAGACAATTGAAAACCACCTATTCGATGTCCATGTTGATTACATTAGGATATTTCTTTGTAGAAGCAAATGGACAGTTAATAACAAAGCCTTCACTGATGCAATATAATCAAAGCCTTTGTTTTTGGAAATTCTGCATTTGTTCCGTCTTGCATTGAACTATTGAACCCTAGTCAAGCATCCTTTGCAAACAGTGTACCTGTGAAAAATACACTTGTCCTATGTAAACAGTGTAGTGACCCTGATCACAGGGCTCCTACAGGAGCCCTCTGATCAGGGTTTGCACTGTTTGTCATTTTCAAAATATCGTCAAAGTCAACCTTAAGTATTCAAAAATGGACTAAATTGAATTGGCAATAGAAATTGCCCATTATTAGGTCCAGGGCAGAAAAGGTTGAACTAACTTAAAGGAATCTGGTTACTGCTTCTCATACACTGTTGCTAATACAGGTCTGAACTTGCCTGGTTTAAAGACTGTTGAATAACTGCATATAATGCATAGGCAGGTACTCTTATGACAAGTCTTACTTTAAGTCAATTAGGATTATAGATTTTGCTGTTATAAGGACTGTTTCCAATTGACTGAGTTGGCATTGAAATGATTGCAGTCCGTTGTATCAAAGATTGGGTCAAAATGACTTGTGCAAACATTAGGGTGTAGAAGAAAAAACAGTTGTGACAGTCCTATAAGTGCTTAATCTTTTTGATCAATACTTCTTGAATTGTCTGACAAGGACTCTTGCAAGGAGGTTTAAGGGGTTATACTAAATTGTGAGAAAAACTTAACTTATGGGCCATGTTACAATACAGTTGAGCTTGCGTTCTGAAATCTTTCAAATGGCTGTCTATAAGACAAGTGATAACTGAAAGCAATGCAGAAAGCACCTATACTGGAGCCTTCTATATTTCTTAGGTTTATGCCACCTTTTTGCCTGTCTATCGAGATGTCCATGTTTCTTCACTGTGTGTTAATTTAATACATTGTATGCTGGGTAATATTTGGCGGCCATTTTAAAATGTTGTCTGCAGTGGGTATAACTCAAATATTTGCAAAAGGTTTTAGCAGTTTCTGATAGAATACTGACTTAGCTGCAAATAGTTTTGATCTCAATCAGGCGGAGATCAAAACTGTTTGTCTAGAGGTACACCTAAAAGTGTGTCCCGCATTAAATGGGTAAATTTAATACAGGATTTACTGTTGTCTATTTATAATGGCATATTAATACACTTTACTCCTCATTAACTGGACATAGCTTGGGTGTGTCACACTGTGAAAATTGACCCAAAATAAAGACGGCTTAAAAATTAATCAGCTTTTGCAATATGAAACAGGACTATATTATTATGAAACTGCTATATTATCTTTCAGCAGTGTCGTTAAAACTTGTTTTAAAAAAAACGCCACTTTTTGAAGTTGCATGGATATCGCTGAGACATGTGACTGCTTAATGCAGGATAAAAACAATGCTGAAAGCTCCTGATGGAGCTTTCTGCATTGTTTTTATCCTGCATTAAGCATGGGTCTTCTAATGAATGGTTGCTTAATGTAAGATTGATAGTCACTAAGAATAACAAAGGAACATATCAGTTATGCAGGAATTTAATCCTATTAGAAAGGGAATGGAAGATATTTGGCTGTTAGAGCTTAGTGATTGAGTAATAGATTTACCTGCTTTTACGACTTGTAGTAACACTACTTATAGTGACCTTGGAACTCATGACCTTTGGCCAATATTCTACAATAATATGGTATGCTACAAAATGTCTGCAAGTTAAAATTTCAAATTTAGATTCTATGCGATTTTTGGTGAAGAAACGGAGCAAGGTTCAAACAGTTTGAATCCTGATCAGATGCAGTATCAATTTAACATTGGTTTCAGGTCCATACTGGTGAGCAAAGTCTGCAGCCTGTTTATGGAAGCATTTTGTTCGGTCACTATGACACAGCACAGTGAAGGCTTTTGATTTAATCCAGAAATTTATACTATAGTTACCCACCATGAGTACAGTAAAATCTTAAAATTACCAAAACTCAAAACCAAATTGTCTTTTCCTAGATTGCTGAGCCTGCTCAAAGCATGATGTTATTAACCTTAGCTCTCTTAAAACAGGATGGAAGTAAAGCAGAAGCTTTACTTTCATCCTGCTTTAATCTGCTAGCTCTTTTTCATACAATAAAAGTTTGATATAATTTTGGAGTGTCAGATATTGAAGGATTTTACTGTACTTTGTATCATAGATCTCCTTTCAGTCCCCACCAATGTCCCAATAGTAGTATTCAATGTTTTATTTTTACAGTCTTAACCATGCTATTTTACATTTTCAGCTTTTTTTTTAGTTTTTACATTTTATAGGATTTCCGTATTTTTTTCCTTCAGTGACATTGTTTTTTAAAGCAGTTATTTAATTATATATACAAACACATGTATTATACATGTCCATCTTGGCTTAATGTCATTCGTTGTTGTGTGTTGAAATATGTTAGATAATCAGGGCTCCAGAGAAGGGAAGAATTTTCAAAAAAGTTAAAATCTTTATTTCTGCATTAAACCCTATGGTGTTACTACTCAATAGAATCGTCTCTTCAAGACGATTCTAATGAGTAGTAACACCATAGGATTTGGTGCTGGTATAATGAAGAAAATGATGGATTTGTTCTGTTCACTCCCTCTTATCTGGAGTCCATTTAAAATATGTTCAAAATGCTGATAATCAAAACTGAACACAGTCAGATATGTTGAAAGAGGTCATGTTATACCATAATATACATATAAATTACCATCACCATAAACATCATCATCATCATCTTCTTCATCATCATCAGTTTATCATCATTCCTTGTATCCTGTTGAAAAAATAGTGTCTGCTTAAGTTTTGAAATATTTTTGTTCTAAAAGTTTCATTTCATGAGAGAATCAGATTGAGTATTGATAAGATTAACCCATAACCCCATAAATACACCTTTTTACGCCTTTAATATATTCTTGCCTTGAAGAGAAAAGTTCAACTTTATACAGTTATGAATATGTGTCAGAAGAAGCATTTTTTATATTTTAGCAGACAGCTTAAAGCAGGCTAAAAGTAAAGCAGAATGTGCCATAAGGCACATTCTGCTTTACTTTCAACCTGCTTTAAGTGGTCACCTACTTTCAAAACTAGAAATATTCTATGGGGTAATGGGTTAAGGGATAACTGAGTCTTATCTGTGTTCAAACTGTTTCACAATCTCGGAGTAGATCACAGGTAGCAGGATGATAGTTGATTAAGAATATTATTAGTCTTAGCTCTCTAATTGAATTTTCCTGTTAAAGCGGTCTTAAAATGTTCAAAATTTATTTTCCACCCTTGTTTTGCTGGATATTGATATATCAATCCTTTGGAAACAGTGTTAACTAAGGTCAGAGGGCTCCTTCAAGAGCCCCCTGAAAAAGGTCTGCACTGTTTTAAGGTAAGAGCGGTCCTTCTAGAGTACCCTGAAAAGGTCTGCACTGTTTGTGATGCTTCATAATTTAGGACAGACCTTTGAGAATCACTGTAAATCAATTCATATATAAAAAAAAAACCCAGATATTTGGTCGATTAGAAACTTCAGAACTATAAGGGTAAATATAGTTACCATTTGTCAAACTGTTTTGTTTCTGATGAGAGACAACATACCATTGCCTCTCATCAGGATTGAAACGGTTTGTACAGGATATCACAAAACAGCCATTTAAAGTGCTAATGGTTGAGCATTTACATGTTATGTTTATTTATCATTATGAAAGATTTAAGAGCTTGAAGTTGTTATCATATGTTTTTGAGTTGACATTCGATACACCACAGTCCAATCCATAAACAAAATATAGACAAAAATTTGTTAAGTAGGCACAAAATGAAGAAAAATATTTTGTAAAGTGGGATTGCAATTTTGTGCAGAGTAATAGTAATATAGAATGCTTCAAACAGGAGTTTTCTGGATTGCTTTTGTTCTGCATTATGCTGTTAACATGTATAAACTGCTGAAGAATCTTTAAAGAAGAGTGGCTACGTAACATAGTTTTGTCTGTATGCAAATTGTTTAAGATGTGAGAGAGAACCATGTGAGAAAGAATGAGGAAAAATGTCCTTTACAGAACATCTCTGCTTTTACAACCTTACAAAGGAAGACTTGTTGATGTAAAATATCAGCATAAAGCAGTACGAAAGTAAAGCAGAAATCTTTACATTCATTCTGCTTTAAGCTTGCATTTTCCTTAACCCTTTCCCTTATAGAAGCGACTTTTAGCGCATTCATTTTATTCATCCGCCAAAGAAAATAGTTCCATTTTATACTGTCATGAATATGTACTATAAGAAATATTTTCTATATACTAGCAGATAGTAACTTAAAGTAGGCTGAAAGTAAAGCAGAATGTGCCCTAGGGCACATTCTGCTTTACTTTCAGCCTGCTTTAATAGGTCACATATCTTAACTACTAGAAACAGGCTATGGGTTAAAGGGTTAATAACCAAGAAACAAGGCTTTGCTTATAATTGTGGTTGTAATAGTAGTTATATTTGTGTAACCCTTTCAATGTTTAAATATTCAAGGTGGCCAATTTCAGTACTGAAAACAAGGACATTCTGTGGTTATGAACGTTTTTCATGGATTTTACCAACGGAAATGACCTTGTTATCCAAGGATACATTGTTTGGGGGAAAAAACAAAACCCGCCAGTGTGGCCAACTGGTTTTCTATCATTGATTGGGTTAAGAAATAATTTAGATTTGTTTAAAATGAAATGAAATGAACAAGTGTGCACAGACAGTTAGTTCCAAGACGTGGACAGACATTACATATCAAAATCGGAAATCTGTGACCGAGGATTTATAGACGTGCTGCAGAAAGATGTTCTACCAAGACTGCGTTGGTTGTTAGAAACCGTTGGTTGTGTCAAAGTGAGATATGTAGATAATGTTTATGTTTATATTTATGTGTTGTGTATGAATGTGAGACAGTGAGAGTAGGACAACAGAATCACAAACCAAAGTCTTCCAGACATCAGTTATAAACATGAGTCATCCCCAACATCACAGGTGAAATGTATGGTAGTTGTCAGGGCTCCAGCTAAGGAGAGTATTTTAAAAAAATATCATTATTTCTGTATTAAACCCTATGGTGTCACTACTCATTAGAATCGTCTCGAAGAGACGATTCTAATGAGTAGTAATACCATAGGATTTGGTGCTGAAATGAGTGAGAAAACGTTGAATTTGATACTTTACTCCATCTAATCAGGAGCCTTGGTTGTCTTGTGTGTACTTCTATTGTACATAGTTCACCTTTCCATTATGGCCATCAGTGAAAACGACATAGAAACTGCAACCCATTTTGATGTGTTCTTTTGTTTATTTAGGTTTCAAGGAAAGTATACGTTGGGGAAGATGTTATTCTTTCCCAATAAACATATTTGTGCTAAAGAAACTAATGTCCATGGAAAACAGCTTAGAGCCAGAGCAGTGCGGGTAACTTGGCATTCGATCAGACTCTAAGCTTTTTTGCCTCTTTAAAGTTATAAAAGAATCTTGAACGTATTCAAAAAGCTGTCATATGCTTCATTGAAGTGATGAGAAGAAAATAAAAAAGTTAATTGATGTGGAGGCAGTATAGTAAGTAGGATGTATGGTTGCAGATTTTAGAAATGATTTTGCAAGTGTGAGAGTCTTGACATGGAAATGTTAAATGTGATCTGTTAAATGTGCAATTACTGTTTACATATATCTAGAATAAACACAGAAACAAACTGTAAGACTTTGTTCATTTAATCCTAGTATTACATGTTTAAAACCGTTGTTGCTTTTCCGGCAAAATGAAACAATTCAACAGCGCCTAAACAAGTAAAATGTAGAGTAAAATTCAAACTTGTATTGTGTCCATTGCATAGTACAGACTACTTAATGGAGTTTAAAAATAGTGCAGAAAGTTCTCAAGTGAGCTTTTCTGAATTATTTTAATCCTGCACTAAGAAGTCACCTGTCTTTAAAGATCTTAAGTGTCTTCCGTAAATTATTACATGATACAAGTTAATCATGCAAGCACTGCGAATATTCGACTGGAAACGAAACTTTCTAGGGGTTGGGGCTTCAATATTTAGGGGATGGGACCTAAGTATCTGCTTAGAATGTATTATTGTGTCATGGTTCAACTTCTGCAGGGCTCCAGATAAGAGGGATAAATTGGAACAAATCAAACATTTTCTCATTTCAGTACCAAATCCTATGGTGTGACTATTCATTAGAATTGTCTCAAAGAGACGATTCTAATGAGTAGTGACACCATAGGGTTTAAAGTAGACATAAAGATTTTCGTATTTGAAATACTCCCTCTATCTGGAGCTCTGTATCTATATATGTATATATGAATGTTGGGAGAGAGTGCGAGAGAGCCTTGGTGGAGGGTGGAACATGTAATAGCATTGCCTAAAACCCACTGTAGCAAGTATTGCAAATAGAGCTAATACCTACCAGCAAATGGTGTCTTAGATTTTGCTTCAATTCTCATAGTTATATGTCTTTGATGATTCACCCATTACTCTTGATACCACTTAACTTAACCCATTATTCCATAGATATTGTCATGAATGTGCATCGTAAAAAACATTTTATTTATCCTAGCAGATGGTAGCTTAAAGATGGCTGAAAGTAAAGCAGAATGTGCCTTATCTGCTTTACTTTCAGCCTGCTTTAAATAGTCACCTGTCTTGAAAACTAGACACAGGCTATGGCGTAATGGGTTAATTAATACTGTTTTAATATCACCTGGTGTTACAAGAATTGTCCAGTACTTGTTTGTTTCATGCACTAGTTAATTGGTAGATTTTAAAACCTATGATACAGACTAAACATATAAAAACAACCATCCCATCATGCTCTTATTACCATATCATCTTATCACAGTATTCATTTATATTGTCACTAAGTCTATATATTTATATGTATATTACTAATAAGGCAATACTAACCGTTTGTGGATTAAAGTTGTGCCAAAAATACTTTTTTTCTTTACCATATAATCTGTAGATGAAGTCCTGACTTAATTGGAGAGGCTAGAATTGTTTATTGATCTAATACTAGCACAGGTATCCTTTTAGATAATTATTTAGTATGGCAGAAATTCTCAGTCAATTACTGTTTGGTGTAAATGTAGTTATATCCGATAGCTTTCTGCATTGTTTCTCTCCTGCATTAAGAATTCTCATGCATCAATAACTGTACATGTCTTCTAATCAGTGGTTCATTAATATTACGTTTGTCTTAATGCTTAATTGCAGGAGATAAATAGTATAGAGTGCTTTCTGTATTATTTCTATCCTGCATATAAGCAACCACATGTATTAAATACTGCATAGTTCTTATAACAAGTGGTTGCTTTATATAAGATTAACTGTATGTGTTTTGTAGGCTAACTTTGGTCCATCCACCCATACTAGGAAACCTGTGCGTACTCTAATCTTGTTTTATGTCCCTTCCATGCTTCTCTTACACAATAATTCTGGAGCCTCTGTTGATACTACTTTTGTATTTGCTTTATTGGATGACTACCTTATTGCTGTAGTTTAGAATAACCTTCACTCCCCGCCAGTGTCACATATCTTCCGAATTTGACTGGTTTGGTTTGAATGCTATATAATTAATCCACAATTAATCTCAAAGAAAGTCTCCTAGATATTTTAGATGTTTGACATGTGTTTGCTTTGGAACATAGATTTAATGATTAACATGAATTTTTCCTAATTAAAGTTTTCTTTTCTTTTTTTGTTTTCAAAATTTTCATGAATCATTTAATTATTTTGGCCGGTACAAATTCTTTTGAAATTCTTTTGAAACTATAGGCACATTGTTTGCCGATTTCACCAGATGGTTTGAAACCCAATTATCATTTCTTTTTGGTACATGTATTAGGTTCTGGCGGCACAAAACAATAGCTCTTCCAAGTAATCTCCCTTATCTAAAATTCTATTTATTACCTCCCTTTGGTACATCATCTCTGGCATGCCTGTTGCTCTAGCATGTATTAATTTCTAAAAATTGCACACTTTAATCAGCAAATATTAGTACTGTCTTTGGGTATAACAGACCTGGTAACATTCCTTCTTCAAGCAGAATGCATTTTATAAAACAGATTCTGAGTTAATTATTTACCGTAGACATATTTGACTAACAGTTCTCTATTTTACTAATCTTCAGCTGCCTTCTAACTTCTCCTGGGCGCAGTCAGTCAATCAAAACGCAGTTCCTACATTTAGTAAGGCTCTTCCCATGATGTGCTCCCCCGTAGACATGAACAGTCAGTTGTCCTTCGTTAAGAAGGAATGAGATGGGACGTCTACCTACAGTAACACTCAGGCTTGTCGCAGCACTACAGGCACCAGTTAACTACATAACATGTACTCATGTTACCTGTTTTTGCCTCTGCCACTAACAGTCTTCCAGGAGAACGATGTACAGTTTTAATACCAAGGAACGATTATATTGGGTTGATTAACAACTTATTTGGGGGGTTGATAACTGTGAACCAAATGTTTTGTTGTTATAACTATGAGCAACATCACCAGAAAAAGGGTCTCGGTCACGTGGCTGCATAGGCTCTATAATGCGTGCAGCAGGAGTTGATGTACAGTGTAGACCCTGATCAGATATACCATGTTGATCTTGGTCTGCGTTGTTTGCAGTGTCTGAGAGTTCCCTTTTCTCATGAAGTGGCTCGTGTGTTTTTATTATGAAGTCGACAGAAGTGCCAAGATTGAACTCATCAAGTGCCTTGTAACTAATCAGTATACTAATACATTGTATTTGTTATGGTGTTAAAGGGCTCTCAATCTAATTAAAATATGTGTCAATACCTATGTACCAGTCCACAACAAGATGGCCGAAACAAGTGGAGAAAAACGTTAGGGGCAGAATTCAGATGTGTCTTAAACATGGGTAAATGTCAAAAACATTGTGCAGTAAAATTTTACAGTAGGGCTTCTCATAATTGCAGTCATTCATTTCGATTACTGCTTAATAAAGGACAAAAGAAATGCAGAAAGCTCTTTAGGAACTTTCTGCATTTCTTTTGTCCTCCAATAAACTGTAAAGTTGTCCATGCTTTTTATATAAACATACAAGTTTGGCTACATTTATGGTTCTGAAGTGTAGGGAAATGACCACTAGCAGTGGGGCTCGGTTTGTATTTTAGATATACACACATTAATTGGCAGATGCTTATAGCAGGCCCGGCTTGTGTGGACTGGTATAACTAGGGTGGTATATATGTAATGTTGTATTTTTTCATATCATGGGGCAATTTGATCTGCTGACTTTATACATTTCATAAAAAGAGTATTTTATTTTCAATACTCATCATTTTGATATTGTTTTTGTCACTCGTGAAGAGTAGAGCACTTTAACCATTTGCAAGTCTGAATATTTGGTAGCAAACTTTCACATGTATTTGTATTGCCTATATAAATAGTAGCTGCAGTATAATAGATATCTATTATCATAGCCAAAAAATACAGTTTATTTAAAATAGGGCTTTTTGAAGGTTTTATTCTTGCATTAAAAAACGGATGATTTATGCTTGCTGTAAAATATTACCAAGTTCTTCATTGGATTAATATAGAATGTTTCAAATGTTATTGTCAATTTTGATAATAACTTTGAAACTGTCCATGGTATATTTTGGTATACATGTACTTTATATTTCTGCGAAATAGTATTAAGGTTGTATTGGTGAAAGTTTGCGCTACATATTCAGCTTAAAGCAGAGAACACTGTAGATAGATGTTGGTTGTTTTGTCATGGAGATTTTTTTGTTTTATTTGTGAAACTTCAAATGAATTTTGTATGTAAATACTCACGACATTGTTCTATTACATGACCATGATAAAGTAACCTTCATCTAGTTGTTTTTTTCGTATTATAACAGATAATATACATACTGTGGGTTAATATTTTAATGTATATGTGATGTTCTTTGTAGAAAATTTTGTGAATTACTATAAAACCTGTCATAAGTGGCCTCTGAAAATAATGTTTATCAGTCACCTTTAAAGGTAATTAATTGGTAAGATAACAGCTTAATGCAAGACAAAGGTAACTTAATGCAAGCCAAAAGTAATGCAGAAAGCTCCTAGAGGAGCTTTCTGCATTACTTTTGTTCTGCATTAAGCAATACCATGTACATGCTGTTTCATTTAAAATACTGCTTAACATGGGTTTTATTATACCTATTTAACCACATGTGACATTTTACTGACCTGACTGTTGCACTTCTAACTGGAGTTATCCCCATATCTAGAACTTAAAGCAATCAAGGTGCTTATCTTGGGGTGATGGCATATTAATGTTTGCTCGTTTTTAATTTGCCAACCAATAATGCCTAAAACATGTGTATATAACAACTGAGATTTGTGCCACAGATAATGTAACCCCTATTAACTATAGTCTAACCTGTGTTCATTCAATTAAGAATCTTTATTTTCTTAAACAGAAATACAGTAAAACCTCTCTATATAAACCCCAAAATTGTGTTAATAATGACAGGTGATTGCTTAAAGCAATGTGACAGTAAAACAGAAAGCTCCTTTAGGAGTCGCTGTCACCTTTCTTTAAGCTGTTTATACAATCAATTAGCCTTTGTTTTAGTGGTCGTAATATAGAGGTTTTACTATAATATATATAACTCCTTTATTAGCTAAAAGCTTATATATGTAAAACAAAAGAAATGCAGAAAGTTTTTATAGGAGCTCTCTGCTTTCTTTGTCCTGCAGCAAACTACAAACCTTTAAAAATACTCATCCTCGTGTCTTAAATTCATACAAGATGCACATTCTATTAGGCAATGCGTAATACAGGACAAAATAAACCGTAACTGTTCCTGTAGGAGCCTGCATTATTTTGTTCTGCATTAAGCTACAAATTTGGAAAAAAAGATGTATCTAAATTCTTAAATCTGTAGCTTGTTTCTTCATTTTGAAGAATGTTGACCACTTTAAGCAGATTGAAAGTAATGCAGAACGTGCCATTAAGGTACATTCTGCTTTACTTTCAGCCCGCTTTAAGCCAGCATTTGCTAGAATATAGAAAATATTTATTATGATACATATTGATGGCTGTATAAATTGGAACTTTTTTTTGTCATTGTAGGAATCAATTAAATATGTTAAACCGTTTACATATCTATGGAGTAAAGTGTTTAGAAAATGTTCGAGAGATTTGAACAATGAATGGACACAGGTTTAACTGCACCATCGTTGTACGAGAAAATAATGCTTTTCCAGTTTCAGTGTTTTTCAATGGTTAACCTCAAAACTTTTGCATACAAATTACTCAGGGACTTATTGTGAGTGCAGTTCGTCATCCATAATTGTAATGTTTTACCTTTCCATTGTTTTTCCTTTTTATTTTGAAGTGTGAATTCTATTTATTTGTATTATCTAATTAATGCCATTCTAAATAACTGTTAGATTTGCTTTTATAGTGTACAGCAATACTCTGTGTAAAGAAATCTCCCAAAAGATAATGAATTGGCTGTCTGAAAAGTGCACACTTAACCCTTTACCCCATAGCCTGTTTCTAGTTTTGAAAACAGATGACCACTTAAAGCAAGTTGAAGGTGAAACATAATGTGCCTTAAGGCACATTCTGCCTTACTTTCAGTCTGCTTTAAGCACAGTCTGCTTTGATATAGAAAATAGATATGTTGCATATTCATAACTGTATGAAGTGGAACTATTTTCTGCTTTGATATAGAAAATGGATATGTTGGATATCAGTAACTATATGAAGTGGAATTATTTTCTTCAGTGGATAAACAAATTATTTGTGTAAAAATGTGTATATATGGAGTAAAGGGTTACAGGAGCAGTCTGCTTCACTTTTTTCCTTCATTAAGTATTGACTTGTCTTGATAATTTATGAAAATCTTGATTGAATTGCCGTTGAACACAGGTATTTCTGTATTGAAAACAATTTTAAAAAAAAAGCTTTTGCTAAAAATGGACTAAAATTTAAGACACAATTTGCAAACAGTCATCTTTTTATCAGGCAGACTGCTTGGTTGTGCGTACGGTCATTGAGCCAAGATACATTGATGACAAATATTTCAGACAGGAACTGCAGCTACTTAACACATTAACCTGTTGGGCGCAAATGTCAGTTGTTAATCACCACAGTGGCATGTTAACAGTGAATTTATACCAGCAGAATCTCGTAACAGTAACAATTATACTGACTCCAACCAGCTTGTATTTTACCCCTTTCCTCCATAGTCAGTTGAGCAAATTACATAAAGCTTATTTAATATGAGGCAGGTGACTGTTTAAATTAACACCATCAATAGGTTAATTTGTGGTGCTTATGTAGAAAAGTAGGTATAGGTGTCCATGGAGAAAAGGGTAAATACATAATTGCATAAGATCTTTTAACCCATTACCCAATAAACATGTCTTTTATGCCCAATTTATAGCTATGGACATGCAAAATAAGAAATATTTGCTATATTCTGGCAGATAGAAGCGTAAAGCAGAATGCACCCTTATGTATGTTCTGCTTTACTTTCAACCTGCATTAAGTGGTCACATATCTTCAATACTAGAAGCAGGAAATGGAGTAATGGGTTAAAAGACTGACAATTAACAATGTGAGATCAAATATCTCATTAGTCATAGTGTAAAAGTGTTGTAGAACTTCACTGTTCGTTTAGAGGGGAAAATCTCATAATGTTTTTTCAATGGTGCATAATAATATCACTAATTTTAGTGTTTACAAGAGCAGTTGAGCTTTGCTATCGTGACCACTTAAAGGAATCCATGAGTTTGTGTTTAAGGCAGATAGATGCATTAATCAATATAAAAGTAATGCAGAAAGCTGCTATACTAAACTATTTTGTTTTAAGCATTCTGTCTTTAGCCCATTACCCTATAATGACATCTTTTTTTGCCTTCAATTATTCTTGTACAGAAGCAAATAGATCAACTTTATGCATTATTGAATATGCAGCATAAGAAATATTTTCTTTATCTTAGCAGCTGCTAGCTAAAAGCAGGTTGGAAGTAAAGCAGAATGTGCCTTAAGGCACATTCTGCTTTACTTTCAACTGGCTTTAAGTGGTCACCTACCTTCAATACTAGTAATAGGCGATGGGGGTGATGGGTTAATGCAATCAAAGATTCTTAGTGGTTATAATAGAAATATTCAATTGTATAGGTTATGCCAAAATGAAGGAAGGAAATGGGTTTATACAAGGACAAATAGTGTTCACACCTATATGAAAGGAATCATGATTAGGGTCAACATTATTTGGTACCTACCCATGCTATTAACCCATTACCCCATCACCTGTTTCTAGTTTTTAAGATAGTTGACCATTTAAAGCATGTTGAAAGCAAAGCAGAATGTGCCTTAAGGCACATTCTGCTTTACTTTCAGCTTGCTTTAAGCTGTTATGTGCTAAAATATAGAAAATATTTTTCATGATTCTTCTTTATGCAAGTGTAAATTGGAACCATTTTCTTCAGTAGAGAAATAATTCAAGGTGTTAAAAGGCGTATTTATAGAGTAATGGGTTAAAGGATGGTTAAATTTTGAATTTATTGATCAAACTGCCAGAAATCATTAAACTGGAGCCCCTACAAATACTCATAATAACAATTTTATCATATTTCACATATCTTATATTTCCCAATTAATAAATTGTGGAGCGATTTTACGTATTGAAAATGTTAGTATTCTACATTGCTTTCTTTGCATTTAACTGTTTGTTTCTCTCACTAATCAATTGGTAGAGCACTTTTCACTTGCAGGCAAGAGCTGAACGATTGTAAATACAAGAGGTAGATTTTTTACAAAGAATACATTTGATATTGATTAGTATTTTCAATAGATGAATTTTGGTTATTTTCTACTCAGCAGTAGGGGTTTGTTGTTGTTTTGTTTAAAAAAAGGATTAGTTTATATTAGATCCATTTCGAGTAAAATACTGTTTTTTTATTAGTATTTGGTGCATTTCCGTGATTTTATAGGAACTTTTTAGGTACTTTGTAAATAGGATTTTGCATTTAAACAAACTTCAATAGTTAGTGGCCAAGTTTGATGTAGTATTGCAGGCACTTGGACTGATTAAATAGTTATAGGAGTTGGAAACTGTTTGGATCTTGATCAGAAACCCTGAAGTTGGGCTTATTTTCACTTGAAAAGTTTATGCAATAATATTCAGGTGCCGATATCAAATAATTGTTCACATGGTTCTTAACCCATACTATTGGAAATATTTAAATTGCCAGTTTTGTCTCTAGAAAATATGCCTATACATCAAACTTGCGTCCAGCCAAAGAAGCTCATCTCTTATGACAGTGAATGCTTAATGAAGGATAGAAGTAATGAAGAAAGCTCCTTAAGGAGCTTTCTGTATAACTTTTATCCTGCAACAAACTTTGACCTATCTCTTTTAACTGGTCAGGAATCATTTTGTCAATGTTTATTGAACATAAGTTTGGCTTAAGATAGAATCAGTCTACCTTATGTAAAGTTAGAAAGCTCTGTACTCTATCAAACAACAACTTTACTATGTCACAAATACCCATACTTTTTGCTCAACTCTCAGAAACTGCATTTACTGCCTTAGTGTGTAGATATAATTGTTTAACACCCACCGTTTAACCATATCCCACATGTGCTTGTTTATTTTCATCTCTTCTTTTTTGCGCGCTTTTAAGATGGTGTTCTTTCTAAACAGATATATCATACAGCGTATACCGTCCATTGAAAGCTCTGACATATCAATTTTGTTACTTACCAAGGACAACTAATCATATGGTTGAAGTTTTATTTAGATCATTAACATTACACAGCACTAATCTTAAAACGTGTTTTGTACCTACTTAATATAAAGTATGTGATATCTTTCACTGGTTATCATGTTGTTGTACATTTGTTCATAAGGTAGTTTATAGACTTTTTGATGTCAAATCTATTTCTTCTGAAACACGTTTCAGAGGTGGTAAGGTTTTGAGTCAAAACAACATCTGAGCAATGTCATTAGAAAGCAATGGATCTTTGGATATTACAAACAGTGTGGATCTAGAATAACTGCCTCGTTTAAAGTTTGTCTGATTAAGGCATCTACTGTTTTCAGTAGAATGTTGATTCTAATTAATGTAAAACTGTTATGCCTTGATCATACTTCTGATGTAGTTGTTTATCTCTGTGTACAGTTAATCTTAAATTATGCAATAATTTTTTTATTGCATAGCCTGCAATAATTTCTTTATTGCATGGCCTGCAATTATTTCTTGAAACTGCATGGCCATGTCTAAAAACTGGTAATTGTTCAATGCAGGATAACAAATAATGCAGAAAGCTCCCATAGGAGCTTTCTGCATTATTTGTATCCTTCATTTAGCAACTGCTTGTATTAAAGACTACTGTGGGATTTCCACTAAGTGGTCACTTAACTTAAGATTGAATGTACATGTACACTGTTTGTAATCTGAAGGTCCTTATTTCTTGTGATCAATCTCATGTGGTATTACTTTCATGATGCTATGCAAATAGGAGAGTTATATATTTTGATCACTGTTTTATAAACAAAAAAGTAGAAAAAAGGGTTAATAACATTTTATGTCGCTGGTCTTCCATAAAGGGTGATTTTGTGGCTTTGTTGATGTTATATTTTTGCAAACAGTACCTGTACATACTCAAATACAGTCCACTTGACGAGTAAAAGTAAGAGTAGCGTTTCTGGTTTTAACCTAATAGTTACATGATAATGTCTTCCAAGGCAATTCTTAAATTGCTTTCATAAGCTTCTGTGACCTTTCTTCCTTTCAATAAGCATAGGATTTTCACTTTGTTAGTCAGTCTGATAATTTTTTTTAAACAACTGTAATGAAAGAATATTATTTGACATTGATTATTTTCCCTTCATTAGTAGCACATTTTTGTTGGAAATAAAATTTTATTCTGGAAAACAAGACTGACACCAGATTAATTTCGAGAAGTTTAATTTGCAGTGTTTAAATTGCTTTTCTTAATTAGTTTTATATGTAAATGGATTGCCAGTACGGTGCTAAGTTGTCTTCCAAAGTGATTTGTAAACCCTTTTATGGTTCATGTTGCCAAAATACAAGATCGGGTTAAAACCAGAGCATTGCCGTACCCCCACCTACTTGTCAAGTTGGACTTTAAATGCTTTATTAATTATTGTAGATATTTGTATCATTAGAAGTGACACTGTATAAGAGAGAACTGTGCTTATTGAGTAGAAGCATTATGGTTCTGAAAGGACAGGGTTGTACTAGGGAAAGTGTCACATATTGTAGAATAGTACTGTTTGATCTGTGTTGAGAGGTTATTCAGGAGAAGATGCATGTGAAGTATTTCAAGATAAAAAAAACAGCTTAACCCATTACCCTATAAATACACATTTTACCCCTTAAATTTCTTCTTCCGCTGAAGGAAATAGTTCAAATTTATACAGTTGCAATTGTCTACCATAGAATAGTTCCTTGTAGATGGTAGCTTAAAGCAGGCTGAAAAGTAAAGCAGAATGTGCCTCAAGGCACATTCTACTTTACTTTCAGCCTGCTTCAGTGAGTAAGTGGTAATGGGCTATTTGGGTAACAGGCTATTGGAAAGCAGATACTACATAAAAACTCCAATTGAGGTTTCTACATTTCTTTATTCCAGTATTTACCTTTAATATACAATACAATATTTTGTGGTCAATGTTGGAAACAATTTGAATCTAGACGATAATCTGCATAAGTCTTTGTCTCATATTGATTCTACTTGTTTGACATTAAAAGAAATCGCAGAGAAGTCTGCACTAAGTGAAGATTGCTGCAGACGAGAAACCTTGCAGACAAAACTACATTGTTTATGTATTAGTTTGACCTTAGAGATCACATGCTTCTTCACTGAACGGTAGCTGAATACAGACCTGACGGTAACATGCAATAACCACCCCTCATTGAGATTAAACAATTGGTCATAGGGTTATGTCTTCACTGAATTCAAATGACAAAATATTGCATAAATTGCCAGTTGTACATTGAATGAATATCAAACTGTGTAAAGCTTTGTATATTTGATACAGTTTGGCATTTAATGAATATTAGGTTGTTGGCAATTGTCTTTAAAGAATGATATACCATTGTTGGCCATTGTCTTGAATGGGTATGACTTTATTGGCAATTGTCTTGTAAAGGTATTACCTTATTGGCAATTATTCGCAGAATATGACCTTGTTGGCAATTGTCTTAAAAAGTTTACTTTGTTGGCAATTGTTATCCTCAGAATATTACTTTGGCAATTGTTTTACCTTATTGGCAATTGCCTTTCAGAATATTACCTTTTTAACAATTGTCTTAAATGATCTATACCTTATTGGCAATTATTGTCCTCAGAATATTACCGTGTTTGTAATTATCTTGAATGGGTATTACCTTATTGGCAATTGTCTAAGATATGTTGATATTTTCTTTATTGAATTCAGAGAAGATATCCAGTTAAAGTGCCTTAATAACAGCATGTTTTTTTAATATGTAAACAGAATATAGAAGCAGTACTTACAAAGGTTTATTTTTACACCTCATGCTATAGGGCTGCACCTGATGCAGTATAAAATGCATAATAACTAACATGTGCATCACTGACATGTACTGGCTAGTGAAGTCTTGGAAAGAGTTTTACCCTTTACCCAATAGAAGCACCTTTTAGCGCATATGATTTATTCCTCCGCTGATGAAAAGAGTTCCAATTTAATCAGTCATGAATATATAGTATAGGTCATATTTTCTATATTCGAGCCCATGGAAGCTTAAAGCAGTCTGAAAATAAAGCAGAATGTGCTTTAAGGCGCATTCTGCTTTACTTTCAACCTGCTTTAAGTGGTCACCTATCTTCAATACTAGAAATAGGCTATCCGGTAAAGGGTTAAAAAAGAATATTGAAATTAATATTAATATTAAGCATAACTTATCAAAATGATGGAAGTGGCATTCTTCATGAAATGTTAACTTGAGCAACAGAAGTAATGCTAACGGATCCCAAGAGATCTTTCATCATTATTTTTGTCCTGTATGAAGCTGTCATTTGTCTGTAGATATTTTAATTGCCTTCCTTTTCGTGACTTCACCAGCCAATCATCGGGAGACCTTGCACACTAACATAATGAACAACTAAACAACACACTACTGGAAGTGGCTATTAAGTATGAATGCCAAGATATTTGCCATAAATATCATATTACATTTGTGGCAAAACTCGCAGAATATTGCCTAAGGCGTTTAAACTGTCAGTGTATAAACATTTAGTTTATAATATGTCCACACATAGTGGTCATGGATTATTAGACGTTTAAATAAGGTTTATACTTAATTACCCACTGCTAGATAGAGTGTTCCTATTTACTCAAATTGAATCTCATATTTGCAGTGATTGTTGTTTTTTTCTCTATAGATGTTAATGTTGATAGTGATCAGATATAAGAGATTTATAATTATAAGCAAATTGTTCGTTGAAAAAAGTTGCGAAATTAACAATTTTACACCAGAAAGCAATACAGCATTTTACAGGAGTTTAGGAGATTTTGTATGAATGTTTTTTTTCTTACTCATATATGCAATAAAGTACTCATCTCTAACCATGTACTAGTTTACTTCTTTACTAACTCATTTTACTGTATTAACCAAAATACTCATGCAAACCCAGTTCAATGGCTTTAACATACTCTTTGGCAAACAGTATTCAAATATTTTGAAATCCATATTCATGCTTTTCAATACCTGTTTCAGCTAAAGGCAAACCTGTGTTAAGGAGCCACTTGAAAGATAATTTTTCTCAAATACAAGTAATTGCTTAATGCAATGCTATTATTAAGCAGAAAGCTCCTTACGGAGCTTTCTACTTAACAATATCATTGCATTAAGCATTCACCTTTCTTTCAAGATGTACACTTTTTCCAAATTATTACCTGCTTAACACAAGTTTAGGCTGTATTAGTTTTGCTTTATTAAACAGGGATTATAGGTGGTTGTGCTGTTAATTTGTAAAGTATTATTTGTCTATTTTGAAAAAGAGAAACTTGACGGGTTTTCATGATATTATATATATTTTGTCAAGTTCTTTGCGGACTTGGTTGCTGCACATTAACCCCAATAGAAGTCTTCACTGCTTGTTTCCTTTGATTAATTTCACACACGAAACACCAACCCTATGAAATCTAAATGTGTATATTGCAGTTAAGTCTGTGTTCTTTGAGATATAACGACAAAAGCATAGGTCTTAAAATACTACCGGGTAAATGTAATGCAGTAAAGCTCCATTAAGGATATTTCTGCTTCTGCATTTACCTTTCCATGCAACACTTGAAAGCACAGACTGGACTGTTACTCCCTCGGAACTACTATCCTTTTAGTTTGCCTCAGTGCAAACTGTATTAACCAACCGATTCTTTTTTTCAGAGCCATAGCTTTCTGTATCATTGGCTGTAGTTAGTAAACTGGCTTATTTGAGTTATCTTACATTTCAATCAAGAAACTAGTGAATTTCTAAAGATAAACTGAAGCTTATTGCAAGGGGCAAAAGTAATGTAGAGAACTCGTTTATGATATTGCTGTTTTACTTTTGATATGCATTAAGCTGCAATCTGTCTTGAATGATACGAAGAAATCTTTTTAATGTTGGTATAATTTATACAGCTTTTGATCAGACAACCAGCTTTGGCCAAGACGTGAACTGTAATGTGATAAAATGATATATCCTATAGCTTATCCAAAGTTCCGGCCTAAAATTCTGTACTAAATTTAACATGAAACGATTGACTTGCTTTGATATGAAGCAAATATAAATTCCAGACCAATACATAAAGATATAGCCTAGCCCAATGGTAGTTGAGTTACAGAATTAACACTTGCCTTGCCATACATTTTCTCCATTCAATTGCATGTTGTACTAATTATAACCAATTAACCACCATCTCGTCCAATTAACACTCAAGAACCTCACAGTATGAACGATCACCAGTAACATACTCGTCACCTGATAGCGGACAATCAAATACAGTGGAGTCCCGCTATTGCATCTACTCAAAGGAATACTCTGTGGAACTCATTTACTCCGTAGATGTGCCTTTTATGCATAAAATTCACTCTCCCACTGAAGAAAATAGTTACATTGGATACAGTAATGAATATGTAACAAATATTTCAAATATTCTAGCAGAAGGAAGCTTAAAGCTGGCTGAAATTAAAGCAGAATTCGCCATTCTGCTTTACTTTCAACATTCTTTAATTAGTCATCCGTTTCCAAAACTAGAGAGTGCTATTTGGTAATGGGTCAAAGAAGCATACCCTTTTTGAAAGGAGCTGATTTAAATATACTTAAACACAGAAAAAATAGTCTTTTGAGTGGTGTAGATAGTTGAGGGCTTTACTGTATATTCTTCCAGCATGTCTGAATAGGACATGTCCAGACCTACACCAGCTTGATGACTTTATGCCGTAAACATAGAAGCCTTTATAGTGCACCACTGATTTATCAAAGCAGGTTGTTGACGTTTTTATAAATATTTATTTTTTGTTAATACTTTGTACATTTTGATACAATCTTTTCATGCATTTTTGTTTAAATTTGCATTTATTATTTTCTCGCACTTCGTTTGAAGAATTGTTTGCTTTTCTTCATTTTTGGCATAGTGAAGCAGTTTATACCAGTTTATGTTGATATATAATCATACATGCATACTAACTCGTTAGCATTTAAATGAGTTTATCGAATGTTAATTAATAGAAGACGTCTAATGAAATGCGCTTAAATATCTTTTTAATTGATAGTTTTCTTGATTTTATCGCAGGTGTGATAATTGTCTTGCATACAGAAGCATAATAGACTGACTCAAATATGCGCACAAAGTTAAAATTGCCTGACGAAACCAGGCTGGACCCGAGTGTCAGCAGTGCATATTCTTGTGAGACACTAGGCTATCTGGTTCTGACATGGGTCGGGGTCCAATGTTATAAAGCTTTTCAGCTGAGTCTTAAGTCATTCTCAAGCATTTGATTGGTCAGATTAGAGCCTAGGCTCAAATCTGACCAATCAAATGATTGAGAACACACTCAGACTCGGCTCTAACGCTTTATAACCTTGGACCCTGGTCTGTGCAAATCTTATATAATTATAAGCCATGTCTAACTTGAATGTGTAAAACTATGCATGGTGCAGAAATGCAGGCTCCAAATTATTTCAAGTACCTGGTCGTAAAAGTGCCTAGTCTTCGGAATTGCATAATGCAGAGAAAACCAACGTTTTAAAGACAAATTGGTAGAGCCTCATGCATTATCAGACGCAGGAACGTAGAATGTGTAATGAAAGCCCATGTTTGCAAGAGAAGGCCATCACACCTGTTGTCATAGGAAAACTAACAACAGTATAACTGACTGCTATTATCACTCAAAATAATGTGTCTTTGGATTTTAGAATGGTGACCGCTTAAATCGGGATTAATGTAAAGCAGAAAGCCCCGATGGGTGCTATTTATTTGTGCCTTATTTTATTTTCATCCTGCTTTTAAGCTACCAACTGTTAACCCATTCAACCCTAGCAACGGGTTTACTCATCTTTTACAAGCAGTCTACCTGTAAAGAGTACATTTGTCATACGCAAACAGTGTAGATCAAGATCAGATTGCTCGCCAATGAGTCTCTGATCAGGGTATACTATCTTTGCCGTTTTACAATAAATCCTATAATTATATTGTAAAATATTCCAACCCTAAATTGTCGAAAATGGGCTCGACTCTATTGGGAACTGAAATTGTCCATTTGAAGTTCCAGGGGTGAACGAGTTAACTCATTATTTCCTGAAACTTCCAATGGACAATTCCAGTTTGCAATAAAAGCTGGTCCATTTTAGACTATTTAGGGTTGTTTTTGAAAATTTTTGTAATTAATTGCAAAATGACAAACTGAAGTCCCTGATCAGAGGGCTCCTGCAGGAGCCCTCTGATCAGCGACTTCACTGTTTGCACAGAACAAGTGTACTATTCACAGGTACACATTTGGTAAATATATGCGTCACTAGGGCTCAATGAGTTAACACCAATAAAACATCATTTGAGTGGTTGTAGGAACAGTCATTATTTTCTTTATTTCTTGCTCAATCGTGCTCAAGTTTAAGTTTTAGTAGCCTAACTATATAACTTTCATTTCTTAACACTATTAACACAGCGTACCATGACACAAAAACATTTATAGTGTGATACTAGGGGTTGTTTTGCCAAAATATACATATATACTATTTTCAGATACTATTTTCAAATGGGGTTTAAAAGCGCAAGTGCCAAAATCGTTGTAGATACTTTAATGTGCTAAAAGGAAAAATACAAGATGTCTACACGTGCAAACATCCTTGGGTTGTAAAGATGTACAACTTGTCAACAGTTACCTGTCAATAGTATTTGCAATTATATGTTACTTATTTTAAAGAGGAGGCCAAATGAAGAGATATTTCGTTGCATAATTTTGCGTTGCTATAATAATAGTGTTGCTCTTCGTTATAATGGTAGGAAAGCAACGTCCGCAGACAGTGCTCATATAGGACACGTAGTGAGTTTGGTATCCATAATACTAGTACGATATTATAATTATGTAATGCAGTTTATATGTAAAACTATCTATTTTATAATGCATTGCATTCAAATTATGTTACGCGTATCATAATACAAGGCCTTCATTAAATTGGTTAAAGTTAAAGTCTGCCTTCAAATTGTCCGAGTTAAACCTTTTCTGACGGTCACACTAACGCACCAATAAGAGTGTCAAACGGGTTTGATCCTAATCAGATTTATGATCTAAATAAAACATCGGTATTCAATAGCCTTGCAGACATATATCGCTTTTCGGAGGAATTGTAACAAAAACTATTGTTTTAATAAACAAATCTGAGCTTGACCAGCATTTATAAACCTCTAAATGAGTGTTCATCGATAGTGTTGAATGCAGAGGGCAGCTTAAAGCAAGATACAGATAAAGCAGAATGCTCCTATAGAAGTTAACTTTTTGTTTTAATTATGATTATGCTTCTAAATGTAGCATATTGTCTTAACCCATTACCCCACAAATACGCCTTTTACGGCCTTCATTTAGTTCTCCACTAAAGAAAAAATAGTTCCATCTATACAGTCATGAACATGTAAAGTAAGAAATAATTTCTACATTCTAGCAGATTGTAGCTTAAAGCAGGTTGAAAGTAAAGCAGAGTGCACCTTAATGCGCATTCTGCTTTACTTTCAACCTGATTTAATTAAAACGATTATTAATTCAAAACGAGAAACCCATCTTCAATACGAGAAACAGGCTATGGGATGATGTCTTAAACACAAAGGTGATTGGCATCTCTGCGCGCGGCATAAAAAGTGGTACAGTATTCTGGATATCAAACCACTACCTACACGACACAATTGTTCTTTAATTGTCATACTATTTCATTATGTGTTTGTATTTTATGTAATTTCATGGCATTTAATGGCGGTTTGAATCTCATTTTCTGTTCATTGCAGACAACAGGATGTAGAATTTACAGTGTTCATTCTAACATGAAATATCAAAACTAGAATATATCATCAATTACAAATACACCATTGTCATTGTGCTTACTGTGTGAAGCTGCGCGTCTGTTTGTCGAGTCCTTGTCCAGTGTTCTTGTCCCACTCGCCCGATTCTTGTCCCACTCGCCCAAATATACGCGTAAATTGATAATGTATGTAGACTGTAATACAGTATAACCTCTGTTACGATCAATAAATAATATTAATCATTGTGTTTAAGACAGGTGACTGCTTGGAGCAATGTGAAAGTAAAACAAAACGCATCTTTAGATGTTTTACGTTTTACTTTTATCTCGCTTTAAACTCTCACCTGTACTTTAAACAATCAATTAGCATTCTGTTTAGTGGTCGTAATTGAGTTCCTTGCCTTTACTGTATGAACCGATTTCAACATGTGCTGTGTGGCTATTTAAGGAAGATGCCGGTGTAGTTGTCAACCCAAATGGTTATCTGGAAACTGTTCAGATCGTGATTAGACGCGGCATCTGACCAGGGTCACAACTTTTCGACACGCATTTCATTTTTTTGTCAAAATACATAAACTATCTTCAAGTGCATTAACTCATTGAGCGCTAGTGACGCATATATGCGTCCTTTACCAAAAGTGTACTCGTGGATAGTACATTTGTCTAATGCAAACAGTGAAGTCCCTGATTAGAGGACTCCCGCAGGAGCCCTCTGATCAGGGACTTCACTGTTTGTCATTTTGCAATATATATTATAAAAAGAAACAATCCGAATAGTCTAAAAAAAGGCTAGCCGTTGTTGTAAACATGATTTGTCCATTGGAAGTTTCAGGGGATAATGAGTTAAGCTGGTTTATACGTTGGGTAGTTCAATGCTTCTTCACTGAATGGTCACTCAACTGATGTTGAATTGGATCTGATCTGGTCCCAGAATTCTTGGAATGTGATTTACGAACATTCTTTGAATTCAAGTGCCGGGTCCTTGACAACAATCGGAATTATGTTTGCTAAGTTTGAACCTCGACACAAAATGACACATTTTAAACTCTTCCGAACGTTTCCATTCCCAGATATTCAGCATAAAGAAATTTATTATCGCATTATATGTGCAGTGTTGTGATGATAGAAGTCCCTAGAAAATGCAAACCATGTAGACCCAAGATGGCTATCTTGGGGCAAATCAGGGCCTGCAATTTTTGGATTGAGGTGGGTTTTACGGCACCGCGACACATATTTCGTCATATGGCGCCGATCAATAGTTTATACGATGACTTCCGGTTGAAAGATGGCTAACGATGAGCTAAGTGGATAATGCGATGGCTGATTTAAATATACACCATGTAGTGTCCGAATGCCCCCTTTGTCGCATCACTGCTAATATGATGGAATTAAACAGTGAATTGAGAGCGGTTTAAATCGATGAATATTGCCAAATAATCGGTAAATTAAACGAGACCAGCTATTTCGACTTGATTTTTCGGATGTCAGTTCAACTCATTGAGCCCTAGCGACGATTATACGTTTCCTTTACAAACTGTACATGAGGAGAGTATAGTTGTCATACATGCAAACTGTATAGACCCAAGTTAAGAGGGCTCCAATATGTTAATGAAATATTGTTAAATGACAGTACATACCCAGTTCAGAGGGCTCCTTAAGCCCTCTGAACTGGGTCTGCACTGTCATTTAACAATATTTCATTAACAACCGCAATTATATAATATAGTCAAAGCTTACTACACTTGATCCATGTGTGTCTGGCGTCCCATAAATGACATAAGTAAACAGTGTTGACTCAGGTATGACGTTGCATCATGCGACGTCTAAACCGTGCCTGTTTAACTTGCTAACGGGCTTTTTATAAAAAATGAAATGAAGATGAAATCTTAGACCAGGTACTCATTAATTGAAACTGTGTCCGTCCGATATATAAACATGGAAGAATCCACTTGGCATGTATGGGGTAATGTGAAACTGGAATTGTTCCATTCGAAGATTCTTGGAGGCAATGCGTCCACTCCCAGTGACGCACATAAGCGTTATTTGCAAACAGTATACTTGTTCTATGCTAACGCCGTAGACTTGGCACTACACTGTCGTTCTGTATGATGTACCAAAGGGGTCGAAAGGATTATTTCTGCCCAGGCAGCGTCTAGGGTTCGAAAGCATTGTTCCTGCATCTACATGCTGCCTGAGCAGACACAATACTTTCGACCTTTTTGGTATACCCTAATTCTGCAATATACATGTTTTGTAAAGTACACAACCAGCAATTGGTAAAATCAACTTGACTTAATTGGAAACCAGCATTGTACATTGGAGGTTGCAAGGGCTCATTAGTTAGCAGCTACCGGTCGTAAACATAATCCAGTTCCTGTATTGTAAAACAGATGCAGGGCAAATATACTGCAACGAGTAAACGAAAGTAACTGGATTTCTAACAACGTTGTGTCGAAATTGTCATTTTACAATATGCAGGATAAGTATATAACCACTATACAATATAAGAGGAAACTTTTTGCGCTTCATAACGGAAAACAGCATGTGTCTATTGAAGATACACATGCGATAAACATATCAGAAAATATATCTTCAAACGGATATGTAGTTGTGATAAAAAAAAAATACCCACAGCAAACAATAAACAACGAGCAATTATTCTATGGTAAAGTTTTTTATGGACAAGTCAGTTAGCATGAGTTGGCATTGCCAAATGCTGCTGACAGTTTAACACAGTCCCTAGCGACGAGTATACTCGTCATTAACAATCCGTGTACCTGTAAAGAATACCCATTTCCTGGGCAAACCGTGAATGTCCTGATCAGATAAAACTTATTATGGCATTTTACCCTTTCACTGTCAATGACGCCAAAAGGCGTCCTTTGTAAATAGTTTGGGTCCTAATCCGACGCCGCGTCACGCGGCGCCGGATAAGGACCCAAACTGTTTTACACTCGTATTTAAATAACGTCAGTCATACTGCGTTGAATCTAACTTTGAAACACAATATTGCAGACATATAACTGAGCGACTTCACGTGGAACTATTTCCGATCTGTAGACGCTAAAGTGACGTCATATGACCTGTAAACCTAACCGTAGACGGGCCATACTCAACTTTCATTGGTTCGACAAACGGTGTTCCTTTGCCGGCCTTAATACGCATGCGCCGGTCGCAATTTTGCCTGACTAAAGGTTCGAACTATAGTTCCTCGTGAAATCGCTCTATATTGAAACATACGGCAATATTGCAGTGAAACCTCGCGATATATTTGGCGATAGAATAATGATAAGACATTTGGTTTTGTGGCTCATTTGTCTTAAGAGTATGCGCCATGTCATGAAATATTTTCCTGTGCATGGTATTGACGACAAAACAGTCCTGAATGTGGAAACAAACTATCCTTAATAATCTGATACTGATTTTAAGGTGGTTCGCGGGTCAGCTTATTCTGTGTCAGAATTCTTTGAAACCTTGATTAAAATGAAATATACCATATGGAGAGTGAAAAATCGTTAAAATGAAAAAAAGTTACAGTGCCGTTTTTTTCTGACTGGACCTTTTGTCGAGAAAAGCTCCTTTTTTAATAAACAGGAATATTTTCTTTATAAAATGATATAACTCAATAATTTCTGTATATTCAAGTAAACTGTACATAGACTATAAGATATTGGGCAAACAAAAGTATTTCATGACATATTTTCTGGAAATATCAATATTTTAAAAAAGTCAAATTCTGAAAATCTCAAATTACAAAAAATCTAGTCGTTTAAGGCCTTTCGCTACCGGAAGTCGGTCTTGCGGGCGAGCGGATATGCGTCTGGACGACACAGACTTTTTTCGTACATGTTTATACTAGAACATTTATATAAAGGAAATGTTGATACGAATTGGTATAATCCTTCGTAGCGGAGTTAGTATAGTGGTTGACTATAGTGGTCGACTAGCAATCCAAAGGTCATAGGTTCGAGACCCAACCGATCCAAATGTTTTTTTTAAGTGTCCGATTTATTGACTTGTCAATCCATATCGCAGTAATCAAGAGATATGTTATGTTTAGTCTTCGTTGATTAGTATAGTCAAACAACTAGGTCTGACGTGTCAAAGGTCAGCCGAGTCCATTTTTTAGGGATAACAGCATTCCGCATGTTCTCGGGCCATTTCTAAACAGTCGAGTTTAGTATATTTGATACAAATGAAAGCGGAATTGTTGTCAGCGCTTTAGCGTAGTAGGTAAAGTGAAGGTACGCAGAATGCATTGTGAGAACAGTAATTTTGTTCAGCGTGGGTTCGAATCCTGTGTCAACCTCAAACTTTTTTTTTAATCAAAAATGAATAGTAAAGCATTATATTATTTCAAACTATTATACTGACTATTTATGCACATTTTCTTCAATGTGGGGGAAGGGGTGCATTAGTTTGAGTTCGTGTCCTATATTAGCCATATTTTCAAAAACAAAGGAATGATAAAATACAAATATCAATACAAGTTTTAGTTGTTTTCTTCAGGGGGATTTCCGCATTACTTTAATGCAATGTAATTATAGAATCCTTAATATTGTTTTAGCAAAAAAATATTTTAGGTTTATGCAAGACTCGAACCCGCACTTGATAAAATGTATCCCGTTCATGCTTTCTTTAAGCCCTACGTCTTATCCACTACGCTATGTTTCCGATAACTAATACCCTTATTGTTTGTACAAATAACTAAAAGTTTTCTTTTAAAAAATTGCCACGTGGATATCCGAAATGCTGATCTCCCTTAAAAATGGACTCGTCGACCCCGTGACACGTCTAACCTAGTTGTTTGACTATACTAGTGATGTTTACGGTCCAAGTATATGTCCACTTACCTGTACGTTTTAGTTTAATGACTTACAAGTCAATTAAATCGGTATACATGTAAACGATTTGATCGAACTATAAAGCCACACCTTGAAGCTTATCAATACGCTAACCTTTTCAAGATCGATATTGCCCATTATAATTATGTTCAAACAATATAATAAACCTTGTATGCAAGTCCATGAATAAATAATAATGCATTTTAATGACAAAGTTTTAATTCTAAGGTAGGTAACTTTATCTAAACAACAAATATCCCACATTTTAATAAGAAAATATGTTATTACAACAAATCCTGACTGTAATATTTTCTAATTTTTTCAGACTGACTAGTTCATCAACCATATATTTGAATAAAATGAAAACAAATATACATTGAACGAGTCAGTTTTTTGTAATTCATTTTTTTAGCATTTTGCAAAATTTAAATAGCTGATAACATCTTTCTGAACACCTTTATTCAAAATGTTTTTAGCTTTTCTTGTAATGAATGTTGTGGACTACTTATTGGGCGAGAATTATAGTCATTAGCTTTATTCATTTTTAAGAAAAATAAAATCATCACAATTCTAGGTTTTTGTCAAAAAAAAAGACCTTAAAGACAAACCACACGATAAATTTTGCCTATATTTACACACATTGTTTCTTAGGCTATTATCATTCTTCATGAAAAGTTTCATAACAATCGTATGGAAACTACGCGCATATGCGAAGTACCTTAACATATACTAATTTTACTCCTATTAGATAGATATAATTTAATTCTACTAGTCACAAAAATTTAATGAAAATTTTATACATGATTTCCTGAAATTCTGACAAAATGTTAACACAAAACGAGTAACCTCCCTTGAGTTCAACTTTAAAATGCCGTCAGCTCTAAATAATACCATAAGTCAAACCTGTAATAAGGGACCATTGCATACGTAGCCTGAAGATCTTTAAAGGCAAGTGACTGCTTAATGCATAACAAAAGTAATGTATAAAAGCTCCTTTAGGATCTATCTTTTAGCATTACTTTTGTCCTGTATTAAGCTGCCATCTGTCATATAGCCTATAAATCCTCACAAATTTAGCTATCACTCGACTATACTTGCATCTGATATTATTCATTATTACTTGACTAAACATAGCCTGTCCTTTGATCACTGCGTTATGAATTGACTAGTCGCTCAAATCGGACAATTTGTTAAAAAAAAGTTTTGAAGCGAGTGGGAATCGAACCTAGAACCTCTGGATTGCAAGTCAATCACCGTATCAACTGCACTAACGGAGAAGACACTGAAGCAGATCAAGCTTTTCTTTATCTAACTTTTCTACTATAAGCACGTGCCGCAAAGATAAGGTGAAAGTCATCAGCATTTCCGGAACTCGAGATACGGGCCGCCCGCTGTCGAACCACCTTAAACGAATCGTGTGATTTCGTTTAACTATACCTGGCGACCAATTCAACACGATGCGGCCATTAAACCATAGAGACGCGTCCTATTCGTGGCATATACAGACAATGTAGAACTAGGCCTGGAAAATATATCATATATTAACCCCTTCACTGCCTTACCCCGAGCACAACAGTTTTGTGCAAATAGTTTGGATCCTGATCAGACGCCGCGTTACGCGGCGTCTGATCAGGATCCAGACTGTTTGATACTCATTTCAATATTTTTAAAGTCAAACTACCTAACAATTTAATGTGTAGCAGGCTGCATTTATATATGATAAATTATAACATGTTTACTGTACTGGTCATCTTTACTTATACTGGTCAACATATAGTAAGTATATAACTATAATCTAAGTAGGGTAGATATGGTATTGTTGGCTGAAATGACCAGCAATACCATAAGTACCATGCTTTTTGCATGCTTTTTGGCCAGATATTTAGTATATAAACAGGCGAATCGGCTATATCAGGCGGAGACAGCTATACCCTCTCTGGGATGCAACTTCTCCATTAACTCTGATCTTACCACAGTAGTCCCTATCTGGGTTCCACAAAGGTAAGGTTATTTATCTACTCATGTTAGGTTAATTAGTTAATATGGACACAAGCATTTGGTATATATTGTAAAATATGAAATAAAGATTGGTATTTGACTACTGTGTAAACCTGAAATAGTCTTGAGTTGATATTACGAGCCCGAAGACGAGTAAGGATAGGATAACTTGTTACCCTATCCCTACACGTAAAAGTCCCATATAAGAGGGCTACTACATATGATTCGATGTTTAGAAATAATTTAGAAATAGAAGCAGACGACAATTCAATTTAATGACGTCATGGCAGTGAAGAGGTTAAAATCGGCTAGACTTGAACGTTGAGGACCGAATGAGATTGGACAAATTCTCTCCGTAGAGTTTCTGATATTCACCGACATTCATTTTGTCTGATCTCAGCAGGGGTCCTTAACCAAATTTACATGTCTGCTGGACGTTTGAGGTGTCATGGAGTAATTCTAACACACTTCGCGCACGTCCCTATATAAACAAAGAACGAACGTTTCAGTGTTTGAATTTTCAATAGACCACTCACGCGCTAAAACGTTCTAACGTGACGTCATATGGCTTCGAAAATGCGTACGCCAAGAAATGCAGCGCCGTTGCTTTGGTGCAAATTAAGGTTAAATTATGTGTTAGGATCGAAATAATAAATTAATACCAGTGTTTTATCTTACAATCGAACACGGGTAGTCGTTGAGATGCTTGTAATTAAACCACTCGGCCTAAAGCCTCGTGATTAAATTACTACGCATCTCAACTCCTACCAGTGCTCGATTGCACGATAAAACACTGGTATGAATTTATTATTTCTTAAATATTTGTCTACCACCAGTTGCCACGTACACTGTTCGTAAAAGACGCAAAATATTGCTCTATGTAAAATGAAGCTTTGAAAGCAAACTTTTCAAATAAACAGTTTGAAGCCATTTTAGACGTCCGATCTGAATCAATATTTTTCCTATGTAGGTCAAGTCGCGTTTATCATTTTAACCCAATTCACTGGCCAGTAGCGCGTTCGATTCCCACTGTTTACTGTTTAGGTTAGCAGTTTGTGCCCCGTGTGAAGCGTGCAGAGTACAGTAGAGAAAACATTTTCTTTCCAAATAACCCCCGTTACGCGTAAACTATTATTTTCATTGCAAACAGTTTGAAGCCGGATCAGACGCCGGGTAACCCGGCGTCTGATCGGGCTTCAAACTGTTTGCCACTCAGATTAAAACTGGTAGTCTGAATTGTCAAAATGTTGTCATTTTCTATATTTTATTAAAATGCGTTTACGTTTGAACGAAAGAATTACGTTTTCTCCACTGTATTTCAGACCGGTAGCCAACTCGCAATCGATGGCCATCGATTTCTTTACTGAACACGCTACTGGTGTCATCTGCTTTAAACAATTGTTCATTATTATATATAAAATTTAAATTCAAGGAAAAAAACCAAACTTTAGTAGTGCCGTAATTGATTGTCAAACAGTTCTGATCGGGGACCAAACTAGGGAGTGAAGCCGTTGGAAATCGGTTGATAACTATGAGAATAACAAACCTCATTAGCAAGCGTGATTTAATTGTGAAAACGGCATGGATACAAAACACTTTGGCATTGGGTGTCAGTCAGCAATAAACAACTATAGCAAACGTGCACTTAAATATCGTTATTCAAGAAAGCAAGTTATTTTCTTCTTTTACAGGCGATGTGTGCATGGTGTGGAATCGCACCGTATAAGGACAGGAGAAGTCTTGTTATAGGTCTAATTGTCTAGCAGGCCTACACACTGCCAGTAGTAGAACCTAAACCCGTAACCCTCCGCCATAAATCTCTATTTTCACCCCATGCGATGTCAATAAACGGTCTAGATGTCTTAAGTAGTGGTTGGACCATAGACTCTGAAAATAACAAATGTATAGCAAACCTCAGCAACGATTTAATAAAAGACGAAATTCTGAAGCTCTCTGTTTCACATTTAACAAAACAACAAAATGCCCTAACCTTTCACTGCCTCACCTCGATTACTGTGGTTATTTGCAAACAGTCTGAAGCCTGACCAGACGCCGCATATCCTTTACGTATTTCTTAATTCTAAATACCTTAGAAATATAAGCTAATTGTTTAAAGCTAGTAACGTCAAGGCTGTGAAGGGGCCAACTCTTGTGTTCCTTAGTAGTGACGGGTATATGCAAACTTATATACATGTACAGTAAACGTGAGAAATAGTTTGTACATACTTTCATTTGCAAAGAAATTAATTTACAAACAATTACATGTATATTGAAGGCGCAGGGATTATTTGACCCTAGCAACGAGTATACTCGTCATTTACAAGGTACATTTGAATAGTACACGTGTCCTATGCAAACAATGCAGACCTAGACCAGAGAGTCCTAAAGCACTTAAATCGAAACTCGATTTTTTCCGTTTAAAGTTTCAAGGATGACTGCAAGACGGGGTTTGGCTAATATTGCCATCAAGGTACTTCAGTGAATCACAATGTGTAACAGCAAGATAAATGTTGATATATAGGCCCGATAATCTTACAGGCCGATGCTTTGCCAATAGTAGAGCTTTTTATCCGTAAACCTCCAGGATAAATCTTGTT
This sequence comes from Gari tellinella, assembly GCA_922989275.2. NCBI lineage: Eukaryota > Metazoa > Mollusca > Bivalvia > Cardiida > Psammobiidae > Gari > Gari tellinella. The sequence goes on from OV277860.1 coordinate 57,895,167, forward strand.
TCGCCCCTGCGATGTCAATACCCGAGGTTGATGTGTTATTGGTCGGACAAGGCGTATACTTTGTAAAAACAAATATTTGGTAAATGTCTGCTCTAACGATTTCTCAAAAGAATAACTGAGAGAGCTTCCTGCTTTACAGTTAACTTATTCACCTCTGAAATTTAAAATGGTCAATTCCAGTTTTTATATTAAGTCTAGTCCATAATTGTCTATTTAGGGGTTATTTTAACAAACTATTTCAAAACTTACAAACAATTACAGACCCCGATGAGAGGGCTCCTGAAGGAGCCCTCTCATCAGGGTTTGCAATTTTTGCATATGACATTTTGTCTATGTGCTCTTCTTCACAGGTATACTGTTTGTAAAGGACGAATATATTCGTCATAAAGGTTGAACATGTTAATTAATTGGTCCCTAGCGACGCGAAAAGGCGTCCTTATTGTGTAATTGTGGAGACAACGCATGTCGTATACAAACAGTGTAGACCCAGATCACAGAGAGCTCCTTCATGAGCTCTCTAATTCCGGGTCTCCGTTGTTTGTGATTTTGTCTCACAATGTATAAAAAAAATCCTAAATAGAACATAATGGAATAGACTAAATCGGAAACCGGGACAGTTCATCGAAAGCTTCAGGGATAAATGAGTTATACTGTACTACAATCAAGGTGCATTCGTTTAAACGGTCGTGACAGAGCAGTAGACCTAAGTTGATCAGTAAAACAAGATAGATAGATATAGATATAGTTTATTGACTTATACTAAATACAAGTATCTCGTCACAATTAACATTCATACATAATCAAGTACAATCAGGTAAATGATATGGTAAGGTAAACACACACACACACATACATACAAACATGCATCAATGACTAAACTACAGAGAATGGTGTTAGTCATGACTTTGCAAAATGAAAATATGAAAATATAATACTTTTATGGCTAATACTTTTTTGACGTTTCTTCTTTCAGGTAGCTATCAAAAACACTTATTTAAAGAATGAAACTGTATATAAAACAATTCACATATGACAATGACAATGTAGGAACATTTCATTGTACGTTAATTGTTTACGACAGTAGCTCAAGTCTAAGCTTTAACGCTTTAGATATAAATTTGCATAGGTTGATTAAGACTGTTTTGTTTGTATTGCTTAAAAGCTCCACAAACTTCAACATATTTGGTCTGACATGGTAATATTGCTTGATATGAACTCTGCGTAAGTCTTTATATGCTGTACAGCAGAGAATGAAGTGAAATTCGTCCTCGATATCAGTATTGCATAGTTTACAAATTCTTTCATTTCGTGGAACTCTATTCCGCGAATATCTATCAAACTCTATACGAAGATTATGAGCAGACACTCTAATCTTTGTTAAACATCTCCTAAGATTACTGGACAAAATTTTACTTAAGTATTCTTCAAATCCAAAATGGGGCTTAATGTATTTATATAATGTATTTAAAACTTTACTTGTTTCCATATCGTTCCACCACGTTTGCATAAAATTATCAATAACTCTTTGTTTGAAAGTAGCAATAAAATGATTTTTGTTAGTCGTTTGTAAACAGTGGTCATTCCATACGAACATGAAACCATAATTATACAGCAACTGCTTTACTTTTGATACCCAGTTTGTTTTGCCTTTTCCACACTCCTCAAGAGCAAACTGGTAAACTTTCTTTATAAGACAATTATTACTTTGTACTACTTTAAACCAGTATTTAATAACAGATACAAGCCTATTAACATATAGAGGGTATCTGCCTAATTCACCATATACGGCTGCTGTGCAGGTACTCTGTTTCACTCCCAAAACTGTTTTACAGAATTTAAGGTGAACTAATTCTAAGTCTTTCGATTTGTTAAATCCCCAGATGGCGCTGCCATAATTCAAAATAGGTGCTACAAAACAATCAAAGAGTTGAAGTGCTAATTTCGGACTTATACAATTTTTACGTATGTTGTTTTGTAATACATACATAGCTTTCATAGCTTTACCTTTTATATATTGGTTATTCAGAGTAAAGGAACCCGTATAATTTAAAATAATACCTAAATAATTGAAATTATCTACAATTTCCAGTTTATTATCATCATAAAACCAAACTTCTCCATCCTTTACTTTTCCTCTTTTCCTAAAGACGACAATTTTAGTTTTTTCAACATTAACCTCTAAGCTCCAAGTGTTACAGTACTGTAAAAGAAGATTTAAACTGTGTTGTAGATCTTCAGTAGAATTACCAATTAAAACCATGTCATCCGCAAAAAGCAGTAGTATTACACACAAATCGTATAGTGAAATTCCACAGTTAACCCTATCCTGTATAAATAGCTCCAGATCTTCAAGGAACAGAGCAAAAAGTGCCGGCGAAGTTGTCTGCCCCTGACGTAAACCGACTGAGATTTCGAAAAACTCTGAAAAGGTATTGCAGTGTCTTACACAAGATTTAACATTTGCATACATAGCTTTAAACATATAAAGAATCTTTCCATCTAACCCCATGTTAAAGAGCTTGAACCATAATGCGTTTCTATACACAGAATCAAACGCCTTTTTCAGGTCAACAAAAGCACACGGTATACGTAATCGATTGTGTAACAAGTTTTCTATAAGAGTATGTAAGACAAACACTGCATCAATAGTACTGCAATTACTACGAAACCCGAATTGTGCATCTGATATAAAGTTATTATCTTCAAACCATTTTTCAATTCTCTTTGTGAGTATACTAGAAAACATTTTACCAAGATTACTCAACAGTGTTATCCCCCTATAATTATTAGGGTTATTTACGTCCCCTTTCTTGTGTAACGGTACGATATATCCGCGCGTCCAGCTTTCGGGAAAATAACCCGCATTAAAAAGTATATTGAATATATCCGTTAAATGTCCACCCAGAATATCGATAGACTCTATGAAATAATCGTTCAGTAAGTTATCACTAGGACACGTGGCTTTATTTCTTTTCAATCGTTTTGCAGCCTCTTCGACCTCAATAATAGTTATAGGTATGTTTAATTCATCGAATGTTGCATTATTAATATTAAAGTCACTATTTTCATTAAACTGTTCGATATTATCAATTTTAACAGACTTAATACTGTTAAAAATTTCCTCAAAATATTTCTGAAAATCATTCACTGATATATCTGGCTCCTTTGAATAAGATGTTTGTTTGAAATATTTCCAAAAGTCCCTAGGCTTCTTATATCTCAACTCAGATAATTCTTTGGCTTTCGTAAACTTATACCGACGCTTCTTTTTACGCACAATCTGTTTATATGCACATTTAAAGTCACACAGAATAAACCTATTTTCATTCGTTTTAGAACAGTTAAATTTTTTAAGTGCATTCAAGTATAAGCGCTTAGCCTCTGAACACTCATGATCGAACCACTGTGTAGACTGGTTTTTAAACCGGTGCCCATTAGTATGGGTAGTAACATTTTTCTGAAATAACGGATTTGCTATATCACAAATTAAGTCCGAAAATCTAGTAACAACTGTATCAATGCTATACTGGTCGTTATCGAGCAGTGAATTAAACTCAGGTAATTTACCAATAATACCCCGTCTAAATAAGTCACGTTGTACACTGTCCCACCTATAAATGGTCCGTGCAGAATGAGAATTACTTTTATCACTTGTACAGTTAACATTATTGCACCCCTTTATAGAGAATAACAAAGGTGCATGGTCACTAAACATTGTAAACTCGCCAATTTTAAAATTATCAACAATTGGAAAGTCACACTGCTTTAGTAAAAGGTAGTCAATTGTACTACACGCATTTCTATTGAAATATGTATACTGACCAGTATTGCATGAATTATTCAAGCGACCGTTAGCAATTCTCATTGCCGTTGCCTTACAAAAATCTAGCAGCCTATTGCCCCGTGTATTGCACAAAATATCTTCAGAGGCCCTGGCTAGGGGGGTATCGGGAACGTAATCGTCTAAATCAGTATCAAAAATAATTTTGTCAAATTCTATAAAATCATTTTTAAGCCCGACCCGTGCATTACAATCACCTGCTAGCAATACAGTACCAAGCTGCTCGTAATACATAATTTCAGTTTGCAATACACCAAACAAATCGCTGTCTATAAGACCGGCTGCTGGAGACTCATCTGACCACAAGTACATTCCGCATAAATAAACATCATTTAACATATGGAAAAATTGTTTCTCAAATTTTAACCAGATTAAAGTGTCATACATATTCTTTACAATTGAAACACCTGCTTTTATCTCGTTTCTTACATACACAACAACTCCCCCACTGCTACGTTTCGCATTTTTGTGTCTAAATTTTCTGTAGAAATTATAAGAAGTAAAATTGTCAAGCTCAATATCGCTGTCACTGTTTGTCCATGATTCTAATAGAATAATAACATCGTTTTCAGTCAGCAAGTTAGTAAATTCTGCTTTACTAAGTTTATCAGAAGAAAGGCCATTACAGTTCCATACAATAACTCTGGGACCACTCTCTGGGATTTCCTAGTCAATTTTCACGGGCTTGCCCTCTACGTACAAGGTGTCATATACAATCCAAGCGGATTTATTTGCATCCTTTGCTTTCTTCATTTCTTTAACTAATAACCGTCTCTTCTCTACAATTTCCGGCGGAAACTGCTCGTGTATGTAGTAGTTCGTGCTTTTAAGCTGGCTGCGTTGCTTTCTTACTTGTTCTCTGTCGTTAAAGCTGTGGAATTTGCAGACGATTTTCCTTGGATTATTTGCGTTTCTGTTAAATTGACCCATTCTGTGCACCCTTTCTAACCTCATGGAGTTAACTAGATCCTCTGCAATTTTCAATTTCTCTTTCATGAATAACCGGAGCGATAGTTCTGTATCAGATGGCTTCTCGTTAACACTCTCTGGGATGTTGCAAAAAATTAAATTATTCCGCATAGATTGGGACTGGAGATATGTGATGGTGTCTTTCATTTTTGCATTTTCTTGTTCCAAGTGCAGCATCTTGTCGTTAACTGTGCCACACGAGAATTCCAGGTTGTCCATTCTCTCGTCAGACTTTGATACTTTATCAGCTAGAGTCTTGTTGTGTTTATCGACATGTACCCACAGTTTTTTCAATTCAGCATCAAATTTGTCTACCTTGATTTCTAGAGAACTCAGCTTCTCTAACTGTTTCTCCACATCTGTGAATCTAGAGTCCATTTTCTTGTCTAATCTGTTAATCAGGTCTACAATATCAGCGTTTGAACATTGACCCTGCTGCTTACTTGCATCACTCGACTTCAGGCTCCATGCATTTGTATTTTGCGACATAAGTTGCTCATTAGACACATCAGTCACATTTGATGGGTTTTGAGAAGTCATGCTTGAATAAGATGACGTTGAACTAGGCTTTACTGTAGGGCTAGTTTTAACCTTTAGCTTGTCGGTCGAAGAAGATGTTACCTCAGTCTCAGACTCACCAACGTTTGTACAAGTGTTTGTTTTGCTTAACTGTTCTGATTTATCAACAACAGGACTGGAAGAATCGAAGGTAGAATTCAACTGAGAGTCTTCGAAAAGTACAGAGTTTGTCTCGTTTAAAATATCACTGACACTTACTTCGGTACCCCATAACGGGCCTCTCCTTTGTTTACTTCTCGCCAAATCGTCACCGCTACTTCCACTTGATTTCCTCCTTTTATAAGGCTTTTTCCTTTTTCCCATCACAAGTCAATAACATCAAATATCACATCTAGTCTATATTCACTTTTCCTCTAAGATTTAGATAGTTAGTGTTCTTTATTCACTTAAATTCCCGAAAATTTCACAGAGCTAATTTTATGCGCCTTTACCTATCCATATCACGTGACATACCAAGTATAGAACAGTCATTTCGAATTGCATATAAAAAGACTTATTAAAAAAGGACAAAAGGAATGTGAATACCTCTAATGGGAACTTGCCCTTTTCAAACATTTCAATTTTAGTATAAACTTGCAGACAACACATTTTCAGAAGACAATACTTTGATAACCTTAATTCTTTGCATGCTAGCGGCGGATATATCCGCCACAGTGATTACCTTTGCATCAGGATCCAAACTGTTTGCCATTCTGATCTTGAATTTCAAAGAAATTTAAAAAAAAAATCTATTTTAAGAACAGTAGCAGACGACAATTGTTGCAGACGAAAATAATTACCCAGCATGCAAAGAGTTAAAGAGACAACCTCCTGGGTGTAAAATACGTCTTTGTATGAGGATAAAACCGAAAACAAAACACAGACATTTATTTGAGGAAAAAATAGATTCGTGAAATGGTTTGATAATGGAGTTGGGTTAAAGGTCTATTATACCATCATTTGCACATTCAAATCAATGTACTGAATACAGTCGAAACTCAGTACTTCGAACTCGCTTAAATCGATCTTACCAGTATTTCGTAAGTTGATTTTTAATAAGTCGATCTCGAATAAGTCTAACATATCCGTATTTTAAAGTTTAAACGTGGCTATGCCACGTTTTAACCATGAAATATGGGTATTTTCGAACTAACGCAATATCGTAGAATCGAGTTTTGCTGTATTTTCAAATGATGGAACTGACTGGCACTAACGAGGTTCTCTCCATTACATCAACAACAACGACATCCTGTTTGTATATGGACATTTTAAGTCCATGTAATTGTTTATGTGTATTTATTTGTGAAGTTTGGTCATTTCCTTACGATAGAATTTTATTAAGCGAGTGTTTTCATTGAGTTTGAGCCAAAGCAATTAAGAAAAATGCATATATTTCAGGCAACAACTATACACATTGCATCATAATTTTAGTATGCCTCACTTTATGTAATGTTTTAATGTTTGTTTGTGTCAGTTATTACCTTACATTATTTCAGAAAGCCAAAATAACGCATGCCGACTCTTTGCCGATAATGACTACATTATATACTTTTGGGTAAAAAAAACGTTATACATGTATGTGAATTTATGGTCGTTTTGTTCGGTCCGATAGACGTTGCTCGTTATCCAGTTTATACCAGTACACTTCCGGTCCGATATTCGCCGCTGTTTTATCCCATTAATAAACGTATACTTCCTGTTGCACCTGTCACTTCCTGACAACGGTCACAAAATAGTGAATACCTCATAAATTCCGAAAAATATGCTGAAAAAGTATCCGACATCTTGTGTTATCCGACATATCGCTTCGGTACTGACCGATGTCGGATAATGCAGTTTATACTGTACATCTCAAATGCCAACAGACAAAAAAGAACGTTATAACCTATGTTTTTGCCATGGTACTAAGAAATGTTTGAAGAACATATGCAGATATTTTCATAGAGATCCTAAAGAGTTTTCATTCGGGAGCGTGTGTCATTAATAGTCACCTGTCTGGATGAAAAATACGTCTATGTTTGAGAATAAAGTAGAAACTTATTTGAAGAAAAAAGCTGCGCTGTTTGTAATTTTCCAGTAAATATACGTAAAATTATTTAACAATGGGTAATATAAAGGGTTAACTCATTAGCCTCTGAAACCTCCAATGAACAATTCCTGTTTGCAATAAAGACTGGTCCATTTTCGACTATTAAGGTTTTTTTTTTTTTATAATATATTACAAAATAACAAACAGTGAAGACCCTGATCAGAGGGCTCCTGCAGGAGCCCTCTGATCAGGGACTTCACTGTTTGCATAGGACAAGGGTACTCTTCACAGGTACACATTTGGTAAAGGACGCACACATGCGTCACTAGGGCTCAATGAGTTAACAGTTTATTACTCCGTCAACTGCACACTCACATTGATGTGCTGAACATTTTTAAATGATGGAACAAGAGCGCTACGAGAATGTCCCAATAACTGACAACTAACTATATGACATCCTACTTGTGACAAAACTGTTTTACATGGCGTAAACACAACTTACGTGGTTAGCGGTAAAGGTCGTTCTCTTTCTTGAATGTTTTTTTTATTGTCTTTTAATAGTTTATAGCTCTAGGGACTTGTTTCATCCGCGTAAGTACACGTACTTGTTTATGCAAATTTACACTTAAAAGTGAAATGTATAAATACGCTTCAGTTACCAACAGCAAAATACTCTGATGTAGGCATTTGCAAACAGTACAAACCAAGAATAGAGGGATGCATATAGATTCATCTGATGAAGGTCTACACTGTTTGACACTTTGCAATATACATGTTTTGTAAAACAACACTAAATAATCAAACAACTGGGTTAAACCTAATTTGAAACTTGAATTGCCCATTTGAGGTCTCAGGGGTCAAATTGTTACCGATATTACATGTGTATATACACTCAGTGTAAAAAGAAACGCACATCGTGCTCATGCGCAGATTAAGAGTATTTAATTGAAGAACATTAGAATACTAAGACCATATCTGAAGATTGATTTAATTCTGTAACAAGTTCAGAACAAACAACTCAAAAGCAGTGTGATGCTTTTAACCCTTTCACTCTCAAGGACGCCAAAAAACGCTTTTGCAAAGAGTTTGAATCCTGATCAGACGCCACGTAACGCGGCTTAAAAAATATCGATACGAGTGTCAAAGTCATACTAAATTGAATCTTACTTTGAAACGATCTTTCCAACAACAAAACTGAAGCAGACGACAATGAAACGGTGAAGGGGTAAAAAGCTCACGATTTATTTGGCAGCGAAAGAGAACTACAGCCTGTTTAAAACATCGCACCGATTTGTGCAGGTTGTGTTTTTCAACATTGATAACCCTAGACAGAACTTATGATTTTTATGAAACGATTAATTCACAAATACGTTCTTCTAAATACAAATATTGTAATGAAAAATGTGCGTTTCTTTTTGCACTGAGTGTAGTAAAACCGCTTTTATAACAACTATACAAATGTGCATTTAAATACTCAAGTCTAGCTAAGGCGATGTGTCTATAGAAAGGATTCCCGGTTTGTTGAATACTTTAGCCATTAGCCATTATCATGCTAAACGCGACTTGCCTAACTTTTGCAAACAGAATGGACCAAGACCAGACGCCGCGTAATGCGGCGTCTGATCTAGATCCAAACTGTTTGTCACTCGTATTTAACTTTTTTTCTGTTTCAAAAGCATGTTTATAACTTTATATATTTTAGCAGACGATATATATGAAGCAGACGACAATTTACCATGATATGAGTTAGTTGACTTTTCAGACTGCGAAGGTACCAAGAGACTCATGAACTCCCAGGCGCTTTCAAACATCAGCAATCGTTTGATGGGTTGCTGTAAAGTTCTGAAATGGATATACACTTTGAAATGAAATTGTCAGATATTAAATTTTCATTTAGATATTTACGAGTTGTTTGGCCATAAAGATCAACCAGAACTGACAGGAAAACACAATTTGGTTTATGTACCAGACAGGAATAAACCAAGTGTGTTTTGGTATATGAACGTATATTATTGAATACTGGACAATAAAAGAAATGCCATGTTTGAAATAGAGGAGATTCTTGCTGTTCAAATTGTCGTAAAGCTTGTACCCCTACACCGCCATACTGTCGTCTGCTTCAATGCTGTTGTCTGCAATATCGTTTCTAAGTGTATATAAGTCAGCATGACCAAAGAGCAATTTTGAAACGAGTGTCAAACAGTTTTTATCTTGATTAGACGCCGTGTTACGCGGCGTCTGATCAAGATCCAAACTGTTTGCAAACGCACCTTTTGGCGCCATCGAGATTCGACGTTTAATAATTTACTACTGGAACTTTAAATGGATGATTCCAGTTTCTAGATGGTTTATCTAAAACTTAGGGATGTTTTCTGCAATATTTTGCAAAATGATAAGCAGTGCAGATCTTGGTCTTCTTTGCTTGAATAGGACAAATGAACATTTACATGTACATGTACATTGTTCTTAAAGGACGAATATATTCGTCGCTAGGGTTCAATGTGTTTACCAATTGAATCCTATGGCAACGAGTGTTTTGAAGAAAATATAGTTATCGTATTTTACACAGTCATGAATATTTGCCATAAGAAATAATTCTATATCCTAACAGATTGTAGGTTAAGCAGGCTGAAATTAAAGCAGAATGTTTCACTAAACAACTTACGCAAATTATAATTTTTTAATTTATATTTTTTATTATCACTTGCTACAAACAGCAAATAGCCAGATCAGAGGATGCGCTTTTAGCGCGTCCTCTGATCTGGCTATTTGCTGTTTGCAAACGTTTATGATAGAAAAATAAGAGTTAAACGATTTTGACTTACGCAAAAACTTTGCGTAAGTAGTTTAGTAAAACGGGCCCCAGATCGGTTCTGTAGTGATTTGGAGACTTAGCAGACTTCTGGCTATTTGCAGCTCACATCGATCTTTTCTGTCAAATGCCAAAAACATCTCAAAAATAGAAATAAAAGCAGACAATAAGTCAAAAGGAAGCGAAGAAGGGAGTACAGTAATTTCAGCAACAGTTTAGGATATAGGGAAGTAGATGTTATTCCTTCCAAAAACATTGCAAACAGTTAAGAGTCTGATTAGGCTCCAAACGGTTTGGCACATGACTTTATATGAGTCTTCAACATTCTTTAACTCTTTCGTTGCCAAGTTTTATCGTCTGCTTGAACTCTCTTACCGCCAAAATATCGTCTGCAGTGGTAGTGTCGTCTGCAATATTTTTAAAGTCAGCATTAGGGCTGTTTTGACTGACGAAATGTCGATACTAGTTTCAAACAGCTTTGATCCTGATTAGACGCCGCGTAACGCGGCGTCTGATCAGGATCCAAACTGTGTGTAAAGTGGCCGTTTGGCACCGTTTGCAGTGAAAGAGTTAAAAAATAAAACCCTGCTTATTTTCTACATAGAAAGAGAAACAAATGTCTGTACCTAGTGTTCTGAGTAATTTCTGAAATGTGAAGGCTCAGAAGACTAAATGAATGAAATAGCCACAACATTTAAAGAGTTCCAAATATAAGATTTTATGCACTAGCACGCCTTCTGTGCAGTTCATTGTACCTATAATAATACAAAAACATTTTGCTAAAATAGGACCACTAGAAGGTAAGCATGTACGAGTAGGTAGGAAATACGTTATTCTTTCTCAATAAAAACGTTTACACTAGAATCCCTTGTGTCTATTGCGAGCAATATCGAGCTTTTTGCTTTTCTCGTTTTGCTTTAGGCAACCATATGTTGAGACAACGAAACGTCTATGAAGTGGCTGCAGCTTACACAGAAATATAGAACATGTATATCCCTAAGGGATAGTTCCCCTTTAATTTCACTCTGCTATAACTTATTCTACCCTAAAACATCAAATAGACGATTGCAGTTTTTCAGTACAGTGCTCCCTCTCTACTACAACACCCAATAGGAGATAAAGATTGTATGTATGTTATTCGGAGGGAGTTGTTATAGGTAGGAAAAATTAATAACGTAAGAGTACATTTGCAAACAGTTTTAACCCAGATTAGACGCCGCGTTTGTCACTTGTATTTATGTTTCTTCTGCCAAAGTGTCCAATGCGTAACTTTCAGGAAAAAACGACAAACGGCAATTTTAAACTGATGATATTGCAGCAGAAAAAGTGCTAGACATAACTGTTCTTGTTTGGGGGAACAACTGCACGCATTGTTGTAAGGTGGGAATCATTGTTCGGAAGATTGTGTAGGGATACTGTACAATATCGTCCATTTTTACTATTTATGAGTTTTTTACACCGTTTATAAATGACGCACGTAAGCGTCATTAGGTGTTAAAGGGTCAAGGAAACACACACATCGATCACCAAACACGTGGTATCTATTGAATGGCCATAGGAGCAATGTGTTTATTCACTACAATCGAAATCCAATACTTCGAACTTTCTTAAATCGACCTTACCAGTATTTCATCAGCTCAATTTCGATAATTCGATCTCGCTTAAGTCGAACAAACACCCCATATTTCAAAGTTAAAACGTTGGTTAGCCACGTTTCAGCTTTGAATTATTGTTATGTTCGAACTAACGCGAGTTCCAAGTATCGATTTTCAACTGAATTGCAACTGTTTGTCCTCAGTTACACGTGCTATAAAATTTAACTCAACCCCCCCCCCCCCCCCCCGAAACTTCTAATGGACCACTTCAGCTTCCAATTAAGTTAAGTTCATTTTGACAATTTGGGGTTGGTTTATTTACAATATATTTAAAAAATGACAAACAGAGCAGATCCTGATTAGAGGGCACATGTTTTTGTCCATCTACAGTGGAGAATCTGTTATTCTTTCCCAATAAACGCGTTTACGCTAAAACTATTATTTGCAGTGCAAACAGTTTGGAGCCAGATCAGACGCCGGGTAACCCGGCGTCTGATCAGGCTCCAAACTGTTTGCCACCAAGATAAACAAGAATTATCAGAATTGGCCAAAAGTTGTTCTTTTCTACCTTTTAGTGCTTTGCGTTTGCGTACGTTTGCGTTTAAACGGGAAAGAATAACATATTCTCCACTGTAACGTATTGATTACACAGGTCTAGTGTACATTTTACAGATATTTGTTTGCAAATTACTTATATACTATTAAGTCAAAGGGGTTCTCTTGGTTAACCCTTTGCATGCTGGGTATTTTTTTCGTCTGCAACAGTTGTCGTCTGCCGATGTTCTAAAAATAGAAAATTCTAAAAGATTTATTCTAAATAGGGTCAGGGTGTCAAACAGTTTCGGTCCTGATGAGACGTCTCAGCTGGATCTTACTTTTTGCAAATGTAATCACTGTGGCACATATATCCGCCGCTAGAATGCAAAGAGTTAAAAGAATCTAACTCGTAAATAAACAAACAAATGTACTCTAACTAGACTTCATAAAGATTTGTATTATGATAAATCAATTCACATCTATCGCACAGGGTTCATTTACATGGTTTCACATGAAGAACACGATTTCTTTTCATGATTATAATAGACAGCCGAACTATGATCGCCGTCTATCCAAAGACTAATAAGTAATAATCGAGATCTCTAAAACAGGTTGATTTTTAAACTTGGTACAAAACGAAAGTAAAGCAGACACTTTCCAAGAAGCCTCCTGCATTATTTGATAGTGTCCAGGCTCCATCATAAAGCACGACAATTAATACTTCTTTAAAATGGCCGCTTATCATATAATTTACTGTATTATTCCTTATTGAGATGCGTAGATATAGCAACTTTTATTGAAACTTAAGTCAAGACAAAATCCCCAATAATCACATGTTGTTTACGCACCTGGTTCGGATTAGGGTTTTGAGCGGTATCTTGCTGTTACATGTGATGTGTAAATGATTACAGATTTTCAGAACATTTAATCGTTTTCAGCTGATAGAGATATCGATGCCCTCAATATGTTTTAATTCCTTGTATTTAAATCTGGGCAACATGCGGTGCAACCTTTTCATCTATTGGACCATAGCGACAAGTGTACTTGTACTTTCCGAACAGTGTACCTATAAAAAGTACACTTGTCTTGTGCAAACATTGAATACCGAGATCAGAGGGCTCTGGTTTGTTATTTTGCGATGCATTGTAAAATCCTATACAATAAATGCTAAACAATTAACTAGACTTTATCGGAAACTTGAAATGTACACCTGAACGTTTAAGGGATGAATGAGCTACATTTGAATTACTAAACATTGGAAGGCAATGAAATACATGTAACTAACAAATTCTCCATCCGCATTTACTTTGTTAGAAGTACGGAAAACTCTGGAAGTAGGTGGCTGTTCAATGCTGTCTGGCATAAAGTTGCCATTTGTATTAAGGCCTTTCGCTACCGGAAGTCGGTCTTGCGGGCGAGCGGATATGCGTCTTGGCAAAATAGACTTTTTCCTTACGTGCTTATACTAGACAATTTATATAAAGGAAAATGTTAATACGATTTAGTATAATCCTTCATAGCGCAGTGAGCAGAGTGATTGACTAGAAATTCAATGGTCATAGGTTCGAGACCATCCGATCCAAATATTTTTTTTAAGTGTCCGATTTATTGATTTGTCAATCCATAACGCAGTAATCAAGGGACATGTTTTGTTTAGTCTTCGTTGATTAGAATAAGTGATGTTATATACGGTCCAATTATATGTCCACTTACATGTACGTTTTAATTTAATGACTTACAAGTCAATAAAATCGGTATGCATCTATACGATTTGATCGAACTATAAAGCCACACATTGAAGCTTATCAATACGTCAACCTTTTCAAGATCAACATTGCCCATTATTATTATGTTTAAACAATATAATTAACCTTGTATGCAAGTCCGTGAATAAATAATAGCGCATTTTAATGACAAAATTTTAATTTTAAGGTAAGTAACTGTATCTCAACTTCAAATTGCGCCCATTTTAATAAGAAAATCTGTTATAACAACAAATCCTGACTGTAATATTTTCTAATTTTTTCTGACCAACTGTTTTATCAACCATATATTTGAATAAAATGAAAAAAAAAATACATTGAATGAGTCAGTTTTTTGTAATTCAATTTTTTAGCATTTTGCAAAATTTAAATAGCTGATAACATCTTTCTGAACACCTTTATTCAAAATGTTTTTAGCTTTTCTTGTAAAGAATGTTGTGGACTTCTTATTTGGCTAGACTAATAGTCATTAGCTTTATTGATTTTTAAGAAAAATAAAATCATCAACATTCTAGGTTTTTGTCAGAAAAAGAGACCTTAAAGACAAACCACACGATAAATTTTGACTATATTTACACACATTGTTTCTTAGGCTATTATCGTTCTTCATGAAAAGTTTCATAACAATCGTATGGAAACTACGCGCATATGCGAAGTACCTTAACTCATTAACAATGTTACATTCCAATTTCAAAATAAGTCTAGTCCGTTTTTGGCTATTTAGGTTTGATTTTAACAATATATTTCAAAATGACAAACAGTGTAGACCCTGATCAGAGGGCTCTTTATGAGCCCTCTGATCAGAGTCTACACTGTTTGTATGGGACAAGTGCAATCTTTATCGGAACACTGTTTGTGAATGACGAGTATACTCGTCGCTAGGATTGAATGTCTTAACTACTGTTATATTCGTACGCTCGTATTCCTTTGCGTTCTATCTAAAGCCCACTTACAGTGGAGAATCTGTTATTCTTTCCCGTTTAAACGCAAACGTACGCAAACGCAAAACACTAAAACGTAGAAAAGTACAACTTTTTTACAATTCTGATAATTCATCTTTATTTTGGTGGCAAACAGTTTGGAGCCTGATCTGGCTCCAAACTGTTTGCACTGCAAATAATAGTTTTAGCGTAAACGCGTTTATTGGGAAAGAATAACAGATTATCCACTGTACATTTGCGCCTCTGTAAATGGAAGACCTTCCTTGCCCAGTACAGATTTGCTTTTCGGGGATGAACCATTTTAGAAACAGGAAAATGCAATGTTAATTTCAACCTATATTATATATGATCATGTACTGTCAAATTTATATATGTATATGTATCGAGTGAGTGAGCGAAATGCATGCATGCCATAATTTGGCATGAAACATCCTAAGATTTCCAAATTTGCATTTTTCAAGTGCGATTTTACGAATAGTACCTTTACTACATTGCCTGTTTCTAGTTTTGTTGAAATGTGACTACTTCAAGAAGGCTGGAAGTAAAGCAGAATGCGCGTTAAGGCGCATTCTGCTTTACCGTCAGCCTACTTTATCTTCCATGTACCAGAAAAAATCCGAAGATTTCGGAAAATTCCTGAGAAATGGCAGCCCTGGAAATGCTTCCGCTAACGTCACAAAATAATCCGGAAAAGTTTCCATAGTGTTGTCAAAGGAACAATGATACCCAACCGCCAACACACACAAATAGTCTGAAGGTGTTGTTTGACCAGCACTAACACTTCCTAATGCAGTCCGCAGTTAAGTTTGCTTTAGATTCAATGAAGAATAAACATGCATATTATAGGTTATCTTCAAATGGACAATATCACCTCCCTAATCTAGCCCAATTTTTCTGACTCCTTAGGGTTGGCACTTTTGCAAATCATTTCAAAATGACAAACAATGACAAACAGTCCACACCTATACCAGAAAGATAATATACTTTCAATCTGCTTCAAGTGGTCATCTATATTCAACAATAGAAACAGACTGTAGGGTAATGTTTTAACTCCAGATACAGGATTCTGGATGATATATCAAATACGACTAGGGACTTTGTTTTCTTTTGCATTTATCTTTCATTTGTGCATGAATATATCCGCGAGGGAAATAGTGTAGCAGTTCAAATTTGATTACAAGTTGCCATAAGTTTTCGCCTTAAAGATGTCACAATTTGTGTGTATTATACACGATTAGTTTAGCTTTCCGTTTGAAATTTCCTACTATATTATTCACTTTCAGTTTACATATTTGCGTCAGCAATGACGTGATTTAATCATGTTTTCGAGGACAGTGATATATTGGAAATACACATTTTCACCTCTGTACATTACCGATTTAGGATTCATGACAAATTTGTACCACTTTTCCAGGGCTGTCATTTCTCTTGATTTTCCCGAACTCTTTTGATTTTTATCCTAGCAGAAGGCAGTCTAAAGCAGACAGAAAGTAAAGCCGAATGCGCCTTAAAGTCCCATTGTGTTTTCAGACCTTTTCTTAATGCCTGAAATACAATAACGGTTAATAATAATGTTTGAACATTCTTATGGGCCAAACTGATCTATGAAATGATAAAAACGGACCTAAATCACCAAAAAGGGCGATTTAAATCATAACAAACCGAAAATAAAACGTCTGTCATAAACATTACCACACGGCTTAGTATCACGTGATACAGCCGAAATCAACTTCACTGGGGGAAACCGTATCTACCTCCGCCCGTCCATCCATCAGTCAGTTAGACTATCACACTTTTTTGTCCGCTCTCTAACTCAACTATTTTTTATCCGATCTCCCACAAACTTGCTGAAAATGTTCATTGATATAAAATCAAGGTTAAGTTTGATTACTACTAAAATCGCATAAGGTATTTTTGAGTTATTGCCTGTTAATTAATAAAAAATGACTGTTTCAGTCATTTTTGCACTCTAAAACAAACAGCTTTTATCGGATATTCACCAAACATGCTGAAAATATTTATTCATATAAAATTAAGGTCTAGTTTGATTATTACTTAAATCGCATGTGGCATATCTGAGTTTTTGCCCTTTATGTATTAAAAAATGACTGTTTTCAGCAAGTTTTGCCCTCTAACACAAATACGTTTTATTGGATCTTCACCAAACTTGCTGAAAATGTTTATTGATTTAAAATCAAGGTTTAGTTTGATTACTACTAAAATCGCATAAGGTATATCTGAGTTATTGCCTGTTTATTAATAAAAATGACGGTTTCAGTCACTTTTGCACTCTAACGCATACAGTTTTTATCGGATATTCACTAAACTTGCTGAAAAGGTTTAATTATATAAAATTTAGGTCTAGTTTGATTATTACAAAAATCGCATGTGGTATATCTGAGTTTTGCCCTTTATGTATTAAAAAATGACTGTTTCACCATTCTTCGCTTTCTCACACATACAATTTTTATCAGATAAATGACCACTCCATTTCTCCTTTACCTCTTGAAGGATTTTCATTCAATTGTATTCGATTTTTTTCCTTGACCTAGATTTAATACCAATACACGTTGTCAGCAAGTTTGGTGAAGATCCAATAAAAAGTGTTTGTGTTAGAGAGCAGAAAATGCTGTAACAGTCATTTTTTAATTATTCAAGGGCAATAACTCAGACATGCCTTATGCGATTATGCTAGTTATTGAACCTGACCTAGATTCTATACTAATAAACATTTGTAGCAAGATTGGTGAAGATATGTTTGAGTTAGAGAGCGGACAAGGCTGAAACAGTCATTTTCAGCAAGCTCAAGGTATAGATTATCCGTAATTTTTTTAATTGCTTACCCACCGTGAATAATATTTCCACGTTGTCACTGGATCTCATAGTGTTTAACCCTGTGCCTACTGGTCGTTACTTTACGGAGTTTACAAACTGTTTGAATCTAGAAAGACGCCGCGTAACGCGGCGTCTCATCTGGATCCAAACTGTTTGACACTCGTCTTAAGGTTTGTTTAATTAAATCAATGCATAAATCTAAACTGAACAAATTTTGCAGACGACAATGTCAAAGCAGACGTCTGTGCAGCAGAAAAAGGGTTAACCAGATATTCCAGATACACATGTAAGCGGGAGTAATCTGACATTTTCTCACTCATTTCAGCACCGAATGCTATGGTGTTACTACTGATTAAACCGTCTCTTCGAGAAACTTTTAATGAGTATGACACCATTGGGTTTAAAAGCAGAAATAACGATTTTAGTTTTCGAAATACTTCCGTTATCTGGAGCCCTGTATTTACAGAGTTGTCCTTCTTTCCATTCACAAGGGAGGCTTTTTAATTTATGCAGCACAAAAATATTATAAATAAAATTTAAAAAGCGAATTTCTTAGATAAAGCCGGTTTTTGTGAAAGAATCACGTCCCACGTAGTTCAAATGGGACCCCAAACAACCGTTTTATGCAGGTTTCTCAAAAACACAATGCGGCTTTAAGGTGCATTTGGATTTACTTTCAACCTATTTTAAGTAATTGCGCTTGCAAAATAGACAATTTGGAATAGGATTGTTCATGACCAACTTATGACAGCCCTGCTTTTCCTCGAAACCTGTAATATGCATCATTTGTCTTCATTTGTCACTGCTAATGTATATTTTACATGTAACTCAAGGCTCACGGCTTTGCTTATAGACATTTTAAGTAGAAAGTAGAGTTGTGTTATGTGAAAAAAAAAATAAAACATGTATTTTTCATAGACAAAACATAGCACATTGGACAGATGTCAGCTGTGGTTTTGACAGTTACAACTAGTTCCCTACATTTTGTGTGTCAAACAAGATTATCTGAAAACTTCAGAGTGTATATTTATTTTATAAATTGGTCTATTTGTCCCAAACACGAATATTTATTGTGATGCTGAACCCGACCATAAAAGATAAATGTTTTTCCGATTTTCTGATTTAAATGGCTTGTTTAAACTGTCTTTACATATCAAATATAGTGACATTTGAAATCTGCTATTTTTATGTAACTTCTTAACCGTCATTTACATAAGAGTTGTAGATAAGCTTTGTCTTGGAATTGGGTATGAATACACGGATTTTAAAGGAATAGGTTTTTTTTGGAAAATTCTTTGGGTATTGCATTGACCACAACCCCATGGTTTCTAATTCATTTGGGTAACCACAGTCCAGAACCCAATGATTTGTAATATAATTGGGTATCAGTAGGAACATAAACTTGGATTTCCTATCCTTGTCCTTTCAACAGTGCATTCAGGGTATGGTTATTAACTTTCAGTGTTTACCTTACATAGTTCTATATGCAACTTTTGTTTACACACGTTCGACTAAAGTAAAAGTTCAGTTGATAACCCGATGAAATTAAAAAGCAATTGAGTATTCGTTTAGTTTTTACGCAATCACTTTCAAATAATTGGGTTTCCTTTTGCTTTTGTTGGGTACTGTCACTCATTAGTTTTGAAATAATTTGGTATTTCACCAATTTCAATAAGGTAGATACGCGGATACTCTGCTTATCCACAACTCTGCTTACATGACATCATCCTTTTTAAGCAGCTGTAGCATGTTTTGCGAAACATCGTACGGCAAATATTGTCGTTAATCGTATTCTTAAACTTTTTATTCTGCATCTTATCCTGTCTTGTGGCATCCTTTTGGAGTTGTCTTGAAAATACGATTCCAAAGAGATGTAACACGACATTATGTTATGGAGAAATCAGAAACTAGATGGTTTTTATCTTTAAAATTTTGACTTACGACCGATATATCGTACGACGCTTCGTAAGAAGGGTCTCTGTCGTATACGTTTATTTCTTAAATTTAAGTTTTAGGTAAATTGGCAACAGTAATATCGTAATGAGTTGGATGCTGATCAGACCTCACGTTACAACAACATAATGTAGCTGGAAAACAAGAATAACAGTAGGGAAATAAAACACCCGAAATATACTACATGTATGCAGTAGGGCAACACATAAGCAGAAATTGCATGTCGGAGATTTCCGCAGATTCAGGGCTGCCATCAGTTGACATAAAAATCCTAAGATTTCCAAATTTGCATTTTTTAAGTGCGATTTTACGAATTGTACCTTTCCCGATCGTCTGTTTCTAGTTTTGTTGACACGTGGCTGCGTAAAGCAGCCTGAAAGTAAAGCAGAATGCGCCTTAAGGCGCATTCTGCTTTACTTTCAGCCTCATTTAAGCTACCATGTACTAGAAAAAAAATCCGAAGATTTAGGAAAAATCCGGAGAAATGGCAGTCCTGCAGATCTTAACAGTAGATCTAGTATACAAAATGAAATCTGAGAAATGCTAATCAGTCTTCTTCCACATTATTGTTGCTCTCCTTGATTTTGTTCTTTCATTTAAGTGGCTTGGCACTAGACGGGAAACACCTTTGGCCGAGTTGTTTCATCGACCATGGCGACTTAACACACATTTTCAAACAGTTTGGATCCAAATCAGACTCAGAGTGACTCGACGTCTGATCTTGGTCTGAACCCTTTCACACTCATATCGGCCGATTTTATTCAACTGGCAGGGCGGAGCTAACCTTTGGCAAAGATAAACTAATTTACTTTTGATTTTAGGGTTGATAGGTATAGTTCCGTATTATATCGTTATTGTCCGATACATTCAACTTGAAGAAACACAACTAATGCGTGCAGCAATATCCATGTAAAATTGGTATATACAGTGCTCCCTCTCTATAGCAACACCCAATGGAAGACACATATTTCGTATGTTGTTCGTAGGGCATTGATATAGGAAGAGAAATTAAGACTTGGTCAACATTTGCAAACAGCTTGAATCCAGATCAGACGCCGCATAACGCGCCGTCTGGTCTGGATTCAAGCTGTTTGTCATTCTTCATTATCTCCTTTCTGTCGAAATGTCCATTAATATGTAATGTTGAGAAAAAACCGGAAGACGACAACGGTAAATTCCGATAACAAAAGAAAGTGCTGCCGGTCCCGAAGTTGAAATGCAAAGGTCCGCATCGAAACTCCGCCCTGACAGGTCAATTAAATCGGTCTATATCATTGTATCATAATACAGCTGGCAATTTCTAAATCGAAAAATGAAGTCCAGACGACAAATTATTAGTAGACGATGATCTGAAATTAACGAACTAACCGTTGGCCGTTGTGTACCCAACGACACAATGAACGACAATTATTCATGTAGTCCATTTCCCTGGCTCCAAGGTTACACAGCGTTTTATTTGAGTCTGAGTGTGTTCTCAAACATTCGATTGTCAGATTTGAGCCCAGGCTCAAATCTGACCAATCAATTGCTTGAGAACAACTTTAGACACTATTAAAAATCCTGGTATATAGGTCAATGGACTTATTGGTTATTATCAAACATGAATAATGTGGGACGACGCGGTTTATTGCCGTCTAAAATGTTTGCTTGTTTTCACTGAGGATTGGAGTTGTTAAGCCAATGCAGACATTTGAGCACAGCTATGACTAAAACCAGCCTGATTGCATTGCAACAGTGTACATACCAAGCACCGTTATCATCCCAGGCTCTGATCTGAGTTTGTTCTACACTACCAAATACCGTATGTGATACAGCTATAAAAATACTGTAAATTGCATGTGGGTGTCAAATAGTGTAGACCAAGGCCAGTCGCCGCGTCGTTGACCTATACTGTTTGCAATGTAATCAGACATGTTTTCTCATGGCACGCCTCATTCATATTATCATCGCACGGACTTAATTTTCACATCCTTGAAACGTCCAATGAAGAATTTCGATGTACAGTAAAATCTTATTTATTTCTTACAAGTAGTTTGCAAACTGACAAATAATTCAGACATAGATATGGGTCTACATTGTTTGCAAAAGACAATACTTCAAATGTACTATTTACATTTTAACAGTTGGTAAAAAAGGCGTCACTAGGGTTTAAGGCTTTAGCAGTGCTGTTATTGTCCTCACAATGCTAAGAAATAGTTTTACTAATTCCCGAGACATCGCACAAATGCTAAACTGATTAACACATTTACCCCTGAAATTTCAATCGAAAATTCCAATTTCAAAATAAGTCTTGTCCATTTTTTACTTTTATGGTTGATTTTAAATATATATTTCAAAATGACAAACAGTATAGACCCTGATCAGAGGACTCCTTAAGGAGCCCTCTGATAAGGGTATACACTGTTTGCATAGGACAAGTATATTCCTCACAGTACAATGTATGTAAATGACGACTATACTCGTCGCTAGGGTTGAATGTGATAAGTAGTAAACACTCGAGTCCTTTGTCTGTTTGGGTTGCTATGTAATTAATTAGCAGATTTGTTTTGCAATATGCTATACTTTTAGACCTAAACCCATTTTATGCGGGATACACTTTTAGGTGTACTTTTAGGCAATCAGTTTTGATCTCAAATGTGGGGCCTGATCTGGGATCAAATAAATACGAAAGAAGACTCAAGCAGGAAACGCAACACAAACAATACACCCATCTCTAAAGCAGAACAGACACACAGCCATACCATAACAAACACACATACACACACACACGCACGCAATCCCACACACCCACCCACACACCAAACAGAAAACAAAACGCAAGACAAACATAAAGCAAAGTGAACATAGGAGCCCGCCCTGGTACGGTCAGCAGCAATCAATGATTAATTATACATTAACCATTAACAACCACTGGGGGGTTAAACCTGGGTTTACGGGCGCCCAACCTCACACTTATCTCCTATATTCACCTATAAAGACGAACAGTGTACATAAAATATAAAAACCCTGTTCCACAACCTTACAATCAAAAAGACCGCCAGCACAGTTTATTATACTGCAAAGAAATTTCCTCACTTTTGATTGGTCAGAGGAACCTGGACTTAAACTATGTACCCTGTGAGCTGACAGGGTACATATACATGCCCCTTGAAGGCCCCTCATGTTTCGTTACATCACAAACAAGATGGCCGACTACTCGACTCGACCAAATACTATCAAATTTTACTACGAAGAAACGTTTGTGATGAAAAAGTATATACTTGGAAACGAATTTTTTTTTTAGACCGTTGTTTGACACATAAAACAGTCTTTGAAAATTAGTTATTTGTAATATCTGTTTCGTCTATTTTGAAGTGATCCGATGATAAAGTGCCGTCACGAAAACATACAAGGTTGTTCTGTTTACGTCCGTTTCTGCCAGCTTTGAGCTAAGTGGACGCCTGAGAGAGACTGGGGCGGATGCAGAACCCCTCGGATCGATGCTCTACCCTTATTATCGACAGAGTTCTGTGGTTCCTTTGGATGCAAAGTGTAACGCACGGATACATCGGACCTCGGTAACACAAACCTGGGTCAAATTTTCTAAAACTGTAAACAAGGATTGAGTACATGAAAGTCTAGAGTTGCGGCAATACACGTCCTATTATAGATCTACGCAGATATAAGTGTACAATACCTGGCTCAACGTTACACAGAAATTGTGTCAGTTTAACCGAGGCAGACTTATCTTCAGACATGTCAGAGGTCTTTGATTCTTAAAACAATATAAAAAGAGGTCACTTACAATTAAAATTGAATATTTCCTTTTTCAATTCCATTTAAATTTCACATTTATTATCCAGAGTATTGTCTTTATTTCCCAAACAATGGTCTCAGCTCAACTGCAGTATCGATCAGCTGGTCTATAATGACGACATTTACTAAATTCTGACGTAGATTAATGTGACGTCAGCTACATAGTGGTTTTTGGGGCGCCCAACGGGGGATTAGTGTTGCGTTATGAAAATTGACAGAAGAAGTGGACATAATTATTTTAAAGCGTTATTTAACCGTAAAATCTTTGACAGTATAATAAATTCGTTATACAGTTTCTTCCCAGGGTACTTAGGATTTATTCCCGGCTGGTAAAATCATGTAACCCTCGCCTGACGGCTCGGGCAACATGATTTTCCTCAGCCGGGAATAAATCCTAAGTACCCTGGGAAGAAACTGTATAACTAATAAAGTAAATACATGTAAAACATCTAACAAAATTTTATGACAAGATTATTAGTCTAACACAGGAAAGAATTAAACATTCAAGCCCGTGTTAAAAATAACCCACTATGGCAACGGTCAAATTGTACTCAAGCGACTAGTCTGTAGTCACGAGTAACTATAAGACATGGAAGGGTTCAGGGTACGACAGAGAGGGAGCGAAAAAACAAAGCACGAAAATCCGACATAACTCTCCCGGTTAAGGACGGCTTTAGAGATACATCATCATGTAGTGCTAAGCCCTGTCTGTCGTCCTACAAAACCGTTTGCAGCTAGTTCAGTATTCTATCAGAAACTGCTAAAATCATTTCCAAATATTTGAGTTATACCCGCTGCAGACGACATTTTAAAATGGCTACCAAATATTACTCAGAATACAATGGGTTAACCTTATGAAAACAACGTCACATACACAACCTGTATGTACACCGTGCATCCTATTTATAAGAAAGCGGCAACTTTCTCACTGTGCGTACATTTCAAGTTTCATCTTGTACGAATATATTCGCACCATTTGAACAATAGTTTCAAAACACCTGAGGGAAGATTATTTTACTCCCAATTGTACAACAAACTTGGATAAGGCAATGTTCGTCTGCAAACTGATGAGTTTGTAGTAATTTTAGACAGATTTAACCCTCATTCATTTAACTCTTCAGATCAAGTCTGTAAAGTCTGTATTGAAATAGTCATGGAAGCACGTAGGTAGAGTTCATTGCAATATCCAGGCAAAGGCGGAATACCAATGCTGTAATACCGGTTTTATTCGCGAAAATATTATTCACGCGTTAATCGCGAATGTCTCTAGTTTTATAAAATAGGCGACTTCTTAAAGCAGGTTGAAAGTAAAGCAGAATTTAGGCACATTCTGCTTAACTTTCAGTCTGCTTTAAGCTACCACCTACTAGAAATATTGCATGATGTCGCGAATTAATACAAAATCGCAATACGCGAAATATTCATGACGCGAAAAATACCTGTTTTATGCCCCGGTCACACAGACGGTCGGGCTTAAATCGGTACCCAATCGGTCGAATTATTTGCTGTTTTGATCGGTTGTCATAAGTGATTTAATTTCAGGCTTTCTGTGTGACCGGGTATCGGTGATAAATAATTGTTCAATCGGTGAAACGCCACCCCGCCTCCGATTGGCCACCGATTGGCAACTCATGAACTCCTATTGGCCACCGATTAAAAGCGCCCAACAACCTATCAATAATCGACGAATACCGATAAAACACCGATGAAATGCTGGCGGCAACTGATTGATCACCAATTGATCTCCGATTGAACTGCCATTAACAACCGAAGAAAACCGACGAGATCCTGCGTTTTAATTATCATCTTTTTTCATCGGTTGTAAGCATCAGTTCATAGGTGGTTTATCGGTGGTTTATCGGTGATATCGGTTGTAGACAGGTTGTCAATCGGTTATTTGTAAAATATTTTCACCGATCGAGAATTTTAAGCACGTTTAAAAATCCCAATCGGTGATTTTTCGCCGACGAAACTCATCTTTACCCAATAGCGATTGATTGGCGGAAAACAGGTGGCCAATAGGTGATATCGGTAGTAAATCGGTTCTCATCGGTCCCCTCCCTAGTTTGGCGAAAAAAAACAACCGATCTATCACCGATGGCTCTGTGTGACCGGGGTGTTACAGTATTAGGATAAGATGAGACACCTTGTAAATTTGCGTCATGATTATATTAGATTCAAAACGTTTGCAAATAAACAACTTCTTTACATATTTAGATAATACGGGTATATAATTTATGCACTGAGTCTGTGAACTTCTTATCGTTTGTATTGTATAAATTACCGTACATGATACAGCTACATAACATACTATAAATTGCATGTGGGTGTCAAATAGTGAATAAGATCAAGGCCAGCCGCCGCGTCTTTGACGCGGCGGCTGGCATTGACCTACACTATTTGCAATGCAATCAGACATGTTTTCTCATGGCATGCCTCATTTAAATTATCATCGCACGGACTCAATTTTCACATCTTTGAAAAGTCCAATGGAGAAATTCGATGTCCAGTAAAGTCTTATTCATATTTAACAAGTAGTTTGCAAACTGACTAAGAAATCAGACATATATATAGGTCTACACTGTTTGCATAAGACAAGTGTACTCTTTACAGTTAAAGAGACTTGTTGCAAATTGCAAATGTTGGTGAAATCGTTCGGCGCTGAGAAATGGACATTATGTCCAAGTGATGCGTATTCACGTCATTTATAGACAGTGTACCTGAGAATAATACACTTGTCTTATACAGCCCTAAAGAGCAGAACATATACCGGTACTTAACTTGAATTGTCCTTTTTAACTCATTATCCCCTGAAACTTCAAATGGACAATTCCATTTTACAATAAAGGTTGGTCCTTTGTAGACAATTTTAGGGTGTTTTTTTTATTATATATTGCCTAACTACAAACGATGAAGACCATGTTCTGAAGGCTCCTGTAGGAGCCCTCAGATCCGGGACCTCACTGTTTGCAAAAAGACAAGTGTACCATTAACAGGTACACTTTTGGTCAAGGGCGCATACTTGAGCTACCAGGGCTCAGTGAGTTAATAAGTTAACACTTGTAATGTATATCGCAACTTGATTGATATTTGTAAACAGTTTGAATCCAGATCGGACACTGTGTAAAGCGGTGTCTGATCTGGAACCATACTGTTTGATACTCATCTTTATGTTTCAATTTCAAGTTTTATACCTCTTTTTTTTGCAAAACTTTGCAGACAACAATTTCAAATTAGACGAAAGTACGACAAGATAAAGGTTGACAAATAAAAAAAAAAACACTGTAGGTAGTTTGCAGTTTGTTTTAGATTAGACCCGCCCCTGGGGCCCGTTTCATAAAACTTCTTACGACAAATTGTGTCGTAAGTCAAAACTTTAAAATACATTTAATCTGTGATTTCTCTATCTAATCCTGTCTTGTGACACCGCTTTGGAATCGTCTTGAAAAGACGATTCCAAAGAGGTGTCACAAGACAGGATTAGATAGAGAAATAAGTAATTATGGAGACTTTTATAATCTGACTTACGACAACATTTGTCGTAAGAAGTTTTATGAAACGGGCCCCTGGTTCATACACTGCACCATCTAACATGGCAAATGCAGAGAACGGTAAAGATCTGCTACTATGTTATGCACGACATTCAAGGCTATGATTTTTCCAGAGGAGCAGCCTGGAATATATTGTCAGATTTTGACATATTTACGACAACATGTAAATGAGATTAATGTTATTTATAAAAGCTCTTTCCAATATCGTGTCTAAGAGGAGTCGGTGTATGTATTAATTTACTCACTAGAACTTCAAATGAACAATTCCTGTTTCAAATCAAGACAAGTCCAATTTTTAATTTTAAGGGATGTTGTTTGCAATTTATATTGCAAAATTACAAACAGTGACGAGCCTCCTATAGGAACCATCTGATGTTGGTCTACACTGTTTGTATGAAACAAATGTACTATATACCGGTACATTGTTTGTAAATGACTAATGTACTCGTCGTAGGGTTCGATGTATTAAACGCGATTTAAACCCATTAATCTCATATGATGTTAACACGAACCGTATTTCATATAAACGTCTATTTTCACGCAGTTCGTTTCAGTACGTTCAACCCTAGCAATGAAGAGTACACATCGGTATAGCTAAACAGCGAAAGGAACCTTCCTTCAGCGGAAGGAAGATTGTCCATCAAAAGGAAGATTTTATTTCTCCATGTGTACGTACATGTATATGAACGAAACAAATAAACACACTATTTTGCATGAATTATGTTATTGACTCATTGAACCCTAGTGACGCATATACGCGTCTTTGACCAAATGTGTAGCTGTGAATAGTAAACTTGTCCTATGCAAACAGTGAAGTCCCTGATCAAGGTCTTCACTGTGTGTCATTTTGTAAAATATTATAAAAAAACCAACCCTAAATAGTTGACTATGGAACAAACTTTATTGCAAACTGGGCTTGTCTATTAGAAGTTTCAGGGGATAATGAGCTAATTGCTTTATTATATCAGGGCTGCCATTTCTCCGGATTTTTCCTAAATCTTTGGATTTCTTTCTAGTACATGGTAGCTTAAAGCAGGCTGAAAGTAAAGCAGAA